>CM042550.1:6617105-7917105 GCA_023630585.1 Cranoglanis bouderius | reverse complement strand
ATATGTTCCCTATAACCGATTTAATATTGCAAATATATAGTATACTTAAAGTTTTAGTATGTATTTATATTGGCTTTAAACATATAGTAGAGTTCAATCTGAGTCTTTATTTCATTATTTAATTATACTAATGCAATTTAGTAAAAGATCTCAAGCAACATTACAATTACAATTACTCAATTAAATATTTTGATTGACAAAGAAGCAGAAATGCATCATGGTAATGCATCATGCATAGATAACCATGCCAATAATTATATATATATATATATATATATATATATATATATATATATATATATATATATATATATATATATATATATATATACACACTGTGAATTCTAGGTAGTAATGAGACATTTTGGATATAATAAAAACATAAAAATGAAAAGAAT
Source organism: Cranoglanis bouderius (assembly GCA_023630585.1). NCBI lineage: Eukaryota > Metazoa > Chordata > Actinopteri > Siluriformes > Cranoglanididae > Cranoglanis > Cranoglanis bouderius. Next base: position 7,916,707 of record CM042550.1, on the reverse strand, counting down.
GAATTTTTAAATAGAAGGATTTTTTTAACTGCAGGAAACATGAGTATGTACCAGTGGATTGTTCCAGAGAGTTCTGGCCCAGGAGTCTCTGATCCAAACTGCATCACATTTGCTTACTACTCTACTGTGGACTTCATTAAGGTGATCTCTTATGAGTAGTGTATGAATATGTGCACATATTGGTACCTTGACATAGATTTTATTATAAACTACACATATTGTACTTTACATACTGTATATCATGTTTAGCAGAGATCCATCACATGCCTAAGATGCCTAAATAGGTGATTATAGATCAAAACCTTAAAACATAGGCTTTTAAAAAAATGTATGTTTAACCAATAACTGTGAATTAGAGTTGCAGCAGTGAGTAATGATGAGCATTACAATGTAATTCAGTACTAAATGAATGAATATTCTGATGAAAATCTCTTAGAAGCTAGTGACAGGCATTTGTTTATCACACAAGAAATGAAAGCTAAACATCAGATATCAGAAGCTAAACATTTTAGTTATATTTTAAGGCACACATAGCCTGAATAATGCAGAATGGGTGCTTGTTTTGTGAGGAAAGAACTATTCGTTTGTGCTGGCAAATCCATCTGTCTTCAGAAAAGAGCTGATTTATTTTGATTCATTGATTACACTATATGGCCAAATCCCAAAGGTGTTCAGTGGTGTTGAGGTCGGGGCTCTGTGCAGGCCACTCAAGGTCTTCCACACCAACCTTGGCAAACCAAATCTTCATGGACCTTGCTTTATGCACAGGGGTATCATCATGCTGGAACATGTTTGGGCCTCTTAGTTCCAGTGAAGGGAAATTGTAAAGCTACAGCTTAGAAAGACATCCTATACAACTGTGTGCTTCCAACTTTGTGGCAACAGTTTAAAGAAGGCCCACATATGGGTAAAGAAGAAGAAACCTTTATTTGTCACATATACGTTACATATTCGCATATCCCAGCTCGGTCAGAAGCTGGGGTCAGTTCGCATTGTCAGCCAGGATACAGCACCCCTGGAGCAGATAGGGTTAAGGGCCTTGCTCAAGGGCCCAACAGTGGCAGTTTGGCAGTGCTGGGGCTTGAACCCTGACCTTCTTATCAGTAAACCAGAGCCTTAACCATTGAACCACCACTGCCCTTTGGTCAGGGTCTGGTGTCCAAAAGCTTTTGGCCATATAGTGTATATTACACAGTTACGGATGATGCACAGTATCTGAAGTCACTGCATCCAGACTGTATAGACTATTTTTGACATTATGAACTGAACATGGTGTGACAACTTTTTGGTGTTGTTGAATTGTATATTTAGGACACAGTCAGTGGGCTAATTGGACCCCTGGTGATCTGCAGGAAAGGGATGCTAAACCAGAGAAGACAAAGACTGGATGTGGATAGAGAGTTCGCTCTTCTTTTCTTTATCTTTGATGAGAATAAGTCATGGTACCTGGAGCAAAACATTCAAACCTACTACAACAGCTCACAACCTCTGTTCAGAAATGATGACTTTGCGGAGAGTAATAAAATGCATGGTGAGACTTTACCACTTAACCTTCATTATCTTGACTTCTTACCATAGCTGTTCATTTTATAGCTTTTATAGCTTTACAATTATTTCAAAATACTCAAAATTGAGGGTTCACAGTCAGTATTGTGCTATTCATCTTGATTTCTCAGCAATTAATGGCAAGGTGTATGGAAACCTTCAGGGAGTGGAAATGCAGCAAGGGGAGACAGCAAACTGGTATCTCCTTGGGATGGGTGGTGAAGTGGATCTGCACACGGTGCATCTACATGGCCAGACCTTCATCTACAAGGTGATAATGAAACACAACAGGTTATGCTAGTCTTAATTATTCAGATGGAAATAAATAACTTCAAAAGAAATATTTCTTTTTTAAACCAAGAAACTGACCAAATGCAATTTTCTTTCTTTAATTCTCTTCCGTGGAGCAGACAGACCTGCCCCACCGGGCCGATGTGTTTGACTTGATTCCAGGCACATTTCAGACACTAGAGATAGTGGCAGACACTGAGGGAACGTGGCTGCTGCACTGCCATTTGGATGACCACATCCTTGCAGGCATGGAGACCACCTACACCATCAAGAGATCAGGTGATTTTTTTTTTTTATTCTCTATGCAAAAACACACAAATGGCGGTTCATTTCATGACCACACCTTTTACTGAAAACACCAGCACTATTTCTCTTCTACCAAAAACACAACAACCAAAAATCACTAACAAATTGGTGGCATTGTGGTAGGTTCACTATATGATATTGATGATGTGGTACATGTTCCCCCTTTTGTTTGTTTTTATTGTGTTTGTTGATCTTCTCTTGGTTGCTCCAGAAACTTTTGGGCAGATCTTGACTGAATGCATAAAAAATTGTAACCATAAAAAAACATTGATTATAATCTTCTGAAATCACAGTGGGTAGCATTGTTGGGTCACAGCGCTAGGATCCCTGGTTCGATCTCGAGCTTGAGTTATTTTCTGTGTTTGTGTGAGATTACAGTGGTGAAGTTCAACAAAACAGACTTCATATAAAAACTGTAATGAATTTTTCATGGTCTCACAACTGCTATTTGACCATGTGGTACTGGTACATTTATAGAAGAGATTTATTTCTTTATAATCGCACTATCCGGTGTTACCCAGATGAGGATGGGTTCCCTTTTGAGTCTGGTTCCTCTCAAGGTTTCTTCCTCATATCATCTCAGGGAGTTTTTCCTTGCCACCGTAGCCGCTGGCTTGCTCATTGGGGATAAAGTCATAAATTTAAAATCTATGTCCTGAATTTATATACTTCTCTAATGCTGCTTTGGGACAATGTCCATTGTTAAAAGCGCTATACAAATAAACTGACCTTGAACTTGAACTTGAACTTGTTTATTCTGGATTCTCTGAATTCCTTCCATCACCCAAAAACATGACAGTAGGAGAATTGGGTTAGATGAATTGCCCCAAGGTGTGAATGAGTATGTTAATGTATTGCATGGACTGGCATCACATTCAGGTACCTCAGACTCAGAACATCCAAAATCTATAAGCCATAAAAAGATATAGTTTGGTCCATGTAACAAGACAAGATTTAAACTCGGTTAGACACTAGTGTAAGAGTTTATTTACAAGTGATAATAAAATAACTTTTATAACTACCGTGATTGTCAGCAAACAAGCTGAAGGTATTAATATTCCAGCAATATGTCAGTGGAAGTCAGCACTGCATGTTGGGACATAAAGTTTTGTTACACTCCACATAGAGAGCTGAGTACTGAGAAAGCCAGCTTTGAACTAAAGTGCTTGTTAGCAATTGTTTAAAAATGTAAGATCTAGAAGAGATTGCACAATTGTTTTATGTTTTATATAAATATGTGTTTTAGGTGCCAGTGCTGTGACTCGTCACCTGGGTCTAGTCTCCATCTTGGCCTTTATCTCCACCCTTGGACTAAAGTGATTTTAGCTGAAGTATAGTTTATGGATACTTTATAGACACTTTATAGGTTTTGTTAAAATAACATACATATATCTTTTCTGTTTTAGTGGTGCATAATGATCAACCAAAATCTTAGTTATACAGTCACTAACACAGAAATTCCAAAATGGTGAACACAATTTGATAAATCTTTTATTCAGTTAACAAATTAGGCAATGTTGTCCTACTATACACAAATTGCAGATCTAAACTCTTTTGCATTACTGTAAGCACATTCGAACAAACAGCACACTTAATCTCTCTTTGTCATTCAATACACATCATTCCACTCAGCACAATGCAAGCCAAATCTTGATTAAAAAGATTAAAAAAGTTTTAATCTTAACACATATTTCTAAAGTATAGCACATACATAGATACGTAAAAAAGTACTTAGGTGAGCTCTTATGTTTGCTGACATGAAGAGGGGCCAAAGAGAGAGGGCGAAGGTAGAAGAGGAGAGGATGTGGCCAAGAAGAAGAAGAGGAACACCCAAAGAAATACATGCAACTACCTATGAGAGAAGCCAGGCAGACCAGACATCTAAACCTCTGTCGCTTCTAAATCGCTTCAGTAATCAGGATGGATGAAGAAGACTCTCTATCTCTGTTTGCTTTTGCCAGACAGAGATGCATTTTAGTGAACTGACTTTGAATGTTTAGATTTGTGTTTAGAGTTCAACTGTTTTAGCTGTTTAATTAAAACATGACTATAGCCTTTTAAAGTCTATAACATGACATTTCTGTATCTTAGAGGGTCCTGCTGGTGAGATCCCTTCTTTAGAAAAATAATGTGTCACCTGATTAATGCAAGGGAACTGGATCCAAATGCATAGCCATAACTTAGTAAGGTGTCATGGCTACCCTATTCCTTACTATGTGATTATCTGGTTCCCTCATGTTACTAAGTCAATCATCATCAGTTAATCATCGCATTCCAGTGACTTAGAGATCTTAGAGTGCATAGGGTAAGACGTGTGCTTGTTATAATTTATGCCATGTCTCGCTGCTAGTGACTATACCAGCATAGTTCATTTCAAGAAGAAAATAAAAATAAAATTCTTTGCACCCTCCATTTTTGCAGAAAAGCTTATATTCTGTGTAGACCTTGATGCCACAAGCATCATTCTTCCCTTTCTCAATCATTAATAACATTAATAAATTAACAAAACAAAAAACGGATGTCACTAGCTGTCACTAGCTGTCACAAGCTGAATTACCATATATTGGGAATTTCCACCATGTCTATGATTTCTTGCCTTTAATAAAACTAAATAATCTGACACGCAATCCTTTTCTGAAGTCCTCAAAGTGTTGATTATCTACATGTGAAGGAAAATGTTCTATCATATTCAGAAGCATCAGAATCAGAAGGATGGCTTACTGTGAATCATTTTTAATGACTTTTGGTAATGTGAGATACATCATTTCACTGTGTAGACCATTATGTAGGTCTTTACCTACATCCTCAATGAAAAATAATTATTTTTTATATATGTGTATAGAATTTAATGTAATATTTATTCATGGCATCAATGAATGAATGTTCAAGGACCTTAATCAGCATATTCTAATACTGAGACAAATAAGTAAGTCAACTAAGTAAACTAACTAAGTAAATGTTACTACATATTAAGATGTTGGTCTCAGTGACATTTTATAATTAATTTCTTATAGCAACAATAACAACAACAGGGAAAAAATGTAACAAATAAAAATCAATATCTAAAATAATTTCAATCATTCAACAGTCGGTACAGAAAAGAATCACCCCCCTTTAAAATAATCACATTTTGTTGCTTTTCAGCCTGAAATGAAGATGGACACAGTTTTTGTTTTATCCAGCTATATTTACTCAGTGCAACTTATAACATCCAAGTGAAAGATATAACACCAACATGTCAGAAAATAAATAAATAAATAAAAAAAACAGAACCACTGAGTTGGACAAAGGATCACCCCCCTCCCAAAAATGACTTGTAAACTCAATAAGGTGTAGCTAATCACCTTCTCAATGGCACACAAAGCCATTTGACTTTCAACTATGATCAGCTGTGGTCATTTTGATTGGGTCATTTTGCTGAAGCAAACAATCAACTATGGGTGGCAAGGCACTGTCAAAAGATCTCCGGGATAAAGTTGTGGACAGGCACAAGTCAGGATATGGATACAAAAACATTTCAAAGGCTTTATCAATACCTAGAAGCACAATGAAATCTATTATTAAGAAGTGGAAGGTATTTTGTACAACACAGACCCTCTCTGGATCAGGGTGTCGCTCCAAACTGGATGAAAGAGCCAGGAGGAAACTGGTCAGAGAGGCTACCAAGAGGCCTACAGCAACTCTGAAGCAGTTGCAGGAGTTTATGACAAAGAGTGGTCATTGTGTGCATGTGACAACAATATCACAAATTGTCCACAAATGTGGCTTGTATGGGAGGGCTGCAAGAAAAAAGCCACCTACGACTGAGCTTTGCCAAAACGCACCTTGAAGATTCTGAGGCCACATGGAAAAAGGTGTTATGGTCAGATGAGACTAAAATTTAATTATTTGGCCTCAACACCAAATAATATGTCTGGTGAAAATCCAATACAGCTCACTATCCAAATAACACATTCCTACAGTAATGCATGGAGGTGCAATATCCTGTTATGGGGGTGTTTCTCTGCAGCAGGGACTGGAGCACTTGTCAGGCAAAAAATTCTGTTTTTTTATTTTATTATTTTTTTTCTGACATGTTGGTGTCATATCTTTCACTTGGATGTTATAAGTTGCACTGAGTAAATACAGCTGGTTAAAACAAAAACTGTGTCCGTCTTCATTTCAGGCTGAAAAGCAACAAAATGTGATTATTTTAAAGGGGGTGATTCTTTTCTATACCCACTGTACCCCTGAACACTAGGCCTACTAAACTAATTCAATTATAAACATTTGTACATGATTTATATATACTGTATATTATGTATATATGGACCATAAATATGTGGAATATATTAATCATGATAATTTTATAACTTCAGAAATAATCAACGCTTATATACCGTAATTTTTCCTACCTCAAGCTTTTGGGGTCACCACACCGCCTTATATGATTTTTACATGAATTAAGTAATGTTATTTATATCAAGCAGTTTTAATGTAAGGGTTTAGTAATATTAGTTCTGACTTTCACTTATCAGGCCAGAAAATAAATGCAGCAAAGTTAAAAATTTTCTATATCTAAATATAGTTTTTAGAGTTTAATATTATGATAATATCATTTTTCCCCGTAGTATCTAAATTTCTATCTCCTGTTTCCAGCACAAGGGCTGCAGGAGTGCTAGCTCCCCACACAGTGGCACTAGTGGGTATCAATGTCATTATGATTTTCTTTGATTTGTTTCTTTCGAAATTATATGTTTAAATAAAACAAACAATGTGGATTTGAGTTGTTGATTCACTACTTACAGTGGGCCAAGCTGAGTGGTAACATCCAATATCTCAGTGACAAAACAGGGAGGAGGGTGAATTCAGGTAATATGGAAATAGGTTGTTTACTTCCTTGTCTTGAAAAACAAAGTAAGAATTTCTGTTTGTATAATTGGTAGACACAGGATTTCAGAAATAGATAATGTCATAATATATTGACAGGTAGGCTATTTACCAACAGATTCACCAAAGGCAATAAATTTGAACTTGCCCTAATGCTGAAGAATGCTTCATACAATATGAAGATTAATTACCTGGCTCAGGTATAGGAACTATAGGTGTAATGATCAGATGATTTGGATTGATGTATCTGTTTAAAATGCAACGATTGAAAAGAGTCAAGGCAGCAACCTTAAATTGATTATTATGTATTGGAATAGATTATAAATTGATTATTATCAAAGTGGACAGACAACTGGTGTGGATAAATAATTAATGTTTTTAAGCCAATGTGTAAACAGGCTAGAAAGCTGATTCAGCTGTAACTCTGATCTTTAAAATAGTCTTTCTCTACATCATCATTCGCAAATTATCAGTAGGCCTACACCGGATTTTGAATGAGGTTGGTCACATATCAGTTTGAGGCATATTGAGGCTAGTATCGAGGGTAGTAAATCATATTGTATTGTATAGTATTGAAGCACATTCAATGGTATAATCAAATGTTGAATCTTTGCCTTATGAACTGAAATTGTATCATATTGTAGTACTGCTATGGTTTGGCACCCTGTCCAGGGTGTCCCCTACCTTGTACCCCAAGTCTCCTGGTATAGGCTCCAGGCTTCCCATGACCCTGTGTAGGATAAGCGGTACAGAAAATGGATAGATGGATCATACTGTAGAAGATTCAGTGCATGGGATCTTCAAATATTGAATCATTACCTTAAGAATCTAACTCTTATTGTGTCATAGTAGCTTAAGTAGTATCATCAAATATCGAATAATCTCTGTAAGAATGGAAATCCTTTCAAAACATATGGAGCCTGAGGTTTACATCCCTAGCAGGAACTGTACCAGGATAAAATATTGTGGTTGGAAGACCCAGGAGACAGCAATGATCAAGGAGTTGTGCCTTTCTGAAAACCACAGAAACACTGATGAACGGATGCTAAAAAAAGCATTTAATAAATCTTTAGGCCTAAACAGAAGTCAGGCCTGTGACTCCATAGGCGAATGTTAAACGTCAGACGATGTGTGAAAACAATAACTTGTAGTTACAAAACCGTCTTAGGTCTCAAGTCGCTGTTTAAAGACCGTTTAAACACCTGAAATAATCATCGACGTGTCCGTGCAATTCATCATGTAGGCTTTCCAGAATAAGCTGTTCTTTCAAGGATTAGACCGTGTTTGTAAGAACGACCTTAATGCTGATTTTGCCGGTAAACCACCAGCAAGAGCGCACGAGCTTCACGACTTGCAGCTTTTCTCATTCCAAAACTAACAGCTCCCTGTTCACTGATCAACCATGTGATCTTGTTTTCTTGTATGATTTTGAATCCCAGAACTCCACTTTATGTGTAATTGCTATCATTATCATTACAACTCCGAGACATTGCTGACAACCCTGCAGTGGCAGGGTTTTGAATGGAGACGGAAAAGAATGTAGACTGTGATTAAGCGTGCGATAAGGATGAGTGATTGTGCTGATCAGGCTTTTCAACAACTGAATGCTGATTGAGCAAAAGGTCATCAAGTGGACGTGTGTTGTGGAACACGTGAACGACGAGTCGAGACTGACATCATCATCATCATAATCACTTCTCGAGCGCAGAGAGCGCGCAAAGCTGTTAGAAATCTTTACAGCTGACAACTTGCCAACATTTTTAAAGGGCTGAACTTACACTTTGATCCCAGGGACATTTCGGCCAGCTTACAAAAAAAAAAAAAAAAAAAAAAAGCCTACGTGAAAAGCTCTGACTAAGCCCATGTGTGGAGAACAAGCTGTTGCGTAAAGCTCTTCTGGGCATTTTTTTTTAACGCACGCAGCATTTCCCTCTTGTTATTAGAGCTGTTTTTCTCTGCTTTGCATTGACAGGAAAACATTTTGCTTGTTTTGATTTTCGCTTATCTGCAGAGTGTTGCAATATTGCACTACATATAGCCTGTTTCCACAACCACTGTTCAACAACTTAACATCCTACAAGTCATTGCCTTACAAGTCTATACTAGAAGGAGCCTATAAATTGGTGACTTAATACTCATTTGCTAGCAAATTAGTAAAACATAAGGTTATTGTCTCTTACGATGTTGATCTTTTCACATAAAATGAGACACAGAATTCTATAATAAATTATAGACTATAACAACTATAGACTAGTTGTTGATCCATACACCTCATTTCTTAAACAAATAAATAAAAAATGGAGTACTTTTTTAAAATCTCGAACGTATTTATTTATTTATTTATTTGGCAATTAAATCGACATTTCCCCGATGCCCAGCAATGATAGTGATGCTGCTGCTGCTGATTATTCATTCATTCATTCATTCATTCATTCATTTATTTATTTTTATTATTATTATTATTATTACCAGATAATTTTCGGTGCCTCATCTCTTCTTCTAAATTACTGTAGGCGACATGAGTGTATGTCTGGCGCATTACCTGCTAACATTTAATCAGTGTACTTCCAAACTCACCGCTGATTGGCTGGCAGCCTCCAAAGTTAGCCAATCAGAATCTCCCGGTGTTTTTAGGCTTGGGCTCCTATAAATCGGGGCACTGCCCAGATGGAATTTCTCGAGTGACGAGAGAGCACGAGAGAGAGAGAGAGCTTCGACCAGTTTCTCACAGGTAGGCTTTGAGTCCATGAGTTATATACTGAAATGAAATATAGGCTGCATGTAGGAAGTGTAATTTTTCATTAAGCATGGACATGTTACTAATAGATTAAACTTTTTGTACCTGGTTTAATTAATGTATCTAGTTGTGATGTAATGTAAAAAAAAAAAAAAACATCTGGAAAATATATGATAGATATAAGAAGCTAACATTTAAGTCCAATGTTTAATTGTTTTAGTGGTTATGTTTGTAATTGCATTGATTCAATAACCACATTTACTATATCATTTCTAGTAGTATTACTCAGATATATGAGATTACAGACACTACTATGCAAAGTTTCATGAGTTGCTAATTTTGTTCTGTTTTACAAAGACCCATAAATCTGATCTAATATAAAGAAACTCTGAAAAAAAGGAGTTAAACTTGCAATACCTTATAGAAATTCTAAAGGTCATAACGCCTTTGATGACCAAAGATGCCCACAAGGCTATTTTTGCAGGGAAAGAAATAGGTGTGATCACTTTTTTTAAATTTTCAATTTCCCAAAACATATCTAATTATGTGTCATCTGTTTTATAAACGACTGTCACTTCTTTCTGGGAAGTGGTGGCTCAAAGGTTCAGGCTCTGGGTCACTGATCAGAAGGTCGGGGGTTCAAGCCCCACTGACAAACTGCTGCTCTTGGGCCTTCGAGCAAGGCCCTTAACTCTCCCTGCTCCAGAGGTGCCATATCATGGCTGACCTTGTGCTCTGATCCCAACAAGCTGGGATATGTGAAGAAAAGAATTTCATTGTGCTGTATATGTGACAAATAAAGGCTTCATCTTCTCTTTCAATTACAGATCTGAGCTGGTGTGTGTACATCTGTCCTCTCTGAGACCTCTCTCTTGTTCACTATGGCTCCTACACTGTCCACGGCGTTTGCTCGCCGCTGGTGGATGGCGGTGACGGCCATCATTGAGAACCTGCTGTTCTCTGCTGTACTACTAGGCTGGGGCTCCCTTCTCATCATGCTCAAATCCGAAGGCTTCTACTCCTATCTCTGCACAGATCATAGTAAGAAACTCAAGTTCATTCAAGTATGCAGTAATAGAGATGCATGTAGCATGCCTTGTTAAGTTGACCATGTCTTGGTAGTGATAAACTTGGTAATGCTGTAGATAAGGATCCATGTGTATGTTGAAAGGCCTTGTTTGACTTATATAGTGCTGTATATCAACAAATCAACACCTACTAGCTTCCATTTAAAAAACGTGGAATGCATTGTCCTACAACAGTGCTAAAAGACTTTTATCAGCTCATCAGTTGTAAACAAGCCGTAAAAGCCCTTTGTGCTCTCCTTCACCACGATGAAGAATGGGTTCATTCCCCATGAGCCACTCCACTGGAGATTCTTAATCAGAGTCTCTGCATTTAGAGCGCTCTATAGAGCTTTGAAGACAAGAAGTTATTCCACTGGGATTCACTGACCTAACCAGTTCAGCCATAAATTGAGAGGCCTAAGGCTGTAAAAGGTATGCAGCCTTAAAGCACAGCTTAATAACAGTTAACCTCTGTGTATTTTGGTGTTTTTCAACTTTGAAACATTCCTTTTCCCCCCCTTTTTGCATAACACAGTATCAGACCTATTGATTGTGTCTCTATTGATTAATTGACTTAAGCATTGACCTGATGGCTCAGCAGGGTCTAAAGATTGCACCTGAACACTTCTTGTTGCTGGAATTTTCTTTGTTTCCCTTGAATTTGAATTTGAATCAATGAGAAACTAGAAAATCACAAAAGTCATGCTAATGGCCACAAAAGAGCATAAAAGAAGCTGCTTATGAATGGAAACAGTAGGAGACATATTAGTTGGGAGTGTTCTGGCTACAGCACAGAGACCTGCCCAACATCATCTGTATTAGTGGATGCTTAAAACATTTGGAACACTTTAAAGTACACTTTTTTTTTTTTTTTTTTTACTGTCTAGGTCCTACTGATTTAGGAGTCTGTATTTGGACAGAGTGCATTTTTGGTATGTCATAGGAATATTTAGAGCTTTAATCTTTAATCTTAGCTAAAGTCACTTGAAGATAAAGAACCAGCATCAAGTTTTATCAAGTGAGTTAATCAGTTTAATCTGATGTAATTAATTAGAGGTCTTAATGCCAATATATAAAATCAAAATCAGTCAGTGAAACATTAAAAGGCAGGACATTCCTGCTTATAGGTCACTTTTGTACATGATGAAGTATGGGAGGAGCCAGGTGTTCTAATGAACATTTCCTTGGCATTGCAGTATGATAAAAGCTCTCCTATAGTGTCAAAGTTCCAGTATTGCACATAGTATACAGCTTTCTCAGCAGAAACGTTAATGATACAAGCCTTTGCCCTTGTCTTGAGTATACCTGAGTGGAAGGTGGCCTCATGTACCATCTGTTCCTGATTTTATCAGATCTGGCCAGCACACTGCACTGGCAGTAAATAAGAAAGGACACTATCAGTTCTCACTTTAGTTCCCCAAATCTTGTTTTTCTTTCTTTCTTTTTTTTTTTTACTCGCTACCTTTCAGCTCTCTCACACTCTGTATATGTTGATGAGTTACTTAATACGCACATACATACTACATACTCTCCATTCTTAACAAAATCTACTATTTTTATAGTGTGTCTCGTTAATCAAACCTCTCCAGCCAAACTTTTATAGGCACTATCTATGCTGCTCATGCATATACAGTTCCTCTTTCAAAACTTACTTACAGTACTTAAAATAATTAAACTCTATAAAGTAAACACTTAATGAAATCCTTTTAATCATTCAATAAAATTTAACAGATAGAAAAAGATAGAAAAAAATTAACATATAAAAATCCATTAAATTACATTAGATTACATCTGCAGATGTGCCTTAGCCTTTATTTTCAAGTAGGTACAAATATTACTGACCTTGTTCTAAGTATCACCCAAGACCAGCAGGTCAATGAGTTTTAATAAAGCACTAGATGAAAGAAACTGAAAGGGAACTGAAACATAATGTAACTGACTGTTTTTACTATGGTTATTTCTTTTGCTGTTAAATAAAAGCAGTTTCTGTTGAACCTTATGTTAATGGTGATATTTTTGATAAGAGCAGTGATAAAATGTATGGTATGCCACACATAACCGTTTTATGGATTTGCTGCATGTTGGTAAATTCTGTGCCAGTGTCAGGTAATGGGTAGAGACGGAGGCGAAGGCGGATGCAAGTGCAGATTTAAACTTTAATAAAGAGTGAAAACAAAATGCAAAAACAGAAACTATGAACACACAAGGCTTTGAAATAAACATAAACCAATGACCATAACATGAAACATGAAACTGTGGTAAGAAAGACAACAAAAGACAAAGTGTGCAGTCAAAGCGTGACTCTATATACAAGTGCTCATTAGTCCAAAACGTGTATCAGGTGCAGACAGTCATGTGATGGAATCAGGTGAAGGGCAGTGGCTGATGGGAATCTTAGTCTTTAGTCCTGTGCCGGTATTTACATGACAGCCAGTAGGAAAATGCTAGGTTTAAGTCTCTTATTTGATGGATGATGGTGTAAGATTGAATCATTCTGAAAATATGATTCTGTGCTGAACTTTCAAAGTGATGCTTACATTTACATTTATGGAATTTGGCAGACTCCCTTATCCAGAGTGACTTACATTCTGGTTACCGTCAGGTATCTTGGTGTATGAGGAATGAAGCTATAACTGCACTACGCCCAGTTATGGCACCTGACTGGGTGCCAAGACAATATTACAAATCAAAAATATGTTAAGACAGCACGTTTCCGTGCCGCTCAGTCACCTGGATGGTGCACAATTAACATTTAAGTTAACATTTATCTGAGCATTCCACAGGTTAAAATTTCACAGTTAAAAGCATGCCTGACCTCTCAGAAGTGTGAACCAGCAGTGTGTGCAGGGTTTTGGGGCCATGTGAGCATCTTTTGCCTATCTAACATAACTTTGCATATCTTTTAGTAAAGTGTGTAAATGTTTTCATAGGCCAAAGTGAGCTAAAAGTTTTTGTCAAATTTAAAAAAGAAATATAAAATAGGCTGAAAACATCAAAATGGTGAGTAACTGTGACAAAGTGTGTCCTAAGCATAGCATGTGTTAAAACTTCTAGTAATGCAGCTCAGCCACTGCAGCGCATCACCTATTACAACAGTATTTCTTGAGCTTCTTTTGTTTTCTTTCGAGTCAGTAATATGAAATTCACACATTTTTCATTAAATTCATGTGTTTAACTGAAATAAATAAATTGTATAAGCTTTACAGAATAATTCATTTATAAAAGTGCAGTAGCTAATTCATACCAATTATACAATCTGAAGGTTTTCATTAGTGAATCTCCTTACATGTAAATTTATAAAAACTCTCACTAGAAAGAAGCACTTTTCTGAACTAACTGGATTTTCATGAATATCACATTTCTTACATAAATGCGTTTGCAAATGATTTACATATAAATTAATTTATACCCAGTTTGAATAATGAGACCCATTGTGAATGATTTAGAGGCCTTGACCTCCATTACTCATTTTTATATTCAAAGCTCTTTTTAATCTTCTCAGATGTCTATTACATTCACTTTTTAGGTCATGTTTACAAACCCTACTTTCAAATGAGCCTACCAGCAATTACACTAAGGCACGGGGGATAATATATGAACAGCTTGCAGTTTTCTGTAGCCAGAAGAAAGCTGGGTAAGGCTGGGTGGCGTTCTGCTGGCTTTAGTGCTAGTCCTAAGAATTAACACTTTTTTTTCCGTGTCAGCTCACTCTGAGGCCTTCTGCTGTATTAAGTAAGAAGGGGTAGTTCCAGTTACAGGCGGATTGCTTATGTAATGTACCCAGAGTGCAACAATAAACTTCTCCAGCAGTGTGCAATAAATGGACAGGAAATTGGTGCTTTCCTTCTGCCTATCACAGTCTTATCTCAGTCTTTTACTGAACTCTCCATGCTAATCAGCACTTTACTGCTGGCACAAGGTTATATGGTAAAGCTAAAAGGTAAAGTTTTGCTCTTATTGTACATTTTAGTACTGGACACATAATATGTCTTAATTAGTTTTCATTATAATGATGGCTTGTAGGATACAATAAAATAACCATTTGCCCAGTCATAGATGCTAATATACTGTACACCAAATAAGATTTTATTGATAATATATCAGAAATCATGTAAGGGTGTAATATACAATACAAAATGAGCATAACATTTCTCACTCATTGTTTTGCTCTCATTTTGAATGGTTATATTCAAGTTCAGTCTACGCAGTTCAGAATTAACTCTGCTGCTCATTCCTAACTCTGTTGTGCATATATGCAAGCATATATTAGGTATGCTTGCATATTTTGTGAGGGTTTGATTTTTCCAAGAACAGCTGTGCAGTTCCTGGAGCAGCATTTGAGGCAGTGTCATAGAACAGCTAGTCCATCTATAAAAAAAATAAATCTTATCTCACCTCAGACTTTCGTTTGACTCATATGACACGTGCTCCATTAATTCCATCTGTGCTGGGTCTATTTATCTCTCCTTCTCTCTTAGTGTTCTTACATTCATGCATTCAGCAGCAGAAACCATCAGCTGATTGTGAAAATGTTTTTGTGTTGTGATTGTAGTTTCTGAAACAGGGGTTAAAACTTGGAGTGGAAATACATTTCCTGAGCGTCAAAAACATGAAAAACATGAACAAGTTTGGACAGTGCAGGCTTTCTTGCTACAGAAAGCATGAACTGATAATGGTTTGATAACTGTCCACCAAAAACCGACTTTTTTTTTTTCTTTTCTTTTTTTCTTTTTAGAAATGATCAAATGTAATTTGTTTGACTCAAGCTTGTGGTACTCTAAAGTCTTATTCACAATGGTTAAAGACTATGCCTTTGAGATTAGCACAGAGTTTTCAGATAGACTAGTTTCAAAATCTTGTTTAATCATTCAAAATATGCTAAGCATGTGCATTTGTTTGCATATTTAATTAAAAAACATAGTGGTCTTAGAAATGTTCAAGGAAACACTAAACTGTTGACTGTTTCTATGGTTCAGCTGATAACTTGCACTGATAACTAAACCACTATACACCATATTATTATTACAACCCTTAGTCCTTTCCCTGTCACACTATCCCCCTCTTTATTTCTGCTACAGTCCTTATTCTGAGTGCCTTGTAAAAAAGAAAACAGTATTTGAAAAGATTATCTTGATTGCTAGAGCAATCTAGATGAAATGAATGAAACAAATTTGCTAAACTTGCTCTTGCTCCCATTCTCTTTTCCAGCTAACAGTACCACTTTCAACATCTCTGAGAAAGCAGTGGTTCCACCAGCAGTGGTTGAGGAAGACTACATGTATGAGGACTTCCCACATGGTGATGGGGTAGAGATAGTTCCTCTGAAGCCAGTGGATGATCCTCTGCATTTGAATGGATGGCTGATCTGTAAAGAGCAGGATGAGATGCTAAACCTTGCCTTCACCGTTGGCTCATTCCTCCTCAGTGCCATCGCTCTTCCTCTCGGCATTGTCATGGACAAATATGGGCCACGCAAACTCCGTCTGACTGGCAGGTTAGTCCCATGGTCAATAATTTTGGACTTAAGGCTGTAAATGATTTTTTCTGACTGTCGTCCTTCTTATTTCAGTGCCTGCTTTGGCTTGTCCTGCCTGCTTATCGCCTACGGAGCCAGCAACCCCAAAGGTAGGACTATGGCTAATCTGTCCCACATCATCAGAAAATTAATTATATATATTGGTATGAATAGATATAAATAGATATGAATAGATATATTGGTATGGGTGCAGTAAACTGACAAATGCTGTGTGTTTTTGTTCTAGAACTTTCCATACTCATCTTTATCGCGCTGATTTTTAATGGCTTTGGAGGAATGTGCATGACCTTCACCTCCCTCACAGTAAGTGTGTTTTACTCTCATAGTCTCTTTGCTGTTGTGCTGTTCCTTAAATTATATTTTCATTATATTATATTATATTTTTTCTGCCCTGTTTCCCTTTCTGCCACTTGGCTGAGTGCTCAAGCTTCTCTTTTATGAAGACCATCAGCCATTAGCCATTAAGGACATGTTACCAGAGGCTCTGGGGTGATGAGTGGAGGGAGGAAAGAATGAGAGACTTTGTTTTTCTGTTTTCTAGCAACAGAAAACTCTTCTCTCTCTCTCTCTCTCTCTCTCTCTCTCTCTCTCTCTCTCTCTCTCTCTCTTTCTCTCTCTCTCTCTCTCTCTCTCTCTCTCTCTGTTAGTGTACACTAGGTTAATTATTAGGCCCATCTCCCTTTCTTACTTCTCTTTCTCGTTCCTGTTGGCTGGGTTTTGCTGAGGCGTGAGCTGTCCTGTGTTAATTCGTGATTGAGCAGTAGAGCGCTGACCTGGTAACAGCAGCCCGAGGTCCTCACCAGCTCCAGGAATGCTTGTGGAGTTGTGCAACCTTGACGGCATCTTGAACATTATGACTGTTTTTCCATTTCCAAGAAACCTTCTCAGAGGACTGATGGCATATTCAATTTGGAAGGGTCACTTTTATGGTTGCAGAGGATAACAGTACTGAAAAGAAAGTATTCAGGTTACCAAACTACTGAAACTTGCACAATGTTCATGTACCAGCATTATTAACCTGCTGCTCACAGACACACTGTATAGAATATCTCCAAATGTGGAGCTGATTTCTGGATAAATTCATAATACATTTTATTATAGCAATTGATTGTAAACAGACTTTCAGATGCCATGCATGTTTTTATTCATAGCTACTTCCATTGTTGATTTTCTGTTACATTTTCCAGGATTTTCCTGTAATGGTATCAGTATCAAGATATCATGACAGCACTAGTTTCTTAAAGACAACAGAGGAATGAGAGTACACTGCTCCAATTAAAGAAACAAAGAGAAATAAGCACTCATTCATGCTCCATGCACGGTCACACTTCTCTGCTCTCTCAGGACTCAGGCTCTTTAATACGCTACAGTTCCAGACCAAATACAGTCTCTGTTGTTTTGCTCGTAGCCCTTAATTACTCCATGTTTCCACTCCACTGAGCAGTTCATGCAGCCCAGAGCTGTTCCGAGATCAGTTTGCCATGCTCTCACACAGTGATCTGCACAGAGTGCTGGTGTTCAGATGATAAGAGACAGCAGGAAGAGTTTTAACTTGCACTAAATGGATAAAATAGATTGTTAATGAGATTTTTGGTTTGTCTTTTCAGCTACCCAACATGTTTGGAGACCTGCGTTCCACTTTTATTTCACTCATGATCGGCTCCTATGCTTCCTCAGCTGTCACTTTTCCAGGAGTTAAGGTGTGTGAACCAATTGCAATCAAACTACATTCCTAAAGCATGGAATTCATGATAATAATGATATTTAGTCACTATTTGGATTTCTGTACAGTGTACTGTTTCCATCCATTGCATGCCCATTATACTGAGAAATCAAAATAAAAAAAGACATAAGGACAAAAAGAAACAACAAATGTCAGATGGAAGGTCAAGATTTCAACATGTTTTATTTGTCTCTTTATAGGTGATCTATGACTTGGGAGTGAACTTCATCACTATCCTGGTAGTGTGGGCGGTGTGTGCTGGCCTCGTCTTCCTCAACTGTTTCCTAAACTGGCCTCTCGAATCCTTCCCTGGCCCTGAAGACATGGACTACACGTAAGACATAAGCATGTGTTAAACATGTGTTAGCATAATGTTTCCTAATATGGTAGCAAAATGTGGATAAAAATAATATAATGCAGTAGTATTGTTATGTACTGTATTTGAATAGTGTCTGTGATGTGTTACTGTAAAAATTTACTGTAAACAATTTTTGGCTCATGAGAATGCCAGGTGGATTGTTTTCATATTCTGTGATATCAATATTGCAAAAACCAATATTGTGATAATAATAATAATAATAATAATAATAATAATAATAATAATAATAATAAAAAGTATACATTGCACAGCCCTATTTCTTACCTGTCATTTTCTGTTTTTTTCTCCAGTGTGAAGATCAAGTTTAGCTGGTTGGGTTTTGACCACAAGATCACTGGAGAGGAGTTTTATAAGCAGGTGACAACAGTGGGCAAACGATTAAGCACAAATAAGTCTCCCACACAGAAGGAGCTGGCCAACACTGAAGGTCACAAACTCTGCCTCTCCACCATGGACCTGGAGGTGCAGTGTGAACCTAAAGACGAATGTAAGAGTCAATGATTTTAATTTTGTTTCATCAACTATATGCAAAACAGCTTGCAGAACCTGCTACATAGTGTAATCAAGGTAGAAGAAATAAATTGTAACTACACAGTGGGATATTGTCTAGAAGAATATGGAAAAATAGAATAGATATACTATATGTAATTGTTATGATTAAAATGCGTCATTGTTCTTGGTTGCAGCTCAGTCCTTCATGCAGAGCATCTTCAGCCCTCTTTTCCTGCTCAGCCTGGTTACAATGTGTGTCACTCAGCTGCGTCTGATCTTCTACATGGGAGCCATGAACAGCATCGTGGAGTCCATGAGCCATGGAGACCTCGATACAGGTGCATGAAGTTTAAATGGAGAGATTCTTAGAGAGTTTTTTAACCCCTGATGAAGGAATTATTGCACAGGGTCACAGTGGGTCAGTAGCTTTCACGGTTTTCATGGTAATTAGTACTGCAATGGTATTTTGTGGTTCTTCCAGTGGCAGTGACTATTCTTTTTTCTGTTCCACTTCCTCTTAAATTCACCATGCTTCTTGGACTTTTTCTGCAGTTGAGAGAATGGAGTTGGGTAAGAAGCTGGTGGTTGTATATAGGGATGGGTGGTATGGTATCGATATTGCGATAAATTACACCATAATACAATTTTATGATAGTATCATGGTATCGTCAGTACTTCAACAACACTGACTGACCCCAAAATCACTCACAGTAATAATTAGCTTCTTTTTGGCTTTTGTATTGTTGTATGATATTTTTGCCATATCACCCACCCCTATTTATAAGCTAGCCTAAATCAAGGAATGTGCTTTCAGCCGCTTTGCTGACCCAGCATTTCACCTTCACCCATGCAGATAGCTACTGGACAAAAACATTCCCTCATTCCTGGCCATCCTGCTTTTTATGACATTGGAAACTAAACTCATTAACGCTTACCTTGACTCATTCATTAACCACAGTAGTTACTGACTGACCTCTGATTATTCATTATAATGTACACTGATAACTGTTCCTTTGTTTCTCTCTATTATTCACAGTGAGTCTGTACTCCTCTATTTTTGGTGTGATGCAACTGCTGTGTCTCTTGACCACTCCAGTCATTGGTCAGATTATGGACTGGAAGCTGAAGGATTGTGATGATGAAACTGACATGAAAGATGCCAGGAAGTGAGTTGCCATCATACATCAACACACTACAATACTGTTCTGATACATCACTATATAGTATTAATACATAACATATATAATCTGTGCAGCTGTGTGGGGGCCCATAACTTCTTCAAATACATACTCGCAAACAGCATTTCTGCAATGATTGATCTGCTATGCAAGTTGTTACCATGCCCCTGGTTGATACTGTATGTTTTTAGCTGATTTGCAATGGCCTCAATAATCTCCTAACAGTCCAGAATTGTTTGTCTTTTTTAAAAGAACGTCAACAAAACATATCAGGCCAAACTAATTTTAGCCACAATAAACCAAAGCCATCTTTATGAAAAGTTTTGCTTTTGTGTTTAGTAGTTAAATGTAGTTGATGCTGTCTGAACGATATTTTCTCTTTATAAATCTTTTCTTTTTGCATTATTTTTCAGAGATCAGCCACAGCCCAAGCGAAGGGACAGAAAAATCCAAAAGATAACCAATGCCACACGAGCCTTTGCCTTAACTAACTTCATCCTTGTTGGTTTTGGCATCACCTGTCTTATCCCTATCCTCCAACTGCAGGTAAGTGAATGCAAACCTTTCTGCTCCCAGAAATGAAAACTGATCTTAGATGACTTGCCCTTACATGAACGCTGTCAGGCAGGTGGATGTAAGCACAAGCCTAATCTTTATTAAAGATTATTTTTATTATTATTATTAAAAAACAAAACAGGTAGAGGAAAAACACAATACAAAGAAGCCAGATCAAAACCAAGAAAACAATTTTGCTTAGAGTTGCTATTTGAAAAGATGGCAAATCCTCACAAAGAACTGACTGAGTTGCTTAAATACAGTTTATTATGAATAAACAGGGAACAGGTGTGTTATTGTTCAGGCGTGTGTGAGTGTTGTAAAGTCTGGGCTGGATTCAGATTGGGATAAAGAGTGGAAATAGGTCTGACAAACACTCACCATAAGCAGCATAAATGTACTCTAGAATGATTGTTCCCTAATCTTAAATATGTAGTATTACCAGGTTACCCACATTTTTGCCAACTTTCCCTATAAATACTAAACCATTCTCCAATAATCACTACACTGTGTCTGAAATATTTTGTACACTGTCTCCTCCCAGAGGTCAAAGTGACCAAATGCTTTACAAATAACACAGTATTAATAATTTTATCATCTATATACATAGTTAGAGGGCTTGAAATGAACACCCCATTAGGTCTGGGTTGTATGTGTCCATGCTCTTGTGTGCTTTCCTCACTTACCATTCTCCCACCAGCATGGTTTCTATACAGCTATAAGCTTAACTAGGCCACATGCTGTCATATTTCAGTTGGTGTGAAAATTACCAGTGAAGAAAAATGTAACAGGCATCATGTAAGAATCATAAAGGGTGCAAAAGGCAAACAATTCCTGGAGGACATGTTATGAGTGTCTTCCCTGAAACAGCTATCTTTAATATTTGATGACTCAGCTAAAGTGTTGCCATGATTGTGACAAGGTAACAAACACATAATTTGAAGATGCAGGCTGTTGTCTGTTTTATGGCCACAAGTGTGCCAAATTTATCCAATTGATCAGGACACTATGTGTGTGCAATTGTCATTCCTGATCAATTACACACATGTAGTGTCCTTGCAGTAATGTGTAATGGATTGCTGTATGTTTGTTTCAATAATACATAATAAATTAATGAAAGAATTCACACAGTTTTTAAATATAAGATGTAACTTTTTTGGATATTGAAAAGACTGCCTTTCTGCAGAGTTAAGCAATAAAATGTAATGATGTGTTCATTAACACCTAACTCACTTAGATGCATAGGATTTAATGATACATGAAAGATTAGGTGATTTAAGCTCAGATCTTAACCAGCACTCTCTCTCACCAGATGCTGTCTTTTGTTCTGCATACCATTGTCAGAGGTTTTATCCACTCAGCTGTTGGAGGACTTTATGCTGCTGTGTAAGTTTACTACTTTTTAGTCAAACTTTTAACCAGAGTTTACGAGTCAACCAGAGATTAAGAGTCAACCACCAGTGTAGCACTCCTGGTTGTAATTTAGGAATTCACCATTCTTATGAATGTGCATATTTGTGTGTTTCTTTACAGCTACCCATCTTCTCAGTTTGGAACCCTGACAGGGATGCAGTCTCTGATTAGTGCCCTTTTTGCCCTGCTCCAGCAACCTCTTTTTATGGCCATGATGGGGCCACTGGAGGGAAATCCACTCTGGGTATGAACACACACACTTTCAGAAAGAATTGCACCGTTAAACAGAGTAATAGTAAGAATCTGCCATGTGGAGTGTTGAGATCTCATACAAGCTCAATCTCACATAGTGTGTAATAAAAGTGGTGGTGCAGAATTTGCTGAACCCCTTCTTCTTTCTGTCCTCTGTCTCGGTGTATCTGTTCCAGGTGGATGTGGGTCTCCTTGCCCTCAGCATGCTTGGTTTCCTGTTGCCCCTTTACCTGCTGTGTTTCCGCAAAAACCTTCACAAAAAGAGGAAAGAGAAAGAAAACGAAGCCAAGATCTACATCAAAATCAATGGCAATGACAAGACGGAAGCCTTTGTCTAGACCCAGGCCAGACCCAGAAACTGAAGCAAGGATATACAGAGACCGAGAGAATGTGTGTCATTTTTATTATGACATACGCATACACTTACACCTCTTGCTTAGAGGTTCAGTGAACTAATAATGCTGTCTTGGAAACTGCTATAGCATCAATGTGGACTCATGCTAACAACAACAAAAAAAGGAAGACATGTAAAAAATAAGTGGAATTAGTGAAAAATTGTGTGTTCAACTGTACATTTTTCTATCTTCCCTAGAATCTAACTCTTCTCACTGTGTCTGATGTGTGGAGAAAAAAAACATTTGCACATTCATGCTCTGCTGCCTAACTCTTGGTTTTTTTTCACAAAAAAAAAAAACAAAAAAAAAACAGTAATGAGAATGGTAATGACAATTTTGGTAATGAGAATTTTATATTTGTGTGAGTTTATAAGGATGCATTAAACAAGCTGGTCCATATGAATTGGTTGAATTAACTGTGAAGTACCTACATTTCTGTGCCACTTCCATTTAGATCCTCATTTAGAAATTTAATAACAGCAAAAATCAATCAAGAAGTGCATCTTAAACGCAGTAAGTGCCTTCCTGCTACTGTCTTTGGATGGGATTAAAAATCCTGTCCTGTGTCCCTCCCTAGTGGCAAAAGTGGGAATTGCTAAACTGCAAATTCAGCTAGTGGGATGTACTCTTCTGATGCACAGCACTTCATGGAGGCAGTATTTGACCCAAATCGAACATATTTCTACATGGTTGTATAGACTATGACGGGTAGAGTAAATTAAGAGGTGCTATGGACCATCCACCTGTCAGGGATCTTATTTATTTACAATGAAGCATGTCATCAAATCCATAATATATTGGATTACATTTATTTATTTATTAAATAAATTATTATTTATTAAATAAAAATAATGTAATACAGAGAAGCATAAACCATGCACATAGTTGCTCATACATTTTTGGTTGTAGGTAAAAACCTCTCTTATGCATTAAGGCTTATGCATATACTGTAGGTTTCTATACATTCATACATTAGGTACTGTAAGCACATAACGGTGGCTTTAGTTTTTCACACAGTGACTGTAGTGAATGTTTGCTACTTTGGTCCACCTTTTATTTGGAACTACAGCACTTTTATTTTATACATATCTTTCAAATCCTCACATTCCCCTGCAGCTGTTCCTTCTGAAGTGTTGGAATTCTGTTGCTATCTTATGGACTGTAGTTTTTGTTATTGTCAGACAGGGATCACAAATGTTAACGTGTCCTTTAACAGTAATATCTTAAAATAAAAGTACAAAGATTTGGGAGACCTTTATGCCATTTAAAATGTGATAAAAGTGCAATGTTGAAATGCTCTGAACTGTGTATTTATTTGCTCTACTTCTTAAGCTTTATATACAAGCAACATGCTTCACCATTTTTAGCTTGATAACCAGCTAGCAAACTACTTTCTGTTTTTTTTTTTTTTTTTTTTTTTTTTTGAGGTATTGATATTGAGGAATAACATCAAATAAAATACAATAAAAAAAAATCAATTAGTAAATTGTTTTATGAAGAATGGGACATAATACAGCTCAATAAAATAGCTGAGCCATTAATGGATAATGACTTTATCATCCATCATTGCTAATTTTTTCTAGTGTGATTATGCTTATGAAGATTTTGCTCTGCTACCACACTGATTTTCAATTACGTGAGGAGTCTTTTTTATGATGGTTTGCTGACAGCACAAAACAGTGATGTCCAGCCTCTCATTTTTAGATCTCTTGACAAAAAAGCTGTTTTCAGTGTTCAGTAGGTGGTGTCTGGGCCAGAAGCAGAGAAAAGACAGTGAAATAGAGATGCATCTCATATTGATCTGCCAAAAATATAAGCTCATAATTACATAAACATTTGAGAAAACACAATTTTCCCCCTTACTTATATTCCCTAATTATATATGAAAAGATGAGCTGTCTATTTGGAGAAATTTGAGGAAGTGCATATATGAAAGCTAAATTTGTACTTTTTGTACTCTTCACATTATAGGAAAAGAAACAAACAAAACTCACACCAATACACCAATCAGCCATAACATTAAAACCACCTGCCTAATATTGTGTATATATATATATATATATATAGGTGTGTGTGTGTGTGTGTGTGTGTTTGTGTGTGTGTGTGGTGTGTTTGGGATCATTGTCCTCAATGTCAGCCCAGCTTAAGCTGCTGGACAGATGGCCTCACATTTGTTTCAAGAATATTCTAGTATAAAGTGGAAATCATCGTTGTCTCAATTACTGCAAGTTTCCCAGGTCCTATGGCTACAAAACAAGCCCAAATCATCACCTCTCCACAACCATGCTTGACAGTTGGTATGAGGTGTTTGTGGTGATATGCTGTGTTTTGTTTTTGCCAAGCATGGCGCTGTGCATGATGACCAAACATTTCCACCTTAGTCTCACCAGTCCAAAGGATACTGTTCCAGAACTTTTGTGGTTGTTCTGATGCAATTTTGCAAACCTAAGTCATGCTCCATATTCTTTTTGGAGAAACCTTTTGGGCTTTTTCCTAGCAACCCCTCCATGAAAACCATACTTGTTTGGATGTGTGCCCACTGCCTTGTGCCCGAGTCCCCTGGGATAGGCTCCAGGCTCCTCTGTATAGGATAAGCAGTACAAAAAATGGATGGATGGATATAACATCCATATGAATTCCAGGACCCAAGATTTCCCAGCAGAACATTGCCCAGCATATCACACTGCCTCCACCAGCTTGCCTTCTTCCCTTAGTGCATCCTGGTGCCATCTCTTCCCCAGGTAAGCAACATACACTCACCCGGCTGTCCACATGATGTAAAAGAAAACATGATTTATCAGACCAGACCACCTTCTTCCATTGCTCCATGGTCCAGTTCTAATGCACACGTGCCCATTGTAGATACTTTCGACGGTGGACAGGGGTCAGCATGGGCTACACATTCCCAAACACAGCAAGCTGCAGACCAAGTACACCCCTTCATGGCAGTGGTATTCCCTAATGGCAGTGGCCTCTTTACTGAAATTGATTTTGAAGAATAATTATAGTTGACAACTATGCAGCAACACATCACTGCCTGTGAGAAACTACCACCTATGGAAGTTCAGATGTTGTTTGACTCATCTCCTTTTCTTTATTATTATTATTATTATTATTATGTGGCACAGCAGGTAGTGTTTGTGCCACCCAGATCCAGGGTCCTGGGTTTGATCCTGACTGTCTGTGTGGATAATTTTGCATGTTCTTGTTGTGTCCACATGGGTTTCTTCTGGGTTCTTTGTATTCCTTTTACCTCCTAAACATGGTGGTAGGTGAATTGGCTACTATAAATTATTTCACCAACATTTCATTTTGTTGGGAGAGAGAGAGAGAGAGAGAGAGAGAGAGAGAGAGAGAGAGAGAGAGAGAGAGAGAGAGAGAGAGAGAGAGAGAGAGAGATTTATGCAGAGTATTATGCGGGCATGATATAATGCTATAAACAGATGCAGGTTTACTGTTACATAATTTCTGGCAGCTCTTTAGTGGAGATCACTAAGCCTTTCAGTCCACCAAACAGATGCCATCTCTCACTGGCCACAGTTTATACATTAAACCTACAGAAGGTTTAACAAAAATCCCCCATAGGTGTTCAAACGGGTTGAGACATATAATATAATGTAATTATAATATATATTAAGAGAGAACCCTGAACAATTCAAGGACTTCTGTCTGAAACGTGACGTTCAAAACGACTTATTATATATATATATATATATATATATATATATATATATATATATATATATATATATATATATATATATATATATATAATAATTATATTATATATATATAATTTATTTTTTTTAAATGTATTTAGAGTCCCCCCCCCCCCCCGTTGTAGTGTGACGTCACGCTGCCTACGCCATGGCTCCGGCTTGTGTGATTAGGGCGAGTGCGCCGCGCCCCCTCGGCCCCGATCAGGAAGCGGATCGGAGAGGAAAAGCGCTGGTTAGAATGACACAGAAGCAGCGCTGAGCTGTAGGAGAGACTGCGGCTAAACAGAGGACCAGCTCCAGCACGGCATCACAGCGTCATCTCACCAAAACACACAGCAACGACAAAAATGCTAATCAAAGAATTGTAAGTAGGCGTTTTTGTCCCCCCCCCCTTCTTCTTATTGATGTGTTGGGAAAAGGCAGCATCCTCTGGCTGAGTAGTGTAGGTGGACTGGCGTTTCTCTGATCCATGCCATGGTGACATTGTAAAACTTGACTTTGTCGTCAAATGTATACCTGCTTTTTGACTGACATACTGTCTAGATATACACTATTGACCTGATCCTAATTGTGACGGTGTCCTGTCCGCGTTCATTTTCATGTCGCGTGTAATTTTTACCCCTGAATCCTCGTTAGCGTGAAGACAGCGGGTATTTTGACTTATAATTTTTTAAAAATCTGCTGTATTAATCTTTTCCAGAGCAGCTATTGCATGTCAGTTACTGATATACCGTTAGTGAAGGGGAACCATCTCGATACAACCTACACTACACAATGGCACACTGTGTTCCTAAATTCACTGTATTTTAGGTAGTCGTTGTTGTTTTTTTATTTATTATTTATTTATTTTTAGCTTAACCTTATTAACATTTCGTGACACCTTTTTGTAGCCTATATTAGCCTATAGCCAGTGCTATGGTTTTTGGTCATCCTTTTTTGAACGTGTGTAATTTGAGAAGCTGTGTTTGTTGGTTTAGCATCGAATGATGCACTACATAGGCAAACATACTTACCGGCATCCTGACGTGTACTGAACGCGCTCCCTCCTTTAGGCTACCAGTGGGGACATATCGTTTATCAAGGTCATTACCGAGATGAAGTTATCTTAAAAAAAAAGGTCGAATCACGATAACTCTTCTATAATATCAAACCTAAATTTGGATGCGAGAAAATGTAGAATACATGTTAAATAGCTGCTCGTCAGTATTGTTTATTATTCGTTTGGAGCGTGAGGAAAGCTGACGAAGACCTGCTCGAGCAAGATGCACAGTCCGTGATTGGTCCGTTCGGGCTCGTGCGTTATCGGTGAAACCCGCTCAAGGACCCCACACGCGCTGGAGTCCTGAGCTATGGCTGCTGAGGTCGTAACCTACTACTGTGACGTACTGTTTAGTATTTGTAGGCCTAGTATACGGGTCGTGACGTGAGTTTCTAACCGCTTGTTTCCGCGCCATAGTTTTAAAGGTCACGAGCTATAGATATTAAAAATTTTGAACGGATGTATGCAGTTGATTTGGAAGAAAAGCTTGCCTTTCTTCTTCAAGAAATAGTAAGAAATTAACACATTTCCTTAAAAACTTTGGATGTAAATATGGACAAAAATCCTTTGAAGGGTTCCACATAAAATTGTTTCCCCCAAGGAACTCTTTTCGCTGCTACATGGAACATTAATGTCAATGAATGTAGATTTACTCATATCTTTTAAATTTGCATGTGTAGTTCAGGGCAGTACAGTGGTGCAGTGCCCCCTCACAGCTTTAGGGTCCTGGGTTAGTTCCTGAGCTTTGGGTTATTGTCTTTGTGAAGTTTCTATTTGCGTTCTCCTCATGTCTGTGTGGGTTTCCTCCTGGTTCTCCAGTTTACTCCCACCTCCCAAAAAACATGCATGTAAGTGGATTGGCTACACTAAATTGGCCATAGGTGCAAATGATTGTGTGCATGGTGCCCAGTCATGTACAGGGTATATTCCCACCTCATGCCCAGTGTTCCTCGAATGAATGAATGTGTAGTTCATGGATGTATGTAGGCTATTTGTGAACACACGTTTCTGCTTTTTAGGTTTGATTCAAATAAGTATTTTAAAAGATAATAATAATAATAATAATAATAATAATAATAATAATAATAATAATAATAATAACTATTCTACTGGTTATGGGTCTAGAACTGGCTTTTAGCATGCGCTGTCCATGGTACCTGATTTTGCTTGGTTTGTAGCACAGGTTAAAACAAATTTTGTTCATTTGCATGGAAGCCAAATATAATATTCTGACTCATACCTTCCTGACTGAATTATGTTAAATTGCTTCACTTCAAGGTCACAGTCATATTATGCTGTTAAAATGTTTAGGCATGTTTATGGTTTTGGAATTTAGGCATGTAATCATTTTTGAAGTTTTGTGAAATTTTTGTGCATCAAAATGAAGCAGTGATTTCTGTCTACTTAGTCCTCTTGTGTTAGACCCACTTCATGTTCAGAACCCTGATGTGTTATTTGCTAGACTTGACCATCACCTGTATCATTTACAAATCTGTAATACGCAAAAGTCACAAAATAGTATCAGTGGGAGCAGTTGTATGATAAGTAAATCCAGCATTTAGGCAGCTGGGCAGTGTGACTCAGATAGATGTTTATAATGCAGGAGATTGTGGTGTCATGGAGGCAGAGGAGAACAGAGACACTGGATCTCCTATAGTGACTGCTAGTGACTGTGCAGGCTATAGAGGTGCTCAGGCAGACAAGGTGACTCTTGCTGGTGTACAGTAATTTTTACATTACAATGCCTGCAGCCTTAGGAGGCTGGAGATGAACTAGTCAGCATACTTTGCGTGAGACGTATGGCCAGGTATGGCAGTAAAGATGCAGCTGGGTGAAGTTTTATGATGTTTGATGTCATAAGACAGATAGGAATGTAGATGGGAAGAGTCTAAAGCCAGTGAGCTGCTGTCATCTTACTCCTGAAGACGTGTCGTCTTACTCCTGAAGAGTATTGATAAAAAATGCAGGCAATACAGAATGAGCTTCACTGCCAGTGCCAATAAGAAGCACAAATAGCATCTTTAAAATGCTCTTTCACAAGTTTCTGTGTAAGAGATTATTTGAAAGTCCAGTTAATAAATTCTGACATACCTCATAAATGGAGCGAACAAGTATAGGATCACTGCAGAAAAACTAGTAAAATGGGACTGAATGGGGCAATTTCAGAAAAGTGTTAAAGATGGAATGAAATGAAGTTGGTTCTAGCCTAAGGAGTGAATAGTTCAGCCTATGACCATCAAGATTTACTCAGCCAGACACCTATGAATAAATTGTTTGCATATGCAAAGTATCCAGACTTCATGGTCACACTGGCATGACCTGTCTGCATTTGTCATGTCACAGGTAGAAGAAAAGGAAACCTGGTTGTGAGAAACTATGTTACAGATTATGATTATATCTGTTCCAGTTTCAACTAAATGTTAATTAAGCAAGCAAGTAGAGGCCTGCCCCCTACATTTGATTTACCAGAAGATTTATATGTTCTTTAACTTCCGGTAAGGAAAACTCGCTGAGACCAGGCTTTAGCATGGATGCAATTAGACTCCAGATTATTTTGTAGAACTGTATTGACTAACATGATGGTGGTACTGATGTGGATGATAGTGAGGCCATTGGTGAAAAGGATGAGGCAGTTATGATGGTGATGGAAACAATTAAAATAGTGAAATAGTGCTGATGATAGAGGCAGTTATAACAATGGTAACCATGTCAACAGTGGGGAACATAAACATTAGATCAATAGGTTTATGCTGGCTGGTTTGTGATCTGTATTTTTTCCTCTTATCATTTCAGTCGAGTGATCCTACCCATTTCTGTGGAGGAGGTAAGTGCTAAGTGTGCACTCATTTTTTTGTGTGTGTTTGTGTGCGTATGTGGTGCGAAGCAGGATTTTGCGCAGCGAATTCATTATTCATACTGGCTGCAAACAGAGTTATGATTTCTGTCTGATAAAAACTCAGAGTTATGATTTCTTTGCTTGTCTACAAAGGCTTGCCTTTGTCATTTCAAATCAGATCGCTCTCATGCACGCCACTGAGCTTTGTATTAGTCAGCTCAACTGGGAGTGAGTCCTTTCACTAGGTCTTGCTGTGTGTTCTTTGTACACACTGTAAAAATGACAAAATTACTGCTTACCTATCTGTCTGCCAATATTAAAAGCTATGTCAGCAATTTTAGCCTCATCAGCAAGTCTCTCTCTCTCTGACTTTATAATTTAATAATCCAAATTTAGCCACACAGTACACTAGTCAAGACATGTTTTCAAATTGGACAACTTTTCCCATGTCATTAAATATTGTATTCCTGTCTTACTCATCATCTATGTTCCTGTCACTGCCTCTGTATCTCATATGATTCTTTAGCATGTCACTCAGTTCAGCAGTTGCCTGGTGTTGAATAGCCAGTGAGATATCCAATATCACTCTGTGTCCTGCTCTTTCTGTTTCTCTCTCTCTCACACACTCTCTCTCATGCTCCCTGCCTTTCCATGCATTTGTTTCCATCTTTATACTTTCATTCATGTCTTGCTCTGTCAGTTAGTATGTGCAGTATAATTATGCTAATTACAATTGTATAATTGTCCTATGGAATCTACAGCAAATATATATACAAACACAAACACACCAGAGCAATATTTACTTTACTTGAGTACTGGGAAATCTCCTCCTGATGATGTATCAGTATAATTGAGGGGTGGATTATTGAATATTTTCTCCAACTAATGCTGGGGGAATCCAGATATTAACAGAACAGAAAGGTACTGCCAGGAAACTGAAGGTCTTATTGGATATAAAAACAAAATTTTGTTTATGTCCTTTCAATTGTCTATATACATGATTTACTTGAGCAACAGAAATGACTCATCATATGACATTTTACTTTTTGCTATTGCACAGTGATATCCAGCTAAAATAGTACACAAAAGAAGGACTGTAAAAAAAGTAAGCTGTCCCAAATGATGTCAATAACTAACTTAGTAAAATAAAACAAAACAAAATCATGTGTCGCAGGATATATTTACAAAATTAAATGCAGCTACATGGGTGACAAAAGAAAAGGTAAAATTTGCTAGCCACATACAGTATTGTTAGCTAGCTACCATCCACCTCAGTTCGACTCCTTGTGAGCCCCCCCTGTTTTTCTTCACAATTTGGTCACCTGCCAATTCCCACCCACCAGCCAACTCTCCCCTATCACACAACAGATACCAACTGGGGCAGGTGAAATCTAATATGTGATTCCTCCAAGATACATGAAGCCATCCAATCTCATGTTTTTGAACGGCTGCTCATGATAAGTCACAGGGCAGTGTAACCTGCTTGGAGGAAATCTGCCCTGTTCTGCATATATGAGCTCACAGATGGCTATGATTGGCTGGTGTCACTGTGATTGACAGGGGAGAGAGACTATATCTTCCTTTCCAGTCAGACAGCACAGTGAATTTTGCTCTCTTGGCTCCCGGCCACGGATGGCTTTGGCATCAATGGGATTTGTACTCGTGATCTCCCCACTCATTTAACATTCTGGGAAACAGTACAAAACAACACCTCTTTGTATTTACCATACTTGTGTGCACTGCACTTCACAGGCATATTTTAACAGAATCTTTGATAAATTATCTTTGACAAAGCAAACAGCTATTATAATAATGCAAACACTACATCTAGCTAGGATTTTGGTGGGGATTCCCAATGACTTCAAAATGCAGTATTTGCAAATAGCATGTGATAATGATTGAAAATTGTGAATGCTGCAAAATTATATGATGCTGAGGCTGAGAGATGAAATACTGTGCTATGTAACCTGACAAATAACCTATCAAATGCTAGCTTTATGGCAGAATGCTTACCCCTTTAAGCTGCTTATGCCAGGGCTAATGCCTGAACATGTGCATGGGAGCATCTAAATCTCATGCATGGAGTTTTATAAGAATTTTAAATTTACACTTTAGACAATCTATGACCAATGAAAATAACAGATACTAGATATTCAGAAAGAAACCTCTGAATGTAGCTAAATAGCTTTTATTCTTGGCTGCAGCGAGGGTCTTATCCAATAATTGATTTGATAAAAGGTTATTTTATTTAGTTATTTATTTATTTTTTGATAAAGAGATGCTGTTGTCTTGTTGTAGCCTGTTCTGATTAATTGCATAACATAAGCTCATGGAAACGCATGTTTTTTTTTGCTGACTTCATAAATGTGTAAAAGAGACAGTATAGAAGCATGCTGACTCATTGAGAATTTCCCTCAAGTGCAATTACTCATGTCTGCATATAGTTGTAGGGTGAGCATCAAGATTTTTCATTTTTCAGCAAAATATCACACTTTCTAGTCTCGTCTCATACTCCTACCTTCTAAAAAATACTATAGAATTTACAGTAATTTACCAACAGCAGAGTTGAATTATGAAATTAAATATTAAATATATCCCATGTGCCAGAGGCCTTTATCCAGAGTGACTTACAGGCTGGATACAACTGAGCAGTTGAAGGTAAAGGGCTTTGCCCAAGGGCTTTGTTTATTTTACTGTAAACCAATTTCCCAATTGTTTACAGCACAATCCTGTAAAATAATAGAATATTATTATAACTTTACAGCAGTTTTTTTTATTACAGTGTATTCCTGTAGTGGATCTGTGTAGTCTTAATTAACTACTTTCACGGGTATGTATTGCAATAACAATGTTACGACACGTGGTGTGTAGTAGGACGAGGGAGTCAGGATGCATGCGCAGGGGAAACGTCAGTTTATTGGGAACAGGAAGTTCAAAAAAGAGTGTAAAGAGACACACAAAACACCATCAAACATAGTCCATCCACAAAAAGGGTAACAATAATCCAAAAAGAGAGTATACTTAGCCGAAGAGGCAGTAATCCAAAAGGTTGTAATCCAAAAAACACAGGGAAAAATACGTGAGGCAAGGTGGTGGTTTGGAAACCACGAACACTGAGCGACGAGATTAAACACAGGCAAGGAGGTGGTTTGGGAACCATGGACTATGAGCTAGGAAACAAAAGACAGGCAAGGAGGTGGTTTGGGAACCACTGACAAAAAGCTACTCTTATCTCTAGGTTAACACTAAACTAAACTAATACTCCACGCCGAAGCGGAAATGGAGTGGCGTATTTAAACACACACAATCACATGCACAATCAATGACACCTGAAACCAATGATTACACAGAATGAATGAGACGAACATGAACCAATAAGAAACAAGGAGGCGGAGACATGACACGAACCAAAACCTGAGCACATGGTAGAACACAGGGGGCGGAGACATGACACAAACCAAAACATAAGCACATGGCAGAGGTAAACAAAACGGGAGTTCATGAATGACAGTCCAGAGGGTTTTTTTGAATAGCGCTGGAAAGCGCTCAGTGGAATGCGGAAGTATGCTACTCGCTAGCTTCGTAGCGAGAGAGAG
Organism: Cranoglanis bouderius; assembly: GCA_023630585.1. NCBI lineage: Eukaryota > Metazoa > Chordata > Actinopteri > Siluriformes > Cranoglanididae > Cranoglanis > Cranoglanis bouderius. The sequence goes on along the minus strand of CM042550.1, from coordinate 7,882,779 downwards.
GGAGAGGGAACCTAACAGAGCCCCCCCCCCAAGGCGCGGCTCCCGAAGCGCCGCAAGTTCCATCCATTTTGGTGGACCTGGGCCCCTGCCCTCCAGGACCTGAGGCTGGTTATGTCCAGTGTCCCGAAACCAGAGCAGAGCGTGTCGGGTTTTCCCTTGAGCTCTCGACGAGAACTTGGACGAGAACTTGGAGTGGTGCTTGAACCGATGCCTGGTCTGGATCTCAGAGCTGTGCGTGACCTGGTGCTTGGCCTGGATTTCGGAGCTGCGTGTGACCTGGTGCTTGGCCTGGATCTCGGAGCTGCGCGTGGCCTGGAGCTTGACCTGGAGCTTGGCCTGGAGCTTGGCCTGGAGCTTGGCCTGGAGCTTGACCTGGAGCTTGGCCTGAAGCTTAGCTTGAAGCTTGGCGTGGAACCAGGATCGGAGTCAGCTCTAGCACCTGGATCGGAGTCAGCTTTGGCACCTGGATCAGGGACAGCTTTGGCACCTGGATCAGAGACAGACTTCGAGACAGACTTCGAGACAGACTTCGAGACAGACTTCGAGACAGACTTGGAAATAGACTTCGAGACTGGACAGAGAACTAGGTTAGACCCAGAACCATAAACAAAATCAAAAACTTGGTTGGAAACAGAGCTGGAAATTAAATTTGAGACAGGGCTGGAGACAGGGCTGGAGACAGAGGAGGAGACAGAGGAGGAGACAGAGGAGGAGACAGAGGAGGAGACAGAGGAGGAGACAGAGGAGGAGACAGGAGTGAGCTGGGTTGGAAACGGAGCTGGATATGGAGCTGGGAGTTAAATCAGCCTCCGAACTGAGAATGAGAGCAAAAACATATCCAGAAATTAAAGCAATATAGCTAGCAACTAAATCAGGAACTGGACTAGGGACTGGACTAGGAACAGGGTCGGAACCTGGACTTGGATTTGAACTAGGAACTGGACTAGGAACTGGACTAGGAACAGGGTCGGAACCTGGACTTGGATTTGGACATGGAACTGGACTAGGAACTGGACTAGGAACTGGGTTGGAAACTAGACTGGAAACCAGACTGGAAACTGGACTGGAAACTGGACTGGAACCGGGAACGGGAGCAGGACTGGGAACAGGATTGGAAACGGGACCGGGAGCGGGACTGGGAACAGGACAGGGAGCAGGACTGGGACCTGGATCAGAAACTGGCCTTGGAATAGGGCAGGAACCTGGACATGGACTTGGACATGGACTAGGACTAGGGCAGGAACCTGGACATGGACTTTGACATGGACTAGGACTAGAACGGGGCTGGAGGTTGCCATGTTAACCTCCAGTTGTAGCTCCGTGGTGGAGACTTCCTGCTGGGTCTCCGGCTGGAGCTCGGGGCTGGAGGTCGCCACATTAACCTCCAGGTGTAGCTCCGTGGAGGAGACTTCTGGCTGAGTCTCCGGCTGGAGCTCAGGGCTGGAGGTTGCCATGTTTACCTCCATGTGCAGCTCCCTTGAGGAGACCTCCTGCTGGGCCTCCTGCTGGAGCTCTGAGGGTGCCCGCCTGTGGAGCAGCTTATGCACCCGCCAGCTGCCCTTAAAACAGCCTTGGGAGCAGAAGTAGCTGCTCCTTACTCCCTGGTTCCTGCAAGTGGGACACTGCAGGATGGCTGGTCGGGTGCATCCCTCGGTGGCACACTCCTGGGTTAGGGGATGAGAGGTGTAGGCCACCACGTTAGCCCGCTTACTCTCATAATATTCCAGGAACGTTTGACTAGGTCGGTCGCCCAGACGGTCCTTCCCCAAAAAGGTCCTGAGGTCGGGTTGGAAGTCTGGGCTTCCGGACCAGTAGATCCACAAAGCCCGAAACTGTTTTGAGCTGCGTGGATCTACTGGCAAGGTGAAACTCCGCCCATTGGCGAGCGGAGCCGACCAGACGAGAGAGGAGGAAACCCAACCATTCTTCTTCGTCGGGTTTGGGGTCCTCCAAACTCAAAAAATAAAATTGTGTCTGCAAAACGAAGCATTGTGGCCAAGTGGAAAAGCCGTCATACTCGTCCGGGGGATGAACGAAAGTCCACTGAGGAAAAAACATAGAATTATAAGCAGGCATATTAAATGTGGTGTGGCATGGCGTGGCATGCCCTTGCTTTCCCCGCTGCATCCATTTTTTGGCGGAGTATTCTGTTACGACACATGGTGTGTAGTAGGACGAGGGAGTCAGGATGCATGCGCAGGGGAAACGTCAGTTTATTGGGAACAGGAAGTTCAAAAGTAAAGAGACACACAAAACACCATCAAACATAGTCCATCCACAAAAAGGGTAACAATAATCCAAAAAGAGAGTATACTTAGCCGAAGAGGCAGTAATCCAAAAGGTTGTAATCCAAAAAACACAGGGAAAAATACGCGAGGCAAGGAGGTGGTTTGGAAACCACGAACACTGAGCGACGAGATTAAACACAGGCAAGGAGGTGGTTTGGGAACCATGGACTATGAGCTAGGAAACAAAAGACAGGCAAGGAGGTGGTTTGGGAACCACTGACAAAAAGCTACTCTTATCTCTAGGTTAATACTAAACTAAACTAATACTCCACGCCGAAGCGGAAACGGAGCGGCGTATTTAAACACACACAATCACATGCACAATCAATGACACCTGAAACCAATGATTACACAGAATGAATGAGACAAACATGAACCAATAAGAAACAAGGAGGCGGAGACATGACACGAACCAAAACCTGAGCACATGGTAGAACACAGGGGGCGGAGACATGACACAAACCAAAACATAAGCACATGGCAGAGGTAAATGCTGGAATAGCGCTGGAAAGCGCTCAGTGGAATGCGGAAGTATGCTACTTGCTAGCTTCGTAGCGAGAGAGAGGGAGAGGGAACCTAACAAATAAAGCATTTGCATTAATTTTCATATTTGCCTACCTGGCATGTCAGGGGTGGCACCACTACTCCAAAAGTTTTGGGTCAAGATTTTTGTCTAAGAGAGTAGGTAAATCAGTCATTTGTCTATAAAAACATACAGACTAACTATTTATTTTGATTTTAGCGCTATATGGGGCCAGGGTCTGATTATAATACAATAACAGGGCACAAAACACCTTTTAATGAATGTCAGAGTAATTTGTTTCGACCCAACACGTTTCATTTTGCAGTTTACTCCTCAGGCAGCTAATAACAGCAAAAAATTTGTTCACAAAGTTAGATAGCACTAATTCTAAGATATGTTTTAATAAATCGAAGAGATGTTCACATTCTGCAGTAGGCTGTTTGTCACTGTAGTAACTGTCTGTTTCACTAAACATTTTCCCAGCAACCTTACTTACATTATTTGAAGAATGTCATTTGAGGAATGTTCATGCAATTGATTCAGAATACGGAATATGTGCATATGTCTCTTAAAATATTGAAACGTTAGCAATACTGATTCAACACACGATTATTAAGCTCCAGTGAGTGCCAAAGTACGGATAACCCTTTATCGCTCATAGGAGATCCCCTTTAGTAGAAATATCCTGCCCCCCAGCTGATTTTGAAGTTTTGATTGGTTTTTCAACCGAGTCAGACCTGTCTGTTATTGCCTGAAGTGCTGGGTCACTGTTCCAGTAGTTATTGCCTGAAAAGTGGCGGGTCAACTGCCAGCTTGCCCCCGTTGCTCTGGTGGTCCTGTGGCATGTACCTTTTGGATTTTGGAAAGTTGATCAAATTACTAGTGTGCAGTGACCTCACACAGTAAGATCAGCAGTTTTAAATTAACACCTCTGCTGTAGATTGGAGAGAGCTGGAACATAGTGCACTTTGGAGAGCACTTTATTAAAAGGTGTTAATTGAAGTTTGGCTGGTTGTTCTGTTTTAAGCTGTAGCTAAATTAATGTTAAAATGGATTCAGAGGATCAGCATGGTTAATAAAGGACTGGTTTACCTTCTGTGTAACTTCTCCCTTCCACTCCATTTCATTTTTTGGGAGTATGGGATCTAGATTGTTCAGTGTGTCGATTTGTCTATCACTGATTTCTCTTTGAGTGTTTTGGACAAGAAGTCTAGAAACTCTCCAGAGCCTCATCGAACTTTATTGAAAAAGAGTTTACAGTAAATTTAGGTTACTGTGATATATCAGTCCGTACAGTTTTTTTGGTGATTTTTTGCGGCCAAACATGCTTGATTTTGCTTCAGCTTTTTTCTAAATTTGCGATGCAATTTGCGAAGTTTTTTTGTGCTTTTTTGCGGAAAAGTACTTAAATTGGCGAAATTGCAATTGCTAGATTCATGTTCGATTCACGTGCATCAAAGAGGGCTTTGACTGAATGCACATTGTGATGACATCTTGGCCCAAATCTGTGGAAAATCTGTGGTAATTATGAAAAATTGCATGCTCCTCCGAATATTTTTCGGAGTTTGCTTGATTTTGCGTTTCTGCGATCGCAAAATTGTGAAATCCTGGAGGGACTGATATATGGAATGCCACTGAATACATTGGAACTGAATACAATACATTGCTTGTATTGTAAGATACAAGATGTTTTTCAAGATTATATAATAGATTCAAAAGATTGCTAAACTTACCGGTATATTACATGTACAAGCCCGCCCACTCAGCTTTTTATTTCCAGTATTTGTTCATTTTAAAGCCTACTACTCAGTTGCCATGGTCAAAAATCTACTCACTGTTCCCTACATTGGAAAATTGAGAATACTACATGGAATGCGATTAAAGAGAATAGAATAAGTGATTGAAGAAAAAAATATTTGTACAATTAATAACACAGGTTTGTTTATCACTGTCTTTTTTGTTGCATAAACCATCCACACTATTATTTTGACCTGTTTCAAACCTAATGACAATAACTGAATTAACTATAAACCAAAAATATATGACTATAGAAATTACAAATAATCCACTCTGTACATTTGTAGGGTGTCTGAGGTCTGAAGGGCCGTTACCACATTAGCTTGCTGTACTCCTTTATGAAAGTCTGTGTAAATCAAAATAAACAACTCAATATGGTTATTTTGTTGCTTTTAATGTACATTGTTGTACACTGCATATCATGATGCATTATGGCATTAAAAAGGTGCACTGGATATTCCCCACTATGTTTTGGACAGTACTACAAAATGGCAGACCCCCAAAATAATGCACTATATAGTGAATAGGGCATAGTTTTGGACAAAGCTACTGAATTATTCAGTAACTGCAGTGAAACTAGTAATAAAGGCATGTAATTATGTAGGTGTGTGGGGGCATTTTGCTGGCATGGTTTGTCTCCACTTGGTCCCTTTAGATAAGGGCCACTGCAAATCAGTGCAAAGTTATTCTGGCTGATCACCTTTATCCTATGATGAAATATCCTCCAGTGTCAGTTCCAGAGACTTGTAGAATATATACAAGGCAAACAGACACTGTTCTGGTGGCCCAGTACCTTATTAAGACACTTTACATATTTGATCTTTTAATTTGTTACCTGTTCATATGCCCATTAAAAAAAGACGTGACAGCATTAATCAAAGGCTCATAGTGAAAATATACAAATCAAAAGTGTCATTTTTTAATTCACAGTAGCAGTAATACACATATATTGTAGGAAATGCATATTTTCTGCAAGAAAGCAAAGTTACATAACATTTCACTCAGCTGATCATGACAGTATTTTTTTCTACCTGGGTAATAAAGCTGACAGGAATGGAGCCAAACCCCAAAGCCTGATCTTTTTTCTTTGGAGTGTAGGGGCATATTAAACAAATAAATCATTCACTTGAGAGATATATGGCCCTGTAGACTGAAGAAGAGGCAAATGCACTTCTCCTTGTTCCTCCTTATTTCTCATTCTTGGTTCTTGTACATTTCAGTGTTATACTGCTTCTCATCCCCTCTTACCACCTCTGTCTTTGGTTATATATGCTTTCTGAAAATGTCTGTATATATATATATATATATATATATATATATATATATATATATATATATATATATATATATATATATATGTGTGTGTGTGTGTGTGTGTGTGTGTGTGTGTGTGTGTGTGTGCGCGTGTGTGCATGTGTGCGTGCGTTTGAGTATGTGCTGCACAGTGACATGTAGTGCTAGTGGACTGGGATTGGTTGGAAGATGTAGCCTTTGATTGGTTGGGAGAGGATGATGCAGAAGATGCTGTTGGTGTAATATCTCAGGCTCAGTGATGTCACACACACACACACACACACACACACACACACACACACACACACACACACACACACACACACACACACACACACAAATGTTGTTTTGTCCTTCTATACAAACCATCTGAACATCTAAATGTGTATTTAATAGTCATTCTCATCACGCATCTCTCTCTCTCTCTCTCTCTCTCTCTCTCTCTCTCTCTCATTTTGCCATCTTCCTGTCATATAATCCTTGACACAGCACTAAAAATAAAGGCAACTGAAGATGCATCTCTGCACTCCCTCCTCTTTTTTTTCTCCTTGGCCAGTGTAGTGTGGATGTTTGTGCTAAAAATAGTCTAGTCTGCATTGCTTTCTCTGTCTCTATGTTACAGATGCACACATACTATATGAAGACACACATACACACATGCACAGACCTGTGCAAAAGATCTTTTATTGTCTGCCTCTGTTTTTCTATTTTCTAAAAATAACGCTTTCATCCATTTTTTTTAGCTCAGTTATATATTCGATGCCTGACCATAATGAGAATGATCACTTCAGAATTCATGCGTTATCATTCCATATTTTCATCACACTTTCCTTGTGCATATCACTGCTCGCTCCTGCACTCACACATCTATCAGCACAGAAGTGCCAATAATAGGTGCAAAAAGATCAAAAGCTGGCTTTTTCTGTATCTGCATATTTTGCTTTTATTCAAGTTTAACATGAGTTGCCCTTGGATTAACATGAACTGTGCCACCAGGGAAGAGGGTATCTACCAACAGCAGAACAACACAAAAATGGTCAGTCAGTTATTTCTATGGGTTGTAATTTTATAAGTTTGTAAATGTTTTCATATTTCATTCCGGTAAATTTATATATTCCAGTCTAAGTGCAGACACAAAGTCAATATATATAACATAATATGCTTTAACTAACAGTTAAACAATACATAAACTGATCTATTTGTTGTGACAAAAAAGCATGCTACATTTTTGGCATGCTCAAACATTTAAATAGAAGCTAACAAGAAACTGCATAGAAATGTAAGCTAAAATTCTGGGATTACAAAATACATTGTAACACTAAAATAAATGAGCTTGATATATGACTAACAATAAGTGTTCTTTGCGTGACCAAAAATTAGCATGTCCACATTTCCTAGAGGTGAGAAGTTTCCTGCTCTAAAGCTGCAGAAGCCGCAATTTGCTTCTCTATCGTTGTTGGAAGACAGACATGGTTATATATGATGGAATCAATTCTAAACTATTTCCTGTATTCATGTTTATTTCACTTGAAGACAGACTTGTGCAAAGTAAGCTCACTTTTAATGCACTCTAACACAGCCACAGCCATATTTTCTATGTTTTTACTTTTTGAATGTAAAGTATGCATTTTAGTGGTTTTAGGACAGAGGTCAGATCTGAGTCAGCACACTGCTAAAATGTATTTTGTCTGCTTTCGTTTACGTCACTGAGAGATTTGCCTGATTTCAGCAGCACAAATGTATTCTATTTTTCACCCATCCTAACCACCAAATGCTGTAAGAATCACTTGCATACCAACATTGTTCAACAATTTCACATAGGAGAGTATGATACCCCATTTGCATCTTTCCATTTCTTCTTCTCGTCTCATATATCAGATCACATGTACACCATAGCTCACCACTTGGCAGCCAGTTAGTACAGTTGGAGCTATAGGTTTCTGGTCCTCTAATGCTGGGGATAGTATCTACCTTGGTGAGTAAATTTTATATACATTACTAGCACATTTTTGTTAGAACAGTCTATGAAAACTTATTAGCTACCACTCACCATGCTGTTCATGAAGTTCTCTACGAACTTCCAGTGTGTAGTTTTCCCTTTCTGCTTGGTAAGCAACACTTACCTCTCATTCTCCATGCTGGAACTACATCAAGATGCACACTGGCATTGTGTGCCACACATGGTGCAATATTGTAAGTTGTCACTAGAAAATCAACATTACATCTGTATACAGATGTATACATTACTATACAGATAGCAGTAGAGCAATCTGTCCAACTATGGACTATGCTGGTTCTTTTTAATATACTAAAGTTGTCAAAAGTTCAAGCCATGCAACTACAGGACAGTTCAGGTAGGTGGACAAGCTCAGTGCTTATTTTCTTGTCCTCTTCCAGGGTCAGACAATCCAGTTCAAAGCCAATCCATTCAGCCTCTCTCTAGCTCCATGGGTGAGGTCGTATGCAAGTAGCTTCTATTTGCCCCCATCAAGGTGAATTATGGCTTGGTCTCAAAGGTGAACTCAGAAATGAGGTCCTTAACACTGAAACAAGCCATATAATTCAAAGGCCACAAAGGCCTCAAACCAAAATATATCCTTGTCTCAGTGAGAGGAGCACCCAGAATTGGTAGCCCATATCTGGGAAATGTTTGGCAACATGCAGGTGATCATCATTTGCCAATGTCATGTCAACACATTGCCGACTGTGGTTTTTCCTGGCAGAGCCGGACTGTTCTCACCATCCACTATGCACATTTCCTTCTTGAAAGCTGATTCTTCCCACATTGTACAGAATTCTGTATCCACAGAGTCATAAGCCACAGAGCCTTGTTTGTTGCCCTGAAATGGTAGGCAAGACACCATGGTGGCTTCAGATCTGCTGTCCCAAATGGACTGAAACATTTGCCACTCTCACCAAGGTCACCTGTCCTTGTGGGTTTGGCCAACTGTGCCCCAGTAGTCCAGGAAACACTCCTGAATGTAAGAGCAACTAGTATACATGTTTTGTATACCCTTAGGTGGAGGGTCTAGTCAACTTATTACAGTCTTTCCCAATGGGGCAAGGTGCCTTAATCTGCCAAGGGTCTTGTGTGTGAGCTCCCTTATTTGCTGGAGTCCCTTAAGGCCCCTTCTTACAAGACTATGGAACTGAAAGGACTGCTTCTGAAAGCTGCAATTTGCTACTGATCACTTTGGCAAAAAGAGGGGGAGAATTGCATGCTCTGGCAGTAAGCCAGATGAATCTAGGTTGAACTTGAATCTGGGATTCCTGACCAAGGTCATATTGACCAGTTTTGTGAATCAGTGAGTTTTCCTTACAATGTTCTATGAGGGTGAACCTAGAGAGCATTCCGTTTTGTGCCTGATACATTCCCTACTGTACCCTTTTCACTCATTTCTACTTTAAAATGAGTCCTGTTCCTCATGACATTGTTGGCATAGGTTATCCAGGTGATTATCACCCCCTTGGTAATTAGGAAGTAAAATAAATCTTTGGTTCAACACAAGCAATTGTGTTTCTAGGAACCCTGGATAACTGCCAGGGTTCTTTGCCATTTGGAACCAGCACTGACCTGGTAAGAACCTGCTGAGAAGGTACCAGGGAAAGATGGCTGCATAACAGAGGTACTTAATGGAAGTGTAATATGCCACTATGTTACTTTGTTAGAAGTTTTTGGCATGCATGTGTATACTCCCAAGAAGGTAGGGCTGCAGCAAATATTGATACATTTTAGTTCAGTAATTAAATAAAGTTCAATTATTAAAATAATTAGAAAATGGTCAAATATTTTGAATTATTGACACTGTTATTATTAAAACTATAAATAAATTCCATAGACTTATCTAATTGCAACACAGTGTGTTCTTTATGTGGTTTGGTAAAATTCTTTTTCCTCTTGGTACTCAACTTTTCATATTTCACTACAGTTAAGTAGCTCAATCCAACTGAATACATGAAGCTTACTACGTTTGGAGAAGGAACATTCAGTGTAGTCAATGAAAAAAAAAAAATGAAATGGTAAAATAGCACAACTTGCAAGGACACATCTTGGTGAGACCTCAAGTAAGAGCTCCATAACATTGACTAGCATTGGTAAAACAATGCTTAACCATATTGTAATAGGCAAAACAACTGATATGATTGAAGTCCCCATAAATTAAGTACGTACATTTTTTTAAATACTTCATGGTGACAGTAACATTCTTAACAACAGGTGCAGTCTGAAAGTTTTCTATAAATTTGGTTCGTTAGTTAGTTTTCACTGCTGAAAGTATAGAATTAAATGCAAGTAACTGACAGCATCCTACTCGATCTCTGAAGCAGAGGGAACATTGTTTACAGAGACAATAGCATTTAATGCATGCTCTGGTACAAATATGAACCTCATTTGTAATTTATTATTATTATTACCACAAACCACCATGTGCAAGATAGTCCCCGCATAAGGACATATTCTTTTATAAGGCAGTGAAAAACATGGGGATAAAAAACTTCATTAGACATTTGATAATCACTTATTTTATTGTCATTTTTGACAATAAAACAACTATAAACATGTTGATTATGTATATGTTTTCAGTCTTAACCTTTTATTTAGATTGTATTCTGTTGATGGGATTCCTTTATGAAATCATTAAAAATTTTTTTAATTATTTTTATTTTTTAAAGCAATCTTGAGCTTTTCTTATTCATATAGAATTTTTTAAAATATTCTGACCATTGTTCATCCGAATATTCAAAAACAAAAATGGTCTATACTTGCAGCTCCAGTATCCAGCTGATTCTGCTGGATACTATCATGTCTTCTCATACATGATTAATGGTATAGAAAGTAATTCGGCACTGGTATGTCCAAATACACTGATGTATAGTATTTATAAGCCCAGTGTCAGCCAAACTTCAAAGTAAGTAATCTTGTGCTGTTAGGTCATTTATTTTATTGCTACCACAATTACTGATTGTCTCACAAATTTGTGGATCATGCATGTTATTGATTTGGAAAATGTATGCTTGCAGATTGGATCATGGTCTGTTTAGGTCTAGGTCTGCTTACACTTAAAACATATATGGATAATCTGAACTGTTATTGGATCTGAGCAAAATAATGTGTTGAGCAATGAGGCTGGGTGAATGTGAATACAGCCTAAATATAACCAAATTATATGCTGAATCACTGCTAGGTGCTTTTAGTTTAATAGCAGTTTGAAATTAAGGGAGCACAACCCTGCACAGATGGATGTAATTCATAAACTCACAATGATCCATGAAAATCCACATTTATTTGTTGGTTTAATATCACAATTTCAAGTCTTAACTGATTAAACAATATGGAAATGTAATTTGTTTTTATATGATTTTTGTATTTATGGAAACTGAATACTGAATAAAAACTCTACACACTCTTTGCCTAATAGTAAGAATTTGTATTTTAAATTTTGTTGCAGTAGCTCAGGGACTGAGCCATAGTGGGAGGAGCAATATTTTATTGTTGATGTCTTTTGCTAAGTACTGAAATGTAAATTTGGTACCATCTCAAAGTTCAGTGTGAGCTTGTATGGTCTTTTTCTGGTATAAAACATTTGTAAGATTTGTAAGATCTCAGGACTAACTGCAAAGTGTTGCAGCAGAGTGAAATCAGCTTATTGTAACAAATCCTTAAGTCCCCCCTCACTAATATGCTTGAACTCATTTACACAATTACATTTCTGTTCTTCATGCTCATTTTCTGCATTTGTTTTTAAACAATCTTGCCTGGTTAGTGTACTGTATGTGATCTTAGGCTCTTCTGCACAATGTTAGAGGTGATTAAGAAGTGAAAGAAGCCTTTGTTCAGCATGCACAGTGTACACACTACATGGAATAATGGCCAAAGGGGAGAAAATAGAGAATGAGGGAGGGAGAGAGTGAGAGAGACAGCAGTTATACTTGAATGATGGTATTAAATAACGAGATTGAATATATGTAGTTTCAAATGTCTTCTTAATTGAAACGTATTATTTGGGTATCTGTATTTGGAATTACAATACTGTGCAAAAAGTTTTAGGCACCCTATTTTTGTTAGTACAAACTTTGTTATAGATTTTTTAATTTTATGACTTCTACATTATCAAGTCAGTACAAAAAACATTTTAGATTCCCAAACATTAGTTTTCTAGCACAAAATTAAATGTTACAGAAAAATGTTTGTGTGTCATTAAAGAAAGCAGCATATTACATAAGAGACCACTTTTCAGACAAAAAACACAATGAAGGCTGCTGGGTTTTGCTGCAGAAATAAGAAGCAAATGCACCAGTCAGTCTCCAGAAGAACTGTGGCTGGTTCTGCAAGATGCTCAATAAAACTTATCAGCTAATTTCCTTATAAAACTGCACAAATTGTTCCGGAGACTACTATTTTAAATTTTATTTTAAGTTTTTTGTCACACCAAATATTGACTTTGTTTCCTTTACTACTGTTTACTGCTCTTTACGGTGTTTTTTTTTTTTTATGTAGAAACATTTAATTTCATTATTTTGAAGGCATCTTTGCTCTATAGCATTTCTTTGCATGTCTAAAACTTTTGCACAGTACTATATATGAATCCAAATGACACAGAGATTGTTTCATTGTTTTGAGCTGAAACTGTTATCTTATTGTGTCTATTTATGTGCCTGTGTTGTACAGTATCAGGTAGGTCAGCTGTACTCAGTAGCTGAGGCAAGTAAGAATGAGACAGGGGGAGGAGAGGGCGTGGAGGTCCTGAAGAATGAACCATATGAGAAAGATGGAGAAAAAGGCCAATACACACACAAAATCTACCACTTGCAGAGGTGAGTTATCACATGCACACACACATACGTATAATAATACACATACATCATAAATACATGTGAGAAACATGCTGTGTCACACAAGCCTCTTTTCAATCCATTTTTCTGTCTTGCTGTTTTTTGATTTTTAGTAAAGTTCCATCATTTGTGAGAATGCTAGCACCAGCATCAGCTCTCAACATTCATGAGAAAGCCTGGAATGCTTACCCATACTGCCGCACAGGTAACACACACACACACACGCACACGCACACACATGCGCACACACACACACACACACACACACACACACACACACACACACACACAGACACACACACACACACACACACACACACACACACACACACACACACACACACACACACACACAATCACCCACTTCTATCTCTCTGTTAAATAATTAACTGATTGAGCAGAGTGGGAGTAGAGTTACAGCACAGGGAACTGAGGTTACCCTGGTGGCACACACACACACACACACACACACACACACACACACACACACACACACACACACACACACACACACACACATGCACGCACACGCACATGCACACACTTTTGTCTTACTACCCTTTTGAGGAAATTCCACTGACATAATTAAATTAATGCAGCTCAGTAATGCTATGCTATACCTACACCTACCCCTTAACCTCACTAACCTTTTGAATCTTTCAATTCATAAATAAAATGATAGCTGTGTTATTATCAAAAACAACAACAACAACAGCAAACGTATTCCTCATGGTTCCTCAGAATTCAAAACCGTCAGATATTGTTATCCTTGTGGGAACATTTGGTCCCCACGAAGATATAAAACATGCCCACACAAACTGTTTTGTATGCATCTCAACTGTAGGTGCATCTCAAAAAATTAGAATATCGTGGAAAAGGTTTTTTTCCTCCCATAATTTAATTCAAAAAGCGGAACTTTCATATATTCTAGATTCATTACATATAAAGTGAAATAGTTCAAGCCTTTTTTTTTTGTTTGTTTTAATCTTGATGATTATGGCTTACAGCTCATGTAAATGAGATACTGGAAAAATCCAGTATCTCAAAAATATTAGAATAAAGAATTTATAATGTCGATCTGAGAAGAGCTCTAATCAGCTAATTAACTCAAAACACCTTTTTACTCAAAACACCGTTGCTCAGTGGTCCAAAGTCCTCTTTTCAGATGAAAGTAAATTTTGCATTTCATTTGGAAATCAAGGTCCCAGAGTCTGGAGGAAGAGTGGAGAGGCACAGAATCCAAGTTGCTTGAAGTCCAGTCTGAAGTTTCCACAGTCAGTGATGATTTGGGGTGCCATGTCATCTGCTGGTGTTGGTCCACTGTGTTTTCTCAAGTTGAGAATCAGTGTAGCCGTCTACCAGGAGATTTTAGAGCACTTCATGCTTCCATCTGCTGACAAGCTTTATGGAGATGCTGATTTCCTTTTCCAGCAGGACTTGGCACCTGCCCACAGTGCCAAAACTACTAGTAACTGGTTTGCTGATCATGGTATTACTGTGCTTGATTGGCCAGCCAACTCGCCTGACCTGAATTTTGTCAAGAGGAAGATGAGAAACACCAGACCCAACCATATAGATGAGCTGAAGACCGCTATCAAAGCAATGTGGGCTTCCATAACACCTCAGCAGTGCCACAGGCTGATTGCCTCCATGCCATGCCGCATTGATGCAGTAATTCGTGCAAAAGGAGCCCTGACCGAGTACTGAGTGCATAAATTAACATACTTTTCAGAAGGTTGACATTTCTGTATTATAAATTGTTTATTCTAATATTTTGAGAGACTGGATTTTTGATTTCCACAAGCTGTAAGCTGTAATCATCAAGATTAAAACAAAAAAGACTTGAAATATTTCACTTTATGTGTAATGAATCTAGAATATATGAAAGTTTCAATTTTTGAATTAAATTACAGAAAAAAATTGACTTTTCCGCGATATTCTAATTTTTTTGAGATGCACCTGTACTGTGCATGTGAACATATACTTTATAGTTACTATAATATATATTATATCTGATGTGTCCTTTCTCCTTCCTTGTCATTTCTCTCCCTTTCTACAGTAATCACGGTGAGTAGATGACCACCTATACTTCACCTCATACATGCACAGGCCACTGCACACCCAAACCACACACACACACCCACACACCAATTAATGTCAAATATCACTTCACTGTGACTTATTTAATACATTGTATACTAATAATAACGATGCTCTTATCCTGCAGAACGAGTACATGAAAGAGAATTTCCTCATCAAGATAGAAACATGGCATAAACCTGACATGGGTCATCAGGAGAATGTGAGTACTCTTTATTTGGCTGAAATATCACTGCTGGGGTCACCCTTTCTCAGAGGAACTGGAGGTGACTTTGACTGTGTGTTTTGCGTGGCCTGTGCAGGTGCACGGTCTGGACCCTGACACCTGGAAGAAGGTCGATGTGGTGTATATTGACATCGCTGACAGAAGTCAGGTGGAGCCAAAGGTAAGAACGGGCTTCTTGTCTGCCTGAATAAAAAAGGAAGAAAGAAAAGGTTATTATTTGTCATTTTAAACCCCTTGAATATGCAGAGTACAGTTGAACAGTCTTAAACATAAACAAATTCGTATGCAGTCAGGAGGGGTCAGCACAGCTGGAATGAAATTTATTTTGGCTTGTCTAAAAATACGTGTCAAAAAATACAAATAATCATGGCTCAGAGGACTTCAATTCAATTTCACTATAGATTGAGGAAAGTTACCAGAAAGCACAGAGGTAATTTTACTGAACATTTTACTGCTTCTTTCTTACTTGTATATACACAGTTCATGTCTTATAGAAACTTTGCTTGATCAATACATGCTACATTATAAATCAGTGTGTCACATATCAATGATACTGCAAGAAAATAGTCCATTTCTACTTCTGACTATTTTTGCCTGCATTGAAAGATGACAGTTCCCCTTACAGCGTCTCCTATTATGTGGTATTTTATAATAAATTCTGCATCACTTAATAGATTGTAAACAAGCTGATTTTTCTTTTCAGTTAAAATGAGATAACTGCAGTGTACGGTATATCAGACTTTTCTCATGTTTAGAAAGTTGCTGTTTTACAATACTATTGTCAAAGCAGAATAAACTGCACTGCTATCTCTTTTAAACTCTACACATAGTCCAAACATTTCAAAACATTTAGGTGTTCCCTAGTCTTTCTGAATTAAATTAATTGTGGAGAAAAATATAAAATACATTAAATCTATTAGCCTCATTTGTCTTTACCAAAACAGGAACTTCAAAGGATATTCTGGTATTTAGTATGATCCAGAGCATATCGATCATGAGAACATGCTGCAATTTTTTTTGTAAGCACTATTTTGGTTTTGTGAAAATCCTTATAAAACACTATATCAACTACATATGTACTGTACATTTTGTATACTTAAACAGCTGATGAGTTGAACTGCTTGACTATGTTTTAAACAGTTCTGACTTAAGTATGTAATTATTTTAACGGATGACATTGCTCTGACAGCATTAGGTCTTAATTTTAGTCCAGGTGATCTCACACACCTTTCCTGGTCTAACACAACTGACCTAACTCATGAAAGTCTTCATAAGCAAATGTTGCTTCAGGAAATCAGAAACCTGTACATGACAGGACTCAAGCCACACAAATAAATCACCAGAGAGAGGATGAAGTGCCTGGCTCTAGGGTTCAGTGCATTCAGCTGTCATTTTGCAGCTGAATGAGTAAAGTTGGAGAAGTGGAAATGTGAGATTGAGGTGTAACGTGTGTTGTGTAATGCTGCCCTCTGCAGGACTACAAACCAGATGAAGATCCGTCCAAGTTTAAATCTGCCAAGACTGGCCGAGGACCCCTTGGGCCTGACTGGAAGGTGCACAAAAACTTTAATATCTGTTCTTTAATTATGATATTTTTCTTTTTTTAAATGCACTGTGTGTCTGTGTGTGGTTGCAGAAAGAACTGCCTAAAAAGACAGACTGTCCGCACATGTGTGCCTACAAACTGGTAACAGTGAAGTTCAAGTGGTGGGGACTGCAAAACAAAGTGGAGAACTTCATTCAGAAGGTGAGTTCTAGTGCATTTATCTCTGGGGCAGTGTGTGTTTATGCCTCAAACGATCCTTCACGAAGCCTGCATCCTTTCAAGCTTTCAAGCTGTACATCAACTATGGGGTGTTTAAAGAGCAGATGAATTAATACATGAAATTCTAAGTAATGTTTGAAGCAATTCCTCCAATATTTCAGAAAGCTTAATCTCAGCAGAATAATAAATGATGTGAATTGAGGGTAAAACCTACAGATCCCAATCAAAATGCCAGTAACTTCTTGAACTAGCAAGTAGTGTAAAGCAAAGTGTAGATGACATAGAAGAAATAGAAATAAAAGAGCAACTTTATTCCTACAATGTGTGCAGTTTGGAGGAAGTTACTTTGCAAGTGTCATGTTTCAAGCTATAAGCTAGTCATGATTTAAAATAGCTAAGCTACAGCTGAACTATCTATTTGCTAATAGTTACACTACAATCTATTAAGGAAAAGTAGCTAACTACATTGAAACTACTTTTTCAAATGTACATGATTTTTATTATGGGATACCCTGTTTTTCTATTTGTATACCACTCTTTGTGAGAAACAGTTAACAATACTTAAAGCTACAGTACTGAACTTTTGCCTCTCTATTACCATCTCTGTTTGAAACATAAAATTGCAAGTTACGTGCGGAGTTATTTATTTTTTTTTACGTGGGTTGTGCTTCGGCACTGCTTCTCTGCGCGGATGAATCTGATGGTTTGAGGTATTTGTATGGGTTGTATATTAGCTCCTATACTTGACAACGGAGGTGGCGGTGGATACAGTTTTCTTGGAGCAGAGTTGAATTGCTCTTTCTCTCATAGATAGCAGAATATAAGTGCAATTTACCACACTGACCATAGCAAAATAAATAAACAAAAAAAACAAAAAAACAATAACATAGGAAACTCGATACCTAGCTGAAACAAGCAAACAAGTGCACTAATGTTAGCTAGCTACTGTACCTATTGAGCCACTGAAATGTCTTACCTGTTACCAACAGAAAAAAAGTCATCTCTGCGTCGGTCTTCAATCGTCAGTCTTCAAAACCCTTCAGATCTCAGAGTTTTTGCCACAGTTTTGAACAGTGAACTGTACTTGCTCAATAATTGATTTTTGTTTATTTTTAACCAAAAAAACTAAAGCACTGCAGCTTTACCAGTAAAGTAATAACCATAAAAATCAGAGAGGGCTCACTACTCTTGGTTCAGGTAGTTTCAGCAAAGCTAGTTTTGTTACAATACATGGGGTCATTCCTATGTTCCCAGGGTCCTATGCTCCCCAGATTTCTATGGCACATAATGAACACTTGACAAAGGATATTAATTAATAAATCTGGGGAACATAGGATGCTGGGAACATAGATACACTTTCCACTACACCATTACTTGCTGAAAAATGTAACTAGTTCATTTGAATTGAACTAGTTCAAATGAACTACATTCATTTGAAAATAGCTCAGCTACTGCCATTCTACTAAAGCTCTAGTTAAGCTAGTACCACCACTTCTTGTAGCCAGCTACTATCCAGCACTGATTGTAGGTTAGTAAGTACTATATATTAATTGTAAGTAAAATATTTAGGAATTATGTCATTTTGATTGTTATCTAGCAAGGAGTGTATATGCTATCTGCTCGTTAACTTTTCCTCATTTTATACTTACAGTATGGCTTAGAAAGTAAACAACATTGGTCCAGGCCATTTTTTTTTGACAGAATTAAGATGTTGTGGTCCTTCACTTTGCTTAATCCAGATTCTACTTTCTCTTCCTGTGTCTTTGTTTTTGAAAATTGACAAAACGTCACCCCTTCAAACTTTTGGGATATCAGACAGCCAATTTACAATTACCTCATGTAGTGTTGCGACATATTTTAAAGTCAGGAGTATCTGAAGTTACAGTTTGCTATTTGCCTGAGCAATTAGAGAGCGGTTTATTGAGAAGTGCACTGAAGCAGAAGAAACACTGCATGCTATTTTGAGCAATACAACTCTACTATTTGTCAGAATATTTATCTTAACTCTGTCTACAACATCTGTATGTGTAATATCCCTGGACCATAATGTAGACATGAGAAAAGAATGGAAAACCTGTTTACTTGAAATGCAGTTGTGAACAAAACACAGGGATAGTTGAATTCCTTCTATAAAGGAAGGTTTTAGGATGAGACAGATATAACAGAATGCACACACACACACACATTTCCTCCCCAATTTGGTCACCTGACAATTTCCATCCACCAGACAGCTCTCCCATAAATCTAGCCACAGGAGGTCACAAGCCAGTGTACTTTTTCTGCCGGTCCCAAGCCCGGATAAATAGAGAGGGTTGTGTCAGGAAGGGCATCCGACGTAAAACTTTTGCCAAAATTAATATGCGAATCACTAACATGACTTCCATACCGGATTGGTCGGGGCCCGGGTTAACAACGACCGCCATCGGTGCCGTTGACGTACAGGGCACTGGTGGAAATTGGGCTACTGTTGGTCGAAGAAGGAGAGGAGGAAGGTGTGTTAGAGGAGGAAGGCGTGTCCGTAGGCAGAGAGAGAAGAGGAAAGGCAGGAGTTTAGGACTGAAAGTAGGGACTTTGAATGTTGGTACAATGACAGGTAAAGGCAGAGAGCTGGTAGATATGATGCAGAGGAGGAAAGTCGACATTCTGTGTGTCCAGGAGACCAGGTAGAAAGGGAGCAAGGCTAGAAGCATTGGAGCAGGGTTTAAACTGTTTTATCATGGTGTGGACAGGAAGAGAAATGGAGTAGGAGTGATCCTGAAGGAGGAGTTTTTGAAGAATGTTCTGGAGGTAAAGAGAGTGTCAGATAGGTTGATGAGTCTGAAGCTGGAAATTGAAGGTGTGATGTTGAATGTTGTTAGTGCTTACGCTCCACAAGTAGGTTGTGATCAAGAGGAGAAAGACAGATTCTGGAGCAAGCTTGAGGAAGTGATGCAGAGTGTTCCCAGAGGTGAGAGAGTGGTGATAGGGGCAGACTTTAATGGACATGTTGGTGAAGGGAATAGTGGGGAAGTGATGGGCAGGTTTGGTCTTCAGGTAAGGAACCCAGAAGGACAGAGGTTGGTAGACTTTGCTAATAATATGGAGATGGCTGTGGTGAACACATACTTTCAGAAGAGGCAGGAATGCAGGGTGACATATAAGAGTGGTGGCAGGAGCACACAGATGGACTATATCTTATGTAGACGCTGTGATCTGATGGAGATTAGCGATTGCAAAGTAGTGGTAGGAGAGAGTGTAGCTAGACAGCATAGGATGGTGGTGTGTAAGATGACTCTGGTGGTGAGGAAGATGAAGAGAGCAAAGGTAGAGCAGAAGACAAAGTGGTGGAAGTTGGAAAAAGAAGAGTGCTGTGTGGTTTTCAGGGAGGAGTTGAGACAGGCTTTAGGTCGTCAGGAGGTCCTTCCAGATGACTGGACTACTACAGCCAAAGTGATCAGGGAGACAGGTAGGAAGGTGCTAGGTGTGCCAAGGAGGAAAGAAGACAAGGAGATTTGGTGGTGGAATGAGGGAGTTCAGGAGAGTATCCAGAGGAAGAGGTTAGCTAGGAAGAAGTGGGACAGTGAGAGGACGGAGGAAAGTAGACAGGAATATAGGGAGATGCAGCGTGAAGTTAAGATAGAGGTGGCAAAGGCCAAACAGAAAGCTTATGAGGACATGTATGCAAGGTTAGATAGTAAGGAAGGTGAGAGGGATTTGTATCGGTTGGCGAGGAAGAGGGATAGAGATGGAAAGGATGTGCAGCAGGTTAGAGTGATTAAAGATAGAGATGGAAATGTGTTGACAGGTGACAGGAGGGTGAGGGAAAGATGGAAGGAGTACTTTGAGGAACTGATGAATGAGGAAAATGACAGGGAGAGAAGAGTAGTAGAGGCAAATATTGTTGAGCAGGAAGTAGAAAGGATTAGCAAGGGTGAAGTTAGGAGAGCTTTGAAGAGGATGAAGAGAGGAAAGGCGGTTGGTCCTGATGACATACCAGTGGAGGTATGGAAGTGTCTAGGAGAGATGGCAGTAGAGTTTTTAACTAGGTTGTTCAACGAGGTCTTAGAGAGTGAGAGGATGCCTGAGGAATGGAGGAGAAGTGTCTTGGTGCCGATTTTTAAGAACAAGGGAGATGTGCAGAGTTGTGGAAACTACAGAAGTATTAAGCTGATGAGCCATACAATGAAGTTGTGGGAAAGAGTAGTGGAAGCAAGGCTAAGGGGAGAAGGGAGCATTTGTGAGCAGCAGTATGGTTTCATGCCAAGAAAGAGCACTACAGATGCAATATTTGCTTTGCGAATGTTGATGGAGAAGTACAGAGAGGGTCAGAAAGAGCTGCTTTTGTGTCTTTGTAGATTTAGAGAAAGCGTATGACAGGGTGCCAAGAGAGGAGCTGTGGTATTGTATGAGGAGGTCTGGAGTGGCAGAGAAGTATGTTAGAGTGGTGCGGGATATGTATGAGAGCAATAGGACAGTGGTAAGGTGTGCGGTAGGTGTGACAGAGGAGTTCAGGGTGAAGGTGGGACTGCATCAAGGATCGGCTCTGAGCCCCTTCTTGTTTGCGGTGGTGATGGACAGGCTGACAGATGAGGTCAGACAGGAATCTCCATGGACTGTGATGTTTGCGGATGACATTGTGATCTGTAGTGAGAGCAGGGAGCAGGTGGAGGAAAGTCTAGAGAGGTGGAGGTTTGCTCTGGAGAGAAGAGGAATGAAGGTTAGTCGCAGCAAGACAGAATACATGTGTGTGAATGAGAGGGATCCAAGTGGAACAGTGAGGTTACAGGGAGAATAGGTAAAGAAGGTGCAGGATTTTAAGTACTTAGGGTCAACAGTCCAGAGCAATGGGGAGTGTGGAAAAGAGGTGAAGAAGCGTGTGCAGGCAGGTTGGAATGGGTGGAGACAAGTGTCAGGTCTGTTGTGTGATAAAAGAGTACCAGCAAGAATGAAAGGAAAGGTGTACAGGACAGTAGTGAGACCAGCGATGTTGTATGGTTTGGAGACAGTTGCACTGAGGAAAAGACAGGAGGAAGAGTTAGAGGTAGCAGAGCTGAAGATGTTGAGGTTCTCTTTGGGAGTGACGAGGATGGATAGGATCAGGAATGAGTACATCAGAGGGACAGCACATGTGAGATGTTTTGGAGACAAAATTAGAGAGGCCAGGTTGAGATGGTTTGGACATGTTCAGAGGAGGGAGAGTGAATATATCGGTAAAAGGATGCTGAGGTTAGAGCTGCCAGGCAGGAGGCCGAGAGGAAGACTTTATGGAAGAGGAGGTTTATGGATGTAGTGAAGGAGGACATGAAGGTAGTCGGTCTGAGAGAAGAGGATGCAGGGGATAGGGCTAGATGGAGGCAGATGATTCGCTGTGGTGACCCCTGAAGGGAACTGCCGGAAGGAAAAGAAGAAGAAGACAGCTCTCCCATAACATATGACAGCTACCAACCAGGGAGGTTAACACATGCTTCACATAACATAAGAAAGCTCTATCCGCCTTCTTCTGCATACATGAGCTCACAGATGGCCAGGATTGGCTAGTGTCAGTGTGATTGATGGGAGAGAGAGTAATGCCATCCCTTCCAAGCAGAGAGCACAGCCAATTTTGCTTCCTTAAACATCTAGCCATGAGGATTCAAACTTGTGATCTCCAGACAATGTGGTGAACACTTTTCTGCTGTGGGTCTTGAGCAAACTTTCCCTTGTAGTACATGTGTTTAATATATAGCACTGTTATATGACATTTACATTTATTCACCACATTTATTCATTTAGCAGACACTTTTATCCAAAGTGACCTACAAATGAGGAAATACAAGCAAAGCGATATGTCAAGCAGAGAACATCAAAAGTAGTACTACCATACAAGATGTTTAATTGAGTGCTAGAGGAACGAAGTGCACAGAGTAGAGGTGTAAGTGCAGATTTTTTAAAATTATTTTTTTGAGTGGGGACAAGTTAGTTAAGTGTAGTTGAAGATTCTGCTGTCTGGATTAAAGTTGGATGTTCATTCCACCACTGAGGGACAGTCACTTTGAAGGTTCTGGAAAGGGACCTCACGCCTCGCTGACTAGGCACTACCAGGCGTCAGACGTTAACTGATCGCAGGTTGTGGAAGGAGGGTGTGGAAGGAGGGTGTTGAGGTAGGGGGGTGCTGTTCCAGACAAGGTGTTGTATGTGAATGTCAAGGCCTTGAATTTGATGCGAGCGGCTACAGGAAGCCAGTGGAGGGAGACAAAGAGGGGTGTGACGTGGGTCCTTTTGGGCTGGTTGAAAACAAAGTGTGCTACTGCATTCTGAAGGGATTTGATGGAGCTGGCTGGGAAGCCCGGGAGTAGTGTGTTGCAGTAATCCAGTTTTGAGATGTCTGGCCTGATCAGTGCGATACGGTCTGATTTTCTTGATGTTATACTGAATGAACCTACCGGACCGTGCAGTTGTTGAAATATGGTCTGTAAATTTCAAGTGGTAATCGAAAGTCACCCCAAGGTTTTTGGCTGTCCTGGTTGCCTTGAGTGTGGTTGAGCCTACAGTGAGGTTGTGGTTGATTGAAGGTCAGGCAGGGATGACGAGAAGCCCCATTTTTGCCAAGTTTATCTTGGCGTTCCTTCATCCAGTCCAGGTGAAACATCATTTATCAACTATTGTTCTCTTATACTTTCCTTCTACTTCTTTCTCTCAACAGCAAGAGAAACGCTTGTTCACTAATTTCCACCGGCAACTATTCTGCTGGATTGATAATTGGATTGAACTGAACATGGATGACATTCGCAGGATGGAGGAGGAGACCAGGAGGGAGCTGGATGAGGTGAGAGACAGAGAGAGAGAGAATGTGTGTGAGGGAAAGAAATACAGCACACACCACACCATTGCTCTGCCATCTGTTTATATCTGTTGCATTATGATACAGATTTTTCTTCTTCATTATGCATATTCTTAATATGTAATGAATGTGTTTTTTTAATTTAAATTAATTAATTTTTTAACATGTTCATATATATATTTTTTTGTAATATTTCTTCATATGGAGAAAAGGGAAAACAAATACATTTCTTGTTAGTATGGTTCTATCTAAAAGTTCTTGGCTGCTAAATTATTGAGTGAGGCTGATAATGAGGCACAGAGTGTGAGGACACAAGCAGCAGCCAAGCAGAGCAGGACACGGCTAAACTAGTCAGACGTTCTCCTCACATTTTAGCAGCTGTCAATAAAATGGCTCTGTTGCACCTCTGGCTCTGTAAATATTTATTCATTCATCTCAAGTAACTGCTTTATCCTGGTCAGGTCATGGTGTATCCCAAGAACATTGCAGGATATATACACACATTCACACATTTATTCACACCTAAAGGTAATTTAGGCTAGCCCATTCACCTACCGGCATGTTTTTTGAGAGGCGGGAGGAGACTGGAGAACCTGGAGGAAACCCACATGGACACATGAACAACATGACAGTAACCCAAGCTCAGGATTGAACCAGGGACCCTGGTTCCACATAATTCTGCTGCATATTTTCATATACCCTGCTCATATAACTTCATGGGACACCTGAATGTTGACAATGGAAAAGGCCAGGTTTGTCATTGTTGTTTATCGTTCAACTACTCAGAAGCCTTAGCCTTAGTATACTTAATGCGGAGATGATCTTCTTGTGGTTTCAGCGAATAATATGACATAATTGCAGAGAAGACGAACAACAGACGTCATGTGGAGGCTCACTGTGTCGTGCACATGGCAGCTGTGTGAAATCTGCAAATGAACATGCAACATGACAAAGCATGTGATTGGAGCATTCATATGTGACAGCCAAAACGAAACTGCAGAGATTATGTGAGCTTGTGAAGTTGGTTTCAGCTTCTCACAAACCTCAGAAACTTAATTTATCTGAAAGTATACTGTTTGCTCACTGGTTTTATGAGTCACTTTTATTTATTTATTACATTTACATGTAATCAAATTAATTGGATTTGATGGCTTTCCTACAAATACAATTTTAAATGTTTGCAAAAATGTATTGTGAGATTATTGTATACTTCACATAAAAAAACATGAATAGTTTACTTGAGTGCACCTCATCTACTTCTCTTCAAGTATACTTAAAAAGGGTAGTACAGTATGTCAAATGTATCAAATGTAAACTGCATTAGAGGTTGCATGGCTACTAATTTTTAATAGTCTGCCAGCAATTTAGAAAAGTAGTCAACTAGTCATCTTTTCCTTAAAGCAAAGCTTTAAAGTAAAATCTGTTTCAGGACATGTCTATTTCTAGGCTATTTTATTTGTTCAACAAAAAATATGTCAAACCACACTGTAATTAAGAGCCATACGCAGGCTACAAATTACAAATTTCCAGCTTCAGTGCTTTTTTCAGGCTACACTATTAATGACAAAATAATCTGCTGCAATAAATGTGCAAAATAAAAATCTGTGTATCATATTACACAATTTTATTACACATATTTTAAATTAACTCATGTGGATGAGAAGCTGAAATTGCTGAGTCTAAAAATGAGAGTGCGCAATGCAGACGTTCCTTATAGCTTAGTGATGAATTGAGGATACGGTGTCTGCAGGAGCGTCTGGGAGGTTATTTAGTTAGTTAGTTAGTTTACTTTATTATTCATGTTTGGAAAATTTCCGGTGGAAGTTAGTGAACAAGCGTTTCTCTTGCTGTTGACAGAGAGAAAGAAGTAGAAGGAGAGTTTTTCCATCACGTTCAACTCTGCATCCAATATAATCTGAAATAAAATGCTGCTCTGACTCTAAACTAGCTGAGTGAGATTAGATACTGTAGTAAGTGCTCCAAAAGTGCTCTTTCACACAGCATTGGTCACAATGAAATTCACACTGCAACAGTGCAATGATTTGATTTACATTTTATTTAGTTTTCTCTTCTTTTCCTTTCGGCTGTTCCCTTCAGGGGTCGCCACAGAGAATCATCTGCCTCCATCTAGCCCTATCCCCTGCATCCTCTTCTCTCAGACCGACTACCTTCATGTCCTCCTTCACTACATCCATAAACCTCCTCTTTGGTCTTCCTCTCGGCCTCCTGCCTGGCAGCTCTAACCTCAGCATCCTTTTACTGATATATTCACTCTCCCTCCTCTGAACATGTCCAAACCATCTCAACCTGGCCTCTCTAACTTTGTCTCCAAAACATCTCACATGTGCTGTCCCCCTGATGTACTCATTCCTGATCCTGTCCATCCTCATCACTCCCAAAGAGAACCTCAACATCTTCAGCTCTGCTACCTCTAACTCTTCCTCCTGTCTTTTCCTCAGTGCAACTGTCTCTAAACCATACAACATCGCTGGTCTCACTACTGTCCTGTACACCTTTCCTTTCATTCTTGCTGGTACTCTTTTATCACACAACA
Organism: Cranoglanis bouderius; assembly: GCA_023630585.1. NCBI lineage: Eukaryota > Metazoa > Chordata > Actinopteri > Siluriformes > Cranoglanididae > Cranoglanis > Cranoglanis bouderius. Next base: position 7,856,603 of record CM042550.1, on the reverse strand, counting down.
GACCTGACACTTTTCTCCACCCATTCCAACCTGCCTGCACATGCTTCTTCACCTCTTTTCCACACTCCCCATTGCTCTGGACTGTTGACCCTAAGTACTTAAAATCCTGCATCTTCTTTATCTCTTCTCCCTGTAACCTCACTGTTCCACTTGGATCCCTCTCATTCACACACATGTATTCTGTCTTGCTGCGACTAACCTTCATTCCTCTTCTCTCCAGAGCAAACCTCCACCTCTCTAGAGTTTCCTCCACCTGCTCCCTGCTCTCACTACAGATCACAATGTCATCCGCAAACATCATAGTCCATGGAGATTCCTGTCTGACCTCATCTGTCAGCCTGTCCATCACCACTGCAAACAAGAAGGGGCTCAGAGCCGATCCTTGATGCAGTCCCACCTTCACCGTGAACTCCTCTGTCACACCTACCGCACACCTTACCATTGTCCTACTGCTCTCATACATATCCTGCACCACTCTAACATACTTCTCTGCCACTCCAGACCTCCTCATACAATACCACAGCTCCTCTCTTGGCACCCTGTCATACGCTTTCTCTAAATCTACAAAGACACAATGCAGCTCTTTCTGACCCTCTCTGTACTTCTCCATCAACATTCTCAAAGCAAATATTGCATCTGTAGTGCTCTTTCTTGGCATGAAACCATACTGCTGCTCACAAATGCTCCCTTCTCCCCTTAGCCTTGCTTCCACTACTCTTTCCCACAACTTCATTGTATGGCTCATCAGCTTAATACCTCTGTAGTTTCCACAACTCTGCACATCTCCCTTGTTCTTAAAAATCAGCACCAAAACACTTCTCCTCCATTCCTCAGGCATCCTCTCACTCTCTAAGACCTCGTTGAACAACCTAGTTAAAAACTCTACTGCCATCTCTCCTAGACACTTCCATACCTCCACTGGTATGTCATCAGGACCAACCGCCTTTCCTCTCTGCATCCTCTTCAAAGCTCTCCTAACTTCACCCTTGCTAATCCTTTCTACATCCTGCTCAACAATATTTGCCTCTACTACTCTTCTCTCTGTCATTTTCCTCATTCATCAGTTCCTCAAAGTACTCCTTCCATCTTTCCCTCACCCTCCTGTCACCTGTCAACACATTTCCATCTCTATCTTTAATCACTCTAACCTGCTGCACATCCTTACCATCTCTATCCCTCTGCCTCGCCAACCAATACAAATCCCTCTCACCTTCCTTACTATCTAACCTTGCATACATGTCCTCATAAGCTTTCTGTTTAGCCTTTGCCACCTCTATCTTAACCTCACGCTGCATCTCCCTATATTCCTGTCTACTTTCCTCCATCCTCTCACTGTCCCACTTCTTCCTAGCTAACCTCTTCTTCTGGATACTCTCCTGAACTTCCTCATTCCACCACCAAGTCTCCTTGTCTTCTTTCCTCTTTCTAGATGACACACCTAGCACCTTCCTACCTGTCTCCCTGATCACTTTGGCTGTAGTGGTCCAGTCATCTGGAAGCACCTCCTGACCACCTAAAACCTGTCTCAACTCCTCCCTGAAAACCACACAGCACTCTTCCTTTTCCAACTTCCACCACTTTGTCTTCTGCTCTGCATGTGCTCTCTTCATCTTCCTCACCACCAGAGTCATCTTACACACCACCATCCTATGCTCTCTAGCTACACTCTCTCCTATCACCACTTTGCAATTGCTAATCTCCATCAGATTACAGTGTCTACATAAGATATAGTCCACCTGTGTGCTCCTGCCACCACTCTTATATGTCACCCTGCGTCCCTGCCTCTTCTGAAAGTATGTGTTCACCACAGCCATCTCCATACTTTTAGCAAAGTCTACCAACCTCTGTCCTTCTGGGTTCCTTACCTGAAGACCAAACCTGCCCATCACTTCTTCATCCCCACTATTCCCTTCACCAACATGTCCATTAAAGTCTGCCCCTATCACCACTCTCTCACATCTGGGAACACTCTGCATCACTTCCTCAAGCTCGCTCCAGAATCTGTCTTTCTTTTCTTGCTCACAACCTACTTGTGGAGCGTAAGCACTAACAACATTCAACATCACACCTTCAATTTCCAGCTTCAGACTCATCAACCTATCTGACACTCTCTTTACCTCCAGAACATTCTTCACAAACTCCTCCTTCAGGATCACTCCTACTCCATTTCTCTTCCTGTCCACCCCATGATAAAACAGTTTAAACCCTGCTCCAATGATTCTAGCCTTGCTCCCTTTCCACCTGGTCTCCTGGACACACAGAATGTCGACTTTCCTCCTCTGCATCATATCTACCAGCTCTCTGCCTTTACCTGTCATCGTACCAACATTCAAAGTCCCTACTTTCAGTCCTAAACTCCTGCCTTTCCTCTTCTCTCTCTGCCTACGGACATGCCTTCCTCCTCTAACACACCTTCCTCCTCTCCTTCTTCGACCAACAGTAGCCCAATTTCCACCAGTGCCCTGTAGGTCAACGGCACCGATGGCAGTCGTTGTTAACCCGGGCCCCGACCGATCCGGTATGGAAGTCATTTTAGTGATTCCCATATTGAATTTGGTGCAAGGTGATATCAAATTGTTAACAGTCCATTAAAGTGAAAGGAAATAAAAAAAAAAAAAATAAATAAAAAAAAACTTTTCCCAGAGTGACTGTTGAATTGGCTTTATCTAGTCTGAAATATTTTCAGATTAACAATTTAACATTTAATCTTTTTTTCCAGCACCACCAGCTAGTCATGTTTTAGTTGACTAGTCTATGCAACCCCTAGTAAGTATACTTTATACAAAGTGTACTATACTTCTTTCCAAGTAAATCTTTTTTTTTTTTCAGTAAACTTGGGTAAACCTCAAGTTGTATACTTGTATGCAAGTTGTAATTTACTACTTCACAATTTCTCTTGTTTTGGAAAGGGAAATTGTGTCTCGACATGCTTGTCAATAATATTGCAAGCATATTGGGAACACAATAAGAAAGAATGTGGATTTTGAGTGGGGAACAAACTTCAGTTACTTATTGATGGAGTTACTACTGCTAAAAAGAAGAATAACCAACTTTGTCTTTCTTTCTGTCTCTCTGTTGTCCCCTTTCTCAGATGAGAGTGAAGGACCCCGTAAAAGGGATGGTGGCTCTTGAAGACTGAATCTCCTGTATATAGACGGAGTGTGCTACAGTTTATATCGGTGTGTAACAGAGGTGTCGGCTGCATTGCCGTATTGTGAAATTATAGGCTTCCCATGTCGTCACTTGTTAGGAAAAATTCCCTCGAAATATACATTATAAATGACTTAATTCTACTTAATGACTGGCCTCATGTTACACAGTTGTGAGTTTTTAAATTCCTCATCCTTTGTCTTTTCCCTCCTACTTCTTGATATGTTACAATCTCTCTCACTGTCTCTCTCTATCACTCACTTATATAATATTAGACATCAGCTGCATCAAATTGGATAACAATTCATAAATGAAAATAAAAATTCTGCTCCTCTAACCAGGCTGATAATAGAGTATGAGGAATAGACACACAAAAAAGATAAATAGTACTTATATATAACAAAACAATAATTTCCCATGCACCATCACAAAACTGACACACCACAAAGAGACAATTACGATAAGCTAATTAATATGTCAAAATCAGATGGTGGTTCTGTATATATTCCCTACATATTGGGAGATGAGCTATTTTCAGAGCTGTAAAACAGTTTTTCCAGTAATAACTCTTAGTAATTAATCTTAGATGTGTTTTGCGGACCAAGCTGACTCTCCTCAGTGTTCTGTTTTGAACTTCTTGTGATGTCCTTATAGTTATTTTGAAATCTTATTATATTAATCTCATCTTCCCCACTGAAGTGAGAGCTCATTTGAAAAGTGGGCCTCCAGAATGACAGGTGCTCATTTGTGTATTCAGAGGTCGAGGCAGGGTGTCAGACTACTATATTAAATATATTATTATTCATCATAAGGCAAAGAAAGTCAGTTAAAAAAGAACACTGCACTGATTGCTCTGTGCCTTCTTGAGCTTCATACAAGTTTACGAGCACATCCTTTGTCTCACAGAGCAAGTGCTGATCAGTATGTTGTGCTTCTCTATGGATCATTTAGGATGTTTCGCAACCTTTTTTCATCCTCTGTATACAGAATTTGTGCTTAGTCATTCTCCTTTTTCTCTATTTCTGTCATCATTAAGTGCTCTATTTCCTTGTTATTTCCTGTGTGTATGTGGGAGAGGGCAGAAGAGGGTTACAGAAATAAGGAAAGTACATGTCTGTGTGTGCATGCAAATTTATCCTAGACTGTACATGGCTCAAGCATCAAGTCTCGAGCCATTTCTTGTTTAGATGACTCCACAGATCAACAAAGCATGCCAGATTTTAACAGTGCACAGGGAAAATCTCTGTTTCTGTGTATTTTTTATTTATTCCTGCCTTTTCATTGCTGTATACTAAGTTGCTCTGAGAAGGCAGTAGACACTACTTAAAAGATTGCAAAAGTTTGTTGTGCCCATTTGGAGTCGTTGACCCATTCTCACACTTCTAACTGATAGAAGGAAACTTTTATCCAGATTTTAGCAATAATGCTCATATTTCCATCTCATCTCACACCTTTTCTCAAAACTAAAACTTGTCTCTGTGTCTTTTAGTGATGAATTCATACTGTTCCCAGAATGTTGCTAAGTGTCAGCACTCAACTGGATTCAGGAAACAAGGATTAATTTGTGTATGGTTGTCTGACTGCTGACTGTATTTTCTATATATAACACAATGTGTGTGTGTGTGTGTGTGTGTGTGTGTGTGTGTGTGTGTGTGTGTGTGTGTGTTGGAAGTTATGTTATCAGTGTTTGAGGGATGTATAAAATATGGATGGACTGAGGGTCGCACTCTCGTCCATGTAGCTGAGTTACGCATTCAACACTATACAATCCCATTAGCAATACTCCACCACTACATCGACCCTAAGAACCCTATCATAGAGCTGTTTGGATGTATGTATTGAATTATATATAAATATATATATATATAGGTCAGACTGTCCTGCCAATCCATCAGCACTTGTCTTACACTTACACCATACTGTGTTTGCAGGATGGTGTATTTTAAGGAAAAACCCTAATGCTGCTGTTACTCCATCAAAGCCAATCTGAATTGCAGTAACACACTCATTTGCTCTTTGCACTACTGAGTGCAGTTTGGTTCTGTTCTGTCAGGACAAACAGCTGGAATGAGAATCGATTCTGAACTATTCTGTTTGGCTCTTGAATTCATAAAATGTAATCAATTGTTAACACAATGGCCTCTCAGTGTCTTCAGACACCACCTCTTTGGCAGGATAGTGTCGAAAAATATATTTTTGTTCCCTATTGTCGTCGTACCTGCAGTATGTCTTCAGTCTCCGAGCTCTGCTGCTGCCTATTTTAACAGGTGAGGTCTTTCAGAGATGTCACCACCACTTTTTACTGGTCTCAGAGCAGTTTTGCCATTTCTTCATTCTACTAAAAAAGAGCGAAACTAGACCAGTACAGGGCAGCTTCTATCCAGAACATTTGTAATAAAAATGAGAGTCTGAATAAGAGGTGGCTTAAAAGCAGAATATCAAATGACCTGATTCCTCAACCGTACAGGAAGCAGATAATTGTGCAAAGAGGCTCTCATGTAGCTATGTTGTTATTACAGTTCTTGTTTTGTCGTCAGGTTTACAAATCGGTTATTTCAGAATTAGAAATGGTTCATTTTTAAATGTTTTTGTTTAATGTCGCTCACTTGCTTGTCATCTGTTTTTAGTTTCTTTTACTGTGAATTTGTGCCTTTTGTCATTTTATCTTCTGAACTACATGGAGATGTGAATAAAATAAATATGGAAAAAATGTGGCAGTCTTGAATTTTGATGGTTAGGAAATGGTTACACAAATCTAGTTCCATTTTGGACACTGTTGTTAACTTCATGATCTTAATGACTTCACTGACTTTTCCCCCATTATGGACAATCTGAACTTAGGGACAACAGTGTCAGAGTACCTGAGTGTTTTATTCAGGAGTGTAAAACTGGTCAGTTAAATGGGAAAGATAAGGTTTTAACCTAAAGCTTTAGGTACCTTTCCTATCAATCTCACTGTAGGTACTGAATAATTCATAGCAGTTACTGAATAATATATTTTAAGATAAATAAGGTAAATTGTAAATATGCTAAAGTTGATGTCAAACTCTAGCTGGAATGCTGATGAAAAGGGAGTTAGTAATAATAATAACAATACATTTTATTTGTTGGTACCTTTCACAACACAAAGTCACCTTACAGAAAGACAACATACAATAAGCATAGTTAAAATAGATATACAAAATAAATATAGATGAAGCAATAATATAGATGAGTTTTAATCTATATATTTATATATATACAGTATAAAATTTACACTGTTATGCAAGCTGTACACCCACTACATTGTAGCAAAGTGTCATTTCGTCAGTGTTGTCCCATGAAAAGATATAATAAAGTATTTACAAAAATGTGAGGGGTGTACTCACTTTTGTGAGATACTGTATATATATATATATATATATATATATATATATATATATATATATATATATATATATATATATATATATATATATATATATATACAGCATATACACAGTATCACAGTATCAAGTCAGTACAAAAGACATTTTAGATTCCCAAACATTAGTTTTCTAGCCCAAAATTACATGTTACAGAAAAATGTTTGTGTGTCATTAAAGAAAGCAGCATATTATGTAAGAGACCACTTTTCAGACAAAAAACACAATGAAGGCTGCTGGGTTTTGTTGCAAAAATAAGAAGTCAAAGTCTCCAGAAGAACTGTGGCTGGTTCTGCAAGATGCTCAATAAAACTTACCAGCTCATTTCCTTATAAAACTGCACAAATTGTACCGGAGACTACTATTTTTATTTTTTTGTCACACCAAATATTGACTTTGTTTCATTTACTACTGTTTACTGCTCTTTACGGTATATATTTTTTTTAAAATTGAGAAACATTTAATTTCATTATTTTGAAGGCATCTTTGCTCTATAGCATTTCTTTATTCAGAATTCATTGTTCCATCAACGATGGCCATCCTGGCTCAGATGCAGCAAAACAGGCCCTTTCTCCAAACATAACACTCCTCATTTAAACCATGATTTTCTTTTTCTGAGGTCCTCAGAAATCTCCTTTGTTCATGCCATGATACACTTCCAAAAACATGTCTTGTGAAGATCAGACTTTGATAGATCCCTGTTCTATAAATAAACAGGGAGCTCACACCAGATTGTCATCCTATTGATTGAAAACACCTGTCGTTAATTTCACCTTCAAATTAACTGCTAATCCTAGAGGTTCACATACTTTTGCCACTCACAGATATATATTAGATCATTTTCCTCAATAAATAAATGACCAAGTATATTGTTTTTGTCTCATTTGTTTAACTGGGTTCTCTTTGTCTACTCTTAGGATGTGTGAAAATCTGATGATGTTTTAGGTCATCTTTATGCAGGTATCTCTAAAAATTCTAAAGGGTTCACAAACTTTTAAGCAGCACTGCATGTGAAAACACATGAAACACAAAGCCCATGAAGTAAAACAATGAGTAGCAAAGCAAAGTTACGACATGATCATAACATGAATTAGGTGACAACAACAAATGACAAAAGCTAGACAATGAGTGCCATACAAGGTGTGACTTGAATACTAGTGCTCATTATACTACAAAGTGATTCAGGCCAAACAGTCATGTGACATGATGAGTGTCATGGTCAGGTGATGTGCAGAGGCTGATGGTACTCGTAGTTCTGCGCAGCATTCAGTGCAACCATGACATTATGATGAAGTGAACTGGGCATATTTAATAACATTGCTAGTTTAGAGAGGACATTTATTACACTTCATACACTCCCATCCATCCATCCATCCATCCATCCATCCATTTTCTGTACTGCTTATCCTACACAGGGTCACGGGGAGCCTGGAGCCTATCCCAGTGGACTTGTGGCACAAAGCGGTAGACACCCTGGACAAGGTGTCAAGCCATCGCAGGGAACAATTGCACACACACACTCATACACCCATTCACACACTATGGACAATTTGGAAATGCCAATCAGCCTACAGCGCATATCTTTAGACTGGGACATAGGGAGTCAACCTGGGACATAACTCTGCGCACATAGGGAGGAGGTGGAAATCAAACCCCCAACCCTGGAGGTGTGAGGCAAATGTGCTAATCACTAAGCCACCATGCCCCCACTTCATGCACTTGGTAAAAGTAAAATAATTAACTTTGGTATGGAGTCATCAGGTATGCTAGTTCTACCCAGCTAATATTGTTTTAGCCTTAAGTACATAAATTAGCACCTTAATTAAAAAAAAATATTGTGTTGTCTGTGTGCTTTTCTTGCTATGTTACCTCCCGAACAGAGCTTTTTAGACTGATGGTATTCTTAGTCCGTGACCTAGTGAACCAGTATCAGGATGTATTTACTGATAGAAACTTCAAAGCACTTCAAATGTAAAAGTAAATGTATTAGGAAGACAGACACTATAACGTTACTGTAACGTCACTATGGTCAAAAAGTGTGCTAATGCTACCAAACAAGTGGTGTATAACTGAAACCTCCAATCACATTCTCTTTAACATACATACAACAAAGTGACCACAGCAGCATCCTCTCATCTCTTGCCAGACATGGCTGATCAAAGAGGGCCCATTGTGTCTTCATGAATTCCCTGGTATAATTGCCTTGCATTTGTCCAACTCACTGGTTCTGAATGGAGAATTATTATTAAGTTGTTTTTAATTTCATTATCATAGAAAAGGTCACTGACAAGGTATTTTTTGTCTTATGAACTAAACACTGCTGTACAGATTTTTGGTGATTTTCCCGCATTTTCTCCCCAATTTGGTACTCTGCCAATTCTCACACTACCAACCAGGGAAGGTGAAGGTTAACACATGATTCCTCTGAGACACCTGAGACCAGCCACCTCATCTTTTCAAAGTGCTGTTTATTCTGTATCACAGGTTGGTGTCACACACTCAGAGAAAAGCACTAGCTGCCCTCTTACTTAATTCTGACAAGACAGAAGTACTTATACTAGGACCACATGCAGCTAGAAGTAAGTTTTCTGATTACATAGTAACTCTGGATGGCCTTTCTGTTTCATCATGTGCAGCAGTAAAAGACCTTGGTGTGATTATTGACTCCAGTCTTTCCTTTGATGCCCATGTAGGTAATATTACTAGGATAGCCTTCTTTCACCTCAGAAATATTGCTAAGATAAGAAATATATTGTCACTACATGATGCAGAAAAATTAGTCCATGCTTTCGTCACCTCTAGGTTGGACTATTGTAATGCCTTACTGTCTGGATGTTCCAGTAGGAGCATAAACAAACTCCAGTTAGTCCAGAATGCAGCTGCAAGAGTCCTTACTAGAACCAGAAGATATGACCACATCACCCCTATCTTATCCTGCATTGGCTCCCAGTGAAATTTTGCATTGATTATAAAATACTACTATTGACTTATAAAGCACTAAATGGTCTCGCGCCACAGTACCTAAGCGAACTTTTGGTCTTTTATGATCCGCCACGCCTACTTCGATCAAAAGGTGCAGGCTATTTGTCGGTACCTCAAATAGTGAAGGCTACAGCAGGGGGAAGAGCTTTCTCTTACAAAGCCCCATAGTTATGGAACAGCCTTCCAATTAGTGTTCGGGACTCAGACACAGTCTTAGTGTTTAAGTCCAGGCTGAAAACATATCTGTTTAGTCAAGCCTTTCGTGAATAGTTTTTTTTTCTTAGGTAAAGGAGCAGATCTAGAGGTCTCACGGGCATAGTGTGTTGTGGTGAACTTGGATATTTGGATGCTGTCACCCCCCCCATCTTCACGCGTTCACCCAGGTTTGTTGGTGGTGGGGTGGCTGGCTGCCTTGTCCCAGGGAGCCCTCATGTCTCTGTTACCTTCTGGCTCTCCCTTTTAGTTATGCTGTCATAGCTAGTCTTGACGAAATACCTGCTTTCACTCACGCAAAGTACACTGTCCTTAACCATTACGGGACAATAAGCATACCTAATAATCTCTCTCTCTCTCTCTCTATCTCTCTCTCTCTCTCTCTCCCTCTCTCTCTCTCTCTCTCTCTCCCCCCCTTTCTCCTCTTTTGTCAAGCCACACACGATACTCCTGAGGTGCCAGTGATCCCGACCCCTTCTGCTCTCTGGACCTGCCTGATCCATCCTGATGCCCTACTTCTGGTTGGAGATCTCATCAATTGGAAGTCACATGCTGCTGCTGAGGATGGCCCCACATGGTGCAGCCTAAATATAATTGAGATTACAGTGGTGAAGTTCAACAAAACAGACTTCATATAAAAACTGTAATGAATTTTCATGGTCTCACAACTGCTATTTGACCATGTGGTACTGCTACATTTATAGAAGAGATTTATTTATTTATAATCACACTCTGCAATAAGTTTATAATCGCATAATAATAAATTTATAATCGCATAATCGCAATCTGGTGTTACCCAGATGAGGATGGGTTCCCTTTTGAGTCTGGTTCCTCTCAAGGTTTCTTCCTCATATCGTCTCAGGGAGTTTTTCCTTGCCACCGTCGCTGCTGGCTTGCTCATTGGGGATAAATTCATAAATTTAAAATCTATGTCCTGAATTTATATACTTCTTTAAAGCTGCTTTGGGACAATGTCCATTGTTAAAAGCGCTATACAAATAAACTGAACTTGAACTCTTCTGCATACATGAGCAGACATCAGTGATTGGCTAGTGTCCCTGCAATTGACAGGGAAGAGAGAATTTACCTGAGCAGTAAATACACTCCCCTTTGAAACCGCAAAGTATTGGAACAGCAAGGCCAATTCTATTGGTTTCACCATACATTGAAGACATTTTGGCTTGAGATCAAAAGATGAATATGATCAGAATTTCAGCTTTCATTTCCTCATATTTACATCTAGATGTATTAAACAACTTTAAGCGTGGCAACTTTGGTGGCAGAACACCAAATTTTTAGGTGAGCAAAATTATAGGAAGAGAAAAAGTAAATTAAGTAAAGTAAATAACAATTAATATTTGGTTGCATATCCCTTGCTTGCAATAACTGCATCAAGACAGTGACCCACTGACATCACCAAACTGTTGCATATTTCTTTTGTGTTGCTTTCCCAGGCTTGTACAGCAACTTGTATAGCACAGTTGTTGTTTGTTTTGGGGGGTTTCTCCCTTCAGTCTCCTCTTCAGGAGGTGGAATGCATGCTCAACTGGGTTAAGGTCTGGTGATTGACTTGGCCAGTCTAAAACCTTCCACGATTTTTCCCCTGATGAAGTCATTTGTTGTGTTGGCAGAGCTGGGTCATTGTCTTGCTGCATGATGAAGTTTATCCCAATTAGATTGGATGCAATTCTGTGTAAATTAGAAGACATATTGTTTCTGTAGACTTCTAAATTCATTTTGCTGCTACAATCATGAGTTACATCATCAACAAAGATTAGCGAGCCCATTCCAGAAGCAGCCATGCAAGCCCAAGCTATGACACTACCTCCACCATGCTTGTCTGATGAGCTCCTATGTTTTTGATCATGAGCAGATCCTTTCTTTCTTCACACGTTGGCCTTTCCATCACTTTGGTAGAGGTTAATATTGGTTCCAGAATTTTGTGACTCATCTCTGTATTTCTTTGTGAATTCTAATCTGGCCTTCTGACTCTTACTGCTCATGAGTGGTTTGCATCTTGTGGTACGGCCTCTATATTTCTGCACTTGAAGTCTTCTTTGAATGGGGGATTGTATACCTTCACCCCTGCCCTGTGGCGGTTGTTGGTGATGTCACTAACTGCTGTTTTTGGGGTTTTCTTCACAGCTCTCACAATGTTTCTGTCATCAACTGCTGTTGTTTTCCTTGGCTGACCTGTTCCATGTCTGGTTGTTAGTACAACAGTGGTTTCTTTCTTTTTCAGGACATACCTAATTGTTGCAATGGCTCTGATAGATTTTCCCTCTTTTCACAGCTTCAAAATGGCTTGCTTTTCTCCCATAGACAGCTCTCCGATATTCATGTTGGTTTATCCTTTTAACAACAAATGAAGTCTTAACTGAAGTCTTAACAAATCACTCACGTTCCAATATTTTTATCACTTGAAAAAATAGGTGGTTCAAACAAAAGGTGCCATGTTCTAAGTTCTTTAACACATCTAGATGTAAATAAGAAGAAATGAAAGCTGGATTTCTGATCTATTGTCTCATATTGTCTTTTGTTCTCAAACCCAAATGACTTCAGTGTATAGTGAAAAAATAGAATTGGCCTTGCTGTTCCAATATTTTCAGAGGAGACTGTAGATCAAGTAATACTATTACCTAGTCAGATCTCTTACCAATTTAGACATTGTAGAGAGGCCTTAGAGGCTTGCTGTAGGTGAATGGCCTTGTTCTGTGCATGGAAAAAGTAATGAAAGCCTGATAAGCCCTGTGAAAACTTTGGCCTAATCAGGATTTGGATAGATGCAGTAAGATTGGTTTAAACCTGTGTTCACAAGGTCAGATTAGTCTAATCCTGTGTGCTTTATTTGGAACTCAGCCTGTGTGAGTCAAATTAGATGTTGCTATAAATTTTAAATTAGATATAGCACCAAAATAAACACATGCAAAACTCAGTGGACACTTAGCAGATATTTTAGCTAGTAATAAAAATAATAACTTAGCCCATCCTACTTTACTGTTTTTTTGTGAATTTTCTTATGAATCAAAATGTCTTCCTTGTTTAATTCTCAGTTACTGAATAACCTAACTCTAACTGATTTTTGACCATACTATTACAAGGCGGCCTTTAGCAATTTATAACCAGGAATGTCAGCCACTCACAAACACCAGTTTCTCACCATTCTGAAATTCCAATAGAGCCCATTGTTTCAAAGGCAACCATCAACAACCAATGAGAGAAGACATCTGAGCATGTAGGATATATAACAGGGTAGTCACTGTGGTCAGCTTGTGCTGAATTTTCATTATGTGTAAAAGCTTTAGAGAGCATATGGTAAGCTGTGTATGTTGTTGTTAGACAATGAATGCTGGGACTCTCTTAAGCAGACAAAGACATCATGAATACAGGTAGGACCATATTTTTCGGCTGTTTAAGAGGTTTAGAGCAACTTGAGTCATGCAGTATCCAACTATCCAACATTGGAGCAATGCGTTATAAAAGAAAACAGAAACTGAGGCACTTCTGTGTTTACTTTGGGTGACATTGACTGTGTTATCATAACCACAGCAACAAATCTTGTTTGTGATCAAATATAAAAGATAAAAAAAAGTCTTCATAGTTACAGTGCCCTCCACCCTTGATAAATATGAGTAAAGAAGGCTGTGAAAAATTGTCTTTATTGTTTAACCTTTTGATCTTTTGTTAAAAAAAAATATCACAAAATACTTTGCTATATATTTATAATTTTATATTTGTTAAATATAGGTGTGCAACAATTATTGGCACCCTTTTAGTCAATACTTTGTGCTACCTCCCATTGCAAGATAACAGCTCTGGGTCTTCTCCTATAATGCCTGATGAAGTTGGAGAATACAGGGCAAGGGATCTGAGACCATTCCTCTATACAGAATCTCTCCAGATCCTTCAAATTTCGAGGTCCACACTGGTGGACTCTCCTCTTCAGTTCACCCCACATGTTTTCTATGGGTTTCAAGTCAGTGGACTGGGATGATCATGGCAGGACCTTGATTTTGTGGTCATCTAACCATTTTTGTGGTGATATTGATGTATGTTTTGGGTCATTGTCCTGCTGGAAGATCCAACAACAGCCCATTTTAAGCTTTCTGGGAGAGGCAGTCAGGTTTTCATTTAATATCTGTTGATATTTGATAGAGTCCATGATGCCATGTATCCTAACAAAATGTCCAGGTCCTCTGGCGGAAAAACAGCCTCAAAACATTAAATAGCCACCACCATATTTAATCGTGGGCATGAGGTACTTTTGCATATGGCTACCTCTCTGGTGTTTATTGCCAAAAAACTCTATTTTGGTTTCATCTGACCATAAAAACTGATCCCATTTGAAGTTCCAGTAGTGTCTTGCAAACTGAAGATGCTTGAGTTTTTGGATGAGAGTAGAGGCTTTTTTCTTGAAACCCTTCCAAACACGTGGTGATGTAGGTGACTCCGAATTGTAGTTTTGGAGACTTTCTGATCTCAACACACAACTAACTGCTGCAATTCTCCAGCTGTGATCCTTGGAGATTTTTTGGCCGCTCAAACCATCCTCCATCCTTCAATTCCCGGTTGATTCATAACATTTCCAGTTGACTAGAACTTCTTAATTATTGCCCTGATGGTGGAAATGGACATTTTCAATGCTTGTGCTATTTTCTTAAAGCCAGTTCCCATTTTGTGAAGCTCAAAAACCTTTTGCTGCACATCACAGCTATATTTCTTATTGTAGTTGTCTTACCCATTGTTATGAATGACTAAGGGAATTTGGCCTATGTGTTACCTCATATTTATACCCCTGTGAAACAGGAAATCATGGTTGAACAATTTCCTGTTCCTAGTCACCCGGGTGTATTAAAAAAGAAAAGTAAAATATCAATGTGAATATACTTTAAATATATTTTTCTCATATAAATTCGTAGGGGTGCCAATAATTGTTGCACACCTATATTTAACAAAGATATATTTCTTAAATAAACCTGTGTTTTGTTTGCAATTGTTTGATATCCATGAGAACAGAGTATTTTTGTGAATTTTTTAAACAAAAGATCAAAAGGTTAAACAATAAAGACGCAGCCTTCTTTGCTCAAATTTTCCAAGGGTGCCAATATTAGTGGAGGACACTGTATGTATACAACAACAACAAAATCAAGATATTCAAATTAAGGTCAAAATCTCAGAGATGGTACTGTGTAATTTATACAGACAATGCATTATTATTATTATTATTATTATTATTATTATTATTATTATTATTGTTGTTGTTGTTGTTGTTGTTGTTGTTGTTGTTGTTACATGCCTTTTAGAAAACAACACCATCACATTTATTTTTATTTTTGTTTGTATAAATTTCAGTGTTAAAATTTCTAGCTAATTCATTTTACTAGATGTTTGTGTTAAGAAATAACATTTTGTCTGACATTGATTCTATATAGAAAGTACAGAAACCAGATCTCTTCACAATTCTCTGCTTTTCATTTAAAATAGAGCTGTTCACATTTGGTACATATTTCCAGACAAATGTGCGTTGTCTTTCTCTCTTTAACTGAGGAAATAATCACATTACTAGTGCTAATATTCTTATAAAACCGATTAGCATTTCAATGCCTTACAGTTTCTTTGTCCAAATACGATAACAAAACACTCATCGATGATCACTGTGTGTATTTTGAGCCTCTTAAAGATTACACCAACTAATCTCAGTCACTCATTTTCACATAAATTCTTCCAAAATCCTGTATTCTTATAGCCACATAACTGCCTGGGTACTGTGGAACCAGTCTCAATCTGAAAACAAGCTTACACCACTTTCCTTCCTTTGGAGGACTTTTTTTTTTTTTTTTTTAAGTGTGTGGCAAATTTGGTGGAGCTACATGGACACCTGCTGCGAACAAACGGATTGCAAAATCAGGAAGTGACCTTCTATGCTTCTGTGTGTTTTTGTAGCATCTATGAGGGGAAAAAGGCAAAAAAGACACTAAGGAAATACTAACCTGCATTAGGACTTATAGGACTTATAGGTCTTCAGTCTCCTGAGATCTGAGTGACCTTTCCATTTTTGCTCATTCAGCCTCAATATTAATCATTATATCTATTCAGAACTTCCTCTGTGGCATTTTTGTCAAAAGTAGGACAGATTCCTGAAATAATTTTGGACAGTATCTCAAAGTGTATACATTGCCCTTGGGCCTGAGTAATTCTTAGAGCCTGGTTTTACTCTGTAGCGGGTCGGTAGTGGTAGTAAAATGGCGATGGTGTTGGAAGGTACCCGGGCGCGTTCAGATAGCAACACCAGCACCAGGTCCAGCAGGATCTGTTTACGCCAGAGCCTCTTACAGCTGCTCACCTGCGTGGAGGACCTCAGCTCTGGCGATGAAGCCACTGAGGAGGTGTCCCGCACCCTGGACCAAGCCTTCCAGCTCTGTGGTAGACACAGCAGGGAGTTTTTCAGGTGCCTGCTTTTAACTGTGGTGGATTTTTTTTTATTTTTTTATTTTACCACTATTCATTACCATAGAAGCAAACCAGCTATATTTGTAAGTGCTTGAGGGAAGAAAAGACACACATACAGCATGCTCAAGCTGTAACAGTTTGTTTTATACTATGATTCTAGTATTAATACCAGGGGAATAGCTTAGGTGGAATCAAAAGTAGACTTTTTTTTTCAGAACCAAGTTGCAAGAACAACCTTCTTTTAATTTTAGCAGTCCTTGTCTCAAAGTTTCAGAGAAACTTCTAGAAGAATACACACACTTCAACTTAAATGACAAATATATGCTTAGCTTTGCTTATGGTTTGACACTTTCTACTTTTGTTAAGCTTTGGGATGTCCTTTGACTCAAATTCTGTAACTAGGCATGTTGGTACTCGTGTGTATTTTACATATCTGTAATATTTCACTTTTTATTTTTAAGGTGCAAACATTTAACTTGTCCTTTAATTTTCAATTTGATCATTCTTCTCTCTCAGTCACTCTCTGTGTCTCAATTTCATTCACTCACTCTCTCTCTCTCTCTCTCTCTCTCTCTCTCTCTCTCTCTCTCTCACTCACTCAGACTGCACATAGTGACATGGAACGTTGGCACAGCAGATCCTCCAGTTGACGTGAGGTCACTGTTACAGCTTGACTTTGAGACTGATCTTTATGTAATAGGGTGAGATATTCACATACACACAGATAAAAAAGAGACCAAACTCTATATTTTCTAGTCACTGGAGTGGTCACTTTTGTACCTTAAGTGTATATCTTTTACCTGGGAAGGTACATATGGTGTACCTTTGTTAGCTTTTAGAATAAACCTTTAAAGGTAGTCCTTAAGTTCCAGTTAGCTACCTTAATCTTTTTTAACTGTATAAAGACACATACTTCAGGTACAAATTCTTGATAGTACCACCCCAGCTACAAAGAAAAGTATGTTTTGGTAGCTTTATTTCTGAGAGTGCATGATGTTGATGTTCTCATATTTTGTATTTCTGTTATTCGAGATTTCTTATGGATTAAATTATGTTATAGGCTTTATTTTTTTCCTCTAATAACTGTGTAGTTACAAATAAATTATATATGGAATTAAGGTATAATTACTGTGGATGTATGCAGTTTTACAACTAGACTGCATTGTTATTTCTTTTTATAAACTGACGTGTAGGTATGCCAGTTTCAATTTCGTCTCAGAAAAGTACACAAGTCTTAACAGGACTTTCTCTTTAAATAAATATACATGTGTAACAGTATGAAGCTAATTACATTTGTATCAACTGCCAATAACATTTTACAATAAGATTTTACAATACTTTCCTCGCTGTCTACATAAGACTAACTATCAGGAACTATCCACTTAGTTTAAAACATAACTGATATATGTAACTTTTGTAGGTAAAAGTCCTGGTAATATTGACACTTATGTAATTTAACAAGCTAACATTGTAGTTACACATGTGTTGCAGTCTGCAGGAAGTGAGAGCCACTCCAGTGAAGTATGTGTCTGATCTCATAGCAGAAGACTCATGGAGCCACCTCTTCATGGATACGCTTGCACCAAATGGCTTTGTCAAGGTACAACACTGGACTGGGGGAATGATCATATGATTAAATTTGGTTATGATGTGCTGTTGTTCTGTTATTCAGCTGAAAATGGACTAGCAAAACAATAGCCAGTTTCATGCACCCCCCCATTAGAAGAAGAGAGAACAGTGGCCGCTTTGTATTTCACCAGCAGATTTGTGATGGAATCAGGATTTTGAATGGTTGACCTATTTCTAAGTAGAATGATTAACTGTGTTTCCACACTGGTGTCAGGACAGGCCAGTCTTGTTCACCCTGATATTTTGCTGTTACTGTAGCCCTGTAGAGAAATAAAATGCTACAGTGACTATTTCTGGACTGAAAATGCTACAAAGGCTAAGATAACTATAACACTGTCCAATTATAGCAGGTATTCAAATTTATGTAAATATTACTGAACATGTAATTGATATTGATATGGACAGAATAAATATTAATAGTAGCGCCACACTATGCACTCTATTGCATAAACCATAGAAGTGGACAGTATTGGCACTAAGCATAATCATGAGATGGCAACAGGATATGTTTAGTGCATACTATGTGCTAAAATGTAATAATATATTTTAATTAAAATAATTTTTATTTATTTATTTATTTATTTATTATTTTATTTCCAATACAAATGTGAAACAAAGAAGACTCATTCATTCCTCACATGTAACAGAAACCAAAAAAGACCTGATAAGAAGATGGGGGAAAATGGAATAATATAAGGTTAACATAATACATGTAATAAAATATAAAATATTGAAAAAAAAATCCACTTCAATATATAACCTATGCTTTGAAAAATTATCCACTGCCCCAATTAAAAATTGGAAAAAACAAAAAAGCACAGCAACCCATCTTACTGTACATTTTTATAGTAATACATATTATTATTTATTTTTTATTAATAAAATTAACATTATTAATAACAGGTAGGCCTAAACCTAAATGAGCTCCTATTTACTATTTATGTTCAATAGTGCACTATAAGGCTACCATTTGAGGTACAGCCCCAAAAAACATTTAAATACGTGTCTCATTACTTATATTTTGATTATGTAAATATTATTAATTAATTAAAATTAAAATTAATTAATGGAAAAGTTATACATTTGAAAAGTGTTTAAATATTATTTAAAATGTTTTAAACCATTATATATAATGCATATGCATTGTTGTATTTGTGTATATTGCCTTAGGTGACTTCTGTGAGGATGCAGGGTCTTCTCCTCCTCCTGTTTGCTAAACAGGCCCATCTTCCTTTTATCCGTGACATCCAGACCACATACACCCGCACTGGATTCTTTGGATATTGGGTATTACATACACCTGCACAAAGCTTTTCGGTCTTGCCTTAAATTTATGTTTTAAAACTCTCAGAATTATTCATTATCATTGATCATATATTCATTATCGTTATCATTATATAATCATATAGTAGGGATTATACTGTATGATGTATGTAAGTGGTCTCTTTACCTTCACAGGGGAATAAAGGTGGTGTGTCGGTGCGGTTCTCCTTCTATGGTCACATGCTGTGTTTCCTAAATTGCCACCTAACAGCACACATGAACTATGCTATACAGCGCGTGCATGAGTTTGAGTACATCCTAAGCTCACAAGATTTCGACTTTGACGATACACAACATGTGCTCGACCACAAGTCAGTGCTGCACCTCATTCACACACGCACTTACATATTCAACCACTTTCTTATATATAATGCAAATGCACCACAGTACAGACACACAAGCACAGTTTTTATTCTGGCATACATATATTTGACAGATGAAGAACTTTTTCAGTTGCGATAATGGAAACTAACGTGTTTTGTGGATGTTCAACAACATTGTGTGGTTCCAAAAAATAGGTATGATGTTCTTTAATAATGAACAAAATGTAATAATCGTGAAATTGCTGTGGTATAAGAATAAAATTCAACACTTAGGGATGTGCAGTTATTTGGAAAATAATCAACTCCCAGTTGGTAACAGATGCATTTACATTTATATCCACCGTGGTTCATACTTGTTGCACTTATACATTTATTGTCTAAATATTTGTGTGTATGTGTGTGTGTGTGTGTGTGTGTGTGTGCGTGTGTGTGCGTGTTTGAAGGGTGGTGTTTTGGTTTGGGGATCTCAACTTCCGCATTGCAGATCACGGCCTGCACTTCCTGCGCTCCTCCATCAACAGTGGTCGCTTCAACCTTCTGTGGGATAAAGACCAAGTGAGACACACACACACACACACACACACACACACACACACACACACACACACACACACACACACACACACACACACACACACACCAAACTCTGTAAATGTCCTGTGGGGGATGTGGTGTGTAAATAATGTGTTTGCACTCTCATGTCATGTCTGTGCATGCTCCCGTGTGTGTGTGTGTGTGTGTGTGTGTGTGTGTGTGTATGTGTGTGTGTGTGTATTAGCTGATGATGATGAAAAAGAAGGAGCAGCTTTTGCAGGAGTTTGAAGAAGGACCGTTAGAGTTCAAACCAACATACAAATTTAGCCGCTTCTCTGAGGCCTATGACATGAGGTAAAGCCCCTCGTCACTCAGTAAATATACATGACACACACATACACACCACGCCTCCCATCAGAGAGAGCTTTGTGACTTCTCTCAGAGTCAATAAACACTCTTCTTTCATTTCTCCTACAGCCTGGAGAAGACATGGTTTGGTTTTACGTAAGATGCTTTTCCAACCTAAATTCCTCACTCATCTTAGCAAAGAGCACTAAACACTTCCATAACCCCCTTTCCCCCTCACCTCATCTACACACAGCTCCAACAAACTCGCTCTAGATGTCTGTATTGTGACTGTTGCCCCTACAGGATGACCTCCAACAGAAACTGCATTTTGTTTTGGCATTGGATAATACTGCCATGCAGTAAGAGGCTTACTAAAGTAGGATTAGGGATGCTATATCCGCTTTCTGTGCTAGGACCTATAAAGTGTGTATTAATTCCACTGCAGTAGGTATTAAGATGTAAGTGCAAGGCTGTAAGGCTGTATGTTTCTGTGGGGTCAGTAACCATGTGTCAATAAACATTTGTACAATATAATTGCAATATTCAACCAGCACAATTTGCGGAATGTTTTGAGCTTTTTTGTGGAAATCTACTTGAATTGGCGAAATTGCAATTGCACGAAATTGTTTTGCAAATTGTCTTTTGCACTGATGTTTGTTTGTAAATGAGACCTTTTAGCTGTACTCATGTTCGACACACGAGAATTGAAGAGGGCTTTGGCTGAATGTGCATTGTGATAACGTCACATGGCGCGTTGTGATGACGTCACTTGACGTGTCATGGCCCAAACCTCCAGAGAATCTGTGGCAAGTTTGAAAAATTGCAAGCTCCTCCAAATATTGCAGAGTTTTCTTTGATTTTGAGTTCATTTCTACGATTGTAAAATCTCAAAATCCTGGAGGGATTGAAAACAGTTTTTTAAGCATGCAGTTTTATATTAACAGAAAACAGTCATTTCTTTTAGTATACACTAGACACCTCAAAATAATTTACAAATCCTTATACCACAGAACTTGAATCTGATTGGTCAGAAGGTGTTGAATAATGTTACACCGATCAGCCATAACTTTAAAACAACTGGAGAGGTGAATAACATTGATTATCTCGTTACAATGGCACTGTCAAGCACCAGCTTGCTGCTTATGGGGCTGTGTAGCTGCAGACCAGTCAGAGTGCCCATGCTGACCCCTGTCCACCGCTGAAAGCACCTACAATGGGCACATGAACACATCAGAACTTGACCATAGAGCAGTGGAAAAAGGTGGTCTGGTCTGATGAATAACATTTTCTTTTACATCATGTGGACAGCCGGGTGAGTGTGCGTCGCTTACCTGGGGAAGAGATGGCACTAGGATGCACTATGGGAAGAAGGCAAGCTGGCGAAGTTAGTCTGATGCTCTGGGCAATGTTCTGCTGGGAAACCTTTGGTCCTGGCATGCATGTGGATGTTACTTTGACATGTACCACCTACCTGAACATTGTTGCAGACCAAGTACACCCCTTCATGGCAACTGTATTCCCTAATGGCAGTGGCCTCTTTCAGCAGGATAATGCACCCTGCCACACTGCAAAAATTGTTCAGGAATGGTTTGAGGAACTTTACAAAGACTTCAAGGTGTTGACTTTGCCTCCAAATTCCCTAGATCCCAATCTGACCGAGCATCTGTGGGATGTGCTGGACAAACAAGTCCCATCCATGGGGGCCTGACCTCGCAACTTAGGACTTAAAGGATATGCTGCTAACATCTTGGTACCAGATGCCACAGCACACCTTCAGAGGTCTTGTGGAGTCCATGCCTCGATGGGTCAGAACTGTTTTGGTAGTGGACCTACACAATATTAGGCAGGTGATTTTAACGTTATGCCTGATCAGTGTATATAGTAACATCAACTCTGACATTAGTGCTGAATAAAAATTAAATCACAGGTTTATATTAACATGCTCAGTCTAATATGTTATCATTTCTGTAGTAACAGCTAATTCACAGGGAATTGTAAGTGGATGCTCCACATAATCTAAAGCTAATAATAACAGATTAAAAAAAAAAACCTGTTGCTATGTAAAACGCATATAGTTGATTTGGAGAAGGTTTCTGTTAGGAGACATTTATTTAATATTTATGGAAAGATTCTCAAGTGTCTGAGCTTTGTATTGGTCAGCAGGTTTTCTTCTATGGGAGAGTCTTCAAAGGACTTTTGGGTTTTCTGTAACATGTAATGAAGAACAAAAGAGAACTTGATGAGGAAATGACTGCACATTACATGTGACTATGAATGGTTAAAAATGTATGACTTGTCACTCCTTAATTGCTGGCCAACCCTGTTGATTATTTTCCTGTAATAGCACGCTCTGTCATGTTCTTTCATCACTTATGTCTGTGTAGTTTAATGAAATCATCTTTGTCTGTAGTTTGTAATCTTTGGGAATCAGAGACTGGGACACTGCCAGAGTGTGCTGTGATTGGTTGGACAGTAAAAAAATATATAAATGCGGCACTCATGATTTAATCGACTGGAGACATATAAAAGATTTATATCTAACATTATGCAATAAGATTCCTGCAGCTCCACTCAACAATATCACCGCTGATCACATTGGTAACACTTTATTAGAAGGGTAGCCTACCTGCCTTCATAATTAATTTACAAGGATTACATAAATATTTCATAAAGCAATACTGGAGGATTTATGTAAGGCTCATGTCAAAACCTAAAGGTTTATATGAAGGATATTGCTTTGCCTTTATATGAACAAGAGAAAAAGGAAAAACTCTCAGTTACATTATGGGTTGACGGTTTGTGACTGTATGTGTAATCTTTTACATTTTATCTTGAAAAGTACTAAGAGTATATTCATGAAATATTGAGAAATTTTCTATGAAGTGTTCTGTCATCTTACCTTTTTGGAGACGTATTTACTGCATCTACATCTAATAGAAGCATGGAATTGAATGCTCTTAGGCTGATGTGCTGGTGGCCCATTTGCATGCAAAACTATTATGAAGCATTATTAAAATACAACTTCAGTTATTCAGCCAAAAATTATTTTAATGACCTCAAACTAAAGTGGTAATCAAATTTGCATTAATAATGCTGTTATGAAGCACAATATGTAGCTTAAAGTGTGCTTTAAGTTTTCTTAAAGAATGTGCTTTTATTATAAACAAACTAATAACTTAAAACATAAGGATAAAACTGCAACCTTGATCAATCTACCCATAATAAAAACTACAATCTACCCATAATAAAATAATGAGAGCTGTTCTCTTTTCTCACTGTAAAACCTGTAAATTCACCTATTGCTTAAATTATAAATATATAAATTGCTTTATAAAATATTAATGCAGTGCTTATGAATTTGTTATAAAGGTGTGATGTAGGTAACCTTCAAATAAAAAAGTACCATGTTGGTTAATTAATTAAGGACACCAGAAACTGATCAGGATTAAAATAAGAGTATGATTTCAGAGATCCAAGTCTCACTCATTTTCTTGCATTTCTTCTTGAACTATGTTGCAAGAAAGGGGGTAAAGCAAGTGCCCCGAATGATCCCTTCAGGTGCATTTGCTAAGTAAGTCTTTGTTTCTTTAGGCACTGGAATGTAGCTTTGACATGTAGCACATGGTTCAAGAGCTTAAGTCTGATAAAGGAATAAAGTAAAGGAATGGAAAACAAGCTTATGAGATCAGGGAATTTTTTTTTCTGATTCTTTTTATTTCACCTAGCATGCCAAGTAGTGGTTAAAAGTAGGACATGTCATTCCTTAATTAAAAAAAAAATAAAAAAATTCGTTGCTGAGATATGAGAGAAAAAAAACAGTGCTGCTTTCCGGGTGGCAAAATCACACTGTGTAAATCACATTGTCCCAACATTTTGGGGAAAAAATATAGCAATATAATTAAAAAAAAAAAAAATTCTATCATTATGCAATACGCTTCCTATAGCTCTGCATGGCAAGTAGTGCAATTATTTTATAGTGCTTTTTAAATTGGAATTGCATAATGCATATACAAACCATTATTTCATGTGCAGCCATGGCATGGCATGTCTCTAGCCAGTAACTCTAGCAACTAAACACACTAAACACATTGTGCATGTGTGTGTAGATGCCTCTTCCTTCTGTATAAGAGGCATGTATGTTTTTGAACATACATGTGTTTGTATGTCAGCTATAGGGTATGTATGTTTTTGAACATAGATGTCCATGCAAATTCTTGTTTGGTATATCTATATAAACACAGCGGTTAATCATATTTCATCCTGTTTTCGTCTTTTTCAAAACATCAAAGCACCAAATAACTAAGCACGTTTCCCTGAAAATTTATATGGTAATGTATTATAACAATAGGTTGTGAGAGGTACCACATGTAAATATAATACAATAACAATGTGTACTATACACATTGTTGAAACGTGAAAACCAGACTTTTCAGAAATATTTAAAACAATTTGCTCCTTAAATCCACTAGGGGGCAGTGTTTTGTCAGTTTTTACAGCTAAAACCTTTAAGTCCAATAGTAAACTCAGTTCAAAGGCTGCCATAAAGAAGGAGTGACACGGGTTCATCACCTCTAAAGCTGTGTCTAGACACCAGGATGTAATGAATCGGATCAAATTTGTGTTCTTCTTTATCTGATTGATTTGGAATTGATCCAGTATGGAAAGGTCAAATGTATCTGTCTGACTGCAGACTGGCTACAGCAGTCTGTCCTGGATTCTGATCCATGCACATTATTTCTAACACTGTAATGTTATTATATGCCTATAACTGCTCAGCAGAAAGAAACGGAGGCCGGCCTGGACCGATCGGATCCTGTGGAGGATACAGCCTAAATGCTCACAAGATGAGGAAGAGCGTGGCACAACAACATCATCAGCAGACAAAAAAGACTTTTCTTTGAAGGTGGCACAGCACAAATACACCTGCGACACATCATATGGTGTTAGTGACCATAAACCTGTCATCGGCACTTTTACCCTGGAGGTAAACGCTGTTTTCTCTGAACTCTGAAAACAAAAATGTAAATTTAATGCTGTTATGTTGTAAGAACTGGTTATGTTAGTTACAGCATTTTATATTTCAAATATCACATTCTTCCTGTATAATTTTACATGTGCAAAATAAAAGAGATTAGCTGGACAAATAAGTGCCCCATGTTAATATTCACATAAATTAAATATTTAGTACAAAGGAGCAGAAGGGTGTGTATTGATATTTTCATGCCTTCATCATCAGAACTTGTGTGTTTTGCATATCTGCTTCCAGATGCAAAAGAAGGTGGAGAAGCCTTTAGTATGTGTGAGTGCTGAGGGCCACTGGAGCTCTGATGAGGATGCAGTTCTGACCTACACCATCCAGGATAACTTTGCTGCCTGCACCTCAGACTGGATTGGCCTCTACAAGGTCACACAGTGAGGCGTGTAAACAGATAGACAGAGAGAATAGGAAAGATTGAGATACACAGGGAGATCAAAAAAGAAAAAAAAACAGCAAAAAGAGAAAAAGAGAATTAGCATTCATCATAACTGGGTGCTGAAGTCTGTTTTATGCTGAATACTTCTTCCCTTTAGACTAACTTCAAGAGTCCCTCTGATTACATCACCTTTGTGTGGGTCAAGGAGGATGAGATTGCAGAAATCAATGAAGTTGTCCAGGTATTAATGGAAAATTAATCAACGATGGCATTTGTAATGTTTCATGTGTGCATTTTTGAATGATTTGTGCATCTGTTTTACCTCTACCAGTTGAGGATGAATAAAGATGACCTCCCCTTGTTGGCAGGGGATTACATTCTGGGTTACTACAGCAGGAACATGCAGTCCCTGGTGGGCCTGAGCCCTACTTTTCAGGTAGGATCCATTATACATTATACTTACAAATCATGATAAGTAAGGATCGTATTCAGAGTTGGCGACTTAACTAGGCCACTTAAGTTTAAAAGATAAGTCAATAGATTTAATACATTTGAAGTTATTATGCTAAGCATGTGCTTACCTTGACTTTCTGGGTGGACCCTTAGATTATTTAAAATGCATATTTGCATTTCTGGAGTTTTTTGGACTGTGTCTAGGCCTGCCATTTTAGAGCAAGTGCTTGCTTTTATACCTTAAACATACTGATAAAGCAGCGTATTTTATGGGTCAGATAGCATTGACTGTACTTTATAAAACAGTTACTTCTGGTCCACTAATTAAATCTGATAAGTGGCGTTTCAACAGTGTTGATAGTTAGTATAAAAGCAGCGGTACATTTCACTGTTTATATCACTCGGATTAGCCATAACATTAAAACTACTGACAGGTGAAGTAAATAACATTGATTATCGCGTTACAACGGCACCTGTCAAGGAGTGGGATTTGTTAGGCAGCAAGTGAACAGTCAGTTCTTAAAGTTGATGTGTTGGAAGCAGGAAAAATTGGCAAGCATAAGGATCTGAGCGACTTTGACCAATGGGACAAATTGTGATGACTAGACGACTGGGTCAGAGCATCTCCAAAACAGCAGGTCTTGTGGGGTGTTCCTGGTATGCAGTGGATAGTGCTTACCAAAAGTGGTAAGGAAGGACAACTGGTGAAATGGTGACATGGTCATGGGCGCCCAAAGCTCACTGATGTGCGTGGGGAGTAAAAGCTGTATAGCTGCGAACCGGTCAGAGTGCCCAAGCTGACCCTTGTCCATGGCGAATGTGCCTACAGTGGGCATGTGAGGATCAGACTTGGATCATGGAGCAATAGAAAAAGGTGGCCTGGTCTGATGAATCATGTTTTCTTTTACATCACATGGATGGCCGGGTGTGTGTGTATCATTTGCCTGGGGAAGAGATGGCACCAGGATGCACTATGGGAAGAAGGCAAGCTGGCGAAGGCAGTGTGATGCTCTGGGAAACCTTGGGTCCTGGCAATCAGGTGGCTGTTACTTTGACATACCACCTACCTAAACATTGTTACAGACCAACAGTATACCCTAATGGCAATAGCCTATTTCAGCAAGATAATGTACCCTATTAAGGAATGGTTTGAGGAACAAGGTGTTGACTCGGCCTCCAAATTCCCCAGATCTCAATCCAATCAAGCATCTGTGGGATGTGCTGGACAAACAAGGCCGATCCATGGTCGCTCCACCTCGTAACTTACATGACTTAAAGAATCTGCTGCTAATGTCTTGGTGCCAGATACTACAGCACACCTTTAGATGTCTTGTTGAGTCCATGCCTCGACAGGTCAGAGCTGTTTTGGCGGCACAAGGGGGACCTACACAATATTAGGCAGGTGGTTTTAATGTTATGGCTGAAATAAACAGTGATTAAATACTGTATATTAATAATATACTGAGATTGACATTTTGTGATCTCTGAAATTGACTCAATTATCAATCTGTGATCTACTTACATTACTTGACACCACTGTCATATACAGCAGACCCTAATACAAATGGAGAATCAGGCAAAAAAAAGAAAGCTTACCTTTTACACAAAGGAGTAGTAAGGTTTTCAGCAAGCATGTCTGACTGTTTCGTACCAACAGCACCAGAAAACATGAATGTGTACATGGATGTTGCAGCAAAATTTTAGATGATTCATGTCATGTTACCAAGATACTGCAAACCCCTCCATCCTAAAGACGCTCCTGTGTTGAAAACATGTACTGATCGTTACAAAGTGCTGACACTGGTGACTCCTTCCAAATGTATCATTACAGAAAACTTCACCATGTCATGCTTTTCTTCGTTAAATAACAAGTCTTTTTAAATCTGTTTAATATTAGGCTTAGATTATATTTAGCAAGTGACAAGTACAGGTGAATTAACTGTTACTATAGAAATTATAACACATTAGAAATGAGTGCATTAATATATAAGAACCTGTGATTTGCCTTGCAGCTGGCACTACTGTCATGAAATGAAATATATGAAACTGTCAGCCACCACTGATAATACCTATCTAGAATATAGGATACCTGAGACTGTTTTTGATTATTTTGAGGTCTGAATACCAAATAGCTGAATAATACTCATCACTATGTCATTTCACAAATATGATAAGCCACCTCTTCAGTTTCATTTTTCATCTTAGACAAATCTAATGTGGTATTTATAGTCAGTTATGGAGCTGAAGCTCATACCATGCTTTGGTTTGTGTGTTTCAGATAATGGAGTCTAGATTCGCTTTACCGGAAGACTTGGTGCCTGAGAATGTTAATGAAGTGCAGCCACAGTAACTTCATCCATAGAACTGAATGTTTAATTGTCAAAAATCTCCAACTAAAATGATTCATTACTGTACTGTACATGATTTGAGCATGGGAGCTGGTTACACCGCTACTCCTTCTTCTCCCATATGGTGCATTCTTCACTGAGCACACAATCCATCCCCTGTGCACAAACATTCTTTAATAAGTCAAATGACAATCAATGACATTTGGGCAAATTTTCATTCCATGGGCATAGATTGGAAAGCATGTGTATAAATAAAAACATGGTGAAAGCTCACTGACCAAGGGTGAGATTGACTGAATAATATACTGAGTGTTGATGGTTAGCCAGTAGTGTGTAGATATTTACACACAGTATAATCTACAGTAGCTGAACTCAATGTTTTAATTAAAGGAGTTTCAGTTGTGCTGACATCCTCTATTTCTAGCCAGAGTTTGGACAAATCAGAGCAAGGGGGAATGTGAGCAAATCTGCCATGTATAGTGGCCAGCAAATGAGGATATTAGGAAAACCAAAATATTACTAATTGAAAAAAAGTACAGTCTACATCACTCGATTACTCAAGCATAAAAAAAGTCCAATTAGGCATCTGCTTAGTTCATACTGTATCAAGATTATTTGGCTTATGTTTTCCATTTTTATGAAATTCATTTTGAATTTTGAATCTAATAAGTGTTTTTGAAATTAAAAACACATTAGAATGTGGGACTAATATGTTAAAGAAGGCTGTTCTGGTAATACAAACTGCATGGGCCTGCATTGCCTATTCATCTGAATATGAGACTGAAGATGGTAAAACATTTTAATTTTATAGAATGCTACCATTTCTTTTAAAGTAAATGGAGTACATAAGAGACAGAGTGTCCAGTGAACTGACTCCTGGTGTAAACAATGCTGAAATACTTTATAGAGGTAGCATAGTGTTATTATAATCAATCAAGATGTAGGGAAATAGTTAGGTACATGACATCCAACTTGCAAAGTCATGTGCACAGTGCAATGCAAACAAGATTCTCATGCACAGATTATCAAATTTTGATTAAAAAAAAAAGAAATGAAAAGACACTTTGTAACACTGTGACCTTTACATGTGAGGCCACTTTACATGTGTATAGGCTAATATACAGTGATCTCATTGTTAGTGCGTGAATCATCCAGCATCAGACAAAGCTCCTCATAACATTCAGTGAAATTTAAGTTACATTTTAGATAGATTAGTGTGCATCTTATAGTCTATGCATTTGTCTGCTCTATTAAAGCATCTGAATATATCTGAAAATCCTTCAGAAATAACACACTTGTCCAATCTCAGAGTTTCTGTTTTCTGTTCTCATCTCATCAAACAGGAGCTGGTGTGAACTCCATTTTCTTAGTAATAGTATTAAAATGGATATAAACCTTTTGTGTAGCATATTTCGGACCATTTTGAATTTGAAGACATTTTTCTAAATGTAATTTTTTTTAGGATGAAAAGTGTTAATTTAATAAGAAATGCCAATACATGCTACAGGCTATTTAAATGATTTGAGGATGTGTATAGGCTACTGATAGCATTAATAGCAGTGCTTGTTGTTCATTACTCCCCACAGATGGCAGTGTTGCTACTTGAATAATTACTCAAGCCCTGTTTTCAAACATAATTGTTATTACTGTACAAATTATGACCAAGCTGATGACACCACAATCAGTGACCTTTTTTCTTGAAGGATTCTAGTTCAGTTGCTGTGGTTTAGTTAGATATGATTAAGTAGAAGGGCAGACGTAACCAACAGTGCCACGCTATGTGTGCTGGATTAAGTGTGTTATCATGCTAGAGGGAGAATGGGTGAGAAAGGGCTGAACATTTCCAGCACAGAAAAAGAAACTGATGCTGCTGGTGAACTCCTGACGAACTTTTCCTCTTATAGCTTGATCACAGAGTTCTAGAGTCTTTGTGGTGAATTTGCAGGATGAGATGTGTCTGATGCCCAACGTGAAAGAACAAACGCTGTTATTCATAATTAAAGTGCTGTTCATTTCACAGTCCAGTATTTCTGTCCATGTAGTTAGCGAAACTAACTAATATTCTAACAGCAGCCCTTTTAATCAATGTTCTCAAACAGATGTAGCACCCAGACGGGTAAGGTGCTCCAGAAACCCAGTACTCGATCAATTCTGGTGTGAATTAACCTTCATGATTCCAACACACACACACACATACACACACACACACACACACACACACACACACACACACACACACACACACACACATACGGCTGTGGAGATGATGTGTTGCACCAACTGGGAGTGTTTTCATGCATAATTACAGCCATAAATCAGCCTGAGGCACCTGCTCTGCTCCTCAACACACGCAGCCAGGAGAGCAAAGCTCATATACCTCACCTCAAGCCTGCATATCTGCTCAAACACCAGCAAATCAGCACGAGCAGACTTGAAGCTATGCTCCATTCCTTCGTTCCTTAGGGCACTGAGGCTGTTGGCTCTATCAGAGCTTTATCACACAGATGCACACACACACACACACACACACACACACAGACACACACACACACACACACACACACACACACACACACACACACAAACACAAACACATGTGGGGTGGCTGTAAACAATAGGACCTTCATTATGAATTATTAGCCATGGTCTTACCTCCCTAAAGTTTTGCAGAGAGATGGAGGGAACTACTACTGTATTCAATAAATACATTATAACTACATTAGGCATGGTAATAAAAAAAAGAAAATGCTGCACACAAACATTTCAGCTACTTATATACTGTTTAAAACTCAGATGTGGATGACTACAGGGCAAAAAAACTGAAGTTCACATTCTTATTTAGCAATTTTGGTAGCTACTTACCAGTAAAACACCACTGTACTAAAATGGTCAGCTAACGTAAAGTTACTAGCTAATGTTATCAAATGTTATTGTTACGACCCGTGGGGTAAAGGAAGCAGGATGCACTTGCAGGGGAAAGTGGTCAGTTTATTAGGAACAGTTCAAACATCAACAAACATTAAAGACTCCATCAAACATAAATCCATAAACAGAAATGTCACCGTAATCCCAAAATAATACTATACTTGGCCGTTGAGGCAGTAATCCAAAAAAGAAACACAGTAATCCACAACTGGTAGAAAATCCAGAAAACACAGGGAAATATACGCTAAGCTAGGCGGTGGTCTGGAAACCACTAACTACGAGCTAAGGAATAAGAACGCGAGGCTAGAAAGGTGGTCTGGAAACCACGAATTACGAGCTACGGAAGTAAATGCGCATCGCTAGGAGGTGGTCTGGAAACCACGGAAACAGAGCTAAGGGAAAAACGTGCAAGGTTAAACACATCTGAGCTGAACTAAACTAAACTAAGCTAAACTAATACTCCACCCCGAAGCGGAAACGGAGTGGCGTATTTAAACACACATCAATCACATGCCCAAATCCATAACACCTGACATCAATACATATGAACAAATGAGAAATGAGGAGGCGGAGACATGACACGAACGAAAACAAACACACATGGGGAAACACAGGAGGCGGAGACATGATGTGAATATGACAACATGGGAGCACATGGCAGAGGTAAACAAAACGGGAGTTCATGAATGAAACGTCCATCGGAGAGTTTTTGAATAGCGCTGGAATGCGTGCAATGGAATGCGGAAGTATGCCACTCACTATTCCTTGCAGTGTAGCGAGAGCTAGAGAAGGGGAAACCTAACAGTTATATGACAGCTCTATCGAATTCTCAAATCTGATTGGTCAGAAGGTGTTGATTGATTTTCTGTAACAGCAGTGCTGGCTATAATTCAAAACACAGGTTTATATTAACGTGCTCAATTCTAATAGTTTTACAGTAAATCCTTCACAGGTTGAAAAAGTAAAAAAAAAAAAGTGTTTAAAAAGTGTTATTTAACAAAAAACAGTGTACAGTATAATGTATATTCATTGATGTGAGGAGGCTTTCTGTACAGAGATGGGAAAGTGTTCAGGACATATTATGGGCACATACTCACCAAAACTGGACAGTTGAAGACTGGAAAAAGACCAGGTGATTTTTTTTCTCTCTAATCTTCAACTGTCCAGTTTGGGTGAGGCTGTGCCCATGATAGCCTCAGATTCTTGTTCTTGGCTGACAGGGGTGGGACCCAATGTGGTCTTCTGCTGTCATAGCCCATCCACCTCAAGGTTTGATGTTTTGTGCAAGCTGAGATGCTTTTCTGCTCACCATGGTTGTAAAAAGTGATTATTTAAGTTATTATATCCTTCCTGGCAGCTCGAACCAATCTAGCCATTTTCCTCTGATGTCTTATCAACAAGGCGTTTCCACCCACACAGCTGTTGCTCACTCAATGCTTTTTGTTTTTCACACCATTCTGTGTAAACACTAGAAACTGTTGTGTGTGAAAATCCAAGGAGATCTGCAGTTTCTAAAATACTCAAACCAGCATTCTGGTGCCAACAACCATGGCAAGGTTAAAGTCACAGAGATCACACTTTTCATCATTCTAATATATGATGCGAACATTAACTGAAGCTCTTGACCTGTATCTGCATGATTTTATGCATTGTGCTGCTGCCACATGATTGGCTGATTGAATAACTGCATAAATGAGCAACTGTACAACTGTACTCCTATTAAAGTGTTAATAGTAATATTAAAGTGCTCATTTATGCAGTTATTCAATCAGCCAATCATGTGGCAGCAGCTCAAAGACATTTGTGTATCCCATACAACAGGAGTCACAAATATGGGATACACAAATGTCTTTATGTGATTCATAGAGATCATTTATACACGTTCCAATTTTGCTACAATATAAGGATGTAGCAGACAGCAGCTATTAGCTATTAGTGTCCAAATGCTTGAGGGAACTGCTTGGGTAAAATTAAAGCATTGCAATACATAATGCCAAAGCAATGTAATTAAATGAATTAAAGACAAAAATAATTAAGAATTGGTCATTAGAGTGATTTAGTAGGAGTTGGTCTCCTGCTCCATCACCATTACTGTTTGGCAGAGTTCTCTTATCCAAGGGAACACACTCATTTTTACAAGAACCCTATAAAGCCTAGGGCACTAAAAGGATTTTACTGCATCATGAGGTCACCTAATTCTGCAAAAACTATTAATGCAGCACTAAATTAAACTTATGGACCTAAGATATTTAATGAATATTGTAGTGAGATAAAGATGAGAATATTTAAAGGTAAAAGTTGAAGGTACCATGTAGATGTTTAACACCTTAACAACTTCACCACATGGCTGCAGGGTCCAAGCACACATTGCAATTACTCAGTGGCCAGTCCTGAATTACAATCATGAGTTACAGCTGTCTGAGTAAATTAGGCTTCACTTTGTTAGAATTTATTGATTGATTTGGTAGCCATACTGTTTAAAAATGTCAACATGTTTTTTTGATAATTAGTGAGGTACACACTCTGTTGAGTAGTTTGACACCAAATTCGTGAATTTAAGCCAAAAATTCTAGAACTAGTTCACATGAGTAGATTTTCCATATTATGCTGATTAGCAAAATATCTATAATGAAATTAGTGGCCAGGGGCTAGATCAATTCAGCTTAAGCCAAGGCATAAGAAGGAAATAAATTTTGAATGTTGAACTTATGGTTCTCGAGATATGGTCTAAAATATTAAAGCACGCTTTAGCACCTGGCACCTGTTTGCCTGGGTATGAGCAAGGAGTAGTAATGGTTGACCAAGTTTCACATCTGTACAACTTATGGTTTTGCCTGCATGAGAAGAATCAGAAGAAGAACAAGAAGAAGAATGGGAAAGGAAGGATGAGAAGGAGAAAGTTTTTTTTTCTTAAAAAAAAAAAAAAAAAAGTCTATTTAGTAAGTTAAGGATGGTGGATGATGCACTAAAATGCAGTGCATATTTTATGACTCACATGCTAAGTTTGGAACAATTTTACCAAAACACATGGTGTTTATCATCAGTACTGATATTTTTAACAGTGAAAGGGAATCTGAAATCATCTCTTCGTTTGTGAGTGACTGTGCAGCACAGATTGGAGGGGGTGTGGGTGGGCAATTATGGACAAAGGTTGAACATAACATGGAGACTTTTTGGTCAATGCATGAAACAACAATCAGGAAGCCATTTAGGTGCAAAATAGTGATATGATTTGCAATGAAAAAGAAAAAAAAGATCAAACATAAAAGCTCTGAGTGAAAAAAAGAAAAGAAAGGAAAATTCAATGACAGAGAGAAGTGGTTTAAAACAACTTTTCTGTTGTTGGAAACGTGGCATGAACCCAGCAGGGCATTATATAATATGTGAAACACATTAAGAAATTTGAAATCATGAATGCATTTGCCTATCTACATGTGAAAATTTGCCCCACCATTATAGTTTCTCTGTCAAACTACTGACAGATATTAGAGGAATTTTTTGTAACATTAGTAGTGCTGTGAACACATCATCTGTCAGATTAATCAGATTAATATGATACAGTAATTATGAGTGCCAAGGTTAATACATAACCAGGCAGTATTCAAGTATTCAAAATTCTGCTGAAATACTGAAAATCAGTATTACAGAGGCACCATCACCATGAACGGTGTGCTCTAGAGCATATGTACAGTACATCATCTTAGAGCTCTCATCACCCCACGCAGCACACCACGCTCCCTCAGGTCAACAAGCACTGCTCGACTGGTCCCACCCTCTCTCAGGATACAAGGTAGATCTGCCTCACGACTTTTATATAATTTTTTTTTTTAGGTTTCCACTGCTTTAAGTGACTCATCCTTAAACACTCAAGATAACCATAAACACTGCCACCTTGAAAAGGGTATTTTGAAATAACTCTTTACTGGCAATGTTTCACTTGTGTATTATGCATGCTTATTTTATTTTATTGCATATGGTGTGTACTGTAATCTTAATTGTAGTGCCCCTACTAGATGTTCCTTATGTCTTTGTATAGTAGTTGTATTTGTTTCAGAATGAACACTGAGCATCTTACTGGTTTAATTTTCTTACAGTTGCTGATGGACACATTGTATTAAATGACCCTCCTGCAACAGCACATCCTGCCACAGTTGTAAGTGATTATTGTCTTCCGGTATTGTTTGTTTGCTAGACCAAACCATTAATCATTAGTAATGTGCACTGTAGGATGAAGATGAAGAGACCACATCTGCTGTGACAGAGGTACAACATGAAGATGCTGTGAGGCCCACAGAGGTATAACACATAATACATTCCCTTTTTTAAAGATAAGATGTGTGATATTAAAACTTTGTCATTGTCCCCTTAAAGATTATGGCTGGGGATTCCTGTACAGTGGAGGATCCATCTACCTCCACACAGAATCTTAGCAGTGTAAGAAATTGTTTGCAGTTGTCCTGATTAAAAATAATTGGTCTATTACAGACATTTGTTATCAATTATAATGAATTATCATTGTCTTCCTAGTTGCCTGCAAAGGAACTGTATAAGGTAAATTAGAAAAAGTGACATGGAGATGGACCTTCTACAACTTCAAATGAAGGAAAAAAAGCTGCACATAAAGGCCAGGCTTGAAACTGAATTGCTGGAGCACCGCTTAAAGGTGGGCAAAGTACTGTATTTGCCTTCTGAGGATTACTGTTGAATGGTAAAACAATAAATTCAAATGTCTTTCGATTACATGAAATAAAGAAACAATGAACCACACTTGACTGTTCACTTTGCGTATTAGTAATTTAAGTGATTTTGGTAGAAAACATCTCAACACCACCATCATACTGTACGCACGGCCCTACACAGAGTTGCCTTTCCCACATGCTCTCCATCACGCACGTTATACAGAAATTCCCTGTGGCAAAAAACAACAACAAAAAAAAAAAAAACACGAAGGGCAATGCATAAAATGTGCTCGGTGTTGAGCGCTGATCCACGATGTGTCCTGATGCCAGTGAGGTTGCAAAAAGTTTGTTAAATAAATTAACGATTCACGTGAAAAACAGTAACGCTCCCGCAAATATTTGTCCGGATATGAAAAAAAACACATATACGTGGTCTAATCGTTAGACCTCTTCCTTGTCCACAGGACATTCTTCAAAAGGACACACCATGCTCCGTCAGCTCTCTGAAACAAACTAACCCTGGAACATAACCTGCTCCGGAGCAGGTTATGTTCAGAGAGTAAGTTACTATGGTTACTTACATACCCTGAAAGTTACCTCTGTTTTTGGAACCGAAAGTTGAGGTTATCAGCTAACTTACCCTTAAACTTACCTGGGTATGTCACATAAGCAGGTTTCTAGAATACCCCCCTGATTATGTTAAGATGATATAAAGGTCTGGGAAAGCAAACGGTGGTCATCCACTTCAGCTCTGCCTGTAATCCTCACCAGAAAGCTACAACTGAAGGTATGTGTACTGTATTAATTTCAGCATGGCCAACACTGAGCTTGTTTAGTTTGTTGAGTCAGGTTTAGTCATTCTACTTCTGCCATTAGTAATAAATTTAACTGTGTGATAAGTGTTGGTGGAGAACATTGCAGCATTAGAGGTGTGCATCCAGACTCAACTGCAAAGCCAAAGCTAATGCTAAGGCTCACCCACGGGAGTACCACTCATCTCCGGTTCACATATCAAACATGTTTGCTCTCCTCAGTAAAGCACCTGCTGAGAAGCCAGTCGAAAGAGTTCTGGTTATATGAAGCTTTATTCTATGGCACATTAAATTAGCTAGGCCTTGAGGGGCACCAGGCACATTAGTTAGCTGTATACCAGGAGCCAGGGTGCCGGACATTACAGGTCATCTTAGAGTCTTAGGAAAGCCTAGGTTTTCAAAGATAGTTCTCCATGTAGAAGCTAAAGATGTATACCTTTGTGAGTCACTCAGGAAGCTGCTGCTCTCATTTATTGTAGCATAGTCTCAGAACCGGCCTAATTAATCTGTGACAATACTAATCGTCTGCTGGCTGCCTTCAGTAATCACTTACACTGTGAAAAAGAAATTTTAAGAAAGTAAAAAAAAAGCCTTGTTTCTGGGAAATTAGTCTTATATTTTGTGTAAGAGAAAAATAATCTTGTCAAGCATGTTTTGCATTAGAAAAAATATATATAACTTTGTCTTAATAAGATATTCCATCTAATATTGAGTAAGATTTAACCAGTAACAAGCTACAACAATGGTTTGCATAATATAACAGCAGAGGAACTGTGCAAAACAAACAACCAAACCTGTAAAAACAAGAACCATAAACACAACAATGGACACAAGGCAAAAACATGCAGACTATGAGAGCAGCTGTAGGACACATGATAACACATGAACATGACAACAACAAAAGCTTGACAATTAGGTGCTGAAAACTAGAACTATAGGGGTGCTTATTAGGGGTAACACAGAACAGGTGTGAGTGATAAGTAGGACATGTGACATGGTCATGTGACATGCTGGGGCTGATGGGTAATGTAGTTCAGTGTGGATTTTAGCGTAAACATGGCACATAGCTGCTTCATGGAAAAATTTCAGTGTGCAAGTGGTCGTACTCTTAAAATAAGGAAAACCATCTTGTTCCTCTGCTGGTATATTATACAAACCATTGTTATAGCTTGTTACTGGTTAAATCGTGCTCAATATTAGCTGTAATATCTTATTAAGATATTAAGTTAGATATATCTTATTAAAATTAGATTACTTTTCAAATGCAAAACATGATTGACAAGATTATTTTTCTTTTTACACAAAATATAAGACTAATTTATCAGAAACAAGGCTTTTTTTTTTTTTTTACTTTCTTGAAATTCCTTTTTTGCAGTGTACCCAGGACCATATTCTGAATTTCTACATGAAATTGCAGATTTTGTCTTGAACCTGGTTGTTTCTGTAGAAAAAGCAGTAATTTTTGGAGACATTAATATTAATTTTGATAATCCACAAGACCCTCTGAGAACAGCAATTGTGTCAATTCTAGACTTGATATGGGTTAATCAGAACATAATAGGATCCATGCATTATAGCAGAGACACCCTTGATTTAATACTGAGATTTGGATTTAATATAGAAAACATAGACACACTAGCCTAGTGTAAAGCTAAATCAGATCATTACTTCGTTTCGTAAAAGATGTGCCTGAGTCATAATGTATGCACTTCATGCACCTCACTATTGCATCAAGTGTACAACCATGCCAGCTACAGTACACAGTTTTATTGAAAATCTACCAGAGTTGTCAACCTCGACTGGTTCACCGTCTGACCCCAAATAACTCGATCAGGTGACTGAATGCTTACAGTCAGTGTTCTGCTACACTCTAGATAATGTAGCCCCACTTAAAAGAAAAATAATTAGAGAGAAAAATGTGCACTTTGGTTTAATGATTACATGGACACCTTAAGAAACACGAAACATTTAACCAAACTTAAAATGTAAATAGTGTCAAACTAAATTGATAGTATTCCACATTACATGGAAGAAAAGCCTTCTCAGATATAGAAAGGCTCTCAGCTCTGCTAGATCAGCACATTTCTCCACCTTAATAGAAGATTACAAATAAATAATCATTGATTCTTATTTGATTCAGTAGCAAAGATAACTAGAAACAAGACCACCATAGAAGCAAAAATACAAACATCATGTAGAAATGTGCATGTGATGACTTTATTAATTTTTTTCAATGACAAAAAGCCTGACCTCAACCTTTGTTGGCTGTCTAACTATAGGCTGATATTAAACTGCCCCTTTATATCCAAAATCCAAGAAATGGTTGTGGCACAGCAGTTAGGCTCATACTTGCATAGGTATAAGATTCATGAAATCTTTCAGTCAGAATTTTGGCTTCATCACAGTGCTGATATAGCACTGGTGAAAGTGGTAAATGACCTACTACTGTCCTCTGATCAGGGTTGTGTCTAATTGCCTGTGTTGCTTGACCTTAGTGCAGCTTTTGATAACACTGATCATAATATTATTTAAAATAAACTAGAGATGTCTTATTTGGTGGATCATATTCAGGTTGTAGATGCAAATGGTGACACTTCCATACATACTAAAGTAAAGTAGCATGCAAAGTAAAGTACATCACCCCTATCTTATCCACACTGCACTGGCTCTGGCTCGCAGTAAAATTCAGCATTGATTATAAGATACTACTCATGACACAAAACACTGAATGGTTCCACATCACATTACCTGGTTGAATTTTTAGTCTTTTATGATCTGCCACACCTGCTTCAATAAAAAGGTGCAGGCTCTTTATTAGTACCTAGAATAATGAAAACTACAGCAGGGCCCAGAACTTTTTCTTACAAAGCTCCACTGTTATGGAGCAGCCTTCCAATTAGAGTTTGGGAATTTTTAAGTCTAGGCTGAAAACTTTGAAATTTTTAAGTCTAGACTGAAAAATTTGTTGAGTCAAGCTTTTTGTTAATAGTGTTTCTCCTAGGTAAAGGTGCAGATCTGATGGGTTAATGGGCATAGATATTTCTGGTAAACTGGGATATTTGGATGCAAGTCTCAAGTCTCATTATTCAGTGGATAACTTCAATTGGATACTATATTTAAAGCTAAAAACACTAATGAAATAAAAAAATGACTGATGCTCATACTAAAGATCCTTTCAACACACTTAGCACTACTTGACTTTATAGCATACAGTTGCAGATGAGTAATGACTCATAATTGCACTATCCAGTGTCACCTAGAACAGGATGGGTTCCTTTTGCGTTTGTTTCCTCTCAAGGTTTCTTCCTCATGTCATCTCAGGGAGTTTGTCCTTGCCTCATTAGGGATAAATCTAAATCCATATCAGGATTTCTGTACAGCTGCTTTGTGAAAAAGTATATTGTTGAAAGCACTAAATAAGTAAAATTTAATTGAAATTTAATCGAATACGTATATCATTAGACAGCTCAGAGTGGAGACTGAATGTGTTCTAGGAGTGTCTTCAAGATGAATGCGTTTGCATTTAGCCAGAGTTACATTTATTTAATTAAAATGCCCACTGTGATTAGCCAGACCTGTTAAAAAGGCACCTAAGCCAAAGTACAGTCAACAGGCTCATTGATTCTTTACATAAGCGACCTTAAGTGGACTAATCAGTAAGTAATCATACAGTGCAAACCATTACCAACTTCACAGCCACCAGTGAGCAATGTGTAATTAATCGCTAACATTTAGAGCATTAAAATCCTTGGCACTAGTACAGGACTAGGCTTTTCTCCCCAAACCAGTGCATACACTATATATACAGTCATGTGAAAAAATAAGTACACCACATGGAAATGATTTTTTATTTTTTATTATTATTATTATTTTTTTTACATATTTGGACAAGCAAACATTTGATCCTCTTTGAAACAGTGCCTATTAATAAAGGTGATACACTCAACTCAAATGACACATAAATTGACATTTTGTAGTAATTTTCACAATTTAAATGAACAAAAAAACAGATCAGTCACAGGGAAAAAGTAAGTACACCCCTACATTTATCACACCTTCAAATCCATAAAATTAGAATCAGGTGTTCAAGATTGGGTGCCATGGTCAGAACCTGCTTAGGGACTACAGGTGGTACCTGTCTTATTTAAACCTCACATCTAGTGTCTGGTGATATCTTTGTTATTGAGTTGTGTGCAGTGGTGCAATTTAATGAAGCAATAATACTTCATTACAGTACTTAAGTATTTTTTGGGAGAATCTGTACTTTTTATATTTCTGTCAACTTTCACATTTACTCCACTACATTTCCTAAATAAAATGTATACTTTTACTCCAATACATTTCCCAAAGCATCTTCGTTACTACAAAATAAAATCGGAAGAACACAGAACGCAAACAAGCAGATTTGACGAATCTGTGGTCTGGTGCTTGCAAGTTAGATCACTGGTTAAATCCCATTACGCAAGTGCAAACAAGTGCCCTCAAAGCCATGGTTAAATTCCAGTTTCCACTCAAGCCTAGGAGTTCCACTCAACAATAATGAGAATGTTAGT
This sequence comes from Cranoglanis bouderius, assembly GCA_023630585.1. NCBI lineage: Eukaryota > Metazoa > Chordata > Actinopteri > Siluriformes > Cranoglanididae > Cranoglanis > Cranoglanis bouderius. The sequence continues at coordinate 7,815,063 of CM042550.1, read as the reverse complement.
TATTAGCAGACAGCCTAACTCTCCCGGAAGTTCTGTGAGTCTCTCGCATTTTAATAGTGGCTCCCTGATGCCCACAAATTATATACAATATCCCAGAAATCTTTTTTTTTTTTAGAGTGAGCGAGAGAGCGTTCAGTGGTCATTTCTACTAGGCCTAGTAGATGGGCTCTGGAGAAACCGAGAGAGCGAGTGACAGACATGGTGAGAGAGTGACACGGTGCACGTCCTGATTGGTCTCTCATTGTGCTATCTAACCTATCAGTTTTCTTGGTAGGCAGGCTTTACAGTCAAACTCTCTTTCTGTCTCTCCAGCTCATCCATCAGTTCGGTACAGTTTAGTGTCTGCAGCACCATGGCAAATGTTGTGTCCAAATAAAAAAAAAAAGAAGTACAAAACACACTTCACCCCAGACTACACTAAAGTGAATCCATGCATAATAGGGGTAAAAAAAAAAACAACCAAACAAAAAAAACAACAGCAATGTAGCTCTCTGCACTGTTTGCAGTACTGACTTCTCAATTGCCCATGGTGGGTTAAATGACTGTAGTTTAATGTTATTTGTCCATTAGCATAGCTAACGTTATTTTAACTAGCTGCTATAGAGAGCTTCAGCTTGAAGGCTTTGTTTTGTAGGCTCCATTTTTAAGGTGGTATACATGCTTAAAAATAATAAACTTTTTGTATTAACAGCATTTACTTGTACTTTTACTTTCAATACTTCGTCTGACGGTATCAAACTGATTTCTGAATCAACCTGGGCTTAGCACAGAAGTTTCTTTTGTTTCTTTTGAGCTGTAAATCCCTATCTGTTTAATGACCACTCTGGCCCCAGTTTGACCAGATACCTTTGGAATGCTAACGACCAACCTTCCCCCCTTGGTACACACACACACACACACACACACACACACACACACACACACACAAGCTACCTACACGCGCACGCACACACACACACATACACAAGCTTACCTTACACACACAATGGAGAAATCTCTCTCTTTTCAATGTAACATGTAATTATATGTAATTATTCGATGTCCAAATAGTGTGATGTTTTCGTGTTTGCATATATTGTACGTTCATGTAACCTAACCTTAATGATTTTAGATAGTTTTAATTTAGCATATCATTTTAAATATCTGTAACCAGGTTTTATTTGTAATATTCTTTACAAGTCCATCGAATTTGGTATGTAGTTAATCGTCTCGAGATACCCTGATTGATTATGCATATCATATTGCAATGGGATACATTATTTCATGCTTTCTCTTAATTTCATTTATAATATGGTATAAACCGGCTCCTCCCTGGACATGCAAATCCAACTTCCTGATTGGCCCATAGCCCAAAGAGGCATGTCTGTTGGTGTTATCTTTAAAACAACACCACGCTTTGAAACTTGTCTCCTCAGTATTCTCTAGACTCTTCTCTTCAGTAACTCTTCACTCACACTCTTCTAGTTTCTCTCTCCCCCGGGGCCACATGCCCCGGGAAGAGGAAGCCAGGATCCCTCTCTCCCGGACAAAGGATGCAACCGCCTCACGGCCCACGCCTTTTGCAAAATGGCACGACGAACCAGCGAACGCTACACGACCTCGCGCGAACTTTCAACCCGAAGCCATGCAAGTATAGTTAATGACCTATATCTGCGTTTAAGATTGTACCCCTGTTTACAGGAGATTTAAGTTCGTTGCTGGTTTTGAAAAAGGCTAATTAGTTGTGTTTTTGTCTGCTTCCCTTTTATTTCATTACTTTCTCTCTATGCCTTTTCTTTCCTTGTATATAGATGTACATATGTATGTTCTGCTTAGAGTTAGTCGTGTGTATCCATAGTTACACTTAGTTATTAAAATCTATTACGCTTGATTTGTCTCTGTTTTGTCACGTGATGAGTCAATTAAACGCTACGATCTCGTTACCCACTCTAAATTTTAATAACAAACTTCGTTGGTTAATTCTTCCTGGCGAGAAGGATAAACTCCCTCTTTAGAGTTCATAATTCCAAACTAGACTACAGCTAATCCTAAAAGCTGATCTAGACCACATACATAGTCATAATTAATTATAATCCGTTATAGTTAATTATCTATATGTATATGAGCACATACATGAATTCCCTTTCATGGCTGATGTATATTTATAACTGGTCACAACACGCGTTGATTAGATATATAGATATATTTCACGCCATTCGAGCTAATTCCTTATATAAATTGGAGAATACATTTAAACGTGTTAAACATCTTTTAATTCGTTACATAAATTGTAACTGGTGGAGAATATTTTTAAACGTTGCAGATTCATCCGATTTACTACACATTCTGGTAGATAATGCGGGCACGCTTTAAAACTCGTCTCCTTTGGAAAAGGTGCTTCAAATCCAAGCGTGCGCTTCTGTTTCGTTTCATGTTTAAAGTTGATCCATTACATTATTCTGGTGGAAAAGAATAATGCTAGTAATGATTGATTCGTAACACTTAAGTACATTTAAAAAAAACAAAAAAACTTTTCATACTTAAATACAATAAATATCAGATACTTTAAGACTTTTACTCAAGTAATATTGTAAAAGGTGACTTTAACTACCAAAAGTAATTTTCTGGTAAGATATCAGTACTTTTACTCAAGCGTGGCTTTTGGGTACTTCATCCACCACTGGGTGTGTGCTGTCATCATGGCAAGATCTAAACAGTTCTATAAGGCCTTCAGAAAAAAGGTTGTGGATACCTATGAGTCTGGCAAGGGATCTCCAAACTATTTGAAATAGACAGTTTCACTGTAAGGAAAATCATCTACAAGTGGCACAGATTTCAAACGACTGCCAATTTGTCCAGGACTGGCCATCCCAGCAAATTCAATGGAGGGTTATGGAATAGCCTAGTCAAAGCCCGGATTTGAATTCCACTGAAATGTTGTGAGGGGATTTGAAATAAGCAGTACATGCAAGAAAACCCTCAAACATCTTGAAACTGAAAGAATATTGCATTGAAGAGTGGTCAAAAATTCCAGCAAGCTGATGTCAGAGACTGGTGGACAATTATGCAAAACACCTACAAGAAGTCATTTCTCAATTTCAATTTCTATATTAGAGATTTTTAAAATCCTTTTGCATTTCCATTGGATAATGAAGAAATATTACAGAGATTTATGTGAAAATCCTTGCATTAATCAGAGACATATTACAAGCTAGAGACTGAAAGAGAAGCAGTTAATATCCACCACAAACTATTTTTATTTATTTGTTTTTTTTGCATAACACTAAAAATATAAATGCATGGGTATGTCATTCTGCAGGAATGCAAGAAACTTTTGCATCAGGAAATACCTTCTTTTAAATTGTTTATAATGTAATTTTTCCTTTTTTTTCTCTCTGTCAAAAGTTTTATACAGTCCCCCCTGAAACTATTGAATGGCAAGGCCAATTCAATTGTTTGTGCTATACACCAAAGACATTTGGGTTTAAGATCAAAAGATGGATATGAGACAAGAGTTTAGGATTCAGCTTTTATTTCCTGGTATTTACATCTAGATGCATCAAACAACAAACCATAGAACCTTTTGTATTAGACCACCCAATTTTTAGGCTAGCAAATTTATAGGAACAGATAAGTCTTGACATAATTAAAGTAAACTTAATATTTGGTTACATATTGTCAGGTCCATGCAGACCACAGAATACACCGCAGCCTACTAAGATGGCCGCTCCAAACTAAACTCCCCAGAAACCACAACAGCTAACCTGCTCACAATCAGCGAGCACACTATACAAGAGACTCTCACTCACTATGTGAGGCTTGGTAAAGTTTATTAAACTTTACCAAGCCTTCTTGACTGTGACTGCTGTTCTGGTTTATTGGATTTCTGCCTGTCTTTGTTTCACGAGTTTGTTTTTGCCTAGTATACTCTGTTTGCACATCGCCTGACCTACACCCATGTTCTGACTTTGTTTTTGCCTGACTTTGGATTATTCTGTCTTACATTCATTAAAGTGTTGAACTGCAATTGCATCCATCTCTATTTACCATTTGTGACAGATTACTTCTCCCAAACATGGATGCAGCAGGAGAGCCGGATTTGCGCCACACTTTTTTTGCCCAGGGACAATTAATGGGAGTGCAGCAGCAGCATCTGGCCGCTAGCCCCCAGATGCTGGCCCCAGAAAAATTTGCTGGTGATGCCTCGCTATGCAAGGGATTTTTTCTTCAGTGCTCCATGTACTTCGCGAGTCACGACGTGATGTCGGAAGCAAACAAAATTGAATGCTTCATGAATCTCCTCACTAGTAAGGAGCTTAAGTGGGCTACAGCAGTGTGGGAGCAAGGGGGCGAGCCGACCACCTCTTACGAATGGTTCACTGAGCTGTTTTGCCACATATTTGATTTACTCGCCGAAGGGGAATGAGGTAGGAGAAATGTTACTGTCCCTAACCCAAAGTTCCCGTTGAGTAGCTGAATACGTGCTAGAATTCTGCACCATAGCAGCGGGTAGCGGTTGGAACAATTCAGCCCTGAAAGTCGTTTTCCACCAGGGATTAAACTTGGAAGTGCTCACCGAGATGGCATGCCATGATGAGGCTTTAACTCTTGACTCCCTGATTGCCCTCGCTGTATGGCTGGATCATCTGTTGGCACCCCTGTCTTGAGAGGGGCCTCCACAAGCAGACCTCCCTCCTGAGCCCATGCAGCTAGGGCACACCAAGCTTTGTGAGGAGAAAAGGGAGAAGCAACAGTGAAAGCACCGCTGTTTCTATTGCAGTAGCCCTGATCACCTCATGAGACATTGCCAGCTTTACACCAGATCCACTGCCGAGCCAGGTCCCTCCATGAGCAGGAGCTCTAAAGCCCGCTCCAATTTTAAACCAGTCTGTATCTCACTGATCTCTTACTCTTCAGGTCAGAGTGCAACAATCAAGTGCTTCTTCTGTTCTGACAGCGCTTATAGATTCCGGAGCAGCTGGTAACTTCATTGACCAGGACACTGTGACTCACCTTAACCTCCCAACTCAACCGCTACCACACCTTCACAAAATCCATTCCATTGATGGATCACCCATCAGGGGAGGCACCATGTCTCACCACACACAACTCATTCTGGTCCAGGTCAGCGCACTCCACCAAAAACAGATTTCCTTTCTGGTTACCATCACAGCTCAGCACCCCATCATACTGGGCCTTCCCTGGATGAAGCTACATAACCAACAAATATTCTGGAGGGACAACAAAATCATTCACTGGTCCAAACCACTGCCATCATCATTGTCTTGTCACCCCTCAGCTCTATGCCGCCTCCACCTCTGTGGAGAGCCATGAACACAACACGCTCATAACATGCTACCCCCTCATCATCCCTATGACTGTGCCATAGGGCTGCTTCCTGGGACCACTGCTCCTCATAGCAGGGTATACCCTTGCTCACTTCCCGAACAATGTGCCATCCTGCAGGCATTCCAACAGGGGTACAATTGACCCTCCACATCACCTGTTTTGGCAAGTTTTTTCTTTGTGGATAAGAAAGGGGCAGATTTCAACCCTGCATTGATTACCGGGGACTGAACCAAGTAACCATAAAGTACCGATATCCCCTGCCTCTTGTCCCAGCAGCTCTTGAACAGATCTGCCCGTATCTTCACCAAACTGGACCTCTGCAGCTCCTACAACCTGGTTTGCATCAGGGAGGGGGATGAGTGGAAGACAGCATTCAGCACCACCACAGGCCACTATGAATACTTGGTGATGCCATATGGGCTCTCTAGCACCCCCTCTGTCTTCTTAATGACATGCTAAGAGCTATGCTGAGAAGATATGGGATAGCTTACATAGACGACATCCTGATTGATTCCTTCTCTCTGGAAACCCATGTGCACCATGTTAGGCAGGTCCTCCAATGCCTCTTATACCACCAGGTCTACATCAGTGGAGAGAAATGTGAATTTCACCAGCACACCATCTTGTTTCTGGGGTATGTCATTAGCCCCAATGGGGTCTCCATGGACCAGACCAAAGTAACTGCTGTGGCTAACTGGCCAGAGCCAAAGACAGTAAAAAACTTGCAGAAATTCTTTGGCTTTGCTAACTTTTATCAATGCTTCATTCGAGGTTTCAGTTCTATAGCCCACCCACTGACCTTGTTACTCAAGAAAGGAGCCAAACGCCTAGCCCGGAACCACTTTGCAGAAAAAGCCTTCCAGCAACTTAAGACTGCTTTCACCACGACACCCATCCTCAAACACCCTTATCCAACCAAGCCCTTTGTTGTGGAGGTGGATGCATCTGAAACAGAGGCTGGAGCAGTCCTCTCACAATGATTCGGCAAGAGGCCCAGGATTCACTTTGGGCTCATCTTTGTATTTCTTTGTGAATTTGAATCTGGCTTTCCAATTCTTACTGTTGATGAGTGGTTTGCATCTTGTGGTATGGCCTTTTTCTGCTCATGAAGTCTTGTTCAAAAGGTGGATTGTGATACCTTCACCCCTGCCCTGTGGAGGTTGTTGGTGATGTCACTGACTATTGATTTTGGGTTTTTATTCACAGCTCTCACAATGTTTCTGTCATTAGCTGTTGTTGTTTTCCACTGCCATTTGGTGTCTGTTGCTCAATACACCAGTGGTTTCTTTCTTTTTCAGGATATTCCATATTGTTGTATTGATTATGCCCAATGTTTGTGCAATGCCTCTGATCGATTTTCCCTCTTTTCTCAGCTTCAAAATGGCTTGCTTTTCTCCCAAAGACAGCTCTCAGATCTTCATGTTGGCTTATCCTTTTTAACAACAAATGCTGTCTTCACAGTTGAAACTAAAGCATAAAACCAAGAGTATATGTTCAGAGCTATTTATTGTTTAAACAATCAATCTAACAGCACACACCTGGGTATCAAGGAACACCTGTCAGTCACAAACGAATATTTTTGCTCGCCTACCAATTAGGTGGTCTGATACAAAATGTGCTTTGTTCTATGTTTAACACATCTACATATCAATACCAGGAAATAAAAGCTGAAATTCTAAACTCCCTTCTCATATTGATCGTTTGATCTCAAACCCAAATGTCTTCAGTCTACAGCAAAAACAAATTAATTGGCCTTGCTGTTCAAATAGTTTCATAGGGAACTGTATATCTAAAAAAAAAAAAAATTATTAAATAAACAAACAAATAAACCAGCTCAGAAATTCACTTCTTAAAGTAAAGGTTTAGGTGGATTCTATATTTATACTCAAAGACATTGAGGCTTACAGCAAAGGAACACCATTCTTCATCTTAGCTGTTCTCCTACCACTTCTTTCAGTGTCTTTCAGCTTAGATCTGAGCATTTACCTTGGCAGGTGTTAAACAAAACCTTCCATTCATTCAGGATTAAAAATTTACCTAGATGACTTTTTTTTTTTTTTTTTTTTTTTTTTTTTTAGCTCACAACTGTATGATCCATGTATGATGTCTGATCAACTGCAATGCAGGCCTAGGGAGTGGTTTGGTGTAAAAGGTTTACAGATATTTCAGTTAGCTTGTCATTAATTTATAACTTCACTATGATATGCTTTTATAGAGTCTGACAGAGGGGAGCAAAAAATAACTTCTTTCATTCCTTTGATCAACCAGCTATAGCTTCTGTGTTCTATGTTTTTCTTTTCTTCTTCTTTTATCCCCCTCGTTCTGGTGGAATTGTCAGAAGTGCTGCACTTGCAGCGATCAACAACAAGCTCATCAGACAAAGATCTAAAAGCCATAATTATTCAATCCTCTTGCACATAGAATGCAAGAATCTCACATGCACCAGAGACCTCTAGAATCTCACATGCACCAGAGACCTCTATCCTTCTCATTTTCATTCTGATTTGCTTTTCATTTCTGAGGAATGGGAAGGGAGAGAGGTTAAAGGCAACTAGAGGACAACGTAAGTGAAGTTTACCATGCCTTACCTAAACCGAAGTCCATTCTGTCATGTTTGCATCTCAGAGACACTGAGCAGGTTTGGGCTTTCATGGGTTGAAGAGTGATGAACCTGAACAGAAAGAGTTCAGAGAGATAAAGAGGAGGGAGATGGGAAAACAAAGTAGCTGAATCAGCACTCTGGCTCTCTTTGCTACCCCAACAACATTAAACCCACTTCAAAACACTTCAAACATGTTTGTGTGCTACTTTGTAGAACAAAAAGTTTGTTTTGCAACTAGTCAGCACAGCCTAAATGAGCTCTCATGAACTCTGTAACACTCACCATCTGTCTCGTATTCCTACACTGATCAGTGGGCAGGATGCAGAATAAAAGCTGAAGCATGTATACAGGGCAACAATTAATCCTACCTGAATGGTACCTGCAAAGTTATTAATTTGCCAGTTTATTCAAGCTATTAATGTATGTAGTCCTCTATCATACATCCTAATATATCTTATATTGTATTAATCTACAGAAAGAAAGGGAGAATGATACATTATGGTGAAAGTGTTATATGGATAATATTACAAATTACTGAAAATGGAGGACATATTAGCCACCTGTGTGCAGGTTAAAAAAATCATTTCACGTAACAATCAGAACCTCCTCAAAATACTGAATAAACTTCTTAAATGCTGCTTTAACTCTGTACTATTTATTGACATATAAAGAGAAATACCAGATAAGTACAAACTCATACATAGTGTATTTCTCCTGTTCATGGCTCATTAATATTACTGGGAGCTTATAGTGACCCGACAGATATGTTAAAGTTATGTCACATTAGTGTCTATGCCCACTCCCAGTGATACCATGGAACCAGCAAACTATGTGTCCACACAATTTACACCCTGTCTCTCTGTCAGTTGATGAACAACAAGCCTCATCAAATTAATGATCAATTAATGAAGTTCTTGTCAGCCTATGCTTGCTGGATCACTGGACTTCTGATCAAGCACACTTGCCTCTTAACACCATACCGATAAATAGAGATGCTACCGGATATCTAAACAAATACAAATAGGAGATGGACTATTTTTTTTTTAATTAAAATAAAAGTTTGCCAGAAAGTTTTATATGTGTAGATGTAGAGGTAGAGGTGTGCATGTGGAGTTGGATCTCACGGGACACAACAAAAAATCTCCGTGAGAGGAAGGTTCTTACTTTCATGCAGGCATTTAGAGCATCCTTAGTAAATGCCTGCATTTCTGTGATAATACAAAGCCTTATCTCTGGGTCTGTTTGGTTTGTTTGATCATCATCACCTTGTTTGTTATAATGCTTTTAATTAACTATATTATACACACAGGGTCTACAAATAGCAAATGTGATGCTATTTTATGCCATCACAGGATTTGTAATAGACTTGAAACCATACATCCTATCTTACAGTTGCAATCAAAATTATTCAACCCCATTGCAAATCAGGTTTTTTTTTACAGACTTTCAGCTGTTTGCAATCAAACAAAAGCAATTGAAATAGCTCAACACAAATAATGCTTCAAGTGGCTTCCCCAAATTCAACTGAAAATGCAACTTATAATGACTTCTCCAGTCTCAAAATTATTCAACCACTTCATGGCAAGCATCTTTAGTACTTAGTAGAGCACCCTTTTGCTGTTATAACCTGCTGCAAACGAGATCCATAGCCAGGCACCAGCTTCTGGCAGTGTTCCTGAGGAATTCTAGCCCATTCCTCATGAGCAATGGCCTCCAGTTCAGTAATATTCTTGGGTTTGCATGCTGCAACTGCCTTCTTCAAATCCCACCAGAGATTTTCTATGGGGTTCAAGTCAGGTGACTGATGGCCACTGTAGAATCTTACAGGACTTCTTTTGCAACCAAGCCTTGGTGGAATTTGAGATATGTTTGAGATCATTGTCCTGTTGGAAGGTCCAATGATGCCCAAACTTCAGCTTTCTCAAAGACGGCATGATGTTTTCTCCTAGGATTTCCTGATATTTCAATGAATCCATCTTGCCTTCCACATGCTGCGGGTTTCCAGTGCCAGAGGATGCAAAGCAGCCCCAGAGCATCACCAAGCCACCACCATGCTTGACTGTGGATAGACTGTTCTTTTCAGCGTATGCTTCATTCTTCTTCCTCCAGACATACCGCTGATCCATCATGCCAAAAAGTTCTGTGGCTTATTTATATGATTTTGAGCATATTAGAGCCGATTTTTCATGCTTTTGGGTCAGTGGTGGTGTATGTCTTGGAGTTCTGGCATGGAAACCTTTAGTACGTGCCTTACTGTGCTCACTGAAACCTCAGTGCCTGTTGCTACCAAGTCTTGCTGCAGGTTTTTCACAACCTGCCTTCTCAGAAATCTGGTTGCAGCCATTGATAGCTTCCTTTTTCTGCCCTGTCCAGGTAGTGTAACCACTGTTCCTTTAACTTCGAACTTGCGAACTATTCTTCCAACGGTGTCTCTACGAACATTCAGTGCCTTTGCTATCTTTTTGTATCCTGTTCCTTGATTGTGAAGAGCAATGACCTCTTCTCTTAACTTTTTGGACCATTCTTTTGACCTAGCCATATTTCTAACATGCAGTCAAACATGACACTCAACAAACCCCTAGCCAGTTCAGGTATTTCATGTGTTCAAGCTCAAGCACACCTGGTGCAACTAATGAAGCCCTTGATTAGTTACATCAGGTGTGTTTGAGACAACTCCTGTTTTGAATATTTGTGCTGTTGTGAGGTTGAATAATTTTGAGATTGGAGAAATTATTATAAGTTTTCAGTTGAATTTGGGGAAACCACTTGAAGCATTCATTGAGTTGAACTATTTCAATTGCTATGGTTTGATTTGTTCATTGCAAACAGCTGAAAGTCTGTAAATTTTGACAATAAACCTGATTTGCAATGGGGGTTGAATAATTTTGATTGCAACTGTACCTTCTTCTTTGTTGTGAGACGATAAAATTAAATTCAGTTGTATTTGTTTACTGCTTTTAACAATGGACATTGTCAATTTTAAGTCTGGACTTAAAATTTTTAATTTAAATTTATCCCTAATAAGCAAACCAGAGGTGATGGTGGCAATGAAAAACTCCCTCAGGTGACAAGAGGAAGAAACTTTGAGAGGAACCAGACTTGGAGAGGATAACCCAGATTATTATGACACTATTATGTTCATTCCACATTTCCTTCTTCATTGGTCGAAGATATAAGGATCTTGCCTTGGAAATATTAATAAAATATGTTATAATATCTGAATACACATGGCTTCTATAGAAGAAGACATACTTGACAGGGATAATCGCTGAATGTTCTTGAGAATGCGTATATAGATTTTTGAGACAGCTGGTGAGTAGTAATAAGTGATGGATTGCGACATGCCACAGCAAGATATCCATTATCCTGGGAATTAATAAAATAATGGATGGTGAAAAGACCTCTAATTCATGGGTTATTTAAGGCAAAATAGACACCAAAAATAATTTCATGATTGAGCATAAAATTGAAGCTAAACACTGGTAAAGTGAGCTGGAAAAAAAAAGAAAAACGGTAGAGAAAAAATCAAGTATCTAAATAAACAAATGGTGATTTGGAAAAATTAATTACTTATAGATGCCTTCGAAACAAGAGAACTCAAATGATGCTGTTATTATTGTTTAAACAAAAATACATCCCAGTGATGCATTCAGAGCATATTTATAGACCCAAGACTTGAGAGTATATTATAAACTGAAACTGCCTTCTTCCATCAAACTTGTGAACAACTGGTGAATGTCTCAAACCAGCCCTATTTATATTACATTGCTAAATATCTCAGAGTATTTATTTATTTTTTATGGTAAAAAAAGATTTTGATTGTAACTAATGAGAAAGCCTGAACAGCCTTCATTCATGTACACCCATTGCTACATCTTTCCCAATTAGGCCTGGTGTGTCATGAAATGTTACATGCAATAAGTAGAATGCAAAGATGACATGCATTACTGCATCTGTTTTTGCTCTAGGTTTTCCTTCCTCATTATCATGCAGGCTATGCTTATTAGAAACTTAACTTTGTTCTTGGCTTCGTTCATAAAACTTGCGATTTAATCACTATGTAATGACACTTTTAAAATTATATTCACTGTAACTCTTCTGTGACAGCTTATTTTTCTCTAAAGGAAAAAAAAGACACTATTATGAGAATCTGAATGCATGAAGGCTATGGAGCTGGCAATGCCTATAGCACTATAACAATTACCTAATTTATAAAAGTTCCTTATTTCCTAGTCTAGCCCCTGCTTACACATACATTTACATGGACACGGGGAGAACATGCACAGGAACTCAGCACAAATATAAACAATCTACACATGCATTTGAGGGATTAATGGCATTTAGTTTGTAACACTGACAGAATAGCAGGGGCAGACTGGCAACAAAAAAGCAGCCCGGGAATTTGCTGTCAAGCGGCCCCAATTTGATACACCAAATTCGAACTGGCACAAGAAGTTTTTCGATCAACGAATCATTAATAAAAAAAACACACAATCTGTTCATTTGTATTGTTTGTGTAAAGCTAATATGTAAAAGCTAAGATGACCTATTGAATATCTGTATATAGTCTGTATAATGCCGGGGTTAGTAAAAAAAGACCGGCCCACCGGGAAAATTCCCGAACTTCCCAATGGCCAGTCCACGCCTGCAGAATAGCGAGCCATTGTGAAAACTCCATGATGAACACATTCAGGACTGTGATGATATCTGTTCCAAATGTTCACTTTTAAACTCCCAAGCCCCTGATCAGTAGGTCCACATCTCTATGACTTCTATTACAGACTGAGAGGAGGACAGGGTTTAGGGCACCATATGGGGCAGGGCCAAAGTTCATTTTTGAGACTTTAGGGAGGGGTTAAGAGGGATGCATTCTAATGATTGGTTATTCTCAACCAATCAACTTTCTTCTCAACAGACAAATTCTCAAAATGATGTAGACTTAATATAGTATGTTAATTCACTATATAGCCATTTAAGTCACTGAAACACACAATTAGTTGTAAAAGTCTATTCAATTTTTTTTACTGGTGGACTTTTGCCCAACAAAGTTGAATTATACTGCACTTTTTCATTTCAATGAAATGAGTGACACTAATGCACTTTACCCTACTATTGCATTTTTATGCAAATGTAAACATATACCATTAAAGAACATATATTAATTGACATAGTGGAATGGTATGTGATTGTCTATATCTGTCAAGTGGTTGAAATATTCCATGCCATTTAAGAAGAACTTTATTGCATCATATACAGTGGCAACACATGTTTATAATAATCTGATCTTCAGTACAGACATTTGCATGGTATATATACTAACCCAGTGCAAAAAAAAACATATAAGAACAGAAATAAATGCTCCATGCCCAGCCTTCATTGAGATGTCCGAATTTACAACCCCATATTCAAGGTTTATGTCATATACACTGATCAGCCATAACATTAAAACCACTTGCCTAATATTGTGTAGGTCCCCCTTGTGCCACCAAATAAGTTCTGACCCATCAAGGCATGGACTCCACAAGACCTCTGAAAGTGTGCTGTGGTATCTGGCACCAAGATGATAGCAACAGATCCTTTAAGTCCTGTAAGTTGCGAGGTGGGGCCTCCATGGTTCGGACTTGTTTGTCCAGCACATCCCACAGATGCTTGTTCGGACTGAGATTGGGGGAATTTGGAGGCCAAGTCAACACCTTGATCTTTTTGTCATGATCCTCAAACCATTCCTGAACTATTTTTGCAGTGTGGCAGGGCACATTATCTTGCTGAAAGAGGCCACTGCCATTAGGGAATACCATTGCTATGAAGGGGTGTACTTGGCAACAATGTTTAGGTAGGTGGTATGTGTCAAAGTAACAGCCACATGAATGCCAGGACCCAAGATTTCCCAACATTGCTCAGAGCATCACACTGCCTCCACCAGCTTGCCGTCATCCCATAGTGCATCTTGGTGCCATCTCTTCCCCAGGTAAGTGACACACATGCACTCTGCCATCCACATGATGTAAAAGAAAATGTGATTCATCAGACCAGACCACCTTCTTCCATTGCTCCATGATCCAGTTCTGATGCTCACAAGCCCACTGTAGGTGCTTTCAGTGGTGGACAGAGGTCAGCATGGGCATACTGACCGGTCTGCAGTTATGCAGCCCCATACACAGCATTAACTTTTTCAGCAATGTGTGCTACAGTAGTTCTTCTGTGGGATCAGACCAGACGGGCTATCCTTCACTCTCCACGTGCATCAATGAGCCTTGAGCACCCATTACTTTTATTTCAGTACACCATTGGATATTGTTGAATTGTACCTAGTCTATGCACTTGACTACTTGCCTTTCCATTGGTCAACTTTTTACGAACCTTAAGAAATACCCATTCTTATTTGGAAAGCATAATTGAAAACAATTTCAAATCAATGTGGTCAGTTCTTTAAAGTTCTTGAAATAAATCATCAATGTCATGCTGGATTTAACTGAATCTTGTATACAAGAAATTTACAAGAAATTACATTTTAGCAGCACAAGCATAGAAGAGATCCATCACCTTTAGACTGACATATAATAATGATTATTATTATTCAAATGCATCACTACTTTCATTCATCATTACTTCCCTTACAAGAGACTTCAAAAGCATAAGCGGCAAACACGTAATTATAGGTTTAATAACTGCTACTGTCTTTCATCAGGCTTTAATAATGAGGGCATAATTATAATTACCACAGCAGTTTGTCTGTCTTTCTCAGACAGCTCATTCCTCATCCATGCAGCAGCTCTGAAAGAGATGAACATCGTAATTAACAAGCGTTCATTTCAGCCAGCAACAACACAAGATGCTGGGGAGATGTTTAGGGGAGTGACACCTGACACATGTACTCATTAAAGCCCTAGAACATGAAATAGCTGTATGTACAGGACATCAAAACAAACAACTACCTTCGCCATAATTCTACCAACCAGAATGTAAAGTTCATTTCATCCCAAAGGAGGTGTTTTGTAAAACACAACTATAAGAATGGTTAAAAGTAGCACCCCTGTTGGATTTTTGTTGCATTTTAAATAATGGAGTTTAAATAATGAAGTTTGTGTGTGTAGAAGTCACATATTTAAACCTTTTTTTCCTGGTGAGCTGACTGAGCTTCCCTGGATCCCCTGCTAGGTGGGGTAATCATTAGTAACATTGTCATTTACCTCCCATTGGGGCAGCATATCAATGTATTACTCTGTGTACACACACAGTGCTGGTTTGTCTTACTATCCTTCTGAGAACCTTCCACCAACATAGTTATTAATACAGATAATTAATGCTATGGCTACTTAAATCTAACCCTAACTTTAACCTTAGTAACCAACCTTTTACCTGGTGGAAACTCCTCAAAGCTGTCAGATGTGGTGACATTTGGTCCACATCAATGTATAAAAACATTCCCACACACACAATTAGGCTAGTAACAACATTTATAGTGACATAATCACATTCTATAAAAGCACATACATACATGCATGTATAGCCATTCAGAAAGAGAGGATGAGAGATTTTTGTCTCTCACTCCAGTATGCTTAAAAAACACATATGGAGTATGTCTGTTTCATCTTACTTGCTTCTATATATTACTTCTAAAGTAATGAACCTGCCATATGCAGTAATACTGTATAGAACTGTATAATCCATATGCTGAATGTACTGAGAAGCATGTTTGGACCTTGGAAGTCATTTTATAGGCTTGGCAGTGGGTGTAAAGTATTTACCATCACCATGATCATGAGCGTTTCCCTAACAACTACAGCAGTGATGAATAGAGGGAGTTCCTAAATGCTGCACTGAAAGAGAAATCTATTTATTATGAAATTGGTTTAACGCTTGTCTGCAAAAAATTCTGCTGTGACAGCAGTCATAATTTAGTTTAATAATTCGGATTCATTGACTTGAATTTGAAACACTTCTGAACCAGATCTGTGCCATATTTGGACTTGCATCAGCTTAGGGCCAGGTGTAACAATATTCTTTCTTAACCTTGGCCAGATCTAAATTTGTTTTGGCGCAGATCTGTAAAACAGATCAGTTCTGTTATTGGGCCATTGTACAAAAAGGCACAAGCCTGGCTCTGCTTTGTGCATTTGGCTCTAATCTGGTGCAGTGTACATTTGTTGTTTGGGGCTCCTTAGAAAGCTAATCAGGAAGCTTGTACCTTATACATAAATAAAAATACAAGACAATATGTATAGTAATATCTTACAGAAATAATGATGCTGTGTATGGAAATACCATTTTGCATTAAAACAGATTTGCAGAGAATTTTTGACTAGAATACTGCTAATTGCTGTCCTCTCTTCTTCCCATATGTGCCAGCAACAAGTAGAAGTGGAAAATGGAAATTTTTTATTGAACATCCTAGATACTAAAATACATATAGAGTACTGACATGTTGTTTTTTTGGAGGTGGGAGGATATCAGGAGAAAACCCACACAGACATGAGAAGAACATGTCACACTCCACATAAACATAAACTGAATTCACCTCTCTGAAATTCAGGTAGTACAAAATTCAGGATTAAAAGCCAAACAGTATAGAAAAATGCAAGTCATAGCTGTAATTGAGGTTGTAAAAAAATCAGGCTTTGGAAGGTCAGGTTGTAAAAATGCAGGCTGTGGAAAATCAGTAAAAGACCTATATTTCTACAACCTGAGATTTTCTAAATTGAATTTCCACAACCTGAATTTTTTAAAACTTGAATTTTTAATGACATAGATTTCACAACTGTGAATATTAAAAACTGCATATCAAAAGCTGTATGCATATGAGCTCCCAGGTTTGTAACTTGAATTCTGTGAACCTGGGTTTTCTACTGTCAGATTTTTTTCTTAAAAACATGAATTTGTAATACATAGAAAGTGATCAATTCAGATGCAATGTCTAACTATTGTAGAAATGCATTGAAGATTGTTAATAACAAGTTTTTTTTTTTCCCTTTCAAGCATCATTCATTTACTTTAATACTCTGTTATACTCTATTAATGTGATTTAACTCCACACACTGGTGGAATACTCGTCTTTATTGAAAGAGGAACCTCGGTCCTCATCAGCTCCTTAATCCTGTGGACCTGCTCCACTTTTCACATCTCCTGTTTCTGCTTTCCTTCCTTCTGCTCAGCAACCCACAAGAGGAAGAGAGGATTGGGCTCTGAAAACAGCATGTATATAGCAGTGAGATTATATCAGCAGACTGCCATGATCATTTTATAATCGCTCAATAAAAATGGCATGGCTCACTGTCAAATTGGGTATTTGGGAGGGATTTCAGCTAAAACCAGTAAACTGAAGACAGACTTTGAGAGGACAGCTTTGACTCCACATACTGCTTTGCACATAATTTCAGCATTGTTCGGAAGAAAGATATTTTCTGTAGGTATTTTGCTGTCCTTTTATGCTCAGTACATGGTGTTTTGTATTTACATCCCAATGCTCTAGCGTTTTTCCTTTTGCTACATGTCTTGTGGTGGCCTGATGAGATCTGTGATCCCACTACAGAGCTGCCTCACTACCTTCTTTTAATCTCTCTCTCTCTCTCTCTCTCTCTCTCTCTCTCTCTCTCTCTCTCTCACTCACTCACTCACTCACACACAAGACAAGCATCTCTCATTAAAGAGTTACCAGTGGTTTGGGGGAATTTACTTGTTCCCATTTCCCCTGTCAGAACAGACAGGAAGTCCGTATATGAGCATATGAGTGTAGACTTTCATTACGCAGAACTCACAAGTGAATGCAAAGTGGCATACATTTAATAATAAATCTTATCTTTTTCCCTCTCTAGTCTAAGCATTTGTCTGTAGTGTTTACAGTATGTGTGTTTGTACAGAATTTTATCTTACTGTGAATTAACTATAGATCTAGCTACTACATCCATCCATCCATTTTCTGTACCGCTTATCCTACACAGGGTCACAGGGAGCCTGGAACCTATCCCAGGGGACTCAGGACACAAGGCAGGGGACACCCTGGACAGGGTGCCAACCCATCGCAGGGCACAATCATGCATACACTCACACACTACAGACAATTTAGAGATGCTAATCAGCCTTCAACACATGTCTTTGGACTGCGGGAGGAAACTGGAGTACCAAAGCGAGGTAAACGTACACTAAGCCATCATGCCCCCTATCATACATAGAAAGTGTTCATAGTGTTAATGGTGTTAATAAGGCTTAACAGCCTTGTCTCTTTCTACTCCTAATCACTATGCTGTCCTTCCCACTGACAGAATGTCAGACATGCCCCCAATTCTCATACTTTTTTTGAAATATATTCAATATTCCTTTTTTTTTTTTTTTTTGCACATCAAAATTGATTGTTGTTTCGGACCCTTCTACTCATACCTTAGTGGTGTTCAGTCTCCTGAAAATAGTGTGCCTGGAAATATATACCATTATATAATGTGCATCTACCTTGGCCTTCTACTCTATACATAATGCATGAAGAATAAAAAGTTTCTATGTTAAGGCCTGCCATCCCAGCTATAGAGTTTGTCTGTTTCCTGGGAGTGAACTTGAGCCCAAGGCTGCTGTCCCTGAAAACTACTTCATCCTGAGTTGGAACAGTTCCGTTGGGGAACACTATGACCCAATATAGATGTAGCTGAATTCCCTGTATTTTACTCTTTGAAAGTAAGTTTTCAGAAGACTACCTGGTTTGAAACAGAATTTGAACTATGGCGTAAGTATGAGTGAAGCAAAATGGGACAACATTTCTGGAATTGTTGATGGAAATATAAAATAACCAGAGTGAGTGCGTCTTGTGTGAACCTGTAGTACTGTAGGTATCAGTCTCATGCTACTCCCTTGTGCTCTTTATGAGCAGCCAAGAGTGCTATTGAGGTTAAAGCCCAGAGACAACACCCTCTATCCAGATATTGATAATTGTGCTGTGGTGTCATGCCTCAGAAAGCCAGAATGTGATCAGCTATCAGACACAGCTGGTCACGTATCCATCAAACAGCTGAAAGCTCTGCAGCTCCGAAGACCAAAGGAGTCGATATTTTAACATGGGGAGAAATTATTGATCCTTCTCACTACTCCCAACATCCCCTTGTCCTGTACATCCTCTCTCCTCTTCAATCTGCCACTCTTGATGGATTAACATCAAGCCTGCATTCAGCTCAAGTACAGAAACAAGTAAAGAGTTCATCAAAGAACAGTGCATCTGTTCTGAAACCACTATATAAGTGTGCATTCTGTTAGACTGGAAGAATTTCATTGCGGCATTACTGTACTGTGAATGGGAGATAATGAGGAAATGGTGGACACATACTGCATGATGTGCAGTTCAAATACAGATCAGGACTGACAGGTTTGGCTTTTTCAGCAATATCCTACTTGGGTCTCATACATGCTATATTCTTCTCTAGTGGAGCAGACATAACCAGAGGGAGCATCCACTGAGAGAGACAGAGAGAGAAAATATTAGGGAAGAATAATGGAGATTTAAAAGCTTGCCTGTCTAAAAGGTACACCAACTGAATGAGTGACATTTTAAGGATTCTGTTTGAGTCATTACTCCAGGGTGAGAGAAAAGGAAATGGCATTTATAAAAATGCTCTCAAATGCCCATGCAGGCTACTATTTGAAGGCAGATTTTTAATAATAAGCCCATACCACCATAAAACAAAGACATTTGCTGCTTAAGGAAGCCAACAGGAGCCCCTATTATTCCTCTACCTGACAGTCTCAAACAGGTCACAGGCTATGCCAGGCTGGGTCTCAACTTCAAAGCCAAAGGTCCACAAGCTGCCTCCTAACGGGTAGTTCTCAGAAAGGGCAGCGACGGGAGCTGGAGGAAAAGACAGTGGCCCTGGCCAAAGGGTGTCTTTGTTCCCCGCTATGCCAGCTCTCTGGCTGGGTTGTGATTAAACGAAGGACCTGGTGTGAGGCCTGCAGCTGGGCCAGCTCATCTCCGGCTCCCACAGCCCCGCATCCTCTGAAGCCAGTGGGCAAAGAGGGCACCGTACTGCTGGGGGGTGAGTGCTGCCACTCTCGGCTTGCAGTAATGAGAGGACTCATTCTGAGTCCATTAGAAACAAGGTTCAAATAATGCAGTCTGAGTTGCCCAGAGGCTACAGACCACTCAAAATGAGCTATACACCATAATTAGATAATTCAAAGTATTTTAAATGGGCAAAAGTATTAATTGTTATGTAATTGTTAATGAGTCCTTTATTTGCAAAGAGCATCCAATTAATAAATATACTGCCTAAATAACTAGGCTGCAATGCAGTGATTGTCAGATTCATAGATTTATAGTGCTATTTAAAAAGTTAAAGGAAACCAAGGGCCTTTGAGATGAACTAAAATTTAAAGCTGCAGTATCTACCTTTTTTTGGTTAAAAATGAACAAAAATCAATTATTGAGCAAGTACATAAACAATCGGTGTTTAAAACTGTATCCTTACCCCGATTTGCAACGGTAAACTTAAAATAATGATTTATAATTTAAGCTGTCAGGTTGGATTTCACGGGAAACATCAGTTTGATATCACTCTTCTTTGCGTGGTTACGTCACATCCGTAAACAGAAAGAAGAAGACCTGGCTACTGTATCGCCTGTGTAGGGGCTGAGGATGGTGGAGTGTTATAGCTTTTCTTACAACAGTTGCTTAGAATTCAAACTTGTCATCTTGATGGCTGTTTTTAACCTGGATAGTTCTAAACACAATCATTGTTGACATCTGGGGAGTCACCTGTCAAAACCAAGAAACTTTGAACTGCGGAGAGCCTGCAGTCAAAAAGGGAAAGCGACAGAGCCCATGCTAAAACGAGAATAAATATCAGCATGGCTTTTGAGAGGTGGCAAAAACTCTGAGATCTGAAGGGATTGAAGACTGATGCAGAGATGGCTCAATAGGTAGCTATTTCAGTGGCTCAATAGGTAGCTAGCTAACATTAGGGTACATGTTCGCTTGACTCTGCTAGGTATCGAATTTCCTATGTTGTTGTTTTTTTTTGTTTTGTTTTGCTATGGTCAGTGTGGTAAATTTCACTTATTTTCTGCTAGCTATGAGAGAAAGAGCAATTCACCTCTACTCCAAGACAACCGTATCTACCGCCACCTCCGTTGTCAAGTATTGGAGCTAATATACAATGCATATGAATACATCAAACCATCAGATTCACCTACGCAGAGGAGCAGTGTTGAAGCACACCCCATGTAAAAATAAAATAAAAACTCCACAAGTGACTTACAATTTTATGTTTCAAACAGAGATGACAATAGAGAGGCAAAAGTTCAGTACTGCAGCTTTAAGACAATCAGTTTATTTAAACAGTATGGTAGAGGTTCTTGACACTCTGTTGAGTTTTATTCCTTAATTATGGCTTATGTAATTATGGCTTATGTTTAGCAGGACTTATTTTTATTTATTATCAAAATTCAGAGAACAAGCTTATAGATAGTTATATTATTATAGTTATATACATTATGCTTAGAAGCAAGATACTTAATCTCAAGCTACTCTTGAGAAAAAGCTAAAATCACTTGTGAACACCCAATGACTACCAAGGGACAGCAGGCTTCCTGTCTAGAACTGTGAGGATCACTGCTGAACTAGAGAGGTTCTTCTTGCTCCAGTTCAAATGCAGACAAAGATAGAAAAAGAGTTGAGAGCAGGGGTGATGGAAACCACAAGAGAAATGGTCCAAAGAGAGCTGCACTACAGCAACATTATCGACCCAGCACACTCTCTCCAAAAACCTTGAAGCTGTGAAAAAGCCCCTGCAGACCCTTCAGCCTTACCCAAGAAAAAGAACTTGATGTGGGGGCATGGTGGTCATTCTGCACTTTATGGTCCATTTGGAATACCAGACCAAGCTACTGCATACTGCTGCATTATTCAACTGACACTCAGATTTTCTGACCCCATGGGAAAGCCCTCCTTCCATCCTGAAGCCTGTATAATTGCTGTCCGGCAATCAGAGAGCCATGAACAAAAAACCTGACCAGGAATATGAAAATAATCTTTTATATCTATCTATCTATCTATCTATCTATCTATCTATCTATCTATCTATCTATCTATCTATCTATCTATCTATCTATCTATCTAGCTGCCAGTGAATCAGCGCATTCACCATATGTCATCAGTTTAGTGGAAAGATGAACAAACAAGCTAAACTAGCCAATAATGTGATGTGGAATTATTAGAAGACAGTGGTCCTAAGTGTCATAGTGGCAGCTTTGGCAAGGACAAAGAGAAAAATGGTCATGACCACTTAGTATTAGGGCTTTGTAATAGCACATTGTATAAAGATTTCCATTTCAAAAAAATGATTCCCTGATGTCTTCACCCCAGGATGAATTGTCCCAGCTGACATCAGTTATTCCTGTTTTCTTATGAGTCTCTCATCAAAATATACATCTAGCTTTGCCAAGTAACTTCCTGTCCATTTATACATCATTCTTTGTTCTACTGGAAACCAGTGGTGACCACATCTTCTGCGCCAGGGTTTCAACATTTACATTTACATTTACAACAGGTGCAGAATGCCATGCATGATAAGATTAGGAGCTCTCTAACATCACTATCTAACACACCAGTCCAAAATCTTCCATAGGTGTTCATATACAGTAGGTTGAGATTTTCATATCCATCAAAACAATCAGTGAGCCCTCATGCTCCAGCATCATCCTGGAAGAGATCCTCCATCAAGATAGAAATGTTTCATCATAGAATAAAGGTGATCAGTTAGAATAACTTTGAATTGATTTGAAGGGATCATTCCCTCTAAGGGGATAAGTGGAGACAAACCATGCTAGCAAAATACCCTCACAGCATGACAAAGAAATTGATTTTTCCTATAATCTGTCACCCGTCTATAGAAGAATATGTATAGACTTGCCCCTTTGAAGTAGCAGAATAATCTACATGCCTTTCTATAAAATATTTCTTCCAAATCCCTAAATCTCCAAAAGTTTACTTACTGATGCTTTTTACAGAACACAGAAGCACACCATCTTAAATTTGTATTCAGGGCATATGAATATGTTGATCACAGCTTTTCCACCATTGGGTTCACGAAGCTGACAGCTCATTTATTATCAATGACAAATGACTCCCCACTGATTAACAGATGGACATCAAGTTGAGCTGTACATTGTACATGGAAACTGCCGGGATAGAGGAACAAAGTGAGTATGTGGGTGTGTATGTGTGTTTTACTGGGCCAGAACTCAGCAAGCCCTATTTATCCTCTGCATGTCTCATGTCATGGTCAAAATTGTAAAGCTGTTGGCATGGAAGGTGCACAGCGTCCACCACATTGTACTGTTGCCAAGTGTAGCCTCAACTCTAATTGTTTTCTTTCCTGATAAAGTGAAAAAAATCATTTCATTTTTAAAAAAATATATAAACCATTTCCACCAAAATCACTGGTAATTTATTTTTCTGATTAGTAAAACATTGGTATACTGAACACAGAGAATTGTAAAACCATCATTGTTTTACAATTAGACTGACTGCCCATATAATCTAACATAAATGTGGTGTTGCTCACAATTATATTATAAAAAAATATTTGGGCTCCCAATCATCATCCATGGCTGGGAATACAGTAAGTATAATTGGTCCTATATGGCCAAAAGTATACCTGACCATCACTGTTGTCCAAACTGTTGGAAGCAATGTCTAGAATGTCTTTGTGTGCTGTAGCTTTAAGATTTCCCTTATTGAAACTAAAGAGCCCAAACGTGTTCTAACAGGACAATGCCCCTGTGCACAAAGTGAGGTCCATGAAGACATGGTTTGCCAAGGTTGGCATGGAAGAACTCAAGTGGCCTGCACAGAACCCTGACCTCAACCTCACTGAACATCTTTGGGATGAATCTCACCTGACATCAATGACTTGACTTCACTAATGCTCCTGTAGCTGAATGGGCACAAATCCACACAGCCACATTCCAAAATATACAATAAAACCTTTCCAAAAGAGTGGAGGTTCTTTTGCTGCTATATTGAATGCTGCTATATTGAATGTTCAATGGAATGTTCAACAAGCACATATGATTGTGGTTAGGTTTCCACATACTTTTGGCTATACACTGTTGATATATGAACACTGATATATGAACACTGATATATGAACACTGGGCGCAAAGCGAGAGAATTCACTGGCACCATGCACACACTCATTTGCACACTCTTTCAAACCTACAGACAGTTTAACAGAAACAATCTGTGTACCTGCAGAAAAACCCACACAAACATGGAGAGAACACATGAAACTCCACACAGGCAGTAACCTGAGCTCAGGATAGAACCTGGGAACTTGGAGCTGTGAGGCAGCAATGCTACCTGCTGCACTATTGGCATAACCACTGATGACAAAATTGACTTCACTAACCACATGAAAGTCAAGACTTCTTATGCAATGCACATCCTCATCAACACACTTGCCATATCATGGCTTAACTTTTACACTGATCTTCATATCATGTTGCTAGCTCCGTGTAGTTGTTTACATCAAGTTAAAGTCCTTGATACTTGCATAACAAATAACTTATGGAACTTCATCCATGTAGGGGTTTTCCCATTCATTAGTTGCTAAGGTCTGCAAGTGAGCAGTGATTGGTGACACTACCATGTAGCAAAAAAAAACTAAATGAAAACCAGACATTTGTGATTCTGCAATCATGAAACAAACTAATGCAGATGAGTGACTCTGTCTGAACATGGGGAAAAAAACAATACAACTTTTTTATTTGCTTTTATTTCATTTGCTTAGCATATTATTCTAAAAACTTTCAATAAATGCCTAAAGATGCATTTATTCTGAGAGCATCTGTGGGGTGATGTGTTATAAAAACACCCTCAGCTCTCTCCCCTGGGTGCTATATATACACATACACAGTGGGTATAGAAAAGAATCACCCCTTTTCAGCCTGAAATGAAGATGGACACAATTTTTGTTTTATCCAGCTGTATTTACTCAGTGCAACTTATAACATCCAAGTGAAAGATATTGTAGTAGATTTTTAAATTGTGGCAGTAATTTGATTAAGGCTAAAATGATCAGGAATGTGTTTCAGAGATACCAGGTGAACTAAAACTGGTAATCTAAACTGTGTTTAATTACAGTATTCCTCAGGGCATGTTTGGTATCATTTGTATCCATATTTCATGGTGATATCATAAATATCATATAGTTTAGGAAATAACATGCACAATATATGTTGCAATATGTGCTCTTTCCACACACACACACACACACACACACACACACACACACACACACACACACACACACACACACACACACACACACACACACACACACACACACACACATGCTGGCACCCCCTGGTTTGCATGAACTGAGATAACCCTGCCATAAAACACATTGGGGTCCACCCTGCCATAAAACACATTGTTTCATTTCTATTTGGTATCCTGGTCACTATACATTTCAAAGAGGCTCAGGGGTATAAGAGGATCTGCTTGGTAGAGAGAAAAGGGCCTTATAACTTCAGGAGTTAAGAATAATGTTACAAGGCAGGCTCTGATGTTACATCAGAAGGGGCTTTTGCCATAGATGCTTTTCCATTACGCATCCTATGTCCGTGACGATGACCATAATCCTGTAAGTTACCTTTGTCTCTATTTTATGTACCTCTTCAATTGTGGCTTTGTATTAAATTCATTTGCTATTCTATCTCTGGATACTCTGAAAAAGTATGATGCACTAAGAGTGCATGATTCGTATGTTTTATATGTAATAATTCCTTAAGCTGAAGTTATAGTACGTTAGACACGTTTAAAGTCAACCTCTGACAAGTTAAAAGTAAAGACTAATACTTGCAAGTTTAAACAGAACCTCTGACAATTAAAATAGGAAAGGCTTATGCTTACACGTTGATAGAAACCTCTGAGCTAACAAAATAATGGTTCAATAAAGAAGCTATATCAAAGTCTCTGACGTAGGAATGTCATTTTAATGAAAGCTTTGCTTGAAGCTGCTTAAGAGTGAATATTAGTAGAACACTGAGTTCTAACACTTCTAGCATTAACTAGAAGATTATTCTATTGGAGTCAGATAATTAATTAAATGGAGTCAGATATTTAAATCATACATTAAAACACGCATTGACCTTCGCTGCACCTATTTCCATTGTTGGTTATAGGAGAGCAGTGGGCTAAGTAATTAACCCTTTAGATATTTTAGCCTTACAGTTTTGATGACCCTGACGCGATAGAAAATAATTTTGTGACATGATAAAACTGCTAAACCATCATGATTAAACCATCATTATCTGTTTAAGTAAAACCCGTCTGATACAAATATCCAGAAATGTCTAAGTGGTCTGTAGTCTACAGCATAGTAAACTGGCGGTAAACGCCCTGTATTCTGCAACCCGGCGTGAATTCAATTTCACCCACAGGTTCATAGTACCCGACGCGATAAAAATTAAATATCTGTCGTGCAAAAAATCAGAAACAGTCGCATTAAGAAACGCATTCACCCACCGATTGTGACTGTATGAGCATTTGATAATGCCTTTTTAAGATTTGAATTAACAGGAAGTCCTTGACACTACACTGAAAGTATTTGTGCCTGCGCTTTGGTTTGACCCCCTCTAAGGTAAGACAAACTTATTTTACTCTTCAGCAGCAGGGACAGCTATAGGTGTACGATATATAGACACATTTGTAGAACGGGTCGGAAAACCCAACAGTATAGCAGACGCTCCGACACGCACAATCTGAGGAAGAACCTTAAACTTGTCCGCAAATCGACAGGTTGATATCTGAAAGGGAAAATTGGGAAAAACAGAGTACAGTGTTCAATGAACCCATAGCTAAGCTTCATAGTGAGTTAAAGCACTACAAGTTAGCTCTGGAGTCACTCAGTCCTGTTCCTGTACTTTCACCTGTGCATGCTAATGGCCCCGCCCACCAGCAACCAGCTGTTGATGTACAGTCAGCTGGAGCAGCTGGGTTGGATCAATCACATGTACAGACTATAGGTCTACTATCTACACAGCCATCACTCTCAGCTCCGTGTGAGAAAACAGATTTTCACATATCAGCAGTTAAATGCAACACAAAAGTGTGCTCAAATCAAAGTGTGAGATCCCACTCACATATTAAACAAGGCAAATTTTGTTCCTTCTGCCACAAAATTGGCCATGCCGTCCAGAAATGCTGGTCTTTAGGGAGCGGACGTCTACCACCTTATTTTCTTCGACGCAAAATTATGCATTCTAATAACCCAGAGCAGATGAATACATCTATGAAAGAAACTCTGTGTGAGCTCACAGCTGTGTTTAGTAAAATTTTAGGGCTTTTAGCAAAGGGCTTAGCTGTCCTCTAATATTAAACATTGTTTTTGATGATGGGATGGTTAATGACCTTCTGTGCTTTATGCACTTCCGTCCTGACAAAGATTTCTGAGATGTCCAAATAACAATCTATTGTAATAGACTGGCTTATAAAAGCCATTGATATCTGAACTAAGTTTATATAGTTAAAATCACTGTATCTTACATCAAATACAAACACTATTGTTTTATAGGAACATGTGCCATTTAGACTAATGTGGCTTTAGCTGATGTTGAATAGATGTTAATGCATTATAGTGCATTTAGGCTAATGTAGCTAAAGTTGTTACAGTTGTTTATGTATTGAACATACATTTAGACTAACGCAAATACAGCTGTCCTATAGTTGTTAATGTACTGAAGTACATTTAGACTAAAGTAGTTAAAATTGTCACATAAGACTGGATTTGGGTAAAATTGTAGCATTTATGCCTACCAAAGTTGTAAATGTTAACTACAGCCAGTGATCTTATGTTTGAGGTTAAAACTACAATCCAATCTTGAAATAGTCATTAGATTGTCACAAGACTCATGTGTAAACTATGTTATGTTTCCAGTCTCTCCTAATGGCATTGTGTGGGTTATTTCTGTCATAAATAACACCAACAAAGCCCTACAAAGGAGTAGAGTTGACTGTTGAATTTTAACTTGTAATGCTTCTCCCCATAACATTTAGATGTGCTACACCTCTGTAGTTAATATAAAATGCTCTCACACAGCAACAGGAATACACAGCAATAGAGCCAGTTCACAACTTGAACATTATTATTATTTTTATTCTGACTCACTGGTTTAGCACCAGGATTTTCCAAATTTTGCAACACTAATTGATAAAAATTAAACGTGATCTTGCCTCTTGCTGGAGCATTTTATTTGCATTAATCTCACAGCGCCTCTGAATTCTCAAACTTCATTTGTCCAAAGCCATTGATTAATTTTCTATAACAGCATGCCTTGGCATGCTCTATTGCTTATGCTTAAGTAAAACACATAGTCACACCAACATGTCAGAAAAAAATAAAATAAAATAAAATAACAAAATCACTGAGTTGGAAAAAGGATCACCCCCTTACTTTAATTTGCCTTCATTTTTTAATTACAGCCTTTAGTCTGTTGGGATATGTGTCTACTAACTTTGCACATCTAGACTTTGCAATATTTGCCCACTCTTCTTTGCAGAACTGCTCAAGTTCAGTTAAATTTGATGGTGACCATTTGTGGACTACAGTCTTCAAGTCATTCCACAGATTTTCAATGGGGTTTAAGTCTGGGCTCTGACTAGGCCATACAAGGACATTCACCTTTTTCTCCTTCAACCACTGTGTGGTCATTTTTGCTGTGCGCTTTGGGTCATTGTCATGTTGGAAGGTAAATCTTCTTCCCATTGACAGCTTTCTGGCAGAGGGCAGCAGATTTTCCTCAAGAATTTGACGGTATTGTGTCCCATACATTTTCCTCCTATCCTGTGCACCAGTCCCTGCTGCAGAGAAACATCCCCATAACAGGATATTACCACCTCCATGCTTTACTGTAGGAATGGTGTTATTTGGTTGGTGAGCTGTATTGGATTTCCGCCAGACATGTTGTTCGGTGTTGAGGCCAAATAATTCAATTTTAGTCTCATTTTACCATAACACTTTTTCCATGTGGCCTCAGAATCTTCAAGGTGCGTTCATGTGGCCTTTCTTGAGAAGTGGCTTTTTTCTCGCAACCCTCCCATACAAGCCACATTTGTGGAAAATTTGTGATATTGTTGTCACATGCACACAATGACCACTCTTTGTCATAAATTCCTGCAACTGCTTCAGAGTTGCTGTATGCCTCTTGGTAGCCTCTCTGACCAGCTTACTCCTGGCTCTTTCATCCAGTTTGGAGCGACGTCCTGATCCAGGGAGGGTCTGTGTTGTACCAAATTACATTTACATTTACATTTATAGCATTTAGCAGACGCCCTTATCCAGAGCGATGTACAAGAGTGCTTTAAATTCTCCATCAATGAATATTTCATTTCTGGTTCGTACGATTACAACAAAGTGCACTGAACACAAACCTGTTGAAAAGAGAGCAACTGTTAGGAATTTTTTTTTTTGAAGAAAAAGAAGAAGAAGAAGAAAACACTAATTATCAAGGAGTAAGTATTTAAGAAAGAGATATGTCTTTAGGTGTTTCTTGAAGATAGCCAGCCACTCAGCTGTTCTGACATTGATGGGAAGTTCATTCCACCACCTTGGTGCCAGAACAGAAAAAAGTCATGAGGCAGATCTACCTTGTATCCTGAGAGTGGGTGGGACCAGTCGAACAGCGCTTGTTGACCTGAGGGAGCATGGTGCAGTGCGTGGGGTGATGAGAGCTCTAAGATAAGAGGGTGCTGTTCCACTTTTGGCTTTGTAGGCAAGCATCAATGTTTTGAATCTGATGCGTACAGCTACTGAAAGCCAGTGAAGGGAGCGCAGCAACGGGGTGGTGTGAGAGAACTTAGGGAGGTTGAAAACAAGTCGTGCAGCTGCATTCTGGATCATCTGTAGAGGACGGGTGACACTCAAAGGTAGACCTGCCAGGAGCAAGTTGCAGTAGTCTAGTCTAGAAATGACAAGAGACTGCACAAGCAACTGAGTGGCTTAGAGTGTGTTGTTAGAAATGGACAAATCCTTGTAATGTTGTAAAGGATAAACTGACAGGACAATGTTAGATTAGTAATATGTGATGAATACCTTCCACTTCTTAATAATAGACTTCACTGTGCTTCTAGGCATTGATAAAGCCTTTGAAATGTTTTTGTATCCATCTCGTGACTTGTGCACGTCCACAACTTTATCCCGGAGATCTTTTAACAGTGCCTTGCCACCCATAGTTGATTGTTTGCTTCAGTTGCACTACACAATGCTCCAGGAAAGCTCTTTTCATGCTGAGCTAATTGAAATGACCACAGCTGATCACAGTTGAAAGTCAAATGGCTTTGTGTGCCATTGAGAAGGTGATTAGCTACACCTTATTGAGTTTACAAGTTATTTTTAGGAGGGGGATGATCCTTTGTCCAACTCAGTGATGAGGTGTTTATATTTATGAATTAACAAAATGCAGAGTGAGTGAACAGAAGAAAAATCTATATCAAATCAATATTTGGTGTGTCCACCCTTTGCCTTCAAAACAGCATCAATTCTTCTAGGTACACTTGCACAAAGTCAGGAATTTTGTAGGCATATAGTCAGATGTATGATTAAACAATTGTACCAAACAGGTGCTAATGATTATCAATTCAATATCTAGGTTGAAACATAATCAATAACTGAAACAGCTGTGTAGGAGGAATAAAACTGGGTGAGGAACAGCCAAACTAAGCTAACAAGGTGAGGTTGCTGAAGACAGTTTATTGTCAAAAGTCATACACCATGGCAAGACTGAGCACAGCAACAAGACAGAAGGTAGTTATACTTCATACATAAGCCAGGCAGAAATTTCATGGCAGACAGGGGTTTCCAGATGTGCTGTCCAAGCTCTTTTCAAGAAGCACAAAGAAACAGGCAATGTTGAGGTCTGGTCAGAAGTGGCCTTCATGGAAGACTTGAGGCCAAAAAGCCATACCTCCATCGTGGAAACAAGGCCAAGAGACTCAACTATGCACAAAAACACAGGAACTGGGGTGCAGAAAAATGGCAGCAGGTGAGCTGGACTGATGAGTCAAAATTTGACAAATTTGGCTGTAGCAGAAGGCAGTTTGTTTTCTGAAGGGCTGGAGAGCGGTACACAAATGAGTGTCTGCAGGCAACAGTGAAGCATGGTGGAGGTTCCTTGCAAGTTTGGGGCTGCATTTCTGCAAATGGAGTTGGGGATTTGGTCAGAATCAATGCTGAGAAGTACAGGCAGATACTTATCCGTCATGCAGTACCATCAGGGAGGCATCTGATTGGCCCCAAATTTATTCTGCAGCATGACAACAACCCCAAACATACAGCAAAAGTCATTAAGAACTATATTCAGTGTAAAGAAGCAAGGAGTCCTGGAAGTGATGGTATGGACCCCACAGAGCCCTGATCTCAACATCATCAAGTCTGTCTGGGATTACATGAAGACAGAGATAAGCAACTGAGGCTGTCTAAATCCACAGAACTGTGGTTAGTTATCCAAGATGTTTGGGCCAACCTACCTGCCGAGTTCCTTCAAAAACTGTGTGCAAGTGTACCTAGAAGAATTTATGCTGTTTTGAAGGCAAAGGGTGGTCACACCAAATATTGATTTGAGTTTTCTTCTGTTCACTCACTTTTTATTTTGTTAATTGATAAATATCTATTTTTTTAAAGTATTCTTACATACACACACACACACACACACACACACACACACACACACACACACACACACACACACACACACACATATATATATATATATATATATATATATATATATATATATATATATATACACACTTCTCTTCTGCCACATGAATAAACCAGTATACTTCATGGTTACTAATATCACTGTTATTAGTTTTTATTGCTCAAGCATTAAGTAGTTAATTGTCTAACTAACTGCTGATTGTAACTCTTCTTTATGCTTCCACTTAATTGAACTATTATAGGACGTAATAATGGTAGGGACCACTAGTACTGAATGCGCATTTCCATACAAATGGTGTTAATACAAAATATGATATGAATAAATATATATTTTTATAATTATAAATATTTATATAAATATAAATATAATATTCAACTATCTGTATACTAAGGAATACAAATTACGACCGCTAAAAAACTCCAACAAATTCGTATTTGTCCATCACCAATTTATTTATTTATTTTTTTTTATTATTCATAGTTAAAATCCAGTTAGAGCAGGCATCATCAGTTACATTCAACCTTGGGCAAAATTCTCACAGAGCAAATACTGTTTGTGCCAGATGCCAATCCTCCCTGCTCATCACTCAAACTAACCATCTCAAGACCTCACACACTTTAACATCCACTCCCTCTTTCATATTACTAACTCATGGGCTTTTGGTGTGTAAACAGACTCTTTAACTTTGTTTGCTCTTTCACTTTCATTACTCTCTCTCTCTCTCTCTCTCCTGATTGGACTTCTTTTCTCACAATAAAAATTCATTTTTAGTTTTCCTTGACCTTTAATCAAAACATGCTCGTTATGCCGAGTTTACACTACACGATTTTAGGCCTGATTCTCACTTGCCAACAGTTTCGTGGAGATCGCCGACAAAAGCCCGAAATCATAGGCAAATCAGAACTAGCTCCCTTGAGCAATGAACACAATGTATGAATTATCAAAGACATGATCTGAGAGAAGCGCCAATGCATCACCGATGTCAGCGAGATATCTAGCATGTTAAATATCTGGACCTGTCTGCGATTCCAAATCACGTAATGCAAAATGTGTTTTGACTGAATATAACTGCAGCATTAACCTACAGCCAATGAAAGAGCAAGAAACGGGGCATTGCCCGGGACGTTTCAGTGGGAGGAGTCCTGATGTACCTGCAACAGGTGTATTCTTACTGCATTCATGTAATTTTTTTTCCAATAATTTAAATTATTGTAAACAACAAACACCAGCAGACAGTTACCTGCGTTCATTGCAACATTTCTTATTTACCTCCAAGTCTCTCTGCAGAATAGACAATCCTTGCTGCCAACATCTCCCCAACCATTCCATCATCCATAATCTTTTCTTCTTCTTTTTTGACTTTTCGCTGCAGATCAGCACGCAAACAAAGTGTACCTGACAAGCATGGAAATGCCTACTCATGCGTGATTCGTCAATAGTGAAATGTTTTGTAATGTGTTCACCCCTGTCGCCAATTGCTTGTGTAATTTGAAAACCCTACAACTTCTATGACAAGACAGACAGCTGTGTAATATGAGCGGTACCACAACCTGATGTCTTTGAAAGTCATGTAGTGTGTAGAAGCCATTAGTGAAAGTAGAGGTTGTAGCTACTTCAACAGTAACTCCGCATGCTTATCCGCAAGTCACTGGATCTTGCTTGCCTAAAAGATTTTGTGCACAAGTTGGGTTGCCAATTTTTTAAAAAATGTTTCAAACATTGCATTTCCTACCTAACAAAATTCCTTTGACTAGTAATTCCTTTAATTCTGTGTCAAGAATTAGATAAAACTCTACTGTAAAAAAACTGCTGTGCTGCCTGTATTCCTGCACAGAGACAAAAAGTGCAGGACAAAAAGCATTTGGACGCACCTAAGATATATAGCTACAGTGAAAAAAATAAGCAAAATTAAAGTTTTGGAGTGGCTGTATTGTGTTTACTCAGGTTGCCTTTGTTGTATGTTGTATTTTGTTTGAAGATCTAAAACTAGTTAATATGAGATATACACAAAAACAGAAGAAATTAGGATTGGGAAAATACTTTTTCACAGCACTGTATATTCTAGCACAAAATATAACAGCTATTTTGTGTGTAATGTACCCGGTAACACTAGTAGTGCACCATACCTACTTCTTTGGTTTGTGTATCAATCTGCATGTCAGGATACACAGTAATGGACCAGAATACTAGGTTCGCTACAGAGGGCAAAAATGAGGCAAATAACATCAACTCAAAAATCAGACAGACCAGGAAAATGACTTTCACCAAGATGGTTTTGTTTACTTGGCAGGAAAGTTTAAATGAATGCGAATATGAAATGAAATAATGAAACAATAAAATGATACACAATTGAAATTGTCTCTGTCTCTTTACCTTTAAGAAATGTAGGTTTTGAGCCCCTTTATATTTTCCTGATTTAATTTTATCTGCTTATATTATATTTGTGTTTTAGTTGGCTTAAATTCGATTTTAGTTGATGTCGCTTGCTAATTTCTTCTAGTTTTTTTTTGGAGCTTTGTTTCTTGGAGCTTTGTTATTACCTTGGTTGAATTAGAACCTTTAACTCATAAAAGAAAATACAATTTCAATAAACAGATTACTTCAAGAAAAATAACGATATAACTGGAAATAGTACAAAACTCAACAATAATTCACCATGTATGAACAGTTCTCAGTCCATGGAGCAACTGCGAGTGTACGTGTGCAAAAAAAAAAAGAAAATAGTCCTTTGAATCTAAATGACAGATCCAATGAATGCCAAAGTCTCTTAGTAGAGTGTAGTGCAAATGTCTGTGGTGTAAATGTTCAATAGTGCAATAATCAGTTCTGTGCAACGTTGAGGTAATCAATAAGAAATACCAATAAAGCTGAAAGAATTCCACTTGTGACAGCAGATAAGGCACTGATCACTTGACAAATCGCAGAATCTCTTCTTCTCGTCTTTCTAGGGTTCTCAAACTGGGAGGCTCGCCATCTCAGGATCACAGCTTATTCCAGACTCAAAAAAACCCCTGACCTGTTTATACAAACAGCGCCATAAACATCATATACATCAATATGACTTTTAAACTCAACATATCTTACCATACATTAACTCAACTGGGTGAAAAATACTATTTGTGCACCTTTGTCACTCAATATATAACAAATCATTCTACATAAATGATAATACTCTGCTTATTAGCATATTTAAGCTCTTCAGTAATACAATACATATAGTTATAATACATTACACATACCATCTGAACAATAAATGCATATAAACTCGCATAAAACACTTCAGAACGTGAATATAACTCATTAACACTTCATTACAGAGAATTAAACATTATGTTATCTTAAAACTCACCAAATGCGGGGATTTCAATACAGAATTAATCAACCACGTCAGATTATACAGGACTCACAATCGGCTATCATCCACCTCGATATCATCAACAATTGCACTAAAATGACCCGAAAAGATTTATACCAAGGTTACAACATCATATAACATATTATTTATACATATTAAACAATGATGATTGTTATATTTGCCTTTTAACATGTTTTGATGGCACCCGCGATCTGCAATGCGCGTGCTCCCTCTGCGATTATTGCGTCTCATCTCAATGATGTCATATGCAGCGCCCGTCATTTGACAAACATCATACTTTAATTATTTTGGCTATTTTAATTATTTTAATGTTCATAACACAGCAGAACAACTTTGGTGACACATTATATTACTCCTTTTAGTATTTTGAGTGAAAATATAATTATTACAAATTATATTTATTTGCTTTTGATCAGCTCAATTATGACCTGGGTTACAGTAAGGAATAAAAAATTTCTACTGTTAACAAATAGTACACTTTCTTCCTTTCTTTCTTTCTTTCTTTTTTTTTTTAATTCATACATAAAATTCCAGTTGGAGCAGGGGTCATCATTTAGATTTGACTTTCGGCCAAATTCTAACAGCAAATACTGTTTGGGCCAGATGCCAACAAAACTAAACATCTCAACACCTCAGACACTTTAACACACACTCCCTCTTTCATATTCCTCATATTCCATGTAACTCTTGGACTTAGAGTTAGTCTCACAGTTTTTTGTTTTTTCACATTGTTTTTTGACATTTGCACTTTCAACGCTAAAATTATTCAGACCCAATGAAAGGTTTTTATGGACATACTATACATCATCAATGAATTGCCTGGTCATGTCTACATGCTTTTATTTAGCATCAATGTTAAATTTTCATCATGCATTCAGCGGCTGTGAAATACTAGGTTAAAAATAACAGTAATGTTCATAACATTACATGACAATTAATAAATGAGAAATAATTTAATACAATATAATGGCTCACAACAGTTTTGTTCAGTTTACTGAGTATGAGTTTCTCAATATTCTTGCAACCATGGCCATCTGCCTTAAAATCTGATAATGTGTTGTTTAGTTAGATTGCTAACTTCTCTGCTAATAATTCGGTGACTAGCAAATTAAGCAATGGGTATAACCACTACCCTTGAAATTGGATGAGTTCATTTTCAGATAAAGTTATCTAAGTAGACATTCATGCATTTTCTCACAGGCCTTAAGTGTTTATATGGTTTCTTTAACATTAGGTTTGTGCAATGGAGATAAAGTAGCCTAGCAATACCTACTTTAGAACAGAAATTTCTGTGGTAGATACCATTAGTTTAGTGAAGGAACATTGGCTATTGAATGTACAATATTTTAATGTGTTTAAGGGTTATCAGCACTTTACTATTTAAACTACGATACTTGCAGAGCTTGGCATTTTGAACCAAACTTCTTGTCCTGACTCAATCTCTTGCCAGCTGTCCTAACATTTTCTGTAATTAGTGGAGTAGGGGGAGCCTGAGTAATGCATTTTATTCCATGCCAATTAAATGAGCATCTTTTTGAGAAGTGACAAGTTTGCAGTTGATGTAACCTTTTGTAAGACTGACTGAAATGACAGTTTTAACATGACTAAGAATATTGGTAATGACAGTACTCTGATTGGGACATGTCCATTCCCAAATCTACACCCATGTAACTACTGTGTTTAGTTGTTGTTCTCTATATTCTTTGTGCAGCTTCTTTTTCAAATGAATCTGCATCAGCTAAATGAATAATTGCAAATGGATAATAATGGGGAACTAACAAAAGCTGCTCTGCAAGCAAAATCACAAGTTGTTTTTAGTGACAAAGTAAATAGCTGCTTTTCAGCGTACTTTTCTGAATTTCAAAGTCTTCTGTCTCTAATTGCCACCTTTAATTACCCTTAACTTTGCACTAACAAGGGCTGCTTGGATGAAGTCTATACTGCATCACTGATTTAAAAAAAACCCCCCTGAGTTCAAACCTCTGACTAAAAGACTTTGCAGTAAAAAATCAGAGAGAATAAACAAAGGGAAATAAGAGTCTGGGAGTGCAATCAGAGTCATCAAATCCCCCAGCTTTCTTTTGAACTTTATGTGTGTCAGGAAAAAATAGTGTGAATATTTCTGATAGAGTCATATTATGTGTCAGCGTGAAGAAGACAGGACAGAGATTAAGAGTGGAGAGCAGAGGAGACGTTCACACAAAGCTCAGTGACAGCTCTGACTCCATAATTAAGCAGCGGCGAGATGGTGAGACACTTTGTCTTTCTTTCCAAAGCCTCTCATGTCCCTCCAAGGTGCGTCTCTGTAGCCCTCAATCTGAATACAGACACAGTGATAAGAGGCGTCCACCACTTTCCCCATGCCCATACATTAAGAGCTGTTTAAATTATTCATGTGCCAGAACACATGAGCTTATGGGTCAGCATTCTAAAAGGAGGCAGAAAGCAAACCACAGAGCTGTTTGAACAGAGCCTCATTCTCCTAATAAGTAAGGGTGTATTGCAATGGTCCTATCTGTATCTGTTTAGCGCTCCAAATATCTGTATCTATATTTGGAAGTTGAAGTGGGTGTGGCCTAAACCAGAAGTTTACTACTAAGACTACTAACTGTCTACCAACTATCTAAGAGGATAATACTCTTCACATTGTGAAAAGAAGAGCTTTAATAGACTATAAAAATGTATACATCTCACCTTTGACTAGTGGTTGATGACTAGATCAAAAGCTGTAAAAGGTGAGATCGATGTAGGCCTTTGTGGCTTTATGATGTGAGCATTGTGAGTGAGCAGTTTGGAGCTCATCATGAGTTGAAGAGTGACAGAAAACCTGAAACGACTGGACAGCATTCGGATACCTTGGACCACAGCTGTGTAATGCTCAATGACACGAACAACAGCCGGTCTAAAATCGGTTCCACACGATCACATCAAAAGGTGTCAGAAAATCCACCATGAGAACCATGAAAGCATATGTCCATGGCAACTAGGACTCTGTTGTGAAAAACCCTGACCTGTCAATCATCTTGTTTCTGAAGCATGTTCATACAGCTTGCTCATTATATACTCTTCAGTGAAATATAGATAAAACAGGACTCACATGGCCTTACTGATTCTTTATACTACATCGCACAAGGTCATAAGGTTAGCTTTGAAGATTTAGTCCTGTGGTTAAAAAAATCTAGCACTGAAAGATAAGGCTTCATATATGAAACGTGAAAAATGAACCAAATCCCAGCATCCAATCATACAGGCTGAATTTTTATCCATGAAATATTAAGCTGTACAAATGTGTTTCTGATGACTGACACACATACCCACACGCAAACACAGAAACACACACAATCTGATCTGGTGTATTGTGATTATTTTTTTTTTTGGTCACCAAGCATGGTACCAGAGATCCTAGCAAAGCAGGAGTGGGATTTTGCATAAAAAGCTCTCCAAATGAACTCATGAATTAGAAATGAACACTTTACTTGCTCTCTATCTCTTTCGTGTGTAACAAGCTGCAAGGTGAAGATTAGATGCTCTTTGAGTTCTGTGTCAGTTTTAAGCCAGAGACAGAAATGGCCTCCACTTGCTTTCAGTGTCGGAGATAAAGTGGCTTTCAGTTGGTGGAGTCAAAGCAGAGACGGACTTAGCAGCACATTATGTCTAAGTGAAGGCCGTCTAGATTTTTAAGCAAGGAAACTATGTCATGCCTTATATAATGGTTTGGCCTTCACAAACATGCAAAAATGAGACAGAAATTCGGGTTAATTTCTTGAAATTCCCATTGACAACACTATCAAAAGCAGTAAGTTGATATTTTGGCAAACTAGCTAACAGTGAAAAAGTATAAAATAGCAATTCACCAGTGGGTTCACAAAAGAGACACAGATAGACACTGGATATCTCTGCCATATGCACTGGCACACTGGCCGTCTGCATGCTCTCTGATGTTAACTCTCTGCCAAAGTTCATTTGTTGTGAGTATTCTTGATCTGCAAAAAAATACATTGGCAGCTATTATCTTAACCTACAATATTTTTCAAATGCAGCCGAGGAACCCAAAATTTGTTTTCCTTCCAATACCACACTGTCTTGAAAATTCCACTATAGGGTGTATACAGTATATTGGATTAAAAAGTATGTTTTACTGTAGGTTAGCATGGTAAACATTAGGTAGTATCTTCACTTTGATCCTGAGCTCAGATTACTGTCTGTGTGGAGTTTTGCATGTTCTCCTTGTATCTCTGTGTTTCCTCCCACCACCCATAAACATGCCAGTAGGTGGACTGGCTATACTAAATTGCCCCTAGGTGTTAATGTTTATTTACATGGTGCCCTGTGATGGATTGCCTTCCCATACAGGGTGTGTTCCCACCTTGTACCCAGTGTTCC
Source organism: Cranoglanis bouderius (assembly GCA_023630585.1). Taxonomy (NCBI): domain Eukaryota; kingdom Metazoa; phylum Chordata; class Actinopteri; order Siluriformes; family Cranoglanididae; genus Cranoglanis; species Cranoglanis bouderius. Next base: position 7,775,677 of record CM042550.1, on the reverse strand, counting down.
TGGGATAAGCTCCAGATCTACTATGACCCTGACCAGAATAAAACAATTACTGAAGAATGATTGCATGTTTTACTGTAATCGTGATGTTACAAGTATGATTTTGCTGGACTACAGCGTAGACGAGCCAAGAATAGCCAATGTCTTTAATTGACCTTCACTATCAACAATAGCTTTTGTTTGATGCAGCTGAGATGATCACAAAGAAGAAAGGTGACCACTATTTTAGCAGTGCAATTAAGAATCATCACCGTTCTCTCATAAACCACTTCATAATTAGTAAATTATAGATTATGCACCTTCATAAATTAGCTTTAAAGTATAATTGGCGAAAAGTGTACTATGCATTATTTATGTATACTTACAGTTACTTACTTTTGATCCCAGCAATGCTGAACTTGGCCCCACTGAAAGCACTCGGATTACTCATGAAGTTACATGAGCAGCAAAAAGATACAACAGCTTGTCATGTCTCAGAGGAACCTTCACATATTAGTAAGTTTTGCGCAGTTATATCAAGAATTGTTGCTATTTTTTTAGTTTACTCAAGTCTAGTAATTATACGTAATTATATCTCAAATGTACTAAAATATATAGTAGGGTTTAAGCATATACTGTATTTTGTAATGGTTAACCAATACTGTTGTTGGATGTTATGACTATCCTGTTTCTTGATTGTAGTATGTGTTTCAAATACATACTGCATGAGCTCTGGTTTGACCAGAGCAACTATTGATTTTCTTTTTCACTCCTACGCTTCCTGTTTATTGAGAGGAAGTCATAGGACAAATGTTAGAGTTTCTGACACACAATATTCCCCAGCATCTGCACTCACCATTTGAACAAGTTAGACTTTTCTTGTCATGATTTATTTTGTGTTTTTCAAAACAAGATTCTTAAACACCTGAGAGGTTTACCAATGTGACAGTTTTCACATGATTCAAAGATGTTTCTCTGGATGGAAGAAGACTGAAGTAAATGTAGCAGTTTCATTTGAAACTAAATTTACCTTTGACTCCAAATGGATGTGAATGTAGTAAAGGTCAAACACCGTCATGGCTACAGTTTTCACAGTTTGATTTATATCTTTGTGTTTTTGCGAGAAGCATATCTTACCACACATAGTACACAGCCACACTACAGGCAAAAAAAAAAAAAAAACAACTTTCCAAAGTATTTGCCCCCTTCCTGATTTTTTTTGTGTGAGTGTCGAGGCAAAAACCACTGCTAACCCAGAAGAACAATAAGGCTTGTTTGAATTTTGCCAAAACACACCTTGATGATCCTCAAAGAATGTTCTGTGGACTGATGAGTCGAAAGTGGAACTGTTTGGAAGACAGGGGTCCCGTTACATCTGGCATAAACCAAATACAGAATTCCACAAAAAGAACATCATACCTATGTAACGAATCATTGCTCACATTCTTTTCCACCAGAATAATGTAATGAATCAGCCTTAAACATGAAATGAATGAAACGAAACAGAAGCGCATGCTTGGATTCAAAGCACTTTTTTAAAGGAGACGAGTTTTAAAGCGTGCCCGCATTATCTACCAGAATATGTAGCAAATCGGATGAATCTGCAACGTTTAAAATACATTCTCCACCAGTTAAAATTCATGTAATGAATTAAAAGATGTTTAACATGTTTAAATGTATTCTCCAATTTATATAAGGAATTAGCTCGAATGGTGTGAAATATATCTATATATCCAATCAACGCGTGTTGTGACCAGTTATAAATATACATCAACCATGAAAGGGAATTCATGTATGTGCACATATACATATAGATAATTAACTACAACGGATTATAATTAATTATGACTATGTATGTGGTCTAGATCAGCTTTTAGGATTAGCTGTAGTCTAGTTTAGAATTATGAACTCTAAAGAGGGAGTTTATCCTTCTGGCCACGAAGGATTTCCCGTTTCAAAACGGGTAGCGAGGTCTTGCAGTGTAGAAGTGACTCATCACGTGACCAAAACAGAGACAATCAAGCGTGGTGATAATAGATTTTAATAACTAAAGGTAACTATTGATACACACACCTAACTCTAAGCAAGCAATACATATGTACATCTATGTACAAGAAGAGAGAGATTAGAGAGAAAGTAATGAAAGGAAGAGGGTAACAGACAAAAACAACAATTAATTAGCCTTTTTCAAAACCAGCAACGAACTTAAATCTCCTGTAAACAGGGGTACAATCTTAATGCATGTATAGATCCATTAACTATACTTGCATGGCTTGAGTGTTGTCGGTTTGAAAGTTCGTGCGAGGTCGTGTTGAGTTCGCTGGTTCGTCGTGCCGTTTGAAAAGGCTTGGGCCATGAGGCGGTTGCATCCTTTGTCCGGGAGAGAGAGAGATTCCCTCTTCCCGGGGCATGTGGCCTCGGGGGAGGGAAACCTGAAGTGAACCTGAAGAGGGTCTGAAAAAGAGAAGTGTGTAGAAGTAGCAGAAGTTGCTAGAGTAGTAAAAGTTTAGAAGTTTGAATGCGTGTTGTTGTTTTAAAGACAACACCAACGCACACACCTCTTTGGGCTATTGGCCAATCAGGAAGTTGGATTTGTTGGCGGGATGAACTCTCTTTGTCTGGTCTCAGACCTGAATTTGCATGTCCTGGGAGGAGCCGGTTTAAACTGTATTGCGTATGAAATTAAGGAAAGCATGAAATAATGTATCCCATTGTAATGTGATATGCATAACTGATCAGGGTATCTCGAGACGATTAACTACATACCAAATTCGGTGGACTTATAAAGAATATTACAGGTAAAACATGGTTACAGACATTTAAAATAATATCCTAAATTAAACTATCTAAAATCTTTATACTTATGTTACATAAACACACAATATATGCAAATAGGAAAACATCACACTATTTGGACATCGAATAATTACATATAATTACATGTTACATTCAGAAGAGATTCTTCCATTTTGGTGTGCGCGTGTGTATGCGCGCGCGTGCGCGTGTACGTAAGCTTTGTGTGTGTGCGCGCGTGTGCGCGTGTAGGTAAGCTTTGTGTGTGTGTGTTTGCGTGTGTGTGTGTGTATGTGTGTGTCTGAAGAGGGGGGTCGTTGCCCCTGTAGCATTCCGATGGCATCTGGTCAGACACCAGAGGGGGGTTACTGATAAGGATTCACAGCTCAAGAAAACAGAGAAACTTCTTTGCTAAGTCCAGTCTGATTCAGAAATCAGTTTGATATGTTCAGGCGTTACAGTCCCCCCTTTCGGACAAGGATGTCCAGGTGTGGACATCGTTGGGTGACAGTCGTCATGGTGATCGGATGACAAGTGGATCAAACTGATCGATCAGCGGGTGGCTCCTAAATGTCCTCAGCCTTTGCTTCCTCAGGCTGAGGGTCCATCTCGATGTGTTTGTTTGTGCGCCCTCTAGGGCCAGTTCAGAGACAGGGTAAGTGGTTGGTTTCTTCCACAGCCTTTTCGGCAGCAGTCCTCTGCTTGGCATAGGCCTTGTGGATTCTGCCTGGTGACACATTGAGCAGTGGGCTTCCACCCCCCTTTTGGAATTAGGGAGTGGTGGCTGGGAGGCTTGCGCCCACTGGTCAAGGAAAACTCTGTGGTGAGCGATTACCTTCTCTGGTCACTTTGCAGCAGGTATGACTAGTTCAGTTCTCTGTGAACGGCATTAAGTCCATCTGTGAAAGTGTACCCTGGTTGTGCTGAAGTATGGATTTCAGCTCGGGTTGCCAGCAGGTGGTTTTTGCAGGCCTTGACCTTAGCGTTCCTTTCTTTTCTGTTCACTTTCTGCTCTGGTTAGGAAAGCTTCACTTGTTGGAGTTTCCGGTGGAGTTCCTTTCTGGATTCTCTCTCCAACTGCTCTCTGTGCTCTGTCGCTGCATGAGGCTCGGCCAGGGCCCTTTGTAGTCTTTCCACTGCCTCTCGGAGCTCTGGGTCCATTCCACCTTCTGTCCCACGCCGGTTCTGGGTCTCGAGGAGTATGCTGATCTAGGCAGCTTTGAGTGTGGGCCTGGTTCCTTCAGGCCTCCTCATTCTGGAGCTTGAGTGTGCTGCTGCTTCTTGCTCCAGGTGGACATTGCTCTTTTCGCTGAGTTGTGCCTGGGCGACAAGGTTGTGTGCGAGGCTCCCGATGATCTCTACCCATCCTTTGGGGTTCTGGATCGGATCGTGGGCCGTCTGTCCGCTCACGTCGTCGTCCAGCTGCTCTCTGCTTAGGGGCCGTAGGTCGCCAGCAGCTTGGAGCAGGAACACAGTCGTCACGACACACAGCCAGGTCTCTAGGTGGTCCCAGTGGGTGGCGGGACTGGATGATCGGGACATGGTGGCTCACTGTTGGCGAGAGACAAAGAACACCAAAGGCCATACAAGTCCGCGCAGAATTAATGAGCTACAGTGATACTGAATTTGGTATGTAGGGAGTATAAATTTGGCTAACTGGTGTAGACAGTTAGTGGTACGTAGGCCAGATACTTATGGTTTTTGGCTGTAAGTGGCCAGGGAGGGCCAATTTGTGTGGGTAAACGCCGGATCTAAATAGAGGTTTGGACAGGCAGTAGCCTAGTGGGTCATCTTAAAGACACTGGCTGCCTGGGTCGTCAATCTAGCATTTAGCTTTCCTTGCTGGTTCTCATAGGCTCTGCCTGTATGTGAACTTGAAGAGATAAGTCACAACAGAACAGCAACTAACAAAAGAAAACAAAATTGAAACAATTAAAGGGGGGAAACATAGAATAAGATGCAAATGAAAACACAGGTATAGGTAGACGAAAATAGAAGACTTAAGTTAGCTATCACGCATAGGGTTTATGGCAGGCCTGCCGGAGTGGGGGCGCTGTTGAGTCATAACCCCTATGGAGATGGTATGGCTTAAGAGAGAGAGAGCTGGACCAAACACTTAAATAATCAGAGATGCTATGGCTTATAATAAGGGGACTGTGTGCCCTTCAGATATGCCTGGGGTGAATTGAGGTTGCTCAGATGAGAATCAGTGGTAAAGCCAACCTACCTGACGGTCCCCAAACACTCAACTGCAGTGTGACTCAGGGCCCCTCGCTTTCCCGTACCATGGTGCGACCACTCAAACAGTTATGACCTTTAGCACAATTGGGCAGCGGTCAGGTGAGGCATGCCAACTGCCAGGCTGCAGAACCGGAATTGGGTTTCCTCCTAAAACCATTTTTGGGGCCAGCTGCTCCAGTGGCAAGCTATGCCAGACGGGCAGGTCCGCTGGTGCGGAGCCTTACTCTGGGTACGTAACCAAACTGCTCTGGTGGTCAGTTGGCCTCGTCTGCCTTTTCACCCGGAGTGCTCAAGTGCTGATGTCGCCTGCGTGCCGCCTACCGATGGTACGAGGGCCGAGGCGTCTGTTGTGTTCAACCACAGCCAGCGTTGGGTCCGCCAGTCCAGGCGACTCCATTCACCGAATTCAACCTGGGGACAACCGTCGCTTCTCCGCAGAGCACTAGGGGGAGCACTACCTGCAGGTAAACAAATGGCTGAACAAATGTAACTTGATATTAATTTAAAATTTCAATTTAAACCTTGTTTAAATTAAATCTAAATTAAAGCAGGTGTAGGGTAAGAGATAAAGCTGATATCTATAGTAATCAGACTCACTCAATTAATGGGAAAGATAGAAATATAGAAATAAGGAAATAATGAACCGTACTGGAAAATTAGAGGTACAAATCAAAGAGGAGAAAAGAGGAGGAAGCCTTCTCTATCTGTGAATGTCCAGAGGAGAAGTCCTACTAAGAGGCAAGTACCAATGGACAACACAGGAGCTTGATTTAAATCTTACTTAAACTTGGTTTTAGTTCAAATTAAACAAGCGTGCATCGTGAGAAAGGCTTGAGTGAAAGTATTACCGAATGGTAATAAAAATGAAATAAAAGAAATGAAAGGAATGTGTCTGTGCGTGCGTGTTCGTGTAGGTAAGCTTTGTGTGTGCGCGCGCATGTGTGCGCGTGCGTGTAGGTAAGCTTTGTGTGTGTGTGTTTGTGTGTGTGTGTGTGTGTGTGTGTGTGTCTGAAGGGGGGGGTCATTGCCCCTGTAGCATTCCGATGGCATCTGGTCAGACACCAGAGGGGGGTTACTGATAAGGATTCACAGCTCAAGGAAACAGAGAAACTTCTTTGCTAAGTCCAGGCAGATTCAGAAATCAGTTTGATATGTTCAGACGTTACACCTACGGTCAAGCATGGTGGTGGGAGTGTGATGGTGTGGGGATGCTTTGCTGCTTCAGGGCCTGGGCAACTTGCAATAATTGAGGGAAACATGAATTCTGTTCTCTACCAGAAAATCCTGGTTTATGGTTTATATCTTGTGGTAAACCCTCTGCATTTACTCTGGTGAAAACTTCTCTTGATTGTTGACTTTGACACAGATACACTACCTCCTGGAGGGATTCTTTGATCTGGCAAACAGTTGTGAAGGGACATAATTCTTCTTTCTTCACCACAATTGTTCTCTGTGGTCTTCTGGGCCTTTTGTTGTCCCTGAACTCAACAGTTCAACATTCTATCAGTAGCTCAACATTGTTTCTTTTTAATAATGTATTTAGTTGATTTGGCCATGCCTAAGGTTTTTGGTATCTCTTGATGGAATTATTTTGATTTTTCAGCCTAATGCTGACAATGACATCTCATTGGACTTCATATTGCAAGTTAACAGCAGTAGTTATGATAATGGAAATGCCACACTTGAAAGCAACTTCAGAATGTTTATCTGCTTACTTGTAAGTAAACTAATGAGGGAATAGCACAAACCTGGTCATGGAACAGCTGAGCAGCCAATTGTTCACTTACTTACAAAGGGGGGACCATATATAAAAAGTGTTGCAATTCCAACACTGTTCACCTGATTTGGCTGTATCTACCCTCAAATTAAAACTGAAAGCCTGTACTTTGACATAATATTTGTTAAATAAATGTAATAAATGTAATTAAATTAATTATTTAACTGCAATATAATGTGGTAGACAGAGTATCTCGAATGTGGAGACCAGACAAATGCCATATGTAGATGGACAACAACTTAACAATGTAACAGAATTTAAATACCTTCTCACATATCCTTTGTCACATTTGATGGGAATACACTAGGAGATACACAAATGTGAGCGAATGCAGCATGGGTAAAATGGTGCCAAACTACTGGAGTCCTCTGTGACAAAAAGATCCCAACACATCTAAATTCAAAGGTCTACAGAACTGTCATCAGACTAGTGGCATTATATGGAGCAGAGTGTTGGCAGATAACCAAGAAACATGAACAAGTGCCATGCTTAGGTGGTCAACTGGGCTGACAAGGCTTGATCGAGATACAAACATAGACATATGAAAGACCCTCTGTGTTGCCCCAATTCAAGAAAAGATGCAGAAATCATGCCTGAAGTGGTACGGACATGTGCTACAAAGTAGTAAAGACTCAGTAGCCAAAATAACACTGTCACTCAGCCCAGGCAAGCGGCCACATGGAAGACCAAAGAAACGATGGCTGGATCAGATAAAGGAAGATATATGAGCAGCCAATGTCACCAAAGAGGATGCAGCAGACCATGAAAAATGGAGGCAACAATGCAAAAAATCTGACCCTGCGACAAAGTGGGATAACACCTAGACTGGACAAAGAAGAAGAAGACCGCTAAATTAACAATAACTTTGTTGATGTCCAAATATTTATGGACCAACATATTTTATGTTTAGCTTCATCTTTAAAAAAAAATGTCAAGAAGTAAAATAAAATAAAATCTAGTTCTGATACTGTCATTGCTGAAGAACTTTTGCTGGTGCACTAAGACTGTGATAAATCACAAATAAGGAAGAAAATCATGCAAATAGGTACTCATAATGAACATCTTCAAAAACATTAGAGATGGAACCTCTGGGTCTTTGTGCTATTGTTCACTTTAGTTTCAAGTATCAGAACACACAACCCTTCTTTCAAGTATGAAGATATTCAGTACACAGAAGCACATAAATCAAGGCCTTGATCCTGAATGTATCTAAAGGCAGAATTAAAGACTTTATTGCTGCAGCTGTAAAGCACAAACAAACATGTGAGAAAGGAGTGAAAGAGCTGAGCTAAAAACCCCTGAGCAAAAGAGGCAAATAACTATGGGATGATTGTCGAGATTCATTGAAAACACTAAAGAGTTTAACAAAAGTCTCAGGGCAAGGTAAATTTGTTCAGACTGTGAGTATTTCCCTCCATTTGGAATTCTTGAAGCAGTGCTTCCAAAACAGGATCCAGTACTTCCTTGGCTTACAAATGAAGCCTTTTGCCTCCACATGAACAAAGTGGCACCTCTTTCAAATTTAATTAAAGCCCCATGAGCATGTGGGTTCTGTGAACTACTTTGGTGCTGAGACTGTCATCCTTAGCACTGTCAGGCCAATACCTCTCTAATCTTCCACTGCAGCATCTATTAGTCAGGAAAGGTGTCCTTCCACTCCGGAACACACTCTCTCAAAACACGTCCCCCCCCTCCAAAAAAAAAAAAAAAGTTTTCTTTTTTTCCCTGCAATTGCTCTACTCAATCACAAAAAAGGCAGTTTCATTTGAATAGATTTTGCTGGAGCTAACTTTCTGAAAGATGAAAAACTGTCCAAAGGTGTTGACAGATGACAATGACAGATCTGTTCCTAGTTTTATTTGCAGACAAATAGTATTTACCTGATTTTGATGTTAAAGATCATATATATATATATATATATATATATATATATATATATATATATATATATATATATATATATATATATATCTTCAGGTTATAAATGTAGTAGATGTATAAATGTAATGCAGTAGATTTATAAAATGGCAGTAATTTGGAAAGGGACTGAGGCATGTTTAAATGAACCTTTGATGAGTGACTTTTGCTTGCCAGGTTAAAATAAACTGCTGAGATAGCAGAGCAACTTTTCTGTACAGTATATATTAAGATTAAGAATAAAATCTTTTAAGACCTTCTTCTTCTACTTCTTTTCCTTTCGGCTGTTCCCTTCAGGGGTCGCCACAGCGAATCATCTGCCTCCATCTAGCCCTATCCCCTGCATCCTCTTCTCTCAGACCGACTACCTTCATGTCCTCCTTCACTACATCCATAAACCTCCTCTTTGGTCTTCCTCTCGGCCTCCTGCCTGGCAGCTCTAACTTCAGCATCCTTTTACCGATATATTCACTCTCCCTCCTCTGAACATGTCCAAACCATCTCAACCTGGCCTCTCTAACTTTGTCTCCAAAACATCTCACATGTGCTGTCCCCCTGATGTACTCATTCCTGATCCTATCCATCCTCGTCACTCCCAAAGAGAACCTCAAAATCTTTAGCTCTGCTACCTCTAACTCTTCCTCCTGTCTTTTCCTCAGTGCAACTGTCTCCAAACCATACAACATCGCTGGTCTCACTACTGTCCGGTACACCTTTCCTTTCATTCTTGCTGGTACTCTTTTATCACACAACAGACCTGGCACTTTTCTCCACCCATTCCAACCTGCCTGCACACGCTTCTTCACCTCTTTTCCACACTCCCCATTGCTCCGGACTGTTGACCCTAAGTACTTAAAATCCTGCACCTTCTTTATCTCTTTTCCCTGTAACCTCACTGTTCCACTTGGATACCTCTCATTCACACACATGTATTCTGTCTTGCTGCGACTAACCTTCATTCCTCTTCTCTCCAGAGCAAACCTCCACCTCTCTAGAGTTTCCTCCACCTGCTTCCTGCTCTCACTACAGATCACAATGTCATCTGCAAACATCATAGTCCATGGAGATTCCTGTCTGACCTCATCTGTCAGCCTGTCCATCACCACCGCAAACAAGAAGGGGCTCAGAGCCAATCCTTGATGCAGTCCCACCTTCACTGTGAACTCCTCTGTCACACCTACCACACTCCTTACCACTGTCCTACTGCTCTCATACATATCCTGCACCACTCTAACATACTTCTCTGCCACTCCAGACCTCCTCATACAATACCACAGCTCCTCTCTTGGCACCCTGTCATACGCTTTCTCTAAATCTACAAAGACACAATGCAGCTCTTTCTGACCCTCTCTGTACTTCTCCATCAACATTCTCAAAGCAAATATTGCATCTGTAGTGCTCTTTCTTGGCATGAAACCATACTGAAGCTCACAAATGCTCACTTCTCCCCTTAGCCTTTCTTCCACTACTCTTTCCCACAACTTCATTGTATGGCTCATCAGCTTAATACCTCTGTAGTTTCCACAACTCTGCACATCTCCCTTGTTCTTAAAAATCAGCACCAAAACACTTCTCTTCCATTCCTCAGGCATCCTCTCACTCTCTAAGACCTCGTTGAACAACCTAGTTAAAAACTCTACTGCCATCTCTCCTAGACACTTCCATACCTCCACTGGTATGTCATCAGGACCAACCGCCTTTCCCCTCTTCATCCTCTTCAAAGCTCTCCTAACTTCACCCTTGCTAATCCTTTCTACTTCCTGCTCAACAATATTTGCCTCTACTACTCTTCTCTCTCTGTCATTTTCCTCATTCATCAGTTCCTCAAAGTACTCCTTCCATCTTTCCCTCACCCTCCTGTCACCTGTCAACACATTTCCATCTCTATCTTTAATCACTCTAACCTGCTGCACATCCTTACCATCTTTATCCCTCTGCCTCGCCAACCGATACGAATCCCTCTCACCTTCCTTACTATCTAACCTTGCATACATGTCCTCATAAGCTTTCTGTTTGGCCTTTGCCACCTTTATCTTAACCTCACACTGCATCTCCCTATATTCCTGTCTACTTTCCTCCATCCTCTCACTGTCCCACTTCTTCCTAGCTAACCTCTTCCTCTGGATACTCTCCTGAACTTCCTCATTCCACCACCAAGTCTCTTTGTCTTCTTTCCTCCTTCCAGATGACACACCTAGCACCTTCCTACCTGTCTCCCTGATCACTTTGGCTGTAGTAGTCCAGTCATCTGGAAGCACCTCCTGACCACCTAAAGCCTGTCTCAACTCCTCACTGAAAACCACACAGCACTCTTCCTTTTCCAACTTCTACCACTTTGTCTTCTGCTCTGCCTTTGCTCTCTTCATCTTCCTCACCACCAGAGTCATCTTACACACCACCATCCTATGCTGTCTAGCTACACTCTCTACTACCACTACATTGCAATCGCTAATCTCCATCAAATTACAGTGTCTACATAAGATATAGTCCACCTGTGTGCTCCTGCCACCACTCTTATATGTCACCCTGTGTTCCTGCCTCTATGTACATGTTCACCACAGCCATCTCCATACTTTTAGCAAAGTCTACCAACCTCTGTCCTTCTCGGTTCCTTACCTGAAGACCAAAGACCATTGTATGGAAAATCTTTCTATTATAAAGTTACATAGCATAACAAGTAATCAGACACTGAGAGGGAAATTATCTTTTAACTTGAAATTTATTGTTTGGAAGCAGGTAACCTTATAGACTGGAGTCAGATAATTGTGTAATACATTAACATGCATTTAATCTGGGGAGTGTGTGTGTATGTTTGTGTACTCAATAATGAAACAAAGTATAAAGATTCTTAATAAGAAAGAGTCAGTAGAAAGAAACATCTTGAATGTTCCCCGTCTAATTACACATTCTGCAGAGAGAATGGTTATTTGTATGTTCAGCACCACATTAATTTAAGCTTCTGCCCTCCAAGACCCCTCATCGATCACTCACAGTCCAACTCAGCAGTACAGTACAGATCAGCATTACAATGCCTGTTAATGCAGGAGTTGATGTAACAGCGCCATACTAATCATAATTGTTAGCTGAATGAGAGTTTGTTAGTGTGTTAATGTGCTAGTGTGGATGGTACAACACAGTGAAGAGACTGATTAAAGTGAAGTGAGGTTTTGCCTCTTATACATGACAGTCTAGCTCTGCAGGTTCTTCCGGTGACCCCTCCCTTAAATAAATTTAATCACCTTTACCTTTTTTTTTTTTTTTTGATATTTAATCACAATACACAGACTAATTCCTTCTCTTGTGTTAACATTAACTCATTTGTCTGTAATCCTGCATGGGGGACATTTGCATTATGTAAATAAAGACCAGCAGCTCACTTTTGGTTAGAAGTATGAAAGAATATTTATGAATGAAAGCTTTGTAAGTTCTTGCATATTGGATGTTTTATGCATAAAGGAAATTCCTGGTATGCTTGTCATATTTAGTGATTTTGATTTTCTGTCATACGACTAAAATGACCTAGGGTGGATCCCCATCTCTATCCAAAAAGGAATACTGAAATAGCATGGTTATCCACTTGCAAATTTGTATTTAAAAAAAGTATAATTTTTATTTTAAAATTTCTATAAATAAAAATACTTTTATAATTATTATATTATATTATATAGTTAATTAGTTCATGTTACACTGAAAATAGAGACAGGTATATTGCACAAATTCCTTTGCTTTTGTGTTACCTTTATGCTAAAAGTTCCTATAACTGTTGCCCCCTCACTTCCTGTTAGTACACAGCCATTTTTAGAGGCCAAGAGCCTTCCAGCTTGACACCTCAGATTTATTATTTTGCCTGAACAGTTTGTTCTCACTCAGTGCTGGTTTAATGCTCGACTGCCAAACAACCTCCAAGCTTCACACATATCTGTTTGTTTTCTTTTTTCTAATGTCTGGCCAACAAACATCACCTCAGTCACACAATTACATAAAAGTGGCTTTATTTGCCATTTCTAGATGTGGAGTCTGCTGTCATGGCAACTATTCATTTAATTAATGTTTGCTCTGCCCTACAGGAGCTTGAGCCACTCATATTCCATTAATGTGGATGCTTTCTGCCCTTCACTATTCTTTCAGGACATACGAAGATCCACAAACTGCTGGAAACTTCATCATGCAGTGCAGAAGTAGTGTGCAGACCCTTTGGGATCTTAGCTAGAGAAGCATAAGTTCACCATAGCATTTCTTTTCATATAGAAACAATTAAAAATATTTATTTATATATCTTATTTAGACAATATTCAATATTCAGCTGCTGTGACGCGGGTAGCTTGTGTTGACGGCTGGTGGTTTATCTTTAGTCACCACCAAAGCTTTTTATCAAACCTGAGGATATGTATTATGGGTATGTGTGTGTGCCTGGTTATTAACACTCACCCAAGAAGTTTAGGAAGCCCTGCTTTTCAGAGCAGATGAGCCCAACCCTGATCCTGGAGTAGCCGCTGTCCTGCACATTTTTATGTTTTCCTTTCTCTAACACACCCAGTTCAACTCAGAATGGGCTGTTAATTGGCTGATTAGTTAAATCAGTTGTATTACGAGCATGGACAACTAAAATGTGTAAGACAGGGTGTACGCCAGGGCCAGAGTTGGAACCTGTGCAATGGAAAATTAGATTTTGATGGGAGATATTGCATAACCAAAGTGGATTTGTATGGGTTACCCACTGGAATGGGAAATATACATTACATTATATAATCTTATGCAGAACATCCAATATAGTTCTTTTCTAAGATTTAGTTAATCTCACTCACTCATTTTCAGTAACTACTGGCCGTGGTATATACAGAGCCTATTTGAGGCGGGAATACATGCAATCAGGAATCCATCATCCTTGTGCACCCACCCAATTGCACTCTCTGGTTCCCCTGAATTCGGAAAGCATATGCCACAAAAAGACACTGGAGCAAGAGGACAGTTTCATACCTGTATTTCAGAAGTAGTGCTCAAGCCTCATGTGCAATTTGAGCAACCTTTTGCAATCTTTTGTTGGAGTTTTGTTTGAAGTGTGTCAAGCACCACAAGCCTCTGAAATACCGGCAATGGGAATCCAACAGCCACCATTCTATTCTACAAAGCAGACCACAAAGAATCAGGCTGCCGTGAGCAGGTGTAGAGGGACCCAGACCAGAATGGTCTTGTAACAAGACTACTACTCTGGTGTTTCCATGGCAGCCAGAATGGCTAGACTTGTGAGTCCTGTAGGAGCATACGAGATGGTTTTCATAAGCCATGGCTAGATGTGAAGGTCAGCGCTCTGGGCCTGCTCCAGGCAAAAACATAGAGCGAAGCAGTATTATTCAGTTCAGGCCTTACTATGGGGCAGACATGAGATCCAGGAATCCCAGTGTACAGCCGTAGGATAAGATCACTTCCCTTGAGAGGCTACTATCTTGTTCTCTCCTTCTGTCCCAGACTCTGTTGTGGTATAAGAGTGGCTCATGATTACATTAATACTTGGTACTGGAGTGGGCCGTTGACTTTGCAGGTGGAGTGTACAGTTTTGGGAAGGTCATCAGACTGCTCATGATGGGTTAGGGTTATTGCCTGGGTGTGGACATGCTGGAGTATTTTTAAGGTCACTTTGTCACTCAAGATTCCACTCATATGACTCACTCAAGAGCTAATCATCATTTAGAAAGCACCACAATAGAGGATCCCCATTTTCAAGAAGTATAAAACTTCTGCAGTTCTCTGCTTGATGCAAGGATGAACACTATATTTCACCTGTATGTGCAGGACCTGCAAGGCAACAGAACTGCCCTCTGAATAGGCCAGACTTGCTCACAGCAAAAAATCTGGGATTACTGATTTCACTTCTGAGGGCCAAAACAAATGCAAATTAAATATGTAAATATGTATATTTAGGTGGTGGAGAATATTTGTGTTATGCTGCTGAATGTTGTTACCTTACCAGACACGTTTCCTGTCAGGTCTTCAGTGTCTGCTTGTACAGTTTAAACAGTCCCACTTTGTCCAACTACCAATTTCTGAGAAGACAGATAGAGAGAGAGAGAAAGAGAGAGAGAGAGATGTGATCTGATCTGATCTATAGAGTGGTAGGCTCACTTCTGAGGGTGAGAACTTCTAAAAAAGAATGGCTTACAGCAACTATTCAACAGCATGCACTGTATGTGGTGATAACATTTATTATAAGGATTAAAGTTTCATACATTGTTACAATGTATGAAAGTTATTACCATCTCCAATAACTAACCAGTTAAGTACCAGGCTGAGCTGTAAATACATGAAGGAGAGATTAAGAGATTCATGTCAGATATCTTCATCAACAGACATCCCCACTCCCCTCCCAATACCCCTCTGCCACTTTCCCAGCTATCTATCTCTCACATGTGATCATTAGAGAAAACATTTGGGAGACAGATACAAGAAACCTTTAAACCTTTTAATAAAATTGAAGTCTTTTAAGAGGAGGCCCAATCGATGGAACAAAGCCACAAGCAGGAACCAGTCAATCATTGTGGCCCTAAACAGCTGTATACACATTATCTGTATACCTCTCTTTCTATGAATAAAAAAATATGACCCAGATTTTAATTTAGACTAACTTGATTTTTTACATTTTCATTTTCACTTAGTGGATTTCAGCCTTGTGTTTAATCATTCCTTTCTCTCCTGGTTAAAACTACTTCCTTTTCTCCATCTACAGTAGCAGAAGGAAGACAGCAGGGTTTGGATCCCCCTCAGCAGCACCCACCTCCTATCACAGATAAAAGCAGTACTTGCCTCCTCTTCAGAGGAAACTATCCAGCATGGTGGAAAGGCTGAAACAGTTGGTGGGTCTTGCATGTGTTCTTCACCGGCAATCTTTTTCACTCTTTCATTTGAGCTTGGAGGAGTCTCCGCCCACATGCGATTTCGCCTGGGGCTTCACTGCAGAGCAAAACGAGCTCTTCTCATGCGCTTCCTCTTTCTCATTCTCATTTTAATAAATGCAAGTCAACCAGTGCCCGCCTTCAGCCATGCTCCCTACACTGAAAGTCATTAAAGCTAATTTGAGTCTATATTACATAAATGAGACCATGAGTGTACTCAAACTTTAAGAGAAGTCTAAAAAAAAGAAAAAAAATTAAAAAGTGGTTATTTGGATTTGAAAATAAAACAGGAATGCAGCTATACTCTATTACCACTCGCAATACTTCTATATGAAATCCAAATAAACTATGTGATACTGTAGGCACACAAGTCCTAATAAGTCCATTGATGACAAACCTAAATTTCAGAGCCCACATGGAGTCTACCACACAGCTGTAGTGATGTTAAAAAACATTAAAATCCTGTTTGTTTGTTTTTTAAATAGGAGACTGTTGTGTCTTTCTTTTTCACATAAACACACAGCAGTCTCCTATGCGGGGCTCTTTTGAGAATGTTTCCCAAATATTATCAAGGCTTTGGAATTATAAGGTTCTTGATTTTTGGCAAAAAGATTTAATATTATTAATGTTACTTACAGTACACGCTAATACATATATGCAATAAGCTTTACAATAAAATAGTATTAAATGCTATAGAGAAACATACTAAGTTAAAAAGCTGTACCAGCTGTGATCTTATTGAGTGTTAAAACTATGGCATAATAACAAAAGTCATATAATTGTCACAATCTTATAATTCTAAGGTCTTGCTATGACAGTAAATGTTTTTATAAGCCATTCTTTCCATTGGCATCCAGAGAAAAACTTAATTTCCTAGAAAAGAGCTTTAATAAAGTGTCTGTTTACATACTAACTTGTTTTATTATCTCATTGCCCTTGTCCCAAATTATAATGGCTGGTTGTTCATGTGCAATAAAGTAGTGATGCAATATAAACAAATTTATAGTCACTTTCAAAGATTTATTGCTCAGCAGATTTACAATGCTGCCGTGCTAAAACAATATACTGAATATAGTTCATTGCTGCCTTACAGCTCCAGGGTCCCTGGTTTGATCCTGAGCTTGGGTTACTTTCTGTATGGACTTTCTGTGTATCCCATGTCTGTGTGGGTTTCTGTTGGGTTCTCCAGTTTCTTCCACCCTCAGAAACATACCAGTAGATAAATTGGTGAAGACAAATTGCACTCAGGTATGAATGAGTGGGTGAATTTGTGTGTGTGTGTGTGTGTGTGGACTGGTGTCCCATCCAGGATGCATTCCTTCTTCATTCATAATGTTCCCAGGATAGGCTCTGGATCCACAGAGACCCTGACCGGATAAAGTGATTACTGAAAGTGAGTGAATGATTTCATTAGCAAAGGTTGTTTTTCAACTTTTTATGCTTTGTTTTAGAATATGAATTCATCAGCTTTTTATTCAACACTATGCAGTCTCATACTGTACTTTTTTTTTTAACAATCAGAATTGGACATCTTGTTCTTTGCAGTGGTTAGTACACAACAGCTATTCATAAGATAGGAATCTTATTTCTGAAAGTAGGTGTTAATTGCCTATAATAATCTGTCTGGTGTGATCTGCCAGATTTAAACACCCACCACCACATTTCTTATTTATAGAACACAATTTCTTGGAGTCTGCCTAAGCAAAATATACTGTACACATAACTGCTGCTGTGCTTTCAAAACTATGCATGCTGTATATTCTGGAAATCTAAAAAAAACATTTATGATTTGAGTTCCTTCCATTTTGAAGATATACACAGTAATTCAGGGTAACTAAGAAGAATCTCTGTCAAAATCCAATAAAATAATCTGCAGCATAGTCAATAGCTGCCAGGCTCTGCCAAAGCAATGAGAAAGAAAGAGACATAAACAAAGAAACACATCAAAGCTATTGTCATGGCGTGCTTTGACCTTGAAGGCTTTCAGAAATCCTTGCTGGAAAACAACAACAACAAAACTTTAAAGATGTGGAAGAATTTGAATGCTAAAGCACAGTGGCTTACCTTCAGAAAACTTGCCTTTTGCTTTAAGAAACTCAGTAGCTACACCAGGCAGGGGCACCATATTTACATATGTGCTATGCTAATCATGGGTCTAAAAAGTATGGAGAAATTTTACTTAAGTGAAAATATAGACAATGTGGCAAAATTTTACTCAGTTAAAAGTGGAAGTATCCAGCAGTCAAAAATGTACTGAAGTGAAAATAAAAAAGTTGCTACTTTTGAAATGTACTCAGTCAAAAAAGTAATGTCTTCATGTGAACTATATATATATATATATATATATATATATATATATATATATATATATATATATATATATATATATATATATATATATATATATATATATATATATGTATGTATGTACACACAACCCCAATTCCAAAGAAGTTGGGACAGGGCAATGTTTACCACTGTGTAGCATCCCCTCTTCTTTTAACAACAGTCTGTATACGTCTGGGAACTGAGGAGACCAGTTGCTGGAGTTTGGGGAGAGGAATGTTGTCCCATTTGTGTCTGATACAGGATTCTAGCTGCTCAACAGTCCTGGTCTTCTTTGTTGCATTTTTCATTTCATGATGCGCCAAATGTTTTCAATTGGTGAATTGGTCTGGACTGCAGGCAGGCCAGTTCAGCACCCGGACTCTTCTACTATGAAGCCATGCTGTTGTAATAGATGCAGTATGTGGGTTAGCATTGTCTTGCTGAAATATGCAAGGCCTTCCCTGAAAAAGACATTGTCTGGATCGAAGCATATGTTGCTCTAAAACCTGTATATACCTTTCAACATTGATGGTGCCTTTCCAGATGTGCAAGCTGCCCATTCCATAGGCACTAATGCACCCCCATACCATCAGAGATGCAGGCTTTTGTACTGAGTGCTGATACCAAGCCGGATGCTCCCTGTCCTCTTTAGTCCTCTTTAGTCCAGAGGACGCAGTGTCCATGGTTTCCAAAAAGAATTTCAAATTTTGATCCGTCTGATCACAGAACAGTTTTCCACTTTGCCTCAGTCCATTTTAAATGAGCTTTGGCCCAGAGAAGATGACGGCGTTTCTGGATCATGTTCACATATGGCTTCTTCTTTGCATGATAGCATTTTAACATGCATTTGTGGATGGCACGGCGAACTGTGTTCACAGACAATGAGTTCTGGAGGTGTTTCTGAGCACATGCAGTGATTTCCATTACAGAATCATGCTTGTTTTTAATGCAGTGCCGCCTGAGGGCCCGAAGATCACAGGCATGCAATATTGATTTTCGCCCTTGTATCTTGTGCACAGAGATTTCTCCAGATTCTTTGAATCTTTTGATGATACTATATACTGTAGATGATGAGATATTCAAAGTCTTCACAATTTTACATTGAGGAACATTATTCTGAAATTGTTCCACAATTTGTAGTCGCAGTTTTTCGCAGATTGGTGAACCTCTGCCCATCTTTACTTGTGAGCGACTCTGCCTCTCTAAGATACTCTTTTTATACCCAGTCATGTTACTGACCTGTTGCCAATTAACCTCATTAGTTGCAACATGTTCCTCCAGCTGTTTCTTTTTAGTAACACTTACTTTCCCCCGTCCCAACTTTTTTGAAACGTGTTGCAGCCATCAAATTCAAAATTACATTTTTTTTTCTTAAAATGGTATATTTACTAAGTTACTAACATTTTATATGTTTTCTGTGTTCTATTGTGAATAACATATGGGTTTATGAGAATTGCAAATCATTGCATTCTGTTTTTATTTACAGTTTACACAGCAGCCCAACTTTTTTGGAATTGGGGTTGTATGTGTAATATATATATATATATATATATATATATATATATATATATATATATATATATATATATATATATATATATATATACATACTGTATATTATATAAAACTGCTGTTTAAGTGTCAGGGGAATGGAGGTGAGACGGATATGCAGGTGCAGTAGAAAGCGTTTTATAAGAGAGGGAGGCAGACAAATCCAAAATGCGAGTCAGATTCAAACCCAGAAACAGGCAGAGGTCAGGCATACTATGAGCAACGGTGTAACAAACTTCACAGATGGGTAAGGAGGCGGCGGGAACCAGCTGAACACAAACAAAGTTGAATAATAAACCAAACTCAAACAGAACAGAAACCACACAAGCATAACACAAAGCGCACGCGTCTGTCTGTCTGTCTGTCTCTCTCTCTCTCTCTCTCTCTCTCTGTTGCCTTCAGCCACTCCTTTATCGCTCTCTCTCTCCTACTGATTAGCCAAATCAGTGCCAGGTGTGCATCCTCACAACCTGGCTTCTCCCTCCTTGCCACACTCCTCCGCCTCTAGATTCAGACCCCTGGCCTGACGCACACCCCCTCCAACCCTTTCGGGAGGACGGTTCTGCCCTCTTGGTTATGTCTTTCGTCAGGCTGGCCCCTTTGTCTGCAAGCAAGCGTAGAGACGAGGAGGAGGAAGAGGGGAGAGAGAAGAAGCAAGCTGGAGAGAGAGCCAGAGAGAAAGAGGCGAGAGAGAAAAAACACTCTGTTCCCCAGACATGCGGTCATCTGCTTCTCAGCCAGCTGGGAAGTGATCCTGCATGATGCCGGGCGATGGCACTGGCCTTCCGAGCGGGCGGCTGCTGCTCTGCTTCCCCGGTGGACGGCAGTGAGTCCTCCATCACCTGCCGGATGGCAACCACTCCTCCCCTTTCAGGCGGACGGCAGTGGTTCCTCTGCCTCCTGGCGGATGGCAGCGACTCCTCCATCCTCCTCGGCAACCACTCCAGCACCACCGCCTCCACGGCGTCGCGATCCTCCCACAGCGGTGAGAGCTATCTGGCAGCACATCCCTCCGCCTTCCTGGGTTTCTGCACCAGTGTAACAAACTTCACAGACATTGAACACAAACATAAATTTTAATAAGAAACCAAACTCAGACAGAACAGTACAGAGCCCCTCAGACAGAACAGTACGAAGTGACCTGTCCAAAAAAAAAAACAAAAACAAAAAAAAAACACAGAGACTTTTGCGTGCGCACAAGAAACTTTTTACAAAACTAATAAAGGAGGTAACTGAAAACAGGTGTGAGTAATGAAAACATATGGGGGAAACAACCAAAGACGTGACAAGGGTAGAGACAGGACATGAACCAAAACAAAACACACATGACAAAGTAAACAAAACATATAACAACACGGAAGTGAGCGCCGTAGTGCTGCGGGCTGTTAATTTAAACTCATTTAATCTCTGTTTTCTTGTCATATTCAATACTAACACAATACAGTATGATAATGAATTAATCAGAAGTAAAATATCATATAAATAACCAATATTTGCCATTAGCTAGACCTTGACTTGCTTGCTAGTCACTTACAGCTTATACACTTATAGCTACTGGATTTAATGCTAGCCTAAACTGGTATTTGCAATGTAAACAGAGATGCCTCATTTTATACGAGTCTTTGCTAACTCCAGCATTTGGAAAACATTTTACTGAGGTAGGGCAAGGGCTCTCATCCTCAAATTTGACATTGCAGTGTGGTGGCTTATCCAAAGTCAAGCACATGGATAGCTACAGCATTAACTACATTGTGTAGCAAGAGAAGATCGCCACAGATGGTGAATTGTTATAATTTCTGACATTTTTTCCCCTGATTAACACTGATTAACTTGATTTAAAGCTATATTGAAATGATTGGATTCTAAATGGACCCCATTTGATTGATATAGCATGCAGTCAAATGCTATATCGATCAAACTAATACTTAAGTATAGTAATGAGGTACAATTACTCCAATATTTTCCATGCTAATACTACGAATTATGCAAAATATGAGAGTCTGTCTACACGGACTGAGCCAAGGGCATAAATGAAGAACATCTGTGCATCAGCAAAATAATGCCTAGCATTGTTCAGAGGTCAATATTAGGTATTAGATTAATGCCTGATTTATACTTCAGCATATTGTGCACGTCATATATAACAAACCAGAATGTACAGAAAGAAAAAAAGAAGAAGAAAAAAAAGTCCATTATTTCCCAGTATTAGGGACATTAGACAGGAGAGGTACTACACATGATAAAAAAAAAGTTCATCATACTGCACTTGAGGATCATTTGTGGCAATATTACACTGAAAAGTGTCTTGCATTGCCTCATTTCCTTAACAAAAAATGTGTACACTAAAGGATTATTTATTCTGAGCAGGATGTCAGAATGAAGATTATATAACAAATACAGCAATATACTGTACAGTATATGAATAATACTTAAAGATTAGCATTGCTTCATCATTGATTTTCACTAGGAAGAACCAAGTCATCCATTTTTTCTATCAGTTATGTTTCTGAGGCTCTAGAATTTGTATTATTGCCTGGATGAAACTGACATGAACAGAAATTAGTGGTTGCCAGAAATGGATTACTTTCTTGCAATGCCACATCCTTGCTCATGCAAGTTAATTGGCTTTTTCACCAGGCAAATATTATTCGTTTCTGGTTTGAGCACTCTTGTCTGTTTATTTCATGTGTTCATTAAAAAGTGAAATTCTTTTAACAGTTTTTAAAAGACATTTATTTATATTTGTGAAAATGTGAACAGAGAAATAAAAACATGTGCAGTATGTGGTTCAGGCAGTTCTGTTGGATACTATTAATGCACAGCATCACAGATTCACCAGACACTCAGATTTTGGAGGGGTGCACATCACCTCCTCTCTGTTCCCTAATAAGATACACTTACCCACAATCCCTTTCTCTGCATCTCAGTGTAGATAGGTACAGTAGGTAAGGAAGTCCTTTAAAACCAAACCCTGATGAAGATCATCATTTCAGATAAGACAGTTACAGCAGACAGTCAAGGAATACAAAACTGCAACCAGTTATTTTATAGTATAATTTTTTAGACCACAATACATGTATTTAATCCATTTAAACATTTTTCAAGACATATGTGACAACACATGCTATTTCTCAAATATGTATTTGAGACAACTTACTTAAGAAGCGCAGTGCTGTTTAGATGGATTATCACTGTGGTCTTAGAATGAAGAAGAATTTGTGCTTTTTCACCTTCCTACCACAAACGCACCAATGCTGTAATTGCCTAAATATCCAGCAGATGGCGGACTGGCTATGGTCACATACTTGGCGACATAAAGTTGGACAGATGCCATTATGAAGGCACATATCTATACATCTATTGCATAAACACAATGACTCAAGCAAATGACTCTGTTAATTAGCAGCAAACTGTGTTGAGACACATTTTTTTATTTGATCAATTTCAAGTCCTATTTACAACAGTGTGAGTAACACATGGATCAGCTATAGATATTTCTATAGATATTTCATCTTTTGCTTCCATTACAGTGTCAATGGCAACTAGTATAAAAGAATGACCATATTACATTATATTATTTATCACTTGGAGGACAACAGTGCTTACACCACTATGAGGTACTGGAAATTAAACTGAACTGAGGTCCTTGGAAAACACAACACTGAGTGATATTTCTTGTTTTCCCCAATAAACAGTCCATGCCTGCAATAATCACCCTGCTCTTTATCCTAACCCTAAAAGGAAAACTGAAAGGCATGAAGCAGACATTATGCCATTAACTCAACTACAGCACATGCTGTTTCCCAATAAGACTCACTAGTGTACCATCTGAAAAGAGTGTTCTGAGCTCCTGATAAACAAACCTGCTTCAAGAGAACCGATGCAATTTCCCCCCAGCTGAATGCTCTGTTTTTGCTTCTTTCTCCCCCTATATAGGAACAATATATTTTTGCCATATGCAAGTGTTCAGAGGGGGCACATTGGCTTAGTGGTTAGCAGGTTGGCCACGCATCTCCGGGGTTATAGGTCCCAAACTTGCATGTTTTGCCCATGCTTTGGGGGTTTCCTCAGGTTTCCTCCCCCAGTCCAAAGACATGCGTTGTAGGCTGATTGGCATCTCTAAATTGTCTATTGTGAATGTGTATGATTTTGCCCTGCAATGGGTGGCTTGTGGGATAGGCTCCAGGCTCCCTGTGACCCTGTGTAGGATAAGCAGCATAGAAAATGGATGGATGGAAGTGTTCAGTGTTGGTGCACAATATTGATTTAATTGTGAGTAGAGTTGGAGAGATAGAGGTGTGGAGATGTATTAGACAGTTTAAAGTAATATGCTTAAGCAAATTAATGGAATAATTTATGGAATAATTAAAATTAATGCAATAATCAGAATATGTGCTAAATAAATAATGTTTGTAACAAGCATAGGTTTTTAAGGGCCAAAAAGGACATTTTGTAGTGTCACTGTTGGTAATTACAGACAATAGGTGCATTTGCCCAATTAACCCCTCTTTCTTAGAGCATTGTCCTACACACATTCACACAGACATGCACAAACATTGATCAGGAAATATACATGTGCACACACACACACACACACACACAGAGAGAGAGAGAGAGAGAGAGAGAGAGAGAGAGAGAGAGAGTATGTGTACATGCAACTGGCATTAAAATCAGTCAGCTATAAGCTGCAACTTCCCAGTCACTCTGTTCTTATTTCCATAGCAGCGATCAAACTGCAATGCTAATAAGTGTATTGATTTCATTTACAGAAATGAATATGTCAGAGGACACAGAACAGATGGGCTCTTTACGGATGTCTTCTAATGATTTCATTAGGTTTTTGTGAGGTTTCACTATGGATAGTGGACCTTTTCTTCTTGCTTTTTCCCCCTTCTGTTCTTAATCAGGGATATTGATTTTGTGCATGAGACATTTTAATTTCATGAAACAGGCATGCGTTGCTGTTCCCTGTCACAGCCCAGCAACCCACCAGTGAGTGCAAACCAGAGAAGGAGATGATGGGAAAATGGAAATGGGTAATGACAGAATAAGAAAATAGTAGACAGACAGATAGAAAGATAGAGTGAGTTGGGGGACAGTGTGGCAAAGAGTAGTCTACGTATGTATGTGGAATCACATACAGCAGTTCAGGGATGGATCTGTGCCTGTATGGGTGGGGTATATATAATTCCGCACCAACACAGACATTAACTAAACTACTGCACATATATGTGTGTCACTGGCTGGTGTAACATCAGTAAGATGATTTTAATTGTACATGCATGTACATAAAATGTCCATGCTTTGTACATGTATAACATATAACACAGATTTTTGCTTTTCTATTTATACTTAATTGTAAAATGACAGAACCTTCAAAGATACATAGATGTAGTGGTGCATTTTGGTTATGAAGCTGTGCTTTCAGCAACTCAGGTGAGCTAGTCTGACTGGCTAGTAGGACTGGCTTCTTTGGAAGAATTTGTGTGGTAATAAAGAGTTACACATTACATTATCTTAATTGTGGATGTGTTGATGCTGGTGCAGTTTTCTTATGCTCCCTGTATCAGCTGTCATCACACAGAGTAATTAACCTTTAGCCACATGGAATAGGAAATGGTCTAATATAATTATATAATAATTCTAATAGTATAACACACCTAATTTCCTTCCCTGTCAAATGTAATAAAATGTAACATAAAAGCAAGAGACAATTTAAAAATAAAAAAGACTACTATGATGAAATATGAATTAGAAGATGACATATTGCGGTTATTGTAACTTTCAGACAGTGGCACTGGACTTCTTCTGGAATACTGCTCCTCATCTGAGGTTAGAAACAAGAAAAATGGGCTTAGATTCAAGTTCAGAATTGTCCATATCTGAGCCATGATTGAAGTAATGTCTGTAATTACATCTGAGGTCTGAATACTGATGTGCACTATTTTGGTATTAGGTTCTCAGTGTGCACTTCACTCAACTCTGAATACAGCCAATATTCAATGAAAAATGTACAACATAAAATGGATATAAAAAGTTTACTCTACTATTGCACGTTTTTGTGCAAAAAAAAATAAATGAAACCAATATAAATTATGTCAGATCTTTTTCCACCTTTGATATGATAGAGCAACCAACCAAAATCAAGTGCAAAACAAATAGAAAAAAAAAAAAGAAAAATAAACAACTGTAACGAATCAAAAGCATTACTAGCATTATTCTTTTCCACCAGAATAATGAAATGGATCAACTTTAAACTTGAAATGAAACAGAATCGCATGCTTGGATTCAAAGCACCTTTTTAAAGGAGACGAGTTTTAAAGCGTGACCGCATTATCTACCAGAATGTGTAGTAACTCGGATGAATCTGCAACGTTTAAAAATATTCTCCACCAGTTACAATTCATGTAACAAATAAAAAAAGATGTTTAACACGTTTAAATGTATTCTCCAATTAATATAAGGAATTAGCTCGACTGGCGTGAAATATCTCTACATATCTAATCAATGTGTGTTGTGACCAGTTATAAATATACATCAGCCATGAAAGGGAATTCATGTATGTGTACATATACATATAGATAATTAACTACAACGGATTATAATTAATTATGACTATGTATGTGGCCTAGATCAGCTTTATGAACTCTAAAGAGTGAGTTTATCCTTCTGGCCAGGAAGAATTAACTCACAAAGTTTGTTATTAAAGATTAGAGCGGGTAACGAGATCTTATCCAGCGTTTAAGTGACTCATCACGTGACAAAACAGAGAAAATCAAGCGTGGGATAATAGATTTTAATAGCTAGATGTAACTATGGATACACACGACTAACTCTAAGCAAAACATGCATATGCACATCTATATACAAGGAGAAGAAAAGGTATAGAGAGAAAGAAATGAAGTAAGAGGGAGTGGCAGACAGAAACACAACTAATTAGCCTTTTTCAAAAACCAGCACGAACTTAATTCTCCTGTAACACAGGGGTACAATCTTAAACACAGATATAGGTTCATTAACTATACTTGCATAGCTTCAGGTTTGAAGGTTTGCGTGAGGTCGTGTAGAGTTCGCTGGTTCGTCGTGCCGTTTGAAAAGGCCGTCGGCCGTGAGGTAGTTGCATCCTTTGTCCGGGAGAGAGAGGTCCTGGCTTCCTCTTCCTGGGGCACGTGGCCGGAAGAGTGCAGAAGTGAAGTTAAAGAGTGACGAAGAGAAGACTAAGAGTGTGACTTAACTTAACGTGAAGAAGAGCGTGGTGTTGTTTTAAAGACAACACCAATGCACACGCCTCTTTGGGCTAAGGGCCAATCAGGAAGTTGGGTTTGCATGTCCGGATGAACTCTCTTTGTCTGGTCTCGGACCCTAATTTAAATGTCCAGGGAGGCGCTGGTTTATACCGTGTTATAAATGAAATTAAGAGAAAACATGAAATAATGTATCCCACTGTAATATGATATGCATAATCAATCCGGGTATCTCGAGACGATTAACTACATACCAAATTCGATGGACTTGTAAACAATATTACAAATAAAACCTGGTTACAGACATTTAAAATGATATGCTAAATTAAAACTATCTAAAGTCATTAAGGTTAGTTACATAAACACACAATATATGTAAACAAGATAACATCACACTATTTAGGCATTGAATAATTACATATAATTACATGTTACATTGAAAAGAGAGAGATTTCTCCATTGTGTGTCTAAGGTAAGCTTGTGAGTGTGTGTGTGTGTGTGTGTGTGTGTGTGTGTCCAGAAGAGGGGGCTGGCATTCTTCTAATGTCCCACCGGTCCTTGGTCACCTCAGGGTGACCTTAGGGAGGACATTTTCTCCTCTGGCCTTTGCGACTTTGAGGCTAAATCATGTGGTCGTAAACAGAGATTAGATCAGAGATTTACAGGCCCTTGGTCGGAGTTTTGGTGAACCCCTGCTGACGAACTAATCGTGAAGTTTCCCAGACGTTCAGTCATCAAAGTTTTCTTTTATTGCAGGGGTAAGTCCTGTGTGGGTTCCAAAGAGTCTTTTGCATCTGGCCGCAGGGGGCCTCTCGGGGTTACTCTCAGTCACCTGAGTGACGAAATTTTCTATGTTCCATCTGGGTTAATTCAGAAATCAGTTTGGGCACCGTCATACGCTACACAACCTACAATAACCTGGTGGCATACATGTGCACACCTTTTATAAGAATTAACTAATCACCATGGAAGCCATGTCCACACGGAGCTTACAAGCATGCCTGAGATCTCATTGTCTAAAGGTATCTATCAGGAGAAGGGTACAAATGAATTTCCAAAACATTACATTTACCATGGAGCACTCTGGAGGCCATCATCAACAAATGGAGAAAATGGGGCACCACAGTGACATTAACAAATATATGATGTCCCTCCAAAATTTGACCAAAGGGCAATAATATTTATGAATGAGACTGCCAAGATACCCTCAGCAAAATTAAAGGAGCTGCAGGAATATCTGGCAGGTACTGGTCACTCCCTACATGTGACAACAATCTCCCATATTCTTGATATGTCTGGGCTATGGGGTAGGGTGGCTAGACAGATGCCCTTTCCCATGAAAAAAAGCATCCATGCCCATGACACCACAGTAGAAGTTTTTGGGTATGATTCTAAAAGATGCTTGGTACAAAAACAAGACAGCTTATCACCCAAAGAACACCATACTCATGGTGAAGCATGGTGATAGTAATGCTTCATAATGCTGAACATAACATAATGCTATGGGCTGCTTCTCCTCAGCAGGGACTGGGACACTAATCAAGATAGAAGGAATCATGGATAGCTCCAAACACCAATCTATTTTAGCACAAAACCTTCAGGCCTCTGCTAGACAGCTGAAGATGAAGAAAATTTTCACTTTTCAGCATGATAATGACCCAAAGCACAAATGCAAATCAACAAAGGAATGGCTTCAGAAGAAGAAGAAGGACATTTTGGAATGGCCCAGATTTAAATCTAAAAAAAAAAAAACAAAACAAAACAAAAAACTGTGGAATGCCCCTCACAATTTACTAAACCTGGAGCATGTTTGCAAGGAAGAGTGGAATAAAATTGCCAGATCAGTTGGTAGAATCTTACCCCAAGAGACTGTGTTGTATTACAAAAAAAAGGTGCTTTAACAAAGTATTAGTATTATCTGTGTGTGTGCTGTTTTATCTGTTTAATCTCAGTCTCAAAAATCAGGTCAACAAATTTAGTAGTGTTTATGAAGCTGCTGACACAGTTCAGTGAAGGGTCCTCTTCAGTTCTCTGTCTATACCCACTCTCACAGTAAGGTCATACCCTCACATGGATTTTGATACCACTGCTATGCTGGTGACACTGAACAATTTTTTTCCCCTTCTACTCCCTCAGACACTAATGTTAATAAATGGATCTCAGAATGTCTGGCACATATCTCATCATGTCTATAAGCTGAAACTAAATCCCAGCAAGACTACATTGCTGTAAAGCCTGGAGATGCATTCCCATGTCAAGATCTTATGATCTCGCTGGAGAAATCTGAGATATCACTTTCTGTCACTGCATGCAACCTTGGGGTAGTCTTAGCAACTGACTATCCTTCTTGTCTCACATCACTAAAATGACTCGGTTATGCAGGTTTCTCCTTTACAACATCAGAAGGATCCAGCAATTTCTATACACAGAGACTACTCAGGTGCTGGTTCAGTCCCTCTGCATGCCATCTGACCTTTGCAACTGAGCCAGAATGCAACTGAAGTTTTGGATTTGGATTTGCACTCAAAAGATGAATATGAGATGATACAGTGCTGTGAAAAACGTTTTATGTATATCTCATACTAAGTTGTTTCAAAAATTCTCGGTATTTCTTTGCGAATTCTAATCTGGCCTTCTAATTTTCTAATTCTTCTAATTCTTACTGCTCATGAGTGGACTGCATTTTGTGGTATGGGCTTTATATTTCTATATGTATGGTAGTAAACCAGTGGTTTCTTGCTTTATCAGGACATTCCAAATCATTTTATTGGCTTTGCCCAATGCTTGTGCAATGGCTCTGATAGATTTTCCCTCTTTTCTCAGCTTCAAAATGGCTTGCTTTTCACCCATAGACAGCTCTCTGATCTTCATGTTCGTTTATCCTTTTTAACAAAAATTACAGTCTTCACAGGCTAA
The DNA here is from genome assembly GCA_023630585.1 of Cranoglanis bouderius. Lineage (NCBI taxonomy): Eukaryota > Metazoa > Chordata > Actinopteri > Siluriformes > Cranoglanididae > Cranoglanis > Cranoglanis bouderius. The sequence continues at coordinate 7,746,047 of CM042550.1, read as the reverse complement.
GCCTAGGGGTCAAACCAAGTAGACATTCAGAGCTATTAATTCTTTAAACAATCAATTTAACAGAGCATACCTGGGCAGCAAGAAAAACCTATCAGTCACATGCTCCAATATTTTTGATCACTTGAAAAAATGTGTGGGTTCAAACAAAAGGTGCCAAGTTATTTAAATATGAGGAAATGAAAGCTGAAATTCTGATCTTTTGTCTCATATTCATCTTTTGATATCAAACCCCAATGTCTTCAATGTATAGCAAAAACAATATAATTGGCCTTGCTGTTCCAATACTTTCAGAGGGGACTGTAAGTCACTGACTGTTTTTAAACAAAAACTGAAGACCTACCTCTTGACGTAGCACTTGAGTTAGCACTGATTTTTATTTAAAAATGCTTGTCTTGTGTTTTGTCTTCATACTGTACTAACCTCCCCAACAGGGTTTTAGACAGGCTTGGGGATTAATGGAATACATGTAACAGCGTTATGTAATCAGGATACAGAAGACTTGTAACTGTTATCCGTTACAGTTACGTCAATAAACAAAGTAATCAGATTACAGGTATATTTAGTAAACAATGGGAATACATTAGGATTACATTTTTTATTTATTTAAAACCAAAGAAATTAATCTTTTGACATAACACAATATAGACATCTGCATAATTATAGTTCTGTTTCTCTCTTGCCAGTTGTGACTCACATGAGCAACATCCTGGTGCATGTACAAATAAATTTTGTTAATTTGGTAGAAATTGACACAAATTGTTCTCTGAAATCATTTGTTAGGGTGACCATACTTCCTCTTTTTCCCGGACATGTCCTCTTTTTCGGACGTTAAAAAGCATCCGGCCGGGATTTCTAAATTTGAGAAAATGTCTGGGATTCTATGATGTGCTTATGGTCTAATACTCATGTGTGCACATATTTGCATTGCTTTAACCACTCTCTGTAATTGGTCGATTCTAAAAGGCTTGTAGCAACTATTGGCCAAATTCCTGCCTCTCAAGTATTAGCCTACTCTCAACAGTGCAAAGGTGAAACACTGTTGTGTACGATGTCAAACAGTTGCTTGAAAATAGCAGCAAATGACAGCTGTCCTGAAACGAAATAAGGCCCATGGCATTGGCCTTTTATTTATGTATTTGTTTGTTTGTTTATTTATTTGTTTATTTAATCAATCAATCAATCAATCAATCAATTAATTAAAACAAATCCAAACACTGAACATGTTTTAAGCTTAAAATAAGCTCTAAATAAAAGTATTTTAGATAATATTGCTTTTCTCTTCATTTTATGTGACCTTGAAGTAATCCAAAAGTAATCAGATTACATTACTTTCATATTGTGATACTTGGATTATGTTACTGATTACATTTTTTATGAAGTAATTTGTAACTGTAATGGAATACATTTTTAAAGTAACCCTCCCAACCCTGGTTTTAGACAGATGGTACTCTTAGTCCCTGATCTCTGTGAACTTTGTATGTCACTTTGGATAAGGGGATCTGCTAAATCCTTTGAATATAAAATGTAACTTAAGAATTTTGGATGAAAAATACAGCAAAACAGCTAGATCCTAGAGTAAAGGGAGAAGAGTCAATGACAGTGGTTTGCTGTAGATATGGCAAAATATAACACCCTTTGTATAAGCTTAGGAGTCCATGAAACATCATACACATCAATTTCATAGACAAAAAAAAAAAGCATGAAATGAAAGAAATGTATTCAACAGGGCAAGTTCTAGAGGCAAATTGCTTAGTGAATACTAAAGCTGCAATTTCCAACTCTGTGTGTGCAGCACACTGCCCTATTGATTAATCACATGGACACATGGGCAGAAATTGCACCAATTTTAACATTAGGGGAGAGGCAGCTCCGAAAGATGCTTTCATTTAAACCAGCATGGCTTTGGGGCAAGTAAGGAAAGGTAATAATGAGGGAGGGTACATGAGAGGTAGAAAGAAAGGAAGGGTTAGAAAAGAGAAAAGGAAAGAAGAAAAAGAAACAATAGGAAAATATGTGCTAGGAAAGTAAGTGGTGCTGCCGCAGGCAACGCTAGAGGGAGGCACAAAATGGTACTCCTGAGGTGCTCTGTGTTCTCCTCACTAACCACTAGCTCCTAATTACCCAATTATTATACTTGTTCCATTAACTTTACCATTCAACATCCATCTCTTAGGGTGTTAATGCTTTAAAGCACATGAAGACGGAGATAGAGAAAGGCAAAGTGGTGAATCAAATGAAATTTGCATTTTGAAAAGAGAAGGAGGGTAAGTGGAACAGTAATTGGTGAGAGAAAAGGGGAAAAGGTTAGAGAGGCCCTGGAGAGGGAGGAAGTGAAGCTATGATAGCTTGGAGCAGCAGTGCACTTCTGTCTTCTATTCTCCCCTTCCAAAATAAGAGACAGAAGGATTAGAATGATGCTGCAGAGAATAAAGATTGGCTAAGTATGGATACTGTTTTGCACAAGAATGGGCTGGAACAAGTGGTGGTGGTTGGGGGAGTGGGAGCGTGTTGGGGGGGGGGATTGTGCCAAAGTCATTCTTTGAAAATCTTCTTTCATAAAACGTTATAAATAATCAAAAGCTTATTTGTTAAAAAATAATGAAAGGAAACACTTTTGTTTAGTTTTCATTTTAAATGAGAATTTATTTTATTATATCAAATCAAAAATTTATTTTATTATATCAAGTGGTTGCATATCAAGCACTCACTCTCCAATATTACTAAGTCTGTCACAGACACAGTCACATGACCAAAATGAATCGAGGAGGGAAGCGTTCTGGGGCGCAGAACAGAAAAAGAAAAAGGGAAACTGAAAAACAGTACATTAAAATGAGGTCAGCAATGTCCAAGGGGATAAACAGCTTAACCCATCATTTTTATCACTGTAAGTCTTGAAGTTAATCAACATTTAACGTTGTGGCCTGAGAGGGCAAAGTGATTAAAGTTAATATCAGTTAATTTCCGAGTATCTCCGTCACTCAAAAAATAAAAAGTCTCTGTATGTTTGTAAATTTACATTAGAGAGAAACTTAGGAGATTGAGCCTCCCCACCAAACACAACCTAGTTATTGGGCATTTCGCTTCATTCTCTGTTAAGGCAGACCAGCACATTATGTCTTGCAGCGTGCAGTCAAACACGATATCAGAAACTACTGGCTGTGGTGTGAGTAAATTACCTCCTCCAGATGTAATTTAATAATTCCAGAGGCTAAGCCATTGACTTGCTTGTGATGGAGAAGTTGCCAATCATTTGGAACAATTAGGCATTTTTATTCTGCTTCTGTCTCTATTGAAAATAAACATTTTATTGCTTTGTACATGGCTGTTCATAAAAAAAGATGTGTCTTAAAGACCTGATCTACCATATCTTTTAGTTTTAAGCACTTTTTAAAATATATTTTTGGTAGTTTTTAGCCACTATTTCATAGTATACATGCAAGTACCTGTTGTTTCATACTGAAAGTTAACATTGTACTATGTATAACACTAAAATAATGGTCCGTTTATTCAGCCATGAAGATGGAGAGGACAATGAAGAGATGATAGAAAGTGACAAAGCAGGTGAAGAGAACAGGTAAGAACGGGCCACACAGGATATTATGACTAAAAAGTATCAAGAACCAGTATTGCAGATTTAAGGTATATATTTTGTGAAATATCTGGTCCGTTTACTCAGCCATGAAGATGAAGAGCACAGAGACAAGAAAGCAAATGAGTCCAGAGCAGGTGAAGAGAACAGGTAGGACTGGTCACACAGGATATTATGAATTGCATTACAGATTAGGGTATTGCAGATTTAGATATTGGTTTGTTTTGCAAACATCTAGTGCATGGAAAGATGCAGAGCAACATCTTCAGAATGACATCAGAGGAGAGGAGATGACAGAACAATGTAGAGATGCAACAGAGGATGTAGCAGAGGAAAGACCTTACTCAGAGGACCCATCAGACTGGCCTGCACCCCATTAAATTATTGACACTTTTAGGCAAAAAATGACTGAGAAAGAGCTTTTGAAATGTCCTGATGTGCCATATCCTAGATCCGAAAAGGGTAACGCTTTTCTAAAGCCAATAGTTATCGCTTATTATCTGATGGGGAGAGAACTGAGCGAGACTCGTTGTTGTATTCCAAGAAAGCGAATGAAGTGTATTGCTTTGTGTGTAAATTATTTTGTGATAAACGGCTTGTGTTGGGATACAACAACTGGCAGTGTCTTTCAAAAACACTACAGCATCATGAAACAAATAACTATCATGTAGATGCTTACCTTTCATGGAAAGAATTGGCAACTCGCTTGCAGTTAGGAAGAACAATTGACAGTGAATTGCAAAAGGTGATTGCAGCAGAAAACTCCTGCTGGAAAAGTGTTTTGACAAGAGTGATTGACTGCATTCTTTTTTTAGCTGAATGAAACTTGCCACTGAGAGGGAAGAAAGAACAATTGGGGAACCCTAAAAATGGTAATTTCCTTGGCTGAATTGAGCTGCTAGCACATTATGATGTTACAATGGCAGAGCATCTAAGAGAAACATCTTCCAAAAAAAACTCTTACCTGTCATGGTGTACCCAAAATGAGTTTTTGCAGTCTGTATCTGAATGCATTGTCAGCAAAATCTGTACATGCATTAAAGCAGCAAAATATTTAGCTGTTGAATTTGACTGCATTCCTGACATTTCAAAACAGGAGCAAGCCTCTGTTAATATGTCCACACAGATGAAAGTAAAAAAGCAAGTGTACAGGAATCATTTGTTGGCTTCACTGCTGTGAAGGACAAAGCTGGTCAAGGCCTAGCAGAGACACTGATTGAAGTGATTGGGAAGAATTTAGGATTGGAGTTAATTAATTGAGCTATGACAATGGTTCCAATATGAGAGGGGTTCAGAAAGGTGTCCAAGCTTTAATTCTAGAAAAAAACCCAGAGGCATTATTCATTCCTTGTTGTAGCCAAAGCCTTAATCTGCTTTTATGTGATGCAGCATCCTCTAACAGAGAATATTTGACTTTCTTCGGCACACACAGAGATTGTATACAATCTTCTCCTCATCAGTCAAGAGATGGGATATTCTGAAAGAATTTGTTGAAATTACTCTGAAGCCACTGAGTGAAACCAGGTGGGAGGCAAAACTGGATTCCATTAAAGCCTTGTGCTTTTAGCTTGGGGGAGCTCTTGATGCTTTGGAAAAACTTGAAAACATGGCTAAAGATGGAAAAATTGCATCATAGGTTCAATCACTCTCCGGAGAAATTGTGTGCATGGAATTTCTTGTCTGTTTGATAATTTGGTATGACACATGTAAGCAAGGCACTACAAGCAGCAAATGTGTCTTTGGACACAGCCGTTATGCTTACATTTACAGCATTTGGCAGACGCCCTTATCCAGAGCAACTAACATTTATTTCATTTATACGTCTGAGCAGTTGAGGGTTAAGGGCCTTGCTCAAGGGCCCAACAGTGGAAGCTTGGCGGTGCGATTTGTACTCACAACCTTCCGATTAGTTGCCCAACGTCTTAACCACTGAGCTACCACGGCCCCCTGCTGGTCAGTTTTCTGAAAGACTTCTTGGTTCAGTACAATTCCATGATGAAACCAGCAATTACAGTGCAGATGAGGACCCTGAGATGCATTTGAGGTATAGGGTAATTGTTGACACAGCTATCCAGGAACTTCGTGACAGATTTAAAAATATTGACCATGTCTCTGACAAATTTAGTTTTTTAATCAAGATGGAAATCATGACAAAAGAATAACTGGAGGAATCTGTAACGAGGTATGCACTTACAACAAGTGACATTTCAAGAGACATCATTCAGGAAATCCACCCTGCAAGCTGAATTCTCAATGGGCACAAAAAAGCCATTGCCAAGTTGAGCTTTATTCTACAGGAAAATCTAGACATCGTCTTCCCAAATTTGACAGTAGCCTTAAGAGTGTTTCTAACAATGCCACTAACAGTTACCTCTGCTGAAAGATCTTTCATCAAACTGAAACTTATTAAAACATATCTTCGTTCAACTATGAACAATGATCGCTTGACCCAGATGGCAATCATCTCAATTGAAAACTATCTAGCAAGATCAACTTCGTTTGATGACATACTTGAAAAATGGGCGAGTACAAAAGCAAGGCATGTTGAAGTGCTGTAATCTTATAGTGGGGAGGATGAGGTAGGGAGGAAAGTTGGGAGGGTGGATGCATGAAATAATTAGACAAGAAAAAAATTGACAACACATTTAATTGCAATTCTTGATTTATTTTTGAAAATATACTTTATGTACTTGAATTACTTGTGTTATTTGAATTGTATATTTGTTACACTTTGAAGCAGTATGAAAAGTGTTTATACAAGAAGAAAAACATTTATGCTTCCATTATAGGTGCAAATATTTTTGTCACCATCACTATTTTAAAATATAGTTTAAAGTATAGTTTTATTTGTATTTTGTATGTGTCTGTTTACAACGACTATTCACGAGGCCTATTCTATATTATACACATATAATTATGCTATAAACAAACACTTAAGCATCCTCATAGAACAAAATACTTAAAAAAAAACATACTAAATGAAGGATTCTTTAATGTAAAAATGCAAAATGTTTTCTGTGAGGGTTAGTGTTAGGGGATAGAATATACAGTGGCAAGAAAAAGTATGTGAACCATTTGGAATTAATTGGTTTACTGCATTAATTGGTCATAAAATTTCATTTAATTTCATCACAAGTATAAACAAACACAATGTGCTTAAGATAACAATACACAAACAATTATAATCTTTCATGTCCAAGTGAAAGATATAACACCATGTCAGAAAAAACAAAACAAACAAACAAAAAAAAAAACAGAATCACTGAGGTGGAAAAAGGATCACCCCCTTGCTTTAATTTGCCTTAAACGTCTCTACTAAATTTGCCTTAAATGTCTCTACCTACTTTGCACATCTAAACTTTGCAATATTTGCCCACTCATCTTTGCAGAACTGCTCAAGTTCAGTTGAATTTGAAGTCATTCCACAGATTTTCAATGGGGTTTAAGTCTGGGCTCTGACTAGGCCATGCAAGGACATTCACCTTTTTCTCCTTCAACCACTGTGTGGTCAGTTTTGCTGTGTGCTTTGGGTCATTGTCATGTTGGAAGGTAAATCTTCTTCCCCGTTGACAACTTTCTGGCAGAGGGCAGCAGATTTTCCTCAAGAATTTGACGGTATTTTGCCCCATCCATTTTCCTTCTATCTTGACAAGTGCTCCAGTCCCTGCTGCAGAGAAACACCCCCATAACAGGATATTAGCACCTCCATGCTTTACTGCAGGAATGTGTTATTTGGATGGTGAGCTGTATTGGTTTTCCACCAGACATATCCTTTGGTGTTGAGGCCAAATAATTCAATTTTAGTCTTGTAACGAATCAAAAGCATTACTAGCATTATTCTTTTCCACCAGAATAATGAAATGGATCAACTTTAAACATGAAAAAACGAAACAGAATCGCACGCTTAGATTCAAAGCACCTTTTTAAAGGAGACGAGTTTTAAAGCATGCCCGCATTATCTACCAGAATGTGTAGTAACTCGGATGAATCTGCAACGTTTAAAAATATTCTCCACCAGTTACAATTTATGTAACAAATTAAAAGATGTTTAACACGTTTAAATGTATTCTCCAATTTATATAAGGAATTAGCTCGACCGGCATGAAATATATCTATATATCTAATCAACGCGTGTTGTGACCAGTTATAAATATACATCAGCCATGAAAGGGAATTCATGTATGTGCACATATACATATAGATAATTAACTACAACGGATTATAATTAATTATGACTATGTATGTGGTCTGTAAATTGTAGTCTAGTTTAGATTCATGAACTCTAAAGAGTGAGTTTATCCTTCTGGCCAGGAAGAATTAACTCACAAAGTTTGTTATTAAAGATTAGAGCGGGTAACGAGATCTTATCCAGCGTTTAAGTGACTCATCACGTGACAAAACAGAGAAAATCAAGCGTGGGATAATAGATTTTAATAGCTAGATGTAACTATGGATACACACGACTAACTCTAAGCAGAACATACATATGTACATCTATATACAAGGAGAAGAAATGGGATAGAGAGAAAGAAATGAAATAAGAAGGAATGGCAGCCAGAAACACAACTAATTAGCCTTTTTCAAAAACCAGCACAAACTTAATTCTCCTGCAACACAGGGGTACAATCTTAAACGCAGATGTAGGTTCATTAACTATACTTGCATGGCTTCAGGGTTGAAAGTTTGCACGAGGTCGTGTAGAGTTCGCTGGTTCGTTGCGCCGTTTGAAAAGGCGTGAGCCGTGAGGCAGTTGCATCCTTTGTCCGGGAGAGAGAGATCCTGGCTTCCTCTTCCCGGGGCACGTGGCCCCGGGGGAGAGAAACCGGAAGGAGTGTAGAAGTGAAGTTGAAGAGTGACTGAGAAGTGAACTCTAACTTAACGTGAAGAAGAGCGTGGTGTTGTTTTAAAGACAACACCAACGCACACGCCTCTTTGGGCTATGGGCCAATCAGGAAGTTGGGTTTGCATGTCCGGATGAACTCTCTTTGTCTGGTCTCGGACCCTAATTTAAATGTCCAGGGAGGAGCTGGTTTATATCGTATTATATAGGAAATTAAGAGAAAACATGAAATAATGTATCCCATTGCAATATGACATGCATAATCAATCCGGGTATCTCGAGACGATTAACTACATACCAAATTCGATGGACTTGTAAACAATATTACAAATAAAACCTGGTTACAGACATTTAAAATGATATGCTAAATTAAAACTATCTAAAATAATTAAGGTTAGTTACATAAACACACAATATATGTAAACAAGATAACATCACACTATTTAGGCATCGAAAAATTACATATAATTACACGTTACATTGAAAAGAGAGAGATTTCTTCATTGTGTGTGTAAGGTAAGCTTGTGTGTGTGTGTGTGTGTGTGTGTGTGTGTGTGTGTGTGTGTGTGTGTGTGTGTGTGCGTGTGTATGTCCAGAAGAGGGAGCTGGCGTTCTTCTAATGTCCCACCGGTCCTTGGTCACCTCAGGGTGACCTTTAGGGGGGACATTTTCTCTTTTGGCCTTCGATTCTGAGGCTAAATCATGTGGTCGTAAACAGAGATTAGATCAGAGATTTACAGGCCCTTGGTCGGAGTTTTGGTGGACCTCTGCTGACGAACTAATCGTGAAGTTTCCCAGATGTTCAGTCATCAAAGGTTTCTTTTATTGCAGGGGTAAGTCCTGTGTGGGTTCCAAAGAGACTTTTGCATTCCAAAGGGCATCTGGCCGCAGGAGGCCTCTTGGGGTTACTCTCGGTCACCTGAATGACGAAATTTTCTATGTTCCATCTGGGTTAATTCAGAAATCAGTTTGGGCACCGTCATACGCTACAGTCTCATCTGACCATAACACCTTTTTCCATGTGGCCTCAGAATCTTCAAGGTGTGTTTTGGCAAAGCTTATTTGTGGGTGGCATACAAGCCACATTTGTGGAGAATTTGTGATGTTCTTTTCCCATGCACACAATGACCACTCTTTGTCATAAATTCCTGCAACTGCTTCAGAATTGCTGTAGGCCTGTTGGTAGCCTCTTTGACCAGTTTCCTCCAGGCTCTTTCATCCAGTTTGGAGTGACGTCCTAATCCAGGGAGGGTCTGTGCTGTACCAAATACCTTCCACTTCTTAATACTAGACTTGACTGTGATTCTAGGCATTGATAAAGCCTTTGAAATTGTTTTGTATCCATCTCCTGACTTGTGCCTGTCCACAACTTTATCCTGGAGATCTTTTGACAGTGCCTTGCCACCCATAGTTGCCATTGAGAAGCCATTGAGAAGGTGAGTAGCTACACCTGATTGAGTTTACAAGTCATTTTTAGGAGGGGGGGGTGATCCTTTTTCCAACTCAGTGATTCTGTTTATTTATTTATTTATTTTTTCTGACATGTTGGTGTTATATCTTTCACTTGGATGTTATAAGTTACAGTTAGTAAATACAGCTATATATATATATATATATATATATATATATATATATATATATATATATATATATATAGAGAGAGAGAGAGAGAGAGAGAGAGAGATTATTCACAGCCTTCTTTGCTCATTTACCAACTTACCATTTACCAAGGGTGCCAATATTAGTGGAGGGCACTGTAACTTCTCTGACCTTTCTGGACTATAACAAATCCAAAAAAGTAAATCTGAAAAATTATTATTAGGTATCTATTGTTGTCAGCTATAGTCAATAGTTCCTTGATTTAGGAAAGATAGTTCCCTAGCTTACTTAAGACTAATTATGAACTGCAGGATTCACATAAATTCTGCAAATTGATATTCGTTGTTATAATTTGTGAATAAAAAAAAATCCTGCAGGCCTGTTTTTATTTTTTTTTGTTTGTTTTTTCCTTCAGTGTTTCTGGGGGCATAGTGGTGGGGTTCTAGTCTAGACCATACCCACTGCCAGTTTAAATCAGATTACAGATCTGAATATTTGGAGCATTATACAGATATAGATAATGGCATTGTGTTACACCCCTAGCATATATACACTTTGCTTGTTACCTTGGCTTTTAGAGGCTAAGTTCACATCTGTACATTTTATAATGTTTGAAATATTTTCCAGATTTGCTGAGCGGCTGCAGTCTAGCACTTTTAGCAACAATGTCCAAGAACATTCACTGCAAATTAGTTATAATAAAGGAAAGAATGCTTAAAATAGCCAGACACTGTCTGCTTTATTAGTGTTGGATGGCCTAAGCCTGATAAGATCATATGTGTCAAAGGCACTATGTAAGCTATGGTGGTGATGGGTAAATTTTATGTAGCATATAATTAGAAAGCATCTTTTTTCAGAGCTTCTGCTCACTGTAGTACTTGCTTGAAAATAATTCCCTGAATATTATATGTTTGGACAAAAAAAATCACATTATTGCAATTTGAAAAATTATGTTTTAATTCATGAATGCTGATGTGAAGTCTGTGGCATACACAATCTTCCTAAGTGAACGTGTTTGTTTCTCTAATTTTAGCCAATGATGTCTGCCAGTGTCTGATTCAGACAGTTCTCACAGGGTCTTGAACTGAAGACTGTTGAAGGTAATGCGCTCTGGCTCAAGACTGAAACATTTTCTTTTTTTCATCTATAGGCCAGCAACAGGCTGACTGTTGCTGGGCACTGAGCTATTAAAGCAGCATTTACTTCAACATCAAGGTTTTTCTGTGTGGCAAAATCTCTACATGCAGTAATCCACTATCAAACACATTACTGAAGTGAGACAGTTTTGAACTGTGCTGATTCAATCCTTCAATAAAACCCTTCAATGCCAGCACCATGTCAGTTGTTACTTAGTCAGTGGATGTTCGTGGATGTCCACTTCTCTGCTGGTCTGCAACACTTCAAGTATATACAGTATATATACAGTATAAAACACTTTAGATTCCCAAACATTAGTTTTCTAGCACAAAATTAAATGTTAAAGAAAAATGTTTGTATGTCATTAAAGAAAGCAGCATATTATGTAAGAGACCACTTTTCAGACAAAAAACACAATGAAGGCTGCTGAGATTTGCTGCAAAAATAAGAAGCCAGTGCGAAAGTCAAAGTCTCCAGAAGAACTGTGACTGGTTCTGCAAGATGCTCAATAAAACTTACTAGCTAATTCCCTTATAAAATTGCACAAATTGTACTGGAGACTACTACTTTTATTTATTTATTTATTTTTTGTCACACCAAATATTGACTTTTTTTAATGTAGAAACATTTAATTTCATTATTTTGAAAGCATCTTTGCGCTACAGCATTTCTTTGCGTGTGCCTAAAACTTTTGCACTGTGTATATATATATATATATATATATATATATATATATATATATATATATATATATATATATATATATATATATATATATATATATATATATATATATATATGTATATACAGTGGGTATAGAAAAGAATCACCCCCCTTTAAAATAATCACATTTTGTTGCTTTTCAGCCGCCTGAAATGACAACGGACATAGGGTGGTCAGGAGTATGAGAAACATAAGACTTCTCAGGTTTGCTAAAAATAGATCACATTTTAAGTAAAAACAACAGTGCAGCAGCTGGGTACTTAAGAAAATTGCCATTTCCTGCAATCAGAAATCAATATGCATTTAACCAAGACCACAGACATCATAAACCTCAAAATTTTGTTTTCAGTTTTTATTTAATTGCCACTCTTACCAAAATTGTTTTGCTAATGTGCTGGCTAATGGTACAATCAAAACCACATAAAAAATGTCATATGGAATGTTATCTTTTATACATTTCAATATTGTTATGTGTTATGTACAGTATGAATGTTTATGTTTCTATTTATTAAATCAGAGTAAGTGCTAGTATCCAAGATTTGTCTCCTTGATTTCTGGAAACTGGAAAGATCAACACTGGATTAATTTGACAGGGACTTTTATTACACCTTTTAAGAGTAATGTGGAAAATATACAGGATGAGAAATCAGATAATATAGTCTCAGTTTCTTCCTCCCCACTCTTGTTTAGCAGTTATGCATTACCTGCATTACATGCTCCAACAACACAGATGTTTAAAATGACAACTGAATTCATTTGTGTTGTCTAGTGCAATGCTTAAGCAGCAGTATAAGCAGTGCATTAATGTAGACCAAACCATGGCAAACTGTATTTCAATGTATGTACTCCAAGTATATTTAGTGCAACAGGCAAGCATTCCAAAATATTATATGAAATTGCAGTTGCATAAACATGCTGTATGAATGTTACAAGTATTTGTCTAGTCATATTTCTTCTATTTGTCTAGTCTTTACTTCTACGTTGAAAATGTAATTTAGTTAATAGTGATTACAGAATTCATATTCCTCCTTTTTTATTACTGAAAAGAGCCATAAAAAGTAGTCAAGTTGGATTCATTGGCAGACCATTTTAAGTCAGAAATACAGTACTGTGCAAAAGTTTTAGGCAGCCTATTTCTTTAGTACAAACTTTGATATAGATTTTTTATTTTATGACTTCTACATTATCAAGTCAGTACAAAAAACAATTTTAGATTCCCAAACATTAGTTTTCTAGTACAAAATTAAATGTTACAGAAAAATGTTGGTATGTCATTAATGAAAGCAGCATATTGCATAAGAGACCAAAAATAAAAAGCAAGTGTGAAAGTCAAAGTCTCCAGAAGAACTGTGGCTGGTTCTGCAAGATGCTCAATAAAACTTGCCAGCTAATTTCCTTATAAAACTGCACAAATTGTACCGGAGACTACTATTTTTATTTTTGTTTAAATTTTTTTGTCACACCAAATATTGACTTTGTTTCATTTACTACTGTTTACTGCTCTTTATGGTATTTCTTTTTAACATGGAAACATTTAATTTCATTATTTTGAAGGCATCTTTGCTCTACAGCATTTCTTTGCATGTGCCTAAAACTTTTGCACAGTACTGTGTGTATATAATATTCTATAATAAGTACTCTATAATATATAATAACATCACACTTATTTCATGTCTCCTCCAAACAACATGTTTTCTTGAGTATCAAGACAGGAACATTCATGAATTATGTGTTGCACAAAATAAACACCACTCATTCATCCTTATCTTCCATATCACGACCCTCTGCCCTCTCACTCCTAGCTTTTTTACCAGATGGTCCAAAGTAATTTAATGTTGGGTTTTTTCATCTCTGCCCTTCAAACTATTCTCTCTCTGTCTTGAGTTTTTTTGGACTATCAACAAAAATAAGAGCCTGTGTCAGTGCAATAAAAGCGCTCCCATTGGCTGCAGCCTGTAGGTGTTATGGCCAATCAGGAAAGTCAACATTGCACAACCACACACAGAATATCCCTGCTATGTTTATGTGTGGAACTTGCTTTCGTAGGCTTTTGAGTGGATAAAAGTTAGAAACCCTCTTCATTTCTCCTCTTTTTTGTCGATGATTGTACCAAAAGATTTTGGTAAAGTTTTTATTTTTTAAACTACATTTTAGTCTCATCTTTTTTTGTCAACAATATTGCATGTTGATATAGTCACAGTTAGTGTTTAATGACGGTTTCACTTCGTCATTGTCTCTTCTTCGTCATGGAAAAAAGATCATTGACAAAGATTTTTCGTCATAGTTTCCGTTAATGAAATTACCACTACTGGCAATAATTAAAATGAACAAAAATTTTAAAGTTTGCCTACCTAACAATTTAGATGGATGCTAAGTGGTAAAGTTACATGAAACTGTTTACCAAGCATTTATTCAGTGAACCACTAACAAATGAATTGAAGCGCAATTTGCTGTTCATCACTATGGGAATGTAATATACTATGTTATGCATGTTTTAACACATAAGTATCATTTCTTAGGCCATCTATATCTATCTATCTATCTATCTATCTATCTATTTATATATATATATATATATATATATATATATATATATATATATATATATATATATATATATATATATATATATATATATATATATATATATATACAGTATCTCACAAAAGTGAGTACACCCCTCACATTTTTGTAAATAATTTATTATATCTTTTCATGGGACAACACTGAAGAAATGACACTTTGCTACAATGTAAAGTAGTGAGTGTACAGCTTGTATAACAGTGTAAATTTGCTGTCCCCTCAAAATAACTCAACACACAGCCATTAATGTCTAAACCGCTGGTAACAAAAGTGAGTACACCCCTAAGTGAAAATGTCCAAATTGGGCCCAAAGTGTCAATATTTTGTGTGGCCACCATTATTTTCCAGCACTGCCTTAACCCTGTTGGGCATGGAGTTCACCAGAGCTTCACAGGTTGCCACTGGAGTCCTCTTCCACTCCTCCATGACGACATCACATTGCTGGTGGATGTTAGAGAACTTGCGCTTCCATTTGAGGATGCCCCACAGATGCTCAATAGGGTTTAGGTCATGCTTGGCCAGTCCATCACCTTTACCCTCAGCTTCTTTAGCAAGGCAGTGGTTGTCTTGGAGGTGTGTTTGAGGTCGTTATCATGTTGGAATATCCAGTTTCCGAAGGGAGGGGATCATGCTCTGCTTCAGTATGTCACAGTACATGTTGGCATTCATGGTTCCCTCAATGAACTGTAGCTCCCCAGTGCCGGCAGCACTCATGCAGCCCCAGACCATGACACTCCCACCACCATGCTTGACTGTAGGCAAGACACACTTGTCTTTGTACCCCTCACCTGGTTGCCACCACACACACTTGACACCATCTGAACCAAATAAGTTTATCTTGGTCACATCAGACCTCAGGACATGGTTCCAGTAATCCATGTCCTTAGTCTGCTTGTCTTCAGCAAACTGTTTGCGGGCTTTCTTGTGCATCATCTTTAGAAGAGGCTTCCTTCTGGGATGACAGCCATGCAGACCAATTTGATGCAGTGTGCGGCGTATGGTCTGAGCACTGACAGGCTGACCCCCCACCCCTTCAACCTGTGCAGCAATGCTGGCAGCACTCATACGTCTATTCTGCAAAGCCAACCTCTGGATATGATGCTGAGCATGTGCACTCAACTTCTTTGGTCGACCATGGCGAGGCCTGTTCTGAGTGGAACCTGTCCTGTTAAACCGCTGTATGGTCTTGGCCACCGTGCTGCAGCTCAGTTTCAGGGTGTTGGCAATCTTCTTATAGCCTAGGCCATCTTTATGTAGAGCAACAATTCTTTTTTTCAGATCCTCAGAGAGTTCTTTGCCATGAGGTGCCATGCTGAACTTCCAGTGACCAGTATGAGAGAGTGTGAGAGCGAAACACCAAACTTAACACACCTGCTCCCCATTCACACCTGAGACCTTGTAACACTAATGAGTCACATGACACCGGGGACTAATTGGGCCCAATTTGGACATTTTCACTTAGGGGTGTACTCACTTTTGTTGCTAGCGGTTTAGACGTTAATGGCTGTGTGTTAAGTTATTTTGAGGGGACAGCAAATTTACACTGTTATACAAGCTGTACACTCACTACTTTACATTGTAGCAAAGTGTCATTTCGTCAGTGTTGTCCCATGAAAAGATATAATAAAATATTTACAAAAATGTGAGGGGTGTACTCACTTTTGTGAGATACTGTATATATATATATATATATATATATATATATATATATATATATATATATATATATATATATATATATATATATATATATATATATATCATATGTAATCATAATTATAGTACTGAACTCTTTCCAAGTCATCAGAGTCTACTCGCTTCTAGCCCACTCTGCTATACGCTGCCATGCCTATGGCACAACGGAAGGATTGAATTCAATTATTTATAAAACAGCACAGTTGAATTCTCCAATCTGATTTGCCAGAAGGTGTTGATTAATGTTCTGTAACAGCAGGGCTTTGGTAGTAGTACTGGCTGCAAGGCAAATCACATATTTATATTAATGCACTCATTCTAATATCTTATCATTTCCATAGTAACAGATAATTCACAAGGATTTATATGGGGGACATAATATCATAATCAATTAGTAGTCCAGGACATGGTGTTACATTTAACATGAAACAGCGGCGGACAACAGTTCAAACAGTCCAACAATAGACTATACACAACACCATACAATAGACTATACACACCACTACACAATGAACTATACACAACACTATACAATAGACTATACACAACACTATACAATAGACTATACACAACACTATACAATAGACTATACACAGCACTATCCAATAGTCTATACACAACACTATATAATGGACTATATACAATACTATAGACCAGTGGTCACCAACCCTGTTCCTGGAGCTCTACCTTCCTGAAGACTCCAACCATAATTGTGCCCACCTGACCATCTAATCATTGCCTTAAGAAGTTCTTGATCAACTAAACAGGTGTGCTGCAGGAACGTAGATTTCAAGGAAGAGGGCTGATGACAACTGCTATAGACTACACAAACAATATAAGGAAATATGATATAAGGATAATATAAGGGGAAAAAATACACAGATTAAAAAAATGTTATTTAACAAACCATCATTGATATGGTGAAGCTTTCTGTAAGGAGATGTTCATTTAACATTTATGGAACCGTTGCATTTTTATTTATTTATTTTTTTTAACCAACTGCATATTCTTTATTAACTTCAAGAAAAAGTGAGGGAATGACTGTTTATAGCTGCTATAAGGTAAGTCACAACAGGAACCTCTCGGGCATGGATGCAAATGCAGGCTTTATTTGAACAAAGTCAGTAGACAAACACAATATCAGATGATTAGCAGAGAGATTTAACTAGGCTAATCAAAACTTAATAAGAAACAGACTTAATAATACATTTTAAAAAATAATAAATAAATCAATAAAAAACAATGCAAAAGTGTAAAACTTTGCAAAGAAACACTAAAAGTCTGGATTATTTATGGGGAGTGTGCTAATTGTGAACAGGTGGTTGTGATTAGAAGTCTGAGAAATGAGAATGAGGTAATGGATTAAATAATTGGTCATGTAACTGGGTTTGTATTTTTAGGGTTTTGGCAAATGGAGTTCGTAAAAAGGATACAGTTTTACAGACATTCCGCAACATTAAATATTAACTGTAAATGGGTAAAAAAAAAAAAAAAAAAAAAAAAAGTCACTGTTTGATAAATAAAAATTGTAATCATTGGCAAACTGCTTGTTATGTAACCAGAATAAGGCAGGATGCAAGTGCAGAGATAAATTTTGTCAGTTTATTAGGAACAGCAGAAAAGTTAAGCTAATTCCAACAAATCACAAAATCCAAAGAGTAGTCGAAAAATCAGGCAGAGTTCAATAACACAGGTAAGCAGTAATATTAGAGGTAATCCAGAGAGTAATCAAAAAACAGGCAAAGTTCGGTACACAGGAAACAGTAATAATCCTCAGAAGCAAAGCCATAATCCACAGTTCAAAAGAAACAGAGCAGGGTTCAAAAAGCCAGAATATCAGTCCGAAATAATATGCTCAGTATGTGCAAACTTTAACGTGAACAAACAATACCTCGCGTCGTGCCTGAAAAACAAAAGTCCGTAAATAGTGTGTATGAGTGAATGAACAGAAATTGAGAACAGGTGTGTGTAATTAGAATGAGGGTGACTGTGGGCGTGGGAGTGTGTGAGTATTATGGGAGGTGTAGCTCGTGGCGGCCATGTTAGGAGGCTGCTGTGCTGACTGGGAAGTTGAGTTAGTGGCGGCCATGTTTGCCGAATATTTCCCCCCCATGTTTGCCGAATGTTCCCCCCCCCCCCCAAAAAAAAAGGGCTCACTCCGGGAGCCTTATCCAGACAAGGACGGCCCCTGGGTCAAGGTGCGAGATATTCGGGATGATTCCGGTGGAAATCTTGAATGAGGCTGGGGTCCAGAATGTCCTGCACTGGGACCCAGCTTTGCTCCTCAGGGCCGTACCTCTCCCAGTCTATAAGGTATTGGAGCCACCCTTGACGGCGACGAGACTTTAGAATGTCGCGTATTCTGTACGCCGATTGTCCATCGATTTCTAGCATAGGCAGGGGTGTGTTGCTGGGCTGTTCGGTGGTGAGAATACCTGGGTGCACGGGCTTTAGGAGGGACACATGAAAAGATGGGGCTATGCGCCAGTGAGGAGGTAGGGCCAACTTGTAGGTTACTTCATTTACTTGTTTAAGAATCTTGAAGGGACTGGTATACCTGGAACAGAGCTTTTTACACGGGTGATTGGGTCACAAATCCCTGGTTGAGAGCCACACTCGGTCTCCTGGCCGATACAGAGGGGTGGCTTGGCGGTGTCGGTCGGCCTGTGTTTTGGCCTGATGAGCGGCTTGTTGTAGTTGCCAGTGAGTGGCAGCCCAGACCTGCTTGCTGCGTTCAAACCACTCATTTACTGCAGGGGCGTCGGTGGCCGTGGCATTCCATGGGAAAAGGGGCGGTTGGTATCCCAGAGCACACTGGAAGGGAGTGAGTTTAGTGGCGGAGTGACGAAGGGAGTTTTGTGCGTACTCTGCCCAAGGCAGGAAACTGGACCAGTCAGAAGGGTTTTTTGAACAGAAAGAACAGAGTATACGGGCCACTTCCTGGTTGGCTCGTTCTACTTGGCCATTGGACTCGGGGTGATACCCTGAGGTGAGACTGACATTAACCCCTAGTTTTTCCATAAAACCTGCCCATAACTGTGAGGTGAACTCGGGGCCCCGGTCACTAATTATGTCTTCGGGTAACCCAAAATAATGAAAGACGTGGGAAAAAAGGAGCTCTGCAGTGTAAAAGGTGGATGGGACATTAGGGAGAGGGATTAGGCGTAGGGATTTGGAGAAACAGTCAATAATGACAAAGATAGTAGTATTGCCTAGTGAATTAGGGAGATCTGTGATAAAATCAATAGCTAGGTGTGACCAGGGACATTGTGGAATGGGTAGTGGCATGAGTTTACCAACGGAGAGCGCTCTGGAGACCTTAGATTGGGCACAAGTACTGCATGACCTGATGGCTTGCTGGATATCATGCAGCATGCGGGGCCACCAATATTTGGGCTTTAACAGGTGGTATGTGTGTTGAACCCCGGGATGACCTGTGCCAGGAGCTGTGTGAGCCCACTTTATTAAATGGTCCCGGAAGGCCCGTGGGACGAAGGTTAGGGCTGGAGGGCAGGCAGAGGGAATTTGACTGCGAGGCACCTGGGCCAGTAGGTGGTCTAATTCCCATTGGACGGCCGTTACCAGGCAGGACGGAGGTAAGATAGGGTCTGAGCTGGCTGGTTTGGGTTCTTTGGAGAACATACAGGATAGTGCGTCGGCTTTAGCGTTTTTTGAACCTGGGTGATAAGAAAGGGTGAATCTGAACCGGGCAAAAAACAGGGACCAGCGGGCTTCACGTGGGTTCAGACGCTTAGCAGTGCGCAAGTATTCTAGGTTTTTATGATCTGTGAAGACGAAGAAAGGGTGTTCTGCCCCCTCCAGCCAATGTTGCCACTCTTCCAGTGCCAGTTTGAGGGCTAGGAGTTCCCGATCGCCCACATCATAGTTACACTCCGCTGGGGTCAATTTCCTAGAGAAGAATGCCACTGGGTGGAGTTTCGGTTTTTCCCCAAAACGTTGGGACAGTACGGCCCCTACCCCGGTCTCAGAAGCGTCCACTTCCACCACAAAGGGACGAGATGGATCGGGGTGCTTGAGAATGGATGCCATGGTGAAGGCGGTTTTGAGTCGTAACATAGCTGCCTCGGCCTTTTCGTTCCACTGCAGGCAGCACGGTCCACCACGTAGAAGGGCTGTGAGGGGTGAGACGATTGAGCTGAAGCCCCGAATGAAGCACCTGTAGAAATTTGCAAATCCAAGGAAGCATTGTAGTTCCTTTATAGTAGTAGGTGTGGGCCATTGTGTGACTGCAGTGACCTTGCACTGATCCATAGCGACCCCCTCAGGGCTGATCACATATCCCAGGAAGGTTGTGGTTTGCTGGCGAAACTCACATTTTTCTCCTTTGACATACAACTGGTGAGCAAGCAATTTCTGAAGGACTTGGCGAACGTGGGAGACATGAGTTTCTTAGTCGGGGGAATAAACCAAAATGTCGTCAATGTAGGCCACCACGAACTTTCCCAGCATATCTCGTAGCACATCATTAATGAGGTTTTGGAACACTGAAGGAGCATTAGTTAGTCCATACGGCATAACCAAGTATTCGTAGTGGCCATTAGCTGTGCTGAAAGCGGTTTTCCACTCGTCTCCCTACTGTATGCGTACCAGGTTATACGCACTGTGTAGGTCCAGTTTAGTCAAAAACTTTGCGTCGCGCAGTTGTTCCAGAGCTGAGGGGATGAGTGGAAGTGGGTAGGGGTATTTAACTGAGGCCTGATTCAGACCTCTGTAATCAATGCAAGGTCTGAGGCCCCCTCCCTTCTTGGCCACAAAAAAGAAGCTGGCAACTGCTGGGGACGTGGAGTGGTGGATGTAGCCCTGTTGGAGGGCCTCCTGGATATACTCCATCATGGCCCGGTGCTCAGCCTGTGACAGGGGGTAAATATGGCCCCGTGGTGGTGTCATACCGGGGAGCAGGTCGATTGCGCAATCATATGGGCGATGCAGAGGAAGGCCACCAGCCTTGGCTTTGCTAAATACTTCCCTGAGGTCCCAGTACTCAGGGGGTATGTAGACCTTGGAAGTGGTTTCGGGACTTTCGATGGTGGTGGCCGAGACAACCAGTGTGGGCGTTATGAGACAATGTTGTTGGCAATAGGGAGACCAGCCCGTAATCTGTTTGTTAGCCCAGGAGATCTGTGGGTCATGATGTTCCATCCAGGGCAGCCCCAGAATGATGGGATGTCGGGCGGAGGTGATTATCCAGAATTGGATTTCCTCCCGATGGAGTGCGCTGATCTGGAGTAGAAGAGGTTGAGTACGGTGTGTAATGAAGCCGTCGCCAATGGGATTATCGTCAATAGCTTGAATCCGGAGAGGTGATGATAGAGGGCTGGTAGGTAGGCCAAGCTGACGTACGGTTTCCTCATCTATGAAACTGCCCACTGCCCCGGAGTCGAGCAGTGCTGTAAGATGAATAGAAGTGCCTGAGTGTTCAAGTATGACTGGTAGCATAAAAGCATGAAGAGTAAAGTTATGTTTTTGACTCACCGGTGATGAACTGGTGCAGTGGCCGCCCCTCGCTGAAGGGTTGCGTGAGGGGGGGGGGACCGGGCAATTGTGAATGTGATGGTCAGCTGGGCCGCAGTAGAGACAGAGGTGCTCCCGTCGTCGCCATTCACGCTCCTCTTGGCTGAGCCTAGCGTGGTCGAGCTGCATGGGTTCCGCGAGCGTCGGGGAAGTTTCTGGACGGCTCTGAACGAAGCTGCGGCTGTGTAATAGTTGGTCGAGCCGGATCGCCAAATCGATAAGTGAATCCAAGGATAGCGGCTTGTCGCGGTATGCCATTTCCGTGACGATGGTTGGGTCGAGTCCCTGACGGAAGACGGCCTTGAGTGCGACGTCGTTCCAGCTGCTTCCAGCCGCAGTCGTCCGGAACTCCAGCACATATTCAGCGACGCGATGGGAGCCTTGTCGAAGGGTGAGCAGACGCTCGCCCACCTCCTGGTCGTCTGGAGAATGATCAAAGACGTGCCGGAACATAGTGGTGAATCGCTCGTATGAGGTTAAAGGTTCCCCACCTCGTTTGTGCACCACTGCAGCCCATTTCAGCGCCTTGTCCGTGAGCAGGGTCATGAATCGTGCTATTTTTTCCGTGTCAGAAATATTTCCGTGACATGAGAAACACAAGGAACATTGGAGCATAAATCCCTTACACTGTGCTGGGTCGCCAGCATATTTCTCCGGCGTAGGCATGGGAAGCAGAGGTACCGCCAAGGAAGCAGACATGGTGGACTGCGTCCCAAAGGTGGTCGCTTGGGAGAGATGCTGCAGAGCCTCATCGACTCCACCCAAGAGTTGCTGTTGCTCGCTGAGGAGCTGCCCATGTGCCGTGATAGTTTGACGAAATTCGCTTTCTGCATCCATGGTTGGCGAGGTATTCTGTTATGTAACCAGAATAAGGCAGGATGCAAGTGCGGAGATAATTTTGTCAGTTTATTAGGAACAGCAGAAAAGTAGCTAATTCCAACAAATCACAAAATCCAAAGAGTAGTCAAAAATCAGGCAGAGTTCAATAACACAGGTAAGCAGTAATATCAGAGGTAATCCAGAGAGTAATCAAAACACAGGCAAAGTTCGGTACACAGGAAACAGTAATAATCCTCAGAGGCAAAGCCATAATCCACAGTTCAAAAGAAACAGAGCAGGGTTCAAAAAGCCAGAATATCAGTCCGAAATAATACGCTCAGTATGTGCAAACTTTAACGTGAACAAACAATACCTCGCGTCGTGCCTGAAAAACAAAAGTCCTTAAATAGTGTGTATGAGTGAATGAACAGAAATTGAGAACAGGTGTGTGTAATTAGAATGAGGGTGACTGTGGGCGTGGGAGTGTGTGAGTATTATGGGAGGTGTAGTTCATGACGGCCATGTTAGGAGGCTGCTGTGCCGACTGGGAAGTTGAGTTAGCGGCGGCCATGTTTGCTGACCGCTGGGGATGCTGGGAATTGAAGTCACGCTCCTGGTGCGACCTAACACTGCTGTGGTATAAGAGGAATAAAACATATTGGGGATGTGCTGTTATATGAAAATATTCAACTTCTGTGTCCACACCATCATGGATTATTTTTTTTTCCTTACATATTGAATCTATTTTCTGCATTTCATAGCAGAATATAATCAGCACTTAGTATGTGCTCCATTGCTATTGTAAAGGACTAATCAGGTTTATTTTATAATTTCTATAAAATTCTATTCCAGATGATGCCTCTAAAATATACTGCAGTGCATATTACTATAAATATACTGCAAGAGCACAACACTCCTACTTGTATTATGCAGAGGCAGTGTAATAATTCTGTATTTAAAACAAGGTGAGGACTATGAAGTGATCTCAATGTAAGGAATCAAAAGGAATTATGATAAACAAAAGAAGACTACTACACTGGTTATGCTCACCTCTGGCCTTTATATGGTCCAAGATTGTGTGGGATTACTTATTTAAGTTTATGTTCCAACTTCCAGACATGAGGTTCAGAGTAACACTGATCCTTATTGCATATGCATTCAACAGAATCTCTTTGAACTCCTTCCATGAATGGCAAAACACTGAATAATACTCACATAAAAGTAACATGCACAATACAGCACAGCATCTAAGATACTGTGTATATATATATATATATATATATATATATATATATATATATATATATATATATATATATATATATATATATATATATGTGCTTTGTGTGTGTGTGTGTGTGTGTGCATGTGTATAATGCATATTCCGAGTATTACAGAGCAAACGTCTTGATTCATGATTTGATTTTAGTCCAAGGAATCATTAAAAACAGAAAATATGGTACCAGAACAGTTTGTGGGTATTTTGTGGGCTCACAGTAAATCCAGCATCACAATAAAATATGTGTTGATGGAGATGCAGATGGAAGTGATTCATCGTTCGTGCTATGTCCATCGGCTGAGTCAATGTAGCTGTGATGCAGAGTGAGCTCAAAGAGCTTTGACTTTCAAACTGACTGGCTGCCACTACATGTAGTACAATTTACATGCCATGTCCATGCAGAGCACAAGCTTATTAAATTCAGGCTCCAGAAGGCATTCGTGGATCTCAAATGCACCTGCACTATCATTCTCGTAGAAACTCCTGAGCTTTGTCTGCATAATGAAGCTTTTAACATACTAAAGCTGCATGCTAAAGCTCCCTGGTGTTGACTGTATACTGGAACTGCATACTGATTTGAACAGGTAAGATAAATGGCAGTTAATCACAAATGAGAAATTTTATAATCAATTGCTTTAGCATAAAAATTTAGCATTAAATTATTTTTTATGTCTGTTAGTTGGTCTGTGTTTTTTTTTTTCATTATCTGATATCTGCCAAACTGTGGTATATTTCAAAGCATCCTTTAAAATGCGCAGTGATATTCCAACCATTAAAACTCATTTGTTAATTAATTAAATATGAATGAATGGATAAATGAATGAATGAAATGTGATGGAAATGGACAGATATTGAGATGTCAGATATCACACAAGAAACCTTCATAACAAGTTAATTATTATTAAAGCTTATAAACTTTATTATGACATATTTTACTATTACTAGCTTTACATCTGAAAGTTTTTCTGGATTTATATAAAATAAAATGTCTGTAACTGGAATTTACAAAGTATGTAGGTTGGAACTGGTATTATCCCATACACTACAAAAAAACGAAAGAGACTAAATCAATATTTGATTCATATATTGAATAGAGAGATCTGAAAATTTTAATCTGAGCACAGGTTACCATCTGTGAATTTGACATATTCTGCCTGTGTCCGTGTGGGTTTTCTCCAGGTTCTCTGGTTTATATCAACCTCCCAAAAACACGCTGGTATGTGAATTGGCACTACACTGTCAACACTGCATGAGGACAGCCATACTAATAAAGCAATTGTGTGAGTGTGTATGAGAGAGAGAGAGAGAGAGAGAGAGAGAGAGAGAGAGAGAGAGAGAGAGATTCTGCTCAAAAGCTTTACATGAACTGAGTAAGGGAGATTGTATTTGGTTCTGTGATCTAGAATTAGGCTTATGGTTAAGCATACAGTATGTACAGCACATGAACTACAGCCTGCATTCATCATAATCTCTAGCAATAATGATGCTACTGGGGTTGCACATCAGACCACTGTCCAGGCAGCATGCTAATGCTGAACCTCAGAATTTTTCTGAAGACATATGCACACACACACACACAGCCACCCACACACAGCCACACACCC
Source organism: Cranoglanis bouderius (assembly GCA_023630585.1). Lineage (NCBI taxonomy): Eukaryota > Metazoa > Chordata > Actinopteri > Siluriformes > Cranoglanididae > Cranoglanis > Cranoglanis bouderius. The sequence continues at coordinate 7,720,647 of CM042550.1, read as the reverse complement.
ACCCACCCACACACACACACACACACACACACACACACACACACACACGCATGCACGCACACACAGCAAATTGCAAAATACCAAGATGAAAGGTGCAGTGACTGGTTTAGTTCTACATTTCATTTTTTTTCTTTCATTATGCTTGAAATAGAGAGAGAGAATGAGAGAGAGGATATTTCCTACCCATATTTTCTCCATTTCATGCTCTTTTGAAACTCACTTCTCTTTCCTGCACAGATTCTACCTGTCACTTTGCTAAAAGTGTGCACTTTCTCAAACCACTCATCCACTAGTGAATACATGGGTGGTTCAGTTGGGGATGATATTTGAAATAGATGGCAAAAAATGGGAGAGAAACCTATAAAATGCTCTGGCTTTTTAATGGCAATGTGTTGTTGTTGTTTTTTTAATCTGCTATATCAGAACTAACAGAACTTTAAGGAATAACCAAATAAAAAAGAGGAGCAATCTGTTCTGGGTATTTGGGAAACAGAATAAAAGCAAAGCCAAGATTCCATTTGTAGCCTAGTAAGTATGTAAGTGATAGAGATAAAATAGTGCCCTATATTCAGGGAATGATCAAAACATCTTCACAAATCAGTTTTAAATATACAAAACATATAAAACAACAGCTGTTTTGGTTGCTCCTAAACTGTCTTGTTATAGGTCGTTTACAGTATATTAGACTGGCCAAAATACAACAAACATCTTGCCAAATTGGATTATCAGACAAGCTTAAATATTCATTTACAAGGTGCTTATGTAATTTATGTAATCAGCAAAAATTCAGACTCTTAAGAACAATCATAATTACTCAATTTATCTTGCATGTAATTCTCAAGGGCAGTAAAAAATGTGTGGTTTTCATTTTAATCATCTAATTCACTAACAGCGTTCATCTCCATGAAGTATCAGTTATTATTAAATGAAGCATGCAAAATAAAATAATAAAAATAAGAATAATAATTACATGCCCTACACAGATTGAATGGATAATACCAGGATGATGAATGGTGAATAACTAAGATGGACACCCACGTTCACTAACACATGGGAAAAGAAGAAGACTGCAATTTATTAAGTGAAAGAACAGAGAAAAAACAGGGCATGGGGATAAAGGGGATTCATCAAGCTAATTCAGTGCAAAGATACTAAGCTCATCATCAAAGTTGTATGGCAGGGTTAAATATGTGTATATGTCCTTGAATGTTCCACATGTGGGCTTTAGTGTATCTGCCTATACAAGGGGGGAAACAGAATGAGGACATTCACCAAGATCAGAAAGAAAGAGAACAAAGAAGCAAGAAAGAACAACAATATGAACTTTAGAGTTTTTAGAGTAGTGAAACCTTGCTTGCCCTGGGTCTAAATCCCTGGAGGGGAGGCACTTGGTTGTACTACACTCCCAGTCACCCTCAACATTGTTCTCTCCCACTTAAAAAGTTCAATTTTCAGCCTGACTGCAAACACAAGCCCCATCAGGCAGGGCAATCTGTTAATCTGTTAAAGTACAAAGCACCTTACAAAAAGAGCTTTATTTCTTACATCAATAATTGATTAAAGACAAAATCCTGGCACAGAGCCTTGATGGGAGATTAGGGCTTTGCGCGCACTGGAAAGTTGGGAGGGAGAGAAGAAATGAGCGACAGCACCAGCATTCCCCCACTTCAAGGCTGCATGGATGGGTAAGAGCCTGAGTGAAAGCCCTAGATGTGATAAGTGAAGTCCCCTGCAGAGCACAGCTGAACAGTAGCCCTTCTTATCGCTGCTGCTATGCCAGTCCCACTGCTAAATGCTCTCATCATCAACCATAATCAATAGATACCAGAACACCATGGCTGCAGACTGATCTGACTACAGCATATACTCTTTAACACTCAGAGAAAAGACTATGGACCAAATATTGTGTTTAATAACAGAAAAACAGAGGCAATCAGGGTTATGCAGAAAATCCAAAAGCCAGAAATATGTTAATGAGCATGTAAGCTCTGTAGAAAGCCAAGAGGGTTATAATGGGTGAGTCCATTCAATAGACTATGGAAGGTAAACCTTGTGAAGGTCATGTGGCCATGACACACTCAAACACCTACACACACTTTTAAAATCAACACTATAAATGTTGTTCCCTTTCTAAGGAACTCAACGTTGCATGAGCTTCACGCTGTTGGAAGCACCTTTGCGCGCGACCGGTATCTGAAGTCTGTGTAAAATCATGCCTATTTATAGGCCTGCCATGGTCAGGTGATGTGGCAATGAAGCGTGTCGTGTGATATAAAAACGGCACCTGTGAACCATGCCGTCAGCCTTATTATCTTCAGCGAAAGACCACATGTCGGTTGTCTGTGTGAACGCTCCTAAAAACTATTCACTTTCTCTCTGTTTTTCAGAAAAGGATTAATATATCTTTAATTTTCTGTCCCTCACCTCTTTGCGAGTATGAGTCAGAGAGAATTCAGGAAGTGTGTTATTTGTGCCTGGTTTTATTTTGGGGACGGATGGACACACTTTCTATGTGAAGTGTTTGGGGGTGGAGCATGCTGCAGCGGCCCTTGAGGGGCCCTTGAGGCTCACTGCATGCATTGTGAATGATTCACAATTAGGCAGCTCTGTTCTCGGCTCGCTCTCTTCTCAGCTGAAGGGAGTTGGGTTTCGGAGCCTCGCGGCTCTGGGCCGGTCGCTGCCGAGGCAGCCAGCCGGCTCGGGTCCCGGGGATCACTTTTGGATCTGGAGGAGGAACTGGAGATGAGCGCTGCTTTATCTCTTGCTCTGTTCTCAGGATCCGACTCTCCGCTTCCAGGTTTTAGAGTTCGCGTCGCGACTCCTCCTTCCGGTATGGAGAGTCAACCCACATTCTCTGACTCTGAGGAGCCAGAGGGGGGGTGCCAGTGCACCAAAAACAGAGAGCAGCTCTCAATAATATAAAGAGCTGCTTGAAGTGATCACTAGGGCTGCTTCAAGTGATCACTAGATCAGTAAAGTTGAATTTAGACTGGCCTGGAGAGATTAAGCGACTCGTAGCAGGCTGGATGAGCACGTTCCCCCCAGTGAAATTAAAGTCCCTCACACCGCAGAAAACTTCCCTTTTTTTCCAGAAGTGCATTATGAAATGTCGTGCTTCTGGGAAAAACCATACACCAGCCGTATTATTCGGCCATCATGGGGAATGAACACTACGGATATTTGGCTATGCCAAAGGTGGAGGAGGCACTTGCGAGCTACCTCTCTCCATTGACGGCAGGGAATTTAGGGGGGCCGGCTTTGCCATCCAAGCCGTGTAAGGCCACCTCGGCACTGGTTGGCAAAGCCTATGCAGCTGTGGGTCTCACTTGTGGGTCACTGCATACAATAGCAGTGATGAAGGCCTACCAAGCAAACCTGCTGAATTAGCTCGACATTCCGGCCTGTTCGGCAGCAAACAGTGGCATTCAGCCAGTTCCTTCCTGTCAAGTGGAGCCCGGGCCAGCACTAGTGCAAGGGAGGCACAGAAGGCCCCATATAAATCGCCTACAAATGCAGGCCATATGCCTAGCACTGAAATTCTTTCTTCCTCATTTGAGAGGTCACCATGTGTTAGTTGCGACAGACAATACAACGGTGGTCTCATATATCAACCACCAGGGAGGGTTACGTTCGTGCCCCCTGTTCAGACAGGCACAACTACTACTTCTCTGGGCAGAGGGAAAGTTTTTGTCAGTGAGTGCAATTTGGCCTCCGAGGAGACAACACACCACCCGCTGTGGTTTGCCCTCACTCCTCCCGCACCATTAGGGCTGGATGCCATAGTACACACATAGCCGAAGTCACATCTGTACACCTTTCCCTTGATTGCTCTGCTCCCACAGGCTCTAGCAAGAGTTCACCAAGATCATGCTACATTTGCTGCAATAAGCACCAGATTGGCCAGCTTGAATTTGGTTCTCGGAGATATCTCTGCTGGATGGCACTCCCTGGGACATTCCCGTTCACAGGGCTCTATTGTCTCAAGCCAGAGGATTGATTTATCACACTTGGCCGGAACTATGGAAACTGTGGTCTGGCCCCTGAGGGGTACCAGCTCATAGATTCCTGTCTCTCAACTGAGGTTGTAGAGACCATGTTAAATGCTAGAGCACCATCCATTAGGGATACATTTAAATTTACATTTTATATCCTGATTTCAATAAATATGCTTTGTGACAATGACGATTGTTAAAAGTGCTATATAAATAAAATTAATTGAAATTGAATTGAATATTCTGAGGTGTTGGCCAGTTGATGACAACACTTGGTCATCCATGGCAATCCTATCTGCTGATGACATCAGGAATTCACATTTTCCTCCTTAGGTTATTAGACTGGAGTCTTTGCAAGACTTGTTTGTGTGAGAAGAACATCATATTGTATGTGGTTCTGTAAAAAATCAGAATATATCATCATGTCATCAGGATGGGGGGCATGGTGGCTTAGTCATTAGCACATTTGTCTCACACCTCCAGGGTTCAGGGTTTGAATCCTGCCACCACCCTGTGTATATGGAGTTTGCATGTTCTCCCGGTGTTTCAGGGGTTTGTACCAGGTACCCCCAGTCCACAGACATGCATTGTAGACTAATAGACATTTCCAGATTATCTGTATTGTGTGAATGGGTGTGTGAATGGGTGTGCAATTGTACCCCTAACCCCATCCAGGGTGTCCCCTTCCTTGTGCCCCGAGTTCCCTTGGATAGGTATCCACAGTGTTGAAGTCTATGAAGTTTCTGGCCACACCTGTATTGATGAGCACTAAAAACTAGAATATACTCCCTGACTAATGAACTGGTATGCAGACATGGCATAGGATGTACTAGGATGACATAGGATGTATAGGATGCGGCATCTCCACAGTAGAAACACAAGCCCTTCACTAGAGGTTTCGTTAGTGATTTGGTATAGTTCTTGGATGGCCAACCTGCATGAGTTTTTTGGGGGCAATCAGTGTGAACTGATACTTGTATGGAGATGGGCTTTCTTCTTTTCACAAGGGGCTTGTCAAAAAGAATAGCCAGTGAAATGAATGAACTAAGTGATAGGTGGTGGGATCTCAACAGACCAGATCTGTGATTACATGTCTCTTCAGTGCTTTCCTTCAGAAAGTCTATGAAACTTCAGGACAAATTCAGATGCTGTGCAAAGTCCTCGTTTCATCGTTAAAAGGCATCCTTCCATCCTTGTATCTTATCTTTGCCAGGTTTAAAGTCTTGCAAAATATAGCATTTTAATAGCAAACAAATACATTTGGCTGGATTCCTGTTGTATTTGTCAGATTGAGCAATGAGAGGTCTGGTATGTGGAGTGGGCAATGGCATGAGAGTGCTGGGCACCAGTAACTGTTAGAATTGATTAGTGAGGTTTCTCAAACTTGCTCACCCACTGTATGGCACCGAGCTGTGATGGCCTGATTTAGGCTGTTGAGACCTGCTGTGTCCATGTTAGTGGTGAAAACATCTCTAGCACAAACATGATAATGCAGGTTCAAGTTTGGGTTTTATTAAAAGGAATCAAAGACAAAACAGAAGGAGCATAAAGCAACCATAAAGCATAAACAGGCAGAAGGTCACATGATTGAAAAACAGGCAAATATTAAATTAGACTCAATGTAGAAATAAAGAATGAAAAGTAAACCTGCACAGAATCCATTCAAATGGCAAAAATGCAGCAAGTCCCAACAGGCCAGAACAGAGCCCAGCATGACTTAGTTTGCAAAAGCATGAGCCTTTTGGCTTCACAAGAGAGCCCTCATTAAGGCACAGCAGTAGATGCAAAAAAAAAGCCAGTGGGTTGCTCTCTTATGCATTTCATTTGAAGAGTATTACATAAAACCTCTTTTTGCTTTGAGTTACGTCATAGCCATTATCTAGAGCTGGCAGTCCAGGACCAGGAGAGTGAGGTTGGCCATCATAACTGATTTTTGGTGCGGTGTACCAAATCCATAAAGATGATTAAGAAGAATAAAAGGAGTCATATTGACACTGCAGCTATCACTCACCACCACATTTCCATTATCCACACACAAACCACTGGCAGTTAGTTTTACAAACTTCACTGTAACTCAGAGGCACTCAAATATTAGTGGCAGAAAGGGGAGAGTGGGAACAAAAGAGAGAGAGAGAGAGAGAGAGAGAGAGAGAGAGAGAGAGAGAGAGAGAGAGAGAGAGTATCTGAGAGATAGACAGCTGAAATAGGGGAAGCTAATACAGATGCCAACAACAGCAAGCCGCAGATGAAAGACTTAAAAGAAGAATCGATACATTACTGTCACTATGCCAGTCCCCTGGTATCAAAAATAATTGATATGGACAAATGGAGGGGGGGAAAAACAACAAGCACAAAGCCTTCAAACACAAAATTTCAATACAGATTAACAAATAACAGATTAAATAAATCGATTAATCTTTTAAGAAAAACTTTGAAGGTGTGTTTTTTATTTTATTTAATATTGAAGAACCTCATTTAGCTCATTTTAATTTCCTAACCTAATTTACCCATTGTTGTGATGGATCTGGAGCCTATACCGGGATCACTGGGCATGAGGCAGGAATACACTCTAGATGGAATGCCAGTCCATAACAGAGTGAGAGGAAACCCGAGAACCTGGAGGAAACCTACATGGACATGGGAAGAACATGCAAAACTCCACACAGACAGTAACCTGAACTAAGGATCAAACTGGAAACCCTGGAGTTGATAGGTAGCACCCCTAAAAATACACTATATGATCAAAAGTATGTGGACACTTGAACATCTCATTTCAAAACCATGGGCATTTATTATTAATTGTTTCCCCTGTGTTGCCACTCTTCTGGGAAGGCTTTCCACCAGATTTTGGAGTGTGGCTGTGGGGATTTAAGATATGCTAACTTAGCATGAATGTTTAGAGGAATGTTAAGTCATATTCAGAAATATCCATACTCTCCATTGGTAATGCTAGACAACTAGCTAACATGGATTTGTTCGGCAGACTTACTGAGAGGATCTTTAAGACAAATACATAAACCTTCATAATCTATTGTGCTAAGCCTAGACAGCTAACTAACATGACAGGCTTCTAACAAGATTTTTATGTCATATTCCAAAATGTTCATAAGCTTCACTAGACAGCTAGCTAAATGAATCTGACAGTATTTCTGACAGGATTTCTGATGGGATCATAAATGTTTCTAATCTTCATCACTAATTCTAGGTAGATGTCTAACATATGATTGACAGGAGGTTTCAGAAAAACCTTTCAATCATAAAACAACACATAAACAGAAATGTTTAAGTTCATAAAAATGTTCCTAAAGACAGACCTATTTGTACCACTCAGTGGCATACCCATTGGTCTGCAATATGCAGACAGACTTTTCCATTAATGAGACACAGGAGAAATATTTTCAGCAGCTCAGGTTAGGCATGAGTGATGACAGCCATTTTAATGCTCTCAAACAGCATGCTAATTTACAACACTGAATTCTCAGGCTAAACAACAAACACAGGAGAGACAGGAAGATAAATAGAAGAAAGGTTTATGGCTCAAATCAATAACAAAGATATGGCTAAAATCAATGTTCATTCTCAGTTGTAAGTGCTAGATAGTACTATCATTTTGGTGACTAAAGCACGACCCTTTAGATTTGAACGTCAACAATGTGAAATCCAATTAGCTGGAAGGGCAGCAGGGGCAGCTGTGTGATGGCAGATGGAGTTTTGTTGTTATGTGTGCTGAAATTAGCAGTCTACAGACATACACTTAGACACTTAGTGATTTTCCTCAGTTCTCATTCAAGATAAAGAAATAAGAACTACAGTCATTGTGTATTCACAATCAGTCTGCTTGCTCACTCTTAAACATTACATAACACAATATAGTACTGGAGTCATTTAAAAGCAACCAAGCCTTCATGCCTCAGTTCAGGCGTTGCCTACACTCATGTCAGTGAGTGTATATTTTAGTACAATACCCAGTTGCCACTGCCAGGAGGTTAAGACTTTATTGCCATAGATGACAATGACCCCAGACATACAGGTGCTTCTCAATAAATTAGAATGTCGTGGAAAAGTTCATTTATTTCAGTAATTCAACTCAAATTGTGAAACTCGTGTATAAAATAAATTCAATGCACACAGACTGAAGTAGTTTAAGTCTTTGGTTCTTTTAATTGTGATGATTTTGGCTCACATTTAACAAAAACCCACCAATTCACTATCTCAACAAATTAGAATACTTCATAAGACCAATAAAAAAAATATTTTTAGTGAATTGTTGGCCTTCTGGAAAGTATGTTCATTTACTGTACATGGACTCAATACTTGGTAGGGGCTCCTTTTGCTTTAATTGCTGCCTCAATTCGGCGTGGCATGGAGGTGATCAGTTTGTGGCACTGCTGAGGTGGTATGGAAGCCCAGGTTTCTTTGACAGTGGCCTTCAGCTCATCTGCATTTTTTGGTCTCTTGTATCTCATTTTCCTCTTGACAATACCCCATAGATTCTCTATGGGGTTCAGGTCTGGTGAGTTTGCTGGCCAGTCAAGCACACCAACACCATGGTCATTTAACCAACTTTTGGTGCTTTTGGCAGAGTGGGCAGGTGCCAAATCCTGCTGGAAAATGAAATCAGCATCTTCAAAATGCTGGTCAGCTGAAGGAAGCATGAAGTGCTCCAAAATTTCTTGGTAAATGGGTGCAGTGACTTTGGTTTTCAAAAAACACAATGGACCAACACCAGCAGATGACATTGCACCCCAAATCATCACAGACTGTGGAAACTGAACACTGGACTTCAAGCAACTTGGGCTATGAGCTTCTCCACCCTTCCTCCAGACTCTAGGACCTTGGTTTCCAAATGAAATACAAAACTTGCTCCCATCTGAAAAGAGGATATTGGACCACTGGTCAACAGTCCAGTTCTTCTTCTCGTTAGCCCAGGTAAGATGCCTCTGACGTTGTCTGTGGTTCAGGAGTGGCTTAACAAGAGGTATACGACAACTGTAGCCAAATTCCTTGGCACGTCTGTGTGTGGTGGCTCTTGATGCCTTGACCCCAGCCTCAGTCCATTCCTTGTGAAGTTCACTCAAATTCTTGAATCGATTTTGCTTGACAATCCTCATAAGGCTGCGGTTCTCTCGGTTGGTTGTACATCTTTTTCTTCCACACTTTTTCCTTCCACTCAACTTTCTGTTAACATGCTTGGATACAGCACTCTGTGAACAGCCAGCTTCTTTGGCAATGAATGTTTGTGGCTTACCTAGTGAACCAAACTGAGAGACCATTCTGAAGGCTCAGGAAACCTTTGCAGGTGTTTTGAGTTGATTAGCTGATTGGCATGTCACCATATTCTAATTTGTTGAGATAGTGAATTGGTGGGTTTTTGTTAAATGTGAGCCAAAATCATCACAATTAAAAGAACCAAAGACTTAAACTACTTCAGTCTGTGTGCATTGAATTTATTTTATACACGAGTTTCACAATTTGAGTTGAATTACTGAAATAAATGAACTTTTCCACGACATTCTAATTTATTGAGAAGCACCTGTACATCCCCAAAAATGGTCACAATAATGGCCAGTCTCCAACTTTTAATTTAACCCTATGGAAAACCTGTGGTCTGAATTAAGGAAGGCAATGTAACGTCTGACGTTATCCAAACTGATTTCTGAATTAACCTGGACTTAACATAAAAAGTTTCACCACTCAGGTGGCCGAGAGTAACCCCGAGAGGCCTCCTGCTGCCATACGCCCTTGGGATGCAAAAGATAGGGGGAAGACACAACCCCCCCCCCCCCTTTTTCCAGACACACACACACACACAGAACTTATACCCACAATAGAGAGACCTTTCATGAACCTAACGGGTGTGAACGTCTGGAAAACTTCACGATTAGGTTCATCAGCAGGGGTCAACTAAAACTCCGACCGAGGGCCTGTAAATCTCTGATCTAATCTCTGTTTACGACCACATGGATTAGCATCGGAGCCGAAAAGGCTGGAAGGAAAACGTCCTCCCTAAAGGTCACCCTGAGGTGACCAAAGACCGGTCACCGGACATTAGAAGAACACCAGCCCCCTCTTCTGGACATACACACACTCACGCACACATAGTGAAAATGTCTCTTGGATGTAACATGTAATCATATGTCTAGGATAGTTATAATGTATTCATATATGCATGTGTTATGTGTTTAGATAACCTAACTATAGTGATTTTAGATAGTTTGAGCGAGAAGCTAATTTTAAGTTGTCTGTAACCATGTCTAATGATCCTTCACTGTCCAAGGTATCATAACCTCCTTGAGTTTGGTATCAAAATCATTGTTTCGTAATATGCCAATTAATGATGCATACTATAGGACGATGGGATGTATCATTCTATACTTTTCCATATTTCCTTCTAATCCAAACTTAATACAAACCCCACCTTGACATGCGAACCCGCTCTGGAACAGACAAAGAAAGTTCTCCCCCCAGAACTTTCTCCTCTCTCTGGATTCACCAGCAGCTCAGAGAGGTGTGTACGTTGACATTATCCATAAAAGACAGCGACACGCGTTCCTCTTCTCACTTTACTCTCTCTCTCTCTTTTTTTTCTCTTTATCTTTTGACTTCATCTTTAACTTCACCTTTTGGCTTCACTTTTCTCTCTCTCTCTCTCGTGGACTTGCTCTCTTCCACCCACTTTTTCCGGTACTCCTCTGGACTCTTCTTTGCCTCGTTAAACCATGTGCCAAATACCGCTTTCTTTCTTCTTTCTACTTTGGCGAGACCCAACTCCGTTTACCCCGACTCTACCGACGCGGAAGATTCAGCAAACTCCTCGCTAAATCTACGAACCAAGGACCCTCGTGAACGGCCTAAAATTAATGCAAGTATAAATTTTAATTGATCTATAGAGGTCTTTTAAGCCAGTGCCCCTGTTGAAGGTGAATTCAATGCATTGCTGATTCTCGAGGTTTAAACTGTTGTGTGTTCTGCCATTCTGTTATTTTCATCATTTTTCCTGTATATATGTATTATTTGTTCATACCTAGTTGCGTATATCAGTAGTTTTTACGTAGTTATTAAAATCCATGGTTATCACGCTGGATCGTCTCTGTTTTTACTCATGGCAAGGTTCACTTTTAATGTTGCTCTTCGCTACGCGCTGTATTTCTTTTAACTTAGAATAAACTATACTTTGTGGCCAGAAGAATAATTTATTCTTTTAGAGTAATACGAAGATTGCACTGGTAAGTTTGGTGGACAAACAGATCAAGCTGCTTCGTATTTAATTCTAAAGCTAGACTACAGTAAGTCAGTAATTAATGTAACATTCCCTGTCATGGTCGATTTATATCCATAACTAATCAGAACATGCTTTGATTAGAGATATAGATATATTTCACCCATTTGAGCTAGATTCGCTACACAATCCACAGGCAAAAATATGATATGGTATTTGCATGATAATGTGTGTGACACAGGTACAAGCCACAGCAGCATTGCTAGGGTATATTCTTCCTGGCTACTTTCTTAGACACATCAATTTTGTAGGTTTTATATTTTTATTTTCCATGCACAGTGTGTGCTGATCATGCCCTAGCCCATAATCAATGGTCAATTACTGACCGCAGAGCATTTTTCTTTTTTGTTTAGAACATTGTTAACCCACTGGTGGCATTACAGTGTTTAAACATTCAAGTAATATTGCTTTACCTGATACACCAGTATTAGTGCAACACACATAAAATGTCTAGTCAGTGGTGGTCCTGGGGTAGTCCCTTTCCACTGATGGACAGAGTAGAACAAGGCTAACAAATTGTTCATCAAAAGAGATGGGACTCATTCAGTAATTATCCATCACCAAAGTGTGTCCTATGGTATATAATATCTGTACTAAATACAATGGCCAATAGTGTGTAGTGTGTTTGGTTTGGTGGCTGGTTATGAACTTATTAACATATCTTAAAAACAAAACAGTTGATCCCACATGACAGGGGTATGTTTGTCTATGTTTGGGTATGTTTGTCTTGGCTCTTTTGTGACTTGCTGGATGAGTAGTTGCTGTGCTCTTGGAGGAATTTTGGAAGGTCGGCTACTTCTGGGAAGGTTCACTACTGTGCTGATTTTTTTTTTCCATTTAGAGATAATGTGTCTCACTGTGGTCCTTTGGAGTCCCAGAGCCTTTGAAATAGCTTTGTAACCCTTCCCAGACTGATGTATTTCAATCACCTTTTTCCTCATCATTTCTGGAATTTCTTTCAATTTTTGCATAGTGTGTTACTGGGTAAGAGCTTTTAACCAACTTCATGCTGTTGAAAACGTTTTATTGATTTGATTGAACAGTAACTGAGCAGTAATTGAGATTGAGTGATTGAGCAGTAATCAGGCCTGGTTGTGTCTAGTCCAGCTGAACCCCATTATGAATGCTGTTTCATAGATTTGGGAATTATTAACTACAGGGGGGAAATAAATTTTCACCCAGGCCCATGGTATTGGGTAACTTTTTTTTTTCAACAAATAACATTATCATTTAAAACCTGTATTTTGTGTTTACTCAGGTTGCCTTTGTTTTATCTTAGATTTTGTTTTAATTTCTGAAACAATTTAGTATGAGATGTACACAAAAACAGAAGAAATTAGCAAACACTTTTCACACAGCACTGTACAAGCAACAGTCTGCTTACAAATCAAGTTGAATTTTTGGTTTCTTTGGGGTTGGGAATAAGATGTATGTTTCCATGGCTATGATTGGTCACTCTCAACCAATCCCCTTTCTCTGGAAAAAGACCTTAAGCTAATTCAAAGTAAAATTCCCAAAATGCTGGAGATCACAATAAACTTCAGTTTAATATTCACTACTACTACTACTACTACTACTACTACTACTACTACTACTACATCTGAACTAAGTACATGAAAAGCAAAATTGAAGCTATCCCTTATTCACATACTGCATCCAATTCCATTTAAGTGAACATGCTATTTTGCCAGGTGGATTTAATTTAATTTTAACTGCTGCGTGTATATGGCTACAGCTTTATGAATGCACATTCATGTTGATGTAGCGGCATATAACACGTGAGCATCTGTTTTGTATTAGGAACTCTCTGTAACTTGTGTATTGGTTGGTTCAGTGTGTTTCCGCAACTGCTGTTGTTGTAGAGACATCTGAATGAATAAAGAAGGAGTCCATACCATTAAAGCAGCTGGAGGTGTGACTGTGTACCAGGACTGTGCAGGACAGTGATGCCCACAGAGTGGGAATCCAGCCAGCACAGCCTCAGATCATTCAAAAGTAGCATAAAGAATTGAGATTCAGAGTACAGGAAGTCAGCACATACTGCTGGGAGAGATAATGGCAGTGGGATCTACATGGATAAATGCTAAAGTAAAGCCAGTTTTAGACTGAGGTATTTTTGTGTTATTATTGTGATTATTACTTGTCACACTGTAAGGATGATCCCAATAAAATCTTGGCTGCATTGCATAACAGACTGTGCAATACATAGGGGAAATTTATATATATATATATATATATATATATATATATATATATATATATATATATATATATATATATATATATATATATATATATATATATATATATATATATATATATATATATATATATATATATATATATATATATATATATATATATATATATATATTAGATCAGTTATTACATCAAATAGTCAGATACATGTATATGGTAAGATAATTTGAATGCCCTAAGATCTAGCCTTAACACTGACTGCTTGTAACTAAAAGATTATTAAAGCTAGAATATTATAAGAATGTTGCATTTTGGAGGTAATAAAACTTTTGGAAGGTAAGCTAAGTTAGTGTAAGTAGATCACTTTGGCTTCTAAGGCTCTGGTTCTCTGTGCACAACTTAACTAAGTTTTCTCGTACTGTAGTCTGGATCTCTCTGCATGTGTGGAGTTTCCTACAGATCCTTACTGAGAGTTTTCAGTAGAGAACCCATTTCACAGTGGCAAAGAGCATAGTGAACCAAGGAGCAGAGTGCGGTCACACTCATTACCCTACTTCCTAAACAGCATAGTGAACCAAGGGGCAGAGAGTGGTCACACTCACTACCCTACATCCTTCTTCATCCTTTTACTTTACTGAAATAATCCAAACATAAACTCCTGTACAAATAAGCCTTTTTCTGTTACACAGGTCAGACAGCCACATGGATGCTAATATAAGAATGTTTATTTTAATTATTTCCACCTTCATGTTCATAAGAGCATTTAAGATATGTACATAGTGGAAAATCAATAACATTGTTCCATAACATTTCCTAACATTCCCTACATGAAAATTGTTACTTTTGATGATAATGAAGGAACATTCATGAAAGCTGATACAGTGGGTATAGAAAAGAATCACCCCCTTTAAAATAATCACATTTTGTTGATTTTCAGCCTGAAATGTAGACGGACACAGTTTTTGTTTTATCCAGCTGTATTTCCTCAGTGCAACTTATAACATCCAAGTGAAAGATATAACACCAACATGTCAGAAAAAAATTGAAAACCAGAATCACTGAGTTTGAAAAAGGATCACCCACCTCCTAAAAATGTCTTGTAAACTCAATAAGGTGTAGCTAATAACCTTCTCAATGGCACACAAAGCCATTTGACTTTCAACTGTGATCAGTTGTGGTCATTTTGATTAGTTCAGCATGAAAAGAGCTTTCTTGGAGCATTTTGTAGTGCAACTGAAGCAAACAATGGGTGGCAAGGCACTGTCAAAAGATCTCCAGGATAAAGTTGTGGACAGGCACAAGTCAGGAGATGGGTACAAAAAAATTTGAAAGGCTTTATCAATGCCTAAAAGCACAGTGAAGTCTATTATTAAAAAGTGGATGGTATTTGGTACAACACAGACCCTCCCTGGATCACGACGTCACTCCAAACTGGATGAAAGAGCCAGGAGGAAACTGGTCAGAGAGGCTACCAAGAGGTGTACAGCAACTCTGAAACAGTTGCAGGAATTTATGACAAAGAGTGGTCATTGTGTGCATGTGACAACAATATCACAAATTCTCCACAAATGTGGCTTGTATGGGAGGGTTGCAACAAAAAAGCCACTCCTCAAGAAAGGCCACATGAATGCACCTTGAAGATTCTGAGGCCACATGGAACAAGGTGTTATGGTCAGATGAGTCTAAAATTTAATTATTTGGCCTCAACACCAAACAATATGTCTGACGGAAATCCAATACAGTTCACCATCCAAATAATACCATTCCTACAGTAAAGCATGGAGGTGGTAATATCTTGTTATGGGGGTGTTTCTCTTTAGCAGGGACTGGAGCACTTGTCAGGATAGAAGGAAAATGGATGGGGCAAAATACTGTCAAATTCTTGAGGAAAATCTGCTGCCCTCTGCCAGAAAGGTGTCAGTGGGAAGAAGGATTACCTTCCAACATGACAATGACCCAAAGCACACAGCAAAACTGACCACACAGTGGTTGAAGGAGAAAAAGGTGAATGTCTTTACATGGCCTAGTCAGAGCCCAGACTTAAACCCTGATTGAAGATAAGACTGAAGACAAACGGTCACCATCAAATTTAACTGAACTTGAGCAGTTCTGCAAAGAATAGTGGGCAAATATTGCAAAGTCTAGATGTGCAAAGTTCTTCTTTTCCTTTCGGCTGTTCCCTTCAGGGGTCGCCACAGCGAATCATCTGCCTCCATCTAGCCCTATCCCCTGCATCCTCTTTTCTCAGACTGACTACCTTCATGTCCTCCTTCACTACATCCATAAACCTCCTCTTTGGTCCTCCTCTTGGCCTCCTGCCTGGCAGCTCTAACCTCAGCATCCTTTTACCGATATATTCACTCTCCCTCCTCTGAACATGTCCAAACCATCTCAACCTGGCCTCTCTAACTTTGTCTCCAAAACATCTCACATGTGCTGTCCCTCTGATGTACTCATTCCTGATCCTATCCATCCTCGTCACTCCCAAAGAGAACCTCAACATCTTCAGCTCTGCTACCTCTAACTCTTCCTCCTGTCTTTTCCTCAGTGCAACTGTCTCCAAACCATACAACATCGCTGGTCTCACTACTGTCCTGTACACCTTTCCTTTCATTCATGCTTGTACTCTTTTATCACACAACAGACCTGACACTTTTCTCCACCCATTCCAACCTGCCTGCACACACTTCTTCACCTCTTTTCCACACTCCCTGTTGCTCTGGACTGTTGACCCTAAGTACTTAAAATCCTGCACCTTCTTTATCTCTTCTCCCTGTAACCTCACTGTTCCACTTGGATCCCTCTCATTCACACACATGTATTCTGTCTTTCTGCGACTAACCTTCATTCTTCTTCTCTCCAGAGCAAACCTCCACCTCTCTAGACTTTCCTCCACCTGCTCCCTGTCTCACTACAGATCACAATGTCATCTGCAAACATCATAGTCCATGGAGATTCCTGTCTGACCTCATCTGTCAGCCTGTCCATCACCAACGCAAACAAGAAGGGGCTCAGAGCCGATCCTTGATGCAGTCCCACCTTCACCGTGAACTCCTCTATCACACCTACCGCACACCTTACCATTGTCCTACTGCTCTCATACATATCCTGCACCACTCTAACATACTTCTCTGCCTCTCCAGACCTCCTCATACAATACCACAGCTCCTCTCTTGGCACCCTGTCATACGCTTTCTCTAAATCTACAAAGACACAATGCAGCTCTTTCTGACCCTCTCTGTACTTCTCCATCAACATTCTCAAAGCAAATATTGCATCTGTAGTGCTCTTTCTTGGCATGAAACCATACTGCTGCTCACAAATGCTCACTTCTCCCCTTAGCCTTGCTTCCACTACTCTTTCCCACAACTTCATTGTATGGCTCATCAGCTTAATACCTCTGTAGTTTCCACAATTCTGCACATCTCCCTTGTTCTTAAAAATCGGCACCAAAACACTTCTCCTCCATTCCTCAGGCATCCTCTCACTCTCTAAGACCTCGTTGAACAACCTAGTTAAAAACTCTACTGCCATCTCTCCTAGACACTTCCATACCTCCACTGGTATGTCATCAGGACCAACCACCTTTCCTCTCTGCATCCTCTTCAAAGCTCTCCTAACTTCACCCTTGCTAATCTTTTCTACTTCCTGCTCAACAATATTTGCCTCTACTACTCTTCTCTCGCTGTCATTTTCCTCATTCATCAGTTCCTCAAAGTACTCCTTCCATCTTTCTCTCACCCTCCTGTCACCTGTCAACACATTTCCATCTCTATCTTTAATCACTCTAACCTGCTGCACATCCTTACTATCTCTATCCCTCTGCCTCACCAACCGATACAAATCCCTCTCACCTTCCTTACTATCTAACCTTGCATACATGTCCTCATAAGCTTTCTGTTTGGCCTTTGCCACCTCTATCTTAACCTCACGCTGCATCTCCCTATATTCCTGTCTACTTTCCTCCGTCCTCTCACTGTCCCACTTCTTCCTAGCTAACCTCTTTTTCTGGATACTCTCCTGAACTTCCTCATTCCACCACCAAGTCTCCTTGTCTTCTTTCCTCCTTCCAGATGACACACCTAGCACCTTCCTACCTGTCTCTCTGATCACTTTGCCTGTAGTAGTCCAGTCATCTGGAAGCACCTCCTGACCACCTAAAGCCTGTCTCAACTCCTCCCTGAAAACCGCACAGCACTCTTCCTTTTCCAACTTCCCCCACTTTGTCTTCTGCTCTCCCTTTGCTCTCTTCATCTTCCTCACCACCAGAGTCATCTTACACACCACCATCCTATGCTGTCTAGCTACACTCTCTCCTACCACTACTTTCCAATCACTAATCTCCATCAGATTACAGTGTCTACATAAGATATAGTCCACCTGTGTGCTCCTGCCACCACTCTTATATGTCACCCTGTGTTCCTGCCTCTTCTGAAAGTACGTGTTCACCACAGCCATCTCCATACTTTTAGCAAAGTCTACCAACCTCTGTCCTTCTGGGTTCCTTACCTGAAGACCAAACCTGCCCATCACTTCCTCATCCCCACTATTCCCTTCACCAACATGTCCATTAAAGTCTGCCCCTATCACCACTCTCTCACATCTGGGAACACTCTGCATCACTTCCTCAAGCTCACTCCAGAATCTGTCTTTCTCTTCTTACTCACAACCTACTTGTGGAGCGTAAGCACTAACAACATTCAACATCACACCTTCAATTTCCAGCTTCAGACTCATCAACCTATCTGACACTCTCTTTACCTCCAGAACATTCTTCACAAACTCCTCCTTCAGGATCACTCCTACTCCATTTCTCTTCCTGTCCACCCCATGATAAAACAGTTTAAACCCTGCTCCAATGCTTCTAGCCTTGCTCCCTTTCCACCTGGTCTCCTGGACACACAGAATGTCGACTTTCCTCCTCTGCATCATATCTACCAGCTCTCTGCCTTTACCTGCCATGGTACCAACATTCAAAGTCCCTACTTTCAGTCCTAAACTCCTGCCTTTCCCTCTTCTCTCTCTGCCTACGGACACGCCTTCCTCCTCTAACACACCTTCCTCCTCTCCTTCTTCGACCAACAGTAGCCCAATTTCCACCAGTGCCCTGTAGGTCAACGGCACCGATGGCAGTCGTTGTTAACCCGGGCCCCGACCGATCCGGTATGGAAGTCATGTTAATGATTCGCATATTGAATTTGGCAAAAGTTTTACGTCGATTGCCCTTCCTGACACAACCCTCTCTATTTATCCGGGCTTGGGACCGGCACAAAAAGTACACTGGCTTGTGACGTCCTGTGGCTAGATTAGATGTGCAAAGTTAGTAGAGACATATCCCAACAGACTAAAGGCTATAATTAAAAAAATAAGGCAAATTAAAGCAAGGGGGTGATATATATATATATATATGTAATGCCTTAGCCTTTCAATATTTCCTAAAAAATGTTTACAATATGGGGGGCACGGTGGGTTAGTGGTTAGCATGTTTGCCTTGCACCTCCAGGGTTGGGGTTTTTCCCCATGCTTGTGTAGGGTAAGCGGTACAGAAAATGGATGCATGGAATTTTACAATATGTGTACACTGTGCAAACCCTTAGAACAGATGTACTATGCCATATGCAGCACAGTAAATTAATCACTTCACTTAGTACACACTTTGTTCATGTACTTTTCAGACATAAGTTTTCTACAATGCTATTCATATAAAATCACAGTGATGGAGATTTGAAACAACTTCATCCATGCTCTCCTTGAAGAGTGACAAAACTCAACCATGACTATATGTGTATATGTTAGTCACTGCTTCTTTAATCTTCCTACACTTCCAAAGCTTTCACTGCAACAGAGAGTCTTTTTCAGCAGCATCTAATGGAGAAACTCTCACAGAGGACACCACAGGTGAACCTAAATGAAACTGCGTCACAGCAGGAGAACTGTGAAGCTGTGGGGCTATAGAGTGAATGATGGGTGTGAAACAGTGCCGTCTCAGCATGATCACTGCTCACAGGGATCTTCACTGGTCCAATCTTTCACAGACACCCCTGCACAGACGGGTGTCTCTCCATAGGGAAGGAAAAAGAAACCCTGTCCTTCATACTTTCTCTCTCATTCCTTACTTGAACAGAAAGACGGTGGCTTGAAATGTGCATGAGTGATCAGTCAAGAGTGAAATGATGCTGTGTACATTTCACTCTGTCTAGCCTTCTCCATCAAGCTCCAGAAGCCACATGCAAAGAAGAAGAAATAAAATTCCCAAAGAATCTGTCATATTTTATTAGGATGTGAAGGCCACTCACTCCCCTCATCCAAATGTGCTATTTTCTTTCATAAGGGTTTATTTATTTTGGAGGCCCAATTCTTTTTTTTCACTATTGTTATTTATCTGGACCCACTTCTATTTGTGGATTAACTGCAAATGTGTTTACAGTAAGATTACTAGCCTTTGTCAGGGGGGCTCATCCTGATTCAGTGCCCAACACTGCAGTTCGTGCTCCATAGCTGGGCCGAAAAACACTCCAACACACCCTGGATTCGAACGCAAAATGAAAAGCATTTAGTTATTGTCACACACATGCACTACCAGACCCTTTAGGAATAACAGCAATAAATAAAATGTCAGCAGGACACGACATGGGGGACTAATGTGTTTTGGTGGGGAAGAAAGAGATGCATGCAGATGGAATCAGTGTAGCTCTGGGGCCCTGATGTGAGAAAAATTACCTTTAAAGCTACAGCCAGTGGGATTTTTAAAGCTAAACCAAGGATAGCATGCTCAATTTACATATAACAATACCTCAGACCTTACCGGGTAAAAATAAGCCTCAATAGGGATTAATAATGCTGTTCTGAATATTTATCCTGCTGAGCAAATTGAAATGGGGCAGCATGGGAAATAAGAAAAATTGGGAAACATTATATCTGTTGCAACTCAAACAGCACAACAATAATCTATTATTATTATAACATACTAACTGTATATTGGATATATTAACCCTGTTACAATATATTAACATGCTACCCACTCACAGGAATTTTTTT
This sequence comes from Cranoglanis bouderius, assembly GCA_023630585.1. Taxonomy (NCBI): domain Eukaryota; kingdom Metazoa; phylum Chordata; class Actinopteri; order Siluriformes; family Cranoglanididae; genus Cranoglanis; species Cranoglanis bouderius. Next base: position 7,700,139 of record CM042550.1, on the reverse strand, counting down.
TTAAAATTAGATTCTTGCCTTTGTTAATTGTTCTCAATAGCCATACAGAGTTCGGATCTTACAGAGACTCCTGGAAGAGTAATCACTGAAATGACAAACATAGCCATAATTACGTGTCAAGTATAATTCTGAACAATATAATTGAGAGCGGTTGAAAAACAGTTCAAAATTTGCATGGAAAACAAAGGAGTGCAGATTTTAATTCACATGGTCTCATAAAGGTCAATGCTGTACACAGCAGAGTGTGGAAATATTAATTTAGTGTGGTAGTATAAGTCATAATTTCAATAAAAGTCCACATTATGTAGAGAGACCCTGAGATATCATTAATTTTAAAATGGTTTTATTTTATCTAAAAAAAAATAGAATACATGTGCATTTGTTGTTTCTGAAGTGACTTTCAAGCTTTTTTAATCCTAATCTCAGTGTGAAAATAGTCTGTTTACAATAATGCTGCCCTGCATTTGCACTTCAAGTTTTTTTTTAAATTTTTTTTTTTAAAGTACTGTCTAAATAATGTTATGATCTCGGAGGTTTATCTTTTAAACATGTACTGTAAAATATATTCTGATCTCAGCTCAGGCCTATATTTTTAAACTGGCGAGCAATAAATTTGCATGTCAGAGATTTAGTTAAGTCATGTCTAGCAGGAAATTATAGTCTATATATGGCCAATAATGTAACTTTCTGTGGAGATACACATGAAATGGAACCCATGGAAGTGGCCCACATTAGTATCTTACCTGAGGAGAAGGAACGCCACAAGGAGAAAAGTGTTTGTTTGTATTGTGGAAATAAAGGGCATTTTTGTTCACCATGTGCTGTAAGGGGCCAAAGGGGACAAAAATGTGACCGGTTGCATTGCACCCATGATAGAAAGTCAAACCCTCCACTTCACCCACCGCAGCAGGCTTCTTCTTTGTTGATAAGAAAGATGGAGGCCTTTGGACTTGACTTTTGAGGGTTAAATTTTGTCACAGTGAAGAACAGATATCCACTTCCACTCATACCATCAGCCCTGGAACAGGTAAGAGGAGCTAAAATTTTCATAACGCTGGACTTAAGAAGCGCCTAGAACCTAATCTGCATTAGAGAATGTAATGAGTGGAAGTCAGCATTCATTACCTCATCAGGTCACTACTAATACCTTGTGATGCCATAAGGGCTCATTAATGGTCCTTCGCTTAATGAGGTGCTCAGAGAGCTCCTGAATGGATTTGTCATAGTCTATATTGATAATATTTTAATCTTCTCATCCACAGAGGAAGATCATGTTCATCACATACAGCTGCTGCACCAGAAAGTACTGGAGAACCACTTGTTTGAGAAGCTTGAGAAATGTGAATTCCATCATTCCTCAGTGATGTTCCTTGGTACATCCTGGATGAACAAGGGTTGAACTGGACCAAGTACAGATGGAAGCAGTGACCAAATGGCCCCACCTTTGTAACACAGGGGATCAGGGGAGCTCCTGCATACAGTGTTCAGCATGTATGATTTGTTGGTGCATTTTTGGCTGTGTACCTTCTTGCACATTTTTAGCACAACTCATCCTCGGTTGAGAAAACTGGTTTATTCATTTCAAAGAGGGTGAAATTTATGTAGTTTGTGTAATGTGACAGCCAATTTTCAGAGGAGTGTTACCAACTTGGTGTGGTTCAATGCCAGAATGTATTGCTACTGCAGATACAGAACCTGGAGGCGCAGGATGCAGATGGAAGGGCCTTCACTAGTGAGGGAGTTTTGTACTGTAAATGTGCAGGAGACAGATTGAAGTGTTTCCCACAAGATAGAGCTTGCACAACTTTTATACCCATGAGCAATGATAGGAAATTTTTATGTTGCCCTCGACTACGATATCTAAATGGGGGTTTAGGTAAGAACTGAACCCAGCTGGGGGAGACTGGGTCTGAGTAAAAAAAAGTACAAAGTGCAATATCCTGTGAGATGACCACATTTTAAATACATCACCCAAAGGGTGGTAAGGTCATCAATCAAGGCATTAAGGAATATTCAGCAACACTTTATTTGAAGGGAAGAAACAAAAATTCTCAACTCTATTATTTTGGTACAGTCTCTTTCCTGGGTGTACCTCCCAAATGAATATTCCAATTAAGCTCTCAAAATAGTTCAGTGCTGGAATTTAAAAAAAAAAGAAAAATCAAAAAAATCAACAGATCTGTCTTTTCTCCTTGGAAACATCATGTGAACAAGTTCAATCAAGTAGCTCTGTCCAAACACAGTGTGATCCAACACAATCCCTATCCGACCATACTGAAGGAATGGATCCAGATCTATGAGCCTATGTCTGTGGTGATCCCTCACATGCACACTACTCGCTCCAGTTTGCAGTGCATATTCGGTGAATGAACATAAGAGAAAAGACAACAGAAAGAACCTGAGTTGTGTTACAGGTCAGAAGAACACAAAATAACTCCATTAATGTCCTTTTCACATTTTACAATGGGTAAGAACAGTTTTCACTCAAGTCTCCATCACTGAACAGTTGATAACTGTAAAACTCTAATGATGCTAACAGTCAAAGTCCTTCTAACACACTTAGCACTGCTTGACTTTATAGTATACAGTTATAGAAGTGACATGATTTATCACACTATCCAGTGTCACAGATGAGGATGGGTTCCCTTTTGAGTCTGGTTCATCTCAAGGTTTCTTCCAAAACCAACTAATTCCAAGACTCAAATCAGGACAATTCCCTGTCCTCTTCTTGTTACTGGTCTTGTAATCACGTACAAAGCTCTTTTATCTTCAGAAAATACTTTATTTTATTTTTTCCCCTTATTTATTTATTTATCCATCCATTTTCTGTACTGCTTATCCTACACAGGGTCATTGGAAGCCTGGAGCCTATCACAGGGGACTCTGTGCCAACCCATCGCTGGACACATTCACACTCTACAGGCAATTTAGATATGCCAATCAGACTACAACACATGTCTTTGTATTGGAGGAGGAAGCCGTAGTACACGGAAGAAACCCCCTAAGCACAGGGAGAACATGCAAGCTTCGTACACACAGAGTGGAGATGGGAATTAAACCCCCAACCCCAGAGGTGCGAGGCAAACATGCTAACCACTAAACCACCATGCTCCCATTTATTTATTTATTTATTTTTTTCACTCTTGCCATTGTGCTTTTATTTTCAAGTTGCAAAATATGGTTATAATTACTGAATGGCTTTAATGCTTTAATAAACAACTGCCTGTTTATTCTTTATAGGGTTCTAATATGAATTATCACAGTATGTCTGCTCATTTGATTTTACTGGATATTTAAGAGATATTTGAGTGGTCATATATTAACATGGGTTATATCAGCTTTCATGAATGTTTCATTATCATCAAAAGTAACAATTTTCATGTAGGGAGTGTTAGGGAATGTTATGGAACAATTATTGATTTTCCACTTTGTACATATCTTAAATGCTCTTTTGAGCAGAAAGGGAGAAAATAATTAAAATAAACATTCTTCTATTAGCATCCATGTGGCTGTCTGACCTGTGTAACAGAAAAAGGCTTATTTGAACAGGAGTTTGTGTTTGGTTTCTTTCAATAAAGTAAAAGGATGAAGAAGGAAGTAGGGTAGTGAGTGTGACCACTCTCTGCTCCTTGGTTCACTATGCTGTTTAGGAAGTAGGGTAGTGAGTGTGACCGCTTTCTGCTCCTTGGTTCACTATGCTCTTTACCACTGCGAAGTGGGTTCTCTACTGAAAACCCTCAGTAGGGATCTGTAGGAAACTCCACACATGCAGAGAGCTCCACAGACTACAGTACGAGAAAGCTTAGTTAAGTTGTCCACAGAGAACCAGAGCCTTAGAAGCCAAAGTGATCTACTTACACCAACTTAGCTTACCTTCCAAAACTTTATTACCTCCAAAATGCAACATTCTTATAATATCCTAGCTTTAATAATCTTTTATTTACAAGCAGTCAATGTTAAGGCTAGATCTCAGGGGCATTCAAATTATTTTCCCATATACATGTATCTGACTATTTGATGTAATAACTGATCTAATTCTGACCTGCTGTGTTCATTTTAAAACTTTGAGGCTTTTACCCACACCACAACTTATAAAGGTGAAGTTCAGCCAATATGATTCGGCCTTTCTTTGTTTAGATTTCATATCATGCTTTCCAAATAGAGCAGACAGTCTGTGCAAGCACAATGAAAGCTGTTTACAATATAAGCCACCAGCTGTGAAACTGGGATGGGACACAGTGTATTCTTTACCTCCCACCAGTGTGACTAAAACACTCATCAACAGCAGCTCAACAGCATGTCTAGGTGACTTTAATGCGTTTTATACTGACTATTTCCATAGTCTTTGTTGTGTCATAGCTAAAAGCTGTACATGATGCTTGTTTGGGATCTGGATCATCTTTATAATTACAACACATTGTTTAGGTGTATAGAAAAGAGGCACAAATGTAAAAATCCCTAATATGAACCTTGATTTTACTTGCACCAATATGCCTCTTTTCAAAAAGATATTTTACTGTAGAGTATGCAGATAAATAGAATGGCAAAGTACATATGCACAGTGAGATGGGTATATGCAGATCCATTGATGAATATACAGTGTACAGTGTAAATATAAACAGTTTTAAAAGGTGCAATGTCAAGATACACTATAAGGCCAAAAGTCTGTGGACACCTGACCATCACACTCATATGTGGTTCTTCTCCAAATGTTGGAAGCATACAAACATATAGGATGTTTTTGAATGTGGTAACATTAGAATTTCCCTTCACTGGAACAAAGGGTCCTAGCACAAACATGTTCCAGCATGACAATGCCCCCGTGCACAAAATGAGGTCCATGAAGACATGGCTTGCTGAGGTTGGAGTGAAAGAACTCAATTGACCCACAGAGTCCTGACCTCAACGCCACTGAACGCCTGCAATGGGATGTTCAAAACATACATATGGGTGTGGTCAGGTGTCCATAAACTTTTGGCCATATGATCTATTTATCTATCAATCAATCTATCAATCTATCTATCTATCTATCTATCTATCTATCTATCTATCTATCTATCTATCTATCTATCTATCTATCTATCTATCTATCTATCTAATTGGAAACCACTATTTACTTCTACCACTTTGACCCTGAAGGGAGAAAAAAGGAAAACACTGAAAAAAAAGAAAAAAAGACAGGGTGTTGGAAGAAGTGCAGGTGCTTTATTATTATTATTATTTATTATTATTATTATTATTATTATTATTATTATTATTATAATTATTATTATTCATGTTTCATGTGAATTTTCAGTGAATCAGAATCATTTTCCAGAAAGATTTTCTTTTAAAACAATGAAGAACAACAACAACAACAACAACAACAACAAAAACAACAACAAGCAATGGGATGTTCAAAACATACATATGGGTGTGGTCAGGTGTCCATAAACTTTTGGCCATATGATATATTTATCTATCTATCAATCAATCAATCAATCAATCAATCAATCTATCTATCTATCTATCTATCTATCTATCTATCTATCTATCTATCTATCTATCTATCTATCTATCTATCTATCTATCTATCTAATTAGAAACCACTATTTACTTCTACCACTTTGACCCTGAAGGGAGAAAAAAGGAAAACACTGAAAAAAAAGAAAAAAAGACAGGGTGTTGGAAGAAGTGCAGGTGCTTTATTATTATTATTATTTATTATTATTATTATTATTATTATTATTATTATTATTATTATTATTATTATTATTATTATTCATGTTTCATGTGAATTTTCAGTGAATCAGAATCATTTTCCAGAAAGATTTTCTTTTAAAACAATAAAGAACAACAACAACAACAACAACAACAAAAACAAACAAACAAAGGAATGAACGTACAATGTCAAATGTACAATATTTTAAAAAATGAATTAAAATAGATGTACTGTACATAGCACATAGCATGAGCTATATGGAGTGGTAGCTTTATAAATAATAACATATTTCTTGTGGGAATTTTGGGCCAGTAAATATAGCCACATGGTAGAAATATGGTTTCATTTTGGAGCTCAGTAAAGCAGTGTTTAGGTCAGGCTACGGATACAATCCACTGACAAAAAATAAATAAATAGCACACCCCTATTCATATCTCTATTTTCTCTATCTGTTTAGAACACATTATCTGTTCATTCCTAACAATATACTTGCATTTGGTTACATCACTAATATACAGTGAGATTGATTATTATATAGAGATTGAATAATGGATATGTACATTATACATATGAACAATGTGTGCAAAAAGATTATGTGCATAAACACATTAAACACAGCACTGAACAGTAGCATTTTTAAATTCTAGACATTGTGCTTCATATTTCGCTTTAGTGTGTGCAGTGAATGTGGTTGCACCTAAGCTTCTAAAATCCCAGTTCTCCATTTGTGCATATTTACTGTATGTGGTAGTATACGTGTATGTGTGTGCATGTTTGCGCATGCAGGTGCCAGTCTTGTTCTCAAGATACTGAGATATATATATAATAATTCTGAAAGCAAAATTCAGACTTCTTGCTTACATTTTTTAATCATTTCCTTTAGACCAATTCAGCATTTTCCCCAAATCCTGTGTACACTGAAACACTTGAAACAATCACATCTTAATATTAATCTTTCTTTCATTTTGAAGGATGGAAGATGCAGGGTTGATACAGGTCTGCCATTAGAACCGAATCACTTGAGAGCACAATGGAAAGTGTTCCTACTGTGTGTAAGTGCAGTACTACTTTAGCTGCTTTCCTGAAACACCTGAGGACCAGCAAGCACTTAGCAGAGCTTTTAATCCTGAGGCAAAGAGCCCGCACCTAGCTGCACTCAACCCATACAGCCCCCTAACACTTCAGCTGGAGCCTGAGTCTGTCACATGGCATTACAGGGCCATTCAAGGAGTCCATTAAAAAGCTGAGAAACCTTGAAAGCTCTTTTAGTAGTGGAAATGCATGCTTATTTGTGCTGTGCACAGTGTGAAATCCAATCCCTGCATTACTCATGCTCAAGATTTACATCAGCAGCTTGATAGGCGGTTAAAGTATAGAATAAATAGAAGAGATCTAAAATTTTAAATATATTCTAAGTTGAGGTTCAGGAGTCAGAACCTCTTTTAGGAGTGGAAATTCAGCTACAGCACTTGTTTGTTAATTCAGAATTTACAGTCGTCAACCAATCAAAAGGTTTCTGAATGATGAAATTGTGACTACTCTGCGACAAATTAAACAGACCAGCAATAGACCTTTCGTTTTTAAGTTTAACCACCTGAAATGTTTTAGTGTGTGTGTGTGTGTGTGTGTGTGTGTGTGTGTGTGTGTGTGTGTGTGTGTGTGTGTGTGTGAAAAAATCTTCTCCACTGTCATCATCAACATATTCTATCATATATTTTCCATCAGGCTGCTCTTGAGCTTTGTTAAGTGTTGAGGTGTTGCTTTTCCTTTGTAATATAATTATAAGACATTGCTCAAAATGGCTCTTTCATTCACTGCCAAATTGCTATATCTTCACTTGAATAGTGCTGCTGATATATCATGTGAACTGCACGCCTTATTGCCAAATTCTGTTTTTTCTATAACATAAGAAGCTGCGTTTTTTATTTGTCTCATTATCTTCAAAAAAAAAAAATGAGAGGCTGATGAGGGAATGGCTGTATATACAGTAGGTGCTATAACATAACCTGTGGTTGAACTGAAGAGGAGAGTCCACCAGCGTGGACCTCGAAATTTGAAGGATCTGGAGAGATTCTGTATGGAGGAATGGTCTCTAACCTCATCAGGCATTATAGGAGAAGAGTCAGAGCTGTTATCTTGGCAAAGGGAGGTAGCACAAAGTATTGACTAAAAGGGTGCCGATAATTGTTGCACACCTATATTTAACAATGTTTGATATTTTTATATTTGCAATTGTTTGATATCCATGAGAGCAGCGTATTTTTGTGAATATTTTGAACAAAAGATCAAAAGGTTAAACAATAAAGACAATTTTTCACAGCCTTCTTTGCTCATATTTACCAAGGGTGCCAATATTACTGGAGGGCACTGTATATAGTGTCATTAAAAAGAAAAGCACCTGATAATATTTGACTTGAGATTAAACTAGATTATTGTCAGTTTATACCATAAAAACACTTAAAAACACCAACAATTGGTTGAATTGTTTTCAAGAAACTCTCTCCATTTTGAAGTATTAACTGAAGTCAAAATTTACAAAGACTTACTCATTATTATAATATATAGATTATATTAGATTAGAATATTTTATTTGAAGAATATTTGATTGTATATATCTTTGTATATGAGGAGAACATAAATAAAAAATAAATAAATAAGGATATAGTGGGATTTACTGTAGTATGTATTATTTAAAAATACATTTTATAACTGTGTTGCTACAAAATGTAGAATAACTAAATAAATAAGCCATCCTGTGTCAAATATTAAGTAGTAAACTGCACATGATGGTTAAACAAGCAAATTACAGTGGTGTAATGATAAGCCAATATCCGCCAGATTTCACATGGACTGGTGTTAGTGTCTGCAGAGCTCCTGATGCAATACGACTAGAGAGTGTGTGTGAGAGAGATTGAGCTTAATTTTGCAGTCAGCCTAGAGTCTGAGGTGTTTCACTACAATATAACTTCATTAGTGTTGCTTATTGGGGAAATTTATTTTCTCCGTTGTCTAAGAGACCACCAGCTGGCAAACAAAATACAAACACAAGCAAGCATGTATTTTGCAAGTACATACACATGTTCACACACACACACACACACACACACACACACACACACACACACACACACACACACACACACAATACAAAAACACAAAAGCAGATCAAACATTCTAATAACATCTTAAACCTGAGGGAATTGTGGTTGATTCCATAATTCCTCTTGTATATAAAGCATAATATTAGTTTCATCATTTTGTATTGTTTTCAACTTGGTTACTGCACAATAAGCCTTAGGTTTGGAATGTTAAGATGCATAAAAATCCTCTATACACTATTATTCATACAAAATGACAACTGAAGACAGGGTTCCCATAATTTTCTAAAATGAAATTGAAGTATTTTTCCAGGACTAGCAGTGTGGATTCAGACCGTTGCCATATCACTCAAAAAAAAAAAAAAAAAAAAAAAAAAGTAGAGTAAAAGTAGAGTAAGAAAACAGTAGCTACATTTCAAGACGTGAAATACTGTATGTTAAGTTCTGCATGCCTTAGATTCTTACTAGCTTGTTAGTTGGCATTACACAAGCTGCTATTTTATGATTTGGCAATTTCAAGGGCATGCTACTCAATAAAACTTCTCTGTTGTGCCACTTGGTAGACACACTGCTACTTGGGATATTAACTGTACAGCTTGCTACAAATGGTTATCTAATTTAGTCAACTAACTAAATTTACTGTAGATTTCAATTTCTCCTGTAATTATTTCTCAAAAACAGGATAACCAGATTGTGGTGCTTCTGTCAGTACATTGGAAAACTGGCTTACAGACCAAATTTAGATTTGTTAGTTCCCAGTTCTCTCAGTTTCTTCCATTCAGCGAGTGCCAATGAGATGCCTAATAAAAATAAGCAGAAAAAAATTCAAAGACACAAAATTAAGAAAGGAGACAGAGAGATCTTTGTGTACCAGGATGAAAAAAGTAGAACTAGAGGGTGTGGGGTAAATATTCCTTTTTTTCTTTTAATAACTAACACTGCAGTAGTTGTATATAATACCCATGTTATATTACTAGTATTGTCTATGTCCTTGTCTTTGTTATCGTATTGTAATGTGTAATGTCTATAAACACAACAGAGCTCAATAACTGCATACAGACTATTAACCCTCCAGTGCTGTGTATTAAGTCCTATGCTCTACACTCCCAGAATAACACCAGCATCATCAAATTTGCAGACGATACTGTAGTCATTGGACTGATCACTAGGTGACACGACTGCATTTAGAAGGGAGATGGCTGATCTGATGGAATGGTACCAGAACATCAATCTCTACTTGAATGACAACAAAACCCAGGACATGATTCTTGACCCAGAGAAGAGGAGGGAACATCGCACACCACTGCACATTGGCGAGAGAGGGTGAAAATCCCTTGGTGTTCACATCAGTGAAGATCTCACAACGCTCCTAATGAGGAAGTCCTTTCAGTGTCTACTTCCTGAAAAGGCTAAAGAAATTTGGCATGCCAGTCAAAAAACTCGAAAGCATTCTCAACAGCAGCATCACAGTCTGATTTGAAAGATGCTCTGCTCAGGACTGCAAGGCTCTTCAGTGAGTGGCTAGAACTGTTCAAACCATTGCAGGAGCAGCCTTCTCATCACTGGAGGACATTTACCACACCAGGGTCATTAGGAGAGCAACACAATATCACCATAAAAAGAACCCAGGCTTGTCAATGACTCTCATACCACTGACGTGCCCACCAGCACGTACAACTGCCTTTTTCAAATGAGGTGCTGGACTCAATTACCTAGACACACACACACACACACACACACACACACACACACACACACACACACACACACATACTGCTGCTACTTAACTTTGCAATAATGGACCTTTTTCTTTCTCCGCACAATGTACTCTTCGACCACTGCCTCTTTACACATAAGGACATGAAAACTTGTACCATTGGTCTATAATTGTGACTATATACTGTATCCGATGCCCAATCCTTTTACTGTACATGTTTACTGCCACTGTATTTTAATTGCACTATATCCTACCTGCCTCTTGTACTTGGCACCCTGGGTAAATATGAGCAAAGAAGGCTGTGAAAAATTGTCTTTATTGTTTAACCTTTTTGATCTTTTGTTCAAAAAATTCACAAAAATACTCTGCTCTCATGGATATCAAACAATTGCAAACAAAACAGGTTTATAAAAAAAAAAACTTTGTTAAATATACAATTGTAATCAAAATTATTTAACCCCCATTGCAAATCAGGTTTATTGTCAAAATTTACAGACTTTCAGCTGTTTGCAATGAACAAATCAAACAAAAGCAATTGAAATAGCTCAACACAACGAATGTTTCAAGTGGTTTCCCCAAATTCAGCTGAAAATGCAACTTGTAATAATGACTTCTCCAGTCTCGAAATTATTCAACCCCTTCATGGCAAGCATATTTAGTACTTTAGCGCACCCTTTTGCTGTTATGACCTGCTGCAAACGAAATGCTATGCAGATGCATTCCTCTTGAGCAGTGGCCTCCAGTTCAGTAATATTCTTGGGTTTGCATGCTGCAACCGCCTTCTTCAAATCCCACCAGAGATTTTCTATGGGGTTCAAGTCAGGTGACTGTGATGGCCACTGTAGAATCTTCCAGGACTTCTTCTGCAACCAAGCCTTAGTGGAATTTGAGGTATGTTTGGGATCATTGTCCTGTTGGAATGTCCAATGACGCCCAAGCTTCAGCTTCCTCACAGATGGCATGACGTTTTCTCCTAGGATGTCCTGATACTTCAATGAATCCATCTTGCCTTCCACATGCTGCAGGTTTCCAGTGCCAGAGGATGCAAAGCAGCCCCAGAGCATCACAGAGCCACCACCATGCTTGACTGTGGGCAAAGTGTTCTTTTCAGTGTATGTCTTCCTCCAGACATACTGCTGAACCATTGTGCTGAAAAGTTCCAGTTTTGTTTCATGGCTTCACAGAACAGAATCCCAAAACTTGTGTGGCTTATTTATATGATTTTAAGCATATTGTTAGCCGACTTTTTTGTGCTTTTGGGTCAGTAGTGGTGTACGTCTTGGAGTTCTGGCATGGAAACCTTCTGCATTCAGTATGCGCCTTACTGTGCTCACTGAAACCTCAGTGCCTATTGCCACCAAGTCTTGCTGCAGGTCTTTTGCAGTCACTCAAGGGTTTTTTACAACCTGCCTTCTCAGAAATCTGGTTGCAGCCATCGATAGCTTCCTTTTTCTGCCCCGTCCAGGTAGTGTAACCACTTTTCCCTTAACTTTGAACTTGCAAACTATGCTTCCAACGGTGTCTCTAGGAACATTCAGTGCCTTCGCTATCTTTTTGTATTCTATTCCTTGTTTGTGAAGGGCGATGATCTCTTCTCTTAACTTTTTGGAACATTCTTTTATTTTTATTTCAAAATCATATTTCTAACATGCAGTCAGACGTGACAATCAACAAGCCCCTAGCCAGGTCAGGTATTTCATGTATTTTCTGCCCCTAGCCCTTGATTAGTTGCATCAGGGGTGCTTGAATAATTTTGAGACTGGAGAAGTCAAGTTGCATTTTCAGTTGAATTTGGGGAAACCACTTGAAGCATTCGTTGTGTTGAGCTATTTCAATTGCTTTGTTTGATTTGTTCATTGCAAACAGCTGAAAGTCTGTAAATTTTGACAATAAACCTGATTTGCAATGGGGGTTGAATAATTTTGACTGTATAACCAATTCATAACATTTTCTGTACAGTATTGATAGTGAGTGGAAGGAATGCAGAGTAAGAATTTTATTGTGCAGTGTAACTGCCTGTTTTACTGTGCATAAGACAAACTCTTGACTCTTGAATAACCGAGTCAGATTCCATGTATACTTGGCCAATAAAGCAAGATTTTGAGTTCGATATTTAGTTTACAAGGTAGAAGGAAAAGGAGATATTGTAACATAAAAACCAGGTTACTGAAGATATGTTTTGTTCAGAATACACAGCATGTATTATATGATATGTATGATATGATAATTGTGTTTAAAATTTTATTTTTGTTTGCTGTGTTCTTGTTAGGTATCTGTCTAATTTGTCAGCAAAAAAGACTGAGCTACTGACTGCCTGATGCTCATCAAGCTCTTCAGCTATTGGGTGTGTGTTCTCAAAATGTTAAACAGTAATATTACATGATATTGTGATGTTAAATGAGCTGGGATGTGTCATATTAACACCTCTGATACCAACACCATACTGCTACACAATCATTACACTGACATTATATAACATTGTAGATAACGTCTTTACATATTACCACCCTTGATCAACTCTATCCTTGTCTCAGATGGGTCTGAATAAAATAATCTGCAGAAGCAGGTCGAATATTATATAGAGCAACAGTTCTCAGCCCAGATTTTGGCCTACACTGTAAGCAAATATATCCTTGCACAGAGATGCATACTCATTGAACCATAACTCTGGGAATTTATTGTGCACAGGCTACTGTGCACTGTATGACTCAAAGCCAGCCAGAAATATTTTAGGAAAAAATGTCACTGAAGAAACCTTAATCCATATTACAATTGCATGTACTGTAAATGGTTCTTCAGAGAAACGAAAATATCAAGAGGGCAAAACCAACTGTTCGTTCAGTGAGGGCTGTTAAATGTGGTACTCAAGCCCCATTAAACACACTGAACAAGTGTCTTCATTAGTGAGGCTGTGCTTTTGGCATGCTAATGACTAATAAGAAATGTATGAGCTCTAAGCAGTACAGCATTTTAAAAGAAGCTCTCATCAGAGTGCTTGAATGGTATAACTCACACCAGCCTTGAATCATGTCAAACAGAGGAGAATGCTGATCCTGGACTCTATAAAGTCCAAAAACTGGTGGGAAGAAAGGGGCAAATCCTTTCCAATCTCCGAGTTTCTTTCGATTTCCTATATACTCATGTACACTGTATATGTAGATGTAATTTCAAAATCTGAGATAGCTAAATAGAGAGAGAGTGAGCATAAGAGAGGGGGGGGAGGGGGGAGCTGGAGGGGAGCTGGGGGGGCTATTCACTAAATGGTTGTATGGTGCAGCTGTCAGTCCTTGATGACTTGTGTGATGAATACTCCCTCTCCTGGGTCCAAAGACTCTGACAGGCTAAATTTCGCAATAGTTCATAGTCCATAACTCAATTCCCTCTCTTTGACAAGCCTCCAAACAGCACAAACTCTGTGGACACTGTGTGTGTGTGTGTGTGTGTGTGTGTGTGTGTGTGTGTGTGTGTGTGTGTTCTGTACCAGCCAGTTATCAATATATAAAGTCCTCAGATAAGCAGTCATCTCCATCACTGCTATTTGAAAGCTGTGTTCCACCTCTATCTCAAACTGTCAAGTTCAGCTACCTGCTGCTCTATTAAACTATACAAAATGATGGGAGCTCTGTAATAGTTTGTGTAATTGTGTTATTTTTTGCCAATAAAATATCCTATTAAAACATTCATCATGTGCAAGACACACAAGTAACTCATTTAGTTTTGAAATTAGGTTGTTAAGACTGTTAGGATTTATGAAATATTGGTAAAGATTTCAATTCAGATACTGTATAGAGATGCCCTAAATATACTAACAAACTTAATAGCACATTTTAATATTTTAATATTTATTTATAAATCTAATTTAAAATTTTGATGATTATGATAATTGAGGATTTATTTCACTTATTTTCTAACAACAGAGTGTCAGGGATTTCCCCCGTAGCGCCGAGCGCTGCACGAAGAAGCGTGCAGTTGCAGTACATGCTTCCACATTGTCATGTCATTGTTTACATTACCATGTGTGTTTATGTTTTGGTTTTTGCTCTGTCTCCACCCCTGTATCATTATGGGTTGTTTCCCTCATGTGTCATGCACATCTGTTCACGTTTCCCCTTTGATTAATCTGTGTATTTAAACCCCTCATGTGTCTTTGTTCCCCACGCAGCATTGATCAGTGTTTCACCGCCTGAGCATTACCAAGCGTTGTTCCATGTTTCTAGTTCCGTTTTTTTGATGTATTGTCTGTTTCTATATTCACGTGTTCTGCCTCACCTAGTTTGTACTGTTTGTAGATAACCGGACCTCTGCCTCTTTTTGGATTTTGATTTTGCATCGCGTTTTGGATTTGCCTCTCTCAATAAAAGCATTTTACTGCACTTGCATCCATCAGCACTCTGCATTACATGACACAGAGTGAACATTAAGAAAGCATGGTTCTAAAAGATCAAAATACATCCTTTTCTATATGACAAAACAGTTAACAGAACAGTTTAACAAGAGACAGCTTAAAAATAAATATAAAAAAGACTAATATGATGATATATGAATGAGACAATGGCAAGCACTGAAATAAACACCTAGGCAGAGTCTAGTATATTATCAAAATATTGCTGCAAGAATAATCCTAGTTTATAATTATCACATTATTCACTGTGACCTTATTCAATATGACCTTCAACCTTTATTATTATTATTATTATTATTATTATTATGATTATTATTACCTTCATTATTCAGAAGCTTATAAAACAGCACTTGTTCTAGCACATCATATTATTTTACATTTTCATCACAAGTTCCCAGTACTGGTCCTGGAGTACCCCCTGTCCTGCACATTTAAGTGTTTTCTCTCCTCCCAACACACCTAATTCAAGTATTAAGGCGGGTGTGTTAGATCAGGGAAAACACTAAAATGTGCAGGACAGGGGTACACCAGGACCAGTATTAGGATCTGTACACTATACCAACAACAGACATATTTCCAGTAACATAAAAATTTTATTTTGTTTCATGCAAGCTTCCTTTTAAACATTTTATGCAGTTGTACTGTGGATGCTAAGCCGATTAAATGTATCAACAGTCTACAGGAATTCAGTTGTTGCATAGCACTGTCAGGGGCTGCATGACAGAACTGGCAGTAAAGTCAAAATTTCTATGAGTTTATTCTGAAGGGTCATTATTTAATCTCTGGGCAACCAATTATTAATATGTCATAAGGGTGGCACTGTGTGACAGCTGACACTCCAATTCTGACCTCAAAACACATATTGGAGATGTCCATAACTCCTGTACAATTCATGCAGACTTAATAAAGCATATCTCATTGAAGTTTATTTAAACCATTATTGTAGCACTGTGTGACAGCTGACACTCCAATTCTGACCTCAAAACACATATTGGAAATGTCTATGACTCCTGTACAATTTATGCGGACTTAATAAAGCATACATCATTTAAGTTTACTTAAGTTTATTTAAACCATTAACCATCAAGAATGCAATCAGATAATCAGATATATATGCAATGTAATTTTTACTGCACTGTTGCCACATGGTGCTCAACACCCTGGACACGCCACTGTTCAGTATCACTGAGACATTCTAGTGGGTTTATATTAGAGCAGCATCTTGAAGACAAACATGCCTGACTGGAATACAGACTTGCCTAATAATTAGAGTTAATAATTTTAGTTAGTTGTAGAGTGAATACAAAGTAGGATAATAATTAATTTACAAAAGGATACAAAATAAATAAATTTTATATACTACTATTTCTGCTTTTACTATTACTACTACTAGCAATAATAATAATAATAATAATAATAATAATAATAATAATAATAATAATAATAAAGGTAGGAGAAGCTATAAAGACAATGTGAAAATAAATTATGCCACGAAGTTCATGCATTCCAACATCGGGAAAAAGTTTCATTGGTCAAAGAATTTAGGAAATGTGTTGATTAGACTTAGTAACCATTCAAATATGGATCTTTTTAAGACACAGAGCATACGCTGGATAGAAGTCATTGATATGTATATAAAGGCACATAACTCAGATGATGAGCACACACACACACATACACACCTTCTCTTTCTAACCATCATCTTCTCATTCCCCCCCAGTGTATCTGGATTCAGGCTACAGAGCAAGTTAAAACAACAGCAAACCCCAAAACTCAACACAGCACTGTTCTAACACACTCACACTGAACTGACAGATACCTAGGGACAAAAACAATGCAAGTGTGTGTGTGTGTGTATGTGTGTGTGTGTGTGTGTGTGTGTGTGTGTGTGTGTGTGTGTGTGTGTGTGCGTGTGTTTGTGTGGGAGGGTTGAGGCTGAAGAAAATACACTTTAAAAAAAAGTCTCTCATGACTTTCCATCTATCAAGGGACAGCTGGATCAATAGAAGCTTCAAGTTTCGGAGAAGCATCATGTCCTGATGGTGAAGTCTTTGCCTGCTCTCAGATAACACACTCCTGTGCAATGGGATTGGACTGCAAGGCTGCCATTACATGCCACCATTTGGAGCAGAAACAAACAGGGAGTATAAGGAGAAATAGAGACAGACTGAGAGTAAGTGTTTGAATGTGTGGGTGTTGATCATTCTACCATGCAATGACAGAGTCTGCTGTTTGACAGGTCAAGTCCATCTCTGTGGAAAATGGTCAGACACAGTTGTTTATGGATTATCTGGAGATTAATTTAGAACTTTCCTATTTAGCACAAGAATAGTGTTCAGCTGGCCATTTTTCAGTGTCAGCACAGCACCAAAACTCATTACATTTGACTTCCATCAAAGCTTTTTTCATCCTGTTTACTAAAAACTGTGAGGATACAGTTATGTGGAGCATGGCAAGCACACAGTCCCAAATACTGTTCCATTTCCCAACCCTTATCCAACACCAGTCAAAAAAACAAGACCATGTTCAAGTATTTCTGTGTTTATCCTGCACTTCACTGGCAGTGAAGCAATGCAACAAAGCAGCTGGAAGCCATACATTTTCAATGACAACTGGTGATATCCAGAAAATTGTTTGCCTATTCAAATTAAAATTTTATTGGTCAAACACAACATGCAGTGAAATGCTTTTTTCGACTATGCATGACATAAAATAGAATTTACATAAATCATAATTTACTTGTATACAGGCAGAAAAGGAAAACTATTTATAAATGTATATTTATAAATATTGGATAATATGGGCATATTAACAGGAATGTACAGTATTGTGCAAAAGTTTTAGGCACATGCAAAGAAATGCTGTAGATCAAAGATGCCTTCAAAATAATTAAATTAAATGTTTCTACATTTAAAAAAAACATGCCGTAAAGAGCAGTAAACAGTAGTAAATGAAACTGAGATCAGCAGAGAGAAGGTGGAGGAAAACGCATCTTGACTCAGATCTTGCCTCTTACCATACTCTCTTGTCTCAGTTCTCATTGGATGTGACTTCTGCCAAGACGGCCTTCTACAAGGAAAAGCTTGAAGCTTCTGCCAAAGATCCTCGCAAGCTCCACAACATCTTCTCATCACTTCTCAACCCTCCGGCTTCACCTGCTTCTTCCTCGCTGTCTGCAGATGACTTTGCCTCCTTCTATGATGAGAAGATTAAGGAAATCTGCAAGATTTCTCCTCCTTCTCTGCCACATTTTTCTACCCTAGCAACACAGGAGATTCAAGAAGTCATCTTGTCCTGCAACCCTACCACCTGCCCACTGGATCCAATTCCCTCCACATTGATCCAGACCATCCTGCCAGACCTTCTGTCCTTCATCTCTACAATCATCAATGGTTCCCTGTCATCTGGCCAAGATCCGGCTTCCTTCAAGAAAGCACGGGTTACTCCCATCCTGAAGAAGCCTACACTGGATCCCTCTGACATCAGCAACTACAGACCGGTATCACTTCTCTCTTTCCTTTCTAAAATACTTGAACGCTCCATATATAATCAACTGTGTCTTTAAAGCCAGTCTGGCTTTAAAGCAGCACACTCCACAGAGATTGCCCTCTTGGCCGTCACTGAAAAACTTCATGCTGCCAGATCAGCCAAACTGTCCTCTGTCCTCATCCTGCTTGACCTGTCTGCTGCACTTGACACAGTCAACCACAAGATTCTCCTGACTACCCTCAAGAGTCTTGGAATTTGCAGAGCAGCATGGCAATGGTTTGTTTCATACTTGGAAGGTCGTTCGTATCAGGTATCATGGGAGGGATCAACATCTGCACCTCACAGACGCTCTACTGGTGTCCCACAAGGCTCAGTACTTGGTCCTCTCCTCTTTTCCCTCTATACCCACTCTCTTGGCAAAGTCATCTCCTCACATGGGTTCTCTTACCATTGCTATGCTGATGATACTCAACTTATCTTTTCCTTCCCTCCTTCAGATACCACTGCTTCTGCCCGGATCACAGCATGTCTGACGGACATTTCATCGTGGATGGCAGCTCATCAGCTGAAACTCAACCCCAGCGAAACTGAACTGCTCTTCATCCGAGGAGATTCGTCCCTATGCCAGGATCTCATGATCTCCTTGGACAACTCCATGATCTCTCCTTCAACTACTGCTCGTAACCTTGGGGTAATTGTGGACAATCAACTGTCCTTTTCATCACATATTACTAATCAAACACGGTCCTGTCGGTTTATCCTTTACAACATTAGAAGGATTCGTCCATTTCTAACAACACAGGCCACTCAGTTGCTTGTGCAGTCTCTTGTCATTTCCAGACTAGACTTGCTCCTACTGCAACTTGCTCCTGGCAGGTCTACCTTTGAGTGCCACCCGTCCTCTACAGATGATCCAGAATGCAGCTGCACAACTTGTTTTCAACCTCCCTAAGTTCTCTCACACCACCCCGTTGCTGCGCTCCCTTCACTGGCTTCGAGTAGCTGCACGCATCAGATTCAAAACATTGATGCTTGAATACAAAGCCAAAAGTGGAACAGCACCCTCTTATCTTAGAGCTCTCATCACCCCACGCATCGCACCACACTCCCTAAGGTCAACAAGCACTGCTCGACTGGTCCCACCCTCTCTCAGGATGCAAGGTAGATCTGCCTCACGCCTTTTCTCTGTTTTGGCACCAAGGTGGTGGAATGAACTTCCCATCAATGTCAGAACAGCTGAGTCGCTGGCTATCTTCAAGAAACGCCTAAAGACATACCTCTTTCTTAAATACTTACCCCTTGATAATTAGTGTTTTCTTCTTCTTCTTCTTCTTCCAAAAAAAAAAAAAAACTCCTAACAGTTGCTATCTTTTCAACAGGTTTGTGTTCAGTGCACTTCATTGTAGTCGTACGAACCAGAAATGAAGCATTCATTGAAGGAGAATTTAAAGCACTCTTGTATGTCGTTCTGGATAAGGGCGTCTGCTAAATGCTACAAATGTACATGTAAATGTAAATGAAACAAAGTCAATATTTGGTGTGACAAAAAAATAAAAATAGTTCTCTCTGGTACAATTTGTGCAGTATTATAAGGAAATTAGCTTTATTGAGCATCTTGCAGAACCAACCACAGTTCTTCTGAAGACTTTGACTTTTGCACTTGCTTCTTATTTTTTCAGAAAAACCCTGCAGCCTTCATTGTGTCTTCATTGGTCTCTTACCTAATATGCTGCTTTCTTTAATGACATACAAACATTTTTCTGTAACATTTAATTTCGTGCTAGAAAACTAATATTTGGGAATCTAAAATGTTTTTTTGTTCTGACTTGATAATGTATGTCATAAAATAAAAAAATCTATAACAAAGTTTGTCCAAAAAAAAATAAAAATGGGGTTCCTAAAACTTTTGCACAGTATTGTAGGTGGTGTGGATGTTACGCAAACAAGTCCAAGCTCTAGTCCTAGGTGTTGTCCTGGTTGAGGGACCTGTGGGAAGTAGTTCCTCCTCATTCTGTCTGTGTTGGCCTTCAGGGAGCAGAAGCGGTTCCCTGACCACAACAGAGAGAAGAGTCCACTGTTCAGATGGCTGAGGTCATTTACTATCTTCCTGGCCTTGGTCCAGCACTGCTTACTGTAGATAGACTGCAGATCAGGGAGTTTAGTGTGGATGGTATGCTCAGCTATGAGTTTAGTGTCGATGGTATGCACCACCCTCTGAGAGCCCACCTATCCTGCCTGGTGCTGTTCTCAAACCAGACTGTGATGCTTCCCATCAGGATGCTCTCGATGGTGCTTCCTTAGCACCTTAGAGGGCAGTTTAACATCTAATGTGGTAATGGGCCTTTTTCACCAGGTTGTTAATATGGGGCTGTGGGGCAGTGATACTCTAGTTCAATAGTCAAGATGTTGGTGATGTAAAATGATGGACTACTGATCAGAAGGTTGTGAGTTCAAATCCCAGCACTACCAAGCTGCCACTGCTGGGCCCTTGGGCAAGTATAAATGAGATACATGTAAGTTGCTCTGGATAAGGGCATCTGCCAAATGCCATAAATGACAGGAGACCTTGTGGTCTGCCTTTCAGGAAGTTGGACATCCACTAACCTAGGGACTCCAACTTGGTGGTGAGTTTGAAGGGAATTATAGTGTTAAAAGCTGAACTGTAGTCAACATACAACATTTTAACAGATGTCCTTATAACAGCATGTCATGTCCAGATGTCTCAGGGCTGTGTGTAGGAGGTGTATGACGGTGTCTTTGTTTGAGCAATTGGGATGGTATGCGAATTGTAATGGGTCCAGTGTGCCAGGAAATGAAGCGGTGATGAAGTCTCTGTCTCTTTCAAAGCACTTTATCACAAATGAGGTCAGGGCTACAGGGTGATAGTCATTGAGGCAGGTGGGCTGGGGTTTCTTTGGGACAGGAACGATAATGGACTGTGTAAAGCATGTGGGGATTACCGGTGGGAGATCTGAGTGTTGCGGATGGTTTTATCCACCCACAGCTTCTGGTTGGGAAACGTTCTGATGATGGTTTTATGGATGGTATCATCTGCCAGTTTCCCGATAAATCCCACAACCACTTCTGTAAACATGTTGATGTCTTCATAGCTGCACCTGAACATGTCCCAGTCTGCATCATCTACAGTGTCCTGCAAAGTGGCCACTGATTGTTCTGTCCAGCGTGCGACCTCCTTCTGAACCAGAGCTTCCTGTTTCAGCCTTTGTGTGTATCTGGGCATGAGGAACATGATGGCATGGTCCGATTTCCCAAAAAGTGTGCCTTGTAGCCAGCTTTGAATAGAGTCTAGCAATGGTCCAGGATCCTTTTGCCCCCGGTGGGGCAGGTGATGTGTTGATGGAAGTTTGGCACTGCGTGTTTGATGTTGGCACTGCTGCTACAATGAGTGCAGAATCCTGGTGATGAGTCTGGTGTTGAGTGGGAGCTTCATGTAGTTCACATGAAGTCCACCTGAGGTGGAATATAAACGACACTGACTATGACCAAGGTAAATTCCCGATGAATGAACATCTGTACAAACAATTTTATGCAAATATAAAAAATCTTGGGACCACACTGACACTGCATCAATCAGGAATTAACTCACAGGGATGAACAAGTTTTGGTCTGAAAGGTTCAACTGAACCCCAAGACAGCAATAAAGGAACCGGTGAAGAAGTTGGAGGCATCAGGTACCACAGTATGCACATCCACCATTAATACTGTCCATGTCCTGAAAGGCTGTTACACAAAGAACAAGCCCCTACTCCAAGACTGGCATAAAACAGCCAGACTGAAGTTTGCAGGTGAACACCAGGACAAAGACCAAGCCTTTTGGAGGAGTGTTCTCTGGTCAGATGAAAAAAAAGTAACAAAAATACTATTTGGTTATTATAATCAGCAATAAGTATGGAGGGAAAAGGCTGAGGTATTTAATCCAAAGAATGCCATTCCAATTGTTTGTAGAGTATGACGGTGCCCAAACTGATTTCTGAATTAACCCAGACGGAACATAGAAAATTTCGTCACTCAGGTGACCGAGAGTAACCCCGAGAGGCCTCCTGCGGCCAGATGCAAAAGACTCTTTGGAACCCACACAGGACTTACCCCTGCAATAAAAGAAACCTTTGATGACTGAACGTCTGGGAAACTTCACGATTGGTTCGTCAGCAGGGGTCCACCAAAACTCCGACCAAGGGCCTGTAAATCTCTGATCTAATCTCTGTTTACGACCACATGGATTAGCCTCAAAGTCACAAGGCCAGATCAGAAAATGTCCTCCCTAAAGGTCACCCTGAGGTGACCAAGGACCGGTGGGACATTAGAAAAATGCCATCCCCCTCTTCTGGACATACACACACACACACACACACACACACACACACACACAAGCTTACCTTACACACACAATGGAGAAATCTCTCTCTTTTCAATGTAACGTGTAATTATATGTAATTATTCGATGCCTAAATAGTGTGATGTTATCTTGTTTACATATATTGTGTGTTTATGTAACTAACCTTAATGATTTTAGTTTTAATTTAGCATATCATTTTAAATGTCTGTAACCAGGTTTTATTTGTAATATTCTTTACAAGTCCATCGAATTTAGTATGCAGTTAATCGTCTCGAGATATCCTGATTGATTATGCATATCATATTGTAATGGGATACATTATTTCATGTTTTCTCTTAATTTCATTTATAATACGGTATAAACCAGCTCCTCCCTGGACATTTAAATTAGGGTCCAAGACCAGACAAAGAGAGTTCATCCGGACATGCAAATCCAACTTCCTGATTGGCCCATAGCCCAAAGAGGCGTGTGCGTTGGTGTTGTCTTCAAAACAACACCACGCTCTTCTTCACAGTCACCTAAGTCTCTTAGGCTTCTCAGTCACTCTTCAACTTCACTTCTGCACTCTTCCGGTTTCTCTTTCCCCCGGGGCCACGTGCCCCGGGAAGAGGAAGCCAGGACCTCTCTCTCCCGGACAAAGGATGCAACTACCTCACGGCCGATGGCCTTTTCAAATGGCACGACGAACCAGCGAACTCTACACGACCTCGCACAAACTTTGAAAACCTGAGGCTATGCAAGTATAGTTAATGAACCTATATCTGCGTTTAAGATTGGACCCCTGTGTTACAGGAGAATTAAGTCCGTGCTAGTTTTTGAAAAAGGCTAATTAGTTGTGTTTCTGTCTGCCACTCCCTCTTATTTCATTTCTTTCTCTCTACACCTTTTCTTTCATTGTATATAGATGTACATATGCATGTTTGCTTAGAGTTAGTCGTGTGTATCCATAGTTACATCTAGCTATTAAAATCTATTATCCTACGCTTGATACGCCTCTCTGTTTTGTCACGTGACGAGTCACTTAAATGCTGCGATCTCGTTACCCGCTCTAATCTTTAATAACAAACTGTGTGAGTTAATTCTTCCTGGCCAGAAGGATAAACTCACTCTTTAGAGTTCATAAAGCTGATCTAGGCCACATACATAGTCATAATTAATTATAATCCGTTGTAGTTAATTATCTATATGTATATGTGCACCTACATGAATTCCCTTTCATGGCTGATGTATATTTATAACTGGTCACAACACGTGTTGATTAGATATATAGATATATTTCACTCCAGTCGAGCTAATTCCTTACATAAATTGGAGAATACATTTAAACGTGTTAAACATCTTTTAATTTGTTACATGAATTGTAACTGGTGGAGAATATTTTTAAACGTTGCAGATTCATCCGAGTTACTACACATTCTGGTAGATAATGCGGGCACGCTTTAAAACTCGTCTCCTTTAAAAAGGTGCTTCGAATCTAATCGTGCGATTCTGTTTTGTTTCATGTTTAAAGTTGATCCATTACATTATTCTGGTGGAAAAGAATAATGCTAGTAATGCTTTTGATTCGTTACATGTTAGGCATAGGAGTGGTAGCCTCATGTTATGGGTATGATTTGCTGGAAAAGGGGCTGGTGCACTTCAGAAAATAGAAATAAATAATGAGAAAAGGGGATTATCTGGAAATATTGAAGCAACACCTCAAAATATCAGCTAGAAGGGTCACAACTGGGTCTTCCAGCAGGACAATGATCCTTAGCCATTTGTCAAAAAATGGCTTAAAGACAACAGAGTGAAAGCATTATAGTAAATGAAGCTATCTTTTTGAAATTACCTCTTATAGTAATGAATTAGATAGCCTAATTGACACAGGAAATGGCCAGTATGGTAATATGAAATGTGTAGAGTTGTGAAAAAAGTGTTTGACTGTCTTTAGCTTAGATGGGGTTTTTTCCATGTGACATGCCCTCTTTCAATCAAGTGAATGGGCTTTTTCACTAGGTGGATTTTATTCACGTCTGGTGTGACGAAGGATTTAGGTATGTAGGCGAGAGTTGCTTTGTTGCTCACAACGACTGATTTCTAACACCTTGCAAACACATCTACTAGTGAAAATTCCTCTAAACTCCACTTTTTTCGACTCTGCTCCTAGCTCTGTTTGTACCAGTATCTTGATTTCCCCAGAGAGTGTGACTATAACCCACCTTTCGGCAGCTCCAGTATCCTTCAACAGAGAGAAAAAAAGAACGAGAGAGAGAAAGCACACAGAATAAAACATGGCCTTTCAGGAGTCTCAAATCCATTGAGGCTTCTTACTGATCGCATTCTATTGGCTGCTAAAATGCTGTGAGCATCATGAGTTCTTTTGGTGGTGGTGGTCTGTTTGTGTGTGTTGTTTACTTGACTTTTTTCCCACTTTCAAAACCATGTTGTAGAATAGCAATCACTGCACAGGAAATAAAATTATAATTAATGAATAAATTGGGATATTGGGGGCATGCAGAAAGAATGTGGAGTCAGCTTAAACTCACATCAGCAGCAGTTTTTATTTGGAGTAGAACAAAGTGCCATGAGTTGGGAAATTCATCAGGGCTACATTGATTTGGGGTCTACAGGAGTGCAGCTTATAAGGTTTTAGAGCGGGTTTTAACCCTGGCAGGACTATAAGGTTATTACTCAGCATGGATCACCTGGTCTATCCTTCACCACACAGCCACTGCGCCTGATCCAGCTCTGGATAATATGGAAAGCCCCCATTAGTAAATAACCAAGATGCAATGGAACTGTTTCATTTCCATATGCTTTTCATGACAAATGGAAAGCTGTTTTTTGATAAAAGTTTCTGGCAATGCTTTAAAATTATTTGCATTGGGTATTTTTACTCATATAATATCATGACCCAGAAGCAGTATTAAGTGTAAAGGATCAGAAACACTCCTCTGATACCTAATGGGATAGCAGAATTAAATTGGTCTCCCATAAATGAGAAGCTAGCCAGCTGTAAGCTAGCTGTAAAAATTAAGCTAGCTACCTGAACATTCATAGAACAGGTAGTCGCTATAAGATATAGTGCCATAACTGTTAAGATAAATACTGAAGGATGAAGCTAAAAAGTCTGCCATCTATGTATCTTCCCAAAAAGACCACATGCAGCGGTATGAAAAATACAGAGAATGAAACCTCAGCTGTACCTAGGTGAGAGATGGACCATTGTCAACATATCCAAGCAGGAGATAAGAAACACCAAGCTATGAATGCTCACTTGTTGGATTTTTTGTTTGTTTGTTTTTTTGTCTATTTTATGGCTTCCATTGTTTTAGCTTTTTGTAGTACAAATGAGTCAGTATCTAGCTAGCTAGCCTTTCTCTACAATTAGAGTTTTTAGGCTAACTTATATTTAGTTGCTAACTATCCAACTAGTTACCAGTAGCCTAATGGTCGATCATATCATGGAATAATGCTGAAATATGTCATTTACATTTTGCCGTTTATTCACCACTCAATGCTGATAGTAACAGAGTATGTCAAGATAAAAAGCAGACCGGTGCTATTTTCTGATGCTAGATGAAATGAAATGTACAAAATACACAGAGGAACCATTGAACATTCATAGCTCGCTGTGGAACTGTCATTTTAGCACTACCATTTTACCATTTATTTACCATGCTGTTGAGACACCGCTGTTATCCAATATGCAATCTGACATGCCCACACATTTCTGATCAGGCAGAAAATAGTTATTTGTTTGTAGTTTTTAGTTGTAATTAAATTCTAGTTAGGGATATATAAATATGTTGAATCTACCATTGGTAAGTGCTTATTTAATGACATATGATTAGTTTCACACTTTTTTTCTTAACCTTTGAAACCATGTTTCTAGGGGCTTTAAGGACATCAAATTTGGCTCCTTAAATCTGAAATCTGAATGCTTATTTATTACTTTGAGTACCTAGTTATTTATTAATTTAGAACATAACAAAATATACATACAATACAGAATATATACAGTCATGTGGAAAAATAAGTACACCCCATGGAAATTGATGCCTTTTTTGACATATTTGGACAAGCAAACATTTGATCATCTTTGAAACAGTGCCTATTAATAAAGTTGATATACTTGAACAAAACCACAAGGAATAATAACTTTTTCAATCATTTATTCAACAGAAATATCAATAGATGTGATATTCTTCTGTGGAAAAGTAAGTACACCCTTGGCCTCAGAAGCTAGTATTGCACTCCTTAGCAGACATAACTTCTTTAGGTGTTTTGCATAATTGTCCACCAGCTTGCTGGAATGTTTGACCTCTCTTACATGCAATATTCTTTCAGTTGCAAGCTGTTTGAGGATTTTCTTGCATGTACTGCCTGTCTCAAATGCTCCCACAACATTTTAATGGGATTGAAATCTGGGCTTTAACTAGGACATTCCATAACCCCCCATTTCTTGTTTTTGAGCCATTCCTTGGTGGATTTGCTAGTGTGCTTACGATAATTATCCTATAGAAAGGTCCACTTTCAGTTCAACTTCCACTTTTGGACAGATGGCCTCACATTATCTTCAAGCACTCTTTGATATGATGCAGAATGCATAGATGAATGAATGAATGCAAGCTGTTAAGTCCCTAAGGCAGCGAAGCAACCCCAAATCATAACATGTCCACCACCATGCTTCACAGTTGGTATGAGGTGCTTCTCCTGAAAAGCTGTCTTTGGTCACCGCCAAACATGTCTGCTGTTACTGTGGCCAAAAAACTCTTTGATTCAACTGTCAAGAGTGCATTATTCCAAAAGGTCTGGTCTTTGCCTATATGCTCATTGGCAAACTGTATTCTTGCTCTAATGTTCTTTTTGACAGCAAAGGCTTTTTCCTGGCACACCTCACATGCAGCGTCTCTTTGTGATTGTAGAAGCAGGCACTTTGACACCAACAGTTGCAAGACTTACTAGTAGATCCTGTGATGACATTTTGGGGATCTTGGGGACTTCTTTTTTGCATCAGTCGGTCTGCTCTTGGGCTGAATTTGCTGGGACAAACAAATATTTGATAATTATATGTCAAGCAATTTTAATAATACTAATAATACTAATACAAATACTACTACTACTACTACTACTACTACTAATAATAATAATAATAATAATAATAATAATAATAATAATACATGGTCTTATTGCCGAAAAGATTAAAGGAATTGATGAGCACAGTGACTCTCTAACAGTCCAGGAAATCAGTGTCCTCTGCTCTCAGAGCGCAAAAGCACACACCATGCTGTTCCAACCAGCCGGAAGAGCATGAGCAGTGGTCGGTCTATTGTCAGTAACCAGATGACCTACTGTTAGCTTTTCAGCCAAGCACAAAAGGGACCAATACTAGATTACGTGCTAGCACTACAGAGAGATACAGTGAGAGAGAGCACAAGAGGGAGAAAAGACAGATAGAAACGAAGGCTCGAGGCTAAAAAATGGAGAAAACTCCAGGCTACAACTCAGCACCCTATTACTTCGGTCTTATGCCTAGGCACTTTAAAAAAAAACCTTAGTCCCCATGTGAAAATGTGTAAAGCTGTGTGTGACAGCCAATTGCATTTAGAAACACAGCAGCCAGAATTCAGTGTTCAGTCTGACTAAATATCAGCCATCTAAACCTATTTTAACATCAGGACTTCAGCTAGTGATGAGGGAAAAGCATAATGCACATAACTAAATGCACACACACAATAATATTTTCTTGTGTTTCTCTAATTCATTCTTATCTGACAATAGATGCACATAATACAATTTCTCATCCTGATGTTTAAGAAATCCACCCACGTCAAATAAGTGGAAACGGGAGGGAGATTTTACCCACAGTGTTAGCATGAACATCAACCTTAAATACTATTGCTGAAAATGAGCTATCTGTTGTGCCATTCAACAACCTGCTTTAAATTCAGGCAAAAAGGTCAAATGGCTTTTCTCTTATGGTAATAAACAGTACAGGAGAGCATATAAACCTTCGACTCTCTCAGACCAAGCCATGAATGTGAGAGTGGTAAGAACATAACTGTTGCTTTTAACAATGAGGGTTGATCCCAGGTTAAGGCATCAGTCATGTTCACACTTCTCAATCTTCTCAATCTTCTCATCAAATGAACAAAAGTTGCAAGATGGAAGTAATTTATAATTAATTTAAGTTGATTCCAGATTATAATTACTGGGATGGCATTTAACATCTGCTAAAATGATAACATGTAAATGCAATTTGAAAATCAATCAGCACCTCCTGATAGAATTAGATAGAAAGACAAAAGAAAATCAGCAGGTGGTAGTCTTCTTCTGATTGTGTCTGGAGCAGGAGATCAGTGATCAGGAGATATGAGGCAGCTGATGCAGCACTAATACAATTAGAGCAGCCTCCGGTGTACAGGGGAGCACAACACCAGGCGATTGCATAGCACTATGGCAAGCTGTGGATGACACACACACACTGACGCCAAGTCCGGCAAATGGAGACTTGTTGGGCACTTGTGTTCCCATCTGTCTCATTCCTCCCATCAAGACCAAATTAACCCTCAATGCCAAGTCAAGTTGGTCAACCTCCCATAATGGCCACCCAGGCCAGTGGCCTGTAGCCGTCAGAGAGATGGAGTTCATTTTGCTAACAACTTTTCATTTAGCAAAAAACTAGCATTTGGTCAATTCAAAGCCTGTTATGAATTAAACCTAATTTCCCTCAACCCTGTATTTGTAGTAATGACTAGTTTAATTAAAATGCACAAATTATGTTTTTTTTTGTTTGTTTCTTTGTTTGTTTTTTCAAAACCAAATAAATCCAAAAAGTAATTTGCACATGAATGAATAGGAAGATGTACAGTATAGTGTTTTGGGGTTTTTACAAGTGTCACAAAAAAATGACCAAAGAGCAAGTATTCAGAATTCTTAGATATATATAATGATTCATTATATGAATAATTAAGTAAAGTTGTGTGTACATTAAATCTTTTCATAGGCCAAAACATACAAAGAATTTGTGACAGATTTATAAACGTTTTGGTAATGATGGTACTCTGTAATGATGGTAATTCATAATCACTGTGTTGATAAATGTTGATAATTATACAACAGTTAGTTTTGGTCTAATAATTTGATTGGAAAAGAGGTGTTCCAATACTGCTGATAATCAGTATAACAGCACGGATACATTTTACTCTTTGTATCACTCCACTTGGTGTTTGCTACATGAAATTCCAATGCTAGCAATAGTTTGTTACATTTAAATCATTACTACACTTACTAATGTCAGTCTGTCTGTTCATTGCGTGGCAACACATAACGATCTATCCAGCTGTGTCTTCTTTGGAAACTATTTTCAGTGATGGAGAAAAAATAAATAAAATATTGGCCATATTGTGTCTGAAGTGTCATCTAATCTACAGTCATGTCAAAAAAATAAGACAAGAAGTTAATAAGAAGTTCTTATCAAGAAGTTAATAAGAAAAACTTCTTGTAGGTGTTTTGCATAATTGTCCACCAGCTTGCTGGAATTTTTGACCACTATTCCATGCAATATTCTTTCGGTTGAAAGATGTTTGAACTCTTTAGATCTTGGCATGATGACACCACACACCTCAACAGCAAAGGGAACACCAGACACTAGATATGAGAGGGGTATAAATAAGACAGGTTCCACCTGCACTCCCTAAGCAGGTTCTAATCACTGCCACCCAATCTTGAACACATGATTCTAATTTTATGGATTTGAAGGTGTGATAAATGTAGGGGTGTACTTACTTTTTCTATGTGACTAATCTGTTTTTTCTGTTAATTTAAATTGCGAAAATTACTTCAAAATGTTAGTTTTATGTGTCATTCAACTTTATTAATAGGCACTGTTTCAAAGAGGATCAACTGCTTGTCCAAATATGTAACAAAAAAACGTCTGGGTTACGCATGTAACCCTGTTCCCTGGGAAGGGAATGAGACGTTGCATGAGCTTCGCGCTGTGGGAAGCGCCTCCACACGCGATCGGTATCTGAAGTCTGTGTAAAATCACGCCTATTTATAGGCCTGCCATGGTCAGGTGATGTGGCAATTAAGCGCATTGCGTGATATAAAAATGGCACCTGTGAACCATGCCGTCAGCCTCTATTATCTGACGCAATTCACAGGCAAGCCCCAGTATCACAGAGCTACGCAATGTCTCGTTCCCTTCTCAGGAAACAGGGTTACATGCATAACCCAGACATTCCTTTTCTAAGGGAACTCAACATTGCGTGAGCTTCACGCTGTGGGAATGAGTATACCCACTCCGTCATACTGAGGGTATGGCCTGTCACAGAGGCTCCATCAGTAGGGGCGTGGCTGGCTGAAATGGTGGCCACGTAGACCCTAATTGTAGAAGGAGCCAACCTTGCTGAGAAACGTTCCTGTAAGAACTTCAAGACTGTGGCCATTGTGCAGTTCACTGGGTCACAATGACATTCCTACTGTTTAACACGGTCTCTACAACCTTGGTTGAGAGACTGGAATCTATGAGCTGGTGCCCCTCAGGGGCCAGACCACAGTTTCCATCGTTCTGGCCGAGGGTGATAAATCAACCCTAAGGATTGAAACAATAGATTCCCACAAATGGGAATCTCCCAGGGAGTGCCGTCCAGCAGAGATACTATCTCAGAGAACCATATATGAGCTGGCCAATAAGGCCAAACTGTAATACTGAATGAATGCGTGCGATGTAGACCATCCTGCTGCAGCACACACATCCTGTAAAGATACCCCTTAGATAAAGCCTTTGAGGAGGCGAACCACCTAGAGGAATGAGCCTCTATGCCCAGAGGCGTAGCGAGACTGTGCACCTCTCTCTTGTTCTGGTATGAGGAACAGAGGAGGGCAGAAAGCCTGCAACACTACCAGCTGGGCAGCAGACATAGGTACTTAGGAATCATCCGGCCTAGGATCTAGGGAGGGATTGGCTACCAGGGGCAAAGTCAAGGCAGGAATGGGCAACAGAGAGAGCTTGTAGATCTCCTACTCACTTGAGAGATGTCAGAAGGCTCTAAGGGTTGAATGGGGTGCCTGACGGACCTTCCAGGACCACAGAAAGGTCCCAGGAAGGTATGCGTGGTCTGCAGGTGGGCCTCAGCCATATGATGCCATGCATAAACCTCGAAGTTAGAGGACATTGCCCCACAGAGTCTCCATCAATAGGGGCATGACTGGCCGAAATGTCGGTCACATAGACCCTGATTGTAGAAGGAGCCAACCCTGCTGAGAAATGTTCCTGTAAGAACTCCAGGACTGCAGCTATTGTGCAGTATACTGGGTTTCACTGGTGTTCCTCACACCATGAAAAAAAAGTTGCCACTTGAATGCATAAAATTTTCTCATGGATGGTGCTCTAGCATTTAACAGGGTCTCTACAACCTCGGTTGAGAGACTGGAATCTATGAGCTGGTGCCCCTCAGTGGCCAGACCACAGTTTCCATCGTTCTGGCCGAGGGTGATAAATGAACCCTAAGGATTGAAACAATAGATTCCCGCGAATGGGAATCTCCCAGGGAGTGCCGTCCAGCAGAGATACTATCTCAGAGAACCATATATGAGCTGGCCAATAAGGCCAAACTGTAATACTGAATGAATGCATGTGACGTAGACCACCCTGCTGCAGCACACACATCGTGTAAAGATACCCCTTAGATAAAGACTTTGAGGAGGCGAACCCCCTAGAGGAATGAGCCCCTATGCCCAGAGGCGTAGCGAGACTGTGCACCTCTCTCTTCTTCTGGTATGAGGAACAGAGGAGGGCAGAAAGCCTGCAACACTACCAGCTGGGCAGCAGACATAGGTACTTAGGAATCATCCGGCCTAGGATCTAGGGAGGGATTGGCTACCAGGGGCAAAGTCAAGGCAGGAAGGGGCAACAGAGAGAGCTTGTAGATATCCTACTCACTTGAGAGATGTCAGAAGGCTCTAAGGGTTGAATGGGGTGCCTGACGGACCTTCCAGGACCACAGAAAGGTCCCAGGAAGGTATGCGTGGTCTGCAGGTGGGCCTCAGCCATATGATGCCATGCATAAACCTCGAAGTTAGAGGACGTTGCCCCACAGAGTCTCCATCAATAGGGGCATGACTGGCCGAAATGTCGGTCACATAGACCCTGATTGTAGAAGGAGCCAACCCTGCTGAGAAATGTTCCTGTAAGAACTCCAGGACTGTAGCTATTGTGCAGTTTACTGGGTTTCACTGGTGTTCCTCACACCATGAAAAAAAAGTTGCCACTTGAATGCATAAAATTTTCTCGTGGATGGTGCTCTAGCATTTAACAGGGTCTCTACAACCTCGGTTGAGAGACTGGAATCTATGAGCTGGTGCCCCTCAGTGGCCAGACCACAGTTTCCAAAGTTTTCAAAGACAATAGATCCCTGCAAATGGGAATCTCCCAGGGAGTGCTGTCCAGCAGAGATATTATCTCCAGGAACCAAATTCAAGCTGGCCAATCCAGTGCTACTAGCAGCAGACATCACGATCTTGGCGAACTCTTTCTAGAGCTTGTGAGAGCAGAGCAATCGAGGGAAAGGCGTACAGACATGACCTCGGCCACGTATGTACTATGGCGTCCAGCCTTAATGGTGCAAGAGGGGTGAGGGTGAACCACAGCGGGTGTGTCATCTCCTCGGAGGCGAACACATCCAGCTCAGCTTGGCTGAACCTCCGCCATATGGACTCCTCCACTTGTGGATGGAGCCTCCAATCCCTGGGCCTCAGCCCCTGCCTCGACAGGATGTCTGCCCCCACATTCTGGTTGCCAGGAATGTAAATTGACTAAAACTTTCCCTCCACCCAGAAACGAATTAGTTGTGCCTGCCTGCGCAGGGGGCATGAACATAACCCTCCCTGGTGGTTGATATATGAATGAGACCACCACAGTATTGTCTGTCACGACTAACCCATGGTGACTTCTCAACTGAGGTTGAAAGGATTTCAGTGCTAGGAATACGGCCCGCATCTCCAGGCGATTAAATGCCTGTGTAGATGAGGGCCGCTCCAGAGACTGTGAGCCGGATGGCTGTCTAAGACTGCGCCCCAGCCCGTGATGGAGGCATCTGTCATTACCATCTTGCGATAAAGAGATGCCCCTAGGGTGTAACCTGAGGCTAGGAACCGGGGACACCTCCAAATTCTCAGAGCACGTAGGCATCACCACGTGACACTGTTTACTCTCAGGGGTTTCGTCCTCAGATGAAACCCCCGACTTTTCAGCCACCACTGAAACGGTCTCCTGTACAATAGGCCCAACAGTATGACATTGGCTGCTGCTGCCATAAGCCCCAACAGCCTCATGTAGAGACTGGAGGGGATGCCTAGACCCAGCTTTATCTCGCTCAATGTTGATAGGATTGACCCTATGCGTGTTGGAGATAGATACACCCTCATCATAGTGGAATCCCTTGTAAACCCCTAAAAAATTCATCCTCTGCACTGCAGAAACCATGCTTTTCCTGGGGTTCAACCTGAGCCCCAAGCTCCTCATGTGGGCAAGAACAACACCTCGATGTTGGAATCGCCAACTCCCTGGACCGCGCTAGAATTAACCAGTCATCCAGGTAGTTTAGTACACAGATGCCCTGGAGTCACAAGGGAGCCAGAGTGGCATCCATGCACTCTGTGAAGGTGCGAGGGGATAAAGCTAGACCGAAGGGAAGAACCCATGGGCAATAGTTCTATGTGGAAATATGCGTCTTTTAGATCTACCATCACAAACCAGTCCTCGAACTGAATCTGTGGAACGGTAAGTTTGAGCATCAACATCTTGAACCTGTATGTCTGAAGAGTCCAGTTCAAATGACACATATCTAAAATTGGCCGCATACTCCCATCTTTTTTTTGTAGACCAGGAAATAACAGGGGTAAAAACTTCCCTCCCTCATAGGAAGGGGTACATGTTCTATGGCCCCTTTGTCCAAGAGGAATCTTACTTTCTGCACTAACGTCGGGCTCTGCTCTGTGCTGACTACTGTGGTGAGCACACCTCTGAACTGGGGCTTCGAGCTCTGAACTGGACCTGGTAACCCTTTTCTATGGTAGACACAACCCATGGGGTCACATTTGGCAGTAGTTTCCACGCTGCCAGATGGTCTTTTATTGACGTCAACTTTTCCACATACTGTCGGAGGGAAAGCATCAGATTTTTGTTGCCCTGTGACAGCTTATTGCCCAGAGGGGACTGAAACTTTGGACGATATTGGCTAGGGGGAGCCCTACAGTAATACTGGGGGCTTACTGCCCTGACAACCTCACGTCCCCTGATACCTCCCTCCACGGCCCATCAGGACCTTTGCCTGCTTGGCATTAATGATTAGATTATAATGATTAGATCGGGCCTACTAGCAGGCTGCGACTGTGGCTGCCTGGTCCCACTGGCTTTTCATAGGGGGAGGCGGGCCACCACACTCGCCTTTCGTGCCTCCCTCGCACTAGTGCTGGCCCACGCGTGGTTGCCCGGGTGAACTCAACCCATCTGGAAGGAAGTGGCTGGACAGTGGCCAGTTTACATTCAACTTTTCTACAGCCCTAGTGATCACTTCAAGCAGCTCCTATATGATTGAGAGCTGCTCTCCATTTTTGGTGCACTGGTGCCCCCCTCTGGCTCCTCGGAGTCAGAGAGAGTGGGTTGACTCTCTATACCGGAAGGAGAAATCGCGACGCGAGCTCTGAAACCCGGAAGCAGAGAGTTGGATCCAGAAGACAGAGCAAGAGATAGAGCAGCGCTCATCTCCGTTTCCCCCTCCAGATCCATACGGGACCCCCAGGACCCGAGCCAGCTGGCTGCCTCGGCAGCGGCCAGCTCTGGCTCTGTTTCTTTTTTTTTTTGAGAAGAGAGCACACCGAGAGAGTGTGTCCATCCCCAAAATAAAACCAGCATGGAATAACATGCGTCCTGAATTATCTCTGACTCATACTCACAAAGAAGTGAGGGACAGAAAAGTAAAGATTTAGGCACGTTCACACAGACAATCGACATGCGGTCTTCGCTGAAGATAATAAGGCTGACGGTGTGGTTCACAGGTGCCGTTTTTATATCACGCAACACGCTTAATTGCCACATCACCTGACCATGGCAGGCCTATAAATAGGCGTGATTTTACACAGACTTCAGATACCGGTCACACACGGAGACACTTCCCACAGCGTGAAGCTCAGGCAACGTTGAGTTCCCTTAGAAAGGGAACTAATAATTTCCATGGGGTGTACTTATTTTTTCACATGATTGTATAGCAGTGTCTCGTTTATAGAACTGTTGTATAAAAACAATATCATGGCCACAATTATAGTGTTGTACTGAATATGAGTACCAAGCACATTCATGGCACAGCTCATTTAGTGACACCCACAACACTTAAAAAAGCAAAGCTCACATAGAGATAAAATGACAAAATGACGATTAAATGGCTAAAGAGCACAACATGGTTTGCACGAAATCCTCCAATAATGTAGCTCAGCCATTGCAGCTTGTAGGCTACCAAAGGCACAGACTAATTCTTCATCCTCAGTTCTTTTGTCCTAATTAAATATAGATTCTTATTTGTCTTAATTTAATTTAAACTTAAATTAACTTAATGGCTTTCTTTCAAGTCAAGAATAAGAAATGACTGAGTTTCACAAATATGCAGTTGAAAGTAATAAGCTATTTAAACTTGACAAAGTACTCTATATAAAATTACAGTAACGACAATTACAGTAATGACAATTATACGATTTAAGCCTAGGCTCATATTTGTGAGTCTCCTTATATGCAAATTTAGTCATAGGATATTTGTTTATATCCAGCTTGATAAATGAGGCTCACTGTTCTTGATGTAGGTCATGTTCAAAAAGAGAGGAGTGTGAGGTAGTAACAGAGAAAAATTACTTCAGCTCGGTCAGGTTACAACTTTTTTTAGGAGGACAAAACTCATTCAGCTAAAGAACATTTTGATATACAATTTTTTCAAGTTAGCTAGCTTGGAGAAAAGGGAACGCCTTTTTTTACTCTGCAGTAATGTGCAAAACAAACGAAACTCTGCTTTGAATGAAACAGGAACAGGAACAGAAAAAAAATTCATGTAATTAAAAGCAGTAGAGAGTAGACTAACACACAGCAGAAAAAACACTAAGGGACTGTGGCCCCTTCTTTAAGGTGAAGCGGAGTGACATATGTTTGTCATCGATCATTTTCTGTGTTTTGCTCACTGTGCCTCCATGGATTTGTCTTTGGATTGCACGATGAGTCAGGAAGACAGGAAGTTGACGAGGAAAAAGAGAAATTCATTAATAAGGGACAAAAGTCAGTATATTATGCTTTCCATCTGACAGCTCATTGACAAAAGGGCATTCCCTTCTCAGTCGTCCACTCTCTCTCTCTCTCTCTCTCTCTCTCTCTCTCTCTCGCTCTCTCTCTCTCTCTCTCTCTCTCTCTCTCTGAAATTGAAAATGAATAATATGAGCCGTGTCAAAATACAATTTCGCACCAAATTGGAAGTTGGGATTTTCTTTGGCACAGCCACTGGGTCTTGGAGGGAGATAATTAAAAAGGTGAAAAAGGGATAAATAGAAAAGGGGGAGGAAGAAGCAATAAGGTGGTTGTAAGGTAGGCAGTGGGGAGAGGACCAGCTGGTTTTAGGAGCTGCAGCACAGAGCTCATGGATAAATTCTTCCACAACCTCTGTGCTCTGATCAACAGCATTTCCGCTCGCGAGAGAGCCACTTGCCCTGAACACCTGACTGTATGATTTCACTTACACAGAGTGAGTGTGCGTACAGTGCCACAATCTACAAGGCTCCACACACACCAAAGCGTTTGAGTGTGTGAGTGCCAACCTAGATATTCTCGTATGTGTGTGTGTGTGTGTGTGCGTGTGCACACATGCATGTAGGAGTGATATACTGTACTTATAGAACCTGTGTTATTTATTGAATGTAGTTCCTTTTGGACATTAAGGGATTTAAAAATTGTCTTTATGGTGCAAACATTTAACCTGAATATACAGTACTGTGCAAAAGTTTTAGGCACATGCAAAGAAATGCTGTAGAGCAAAGATGCCTTCAAAATAATGAAATTAAATGTTTCTACATTTTAAAAAATACTGTAAAGAGCAGTAAACAATAGTAAATTAAACAAAGTCAATATTTGGTGTCACAAAAAAAGAAAAATTTAAATAAAAATAGTAGTCTCCGGTACAATTTGTGCAGTTTTTATAAGGAAATTAGCTGGTAAGTTTTATTGAGCATCTTGCAGAACCAGCCACAGTTCTTCTGGAGACTTTGACTTTTTGTGTTTTTTGTCTGAAAAGTGGTCTCTTACATAATATGCTGCTTTATTTAATAACATACAAACATTTTTCTGTAACATTTAATTTTCTGCTAGAAAACTAATGTTTGGGAATCTAAAATGTTTTTTTTACCTGACTTGACAATGTAGAAGTCATAAAATAAAAAATCTATAAAAGGATGTACTTAAAAAATAGGGTGCCTAAAACTTGGCACAGTACTGTATATATACAGTTGCAATCAAAATTATTCAACCCCCATTGCAAATCAGGTTTACTGTCAAAATTTACAGACTATCAGCTGTTTGCAATGAACAAATCAAACAAAAGCAATTGAAATAGTTCAACACAACAAATGCTTCAAGCGGTTTCCCCAAATTCAACTGAAAATGCAACTTATAATGACTTCTCTAGTCTCAAAATTATTCAACCCCCTGAATAGAATACCTCACAACAGCAAAACAGGTGTTGTCTCAAGCACACTTGATACAACTAATCAAGGGCTTCATTATTCAATTCAATTCAATTCAGTTTTATTTGTATAGTTCTCTTAACAATGGACATTGTCCCAAAGCAGCTTCACAGAAATATATAAATTCAGGATATAGATTTTAAAATTTATCCCCAATAAGCAAGCCAGAGGCGACGGTGGCAAGGGAAAACTCCCTGAGATGATATGAGGAAGAAACCTTGAGAGGAACCAGACTCAAAAGGGAACCCATCCTCATCTGGGTAACTCCAAGTGCAATTATAAATAAATAAATCCCTTCTATAAATGTGCCAGTACTACATGGTCAAATAGCAGTTGTGTAACCAGGAAAATTCATTACAGTTTTTACATGATGTCTGTTTTGTTGAACTTCTCCACGGTTCACTGATGGAAACTTGAGTGCAAAACTGTTTGTAGCAGTTGCAGTACTAGCCATCATAGCATAACTGGTCATATGAATTGAGGTCCAAAGCCATCTTTATGGGTTTTTAAGTGGTAACATCCTCAGTAATCTCAATGAACTTTAGACTGCACCATGTGGGGCCATCCTCAGCAGCAGCATGTGACTTCCAATTGATGAGAACTCCAACCAGAAGTAGGGCATCAGGATGGATCAGGCAGGTCCGGAGAGCAGTAGGGGTCGGGATCACTGGCATCTCAGGAGTATCATGTGTAGCTCGACTGAGAGAGAGAGAGAGAGAGAGAGATTATTATTTATGATTATTGTCCTGTAAAGGTTATGGACAATGTACTCTGCGTGAGTGCAAGCAGGGACTCCGGCAAGACTAGCTATGACAGCATAACTAAAAAGGAGAGCAAGAAGGTAACACAGACATGAGGGCTCCCTGGGACATAAGGCAGCCAGCCACTGCACCATCAACAAACCTGGGCAGAGTGGCAAGCACCAGGTGTGTTTGAGCTGGAACACATGAAACACCTGAACTGGCTAGGGGCAGAAAATACATGAAATACCTGGACGGGGCAGAAAAAGGGCTGCAACCAGATTTTTGAGAAGGCAGGTTGTGAAAAACCCTTGAGTGACTGCAAAAGACCTGCAGTTTCGGTGAGCACTGTATGGCGTGTACTAAACACAGAAGAACATTTCATCCTATTTAAAGTTGATATTGTGAATAGCTCATTAACTTTGATTATAAATTGTATTTTCCTCTCACTGCACACTATGTAGACATGCTTGCTCACAGGCATGATGAGAAAGGTTATGACTTTTAAGACAACATAAATAATGAAATTATAGTGAAAAAAAAAACTAGCAATAGTGAATGAAGAGTCACACTTATGCTTTCTTTGCCTTATTCTCTTTGTGTGTCTCTGTGTAAGTGGTTGCAACGCATGGTGTGACTCAGGGACATCACAGTTAACTAACAAAGTAGCAGTAAAGCTGGCCTGCAGCTGCTATGCTCTTTCACACTCACAGTCACTCGATGACGACTCAAGGCCATCACATGGCTTTAGACTGGCTCTGCAAAGGATTCACACAAATGTTGAACTTGTATGTGCAAAAGGAAAGGAAAGAACAGCTTTCTCACACAGTGGGGAGTATCTAATATACACCCGTGGCCAAAAGTTTTGAGAATGACACAAATATTAATTTTCACAAAGTCTACTGCTTCAGTGTTTTTAGATCTTTTTGTCAGATGTTACTAACTGTTACTGAAGTATAATCACAAGCATTTCATAAGTGTCAATGGCTTTTATTGAGAATTACATGAAGTTTATGCAAAGAGTCAATATTTGCAGTGTTGACCCTTCTTTTTCAAGACCTCTGCAATTCGCCCTGGCATGCTGTCAATCAACTTCTGGGCCACATCCTGACTGATGGCAGCCCATTCTTGCATAATCAATGCTTGGAGTTTGTCAGAGTTTGTGGGTTTTTGTTTGTCCACCCGCCTCTTGAGGATTGAACACAAATTCTCAATGGGATTAAGATCTGGGGAGTTTCCTGGCCATGGACCCAAAATGTCGATGTTTTGTTCCCCGAGCCACTTCGTTATCACTTTTGCCTTGTGGCAAGGTGCCCCATCATGCTGGAAAAGGCATTGTTCGTCACCAAACTGTTCTTGGATGGTTGGGAGAAGTTGCTTTCTGAGGATGTTTTTGTGCCATTCTTTATTCATGACTGTGTTCTTAGGCAAAATTGTGAGTGAGCCCACTCCCTTGGCTGAGAAGCAACCCCACACATGAGTGGTCTCAGGATGCTTTACTGTTGGCATGACACAGGACTGATGGTAGCGCTCACCTTTTCTTCTCCGGACAAGCTTTTTTCCAGATGCCCCAAACAATCGGAAAGGGGATTCATCAGAGAAAATGACATTACCCCAGTCCTCAGCAGTCCAATCCCTGTACTTTTTGCAGAATAGCAGTCTGTCCCTGATGTTTTCCTGGAGAGAACTGGCTTCTTTGCTGCCCTTCTTGACACCAGGCCATCCTCCAGAAGTCTTCGCCTTACTGTGCGTGCAGACGCACTCACACCTGCCTGCTGCCATTCCTGAGCAAGCTCTGCACTGGTGGTGCCCCGATCCCGCAGCTGAATCAACTTTAGGAGACGGTCCTGGAACTTGCTGGACTTTCTTGGTTGATTTAGGTGCAGCAATATCCTTGCCTGTGAATCCCTTTTTGTGCAAAGCAATGATGGCTGCACGTGTTTCCTTGCAGGTAACCATAGTTAACAGAGGAAGAACAATAATTTCAAGCACCACCCTCCTTTTAAAGCTTCCAGTCTGTTATTCTAACTCAATCAGCATGACAGAGTGATCTCCAGCCTTGTCCTCGTTAACACTCTCACCTGTGTTAACGAGAGAATCACTGACATGATGTCAGCTGGTCCTTTTGTGGAAGGGCTGAAATGCAGTGGACATGTTTTTTTGAGATTAAGTTCATTTTCATGGCAAAGAGGGACTTTGAAATTAATTGCAATTCATCTGATCACGCTTCATGACATTCTTTTTAATTTGTCTGACATAATCTGTGTAATTTGCATATATGCAAATTGCCATCATAAAAACTGAGGCAGCAGACTTTGTAAAAATTAATATTTGTGTCATTCTCAAAACTTTTGGCCATGGCTGTATGCTCCAACATAAAAATTTCCAAAAAAATTAATATCATAATAATAACTTCCTTTTAATTCATAGTGTCTGGCATGGACAGGGGTTTGGATGTGAGCGCAGGGTTAGTTATGCAAATGAAAAAGCAGACAAATTCAAAGGGCAAAGACAGAGTCGATATAATAAACAGTCAATGGTTTGGTCAATCAATAAACGGGCTAGAATAGGCAAGTCAAACTCAATAAACTAAACAAACAGGGTCGAAAGCCAAATAGCATGCAACAGTAAAGGATTGATAACATCATTAGTGATTATGCATGATACCTTGTGGTGTGTATTTGTAGTGAACCAGTGATTGGGAGCAGATGTGTGTGTGAGATTAAAAGTCTGGGGAGTGAGAAGGAGGTAACGGCTCATGTGATGGATCAGGTGATCAGAGGCATATATACAGGCAGGCAAGGCAGGCAATTGCCTGGGGCCCTGCATACTGAGAGGGCCCCCGAGGGCTGATCATTTAAATAAGCAGAAATTTACATCTTAAAATAATGCACAGCAACATCTCAGCAACCTATCTTGTTATGAGGACTCGTTTATACTCCTGCACCACCCCATCACACTTGAGTCACACAAGCTTTAATTCCTGAAAATGAATCTAAAAAATGAACCTGAATCTGGCAGCCAGAAGCTCAAGGGAAAACAAGAGGAGGAGGAAAAGAAGTAACAGGACAGTGGTAAATGAGTTAAAGTGGTTAAAGCAATAGGAAAAGCAATAGGTACTGGGACCACTTGGAAATGTCCACGTGCCATGGAAAAGCCTTTACAAGACTACAGTTTGCCAATGAGCATATAGGCAAAGACCAGGCATTTTGGAACAATGTTCTCTGGACAGATGAATCAAAGATAGAGATGTTTGGCAACAGTAACAGCAGACATGTATGGCGTAGACCAAAGACAGCTTTTCAGGAGAAGCACCTCATACCAACTGTGAAGCACGGTGGTGGAAATGTTATGGTTTGGGGTTGCTTCACTGTCTCAGGGACTGGACAGATTGCATTAATTGATTCAACTATCAATTCTGCATCATATCAAAGAGTACTTGAAGATAATGTGAGGCCATCTGACCAAAGGTTGCATTTGAACTGAAAGTGGACCTTTCAACAGAATAATGATCCTAAGCACACACGCAAATCCACCAAGGAATGGCTCAAAAAGAAGAAATGAAGGGTCATGGAATGGCCTATTCAAAGCCTGGATTTGAATCCCATTGAAATGTTGTGGGGGGATTTGAAACAGGCAGTACATGCAAGAGAACCCTCAAACATCTTTCAACTGAAAGAATATTGCATGGAAGAGTGGTCAAAAATTCCAGCAAGCCTGGTGGACATCTATGCAAAATACCTACAAGAAGTTATTTCTGCTAAAGGGGGCAATACTCAGACTACCACTCAGAGACCATGGTTG
Source organism: Cranoglanis bouderius (assembly GCA_023630585.1). Lineage (NCBI taxonomy): Eukaryota > Metazoa > Chordata > Actinopteri > Siluriformes > Cranoglanididae > Cranoglanis > Cranoglanis bouderius. The sequence goes on along the minus strand of CM042550.1, from coordinate 7,657,072 downwards.
GTTCAGTTATCAGTTCTCATGTTTGTGGATACATATAGACCAGACAACAATGGAGAGAAAGTTGAATAGCAGAGAAAGTGCAAAAAAAGAAAAGCTTTGCTGGAAGATGCAGTAAAGTGTTAAAAAAAATCTTCCAGCTGCTGGTGAATGTGATTATGAGGAGATTAGAACTGTTGTTGTACTAGAAACCCAGTTTTCATTGTTTTTCCTCTCCTTTCATAGTTTTTGCCATCCTTTTATACTACAGTGAACAACCGAGCTAAAAATTAGCTCGCTAGGCTACATTTGTAACACTTCAGCTCCATGGCTTTACTCTGTGGCACAGGGATTGCAGACAGCACACATTTACTGTATATTGGTGTCACAAACACTTTGGTGGATGCTTCTGTGTTTTTGTTAATGCTGGTTACTATAAAAAGGAAGAACCAGTGCTACTGGGGGAAAAAAAATCAAATTTTGAGCCCTGCTTATTTAGCAAAATTATGCTTACCAATAAATTAAATCAATACTTTATCAAATAATTTATTGAAGTATAAAAATGAACTGAATAATTTGTTTCTTAGCTTATTTTTTTATTTGATCATTGTTTATGTGGAAGCAGGTGATACTTATATAGCGAAAACTTGGGGGAAGCAGAAGATAAACTATGCAGTAGAATCAACCTGTGTTGTACTACTACCTCAAGCACTTTGATTTATGAAAGTGATGTTCAAGTGAAAACTTAAAGTTAAACTGCATGTGAACAAAGTTAAATGGTACTGAGATTAGTTAGTTGTTTGGTAGCTCAGTGGTGTCCAGTGTCCCTAAACAGCAGCTGATTCAGACAAGGATTAAATTATTTGAGGTGTTGATTGTTCTCTGATATACAGTATCTTTGACATTGGCTAGCTAGAAAGCTAACATTAGCTATGTCTGTTCATAACTGTAGCTTGCAATGTTGAATAGCTCCGCTCATAGTTCAGAATTGTTAGTCGCCCTTTCGGCGCGCCTCGCGAAAAGCTAGTGAGTAGTGCGTTTCTGCATTCCCCTCTCTGCGCTGCTGCTGAGGACAGCCAGCAGCACATATCCGCAACTCATTCATAGACTTTCGTTTTGTTTACCTTCACCATGTGCTCCTTTGTTTTGGTTTACGTCATGTCTCCGCCTCTGTATTGGTTCTTTGTTTTTGGTTCATGTCATGTCTATGCCCCTGTTTGTTCATTGGTTCATTGTTTATTGTGTCATTATGAGTTTCAGGTGTGTCTTGTTTTCATTCATGTATTTAAAGCCCGTCTTTTGTCCGCTTAGGCGCGGAGTATTAGATTGAATTAGAGTAGATAGATTTAACTATGTGAATGTATGTTCATTGGTTTTTTCACTGCCCTCGCGTTTCCTGGACCTTGGACTCTTGCCTCGATATTGTGTGGATTAATGCCTCGTTCTTCTGTGGATTAATGCCTCTTTCTTGTGGATTTACTACCTGTTGGATTATTGTTTGTTTTTTGACCCTGCCCTTGTGTTCCTTTTTCCCTGTCCAAATACTTATGGTTCTTTGAGTTTTTCCCCCTGTCCTTATACTTTTGGTTATTTCTAAATAAACTGACTTTTCCCCAGCGCATGCATCCAGCTCCCCTTGTGTCAATCCGTAACAAGAATTAACAGCTAAAAAACACAAATAAATAGTGTACTTGAGTACATAAACATAGAGGTTTTTAATTTATATTTATACTTGAGTAAAAGTACAAAATACTTCCAAATGTACATAGGTATCAAGTGTTACAAAATACTGCAAGTGACTGCACTTAATGAACAACTACTGTTAAGGAAACCTGCAGACATGAGTTAGCTGTTCATGTTTTCTTCCACACAGGTCTCTTGAACAGAAAAAAAATAAGAATAATAACAGCATCATCAAAACAAATAACAGCAATAACTCAGTGCTTTTGTTACTTTAGTACATTTACAAGCAAGTGCTCTTGTACTTTAATTTAACTTAAAAATATAAGGGTTGCAAGGAGAAAGCCACTGCAGTCTGCTGGAAAAATGTTTTGTGGACAGATAAGTCCAAAATAGAAATTTCAGTTTAAATGAGAAGCATTTGCAAAAAGGAAAAGATTTCAGCATTCCAGATTCAAAGGAATGGAAGGTTTGTATGATTCCCTCAGAGCAGGTTTTATTTTGTGTACCATTTGGAAAGATGCTTGAGGTGAGACTGGGAGATTTCAGGTTCTGATTTTTTTTTCATCCATCATCTTCCCCCTCTCTGTCTCTCTTCTTCCCTCACAGTTTCTCTCTCTAGCTTCATTCAGACTGCAGGGCTGCCGGAAGGAGAGACTCAGGAAAGCTTGTGAATGTCATTAGATCAAAGCTGCTCCTCGTTCTGGTGTGCCATGCCTTCTGTCCACCCACACACACTCATATGTACACACATATACAGTGCCCTCCACTAATATTGGCACCCTTGGTAAATATGAGCAAAGAAGGCTGTGAAAAATTTTCTTTATTGTTTAACCTTTTGATTTTTTGTTCAAAAAAATCACAAAAACACTCTGCTCTCATGGGTATCAAACAATTGCAAACAAAACACGAGTTTATCCAAAAAAAAAACTTTGTTAAATATAGATGTGCAGCAATTATAGGCATCCTTTTAGTCAATACTTTGTGGTACCTCCCTTTGCCAAGATAACAGCTCTGAGTCTTCTCCTATAATGCCTGTTGAGGTTGGAGAATCTGAGACCATTCCTCCATACAGAATCTCTCCATATCCTTCAAATTTTGAGGTCCATGCTGGTGGACTCTGCTCTTCAGTTCACCCCACAGGTTGTCTATGGGTTTCAAGTCAGGGGACTGAGATGGCCATGGCAGGACCTTGATTTTGTGGTCAGTAAATCATTTTTGTGTTGATTTTGATGTATGTTTTGGATCAACCATGGCCCATTTTAAGCTTTCTGGTAGAGGCTGTCAGGTTTTCATTTAATATCTGTTGATATTTGATAGAGTCCATGATGCCATGTATCCTAACAAAATGTCCAGGTCCTCCGGCAGAAAAACAGCCCCAAAACATTAAAGAGCCACCACCATATTTAACTGTGGGCATGAGGTGCTTTTCCATATGGCTACCTCTCACGTTCTTGAAGCTTGTGACCAGAAAAGTGTACAAAAGAAATCCAACAAGGAGCAGCTTCGACTTAGGCTGAGGCTAGATCTTACAATGAGTTTCATATGGTGTTAGATTATTTAAGAAAAGCACAGCCACAACTGTGCCTTTTTTATAATAAGATAAGGGTAAAATTACAGTGTGCCTTTTTAATAATATGATAAGGGTAAGATCTGATTAATACCAGTACCAAATCCCCCCTCAGCACTGGCACTTAAGAATGACTAAAAATTGCAAAAGAATTGAGAGTTGATTTGCTAAATCTCTGTCTTTTCTACTCCACATTAGGTGGCGACATACACAAGCAATGTCCACATTTTCTGTGTAAATCACAACATGTGTTATTAGGGCATAATAAATCAAACCTACAGCTTTTTATTCCCACAAACATAGAACACATAATACAGGTTAGCAGCCGGAAATGAGAGGCAGTTTCCTTGGCAACAATAAACCACTTGCACTTAGAACCACACATTTCTCAGTAAAGAAGTACAGACAGAGAGAGAGAGAAAGAGAGAGAGAGAGAGAGAGAGGGAGAAAGGGTTAATGCAGGGATTGGGGGTGCTTACTGAAAGGAGGAGAGCCTTGGTAGTGGGAGCGGTGGGTGAGAGCGGGGTGGTTCTGCACACCATATGACTCATATAGTAGCTCCATGTGGACTGATCAAAGCCTCCCTCAGCCTCCTGCAACTGAGCAAGTTGCTTCTCAAACAGCCTGTACCCAGGGAGAGAGCATAGGATGTGATAGGCTTCTAGGCTCAGTTCTCTTGCTCCCCGTATTCCACATAGAAGAAGGAAAGATGGGGTTGTGGGGGGCTAGACGAAGAAAGATACTTTCATAAAGTATTCAGTGGTACTGCAACAAACTCCAGACAGTTCCTTTCATTTTGGAGAGAGCGCAGAATTTGAAACTCTCAACAACTTTTTTCCAGCACGAGCAGGCTAAGTGCTGAGTTATTTCCTCACATCAGGCCAGAGCAGCAGGGGCTTGGCTCATCCTCAGCATCTGCCTTCCAAACGTGGGCTGGTGTAACAGCTGCTCTGCTGGGCCCTCCACATAAGGCTGATAAGGCTTGCTTACTTCAGCCACCCTCTGTAGAGCTCTGTGTGTTATAGGGATCTAAACAAATATGAATGCATCAATCGGAATGAACAGATAATAAAGAATACAGACACGAATAGGGTGTACACTATTTTGAGAATGTCAGAAAGATTCACAGGGTATTTGATTGAGACTAGAGGTGTGCGGGACTGGGATCCCAAGCAAAAATGTTATGTGAGTGGGCGGTTTTTACTTTCATGCAGGTGTTCAGATTTGAGGACCACTTTCGTTAATATGAGTGTCACTGGTGATGCATTTAAAGTGTACAATCATTCATAATTAGTAAATACCAGATCAGGGCCAGACTTGCTTTATTAATTTTGAATACTGATACAGATATTTGGAACACTAAACATATACAGATAAATATACAGGTAGTGACCCCTAATGTGTTACCAATCTTAACCATTCAACACATTCCAGCATACATTTTAAGAAATCATACCAGTTAGAAGTGGCTTTCTCAAAGAGCCAAACGAATGAATTTGTGAAATTTATTAGAATTCAAACAAGAGAATGAATTTCATATTAATTAAGTCATAGGACGAGTTACAACATTACAAAGTCTAGCCCCGCCCCTAACCTTTCTGCACAGAGTTTGAATGTTCTCCCCATGCTGCAGGGGTTTCCTCAGGGTACTCTGGCTCCCTCTCCCAGTCCAAAGACATGTGTTGTAGGCTGAGTAGCATCACTGAATTGTCCATAGTGTGTGAATGGGTGTGTGTGAGATTGTGCCCTGTGATGGGTTGGCACCCTATCCAAGGTGTCCCCCTGTCTTTTGCCCTGAGTCCCCTTGGATAGGCTCAAGGCTCCCCACGACCCTGTGTAGGATAAGTGCTATAGAAAATGGATGGAGAACATGTGCATCAAGGAAAATGGTGATGTGGATGTAAACATCAGTCCAGTTATTTTTAGGTCAGAAAAAGACACTCCAAAAAAGTATGTTGTTCATTTAAGCTTCTATTTGTATATTTCACTTATATGTGGATTATAGTTTATAGCCAGCAGATGGCAAAAAAAAGTGTGCATCAGGTATTATTTTGATAAAACACAGTTTCTTCATCTTGTTGCACATTCAGCTGAGAAATGAGCAACACTGTGTCTCCTCTTGCTTGTAGATAATTGAAACATCTGTAATAGTGAAATATCTAGCATTAGAGGCTTCGATTATAGTATTATGACACACACACACACAAAGAGAAATTCAAAGCATTAATTTAAAAATGTTGATATAGCAAGGTTCAGGCCTTTTTTTTACTGAAAATTCTTTGGCACTATCTATAATGCACAACTACAATATTACAGAATCAGAGAGTTGAGATGGAATTGTGATGTGATACAAACTGTGCTAAATAACCATAGGGATAACAAAGTGTGGGAGTTAAAATGTTCATATTGGTTCCTTTATTTTTCTCTCACACCCTCGACTCTCTTTCTCTCTCCATCACCCACACACTTCTCTCCCTGTTCTAATCTCACTCATCTTTCCTTTGTCATAGTGAAGCAGTAAATTGACACTTGCAAATTCAAATGATGCCCTCAGAAAGCAGCTATATTTTATTGCAGTTTTTATGGCTTGACAATCCCATAATCAGGACATGTGACTTACATTTTACTATATAGTAATGTACAGCATGCCCACCTGACAGAATGTAATACTAAGTCCTCTGTGTCTCTACCAGTGATAAGAGTAATTACGAATGGGAGCAGCTCATTTGGGCTCAGCTGAGAGCTTAAGGAGCTTATTAAAGCCTGAACAACAGGCTGAGATGGGCGCCGTCAAGAGCCCTCTCAGAACGCTGTTCTTAATCAAAAGATATGCCGATGGAGGAGAGGAGAGAGAGAGAGAGAGAGAGAGAGAGAGAGAGGGTGGTACAACATAACAAGGTTTCGAACAAGTATCTGTAACAGACACGCTGCTATTCAAATTAACCAAATATACATATTTTTTTCAAGGGCTTGTTTTGCCCCTCCAAGACTGTGGGAAAAATTCAATCAGATGAAGGGATTATTACAGAGCATTAAGTTCCTTCCTTAAGGCTCTTAGTCAGCAGAGTTGGGTTTTAGAAGGTGAATGTGACCCCTGTGGTGTCCTGGGAATGGTTTAATAAACCTCAGAACAGAGCTCTTCTCAGTCCAGCACTTAAGTGGGTGGAGGCTTGTTGGCTCAACTCCCTGCTGTGAACCACAAAGAAAATGGAACACAGCCTATGGAGTTAAATCTGGTTTCACCAGAACCTGAAACTGAACTCTTTTTTTTTGTTGTTTTTGTTTTTTTTATGCATGTAATCAAAATATTTCACTTAGATATTTCAATATGTTGGATCTGATTTCAGCTCTTTGAATATACTGTAGATAACTTTTCTGTTAGCCGGTAAATACTGTAATTGACCAGTAAAAATATTCACTTAAAGGACACACAAATAAATTTTTTTAAAAGCCCTGTTTAATTGTAGCTGTTTAAGCTCCCTGCTAATGGGGATTGAATCATTGCTTGCTGCTTTAATATAGCCTATAAAATTTCAGAATTCATAGCCACTGCTGTAGAATCATTGTTTTCTAGTCAATCACAGCTACAGTGGTTGTGTTTAAAAAATGAGATGACTGAAAATGGGATTCATGTAGTTTGCAAAATTGTTCCCAATTCTCTTTAATATTAAAAATTAGACACCTAGCAAAGTATACATCTTACATACATGTTTTCATTTCGCTGCAAGTTATATACTGTATATAATTGTGTATGTGACAAATAAAAATCTTGAATCTTGAATTATGCTAACGCCGGTAAATGCTACCGGCAAATAGTCACTGTAACAATCACACAATTTTGATTAGCCTAATCGAGACAGTGAGGAACATGTTAAGGTCATGGAGACATATGATCCTGGTCTGGCTGCAAAGAACCAAAAATGTAATACATTTGAGAATCTGTGATGCAAGTTAACTGTTGAGTGCTTCTATACATTTCAATATACTAACCCAATTTCCATAAAAGTTGGGATTTTTTCTAAAATGCAATAAAAACAAAAATCTGTGATTTGTCAAGCCTCTTGAAACTTTAATTAACTGACAAAATTACAAACAAAAGATATTCACTATTTGCACTGACCAAATTAATTGTATTTTGTAAATATAAACAAATTTAGAATTTGATGCCTTCAACACACTCAAAAAAAGTTGGGACAGAGGCATGTTTACCACTGTGTTACATCACCCTTCCTTTTAATTACACTTTTTAATCATTTGGAAACTGAGGATACTTATTGTTGCAGTTTTTTGCCCATTCTTGCTGGATACAAGACTTCAGTTGCTCAACAATCCTTGGTCGCCACTGTCTGACTCTCCTCTTCATGATGCACCAGGAGACAGATCTGGACTGCTGGCACGCCAGTCAAGCACACACACTCTTTGTCTACAAGCCACGCTGCTGTAGCATGTGCAGAATGAGGCCTGGCATTGTCCTGCTGAAATAACCATGGACTTCCTGGGAAAAGACACTGCCTTGATGGCAGCATATGTCTCTCTAAAATCCCAATATATGCCTCTGCGTCAATGGTACCTTCACACATATGCAAGTCACCCATGTCGTGGGCACTGATGCACTCCCATCATCTCTTTTTCATCTTTGGCATGGAGAACTCAACGTCCTTTTTTCCCGAAAACAAGCTGAAACTTGGACTCATTTGACCACAGCACATGTTTCCAATGTCTTTCAGTCCATCTGAGATGAGCTTGGGCCCAGAGAACTCCTCCTTGTGTAATAGAGTTTTGGGTTGCATTTCTGGATGCAGCGGTTGACTGTGTTAAGTGACAACAGTTTTCTGATGTACTCCTGAAACCCATGTGGTTATATTTATCACAGTAGCATGACGATTTCTCAGGCAATGCTGTCTGAGGGCTCAAAGGTCACGCACATTCAACAGTGGTTTCTGGCCTTGCCCTTTATGCAGTTAGATTTCTCGGGATTCTCTGAATCTTTTCACAATATTATGCATTGTAGATGGTAAAAGACCTAAATTCTTTGCAATCTTGCATTGAGTAATGTTCTTTTTGAACTGACTGACAGTTCTCTCACGAAGTTTGGCACAAAGTGGTGAGCCATGATCCATCCTTGATTGCAAAGACTGAGTTTTTGGTGGATGCTCATTTTATGCCCAGTCCTGATACCCTCCCCTGCTACCAATTAACCTGATCATCCAAAATGGTGTTACTTGAATATTCTATAAACATTTCAGTCTTATTTTGCCTCTGTCCCAACTTTTTTTTAGTGTGTTGAAGGCATCAAATTCAATTTTTTTTTATATTTACAAAATACAATTAAGTTGGTCAGTAAAAACATTGAATATCTTTGTACTTTTGTCAGTTAATTAAAGTTTCAAGAGACTTGACAAATCACAGATTTTTGTTTTTATTGCATTTTAGAAAAAATCCCAACTTTACTGGAAATGGGGTTAGTAGTTAAAACAAGGATAAATAAAATGTTATTAGCAGCTGTGTCATAAAGTTATATTCTTTGTTAGCAGAAAGTTTTCAGTTCTCCTCTGATTGCTGTGTTCATAGCCCTGTTGACTTATATTTATGTTTATTTGAATGTTGACTGTTTGCAAAAACATGTGAATTAAATGTATATATATATATGGGGTGTCCCAAAAGTTTCCATACATAGGGGACTATGTTTGCCAGCACCACGTCGCTTGTGCCTTTGTCCGTGGATGTTTGTGGACGTCCACTTCTCGGTTGGTCCACAACACTTCCAGTCTTTTTGAATTTGCTAATAAGTTTGGCAACACTGACGTGTGATTGTGCTTGCCATGTTTCCTGTCCAGTCCATCACAACCTTGCGACAGCTTCTTGATCCAGCCATGAGGATAATTTCAATACATTCTTTTTTGTCAGAGGCATTCTTAAATTCTATCTGAAATAAATAAATAAATAATATAAACTAAGAATTAATATGTAGTATTAATAATAACTATGTGTTAATTTCCCCTATACTTTTGGGACAGCCTGTAGGTATACACTCACTGTCCAGTTTAAACTGCTGGTCTCCTGGGATTTTCATGCACAACAGTATACACAGAATGGCCAGATGTTTGACCTGACAGGAAGGCTACAGTGACTCAAATAACAACTATTTACAATTGTGGTGAGCAGAAAAGCATCTCAGTACACAGAACACCAGGAGATTTCTCCACCTCCACCCCCCGAATGTTCAACTGTCCAGTTTCCATGTACCTCACCTAATGTACCATCAGATTCCTGTTCTTGGCTAACAGGAGTGGAACCTGATGTAGTCTTCTGCTGTTGTCGCCCATCTGCCTCGATGTGTGATTTGTTGTTCATTCTGATTGTTAAAATATGTACTAAACACCCAATGAACACCCATAACAGTGGGTGAGGTGCCAAGAAAAATCCTTTAACCTTACAGTTCTGAAGAAATGTCTTAAAGTCAATCATGGTGTCAAAATCATTACAGTGTGTGGTAGGAACCAAGTAAACGCCCTTATTTAAAGCAGACTTGCACCTGAAGTATATGGGTGTACTTGACAAATTTATTATACTTAAACATTATGACTCCTGGTGTTATAAATATTTTTATTTATTGTTATAAATATTCTTTTCCTGCCCATCTCATCCACTCCTCTAGTCCACATGCCCTTCTTCTACTTCTGCCAGTTTACTGCATGAAAAAAATGGCATTCCTTTTGGGAATTACATGTGTTCAATCATCTTTTTTTCTGTTGTTTTCCCCCCATCCTTTTGATATTTCTCAGACCAGCACCTGTTTGTTGGGATGTGTGCATAATTAGTGTTGTTTTCTCTAGGGAGTGCTAAATAACCATCATTTAACTGTCACTATTTAAAGGAAGAAATATTTTTAAATTGAACACTGTTAAAGAAGATATGGCTCATAACTTCTTGATAATGTGTGAAAATATTTCAATATCTGCACAAAACTATTCATGAGCAAAAAAATTTCAATTTTATTTTATTTTTTTTTAGATATTTTATGAAACTTTTTGCTGTAAAGTTACCATTCAAGGGATATAAGGTTTTCTGGTGACATAAAAGCCTTTATCCTGACTGATTACGTATATGCCTGTTTGCTCTTTCTGAAACACCAAAAAGGTAAAATTTCAGTGAGTAAACACTGAATAAAATCCTTATTATGCATTTTTTCAAGCATCATGAATACAGATTCAGGTTCTACCATCGGATTTACAATCCAAGCACCACACACTTACACTAATAACCCTTTTTGATGTCTGTTTGAATATTGTTTGTGCAGCATGTTATATATTGCCTGACCTCAAGTCAAGGAATAATTCTTACAGCTATTCAGTGGGTCATAATGCCCTACACTGATGGTCTCTTCCATATTCATAAAATTCTGAACAGCCTGAGGCTGATGCAAAATGCCTAGGCAGAACTGCTCAGAGTGCAATCCCAGGAGGTTTTCTTTAAGAGGGCTCACTTGCAGAGACGTTACACTTGACCGCTCAATTTTCACCAGCCGAGGCGTTTCTGCTGAAGCCGCCTGAGCACACTCAGTCAAACAGGAAGCATTGGTGGGCGGGCGGACATGGAGAGGAGCATTAAAAGCCAACACACTCACATGCTTTAGGCTGAGCTGAGTCATCAGCTATCTGCACTTTTTGGCACAGAGCACACACAAACAAGTGTTCGAAAACTCTCTGCCTCTAGCAGCCACGCTCCACCATTAACGAATCCCAAAGCAACCTTCTCAACATCAAAAGCCTCCTTTTTCCTGTCCCCTCCTTCCCGCTTTGCGAGGTGTTTGATATCTTAAATCACTGACAAAGTTTTGCGGTGCAGCAAAAAGGGAATGGAGTACAAGGGAGAAAGCTTCAAGTGGCTCACAGCAGCAAGTGAATTGATTGAAGCAAGCCACCTAAGGTCACTTTTCCTTCCTCTATATAGTGCACAATTTGAATGCTGTCCAAATTTATTTAGTTTCCTATTTAGTATGAGGCTCAATGCTACCATGGCACCTTGGATAGAAGTTTTTTTTTTTTTTTGTGAGAAATAGTTTTTTCAATAGCTCTGTTCAGGCATACTGTGTTACACAGGGAAAAGGACAAGGAGAAAATGGCCTTTCTCAGCCAGGACTGAAGATATTCTCTTTTCTCTTTTCAGGGAGGAACTTTGCTGTGACCTAACCTCTTTAAAAATCACTCCAAATGCAGTGCCTGTGGAATTGTGAACTTCACCCAAGGACACAAATGCACCTATATGGGCATTTACTTTAGAATGAGAGGAATTCACTAACCTCAAAATAAACACAGAGATGAAACCACTGCACTCCTCTGGCAGGTTTACCAAGACATATCAGATTGCCTGGTATTATCTTGTTTCCAGCCATGATGCAAAATACCTGCAGTGATACCTGACTAAATATATATATTGATTATTTTATTCAATTAAAGAGAAAAAAGGAAACAACTTTCTATGACTGTTCTGTAGTACACAGGGTCCGCATGGGTTTAGCCCAGCAGCTGCTTTGGAACAAGCAACGCGACAGAATGCCTCCCGGTGTGAGCTACATGACAGGGAAATAAACTGAACATGTACCTCCATTATAAACCTGGCACAACACAAGCTTTTTAAATCAGAAGCTTCCTTGGAGGCCAAACACAAAGTCATAACATGTTCCAATAATATAAACTCGGTGAGTTCTACAAATACGAAAGCAATCGGGCTAATCTTCTCAGCTTTGTCTTACTGTGTGCTATCTGATAAGATTGTGATGCTTGATGCCAAATGGTGGTTGTTTTATCAAGAAGTAATTCAGCGATTCAAATCAATAAATACTGAAATCCACTCTGTAGGATCCATCTCCCATTTTTGGGAGATTTCAACATAATGCACTGGGATAAAATATTTAACTTGAAATTAAATCAGATTTTTTGTTTAAAAGGGGATTCAGTGTGATATGTAGAGTCCGGTGCATAGTGTGTATTCGTAAAATGTATCTCCTGGGTCTGCATGTATGCATGAACCAGGTGGTGTAAAACAGCAGGAGTTTCATATGTACAATCTTTACCAGGCTTAATCACATTGTTGCTATACTACAGGCAGAGAAAATAATAAAAATAATAATCTCCCCCTCCAACACATTTAATCCTCTGTAGTCAAGAATCAAAGTGTTTTCATGTTAAAGGTTTTATAGAGGCAAGAGAGCACTAACTAAAGCCAGTTATGGTACTGAAAGGTGAGCACAGACCTCCATATGGCCAAGACACCCACATGGAAAGAGCATTCTTAAAGCAGGCTTAGGTTGACATTGCCATTGGCTACAGGCAATACAGTCACCTCTGAGACCAGACAAAGCCCAGAGGGGTCTGAATCACAGTAGCACAGTGAGACACATGAGTGCACACACACAAACACACTCATGCATGGAGTTATGAGGACACTGAGCAATAACAGTAAGAGTACTTTGCATTACTTAATGACCTGAGTGCTGTAATGCAGCACTCCTACAGAACAGAGAGGGAATCATTCTCATAGAGATCTCATTATAAGAATAGTTTTCCTTCTCACTGGCAATATAAAATAGAAATCATTTCTTCAGCCAGCTATATTACAGATTTCACTACAGGGTCAGTCTGGAATAATAGACCACAATTTGAAGTTAAACTGTTTTATTACTATACAGATCTCGGTGAAAGAATTGTCAGAGCCACATAGTAACACTGAGCAGCACTTAAAGTGCAAGGAAAGAGAAACATCACATCCATATGTATGAGCATTTGAAATGCAGGCTGGAATTAAAGTGCACATAGACTATCTGTTCACGTAATTGAGTAAACAAATTGATATTGAGGTTGATATTTCAGTTTAACTTTAGCATACAAACTAAGTAAAACAAAGAGCTAAAAGACACTGATGAATGAAGATTGAAGATATATACACACTGACCACATTATTACGACTGCTTATTTATGCAATTATCCAATTAGCCAATCATGTGGCAGCATGCAGATACAAGTCAAGAGCTTCAGTTCACATCAAACGTCAGAATAAGAAAAAATGTGATCTCAATCACTTTGGTTGTGGCATGGTTGTTAGTGCCAGATGGGCTGGTTTGAGTATTTTAGAAACTGATGATCTCCTGGGATTTTCACGCACAACATTCTCTGGAGTTTGGTGTGAAAAACAAAAAACATCAGTAAACAGCAGTTTTGTGGGCAGAATTCCCTTGTTGATGAGAGTGGTCAATTGCTAGACTGGGTTGAGCTGACAAGAAGGTTATGCTAACACAACTAACCACTCTTTGCAACCTTGGTGAGCAGAAAAGAATGTTAGAATGCACAACACTTGAGGTGGATGGGCTACAACAGCAGAAGACCACATCAGGTTTCACTCTTGTCATCCAAAAACAGGAATTTAAGCACACAATGGGCACAAGCTCACTGAAACTGGAAAAACATCGCCTGGTCTAAGGAATCCCAATTTATCCTGTGACAAGCAGATGGTAGGGTCAGAATTTGGCATCAACAGCATAAATCCATCGACCCAACCTGCCTTGTATCAACAGTTCAGGCTGCTGGAAGAGGTGTAACAGTGTGGGAAATGTTTTCATGTCACAAAATGAGACACATTAATACAAATCCAGCATTGTTTGAATGCCACAAATTATCTGTGTATTGTTGTTAACCATGTGCATTCCTTTATGGCCACGATTTACCCATCTTATAATGTCTACAGTACTTCCAGAATGATAATGTCACAAAGCACTGGTCATCACAGTTTTATGAACATGACAATGCGTTTAATGTACTTCTATGGCCTTCCCATACATAAGATCTGAATCCAGTAGAGCAACTTTGGGATGTGGTAGAACTTGGGATTTGCAGCCTGAATGTGCACCTGACAAAACTGCAGCAATTATGTAATGTTTCCAGCATCTAGTGGAATCCATGCCATGAAGAACAGAGGTTGTTCTGAGAGCAAAGTGGGGTCCTACTCAGTATTAGTGGGTTAGGGTTAGGGTTATGGTGTGCTTAATAAAGCAGCGGGTAAGTATATACTGAGCATATGCACATGCGAGCTGCTAGAAGTACTACATAAATGATACCTTCTCCCAAACTGTTCTTGTCAGCCTAACACAGTAGTTCTCAAACTGGGGGCCAGATGGAGCCCGAGGGGCCACATAGAAATCTTTTCTTTTTTTTATTTTACCTATATGTAAGTCGGGATTGTCAACCTTTGCTGTACATAAAAATTAGAAATGTTAATAAATTAAATCAATAATTCACAGCACACTAAGCTGAAACTTCGCCAAACAGAGACATCTGTTGATATACTAATGTACAGTACTGTTTATCAGCCACACGCTGATAAAACCTAAGACTATTTAAAATTGATATGTTTTTAGATAGAGGACATAGTCTCTTAGCTGAGAAAGTTAATATAGAAGCCTAGCATGAAAAATTTTTTTTCAAAAATTTGATGACTCTAGGGGGCCACAAAGGGATGCACCCTACACACTGAAGAAGTTTGAGAACCACTGGCCTAACATACTTCTTTATAATTTAATAGGCAGGGAATTCACAATTAAAACCAACAATAACCAATCCCCCCAATAAATGTCAGCAGCAGCGAATATATTGGCTCCATATATATCTACCTGTACATGTTAACCAAGCAGATCATGAATATCAATGAGCCTGTTATCAGCCAACCACCAACACTGCCCAACACCTCAATGCCTGAGTGCACTTTTTGAAATTTAAATGAAAATAATATATAAAAAAAAAAACATAGAAGGAAACCTGCCCACACATTCCTGATGAACTGCACCAACAGCACAACAGATCTAATTGGCTTGTGCCACCTTATTCAAATGTATAACATTACTTCATTTCCCCCACCCCATTAAAGCTCTGTGTTCATCCAATCCCTTGGGTTGGCTTCCTGGTACAGAAACCGCCCTTATCAAGTCTATACTGCTTATGAGAAAATGAGGAGAAAAGGTGAGTGGTGCTGGTTTTATTCATTCGTTCGTTTGTTTGTTTGTTTACCTAAATACATAGGGAAAAAATCAATTCAGTAGAGTGTGGAAATTATTTAAGGGAGGTTAATTTAGGGGACAACTTTTGGTAATTGTTATTTCTTAGACGTGAAGTCTTTCTCTTTTTCTCTCTTTCTCTTGCTCTCTCCATCAGTCTAAGATCATAGTTCTGCCTGCCTGCATTTTACCTCAACTGAATTCAACAGTATCTTCACTGGCAAGAGAAATACCTACAGTACAGTATGCAATATATAAAACACAAATAGAATAATACCATTGCAACCATCTAAGGACATTTTTAGGAATAGAATACAATCTATGTAAGGACTTGGGAGTGTGTTGTTTGTTATGTAATACGGAGGGGGAGCTGGATGCATGTGCAGGGGAAAATTCAGTTTAATAGGAACAGAACCAAAAATATTTGGACAGGGAGAAAAGGAACACAAAAGCAGGGTCAAAAACAAACAATAATCCACAGGTAGTAAATCCACAAAATAACAGGAAATAATCCAAATAATAGCAAGGTTTAAATCCACAAGGAACAGGAAGTAAACACATGAAATGAGGCTATGGCGTAAAGGTCTAAGAACTATGGTCTATGGTCTAACAGCGAGAGAATGCGAGAAGAGTGCAAGCGCACAGCACATACGTACACTTTGGTCTATACGTACAATTCATCTAATACTCCGTGCCGAAGTGAACACAAAGGTGGCTTAAATAACCAAACTGAAACAAGATACACCTGCAACTACTAAAGAGACAATAAATGGAAAACCAATGAATGAACAGGGGCAGAGACATGACGTAAACCTTAGAACAGAAAACCAATGAACATCTGAGGGCGGAGACATGACAAAAACCAAAACAGAAGCACATGGTGATGTAAACAAAACGAGAGTCTATGAATGATTCAGTCCAGCGGAGTTTGTGAATGAATGACGTGGAATGCGGAAGTGTTCGCGCACGACTCCGGGAGTCAGCCGCTTGATTAGCGAGCGACTCCACGTGCGAGGGGTTCTCTAACAGAGCCCCCCTCCAAAGGCGCTGCTCCCGAAGTGCCAAAAGTTCTAACCGCTCTGGCGGACCTGGGCCCCTGGGCAGGATCCTAATGTCTGCCCACCAGGACCCGAGGCTGGTAATGTCCAGTGTTCCAGAGCGGAGTTTGTCTGGTTGTCTCTTCGGCCATGGTCGAGAACTTGGCTTGGAACTTGGCTTGGAACTTGGCTTGGAGCTTAAAGCTGTGCTTGACCTGGTGCTTGGCTTGGTGCTTGGCTTGGTGCTAGGCTTGGTGCTAGGCTTGGTGCTAGGAGTTTGGCTTAGCTTAGAGCTTGGACTGGAACCAGGTCTGGAATCAGACTTGGCACCTGGATTGGAGACAGACTTGGAGACAGACTTGGAGACAGGACAGGAAACAGGATTGGAAACTGGGCTGAGAAGTGAACTAGAATCTGGACTGGGTACAGGACTGGAAACTAGGCTAGAAACAGAACTGGAAATGAAATCAGAAACCTGACTGGAAACAGAGCTGGAAACAGAGCTGATAACTAGACTGTGACCTGGACTAGAAACTGGACTGGAAGCTAAGCTAGAAACTGGACTGGATTCTGGATTGGATTCAGAACTGAAAACCAGACTGGATACTGGATTGGAAACTGGCCTTGAAACAAAACCAGAAACTGGATTGGAAACTGAGCTAGAAACAGGATTGGGAACAGGATTGGGAACAGGATTGGGACTTGGACTGGAAACAGGACTGGGAACAGGATTGGGAACAGAATTGGGAACAGAACTGGAAACAAACCTAGCTGCACGGCTGAAAACTGAACTTGAAACAAAACCAGAAACTGGACTGAAAGTGAAACTAGAAGTCTGACTGGAAACGAAACTAGAAACAGAATTGGAAACAGGACTAGAAACTGGACTGGAGACAGAGGTGGAGACAGAGGTGGAGACAGAGGTGGGAGAAGGACTGGGAACCAAACTGGAAACTGGACTGGAGTTAGGACTGGATTCTGGACTGGGACCTAGACTGGAAACAGGGCTGGAAACTAGACTAGATTCTGGACTGGATTCTGGATTGGATACTGGACTTGAAACTAGACTGGATACTGAACTATGACCTAGACTGGAAACTGGATTGGGAACTGGATTGGAACCTGGATTGGGAACAGGATCTGAACCTGAACTGGAAACTAAACTAGAAACTGGCCTGGATTCTGGGCTGAGAAAGGACTCTGGATCTGAACTGAGCCATGGACTGGAACAGAACTCTGGATTAGGGTATGGATCTGGACTGAGATATGGACTAGGACTTGGAATGGAGGTCATCCTGTGGACCTCTGACATGGACTTGGTTTCGGAGGAGATCATCCTGTGGACCTCAGACATGGACTTGACTTCAGAGGAGGTCATCCTGTGGACCTCTGACATGGACTTGGCTTGGGAGGAGGTCATCCCATGGACCTCTGACATGGACTTGGCTTGGGAGGAGGTCATCCCGTGGACCTCAGACATGGACTTGACTTCAGAGGAGGTCATCCTGTGGACCTCTGACAAGGACTTGGCTTCAGAGGAGGTCATCCCGTGGACCTCAGACATGGACTTGGCTTCGAAGGAGGTCATCCCATGGACCTCAGACATGAGCAGGACAGGAGTGGAGGTCTCCTCATGAACCTCCAGCAGGAACATGGCTGGGGCAGAGGACCCCTCTTGGGTTTCCAACAGGAACTGTGCTGGAGCGGAGGTCTCCTCGTGGACCCCCAACAGGAACAGGACAGGAACGGAGGTCCCCTCATGGACCTCTGGAGGGCGCTCCACTGGGGAGACCTCCTACTGGGCCTCCTGCTGGAGCTTGGGGCTGGAGGTTGCCACGTTAACCTCCAGGGGCAGCTCCGCTGAGGAGACCTCCTGCTGGGCCTCCTGAAACAGAAATAGTAGCTCCTTGTTCCCTGTTTTCGACAGGTGGGGCACTGTAGGCTGGCTGGCCGGGTGCATTCCCCGGGTGCATTCCTCGATTCCTCGGTCGGGTCTGGGTCTGAGAGGTGCAGGCCGCCACGTTAGCCCGCTCCCTCTCGTAGTGCTCCAGGAACGACTGGTCGGGGTCACCAGGCAGGTGCACATTGCCAAAGAGGGTGTTTAGGTCGGGATCGAATTCAGGGCGCCTGTATTCCTGGAGCAGGAGATCCACAAAACCCGAGACAGTGTTCATCTCCTGGTATCCACTGTTGAGGTGGGCCTCCGCCCACCAGCGAGCCAAGCCGACCAAACGGGATTGGAGGAACCTCACCCATTGTTCCTCGCTGGGTTTCGAATCCTCCAAACTCACAAAATATCCCTGGGCCTGTAATAAAAAATACTGAGGGTACCAGGAGACGCCATCATAGGCAGTAGGAGGAGGAAGATAGGCCCAAAAGGAAATTGAGTCCAGTGGGGAAACGAAAAATTTGGCATGGTTAGCCAAAATGTTCCATGCTGCATCCATGTTTGGCAGAGTATTCTGTTATGTAATACAAAGGGGGAGCTGGATGCATGTGCAGGGGAAAATTCAGTTTAATAGGAACAGAACCAAAAATATTTGGACAGGGAGAAAAGGAACACAAAAGCAGGGTCAAAAGCAAACAATAATCCACAGGTAGTAAATCCACAAAATAACAGGAAATAATCCAAATAATAGCAAGGTTTAAATCCACAAGGAACAGGAAGCAAACACATGAAACGAGGCTATGGCGTAAAGGTCTAAGAACTATGGTCTATGGTCTAACAGCGAGAGAATACGAGAAGAGTGCAAGCGCACAGCACATACGTACACTTTGCTCTATACATACAATTCGTCTAATACTCCATGCCGAAGTGAACACAAAGGTGGCTTAAATAATCAAACTGAAACAAGATACACCTGCAACTAATAAAGAGACAATAAATGGAAAACCAATGAATGAACAGGGGCGGAGACATGACGTAAACCAGAGAACAGAAAACCAATGAACATCCGAGGGCGGAGACATGACAAAAACCAAAACAGAAGTACATGGTGATGTAAACAAAACGAGAGTCTATGAATGATTTAGTTCAGCGGAGTTTGTGAATGAATGACGTGGAATGCGGAAGTGTTCGCGCAGCGAACGACTCCGGGAGTCAGCCGCTCGCTTAGCGACTCCGCGTGCGAGGGGTTCTCTAACATTGTTATAGAAAAATAATCAACAAAGGGGTGTTGTGATGCAGCCATTGGGGCAACTGTTAAGTTTGTTATTTTCCAATAACAGTACAATACAAAGTATTTTATTCCACAGCATTTTTTACCACAGCAATTTGCCAACATTTTATATTTACATTTATTAAATAACATGTCATACTTATTGTTATACAGTACTTAATGATTTGGAGCATCAACATTAAACATAAATATACCAAGCTAGTTAGTCCCTTTCATTATATTAGCTATAAACAGTCATACTTTTACCAGCCTCTCTTTTAACTCAGTCTTAAAGTTAAAAGAACAAAAAAACGTTACCAAGAAGCCGCAAAGCTCTCCATCTTGAAGACTTTCCCCTGTCTGAAAAAGCTCTCCATCTTGAAGACTTTCCTCTGTCCGTAAATGAAAAGCCTTACCTCTCACAAATCTCTGATAGTGGAAACTCCTTCCAAAAATGCTAAATAAATAATCTCTCAGTAGATTTCCACATATCAGCAATTACGCATTATTTTAAATCTGCTTTTGTAAGAGTCCCATAAATGTCCTTGTTTAAATTTTTCTACAGAAATGATAACATATTAGAACCAGATCATGAATATAAACCTGTGATTTATCTTTCAGCAGGTACTACTGTCCGTGTCATGCTATTATAGAATGGCCTATAATCACCTTCTGACCAATCAAAATTGACAATTCAATAGTGCTGTAGTATAAGGTTAGGTAACTACAGCATATCTGGGCAACTCTCTCTTTGACACACATCGCAAACTTTCTAGTTCAGGGAGAGTTGTTGCTGGTTTCTGCTTTCACAGTGAGAACTGCATAATCCTTATTTGCTCCTAGCTGTTGGAACACAGTGTCTCTAGTCATCACAACCTCCCAGAGCTGCCAGAAAAGAT
This sequence comes from Cranoglanis bouderius, assembly GCA_023630585.1. Lineage (NCBI taxonomy): Eukaryota > Metazoa > Chordata > Actinopteri > Siluriformes > Cranoglanididae > Cranoglanis > Cranoglanis bouderius. The sequence goes on along the minus strand of CM042550.1, from coordinate 7,636,706 downwards.
AACATGTCATAGATTGTGTTCCAAATAAAGGACTATCTATAAATGTCTATATTACTAGCACTTAATAATAATAAGAGGCAAATAAGGTATCATAATAACTGGCTGACTGATGACAAAGTTAACTGCAGTGGAATACTGGAATGAAAAACTAAAGCAATTTTTTAAACTAACTATTTCAATTTACATGAGCTATGTGAACTTATGAGATGTATATTAGCTGTCAGAACAGAGTGATGGTGTGCTCAATTACCTTGGAACATAGACTCAAAAGCAGGTTAATAATGATTTTTTTCCTTTTTATTAAAATGGATATAAATAACATAATTTAGCTACATATGTAAACATATAGCCTACAAAATGCTTAAATGTCACTTCCAAATAAAGACTGGTGTAATGATACACTGACAGAGACAAAGACATAGACTCCAGCAACTGTGTGTATATATATATATATATATATATATATATATATATATATATATATATATATATATATATATATATATATATATATATATATATTTTTTTTTTTTTTTTTTCTGCATAAATATGACCTAAAACATCATCAGACTTTCACACAAGTCCTAAAAGCAGACAACGAGAACCCAATTAAACAAATGAGACAAAAATATTATACATTGTAATTTATTTATTGAGGAAAATGATCCAATATTACATATCTGTGAGTGGCAAAAGTATGTGAATCTCTAGGATTAGCAGTTAATTTGAAGGTGAAATTAGAGTCAGGTGTTTTCAATCAATGGTATGACTCAATCAATCAGGTGTGAGTGAGCACCCTGTTTTATTTAAGAACAGGGATCTATCAAATTCTGATTTTCACAACATATGTTTGTGGAAGTGTATCATGGCATGTACAAAGGAGATTTCTGAGGACCTCACAAAAAGAGTTATTGGTGCTCATGAAGCAGCAAAAGGTTGCAAAACCATCTCTAAAGAGTTTGGACTCCAACAATCCACAGTCAGACAGATTGTGTACAAATGGAGGAAATTCAAGACCATTGTTCACCAAGATCACTACAAGACCTGTAGCTCACCTGAGATGACCACCAAAATACCCAGCAATAAACCTGTATGTAACATCAGGGATTTTTTTATTTTTATTTTTATAAATAACATTGTTATATATATATATATATATATATATATATATATATATATATATATATATATATATATATATATATATATATATATATAAATAATATGATATGATATGATAGAGAGTTCGTAAAGATATGCTCCTGAATACTGTTGCTGTGGAGAAACTTTGGGTGTGTTTATTTCTGTGGGAGAATATAATAAGTTGGAGGATATTTGCATACAGAGCACGAACAAGATTCAGGTTTACTGTCAAAGTCCTGTGAGATGAGTTCCAGTATGACAATTTTCTCCTGACTTTACATTCGTGCCTTGCCTCACACACATACGTATCCAAGTGCAGTTTCAGGGCTCTGCATGTGTGTGGGCCGGAGGAAGCAGCAGGTTCCAGACATTAAAGTGAATTTTAACAAGGAATGACGACTGGCTGGTGGCACTGAGGAAAGCTGCCAAGCCTGCCCTGATAAGTGCTAACTCGCTGTGCTTCCACTAGCTCTGACCAATTAGCACCTCTCTGTCCATCAGCTGAGCTGACAAGGCCAGTCACAATGTTGTCTAAATGAACAAGAGAGCTCACTGCAACTTATGGCAGCTGGAGTTAGCCACTTATACCAGTGAATTACAGATGTAACTGAATACAAATACATTATTCGGATTGAACGGATAATGTGTTCTTAAAGGATACACATACAGATATGAATTGGAGGTGCACTATTCATTGTTTAATGTATTTGTTTGTTTGTTTGTTTTTACAGGGCATCTGGTTGAGATTTGAAGTAGAACACAACAATGAAAGTTATGCGAGCAGGAGGTTTTTCCTTTCATGTAGACACGAGTGAGCGCTCAGAAGTTCGCTGGACAAACAAAGATCACATTGTGTGATGCGTTTATAGCATTTATTTATGATATGCTGACAATGCCTGCAATCCCTCTAGGGATTTTTTTTGTGTTTTCCAGCATAGTGTTAGGGTTCATATTTAATTTAAAAGAAAAAAAAATCCTGTTTAAGCCATGCCTTGGGTTTGAATCCAAATACAGATACAAATATGAATATTTGGAGCACTAAACAGATGCAGATGCAGATGTTGACATTATATTACACCCTTACAGTGAATGCAGGAGTTTTTACAAAGTTTTATGTAAAAAGTATTATACAGTAATCATACAGTATTATATGTATGATGCAGTTCTAAATAGTTAGACACAGCACCAGAAACATTATGTTCAACTGATATTGAAAAGGACATCCTCTCTATCCAGAGGCTCAGACCCATCAGGCAAATCATGATCAAGTGGAACTGTTGTCACTGAAGTTTAGCAATTTACTTTGTGTGCAATTAATGTGAAGATATTAATATGTAACTATTGTTAAGTTAATTCAAGCCATTCAATCAAGAAACAAAATGTGTTTTTGGGGAGATTTATTTGCAAAAATCTGAGTCAGGGTGGTAGAGGCAGACATTAATCTTAGATGCAGATTAATCTTATTGGCCGAAGTTGTTGGGTTGTTACTGCATGTTACGACCCGTGGGGTAAAGGTGAGAAGCAGGATGCATTTGCAGGGGAAAGTGGTCAGTTTATTAGGAACAGTTCAAACAATAACAAACATAAAAGACTTCATCCAACAAAAATGCATGAACAGAAATGTCACCGTTATCCAAAAGGATATTATACTGGGCTGTTGAGGCAATGATCCAAAAAAAGGTAGAAGTAATCCAAAAGAAAACGAAACACAGTAAATATACGCTAGGCTACGCGGTGGTCTGGAAACCACGAACTACGAGCTAAGGAAATAAAAGCGCACGGCTAGAAGGTGGTCTGGAAACCATGGGAAAAAGGCTAAGGGAAAATAACGCGAGGCTAGAAAGGTGGTCTGGAAACCACGAACTACGAGCTAAGGAAATAAACGGCTAGAAGGTGGTCTGGAAACCACGGGAAAAAAGTTAAACTAAACTAAAGCTAAGCTAAAGCTAATACTCCATGCCGAAGCGGAAACGGAGTGGCATATTTAAACACACGTCAATTACATGTCCAAATAAATAACATCTGACATCAATACATATGAAACAATGTGAAATGAGGAGGCGGAGACATGACACAAACGAAAACAAATGAGCATGGGGAAACACAGAAGGTGGAGACATGACGTGAATGAACACATGAGAAAGCATGGCAGAGGTAAACAAAATGTGAGTTCATGAATAAAACGTCCATTGGAGAGTTTTTGAATAGCACTGGAATGTGTGCAATGGAATGCGGAAGTATGCCACTCACTACTCCTTGCCACATAGCGAGAGCTAGAGAAGGGGAAACCTAACAGAGCCCCCCCCAAGGCGCAGCTCCCGAAGTGCCGCAAGTTCCATCCACTTTGGTGGACCTGGGCCCCTGGGCAGGATCCTAACCTCTGCCCTCCAGGACCTGAGGCTGGTTATGTCCAGTGTCCCGTAACCAGAGCAGAGCGTGTCGGATTTTCCTTTGGAACTTGGATGAGAACTTGGACGAGAGCTTGGACTGGTGCTTGAACCAATGCCTGGTCTGGATCTCGGAGCTGCGCATGACCTGGTGCTTGGCCTGGATCTCGGAGCTGCGCGTGACTGGGTGCTTGGCCTGGAGCTTGGCCTGGAGCTTGACCTGGAGCTTGACCTGGAGCTTGACCTGGAACCAGGATTGGAGTCAGCTCTGGAACCAGGATCGGAGTCAGCTCTGGAACCAGGATCGGAATCAGATTTGGCACCTGGATCAGAGACAGACTTTGAAACAGACTCGGAGACAGGCTCTGAGACAGGCTCGGAAACAGGCTTCGAGAAAGGCTCGGAAACAGACTTCGAGACAGACTTCGAGACAGACTTGGAAACAGACTTAGAGACTGGACAGAGAACTCGGTTAGACCAAAAACCATACACAAAATCAAAAACTTGGTTGGAAACAGCATTGGAAATTAAATTGGAGACAGGGCTGGAGACAGGGCTGGAGACAGAGGAGGAGACAGAGGAGCAGACAGAGGAGTGAGCTGGGTTGGAAACGGAGCTGGAACTGGAGCTGGGATTTAAATCAGCCTCTGAACTGAGAAGGAGAGCAAAAACATATCCAGAAATTAAACCAATGTAGCTAGCAACTAAATCAGGAACTGGACTAGGAATTGGACTAGGAACAGGGTCGGAACCTGGACTTGGACATGGAACTGAACTAGGAACTGGACTAGGAACAGTGTCGGAACCTGGACTTGGACATGAAACTGAACTAGGAACAGGGTCGGAACCTGGACTTGGACATGGAACTGAACTAGGAGCAAGGTCGGAACCTGGACTTGGACATGAAACTGAACGAGGAACTGAATGAGGAACTAGACTGGAACTGGGAACAGGAGCAGGACTGGGAACAGGACTGGGAACCTGACTGGGAACTGGATCAGAGATTGGCCTTGGAATAGGGCGAAAATCTGGACATGGACTTGGACATGGACTAGAATTAGGGCAGGAACCTGGACATGGACTTGGACATGGACTAGGATTAGGGCAAAAATCTGGACATGGACTTGGACATGGACTAGAATTAGGGCAGGAACTTGGACATGGACTAGGACTCGGACAGGAACCTGAACATGGACTCAATTTTGCACTAAAACATGGGCTAGGACTTGGAACGGAGGTCATCCCTTGGACCTCGGACATGGATTGAGCTTGAGAAGAGGTCATCCCATGGACCTCAGACATGGACTGGGCTTGAGAAGAGGTCATCCCATGGATCTCAGACATGGACTGAGCTTGAGAAGAGGTCATCCCATGGACCTCAGACATGGACTGAGCTTGAGAAGAGGCCATCCCGTGGGCCTCTGACATGGACTGGGCTTGAGAAGAGGCCATTCCGTGGGCCTCTGACATGGACAGGGCAGGAGTGGAGGTTTTTTCTCGAACCTCTGACGAGAACACGGCTTGGGCGGAGGTCTCCTCGTGGACCTCCGGTATAAGCAGGCCAGGAGAGGAGGTTTCCTCTTGAATCTCTGGCTGCAGCTCGGGGCTGGAGGTCACCCTGTTAACCTCCAGAGGCAGCTCCTCTGTGGAGACCATCTGCTGGGAGGGCGTGGCGTGGCGTGGCGTCGCTTTCCCCACTGCATCCATTTTTTGGCGGAGTATTCTGTTACGACCCGTGGGGTAAAGGTGAGAAGCAGGATGCATTTGCAGGGGAAAGTGGTCAGTTTATTAGGAACAGTTCAAACAATAACAAACATAAAAGACTTCATCCAACAAAAATGCATGAACAGAAATGTCACTATTATCCAAAAGGATATTATACTGGGCCGTTGAGGCAGCGATCCAAAAAAAGGTAGAAGTAATCCAAATGAAAACGAAACACAGTAAATATACGTTAGGCTAGCCGGTGGTCTGGAAACCACGAACTACGAGCTAAGGAAATAAAAGCACACGGCTAGAAGGTGGTCTGGAAACCACGGGAAAAAGGCCAAGGGAAAAATAACGCGAGGCTAGAAAGGTGGTCTGGAAACTATGAACTACGAGCTAAGGAAATAAACGCGCACGGCTAGAAGGTGGTCTGGAAACCACGGGAAAAAGGCTAAGGGAAAAATAATGCAAGGCTAGAAAGGTGGTCTGGAAACCACGAATGACGAGCTAAGGAAATAAACGCACACGGCTAGAAGGTGGTCTGGAAACCACGGGAACAAAGCTAAACTAAACTAAAGCTAAGCTAAAGCTAATACTCCGCGCCGAAGCGGAAACGGAGTGGCGTATTTAAACACACGTCAATTACATGTCCAAATCAATAACACCTGACATCAATACATATGAAACAATGTGAAATGAGGAGGCGGAGACATGACACAAACGAAAACAAATGCGCATGGGGAAACAGAAGGCGGAGACATGACGTGAACGAACACATGAGAAAACATGGCAGAGGTAAACAAAACGTGAGTTCATGAATAAAACGTCCATCGGAGAGTTTTTGAATAGCGCTGGAATGCGTGCAATGGAATGCAGAAGTATGCCACTCGCTAATCCTTGCCGCGTAGCGAGAGCTAGAGAAGGGGAAACCTAACACTGCAACTAATTTAGCAATTTACTTTGCGTGCAATTAATGTGTAGCTATTAATATATAACTATTACTAGCAGCTAAAATAATTCAAGTAAAAAAAAAAAAGATTTGTTTTTACTGATTTTTGCTTTTTCTTTTTCAAAAATCTGACTCAGGGTGGAGGAGGCAGACATGGTTCCAAAGACATGCTACAAAAAATAATATATGCACATTAATATATACAATAATAAAATGCATAGTGAAAAAATAATAAGAAGCATATCTGAACAGTCATCAGAAAGCATGGTAAGGACAGAGCCTAACAATCTCTCTCCTATAATTCTGAATATCATATACAGTCCTAATCAAACAACATGTGTGATTTATAAAGTAATGACATACATTCTCCAAATGTCTCAAAATGTTTTATTATATTATGTGGCTCAAGCTGAAGAAATCTTTAGAAATCAGATGGCTATGATCTGTCAACGTTATCTGGTAACTGGTAACTAAAATTGAATGTGAGGATGATTAAAAGAAGCATCCTTCTGCACATGTCAAATGGGCTTCACTAAAAAGTCTAGAAAGGAGCCCAGAAAATTCAGTGGTTTAAGTCTCCACCATCCAGCAGCCTTGAAAATAGCCTAGTTTACATGTTTTACATTAGCAATGATAAGCACACAGAGGCATGTAAAAAAAACCAAAAAAAAAACAAAAAAAAAAACATAGGGAACAAACAAGCAAACAGAATAAAGTGGCAGAAACTTGAACATTTTAACAAATCTGCCACAGTAGAGAGACCTTGCTCTGACACCCACTCACTCATGATTTGGGACTATATTGCAGTAACGCTGGAAAGAAAACACTGACTGTAGAGCCTGTCAGCTCAGGTTCATAGACAATTGTATTACAAATATTTCTCCTTTATCTGATCCTGAATTGCTTTTTTGTGTAGTCGTGACAAATTTAAAGATTTAAAAAGGACAATTGAAAGACTCATCTGACAAACTTAAATCAAACAATTATTTTTAAGATATTATACACACACACCAAAAGGTTTGTTTTTGTATGACTCACTATGAAACATACCAGAATGGTGAGAAAAAAATGATAGCATATATTTCCATACTGTATATATCACTCAACTCTTTTATTCATGACCATCCATCCATTTTCCATACCGTTTATCCTACACAGGGTTGTGGAGGGAGCCTGGAGCCTCTCCCAGGGAACTTGAGGCACAAGGCGGGGGACACCCTGAACAGGGTGCCAATCCATCACAGGGCACAATCACACACACTACAGGCTGACTGGCATTGCCAAATTGTCTACAACACTTTTTTGGAGTTGGGAAGGAAGCCAGAGTACCCCGAAGAAACCCCCAAAGCACAGGGAGAACATGCAAACTCAGGATTCAAACCCCCAACCACGGAGGTACAAGGCATATGTGCTAACCACTAAACCACCATGATCTGCTTTTTTATGGCATTTTAGAGAAATGAAAATCTTTAAGAGTCAAACGTCATATGTCTTGTGCCAGGTAACATGCCAGGTAATGAAGAAAGATAATGTGCAAGGAGGTACATTCCTCAATTTGGCTACAGTAATTTGTAATGTTTTTAACTGGAGAGTGGAGAGATACTGTATTTCAGAGCTACTGGATTTTTATGTGATTGAAAATAGTGATTTATGAAGTTGTAAAACATATATACACAGATTTGTTTATGTGATCTGCAAGAGATAAAATCCACACTAATGCTTTCAGTTTCCTAGGTAGTAATTATAGATTCTATATATACATATGATCAAAATCTAAAACTATTTGCACCCTGCTCTAGTATCTGCATTCATTTCCCATCTCATAATGCTGCTCTTAAATGTAGGAGTTTATAGGTCGGTGACTAGTAACTATTTTATTAATGATGTGCCAATAGTTAAATCTCAGACTTTAATCTCAAAAAAGCAATGCTGTCAAAAGGCATTAAAATACAACAGAAATACAATGAGTCTGAATCTCAAATATATGAATATATAAATATACAATGAGTCTGAATCTCAAATATGTGGTATATAGGACATTATCCTACTCAGCCACCCACACTGAGCTCCTACCTCCCAGTCCCTTCTGTTATTTTTGTTTGGTACTAGTGTTTTTTATTGTTACTATTATTGTCATTATGAACATGGCTATTAGTCATTAGTATTATTATTGATATTGCTACTGTTATTATTATTATTTATTGTTGTTATTATTAGCCTTGTTTTTAATATGTGTATTGGTATTATATATATATATATACAGGTGCATCTCAATAAATTAGAATGTCGTGGAAAAGTTCATTTATTTCAGTAATTCAACTCAAATTGTGAAACTCGTGTATTAAATAAATTCAATGCCACAGACTGAAGTAGTTTAAGTCTTTGGTTCTTTTAATTGTGATGATTTTGTCTCACATTTAACAAAAACCCACCAATTCACTATCTCAACAAATTAGAATATGGTGACATGCCAATCAGCTAATCAACTCAAAACACTTGCAAAGGTTTCCTGAGCCTTCAAAATGGTCTCTCAGTTTGGTTCACTAGGTAAGCCACAAACATTCATTGCCAAAGAAGTTGGCTGTTCACAGAGTGCTGTATCCAAGCATGTTAACAGAAAGTTGAGTGGAAGGAAAAATTGTGGAAGAAAAAGATGCTCAACCAACCGAGAGAACCGCAGCCTTATGAGGATTGTCAAGCAAAATCGATTCAAGAATTTGAGTGAACTTCACAAGGAATGGACTGAGGCTGGGGTCAAGGCATCAAGAGCCACCACACACAGACATGTCAAGGAATTTGGCTACAGTTGTCGTATACTTCTTTTTAAGCCACTCCTGAACCACAGACAACGTCAGAGGTGTCTTACCTGGGCTAACGAGAAGAAGAACTGGACTGTTGACCAGTGGTCCAAAGTCCTCTTTTCAGATGAGAGCAAGTTTTGTATTTCATTTGGAAACCAAGGTCCTAGAGTCTGGAGGAAGGGTGGAGAAGCTCATAGCCCAAGTTGCTTGAAGTCCAGTGTTCAGTTTCCACAGTCTGTGATGATTTGGGGTGCAATGTCATCTGCTGGTGTTGGTCCATTGTGTTTTTTGAAAACCAAAGTCACTGCACCTGTTTACCAAGAAATTTTGGAGCACTTCATGCTTCCTTCAGCTGACCAGCATTTTGAAGATGCTGATTTCATTTTCCAGCAGGATTTGGCACCTGCCCACTCTGCCAAAAGCACCAAAAGTTGGTTAAATGACCATGGTGTTGGTGTGCTTGACTGGCCAGCAAACTCACCAGACCTGAACCCCATAGAGAATCTATGGGGTATTGTCAAGAGGAAAATGAGAAACAAGAGACCAAAAAATGCAGATGAGCTGAAGGCCACTGTCAAAGAAACCTGGGCTTCCATACCACCTCAGCAGTGCCACAAACTGATCACCTCCATGCCATGCCGAATTGAGGCAGCAATTGAAGCAAAAGGAGCCCCTACCAAGTATTGAGTACATGTACAGTAAATGAACATACTTTCCAGAAGGCCAACAATTCACTAAAAATGTTTTTTTATTGGTCTTATGAAGTATTCTAATTTGTTGAGATAGTGAATTGGTGGGTTTTTGTTAAATGTGAGCCAAAATCATCACAATTAAAAGAACCAAAGACTTAAACTACTTCAGTCTGTGGCATTGAATTTATTTAATACACGAGTTTCACAATTTGAGTTGAATTACTGAAATAAATGAACTTTTCCACGACATTCTAATTTATTGAGATGCACCTGTATATATGTATATATATATATATATATATGTATATATATATATATATATATATATATATATATATATATATATATATATATATATATATATATATATATTAGTTATATTTTTGTCATTGTTGCTGTTCTTACTGTTTTCCTAATGCATAGACAATATTCAAGTAAGTACAGTCATATAGTACATAAGCATGAGAAACCAGAAACAAGAAAAACTTAATGTGTGGAAATAAATAAATCTAATCAATAAATGATAAACAGATGATACAATGATAAATGAAATGTAAAACTGATTTAAACATTTTTAATGAAATGAAAAATGATAAAAATGATAATTATGATAAACAGTCCCACTGTGACCGAGGATTTCTGTGCTATATTGTTCTGTAAAAAGAAAAAAAAGATATTCCAGTTAGGGTATAGTTAGGGTTTTTCAAGATGGCGGTTCTCTGACTTGAATACTGACTAGTAATAATTCTGTGACTATCGAGTCTTCACTATTTCTAGGACTGCACATATGTTAGGTACACTTGTTAGGTATTCGTGGTACCATTTGAAGAAAGGTGACCAAATGCAGCATGGGTACTTGCTGAACAAATGTTCAAATGAACAAATGTGGGATTACAAATTTGTCATATACTGGACTGTTATGGTTTTTGAGTTATATTCCAAATCCTATGTGACTTCAAGTGCTACATGTCCATGCCAAACATGTTTCTTCTTTTTCTGCCTCCATAGAGAGCAATAAAAAAAAAAAAAAGCCCAGATACACATCCTCATGCTGCAATCCAGGACTGAGTGACCACACATATCCAGAGATACTGAATATCTTTTAATTATCCATGTGGCTCTAACTCTCCAGTCTTAATTGTAAAGGGTCAGCTGTTTGTATTCTCAGCTCCAGTCTGTAATTTAAAAAATAGAAAACTGAAGTGTGTTCTTATGAAATCGTATTCACTTTATGCCGTAACCACTTTGGACATCTGTGCAAGATCTTCTGGACGCTTCATAAGTGCCTATGCTTTGTAAATGAACTCTTGTGTAATCTTGTTCTCATTATCTCAGTTATTAAAACGGTGTTGGCTTGTGTTAGGATTTCCATATGCATGAGTCACTAAATAGCAGAGGGCTGCTAATTCCTTACAGCAGTTTCTGACTAGATCCTTCACCCAGTGTGTTCTCTCTAAGTGTTGCGCAAATAGAGGCCATGCTAATGGGATCTTGTTTGTGCTGGATGTTGAAGCAGGAGGCTGGGGTAAATCAGGCCTGCTTGCTGAGCTGTTCTCCATGCCCCGTTTGCTGTCTTCAAAAGACTGACATGTGTTTCATGCACATCCTGCTGACGAAGACAAAGCACTTCCTTATTAGACATGCTTTGATCGTGTATTACAGCAGCCTTGGCCATGAGGCATTGTAATATAATACTATTTCCAATATCCAAACAACCTTGCCAATTATTCATGATCATTGGCAACCACCAAACTGGTGAAATAAATCTAGGCTCATAACTTATACAGATTACAATAAACTACATAATTGATTGATTTTAGACATTTCAGGCTCAGTCAGTTGTTTAGTCTTGCAATAAAAGTGCACTAGAGGTAAATGCCATTTAGGAAATCAACCCAAGATTTAATATAATGGCTGGCTCACTGTGTCTCTGAACTAACAGCCAATTAACGTGAAGCTCTAAATTCAGTTCAGAGAGAACGTCATTATAAATGTAGATTTTAACACTACCATTACAGCACCACTGAAGAGACCCTACCTGCTTTTAGATTAACAGTGTGTGTGTGTGTGTGTGTGTGTGTGTGATTCTCACTGCCTTAGTCCTCAACTTCCAACTTTTAGTATTCTCTGCACACTGACATACACATACAGAGTATATACACTCACTGGCCACTTTAATAGGAACACCTGTACACCTGCTTATTAATGCAATTATCCAATTAGCCAATCATGTTGCAGCAGGACAATCATGAAGATACAGGTTAGGAGCTTCAGAAAATGTTCACATCAAACATCAGAATGGGGAAACAATGTGCTCTCAGTGACTTTCACTGTAGCATGGTTGTTGGTTGTATTGAAGCAAAAAAGTTATCCAATACAAAATGGGCCTGTGAAAAAATGTATTTGCCCCCATAGTAACTAATTCCCCAAATCTATAAAACTGCATTCATAATGGGGTTCAGCTGGACTAGACACAACAAGGCCTGATTACTGCAAACCCTGTTCAATCAAACCAACACTTAAATAGAACAACAGCATGGAGTTGGTTAAAAGTTCTTACTCAGTAACACACTATGCCAAAGTTGAAAGAAATTCCAGAAACTATGAGGAAGAAGATGATTGAAATACACCAGTCTGGGAAGGGTTACAAAGATATTTCAAAGGCTAGGACTCAAAAGGACCACATTGAGAGCCATTATCTCCAAATGGAAAAACTCAGCACAGTAGTGAACCTTCCCAGAAGTGTCCAACCTTCCAAAATTCCTCCAAGAGCACAGCAAGTACTTATCCAGGAAGTCACAAAAGAGCCAAGGACAACATCAAAGGATCTACAGGCCTCTTTTGCATCAATAAAGGTCACTGTTCATGGACGAGTGACGAGAACCCAGAAGAACATTAAGGCTCATCTGAATTTTGCCAAAACACACCTTGTTCCTCAAATCTTTTGGGAGAATGTTCTGTGGATTGATGAGTCGAAAGTGGAACTGTTTGGAAAACGGGTTCCATTACATCTGGCATAAACCAAGCACAGAATTCCACAAAAAAACATCATAAATACGGTCAAGCATGGTGGTGGTAGTGTGATGGTGTGGGGCAGCTTTGCTGCTTCAGGGCCTGGGAAACTTGCATTAATTGAGGAAACATTAATTCTGCTCTCTACCAGATAATACTAAAGGAGAATGTCCGGTCTTCACTCCGTAAGTTGAAACTCAAGTGCAACTGGATTATGCAGCAAGACAATGATCCAAAGCATAGGAGTAAGTCCACCTCTGAATGACTCAAAAAAAGCAAAATTAAAGTTTTGGAGTGGCCTAGTCAAAGTCCTGTTTTGACCAATTGAGATGCTGTTGCAGGACCTTAAGCAGGCAGTTCATGCTTGAAAACCATCCAAATACTTTTTCACAGCACTGTACATAAAACATACAGTTTTGTAGTTGATAATAACATTGTCTTTGGATGTGGGATTAAATAAAATGTCTACCACAACCTTGCATTCTCCCTAAAGACAGCAATAATGTATGGAGGACAGACACAATGATGGATTTACTTGGCAGTGCATGGGGACATTAGTATGAATGCACGGCAATGCTTTTGTTTTCAGACCAGCTCTCAAATTGCTGTTATACATGGTTCAATGACTTATCTAGTAGAAAATTGGACCCTTTGCTTGGAAGTACACACCAACAATCATAGCGAATTACTGAACTCAGACACTGTGTGTAGAAGGTTTTCATAAGCAAAGAAATACAGATGAAAATAAAGAAGACCCAGATAGTATTACTTTATTGCTGATTTTGCACCAGGGCTCTGTGTTCTTCATAACACTTTATTTAGGATGGATATATATATATATATATATATATATATATATATATATATATATATATATATATATATATATATATATATATATATATATATATATATACAGTATCTCACAAAAGTGAGTACACCTCTCACATTTTTGTAAATATTTTATTATAACTTTTCATGGGACAACACTGAAGAAATGACACTTTGCTACAATGTAAAGTAGTGAGTGTACAGCTTGTATAACAGTGTAAATTTGCTGTCCCTCACAATAACTCAACACACAGTCATTAATGTCTAAACCACTGGCAACAAAAGTGAGTACACCCCTAAGTGAAAATGTCCAAATTGGGCCCAATTAGCCACTTTCCCTCCCTGGTGTCATGTGACTCATTAAAGTTACAAGGTCTCAGGTGTGAATGGGGAGCAGGTGTGTTAAGTTTGGTGTTATTGCTCTCACACTTTCTCATACTGGTCACGGGAAGTTCCACATGGCACCTCATGGCAAAGAACTCTCTGAGGATCTGAAAAAAAGAATTGTTGCTCTACATAAAGATGGCCTAGGCTATAAAAAGATTGCCAACACCCTGAAACTGAGCTGCAGCATGGTGGCCATACATCAGTTTAACCATACAGCGGTTTAACAGGACAGGTTCCACTCAGAACAGGCCTCGCCATGGTCTCAGCATCATATCCAGAGGTTGGCTTTGCAGAATAGACATATGAGTGCTGCCAGCATTGCTGCAGAGGTTGAAGGGGTGGGGGGTCAGCCTGTCAGTGCTCAGACCATACGCCGCACACTGCATCAAATTGGTCTGCATGGCTGTTGTCCCAGAAGAAGCCTCTTCTAAAGATGTAGCCCACAAACAGTTTGCTGAAGACAAGCAAACTAAGGTGGATTATGGAAATGGATTACTGGAACCATGTCCTGTGGTCTGAGGAGACCAAGATAAACTTATTTGGTTCAGATAGTGTCAAGCGTGTGTGGCAGCAACCAGGTGAGGAGTACAAAGACAAGTGTGTCTTGCCTACAGTCAAGCATGGTGGTGGAAGTGTCATGGTTTGGGGCTGCATGAGTACTGCCGGAACTGGGGAGCTAATGCCAACATGTACTGTGACATACTGAAGCAGAGCATGATCCCCTCCCTTCAGAAACTGGGCCACAGGGCAGTATTCCAACATGATAACGACCCCAAACACACCTCCAAGACGACCACAGCCTTGCTAAAGAAGCTGAGCGTAAAGGTGATGGACTGGCCAAGCATGTCTCCAGACCTAAACCCTATTGAGCATCTGTGGGGCATCCTCAAACGGAAGGTGGAGGAGCGCAAGGTCTCTAACATCCACCAGCTCTGTGATGTCATCATGGAGGAGTGAAAGAGGACTCCAGTGGCAACCTGTGAAGCTCTGGTGAACTCCATGCCCAACAGGGTTAAGGCAGTGCTGGAAAATAATGGTGGCCACACAAAATATTGACACTTTGGGCCCAATTTGGACATTTTCACTTATGGGTGTACTCACTTTTGTTGCCTGCGGTTTAGACATTAATGGCTGTGTGTTGAGTTATTTTGAGAGGACAGCAAATTTACACTGTTATACAAGCTGTACACTCACTACTTTACATTGTAGCAAAGTGTCATTTCTTCAGTGTTGCCCCATGAAAAGATTAATTAATCTTATAAATTATAAATTTAGCAGTGTTCATAACACATTCATAAACCAAAGCTCAACGATTTGTTGGCCATCATTTAGTGTTCTCATTGATATTTTGTTCTCGCATTTAAGTGTCTGTTAATACTGCCTAATCAATTACTACTGTCCAACTCTTACTGCTTTTATTGCATTGAATGTTGCTCTGTGTAATACGGTATATGTTTTGCAGTTTAAAAAGTATAGAAAGTACAAAAACCAAGAATTTACTGTCATTATATCCTTCCTCTGTTCTTTAAAGAAGAATATATTAAAACAATTATGATTATTTGCCTTTTTTTTAGGGGGGCACAGTGGCTTAGTGGTTAGCATGCTTACCTCACACCTCTGGGGTTGGGGATTTGAAACCTGCCTTCGCCCAGTGTGCATAGATTTTGCATGTTCTCCTTGTGCTTCGGGGGTTTCCTCCAGGGACTCTGTTTTCCTCTCCCAGTCTAAAGGCATGTGCTGAAGGCTGATTGGCATCTCTAAATTGTCCACAGTGTGTGAAGGGGTATGTATCCCGAGTTCCCTGGGATAGGCTCCAGGCTCCCCATGACCCTGTGTAGGATAAGCGGTACAGAAAATGGATGAATGGATGGTTATAGGGCTTTTTTTTAAGCATGGGACTGATGAAATCAGGAGGCCTGTGTATGTTGGAACAAGCAAGGGGTATACAGTAAAGCAAAAATTCAGCATTTCTTACTCGAAAACTGATGCTGCATGTGATTTTTTTTAAAGACAGAAATATCCTAAGCACTGTAGCTTTAGGAGATTGAGGAAGGGTGGCTGAGATGTTTAAATATGAATTCAGGATGAACACTCGATGTCCATAAACGATGTTGTATGGTTTGGAGACAGTTGCGCTGAGGAAAAGACAGGAGGAAGAGTTAGAGGTAGCAGAGCTGAAGATGTTGAGGTTCTCTTTGGGAGTGACGAGGATGGATAGGATCAGGAATGAGTACATCAGAGGGACAGCACATGTGAGATGGGACACATGGGAGACAAAGTTAGAGAGGCCAGGTTGAGATGGTTTGGACATGTTCAGAGGAGGGAGAGTGAATATATCGGTAAAAGGATGCTGAGGTTAGAGCTGCCAGGCAGGAGGCCGAGAGGAAGACCAAAGAGGAGGTTTATGGATGTAGTGAAGGAGGACATGAAGGTAGTCGGTCTGAGAGAAGAGGATGCAGGGGATAGGGCTAGATGGAGGCAGATGATTCGCTGTGGCGACCCCTGAAGGGAACAGCCAAAAGGAAAAGAAGAAGAAGACTCGATGTCCATAAATCCTTCTCAAATCTATTCCTGCAGGCCTGGAGTTGTAATGTATATACAGCAGAGTGATCCTGAACAGGTTTCTATGTAAAGAATCCTGTTTGTAGGAAAGATGTGATTAAAACATTTACTGATATATTACTAGCTAAAAGAAATGTGTAGAAAAGAGACGTTTGTCTGTGTGGGTAATTTGTGGGGATTTATATGTTTCCAGGTGTCCAGATGGTGTTAGTGAATGCTTGCTTTTGATTCTTCTCAGGATGCCAATGTGAAACCTGCTCTGCTGACAAATGTGTGGCATGAATCAATGAACCAATGTCAGTGTTTCTCAAAGCAAACAACTGAGGAACATGGATTCCTTGTTAGTGACCAGTGACTGTATAAGAATATGTGGGATTGCAGAATGCACAGTATGTGATGCTGTAAATACTAGGCTGAAGTTTGATTGCATCTCCATCTCTACTGATGTGAAAAGAAATGGCTGCTGTCAAAGAAACTGTCCTGAAATTTTGTTAGCCTCCTGTTTTTCCTCTGTTCCTCCTGTTTCCTCTGTTTAACTTATCTGTGTCTCATTCTGTTTTTACATTCTGCATGCACTTTTACTGAAATGCTACATCTATGTTGTCTTCATAGTTTTCATAGTGTTCCTGTATTTTTTTTTTCTAGTATTGTCTGAGTTTGCCTGTTTTGGCCTGTTTATTGATTTATTTGCATCATTTATATATATACATATATATATAAATAATTAATTTAAAAAAAGAGAGAGAGTGAGAGACTTTTTATGCTTGACAGTTAATGACTTCCTTTCAACATAGAAGAATGTAGCATAAACAAGGCACTACAAACATGGTATCTACATTCTATGTGGGGGAAAAATGGAGTCCATTAGTTTGAGTCTTTCCATTTATATGCAGATTTATATAGCTATTATAATATCGTAGAAGAGGATTGCTTATGTATGTCAATCGTGTTAAATCTTCAGAATAGAAAGCATGAGTTGAGATACATTTCTCACAAACCCTGCATCTCTGTGCACGTGTTTTTGAGCACATGCCTTAATTTCATTTCTTCTACTGTTCAAATAAATTAGTTTTATCTTTTTTGTCCCTTGTTTTATAGAGAGGAAGCGATCCAATGAAATCAGCACATATAAATGAGGTTTATTTTCTTCAGTGTAAAACATCATACCTTTTCATGCAATTATTCTGATTGATGAAATAGTCTGAATGATTTTAAAGTTTTGGCACTGTGGCCTATTTCGAGGCAGCTTCAAATTTCTTCAAAAATGTGAAGAAATTTGTGTGTGTGTGTGTGTGTGTGTGTGTGCCTGAACATAGTAGACAGCCTTGAGATAAAAAGAGGACTGTGCTGAAGTCTGCTCTGCACTGTGGTATCTTCATAATGTTAAAATTAATACTCCCACTTTCAGCTAAGAACATAAACTCCATTGCCAGCTACTGAAAATGACATGTACAACAGGTTCAGCATTTAGATAGGTAATGAGGCTCATGCACAGACATTTTGATGACGGAGGCTCAAGGGGACATGCCACTCCAATTTTTCTTACCAAGATGTTATATAACGGCATTCATAATCACACTCTGTTCCTAACATGAGCTGTGAAATAAAAAGGAATTTCTTTAAGAAAGCATGACATTTTGCGCTTTTATGTGCTATTTTGTCTAGGGTTTCTTTTTATATATCTACAGTATAAATAGAAAATCTATCCATGTGAACTGCACAAACATATTAAGTTAATTGAATTTAAAATAAGCTAATTAGAAGTAAAGTGAAATGAAGTAAATAGGGCAGGTTTTGAAGAAGCCAATCCAACATAAAATTACTTATGTTATTTTAACATTATTCAATTTCATTTTCACTGCAAGCTTTGATCATGTTGGTGACACAAAGTATTTACCAATCTCTAAAACTGTAAACAGATTTAATTCAATTAAAAACTTTAATTTATAATTTGTATTCTTGTATTAACAAGTGAGTAAGAATCAATTCCCTATTCATAAAACACTATTGTAGAAATAGATTATAGGAATTGTAGAATATATAAAGAATTTTAGGGGAAAAAGTTGGAACACCCTGATGCATAAGCAGTCTCTTGAATTGTTTCAGAAGTGCACTGCTGATGGTTTCTTATTCCCAGTCCCAGGGCATATCATACATAACCAGGGCAGGAACCAGATGGTTCTGTCAAACTTGAAAATTAGCCAAAGTGGCTAGCTCATACTAAACAAAAAATGTTCACACAACAAAATATTAATCTTAATGGCAAGTGAAAACAACACAATCAAATTACATTATTCTGACTATGTGGTATAACCTGTTGACTTGACAGAATACAATCACATTCAAAGTGTAAATGTTATAATATTAAATTAAATACATGGGGTATATATGATAGTTGTTCTTTTCGTTTTTCTGTTCTGTTTAACTTAGGTATCTATTGATGTCATTGAATCATGTCAGTGGAGTGTCTAGGTGTTAGGAAACGGGTCCTCCAGACTTACAAAATAACCTTGGGCCTGTAAAAGAAAATAGTGGGGGTACCATGAAACGCCATCATAGGTGGTAGGAGGAGGAAGATAGGCCAAAAAAGAAATTGAGTCCAGGCGGGAACAAAAAGTTTGGCGCGGCTTGCCAAAAGTTTCCCCGCTGCATCCATGTTAGGCGAAGTATTCTGTTAGGAAACACAGGGAGAGGCTGGACGCAATCGCTGGGGAAACGTCACTTTAATGGGGATAACCAAAAATAACGGAACAGACACAAAATTAGGAACATAACCAAAAGTATTTGGACAGGGCAAAATAATCCACAAAACGAACGAGGTGTAAATCCACAAAAGAGCAAGACAATAAATCCAAAAAGACGGCATAAATCCACACGAACATCGAGGCAATAATCCAAAGTCCTGGAAACACGAGGTAATGGCAAGGCAAGGCAAGGCAAGGCAAAGCAAAGCAAAGCAAAGCACATACACACATCTCAATCTGAACTAATACGCGCCGAAGTGAACAAAAGAAGAGTATAAATAATGAAACACAAACAAGACACACCTGAAACTAATAAGGAAACAATAAACGGAAAACCAATGAATGAACAGGGGCGGAGACATGATGTAAACCAGAGAACAGAAAACCAATGAACATACGAGGACGGAGACATGACAAAAACCAAAACAAAAGCACATGACGGAGGTAAACAAAATGAGAGTCTATGAATAGAAAATCGCGCTACTCACTGTCCTCTGCGAGCAGCACTAGGGAAAGGTCCAGCCAAGTTTGTGAATGGCATGCGGGGAATGCGGAAATGCGCTACTCGGCAGTTTTTGTGAGTAGCGCGGAGAACGGAATGCGGAAGTGAGTCACTCGCCAGCGTTCGCGAGCGACGTCGAGTGCGAGGGGTTCTCTAACACTAGGCCAACTTCAGAGGGAAACCAGGGGGCATCAATAAATAATAATCAGTCACTATCTCAGCATATGGTAATGCAGGAATTTCTATTAATATTATTTTAACCCACCTGACAGATAAGAGGCTGGACACATCACATACTATACAGGATGAGAAGTTCCTGGCATGCCATTTAATTTGTAACAGAAAAAAAAAGTGCAAAACTGTGCAAAATTGCTCCTTCAGTCAAATGACATATAGTCAAACAGTATAACAGTTTAAATAATTAAAACTAAGTGTGAAACTAAGCAATGGCATGTCAGTCAAATGCACACAAAATCAGATATATGCAGTGAAACAGAATCAGACGTAAATCAGAGTCCATCAGTTGAAGCGAAGTGATTCTTCTGTTTTTGTTGCTGTTGGTAAATTGTTTCATGGCTTCCCTGCTTTTGTTTTCAGCTAATATATGTTAGCTAAGTAAATGTATCTCAGTTAATGAAATCTGCTGTGGTGGGCCTCAGCTACATTTGCTAGATAACTATTTTACACCTGCACTCAACTGTTTTATTTACATAGCTGGCAGCATGATTAGTCTAGGACTAGGACATTGTGTCAATATGTCAAAATGAGTCAATATGTGTTGACTTTTCTTTATACCTAAACACTGTCATTAATATTGTCATAAATACTGGATAGACATATATTTTACCTTGTTTTTCCCATTCTGTGACAGCTCTGTGCAAGCTTTGCAGAGTGAGTTGTATGCTCTTAGAAAATGGTCTTTAGAGATATGTCACGGCAGAACTATTTTTGCTTCCCTAAACAACGTTTTGGTCAATATACAGTATCTTAACCATTTTGTTGTTACTGCAATAGAGGGCAAATGGTCCTTTTTCCACATAATGGTGACATTTAAGATGGGATTTTTTGTAGTTCTCTGTTGAACCAACATAATGGTAAAAGATCCATCAGTGAAATAAATGGCTATTCTGTAACATTACTCTAAAGCAGAGGTTCTCAAACTGCCAGAAACTTGCTTTTTATTTCTAAACTTTCCAATCCCAGAACACAAACCACTTAGATGTTATGAACACGTTACCTACTTTCATTAAAATTGCAATTACATACATGTTGATATTATTTGTACTTGTTTTTAAGTTATTGATGTTTGCATGAGACTTGATCAAATAGGCTTGTAGCTACGTATAGTGCCTTAATAATGACTACAACAACAACTACTACTATATTAGTTGTTGTTCATGATCTAACTATGATTTATTAACAGTAAACATGAAATTTTCAATGATATTTAATCTTAGCTCAATTACCTGATGATCAGTAGCATAGAAATGAAGGCTGAAATATAGGATTAGTGTAACACATCCATCACTAGCTGTATTCCAGAAGCAAGACTGGTCCAATTATGTCTTAGCAAAACAGATCTTAGCCAGTGGTGCGGGGCAGTTGGGATTGAGGTCTGGTTGCAGGGTTCCAGTTTGCCTTCCAGAGACGCATTTTCTCTGACAGCTCCATCAGTGTAATTGCTATATACAGTATATGGTGGACAATGTGGTACTGTTGATATTCATTGTGGCATTGTGAAACCAAAATATGGTCAAATTAAAAATCACAAATCTAGTTCATATTTTCGCTCTGTTATTCAAGAGACAACTGCAAACTAGATCTACATCAGAAGAATGTTGCATGGGACAGCACTAGGGAGCTAAATTGGCGCTTGTATGAAATGAATACCTCATAACTCATGAGAGGTTACTTATGCTTCAACCTACATAAAATTTTATCCAGTGCTTTGAGATATTTTAGTTCAACCCAGTCTCACAGAAAAAAAAAATGCTTGCATGCACCTTATCTGCAGCATATTCTATATGTTGAATATCAATGTTCTGGCACAAGCAAACAATATATCAAGCTTTCATTTTCCTCTGTATTTTAGCTTCTGCACCAAGCTATTTCAACCAACCTCTTCCATTATGCTATTTGAATAAGATCGATATGTAATACCTTATTTTATCTCTTTCTTTAACATATTGAGCATTGCCCACTTCATGCACAATGTTCATGCTTTTCACAACATATGATTAGGCTCATAAAAGTTCTCTTCTCTGCAATCAAAA
Organism: Cranoglanis bouderius; assembly: GCA_023630585.1. Taxonomy (NCBI): domain Eukaryota; kingdom Metazoa; phylum Chordata; class Actinopteri; order Siluriformes; family Cranoglanididae; genus Cranoglanis; species Cranoglanis bouderius. The sequence continues at coordinate 7,614,716 of CM042550.1, read as the reverse complement.
ACAGGCTTGCAAGTCACGTGGTAACACAGCACAGGAACACGGGTGTTTTCAAAATGCGGATAGTTTTTAGGCTGTAAATACTCTAAGAATACAGAGACTTTGTTCGTTTTGATACGATTACCGTATTACTTGGCTTACATTGTTGCTATGGTTCTGTTTTTAATCAGTACAATTTTATATACATTGAGCATAACCTATTCTTCACCCTGTGAAATGGTGGAGAAGTTCATTCTGTTCTTACAGTTGTCAGGATGTCTACCATATATACAGTCTATGCCCCAAGGCCATATAAATTTATAATATGCACCAGTGAAGGCTGGTACGGATATTGAATGAGGAGGCTAAAAAAATCTATTACTTACAAGTAACTTTACTTTGACCTTATTATTCTGTTATTATTTTGAAATCATTAAGAATGTGCCTTAAAGCACAGGCATAGGCATATGAGAATTATGCATACAAACAAGAACACACATACACTCATTGAAAGACAATTCATGTTTATTATACCAGCTATTGTATTTTACCTTCTCAATCGCAATGACGTCATGAATGTGTCAACAAAACACTTAAATAAATTAGCCTTAATGGACATCAAATTTAAATGACATTTCACAATTCAATTCAGTTTTATTTGTATAGCACTTTTAACAATGGGCATTGTCACAAAGCAGCTTTACAGAAATATATAAATTTTTTAATTGATAAATTTATCTCCAATGAGCAAACCAGAGGTGATGGTGGCAAGGAAAAACTCCCTGAGACGACATGAGGAAGAAACCTTGAGAGGAACCAGACTCAAAAGGGAACCCATCCTCATCTGGGTGACACTGAATAGTGTAATTATAAATAATTCCCTTCTATAACTGTGTGCTACATGATAAAACAAAAAGTGCAACTGTGTAATCAGGAAATTCACCACAGTCTCAACATGAAGTCTATTCTGCTGAAGTCATGAACTGTCCACCAATGGAGACCCGAGCACAAAGTCTGTTTGTGCATTTGTTTGTGGCAATTTCAGTCCCAAAACCGTCACTGCAACCACAGTCCCAAGACACCGCGCCAAAACTGCCTGCATCAGTTGCAGTCCAGTGCTTCCAAGTGTGTCCCCAGGCTGCCCATACTGTATGGGGCAATCCTCAGCAACAGCGACAAGAATGTCAGAAGCAGGGCACCAGGACGGACCAGCCCGGCCCGGAGAGCAGAACGGGTCAGGCCCACTGCTACCCCAGGAGCAACACGTGTAGAGCTTGTGATTGTGACAATTAGACGTTGGTATCATCCAAAATCTTCACAGCCTTCACAATCTGGAATCTTCGTAGAGGTTGGTTCTGAACTGAAGCTGGCACATTCACTGATTAACTTGGGAAACAAATGGATTTAGCATAGAAGTATTAGCATGGAAGTATTAGCATAGCTGCTGGTTTTGTTACCTGGGAAATATGATTTTCAAATCACATGTTGCTTTCTAATATAACACCCAGGTCTTTGACTGTAGAGGTTGAAGTAATCATGCATCCTTCTAAATGCAGATTGTATTCTAAGAGCTTTTGTGTACAGATTTTTGGTCCAATTAGCAATATCTGTTTTATCTGTTTTAGTAGAAGAAAATAACTGGTCATCCAGTCTTTAACACATTCTGTTAACGTGGAAAATTTAGAAATTTCATCTGGTCTTGTAGAAATATACAGCTGAGTATCATCAGCATAACAGTGGAAATGAATCCCCTTTTTTCTGATAATATTTCCAAGGAGCAGCTTATAAAGAAAACAGCAGGAGGCCTAACACACGATCCTTGGGAAATTCATCATTTCAACAGACAAAATGGTACTGGTCAGACAGGTAGGATCTAAACCATTTTTGTGCCTGTCCCTGAATACCAATGTAGTTTTGTAATCTATCTAAGAGTATGCCATGATCAGTGGTGGATGAAGTACCTGAAAGCCAGACTTGAGTAAAAGTACAGATATCTTAAAAGAAAATGACCTCGGTAGAAGTTAAGGTCACCTTTTAGAATATTACTTGAGTAAAAGTCTTAAAGTATCTGATATTTATTGTACTTAAGTATGAAAATTATTTTTTGATGTTAAATGTGCTTAAGTATTGAAAGTAAAAGTACAAGTAAATGCTGTTAATACAAAAAGTTTATTCTTTTTAAGCATGTACACCACCTTAAACATGGAGCCTACAAAACAAAGCCTTCAAGCTGAACCTCTCGAAAGGAACAAAGAGCTCAGTCTCTAGCAGCTTTTCCAGGGCCAACATGTCATTCAATTTGCCAAATTGCAAAAATTGCTCACCGTATGGCTGACCGTCTGTACGGCAGAACTTTAATATTGTACTATACACAGTTTGAGCAACAAGATTAAGTTTTTAATTTTAATACAGACATCCGAACCTGCAAAAATATGTACTTACACTGTTTCGTATTATATTATACTATATTACTGTATTATTCAACTCATGGAGTCATTTTTTTTATTCAGTAACTACTTTACACATGTCTACAGGGAGTTTGGCCTCATCACCTAGACATCAATACAGTAGCTCCTTATAGCAGCTAGTTAAAATAATGTTAGCTATGCTAATGGACAAATGACATTAAACTTCAACATGTCTTTTACAGTCATTTAACCCACCACTGGCACTTGAGAAATCACTGCTGCAAATAGTGCAGCGAGCTACACTGTCGATGTTGTTTTTGTACCCCTATAATGCATAGGTTCACTTTAGTATATTCTGGGGTGAAGTGCGTTTTGTATTTTTTTTTTTATTTGGACGCTCTGCCATGGCGCTGCAGACACTAAACTGAATCGAACTGATGGATGAGCTGGAGAGAGAGAGAGGTCGACTGTAAAGCCTGCCTACCGAGAAAACTGATAGGTTAGTTAACACAAAGTTAGACCAATCAGGACACGTGCTGTGTCACTCTCTCACCACATCTCCCACGTCTGTGGGATTTAACCAGTGATCTAACTTGCAAGCACCAGACCACTGATTCGTCAAATCTGCTTGCTTGCGGTCTGTGTTCTTCCAATTTTATTTTGTAGTAACAAAGTTGCTTAGGGGAAATGTATCTGAGTTAAAGTATACATTTTATTTAGGAAATATAGTGCAGTAAAAGTGACAAGAAGTTGACAGAAATATAAAAACTTGAGTAAAGTACAGATTCTCCCAAAAAATACTTAAGTACTATAACGAAGTATTATTACTTTGTTACATTACACCATTGGCCATGACCTATAGTGGCGAATACAGCACTAAGATCAAGTAAAACAAGCAGTGAAATGTAGCCTTGGTAAGATGTAAGCACTTGGCACAACTGTCACTGATAGGCTGTGTGAATCTGCAGCCTGGACTAGAAAGAATTCAGCCCCAGCCTCTATACACAGAAAAGGGTTCTTTGCAAGTTCTTTAAAGGTTTCTTTTGATAAATAAGTGTTTTTGGTGTTCTTAAGGGTTCTACTTTTATGCCTTTTTATTTCTACATAGAACATACAAACATTTGAGGCCAAAAGGACAGATTTATATATAAAATGTACAATATATGGACAAAAGTGTGCGGACACCTCATTCACCTTGCTTTTTGAGCATCCCATTCCAGATTTGCCCCCTTTTGCTGTTATAATAACCTCCACTTTTCTGGGAAGAATTTCCACTATATATTGTAATGTGGCTGTGGGGATTTGCCCATGCAGCCACAAAAGCATTAATGAGGTCAAACACTGATGTTGAGTGAGGAGGCCTGGGGCTCAGTCAGCATTCCACTTCATCCTAAAGGTGTTCAGTGGGGTTGAGGTCAGGGCTCTGTACACAACACTCCAGTTCTTCCACTTCTACCTTGGCAAACCATGTCTTCATGGTCCTCGCTTTGTCATTTTGTGCACAGGGGCATTGTCGTGCTGGAACATGTTTGGGCCTCTTAGTTAAACTGAAGGGAAATTGTAATGCAACAATTGTGTGCTTCCAACTTTGTGTCAACAGTTTGGGGAAGACCCACGTACAGCTTTCCACATACATTTGGCCATATAGTCTATAATTATGCTTATAAGCCTTTTGTCAAAAAAAAAAAAAAATCTATCCAACATCTTGAATCTAGTCCACTATTTTTAACAGATTGGAGTAAAGACTGCCCATCTTTAGATTACATAACAAATAATTATTTTTTGTATGTATAACATGAAGTTCACTCAAGCCACCTTTTTTAACTGTTTTATTGCCAATTAATATGTAAAGTGTTTAGTTCTCAGTAAAGGGATAAGAGAGTTATATAAGTTATATAATGACAGATGTATATAGTAGAAGTATATAGGAATTGACTAATAAAAGATAAAAATACTGATAAAAGAAATTATAAAAAAGTTTACTTTGCAGTACTTTGCAGACAATAGTAAACCAGGCATACTTTATAGGTCCTTGGCTCATTTAAAAGCACACACTTATTTTATTTCCTGTAACCAGACAAGCAGCATAATTCTATATTACATAAGATGTAATTCGCTGACATTCGTATTGAATTCATCTGTGATTAATTATTCTGTAAGCTATGCCAATAAAATTACACCTGACAGTATCTGGGTCTCTAACTACAATAATCAAGGATCTTCTGGTTGCTATGGACAGATTAGACACTACACAGAGTGGCTCTGTGTTCCTCTGAGTGTCTTTTCTCTCAGATATGACTCTTTTCTCAGATCATTAAAGGTGAAGGCAAGACAGATCTCCTTGTTGTGCATTGCTTGTTCAAAGCAAGGATCTCCACACATAAGAAATGTTCCAGCCTACCAAGGCCGAAGAGTTTGGTGCAGTATTGTGGGCCTAGGAGCCAGAGCCAATATGGCAGTTCAAAGATTCTAAGGATTGTTTTAAATATTTATTAACCCCTCTTAGCTCTCTGACATTTATGAGGACTTCAAAGAAGGCCTGCTTTGCTCTTGGGTTCCCAGTTCTGCCTTACAGTTGTATTACAGCAACTCTTCCAGCTCTGGGAGGGTTTTCCACCAAGGATGTCTTTTACTGATTAAAAGATTAATGAAACAAATGGAACTTTACAGTGTTTCTGAAATCCTACAAACATCTGTTTGCTATTTTGGAACATTTTTATACATAAAACATATTATAAGCATAAGAGCATATTCAGTTCCTGCAACATGACCAAAGATAACGCTAACAAGATGTCAAGTACAAGAAGGGTTGGAAAGTAACACAAATATATGTACTCTCATTATAGTACTTAAGTACATGGTTCACTGTAACGGTACTTTAATACAATCAAATCATAGTACTTGTTTTTTAATAATTAAATATTCAGCTTTGCATCTACCACTGTTACAGAGAAAAATAAAATAATAATACATTTTATTTAAGAAGACTGTAAGCCTACTGAAAGACACAATGTGCATTTTTTCTCTATATATTGATTTTCTTACATTTGAAGCAAAAGGAAAAACAGAATGAGATACATCACCCAGAATAAGTGGGGGGACAATAAAAAACAATACCCATACAAAAATAAAGAATAATGCTTGTATTATAAGTGCAATAATAATTAATAATAGGTTATAAAGAAAAGTACTATTTAGTTGGTGAGCACAAGAGTTTAAGTAGTAGTTAGAGATTAATTCTATGAAATATTTTGTAATATATATAGTATATGGGAAGGGCTAAGAACACATCAGCAGCAGGACCCAGATTTTAATGAAGACTTTGTTTTTATTTTTTAAGTTGTACATCAGTTGTTCCAGTTGCAGTATTTCATTTAGCATTTGTTTGAATAATTGAAATGGAGGAGGTTGTTCCTTGTTCCAATAGCAAAATGCATTTCTTTGCAGAGTATCATATCAGTCTCAAGCATGTATTGGAGATCACATCTAATGACTGATTTATATCTGTACCAAATTATATCTAATAGGGCTCTTTTCATGTTATATTCATTACTTTTTTTGCAAGTTATGCACCGATAACCAAACTTGTGTATTTTTTTGCAATCCCAGAACACATCAAGTAATGTCCCTTTGTAAGTCTTGCATTGATAGCACAAAGAGGACAGATATTTTAAGACCTGCACTAAATAGATTCAGTGCAGGAATTTGTAGTTTTGTTCAATTATTTTACTGCAGGATAGAGTGAGATCATATATGATCTTCCATTGTTCATCTTGAAAGATGAATTTAAGGTCTCTCTGCTATACAGTACATTTATGAGGGCGGTCATAGAGGAATTAGCCGAGTTTCTCAAAATTTTATAAATCTCTGAACTTTTCCCTTTTAGGGTTCTGGAATTTACTAAAATTTCTTCTAACTTTGTTGCCTCTAAAAATATATGTCCCTTTATCATAAGATGATTGAGAAAGTGGTGAATTTGTAAATATGTGCAAAAGTATTTTTTTCCCATTCCAAATTCAGTTTGTAAATCACAGAAATATTTAAGAATTTTCCATTATACATTTGTTTAAAAGAAGTTATACCACAGATTTTCCATAGTGTGGTACCAACTGAGGAAGGTAGATCAGGGTTATATTCCATTGTGCATCTCTACGTGTGTACCCAGCTAATAATACCTTTTGCCTGGGCTGCCCAGGTATAACTAGTATAACTGCAGATCAGGTATGCTCGGTGTGCCCTTTTCTTTAGCTTTGATTACAGAATTTAAGCCAATTCTTGGTGGACAATTCTTCCAAATGAAGGAAGTGTTTATTTACAAATTTAAACCATTAGTTACTTTCATGGGAAGGTAGCGAAAGAAAGATATAGTTATATTGAGGTAAAATGTTTATTTCCAAGAAAGAGATGACCAATATAGTAGATCCTTCTTAATTTTGTTTAGTTTCCTTCAAATATTGGAGAGTAGTTATCATCAAAAAGATCATTAGGACTGGGGGGATGTGGGCAGTTTTTTAAATAATTGTATAAAGCAGTTTCCTGACTAAAGTGTACAATTCAGGCTCCAAATGCTTAGTCAGCAGCAGTATGAGACAGTACAGACAGATGAGAATCACTGGGCCAATTTTTCAGGTATCTTCCGTTTTAAATGCTTCAAAGAAATCAGCATAAATATTATCTGCAAATTATGTCAGCTAAAGCACATTGAGATACTGGCATTTCACAGCTCAACAGCCAACCTCCGGAAACATGTACAGGTAAGCCATTAGTTATATGAGTGAGCTAGATTAGCTAGCCAGATCTTTTGAGGTTTTACAGTATGAAAGCTCTGTATTAAACTTAAGATGTGACGTTAATGTTCCCTATCAAAAGCTACTCTCGATGCTGCGCATCAAATGCTAATGAGAACATTCTTTGTTCGACCGGTTGCGAAGTATGTTGTCAAACACGCCAAGAATTTGGCCTAGATAACCTCGGTGAGTTACGTCATTGATAACATGCATCTGCAGGTTATAAATAGACATGAAACAGGCATACCTTCAGGTTTCTTTGTCTTCGAGACCACTTTGTGTGTGTATGTTGTCCCTGTCTTGGTAAGTGGTAAATTATTCCGGATGATAATCCACACGATTTTTTGTTTGGAGTGCCTCGGGGAAGAGCATGCTATTGCTGCTCTTGAGGACACTGAGTGCAAGCACTGCGAGAGAGCGCCGCCTCTCCTCGTGCGATGACAAGGCGTTTGGGGAGCTACTCAAGGTAGTGACTAACGCGGTGGCCAGGCTTAAATTAGACTGGTCACAGGAGCAAGAGAACCCCAGGCATTCCAAACTAGATGACAGATTTCTGTCGGGTGGCCAAGGCGAGAGATCCCAATATCGATCTCTCCCCTTTTTTTCCCAGACCTCCATAGGAGTTATTTCGCTCATGGAGTAAGCTTTACTCCTGGCGTATCTTTGATGTCAATCTATTTGACTATCGTGGGTGCTAAGGCGCATGGGTATGTGACGATGCCTCAGGTTGGGGAGACGCTCACGGGCTATCTCTCTCCTGGGAGTGCGTCGTCACTTAAGAAGCCTATCCTCCCCACCAAGCCTTGCAGGGTAACATTGTCGCTGGTGAGGAAGGCATTTCAAGCAGCGGGTCTGGCTGGTGCACACCATGGCGGTTCTGCAGGCGTACCAGGCTGACCTACTGAAGGACCTGAGCACGGGTGGAAGTATTAGTGAGGCGTTTTTTTGAGTGCTTGGCCATTCTGCGGCATACCTTTTGCATGCTCGCTCTTCACGCTGCAGACCTGGATTCGAATCCCGACCTCGACAAAAAAATAAATAAATAAAACGTCACTATTCAAAAATTTGATGAGTTTCTTCACTGCCATGCTCAGGCGTCAGGGCTGTCGGCCACCCAGTCCCGACCCAATCCAGTCTTTCTGTGGTGAGAGTCACAGAAGCAGAGTGTGATGAGCCGTTTGCGCCCTCGTGGGGACTGGGGAGCGGCTCGCTGACCTTAGCAGCCCAGTAAGAGGCCGGACCTGAGGACGATCATTTTGTCCGGGAAGAAGTTCTGGGAGCCAGGCGATTTCATCCAAGGGCCAAACCCCAGAGGCACTAAGGGTCACGCGCCAGGGGCTTCGTACCCTTTCTATGTGGTTCAGACCCCGGCTCTAGGTCCGTGTTGTCGTCGCAAGATGCTAACAACAGACGCTTCCCTCACGGGTTGGGGTGCGGCCTTGGATGGCTGTCCAGTCCAAGGGATCTACAGAGGTCATCTTCTCGAATGGCACATCAATTGCCTTGAAATGATGGCTCTATTTCGGGCCCTGAAATACTTCCTCCAGCAGTTAAGAGGCTACCATGTCTTTGTGCGGGTGGACAATACGGCGGTAGTCTCTTACATAAATCACCAGGGCGGACTGCGTTCGCGCCGCCTGAACAGGCTAGCGCAGCAGGTCCTGCTGTGGGCACAGGACAAGTTCCTGTCCCTCAGGGCGATTTACATCCCCGGGTATATGAATGTAGGAGCAGACTTGCTGTCCAGACAGGCTGTAACACTCGGGGAATGGAAACTCCACCCTGAAGTGGTCAGTCAAATCTGTGGAAGATTTTACAAAGCAGAGGTGGACCTCTTTGCTTCACAGGAGATGGCACAATGTCCCCTCTACTTCTCTCTGACTCCTCCAACTCCCCTGGGTCTGGACGCCATGGCTCATACATGGCCCAGACGGAGTCTTTACGCATTTCCCCCAATTGCTCTGCTCCCGGGAGTCCTGGCCAAGGTCCGTCAACAGGGGTTTCGCTTCTTACTGATAGCACCCCATTGGCTGACCAGAGTATGTTTCTCGGATCTAATATCTCTCCTCGACGGCTCGCTGTGGGCGATTCCAGTCAGGAAAGATCTCCTATCTCAGGCACAGGGGACAATATTCCATCCCCGGCCCGAGCTCTGGAACCTTCACATCTGGCCCCTGAGGGGGACCAGCTAAGGGATGCTGGGTTCCCTGCTGACATAGTAGAGACCATTCTAAGTGCCAGGGCCCCCTCCACAAGAAGAAGTTATGCCTTCAAATGGCACATTTTTGAAAATTGGTGTATGGCGCACCACGTAGACCCAGTTCACTGCCAAGTGGTTTCAGTGCTGGAGTTCCTGCAAGGGAAATTATCCTCAGGCACATGTCCTGGTACTCTCAGAGTCTATGTGGCCACCATTTTGGCTTGCCATGCTCCGATTGATGGGGTTTCTGTGGGAAAGCACCCTCTAGTTGCTCGCTTCATTTGTGGAGCCAAGCAGTTGAGACCATCCACGAGAGCTACAGCCCCTTCATGGGATTTAGCTATAGTGCTCGAGGGTCTGGTCGGCACCTCTTTCGAACCACTAGAGTCAGCACCTATCAGGTCTCTGACCCTAAAGATGGTTTTTCTAATGGCTATTACTTCTCTGAAGAGAATTGGGGATTTGCAGGCTCTGTCAGTCCCATGGTCCTGCCTAGACTTTGCCCCTGGGCTGGTCAAAGCTATCTTGCATCCTCACCCTAATTACCTCCCGAAAGTTCCATTCTCGACCATGCAGCCGGTTGTTCTTGAAGCATTCTGTCCTCCGCCTTTCACGACTACGGAGCAGGAAAGACTTCACTTACTGTGTCCGGTATGTGCTCTTCAGATTTACATCCACCACACCAGCCAGTGGCGTAAGTCAGAGCAGCTCTTAATATGCTATGGAGGCCGCAATCGGGGGGTGGCTGCCACTAAGCAAACGGTGTCTCATTGGGTGAGGGATGCCATTGCCCTAGCCTACGAGGCGCATGGCCAAGCTTCGCCGTTAGATGTTAGGGCTCATTAAACCAGGGGGTTGCATCTTCTATGCCTTTGGCAAAAGGTGTCCCCCTCCAGCAAGTGTGTGATGCGGCAGGTTGGTCCTCTCCGCACACATTTGTCAGATTCTATAGTTTGGATGTCCATGCTACTCCAGGCTCACATGTCCTTGAGTCAACATCCCTTAGGCATGTCTGAGACCTTCTTCAATGTTTGTGTGCGCACGCTACACAACCTTGGGGGCTCAGACACTTCCAGTGCGGTGGCGTTGGTATTCTCGTTCCCATTAGCGTTTGATGCGCAGCATCGAGAGTAGCTTTTGATAGGGAACGTCTCAGGTTACTTGACTGTAACCCTGTTCCCTGAAAAAGCGGGAACGAGATGCTGCGCCTCAATGCCGCACTGGAGACGTGTCTGGCATCTCTCAGACAAAGTGTAACCTGAAGGTATGCCTGTTTCACGTCTATTTATAACCTGCAGGTGCACATTATCAATGACGTAACTCACCGAGGTTATTTAGGCCAAATTCTTGGCTTGTTTGACACACATACTTGTTTGATACACAAAGAATGCTCTCATTAGCATTTGATGCACAGCATTTCGTTCCCGCTTTTTCAGGGAACAGGGTTACAGTCAAGTAACCCGAGACGTTCAGTAGTGATTGTGACCAGTTCTGTTAAATAGTGTTGCTATAGCTCATAGATAATGCTCTGCATAATGTACTGTATAAGGGGCATCTTTGGTAGATAGCTAATTATGTTGCTAGAAACATGTATGAACTAACATGAACTAGCTAGTTAACGAACATTTGTCTAAGTTAGCTAGCCAGCTAATGTTACTTTCTGTATATAATGTTGATAATTGACGAGGTGTTCACTTCAGCATAGCTCACTTGGCTAGTTATATGATTGTTCAAATGCTTTGGATGAGTTTTATGATTAGTTTTAAAGTAATTTCTCAAGTAGATTTTCACCAGATTACTTATTTATTCTTATTTAAGTATTTTTTCTTGATGAATACATTTACTTTTACCCAAGTGAATTATTATTACAGTAGCAGTACTTTTATTTAAGTCAGTGTGTTTTGTACTATTTCCACTGAGTACAAGGCAGAATAATCAGGTATAGTGTAAAATGCTTGTTTAGTTATGATTAATTACATGATCAATTCACTTGAATTTTATCATGTCTGGTAAAAAGAGAAAGATTAAAAATGTCTACTGTTTTTTGGAGTAGATAATTTGTTCTTGGAGACACTGGCATATTCGTGTAATATTACAGAACATGTACCATGTCTCTGTTAATTAGTCTTATTTCTGTAGAGGAAGCTGGCAGAGTCACTAATTTACTACTGCAATAACTTTAAAACACTCATGTTGGGTGTATTAAACTATAATTTCTGAAATATCTGTCTATATTACTGTATATGAAAATGACAAGGGGTGAATAATTAAAAGGATCGGGACAGAGCATGTTTGTTACAGTATCACCAATATCTCCAATGGCCGCCAATGCATTTGGTCCTGAAGGAGGTTTCTCTTTCTCTCTCAGGACTAAGATCTTTACTACTGCCCCCATCAGCACCCCCTGTTGGTTATCTCTGCATGGTTTTTCGGTTTAACCTTTTTTTCTTTTTTTTTAATTAAGTGGTGCTTCTTTGATATGCAGTCAAGGGTGGAAAAGTACTGAGAAGTTATACTTGTGAAAGTGAAAGTGGAGATATTGTATTAAACTCTTACTCAGTTAAAAGTGGAAGTATCCAGTCAGAAATACCAAAAATGAAAGTAAAAACACTGCTATTTTTAAATGTACCCAAGTATTAAAAAGTAAAAAGTAAATGTTTTTAACTGATGAAATTTACTTCAAGCACCAGGTCAAGCACCAAGCCAAGCACCAGGTCAAGCACAGCCCCAAGCTCCAAGCCAAGCACCAGGTCAAGTACAGCCCCAAGCTCCAAGCCAAGCACCAGGTCAAGCACAGCCCCAAGCTCCAAGCCAAGCACCAGGTCACGCATCACTCCAAGCTCCAAGTCAAGCACCAGGTCACACATCACTCCAAGCTCCAAGTCAAGCACCACACCAAGTTCTCGACCAAGTTCTCGACCAGGGCCGAAGGGACAACCCGACACACTCTGCTCTGGCCTCGGAACACTGGACATCGCCAGCCTCAGGTCCTGGGGGGCAGATGTTAGGATCCTGCCCAGGGGCCCAGGTCCACCAGAGCGGTCAGAACTTTCGATGAATGAAAACTTTACTTCATGTTTTCATGTGAAAACAAACTTTTATTACTTAATGTAAAACTGTTAGAAGATACCATTTTGCCTGTAAACATCACTCCTATACATGTGAACATGCTGGATATATATACATAGTTAATGCTACATAGTTTGCTAATTAATTAATCAGAAGTAAAATATCATGTAAATAACCAAAAATATATCATTAGCTAGAATTTGACTTGCTGCTTAGCCAAATATGTTAGCTTCTGGAATCGATGCTTATCTAACCTGCATTAGCAAAGAAAACAGGCTAACTTAGTTAAATATAGCCAGTTAATGTTAGCAAATTTGAGAAACCTGCCTCAACATGCTAGAGTTCATCATTGCCTTCCAGGGAGGCAAAGGAGACACCACATTTTATGAGTCTTTGCTTACTCCAGCATATTGAAACATTTTACTGCAGTATAGTGCTAACTACATTGTGTAGCATGACAAGGTAAACACAGATGATGACTGGGCACAATTTTTGACCTTTTTTTTTCTTCTAAAGTGATGAACTTGACTTTTATGCAATGCTAAGTTGAGCCCTACAGTCATGGATGAGTAAAAAGTTTTGTTTTTTTTATGAACTGTGTACAGTTCATATCTTCGGGAAAGATCATACTCACTTTCTGCTTTGTGTAGACTTCCAGATTTTGCAAAATTACATTCAGTTTCAATCTCAGATAAATTCCAGTATACAGTGGGTATAGAAAAGAATCACCCCCCTTTAAAATGATCACATTTCGTTGCTTTTCAGCCTGAAATGAAGATGGACACAATTTTTGTTTTATCCAGCTGTATTTACTCAGTGCAACTTATAACAGCCAAGTGAAAGATATAACACCAACATGTCAGAAAAAAAATAATAAAATAATAATAATAATAATAAACAGAATCACTGAGTTGGAAAAAGGATCACCCCCCTGTGTCAGTATTTTGTTGAGCCACCTTTTGCTTTAATTACAGCTTTTAGTCTGTTGGGATATGTCTCTACTAACTTTGCACATCAAGACATTGCAATATTTGCCCACTCTTCTTTGCAGAACTGCTCAAGTTCAGTTAAATTTGATGGTGACCATTTGTGGACTGCAGTCTTCAAGTCATTCCACAGATTTTCAATGGGGTTTAAGTCTGGGCTCTGACTAGGCCATGCAAGGACATTCACCTTTTTTCCTTTAACCACTGTGTGGTCAGTTTTGCCTTGTGCTTTGGGTCATTGTCATGTTGGAAGGTAAATTTTCTTCCCATTGACAACTTTCTGGCAGAGGGCAGCAGATTTTCCTCAAGAATTTGACAGTATTTTGCCCCATCCATTTTCCTTCTATCCTGACAAGTGCTCCAGTCCCTGCTGCAGAGAAACGCCCCCATAACAGGATATTACCACCTCCATGCTTTACTGTAGGAATGGTGTTATTTGGATGGTGAGCTGTATTGGATATCCGCCAGACATATTGTTTGGTGTTGAGGCCAAATAATTAAATTTTAATCTCATTTGACCATAACACCTTGTTCCATGTGGCCTCTTCAAGGTGTGTTTTGGCAAAGCTCAGTCGTGGGTGACTTTTTTCTTGCAACCCTCCCATATAAGCCACATTTGTGGAGAATTTGTGATATTGTTGTCACATGCACACAATGACCACTCTTTGTCATAAATTCCTGCAACTGTTTCAGAGTTGCTGTAGGCCTCTTGGTAGCCTCTCTGACCAGGTTCCTCCTGGCTCTTTAATCCAGTTTGGAGCGACGTCCTGATCCAGGAGGGTCTGTGTTATACCAAATATCTTCCACTTCTTCCAGGAAATCTTTTTTCATGCTGAGCTAACCAAAATGACCACAGCTGATCACAGTTGAAAGTCAAATGGCTTTGTGTGCCATTGAGAAGGTGATTAGCTACACCTGATTGAGTTTACAAGTCATTTTTAGGAGGGGGGTAATCCTTTTTCTAACTCAGTGATTCTGGTTTTTAATTTTTAATTTTTTTTTCTGACATGTTGGTGTTATATCTTTCACTTGGATGGTATAACTTGCACTGAGTAAATACAGCTGGATGAAAGAAAAACTGTGTCTGTCTTCATTTCAGGCTGAAAAGCAACAAAATGTGATTATTTTAAAGGGGGGTGATTCTTTTCTACACCCACTGTAGCTCTGTATGATAAACACTGGGTAGCAGTGCAAAGATACAGTAATTACACCAGTCAGCTATAACATTCAAACCACTGACAGGTGAAGTGAATAACATTGATTGTCTTGTTACAGTGGCACCTATCAATGGATACGATATATTAGGCAGCAACTGAAAATCAACACAAAGTTGATGTGTTGGAAGCAGGAAAAATGGTGTAAGGATCTGAGTGACTTTAACAAGGGCTAAATTGTGATGGCTAAATGACTGGGTCAGAGAATCTCCAAAACAGCAGGTATTGTGGAGTGTTCCCAGTATGCAGTGCTTAGTACCTACGGAAAGTGGTCCAAGGAAGGACAACCGGTGACAGGGTCATGGATGCCCAAGGCTCATTGATGCACGTGATGAGTGAAGGTACGATCCCACAGAAGAGCTACTGTAGCACAAATTGCTGAAAAAGTGTATGCTGGCTATCATAAAAATGGTGTCAGAACACACAGTGCATCAAAGCTTGCTGTGTATGGGGCTGCATAGCTGCAATGGGCATGTGAGCATTAGAACTGAGCCATAGAGCAATGGAAGAAGGTGGCCTGGTTTGATGAATCAGGTTTTCTTTTACACCATGTGGATGGCCAGGTGCTTTGTGTGTTGCATACCTGGGGAAGAGATAGCACCAGGATGCACTATGGGAAGTAGGCAAGCTGGCGGAGGAAGTGTGATGCTCTGGGCATGTTCTGCTGGGAAACCTTGGGCCCTGGCATTCATGTGGATGTCAATTTGACACGTAACACCTACCTAAACATTGTTGCAGACCAAGTATACTCCTTCATGGCAATGGTCACCATTTCATAATGGCAGTGGCTTCTTTCAGCAGGATAATGAGCACTGCCACACTGCAAAAATTGTTCAGGAATGGTTTGAGAAACATGACAAAGAGTTCAAGGTGTTGACTTGGCTGCCGATTTCTCCAGATCTCAATCGAATAGAGCATATGTGGGATGTGCTGGACAAGAAAGGCCAATCCATGGAGGCCCCACCTCACAACTTACAGGACCTAAAGGATCTGCTGCTAATGTCTTGGTACCAGATACCACAGCACACCTTCAGAGGTATTGTGGAGTCCATGCTGTGACGGGTCAGAGCTGTTTTGGCAGAACAAGGAGGACCTACACAATATAAGGCAGGTGATTTTAATGTTATGGCTGATTTGTGTATGTCACTATATAGCAAATTTTCCCCCTCAAGTTCTTACAATGTCATATCTGAAGTTCATCATACACCACTGACAGACCGGTTCTGCACAAAGCACTTTGCTCTCAAAGGTCAAATGTCACCATCATTAAAAATGCCATCATGGTGTTTTGAAGTCCACTAGTTCCCAGAATTCCTCTGTCTTAATTGAGATTTCTGTCTTCATTATCGACCCCAGCTTGTCTTAATATCTGTATATGCACATCTTTTTCTAAGGACAGAACAAGGACTAATGAGTGCGAACTGTGAGAAAGCTCACTTTGCTAAAGTTTAACTGTTTCTTTTCTTTGATTTCCAAAAAAGACAGCCTGTTGGATATATGTGTGATGTTGGACATTTAAATGAGAAAATCTTGTAAGACATCAGTGACCTGTAGAGATTAACATCACTTACTGCGTGTTAGTAGTTATATCATATACTTTATGTCAAAAATTGATTTATGACCCCCTGATGTTTGTATAATTTATGGACTCGTGAAGGTCCCATGAACATGTGTAATTTATGGCTGTACATTTTTGTTTATTTTTTCCTGTCCTCTGTCTGTCTGTGAGGAGTTGCATTTCCCATGTGTGCGTGTGTGTGCGTGTGTGTGTGTGTGTGTGTGTGTGTGTGTGTGTGTGTGTGTGTGTGTGTGTGTGTGTGTGTGTGTGTGTTAATGGTTTTTACACCCCCGCTATGTGTGTGTTGAAAAAGCTATTGATTAAATAAATAGTTGTGGATAAAACATAGAAGTGGATCCGTATTACCCATACGGTGGTTGATCCTTGAGTTCCCCAAACCCATAGAAGGACGATGTGTATTTCACCAAGAATACGTGTTGAAATGAGTGGTGTCGTCTTTTGTGTCAGTGTGGGTGTGTGCTAATGGGGGTAATCCCAAGGATTTCACACTTTTCAGGCCACCTACCCCCTACCGCCATGTGCGTGTGCTCGTGTGTGACCTGGAGTTAGTGTTTTAAAAAAAAAATAGTTAAAGAGCTATGGGTTGTATACTTATCTGTGATTTTTTAGTGCAATTATCTGTTACAATGACCGCCCGTGAACTCCTAAAGACCCTAGAAGCGTAATTACGAACTCTCGTGAATGAAGCGTGAACATGTGTGGTTTATAACGTTTGCCTGTCCTCTGTCTGTGTGTGTGTGTGTGTGTGTGTGTGTGTGTGTTCTGAAAAAACTGATGTTTAAATAAAAGCCGTGGACGAGTCAAAGTTTTTGTTAATTTGATTGTAAGAGTGTTTCAATAAATGAACTGAAATCACAAACATTTAAAACCATCTGAGTTTTTCTTTTGTGGAACCGAATCTGAATATCCTGCGTCATTCTTAACTAATTTTATCCACTGACTCCGGTCATGAGGGGTGAATTGAATACATGGTCATCTGAGTCAAATGAATGTACTGATGGAGAACTAGTGGGCGTTTTCTGTTTTTATTCTTCTTAGACGAGCGTCAGATAGCATGTGGTAATGGGCCTGAGCTCGGCAGCCCCGCGGTACCGGCGGCTCAGACACGGCATCAGCATGTATTATCCGGGGGCCGAGTGTGGCCCACGGCTCGCTCTGACACGTGTGTTTTTGTTACGGATGTAAAGTCACACGATGGCTGCCCACAAACACCTAAAACCGGCACGAGTTCGACGTCTGCCTCAACACCTAGAATGGGCATTGAACTGAGTGAGAACATAACTTATGCGCCACGGAAAAACAAAGCGTTAGTTTAACAAACCTTCCTCATAATGATGTGAATAGTGTAAAGGCGTTATTGTTTCGTACGGAGCAGGATGTTACCAGAAGTGATAGGTGGTAATGGGGTGTGTGTGTGTGTGTGTGTGTGTGTGTGTGTGTGTGTGTGTGTGTGTGTGCTAATGGGGGTAATCCCAAGGATTTCACACTTTTTCAGACCACCTACCCCCCCTACCACTCCTGTGCGTGTGCGTGTTTGTGATCTGAGTCTAATGTTTTAAAAAACAAACAAAATGTTTAAAGAGCTATGGTTTGTATACTTTATCTGTTTTTATTAGTGCAATTATCTGTTACAATGACTGCCCCGTGAACTCCTAAAGACCCCCAGAAGCGTAAATATGGGGGTCTCGTGAAGGTCGCATGAACATGTGTATTTTATGACAGTACATTTATGACTTTTTTCCTGTCCTCTACCTGTCTGTGAGGAGTTGCATTTCCCAGGTGTGTGTGTGTGTGTGTGTGTGTGTTTAATGTTTCAGGAAGTGGTAGATGCTAATGGTTTTGTATGTGTGTGCTCGTGTGTGACCTGGAGTTAGTGTTTTAAAAACAAACAAATAGTTAAAGAGCTATGGGTTGTATACTTATCTGTTTTTATTAGCGCAATTATTTGTTACAACGACTGTCCCTACGTGAACTCCTAAAGACCCTAGAAGCGTAAATACGGGGGTCTCGTGAATGAAGCGTGAACATGTGTGGTTTATAACGTTGCTTGTCCTCTGTGTGTGTGTGTGTGTGTGTGTGTGTGTGTGTGTGTGTGTGTGTGTGTGTTCTGAAAAAGCTGTTGGTTAAATAAAAGCCGTGGACGGGTCAAAGTTTTTGTTAAATTGATTGTAAGAGTGTTTCAATAAATGAACAGACTGATGTTTGTGAAACTGCTGAAACATTTTGTTGATTACGTTGTTGAGAAAAATTGTGTAGTATGTATAAAATTTCTACAGCACCTCGATGCTATATGATGTTGATTTCTTTCATCGAAAACAAAATCTCAAACAATTAAAAACCATCTGAGTTATTCTTTTGTGGAATCGAATCTGATTATCCTGCGTCATTCTTAACTCATTTTAGCCAATAATACTTTTTATACAATTATCATATTCAATAATACAGATAACAACACGACCAAAACACACAAAAAGATTAAATTAAAAATTTTTAGTCATCTACATGTGTACGTTCTGAAAACTTTTGTTTAAACACTGATTAAATAATCCAGACTTTTCCTGCATCCTGACTGTCTATGTGTGTGTGTGTGTGTGTGTATGTTCTAATGGGGGTAATCCCAAGGATTTCACACTTTTTCAGGCCACCTACCCCCCTACCGCCCTGTGCGTGTGCTCGTGTGTGACCTGGAGTTAGTGTTTTTAAAAAACAAACAAATAGTTAAAGAGCTATGGTTTGTATACTTACCTGTGATTTTTTAGTGCAATTATCTGTTACAATGACTGCCCCGTGAACTCCTAAAGACCCTAGAAGCGTAATTACGAACTCTCGTGAAGGTCCCATGAACATGTGTAATTTATGACAGTACATTTATGGCTTTTTCCTGTCTTCTGTGTGTCTGTGTGTGTGTGTTTCACGAAGAATTATATGTTAATGAGTTTTTACAACCACTATGTGTGTGCGTACTGAGAGACGTTGTTTTAAAAACGCGGGGGTTAGACACGCCGACGGATCGAAGCGTTCGGGTGTGCGTAGAGAAACATCGCTCTCAAACTGTTTTCCGAGAAGTTTTTGTTAGTTTGGTTTGTAAGACTATTTCCAGAGAAGATGGCCGTCTATCATAACAGTGAGTATGTTTATTATTATGTTTTTATTATTGTTGTTGTTAAGAATTATGAGACGTTGTTCTGATGTAAAATGCTTAAACAGGTTCTCTAACGATCCAGGTGATGTGAACGAAATTGAAGCTATTGTTGATGAGATTTGTTACCTGAACCAAGCGAGCGGTGCGTATAAATGTTGTACACATACCCATGTGGTAATTATAATGTATGATGTTATGTATAGTATTAAAGCGTCTGTTATTTGGCTGACCGTAGGATCGAAGCCGTATGATAGACCGGTCTCAGAGCGCGTGACACAGCGAGAGAGTGTGAATATCCCCCCACTCTGTATGTGGTATTGTAATGTTTACATGTTTGTTGAAAATGTTTACATGATTGTTGAAAAATGTTAAAATTGTACTTATGTCATATGACTGTTTTCATCAGTAGGTTTATCAAGTCTTGTAAACAAGACCGGCGTATCTGGATGCGCTAATCAGACACCACAGCCTATCATCCGTAGCGTTTTTAAACCAGATGAGTGTAAAGAGATTACAATAGCGCAGATCCACACGGAGTCTGTTGGTCGTGTAGATAATTCAGAAAACCCATCGACAAACCCCATCCGAAAACGCGCGAGACAATCGAGCGGCGTGTCAGATGGTAGGTGCCATATATGTTATGTTGTTAAAAAAAAAAAAAAAAAAAAAAAAAAAAAAAAAAAGTTGTTTTAGCTTTTACCTAATTAATACGATAACCAAAGTGTTCTTTTTACCACAGAGGTGTTCGTGGATAAGTCTTCCGACGACAATACGTGTGATGGTATTAGCTGGGATGACAAACTGCTAGAATCATGGGATGCGGTGGAGTTTACCCCGGTACATGCGTACGAGGAGGTAGAAACGCAAATCACGGATGTCGACACACAACCTCTACCATCAAACCAGGAGGCATACAGTCGGGAAACGGAAAACGTTAATCAACATTTAATCGACACGATACGGATCTGTCTCAAGCCCATTGAGGATCGTCTGGATATTCTTGAAAAGAAGCAGGAATGTTATGCTCGGGATTTAACCGATCGTTTGGATATTCTTGAAAAGAAGCAGGAATGCTATGCTCGGGATTTAACCGTTCGTTTGGATATTCTTGAAAAGAAGCAGGAATGTTGTGCTCGGGATTTAATCGCTACACAACAACAATACGGGATATATTTTAACCACATTTTAGCAAAACAGACATTGTACGGCCGCCAAACCCAACGAATAGCAGAGGATCAAAAACTAACGACTGATTTGTTAAAAGAGATTGTACACTTGCTCAAACACAAACTCGGGTGAGTTGGAAAAAAAAGAAAAAAATCCTTATATACCCCAATCATTATAAAACATGTGATTAGTGTTAGTTGTTAGTGGTAGTGTGTTTGTTTTATGTTTACAGTTATCAAGGTTGTTGTTTAAATAAATTTCTTTTTTAAAATGACAAAACGTTGTCGGGATGAGGAATGTTGTGATCACGGACGAGTATCTAGATTTAGACAAGACGACCTAGGCGATCAGAGAACCAACACCGAAACATTGTGTTATTTAATTCAGACACTAGAGGATATGAATAGACCTACATCTACAAACGACACGTTGGTGAATTTATTAAATATGGTGAGATCAATGTCGGTTGTCCGGACAGAACAACAGTCAGATTCGGCATTAGACTCATCTGACATTTTAAATTCACAACAGGGTGGGGTGTGTGTGGATGATTTATCGCATCATTCACATGATACACAACAAAATATAGTGTTAACAAGCGACGCTATCGACAAACTTGTAAGAGAGGGTGGTGATATAGGTGAATACACGATTGTTGCGAGACCTAGATTCAATAGTGTGGAGATACATCGACGTATAAATCTAAGGGTGCTACCTGATGTAGACATGGCCGCATACACTATATTTCTACACGATATAATGGCGGAAATAGTATCATTTTCCAGACTGTTGGCAGGGGATGGCGGGTTAATTAACATAACGTTGAGCGGTCCTAGTCTAAACTCTGATGTTAATGCAGTCTTGTCACCTAGCAACGACTATTGTGCGGACATATTCATAAATCAGCTCGAGAAGATTATGCAGAGTAACACAGATGTGCGGGTTGACGATAGTTTAGATCTAAAAGTAACTGTAGCACGGAGTAAACAAGGTGGTGGTTATCGAAAAGTGCGTGATCTCGCCCATAACGAGGTAATCAGTAGGAATAGGATGAATCTGTTCTGCCCCGTAAACAAATCTAACAATCTGTGTTTTGCAATCTGTCTGGCACATTTTCTAAACCCCCAAAAATCATTCACAGAACTGCAAACCATAGCTGTATCGTTGCAGAAGGCTGTCGGGTATTCGGAACAGTATAAGATAAGGTTTAATGATATCACGTGTTTTGAGCACATGTTAAACATAAAAATAGTGGTCTTCCACAGATCAAACACAGGCATGCTGGAAAAGTTTATGACCACTGATGCACGTCATCACAACACAGTGTTCTTGTACCTGCACGATGGGCACTATTTTATGATTAAGAAGCTGAATGCATTCATAGGTACTCCATATGTGTGCGACTACTGTTATCAAGGTTTTACTAGTCGTAGAGATCATCGTTGCAAATATGTATGCGATGTCTGCAATGATCCTGATTGTTATAAACAGCCCGTCAAAACAAGACGTTGCATCGAATGTTCACGGTACTGCAAATCTGACTATTGTTACTACGCTCATAAACGACCGGCATCAGGACAAGAACATGCGCAATGCGATGTCACGAAATACTGTCAAAAATGTAATAGGCGTTACCATGTCAGTGCCACAAACTCAAAAAAACACACATGTGTTGGTGCTGTGTGTGTACACTGCCGTGCTGAAACGGTTAATGGTGGTGTGCATCATTGTTTTATACAACCCACAAAGATCGAACCACCTAGTGACAAGTACATATTCTATGATTTTGAAACACAGTGTGTGAATGGTAAACACAAAGCTAATTTTGTATGCGCAATAACGTTTAAAGGGGAAGAGTTCACAGCCGCTGGTCCAGATTGCGTAGAAAGACTCGTTAAAAAGTTTAGACGACCACGTTATCGGAATTTCACATGGATAGCCCACAATGCTTCTGGTTTTGATAACTTTATACTTTTGGAATATTTCACAAACGCGGGACACACGCTTAAAATCACAATGCAAGGCTGTAGGGTAATTCTAATGTGTGACGACACATTCAAGCAGCGCTTTATCGACAGCTATTCATTCATACCCATGCGTCTGGCAATGACACCTGCTGCGTTAAATCTAAACTGTGCAGAGAAAGGTTATTTTCCACACATTTTCAACAGAAAAGAAAATGAGGATTACATAGGGCCATACCCGGACAAACACTTCTACGGCTATGAGACAATGTCTGACAAAGAGAGGGCGTTGTTTGACGAGTGGTACGCAACAGTATCGGGCAAGGTGTTTGATTTTAAAGAAGAACTTAGTATGTATGGTAGGAATGACGTCATACTTTTACGTGAGGCTTGCTTAAAATATCGCTATGAATTCATTCAATGCACCAAACTCGATCCGTTTAGATACACTACCTTGGCGGCATGCTGTATGGCCGTGTATAAAACACACTTTCTGCCAAAAGACACATTAGCCCTAACACATAACAATGCTTACACACACCAGAACAAGACATACTCAAACATATCCATTGAATGGCTTGAGTATGTTAAAACATCACGTGGTCTAGATATTCAACACGCGTTAAACCGTGGTGAGATGATGATTGGTAAATATCATCTCGATGGTTATTATGAAAAAGACGGTGTAAAAAAAGCATTCGAATTCAACGGTTGTATGTTTCACGGGCATGAATGTCTTTATAACCCCAATCATACAAATCCCTTATCAAAAGTGTCTTACGGTACACTCAGAAGACAGTTTGACGATAAGGTGGAAATTTTAACACACACTTATGGGTTGGATGTGGAGGTGATGTGGGAGTGTGATTGGAACAATGCTAAACAGACTGATGTTGATGTAATGGCATTTATGGCTACATATACGCATCCTGAGAGACTGAAACCGCGTGAAGCATTATTTGGTGGGCGTACTAATGCGTACAAATTATATCATAAAGTTGACATCGGTGAGAAAATACGCTATGTCGACTTCACAAGTCTGTATCCATATTGTCAGGCCAAGAAATGTTACCCCATAGGTCATCCCCAAATAATTTTTAAGGATTTTGAACCTCTTGAAAATTATTATGGATTTGTCAAAGCCACGGTGCTGCCGCCGAGAAAACTGCTTCACCCCGTCCTTCCTTATAGGACCGGTGGTAAGCTTATGTTTCCGCTCTGTCATACCTGTGCCGACCAGCAGAATCAGACACCCCCATGTAGACATGATGATGAGGAAAGATCCATTTCAGGTTGTTGGGTCAGTATTGAGTTGTTAAAAGCTGTGGAGAAGGGGTATGTTGTTACGAAAGTGGATGAGGTGTGGCATTTTCCACAGCGTTCGGAAACCTTGTTTTGTGATTATGTTAAAACGTTTTTACAGTACAAACAAGAGGCCAGCGGATTCCCCGTGAGTGTTGTGACAGACGCAGACAAAGAGGCATACATAGCCGATTATTTTGAAAAAGAGGGCATTAAACTGAATCACGACAAGATAATACTTAACCCCGCACGTAGGTCTATTAATAAACTTCTGTTGAACTCGCTTTGGGGTCGATTCTCTATGCGTGAAAATTTACCGTGTACAGAGTTGCTTTCAGATCCTGAGCAGTTCGCCCAACACATTTTTGGTGGTGGACACGACGTTAAACACTTCTCGTTCGTGTCAGACACTGTTGCTCTAATACAATGGTGTTACACTGATGGTAAATGTGGGCAGACCCGCGACATTAACATCTTCCTTGGTGCGTTTACAACAGCGCATGCGCGTCTAGAACTGTATGATCTAATGGACAAGTTGGGTGATAGGTTGTTGTACAGTGACACAGACAGCGTTATCTTTACATCTAGAGATGGCGACTGGGACCCCCCATTGGGGCCTTACCTCGGTAATCTAACTGACGAAATTGGGGATGGCGACCATATTGTAGAGTTTTGTTCAGGGGGTCCGAAAACATACGGCTACCGTACTGCTAAGGGGTCTGTTTGTATGAAGGTCAAAGGTATCACGCTCAATGCTGTAAACTCAAAAGCCATTAGGTTAGACACACTGATCGGACTTGTTGATAACTATGTCGTGGCGGGTGATAACGGTCGTCATATACTGGCACACACCGATAGTATAGCGAGAGATAAAAAACGCTTCACACTTCACAATAGGACAGTCGTCAAAAAGTTTAAGGTAGTGTACAACAAACGTGTGCTCCTCCCTGATTTCACAACAATTCCCTATGGGTTCTGACATGTTTTTTGAACACAGGGGTGTTCGAGACACTGGTGGTTTTGATTTCAGATTACAGCACCCATTTTCATGTGTGATAAGTGGGCCTTCAAACTCAGGAAAGTCATATTTTGTAAAAATGTTGTTGCAAAATGCTGTACAGATGATTTCTAAAAAAATTGAAAACATTGTATATATTTATGATTGTTGGCAGCCGTTGTATGATGAATTATTGAAAATATGCAAAATAAAATTTATTGAAGGACTACCACAGACTCTAAACGATGATGAAATGTTCCCAATCAACAAAACAACTTTGTTAATAATGGATGATTTGATGAAAGAGGCCAGCGGGAGCAACGAGGTGGAAAAGGTGTTCACACAGTATGTTCACCATAGAAACCTTAGTGCTATTTATATCGTGCAGAATTTATTTTGTCAGGGTAAATCCAGCAGGACTATAAGCTTAAACACAAATTATCTGATGTTGTTTAAAAACCCTAGAGACGTCAACCAAGTGAGTGTACTAGGAAGACAAATGTACCCGGGTAACACAAAATTTTTTATGGAGTGTTATCAAGACGCGACCAACAAACCTTTCGGGTACCTAATGATTGATTATAAAACAAATACACCCGAACACTATCGGCTCAGAACAGATTTACTCTCAACGTATCCTGTTGTATACACACAGAAAAGAAGATAGTTGAGGGGAAAAAGTGTTGGATTGTAAAAAATAAAAAAATGTCGGATAGACTTTGTAGAAACATACCTCTTTTAAAAATATTATTAAACGCTACACCCAAACAGAGACGTGTCATTTTACAG
Source organism: Cranoglanis bouderius (assembly GCA_023630585.1). Taxonomy (NCBI): domain Eukaryota; kingdom Metazoa; phylum Chordata; class Actinopteri; order Siluriformes; family Cranoglanididae; genus Cranoglanis; species Cranoglanis bouderius. Next base: position 7,589,136 of record CM042550.1, on the reverse strand, counting down.
TCTGCAGCAGATGAACTCATTGCGACTTTGTGTGAAGTGGCTCTTAACGTTCTCCACGGGAATATTCCACTCACGGTGTCACAATACCGCAAACTGAGAAGGAATAAAAGTGCTCTGAAGCTTGTGGCTGACAAGAAAATAGCTGTTAAGAGAAAAAGACGTCTGATAAACCAGCAGGGGGGTTTTCTACTACCGTTATTAAGTGTGGCAATACCGTTTATCAGCAATCTGGTCACATCTAGATAATATGGTGGGGATGGAGTATGCAGAGAAGATGTTTTTAGTACCCCAGCATCAAATAAATAAACTAACGAGTGACCCCCCGCGCGAGACTATTCAACGAGTTGTGGAGAATGATTTGGATGCGACCATAAGAAGTATTTTGCACAGATCTGATTTGGACGATTATGAAAAGGCTAAGTTGTATACAAATACATTACAACGTTTTTTAACAATCGTAAGACAGGTGGACCGTGATACCAACACGTTAACATTAACACTCCCACAGCCTGACGGTATTGAAAAAGAAGAACAGTCCTCTGCGACGGGTGTGGGGGTTCACGATATTTCAGACGGTGTTGTGCTCGATGTTTTGAAGAATGTACCACAGAGGAGTGTAAAAAACGCTCATTACATTTTAGATAAAATTTCTAAATCTAAAGACGTTGCATCTTGGGCTGAGTCGGGGGAGTTTGTGTTTAAAGGCAGAACAATCCACGGGTCGCACATGCTCGATTTAGTCAAAGGTGTCACTGCTCCACAAAAGGTTTCTGACGCGCTGAGACCTATTGGCTGGAATGAGTTTCTGCAGGCTTTTTCTATTTTAAATATACCATACTCGACGGTGCCGAATCGTTATGTCAGACAAGTTATTAACTCTTTCAAAAACAATACGACACCTATTATAACCAGCACATCTAAGAAGAGTAAAAAAGGACAGAAAGCGGCAGCATCAACACATTCATTTTACCCAGATGACCATGTATTCAGTTCACCCCTCATGACCGGAGTCAGTGGCTCAGTTTAAAATAAATGTGATCTTTTTTTTGCATGTTGTCGTATTTTGATCATGTTGTTATCTGTATTATTGAATGTGATGTGTGTATAATAAAGTATTATTGGATAAAGTTAGTTAAGAATGACACAGGATATTCAGATTCGATTCCACAAAAGAAAAACTCACATGGTTTTTAAATGTTTGGGGATTTCAGTTCAGTAAAAGTGAACGAGTGTTTTTCTCAACAACGTAATCAACAAAATGTTTCAGCAGTTTCACAAACATCAGTCTGTTCATTTACTGAAACACTTTTACAATCAAATTAACAAAAAAGTGATCCGTCCACGGTTTTTATTTAACCAACAGCTTTTTCAGAACACACACACACACATAGCGCGGTTGTAAAAACTCATTAACACACACACACACACACACACACACACACACAGACAGAGGACAGGCAAACGTTATAAACCACACATGTTCATGCTTCATTCACGAGACCCCCGTATTTACACTTCTAGGGTCTTTAGGAGTTCACGCTGGGACAGTCGTTGTAACAAATAATTGCACTAATAAAAACAGATAAGTATACAAGCCATAGCTCTTTAACTATTTGTTTGTTTTTTTAAAACACTAACTCCAGGTCACACACGAGCACACGCACAGGGGCGGTAGGGGGGTAGGGGACCTGAAAAAGTGTGAAATCCTTGGGATTACCCCCATTAGCACACACCCACACTGACACAAAAGCCGACACCACTCATTTCAACACGTATTCTTGGTGAAATACACATCGTCCTTCTAAGGGTTTGGGAAACTCATGGATTAGCCACCGTGTGGGTATTACGCAGCCTCTTCTATGTTTTATCCACAACTATTTATTTAATCAATAGCTTTTTTTCAACACGCACATAGCGGGGGTGTAAAACCATTAACACACACACACACACACACACACACACACACACACAGAGGACAGGCAAACGTTATAAACCACACATGTTCATGCTTCATTCACGAGACCCTCGTATTTACGCTCCTAGGATCTTTAGGAGTTCACGTTGGGACACTCGTTGTAACAGATAATTGCACTAAAAAAACACAGATAAGTATACAAACCATTAGCACCTATCACATCCTGAAACATTAAACACACACACACACATACACACACAGGCAGAAGACAGGAAAAATAAACATAAATGTACTGTCATAAATTACACATGTTCATGGGACCTTCACGAGTCCATAAATTATACAAACATCAGGGGGTCATAAATCAATTTTTGACATAAAGTATATGATATAACTACTCGTGTTCTAGTACCCTAAAACACACACCTACACACACACACACACACACACACACACACACACACACACACACACACACACATATTGTGGGCATGTTCCCATCAAATGCTTGAATTTGTACAAAAACCTTTTATAAAAACATCCCTAAATTTCACATAATTAAATCACTTTAAATAAGGAACCAGGCATGGTTAAGTGTTACATGACAACAGGTTATTTAGCAAGATGCAAAATAAGGTCTTGTTTCATATTTTGAAACCGCATGATGAATTGCTTAGTGCAGTGTGTCACTTACAGGCTTAGTTTTACATGTCGGCGGTGGGAGAGGATGGTGATTAAAAAAAATTTAAACATTTGTTGACACCTGACCATCACACCCATATGTGGCCTTTGAACATCCCATTCCAGATTTAGTCCCCCTTTGCTGTTTAAATAACCTCCACTCTTCTGGGAAGGCTTTCCACTAGATTTTGTAGCATGGCTATGGGGATTTAACCAGTCAACTACAAGAGCGAGCTATAATTAGTGAGGCCATTCACGGATGTTGGGTGAGGAGGCCTGGGGTGCAGTCAGCGTTCCAATTCATCCCAAAGGTGGTTAGTAGGGTTGAGGTCAGAGCTCTGTGCAGGCCACTCCAATTCTACCACTGAAACCATATAGTGCATAATAATAAATGACGTTTTGACACTTCTATCACATTTATTGCTTTCAGCTCATTTTCTCTGGTTGATGATCACTCAGTCCACAAGTACAGAATGATATTCAGTCAATCAATGGTCTAACACAGAACAGATGGACACAGTCAGACAACACACCTTTGACAGAATAAGAGCAGAGACAGGAGCAGAAACAAATGCACGAAACTAGGCTATGATCTAGGAGCTACGAACTATGAGCTACGAGCTAATGAGCTAAGGTCTAGGAACTATGAACAGGGAGCTATGAGCTATGGTCTAGGAACCATGAACTAAGGGCGAGAGAAAGCGAGAAGATAGCAGGCGTACAGCACATGCTAGGTCAAACTCTATTTAGTCTAATCTACTATAATACTCCGCGAGGAAGCGGAAACGGAAGGAGGTTTAAATACACAGACAAATCAAAGACAAACTACGTTAAACACCAAACACCTGAAACTAATAATTAAACCATAAACGGAAAACCTATGAATGAGCAGGGGCGGAGACATGACAAAAACCAGAGAACCAATAAACATAAAGGAGGCGGAAACATGATGTAAACGCAAACACAAGCACATGGTGATGTAAACAAAGTGAGAGTTCATGAATGCATAGTCCAGCGGGTTTTTGTGAATGGAGAGGCGCTGCTCTCAGCAACGCGGTGCGAGGAATGCGGAAGTGTTCAAGCAACTCCGAGAATGAGGGAAACTCTAACAGAGCCCCCCCCCCCCCGCAAGGCACTTCTCCCGAGGCGCCGAAAGTTCTGACCGCTCTGGCGGACCTGGGCCCCTGGGCAGGATCCTAACATCTGCCCCCCAGGGCCTGAGGCTGGCGATGTCCAGTGTCCCGAGGCCAGAGCAGAGCGTGTCGGGTTGTCCCTTCGGCCCTGGTCGATAACTTGGTCGAGAACTTGGTCGAGAACTTGGTGTGGTGCTTGACTTGGAGCTTGGAGTGATGTGTGACCTGGTGCTTGACTTGGAGCTTGGAGTGATGTGTGACCTGGTGCTTGACTTGGAGCTTGGAGTGATGCGTGACCTGGTGCTTGGCTTGGAGCTTGGGGCTGTGCTTGACCTGGTGCTTGGCTTGGAGCTTGGGGCTGTACTTGACCTGGTGCTTGGCTTGGAGCTTGGGGCTGTGCTTGACCTGGTGCTTGGCTTGGTGCTTGACCTGGTGCTTGGCGTGGTGCTTGGCGTGGTGCTTGACCTGGAGCTTGGAGTGATGTGTGACCTGGTGCTTGACTTGGAGCTTGGAGCTGTGCTTGACCTGGTGCTTGGCTTGGTGCTTGGCTTGAAGCTTGACTTGGTGCCTAGCTTGGAGCTTGGCCTGGAACCAGGACTGGAATCAGACTTGGCACCTGGATTGGAGACAGACATGGAGACAGACTTGGAGACAGACTTGGAGACAGACTAGGGAACAGGACAGGGAATTGAACTGAGAACAGGACTGGAAACTAGGCTAGAAATTGAATCTGAAGCAAAATCAAAAACCTGACTGGAAACAGAATTGGAAACAAAGCTAGAAACAGAGCTGGAGACAGAGCTGGAGACAGAGCTGGAGACTAAGTTAGAAACTGAGCGGGAAAGGAAACTAGAAACCTGACAGGAGACAGAGGTGGACTCTGGACTGGATTCTGAACTGAGACCTAGACTGGAAACTGGAGTGGGAACTGGATCTGAACCTGTACTGGAAACTAAACTAGAAACATGACTGGGACCTGGACTGGAAACAGGACTGGGACCTGGACTGAAAACTAGACTAGATTCCGGATGTGACTCTGGGTCTGAACTAAGGCATGGGCTAAGGCATGGATTGGAACATGACTCTGGCTTAGGTTATGGATTTGGACTGAGACATGGACTAGGATATGGGTTAGGACAGAAACCTGGATCTGGACTTTGACAGGAGGTCATCCTGTGGACCTCAGACATGGACTTGGCTTGGGAGGAGGTCATCCCGTGGACCTCAGACATGGACTTGGCTTGGGAGGAGGTCATCCCGTGGACCTCAGACATGGACTTGGCTTGGGAGGAGGTCATCCCGTGGACCTCAGACATGGACTTGGCTTGGGAGGAGGTCATCCCGTGGACCTCAGACATGGACTTGGCTTGGGAGGAGGTCATCCCGTGGACCTCAGACATGGACTTGGCTTGGGAGGAGGTCATCCCATGGACCTCAGACATGGACTTGGCTTGGGAGGAGGTCATCCCGTGGACCTCAGACATGGACTTGGCTTGGGAGGAGGTCATCCCGTGGACCTCAGACATGGACTTGGCTTGGGAGGAGGTCATCCTGTGGACCTCAGACATTGTCTTGGCTTGGGAGGAGGTCATCCCGTGGACCTCTGACATGGACTTGGCTTCGGAGGAGGTCATCCTGTGGACCTCAGACATGAGCAGGACAGGAATGGATGTCTCCTTGTGAACCTCCGGCAGGCGCAGGACAGGAACGGAGGTTTCTTCGTGAACCCCCGACAGGAACAGGACAGGAACGGAGGTCTCCTCATGGACCTCCAGAGGGCGCTCCGCTGGGGAGACCTCCTGCTGGGCCTCCAGCTGGAGCTCTGGGGGTGCCCGCCTATGGAGCCGCTTGTGTACTCGCCAGCTGTCCTTGAAACAGTCCTGCGAGCAGAAGTAGTAGCTCCTTGTTCCCTGTTTTTAACAGGTGGGGCACTGTAAGCTGGCCTGTTGGGTTCAGCCCTCGGTTGTGCACTCCTGGGTCCAGGGCTGAGAGGTGCAGGCCGCCACATTTGCCTGCTTCCTCTTGTAGTACTCCAGGAACGACTGGCTGGGCTCACCTGGCATGTGAATTCGGTTCAGGAACGCGTTGAGGTCCGGCTTGAATTCCGGGCTCCCATATTCACGGATCAGGAAATCCACGAAACCCGAAACTGTATACAGTTCCTGGTACCCGCTGGTGAGGTGGATCTCCGCCAACCAGCGGGCTGAGCTGACTAAACGCGATAGGAGGAACCACGCCCATTGTTCCTCACTGGGTTTGGGGTCCTTTAAACTACAAAAGTATGTCTGGGCCTGCCAAAGAAAATACTGGGGTTTGGTAGAAAAACCATTATACGCAGAGGGGGGATGAATGCAGGCCCACTGGGAGAAAGAGACTGAGTCCAGGGGAGGAAAAAAAAATGTGGTGCGGCATGTCCCAAATTTCCCCGCTGCATCCATTTTTGGCGGAGTATTCTGTTATGTAACACGGACGGAGGGAGGCAGGATGCATGCGCAGGGGAAAAAGTCAGTTTATTAGGAACAATTTCATTCAAAAGTAATGGAACCAAAACAAAGGGAAACAAACCATTATCCACAAAAAGGGTAAGGCAATAATCCACAAGAGATAATCTATATGGCAGTAATTCCCAAAAGAGATAATCCACAAGGCATATATTCCAAAAGAGACTAAATCATGAAAACGAAGCAAAACAAAACAGAATCAAACACACAAAACTAGGCTATGATCTAGGAGCTACGAACTATGAGCTACGAGCTAATGAGCTAAGGTCTAGGAACTATGAACAGGGAGCTATGAGCTATGGTCTAGGAACCATGAACTAAGGGCGAGAGAAAGCGAGAAGATAGCAGGCGTACAGCACATGCTAGGTCAAACTCTATTTAGTCTAATCTACTTTAATACTCCATGAGGAAGCGGAAATGGGAGGAGGTTTAAATACACAGACAAATCAAAGACAAATGACGTTAAACACCGAACACCTGAAACTAATAATTAATTAGAACCAATAAACAAAAAGGAGGCGGAGACATGACGTAAACGCAAACACAAGCAAATGGTGATGTAAACCAAAGCGAGAGTTCATGAATGCATAGTCCAGCGGGTTTTTGTGAATGGAGAGGCGCTGCTCTCAGCAACACGGCGCGAGGAATGCGGAAGTGTTCGAGCGACTCCGAGAATGAGGGAAACTCTAACAGCAGGAGAATGAATACCTTTGAGCAAACAAGGTATTCAAACATAGGTATCTACAACTCAAAAAAGGAAAGAAAAAAAAAAGAAAAGAAAAAAAAGCCAAATTATTAATCAACAGAAAAGCCTCACTACTGCTAAAATATAGAGACACCAATGCAGAACAAACAACTAAATAAATATTAATACAAACAATAAAAGGTTTCAAACAGTATCTCACAGTTTCCAAAAAAAAACATGCACAGTATATAATGAAAAACATTGCAAGTGTCCTGCAGTTCAGAAGGAATTTGAGTTAAAGAAAACCCAAAATGAATGAGCCCAAAATTGATCCTAAGTACAGACTTGTGCATTTGGGCCAGGCATGAAAACACTCTGAGTCTATTACATTGTTTTTGTGTACTTGTTTCTCATTGATCACCCAAGTTGTTGTTTTTTTCCTCCATGCCCTTATATTTATCCCCAGAAGTTTTAAAAACAAAGTTATGTCCACACATTCTTTGACTTTTCAGAGGTGTTACATAAAGTGAACACACTCACCAGGGAGGGATATGGAGAAAAAAAAGTTGAAAGCTGTCAGCTGCCCTAAGGCCATGTGCACTCAGAAATGCATGCCATTGATACAGCATCAGAAGAGAAGATAAACATGATCTGTTTTGACACAGCATCTCTGAAGGTGTTTTTTTTTTTGTTTTTTTGTACTTTTTTTTGTTTTTTTCAAGATTGCTGCCCAACACTAAGCCAAAAGCTTAAGGGCTGATGGCAACTTTACTCAGACAGTTCCAGAATGAGAATAACAATTAAAATGACAGTAGGGTTCACCCCAAAGGTTGAGACAGGCAGGCATGCATTTTGACGTAATAGGATCGGGTCACTTCTGATGTGTCTCTGTGCATTCTGATGCACTCTAATTAGCATCCATTATAATGCCAGTGTATGCTCCTTTCTCTGGATTCAAATTTAACAATGCACTTTAGCATATAAATTATTTGTTCAGAAGGACCCCATGGGAAATACTGATGCTCCAAAATAGTGCATTTCAGAGATCCAGTCATTCGCTGTAATTTGACTGTTTGTTGAAAATAATGGGTGTAATTATTCTAGACCAAATGAAAAGGATTTTATTGTTTATGTATGTAAATTAATGATGCATATTTAACAAGGGTGGTTATTTGCACCTCTAAATATCCTTAGAATATTCTAAATGAGTGTTACTTTCTTTGTTCCTGTATGATTTTCAAAAATGTAATGTACATAAAATAGTATCACGAACAGTCACATTTTTCCAGCTTTCTAGTGGCAGCATTTATTGCTTTCATTTTTAAGCCTTTTTTTGTCTTCTCTCTCTCTCTCTCTCTCTCTCTCTCTCTCTCTCTCTCTCTCTCTCTCTCTCTCTCTGTCTGTCTCTAAAGCAGAGTTGTACCTTTACTACTGGCCATCAGTTCTGTTGTCTGTAATTGTCACAGCTGGCAATTAACAGCTGTTAATTATAGAATAATCTACACAGTTGTGAATGACTTAATAGGCTTAACATGTGTTCATTCATCTTCAGTAATTATTTTATCCTGGTCAGGATTGCAGATCTCGAGCCTATGCTGGGAAGCAGGGATACACACTGGAGCCAACATGCATGCACACACACACATGCACACACACACACACACACACACACACACACACACACACACACACACACACACACACACACACACACACACACACACACACACACATACCTACCTAAGGGTAATTCAGCTCAGCCAATCAAACTACTAGCATGTTTTTAGGGAGAAAACCAGATATAAACACACATGGCCACATGGAGAAAATGGAAAACATCACAAAACAGTAGGGATCAAACCAGAGATCCTGGAGCTATAAGGTGGAAATGTTACCTCACTCTGCACCACTGTGCTGCCCTAAGATGAACATATTTCAGTTAATTGTGTGACATTAATTGAAAGTTCAGGTAAAAAAATACACAGGCTATAATCATTGCAAACACTACATATTTTGGGGGAAAACCTGTTTTACACAATATGGGTCCCTGCTGTCTCATGAGTCGGTCTTTCAGGGACCAATGTGTAGTTGCAGTAATACTGGACATTCTACATTAATTTTCAGATATGTATTTGAACTGTACCTTACAATTCTATAGTTATGTTCAAATAGTCCACTTTTCTTTTGTTGTTTTTTTTTGTATTATTATTATTTTTTTTTAGTGTGAATGAGTTCAACAAGTAGAGTGCATTATTTTCTGCATATGTCAGTTCCTTCTAATTAGAATATGAGATATGTGGGGAAAATGCACATTATCCCCGAAAAAAGCTAGTGTCTGAGTATGCCTGGAAATGATTTCACAAGTCAGAGGTCACAGTTGGTTTGTTTTTACTTTTTGTAAGGGCATGTTTATTCTTTCTAAAGAATACATGAACAAAAATGTTCTCTGAACAAAATGCTCTCTCACATGAATATGCTATTGCAAGCAACTCTGGGAGGAATATTTTGTAGTTTCACATTTTCCTTGCCAGATGATAGTGAGTGGCACATCAATACACATCCAAGAAGAATTTAGAATTATTGGTAAATGAAATGTCTTTAAAGCCTACAGACAAAAGCTAAACTCAGCAGAGAGTGGAATAGACACAAAAACAATTTAGTTAGCTGTCATTTAGTTAGCTAGCTGAGTTGGTAATTAGCAGGAGGTGCTGGAAAAAAAAAAAAACTCAAAAATTTAAACAGACAGATTTAATAAATTATTACACCATTGTGGTGTTCGCCAATAGCAACCTAGCCATTCCACAACTGAGTAAAATTATCTACTATTTCCACAACAAGGCAAGTTGGCTGGTCATAATTTGGCTAAATAGCAAACAATGAAATTAATCAGGAATAATGACCACTCCGAATCACCCTTGAAGTCCAAGAGCTTTTGCTACCTCAGTATTTATCATTGCTTTAGTTTAAGATTTGTTGCTCTCAATTTCTGATTGATCTCTTGATCACTAATATCCCTAATGTTCAGCCTTCTCTTATAATGATTCAATTCAGTTTGGTGCTTTCATGCCATATTGTGGCATGATGTATAATGGATGAGTCTAAACATTTGTGTCAAACCCAATCCAACTATTCTGATTTTCAGTAAATATTTCCTTTTAGGGTGACTTGCAGCAGTAAAAGAGCATCATGATTTGGAGTATTTGTTTTTTCTCCACTGACTCAGTAATGCTAATTCTAAATACTGCAATTTTTAAAAGCCTACTGCAGCATTAAGCAACTTGCTTTTCGACCCACTTCTATATTTGAATATAATTCATCCTACATCACAACCAAAATACTGTTTCTATTTCTTTTTGGATTAACTGTCAGATGGTAAAATACCAAGCAAAAACCTGTATTGCTAGTGTATGTTGGAAATCTATGCACTCACACCCACACACACACAAAAACATCTGAAGGAAAACATTTTAAAACACCCACAAAGGATGATCAATCAAAGACAACAATAAGCTTTGTAGTAGAATATCACTTTAAAATGGTGCCATTGAGAAACTGCTTCCATCAATGTCTTAAACACTGTCAATTTTAGCAGAACCTTTAACTGAATAAATACACTATGTATTCAAAATTCAAGTGAGGAACAAGCCCTAAAATAATAAGATTTTTTAAAATCTCATTACTTGATTGGTGAATATAAACTGGTCCAATTTAGCAAAACTCTGAAATCGACTAACCAGAAATGAAATAGACTCACCAGAGAGTGGTGCGTTGTTATTTAAATGACATTTTCCATACAACTTTTGCTTCGTCTCATTAAGACTATGGCATGATATGTATGCTCTGAGTTGCATTGTCTTTGCTTTGCATTACGCTGTTTTGGTAAGAGCAATGGCATTTGGACTGACTCAGTGGCATCCAATGCAAATGTAACAGTTCTCCATCAAGAAGTGTGTAATTGATTTGTTTTTGCAGACACCTTTGTGACATCTCTTTGAAAGGGCAGGGCCGAAGAGGGTAGAGGCTGGCCTTTTGCACGCTGACTATTTCCAGTGTTGTCCACACACACACACACACACACACACACACACACACACACACACACACACACACACACACACACACACACACACACACACACACACTTAGTTCTTGGACTTGGACACAAGAGGCCCAATTTGTCCAGCCTACTGGAGTCTACATTCAGTTAAATACTGCCAACAACTTTGGTTCTAATGATCAAATCAATGTGACTGTAAATAGAATAAAAAAAAGACAATACAAAAACAAAGCTAGCTACTATATATGAGGGAAGGTTAGGTGAAGAGGAAGGTGTGGATCCATGACCCTACCACTGTGGTATATATCATATATACCATCATGAGGATTATGGGACCCAAGTGTATGTGCAAGGAAGTAGGAATGAACATTTTGTTTGGAATCAAAAGGTCCAAAGGAACAGTGTAATATCTGAATCGGTTTAATATATAATTTATTCGTTCATCTTTAGTAATCACTTTATCGTAATCAGTGGACCCAGAGATAACTGTCAGAAATATACCCTGGATGGGAAGCCAGTCCATCACAGTGCACACATGCATTCGCACACTCTTTCAGACCTAGGGGCAATTTGTCTTTGCAAATCCACCTACTGGGATGATTTTGGGAGGTGGAAGGAAAATGGAGAACCTGGACAAAATCCACATGGGCACAGGGAGAACATGTGAAACTCCTCACAGACTGTAAACTGAGCTCTGGATCAAACTGGGAACCCTGGAGCTGTGAACTGGCAATGCTACCCACTGCACCACTATGCCAGCTCAGTGTAATATGTGCTGATTTTTATTCTTACATGAATAAGGATTGCTGATTGGCAGTGGGGACAAGCCATCCTGGATTTGTACATTAATTACACACTAACATTAATTATTTCCCCATGGGTTGGATGTTGAAGTATTATTGAAAGGGTTAATATAGACCACTTTATATATACTTTAACTCTAACAACCAAGTAAATGGATTTCTAAAGAAAACTTTATTATTAAGACTCAGTGGTTGGTTAGTCAGTAATTCAAATTAAAATGGTGGTTGTATAGAGGTTTATTTTTGTTTGTGTAGGTGTGTGTGCAATGTTGAATTACAAGAAAGTCATTACAAGATGAGTGGGAACAGAGAGTTCCTTATCTGACAATTATTGTAGGCCTGTGTTATAAGAGAGTGCTACAGTATATGCTGTATGAAAAGTCTAATTAAGGGATGTTGTCATACCAAATTGGAAAGATTTTTCAGCTGGAATATCAAAACTAGAGCTGACAACATGCCACTGTTTTCTGACTTAAAGACAATGTTTATATTGTGTTGTTTCAAGTTTTACAATAGAAAGTATTCCAAAATTCAGAACTTCCTCCACACATGTCTGTATGTCTTCCCACACATGCACATCCCACAGATTCATGGCACTTAGCAGATGCCAGACTCATGTTGAGTGTGATACTCCAAACTGCTGTGCTGGAATGAAGCTCTGACAGTAGGCTTTTTCTCTGCGCCCAGCCTCCCAACCACTTATAACATGCCAATATTTGTCACTAGAGAATTGACACTGAATAGATCCCAAATTAAAAATTGGCACTAAATGAATCCCAGATACAAATATAGTCCCAAAGTTATTTAATATAAATACAGCTTTTTGAATGGATGTTTTACTCTCAATGGTATGCCAAATTAAAAGTACTGTACATTATAGTTTGCGCAAATTAATATCTAATCAAATATAAACTATAAATTCTTAACAGAACACCACATGAGGCAACCTGCCAAGAACAGTCTTTACATCTTACTTACTGGCTCCCTTTTGTTGTAACATGCATGAGTGGGAGTACAGTAGGTGTAGACCAAACATGTGGGCCAACAATCTGTCAATAAATTCTAGCATGAGTAATGCTAGTTATTATTTCATTCATTCATTTTCAGTAAATGCTTTATCCTGTTCAGGGTTGTTGTGGATGCAGTCTATCCTGGGGCATAAGGTGAGAATACACCCCGAATGGGATGCCAGTCCATTGCAGGGCACCATGCACACACACACACACACACACACACACACACACACACACACACACACCTAGGGGCAATTTATCATAGTCAATTTACCCACTGGCATTCTTTTTTTTTTGAAAATAGGAGGAAACTGGAGAAGCCAGAGGAAACCCATACAGATGCAGGGAAAACATGCAAAACTCATGCACAGACAGTGTGTCATGTAATGGGAATGAGACGGATGAAAATGCAGTTAAAGCTTTTTAATAAAGAGAGGCAGGCAGACAAATCAAAAATGAAAGGCAATAATCGTGGTCAAAAACAGGCAGGGGGTCAGGCGATTGGCAAACATCGTAAATGAGGTGAAATGAGAATCGAGGACGAGAACAGGATCAAAATCATGAAACAGAAACAAGGATCAAAGGCTTGGTACAGGTCTGGCAGAAACACACAGAAGCTCACAATACTTCACGCTTGAACAAGGAAACACAAGGGGTTTAAATACACAAAGAAATCAAAGAGGATAACACAAAACAGCTGAGACATTAGGAAATAACCAATAACATTACAGGGGCGGAGACAGGACAGAAACCAAAACAAAACACACACGTAGACAGTAAACAAAGTCCTGCTGTTGCGTGCGCTGCTCACTCTGGCGCTCAGCGTGAGTGGAAATCTCTGACACAGTGAATCACCCTGCTAGCCCTAGCTAAGGTTAGAGCTAGGTTAAACATCACTTGCCACTTAGAAATCCATACTGGAATCCTTTTGATAATTTTGATCTTTTCACTCTTTTGATGAATAAATAAAAACAACAATCAACATATTCAGATATGCATAATTGCATATCAATATATTTGACTTTTTAACTTTGTTAATTAAATTCCAAATTACCTATATTTGCCCAATTTACCCATAGGGTGCCATTTATGGGTTCTGAGCAGACCTTTGTAGCCTTTACACAGATTTTTAAGAATACTTATTTATATATTTATATATACAGTACTGTGCAAAAGTTTTAGGCACATGCAAAGAAATGCTGTAGAGCAAAGATGCCTTCAAAATAATGAAATTAATTGTTTATACACAAAAAATACCATAAAGAGCAGTAAACAGTAGTAAATGAAACAAAGTCAATATTTGGTGTGACAAACAAATAAAAATAAAAATAAAAATAGTAGTCTCCGGTACAATTTGTGCAGTTTTATAAGGAAATTAGCTGGTAAGTTTTATTGAGCATCTTGCAGAACCAGCCACAGTTCTTCTGGAGACTTTGACTTTCGCACTTGCTTCTTATTTTTGCAGCAAAACCCAGCAACTTGCATTGTGTTTTTTGTCTGAAAAGTGATCTCTTACATAATATGCTGCTTTCTTTAATGACATACAAACATTTTTCTGTAACATTTAATTTGTTTTGGAATCTAAAATGTCTTTTTGTGCTGACTTGATAATGTAGAATTCATAAAATAAAAACTCTATAACAAAGTTTGTGCTAAAAAGAAATAGGGTGCCTAAAACTTTTGCACAGTACTGTATAGACTTACACTCACCTTCCACTTTATTAGGAATACCTGTACACCTGTAAATTCATGCAGTTATGCAATCAGCCAATCATATAGCAGCAGGGAATTTCACCCACAAAAGTCTGTAGAGTTTACACAGTTGCCACATGATTGGCTGATTAGATAAGTGCATGAATGAGCAAGCATACAGGTGTTCCTATTAAAGTGGATGGTGAGTGTATATGTCACCATTGAACACAACATAATACCTTGCAAAATAGCAGGCCTCTAAACAAGTTTTGTTTTTTTTTCCCCAGCAGAACAATTCAATTTGAATAGCTCATCAGAGATCCCAATACTGCTAACATTTGCATGATAAATGCTGTATTGGTTGTGGTCTGGTAAAACTAGACTTGCCTAGACGTGTTTATAAGATTATGTTGCATGAACAGCATTGGGAAGAATATTGCTGTACTATTTCTGGAATGATTACAAGACCTATGCTAGTTTTATTAATTGTAGACTTTGGAGAGTTGTATGAAATTATAGTATGTAATTATTTGAAAGACATATTCAGTACCATGGACAGCGACAGTGGTACATAACCACAATGTTTATGTTAATTTGCAATAGTTGTGCTTTATTTGCTGTTTTTAAAGAGCACACAATATGTGAATTTATAATACTCTGTGAGAAGTTTTGGAGACGTTTAAAATTTGGAAACTGAAAGTGTGCAACTTACCAAAAAGGCAAAGCTTTAGACATGCCAGTGAAAACAATGCCAAAATGGTAATGACGTGGCAACCACAGGCAAAAAAACCTTAGGATAGACAAACAGAAAATAAATTTTACTGAAGCTTTCTGTATTTGTGTATTTGTGACTCACCTTCTTTTTTTCTTAATAATATCTATATATGAAAAAGTATATGGACACCAGACCTTCACAAACCATTGCCACAAAAAGTTTGAAGCTTGTATTCTGTAGTATTAAGAATTCCCCTTTACTGGAGCTACGGGCCCCCTGTGCACAAAGTGAGCTCCATAAAGCCAAGGTTGGTGTGGAAGAACTCAAGTGTCTTGTACAGAGCCCTGACCTCAACCCCACTGAATACCTTTGGGATGAATTGGAACCCTGACTTTGCACTTTGCACCAGGCCCTTTGCACCAATGCTCTTGTGGCTGCTTGGGCAAATCTCTACAGCAGTGCTCCAAAATCTAGTGTAAAGCCTTTCCAGAATAGTGAAGGTTATTATAACAGAAAAGGGGACTAAATCTATATATGGATGTTCAACAAGCACATATGGGTGTGATTGGTCTGGTGTCCACATACTTTGGGCTATATAGTGTACATCAGAATTTCTGTAAAGCTGAATTTCTATAGTTAGAATAAAACTTAGTTTTGACAAAACTGACAAGCCTACCACATTTCAGTGTTAATATCCACAACCTGCAAACATCTGGACATGATTATATTTAAAGGAATCCAAATACCACCTAATCCAGGACACCTAGTCCTACTATGCTTGGAAAAAAACATAGCTCTAATAATAGCTAATAGCTCTTCTTAATAGAACTGGGCAATGATGTCTATCACAGCCTTAACTTTATCATTTTTACTTGCCTTTTTCGTAATAATAATTTGCTGATATTAATGAGGTAAAACATCCAGTACATCCCAGTCCTCCAGCTTACTCCGAGGTGTCTTTATTTGCCTTTGTGAATTATTAATTACGCTATGGAGGTGCCGCTTTGAAGTTCCATGAATTTGCTTATTAGTCTCAGAATCATTAAATAACATGAACCAAAATGCAAATGTCTTCATGGGATAAAAAAGGAGGCAGTGAATAGCTGATTAAGAAGCACATTAAGAGAAAGGACTAAAAACTTATTCTCTTTAAGCTTAATAAACCATATAGTGAATCACATTACAGTCTTTAATATCTGTCATGTGTCTGCTGAGTGTGTCTGAACATTTGTGGAGAACTTTTATTCACTGAACTGCTAACAGCTCCATGGATAGGTTTTGCAAAAGGTCACAGCAGGAGAATAAATACACATACAGTGAATATTAGTGTGGATCCTTTCACAGAAACACACACCCACACACACACACACACACACACACACACAAATCCTGCTGTAGCTTTGCTAGGCACACTTTCAAACTGCTGCGACTGAGCAGCAGCAGAGTAAATATGCTTTCCTCACTGCTATTTGCCAAATCTCATATCCTCTGCCTATGAAACAGTGCTGATTGCTCTGTAGTGGAACAACGACAGAAGGCTGATAGACCATGTAACAGAAACAACAGGCAGTATTTGAATGCAGAAGTAATAAGTTCGCACTTCCTTTTTTGTCTCCTGAACAGCCTTAGATACACAGATTCAAGTGACTTTCTAATTTATTCTTCAGGGAAAAAAACATGATTATGTTCTCTCAAATGTCATGTTGAGAACAACATGGTCTCACACTTGCCAATTTTTTGACAATTTTGTCAAAAACATTAATACATTTTAATACAAAACTTAGGTGCAAAAGCTACATTTTGGGTTTGAGGCACCTTTTATAACATATATGAACTCCATCCATATGAAATCCAACCAAATCATTCTTGTTTGTTCAAATTTGTACAAAATTGGAGGTTGAGAATCTCCAAAATGTGTATTGTTTCTTTGGCTTTCTGAATGTGAATCAATATTGTTCTTGGTTCAGAGATCATTATGTTTGTTCTTTTCAAATGGCTCTCTAAAATTGTTCATGCACACACACACACACACACACACACACACACACACACACACACACACACACACACACACACACACACACACACACACACACACACACACACACACACCTTTGGTTATGACAGGGTCAAGGAGGTGTAAATTGAATTCTGTGGTGATTTCTGCACTGCTGTTAGGATGTATTCTGATTGAGTGACCAGTTCTCACTGTGCGACAGCGTTGATTTTATATCACTTTCTGAGGCATTCCCCCCCCCCAATTGTATTGAGACACCTGTTTCTGTAGCCAGCTCACACACATTTAACTATTCAAGCTATTTGTACTTCATTAACTCGCATCTACTGTATATCTGTGTGCACACAAATAATGTTCTGATAATTGAATACAGTTTTGGAAAGCCTGTGCCCACTGTAGCCTCAGATTCCCATTCTTGGCAAGCAGAAGTGGAACCCAACATGGCTTTCTGTGGTTGTAGCCTATCTGCCGCAAAGTTTAGCCATGTTTTGTATTCTGAGATGTTTTTCTGCTCACCACAGTTGTAAAAAGTGATTATTTGAGTTACTATTACCTTCCTGCAAGTTCTAACAAGTCTGACCATTCACCTATGATGAAATACTCAAACCAGACCATCTGGTTCATCCATGCCACATTCAAAGTCACTGAGATCACATTTCTCTATTCTGATGTTTGATATGAACATTAACTGAAAATCTTGATCTGTATCTACACAAGTGTATGCATTGCACTGCTGCCACACGATTGTTTAATTGGATAAGTGCATTAACAAGCAGGTGTACAGGTATTCCTATTAAAGTGGCTGGCGAGTGTGTGAGAAAGTATAAAGTAAACCAAGTAAGGCCAATATAAAAGAAATTTCTATCCAAACGATGTGTAGAATCTGTTTAATAATCTGTTGAATCAAAGAATAATCTCAGTGTAAACATTTGAATCAGATTACTCTTACAGTTGGAATCTTTGCCTACATTTTGCAAACAGGCTTTTCTGTAATGGTGCCAACTAAGCAGTGGAGCAGGTGCAAAAAAAAGTCTGATGATGTGAGGAAATTTAAAAATAATTAAATCTCATTAGAGATTCAACCACAGAAAAAGCACGCCTCTAATAAATACCTATAAAATGTTAAGTGATGTATAATAGCAATTTTGAGCATGTACAGAAAAATATTTAAATGTTATAATGAAATATAAAAACGAACAATGTGTATGTCCTAAAAGTGATATTACATACACATCACTGAGAATTTTGATCAAGCACTTAATAACATCTGTCTGTTTTCTGTGTTTAAAATTAAACTGACAGCCTAGTGGTCATATAGCATACAATACAGTTATGCCATACCCTATGTAGTGAGAAGTGGTAGTAAAGAGGAAATCATTTGAGATTCTGCATTTAAAAAAGACTTTTAAACACATTTGAGTAGGAGAGAAATAAGAACTGAGTGAAAATATGACTGCAAGTAAATAGAGAGGAATATAAATCACAAAAGTAAATGACACAATTTTGACATTTTGATTTTCTTTGTTAAAATAAAAAAAAAAAGTTTTATGTACAGTGGGGGAAAAAAGTATTTGACCCCTTCGACTTAGTACTTGGTGGCAAAACCCTTGTTGGCAATCAGAAGAGGTCAGATGTTTCTTGTAGTTGGCCACCAAGTTTGCACACATCTCAGGAGGGATTTTGTCCCACTCCTCTTTGCAGATCCTCTCCAAGTCAGTAAGGTCATTTTCAATGCCCTGGCTGAGGGAAGGAGGTACTCACCCAAGATTTGACAGTACATGGCCCCGTCCATCGTCCCTTTGATGCGGTGCAGTTGTCCTGTCCCCTTAGCAGAAAAACACCCCCAAAGCATAATGTTCCCACCTCCATGTTTGACGGTGGGGATGGTGTTATGACTTGGGGTCATAGGCAGCATTCCTCCTCCTCCAAACACAGCAAGTTGAGTTGATGCCAGAGAGATCTGACCACACCTGACCACAACACTTTCACCAAGTTCTCCTCTGAATCATTCAGGCAAACTTCAGACGGGCCTGTACATGTGCTTTCTTGAGCAGGGGGACCTTGCGGGCGCTGCAGGATTTCAGTCCTTCACGGCGTAGTGTGTTACCAATTGTTTTCTTGGTGACTATGGTCCCAGCTGCCTTGAGATCATTAACAAGATCCTCCCGTGTAGTTCTGGGCTGATTCCTCACCATTCTCATGATCATTGAAACTCCACGAGATGAGATCTTGCATGGAGCCCCAGACCGAGGGAGACTGACAGTTTCTTCCATTTGCAAATAATCACACCAACTGTTGTCACCTTCTCACCAAGCTGCTTGGCGATGGTCTTGTAGCCCATTCCAGCCATGTGTAGGTCTACAATCTTGTCCCTGACATCCTTGGACAGCTCTTTAGTCTTGGAGAGTTTGGAATCTGATTGATTGATTGCTTCTGTGGACAGGTGTCTTTTTACAGGTAACAAACTGAGAATAGGAGCACTCCCTTTAAGAGAGTGCTCCTAATCTCAGCTCATTACCTGTGTAAAAGACACCTGGGAGCCAGAAATCTTGCTGACTGATAGGGGATCAAATACTTATTTCACTCATTAAAATGTAAATCAATTTATAACTTTTTTGAAATGCGTTTTTCTGGATTTTTTTTGTTGTTATTCTGTCTCTCACTGTTAAAATACACCTACCATTAAAATTATAGACTGATCATTTCTTTGTCAGTGGGCAAACGTACAAAATCAGCAGGGGATCAAATACTTTTTTCCCCCACTGTAATACAGGCAAATGCTGTGCTAATGTTACTTTTTGTTCAGCTTATTATTACTTTATTGTTTTAAGTATTTAGAATATAATTTTAAAATGAATGCCAGCCTTGCTTTGTACCATTACCATTTGCTCCAAATTGTATGCATTTCTTAGGAATGTTGTTTGCATGCATTTTAATGATATGGGTATTAGTTTAAAAAAATACATTGAAACTCATAACAACTGAAGTGTTACTGTGTTGTTCTTCAGTAGTTAATGATGTGAAACAGTATTACACATGGTAGTTCATTACTAATAACATTTGTGTTTTGTAATTTAAAAGAAACGATTTATTGTAGACCATTTGGGTAACACTTTACATTGAGGTTCCCTTTGTTGAGCTTTTATAAAGGTGTTCATTAATGAGTAATAACTCATTTACAAGTGCATTATAAATCATTGATAGGCAGTTATAACTGCATGAATAAAAAAAAAGTGACTAATGAAATACCTGCCAAATAGTGAGCCATTTTAACTCACATGTTATAAATGCTTAATAAATGTATTTATTCACACTTATTTGACTCAAAACCAGATTCATGATTATCATGATGTTAATTGCAAAATAGTCTGTTATAGTGTGACTGAAGGGTGTTGTACTGATTTTTCTTATTCTAATATCTCACGCCTCATGTCACTTTTCCAATCATGTTGCTTACCACACTGAAAAAACAAGATTTTGGCCCTAATTAAATTCAACATTATTAAATTTTGCTCATTTAATTAATTTCAATTTTGTTTTTGATTTTAATAAAAAATATTAATTGGTTTTTATGCATATCACATGTTTGGAACCAATCTATGTGAATGAATTAAAGTCAGAAAAAAATAAGATGGTTTCATTTGAGGTCCTCTCTGTGCATGCATGTGAATATAACACATGCACAGTTTCCTTGGCACCGGAGGGAATTTCCGGTACCACGCGGTGTGAATTGAAAACATTTTCATTCCGGTCCTGAAGTTTCATCTTTCCGACGATTTGCACAGTAAGTTAAAATTAATACCTCTGGGTTTTTCCTCCACACTTGTGATCAGTTACAGAGCAACTTATTTACATTTAGGTAATATTTGGATGCTCATTTTTGGCTATGTACCATCTATTAATTTGCAACATTGTTGTGTTTTGTTTTTTCTTTTTTTTCTTCTTTTTTTGTCATGCTATGTTTTTGTCAGTTCAATGTGTCAGTGTAAAGATTGTGGCATTCAAGTGAGAAGGCAACCTGAAATTCTCAAAAACTACAAACTTAAGCATGGCCACTTTGGGCATTGCTTCAAATGTATTAATCCAGACTGCCCTTGTATTGATATCTTGAGTTGATATTTAGGGAGTCCTTTAAATTGTTCCTTATGCATGCACTGTGTATGGATTGTATGCTTAAACATAAAGTAATATTCAAATTTGTAATATTCAGAGCTCTTTGCATTTACCTTGGTGAGGATGAGGGATGCCTAGTAAAGGAGTACATGGTGAGTCTGTTTGAACCATGCATTTTAAATCAATAGTCAACCCAAAAGTTGTCTGGCTTTTATTTCCATACACTGAAGGTGAATGGTGACCAACACTTGCTCCAAAATATTTAACGCCATTGTCAGTGTATGTGACGCATGTGGTTTAATGCAAGTCAAATTAGGTGATTCGATTCCTTTGGGTGCGATAAAAAAAAACAATGGAATTGAATCACCTAAGAAGTCTTGGAATAAAACCACACAAGTCAACTGGATTACACTGGCAATGGCTTTATATCTTTTTTGGAGCATCAAAGTTTTGGTCCCCATTACTCTTCATTGTATGGACACAACAGCTTTACAAGATTTACAAGATTTAATAACATACTCATATGCTAAAGAATAATGCCAAAAGAGATACTTTTTGACCCTCACTGCTCTTTGAGCAGTGCAGCCCAGTCTGCAGAAGACCCTCTCATCGGTAACAAGAATTGCATGCCCACAAACATAGTGAAGTATTATTTTAAGAGCGTGTAGCAGAATCGCAATTCAAGGCAATAGACACTTATAAGCAAAAAGAACACGTATATTTTAGAACAGACGAGACTTTATTGAACTATTCTACGACACAGAACCTAATCTAACACATAAACACATACACGCACACACACATACATACATAAACAGGGGTGAAAATGGCTTTCAGTAGAGTGAATGAAGTTCCGAGTTTCTAGCGTTGCATGCTATTTCACAGACCATGATCTGAACGAACCATCAACTTATTAATTTATCTTTACTTCCTTTAGAAGGGCTTAAACGTATTATAGGCACCAGATTAGCTAGATTCTGGGGTATTGTGCTTGCCTTTTGAATAGCTGTGTTGAAGGGATTTCCTTGTTACGTCATGGTGTCATCAGCAGTCTGGTCGGCGTTTGAGTGGCGTCTCGGAAGACCAATCGGAATGCTGAGTGGAATGAAGGTGGGAGGTTTGAGGAGCTAGCGGCGGCTCTAGGCTGGGTCTCCAGGCCGATGTAACGTGATCTGATTCCCCGACGTTGATTGGGGAGAATTCTCTGATGGCTCTGGAGACCCTCCGCTGACTCCGTCCTTGATATTAAGAGTTTAAGAGATGAAGAGTTCCGTGAGAAGAGAGGGCAAGAGAAGCAAGAGAGAGCGAGAGGTTCCTTTGGGTTTGGATTTTAACTCTTTCTGGCTAGAATGTTTCCTCCAATCAAACATTTTTAGGGCAGGGTGTTAGCCAGATTCTCCACCTATTATGTTAATCAGTCCATTGTCTCTGCAGATGGGCAGTCCCACACTTTTCAATGATGTGTGGATTAAACTTTGTCCCGAAATATTACATGTCCATACAACGACATTCTGCCCAAATTTCTTTACTCTTATCCTTCAGGAAATCACTCAACGAACACACACATACCACACACGACATATATTGACTACACTGACTAACTTGCCAGATATATTGACCTAAATACAAGCTCATAAAAGCTTAATAGCTACATTTGGGATTACATACATGGTTAATATGGTTCACAAAGCTCAACAGTTAGCTCACTATGGCTCACTCATATTTACTCACTAGTAAATATATGCATTAATAAAACATAAGGATTGCAGTTTTTTGGATTCTGGACATGGTTATGTGAGTGTACAGGTAATGATAATAATCAATTTACAAGATAGGTGGTGTGAATACACATGCACAACAGCATAATGATTGCAAATTCTGCGTTGTAAACAGGGTTTAAAAGCATGATATATTAAGAAATTGAATGTTTCTGTCCTCTGCCTTGTGGCTGGTGACACAGGAGGCCTGTTAAATGGGTTATGAGGGTTATGATGACTCAGCCTTGGTCCAGCTATATTAGTATTGAGTATTTCTTAGTATTAAGAAAGCCCATAGTTAATCTAGGTTGGAGTAGGTGAGATAAAGAGATTAGGTCAGAAAAAGGGGTTCCCAGAGTCTGTGTCCTTTCTATGACGTTAAATGAATGTAGAGTCTAGGGATTCTGCTGTGGTCCAGGATGGGCTTTGTTTCTCAAGGCGTGCAGCGTTCTAGGGGGGTGAATTATGACTTTGTGGTATTTCCTGGGCAGATGACCCTCCTTGACAAAGACTGGTAGTGTTACTTAAGATGGTTCCTTAGTGTCTGAGTGTAGATTCCTTATTTTAAGTTAGTTGATAACCCTGGCTGAGAGGGTCCATTGTTTTATTTCTTCCGGTTTTAATTTTGTGAGTCATATGATGCTGCTTGTGCTGAGGCCCTACACTTGTGACATCTCTTTGTTCGAGACGCCTCTTTCCAAAAAATGAATAAATAGATTTTGTAAGTAAATAAATGGGAACCACAATAAAATAATGGTGTATAGCTTATCAATTTAAAATCGTCAATCAGTTACCAATCAAAAAACAATGTCTAATAACTTATTATGTTTCTTTTTATTTGAATATAGGGCATTCAAAGAGATGACTTCTTGAAAGACCTGGAAAACGCCACCATGGTCTTTTGTCTCATTGGAAAGGAAGGAGGATAACTTGGACACTTTGAGGACATTGTTGTTGTTGCAGTGATGCTGGGTGCAATCTATGTGCTTAATTTGGCATACCCAAAAGAGCTCAAATACTGCTATGAATTTATTCAGAAAATCCTTATGCAGATGAATTCTGAAAAGTTCTTCCCTAAAGTTCTTGGACTGAAAAACAAAATAAATGTAATGCTGTAATTTTGCTACAGGTACTGATGTTCAGGTTCATACTATACAAATTGCAGTTTGTTACCTTAAATGTCAGCAGTTTTTAGCAGTTGCATAAAAAAAAGTATATTGTGCAATCCATACAGGATTTTGCAGAACCATTTATCTATGAGCTATAAATGTTAGTAATCTGTGAACGTGAACCTTAATGTAAAGTGGCTGCCTGTGAACCATTTATTCATGACTTATAACATTAGTAACCTGTGAAAGTGTACTTTAATGTAAAGTGGACACCTGTGAACCATTTATTCATGACTTATAAACGTTAGTAACCTGTGAAAGTGCACCTTAATGTAAAGTGGACACCTGTGAACCATTTATTCATGACTTATAAACGTTAGTAACCTGTGAAAGTGCACATTAATGTAACATGGACACCTGTGAACCATTTATACATGAGTCATAACTACTACTGGACGTAATTGATTCATTAATAAAATATCATGAATAAATAAGTTTGTCACCCTTTTTGCATTTAATGTTTTGGAGGATATAAAGTTTGACAAATTCATCTTGATAAACAAGAGAGATCAGTCATTTTATGAATTGCTGTGGATAAGTATCGTTCCCTGAGTTTATAGAGAACCGTAAGACATTCAGAGTTGGTTGGAAAAGTGACATGAGTAATGAGATATTAGAATAATAAGAAAAAACATTACAACACCCATCAGTCTCACTATAACAGTCTATTTTGCAATTAACATCATGATAATTGTGAATCTGGTTTTGAGTCAAATAAGTGTGAATAAATACATTTATTAAGCATTTATAATGTGAGTTAAAGATGGCTCACTATTTGGCAGTCACCCTTTTTATTTATTCAATTATAACTGCCTATCAATGATTTATAATGCATTTGTAAATGAGTTATTACTTATTAATATTAACACATTTATAAACGCTTTACAACAAGAACCTTAATGTAAAGTCTTACCACTATTTGTTTATCACTGCTTCTTTACAGCCTTGTACTTTTGTAGTTTATTGTTGTGCATTTCTCATTTTAGATCTTGGCTGGCTAAATAAAAACAACATACCAACCCTTTTCCCCTCTGAAGAGACCTATAATAACTCATATACTGTAGACATTTACATTTTAGGTGTACATTAGATAATAGATCTGTAGCTATTGAGAGCTAATGTTGATGTGATCAGTAATTAATCAGTAGTTATTATAAAATATTCTATAGTTAGATAGTAGTTCTGCAGGAGAAATGTAAGACCCAGAAAGACTCAATGTAAGATACACTTGACAGTTAATAGGAGTAAGATATGTGTTAATGAAGAACTATTTAGTCATTCCTGAGTTGTAGAACAGTGCATTATTGTAAACTGTTACTGATTTTTTTGGAGTCTGCAGTAAAAATGTACTTTAACTGTTGGTCCCAGAATCAAACTCAAACTGTTTACCTCAGTTACTCAGTGTTCCTGCAAAACACTATATATATATATTTTTTTAAAATCCTTTTCTCATAGCAGAAAGATATTCATGTTTCTTTGTGGAGGGAAGCCAGAATAGGAGGAAGCAGAGCTGCTGCTCATATGTGTAGGAGTGAATGTGCACCTGTCCCTCGACATGTGCCTCTGCCTTAGATCCTAAAGTTGTTTTGGAAGTTTTAGCCCAAACTCGGTGGTGGAAGAGAATGTAAAAAGTTGTGTATTTGCAGGCACACCCACTTCCAGACAGAACTCTTCAACAGACATTTCAAAAAGAAGTAGTAGTAGGTTGCAAGCTCACAGCTTTCCTTGCCATTGGGTCTGCAGTCCCCATGTGTGCAGAGAATGGTTCTGATAAAGAAAAAAAAAAACACACACACGCAATGAAATACAATACCAACTCACTCTCGTCTTTTGCAAGGCGAGCTTTAAATAAGCCAGAGAGGAGGCGTTGTATGTTCTAGAGCAAGTTCGAGGGGGAAGCGAGACTGTGGCTGAAAGTAGTGAGAGTGGGCTGCTCATGTTCAACACCCACATTGTGCAAAGTTTAAATATTTAAGATGTACATGTACATCACCCTGATTTGTAGAATTATGTGTGAGGATTATGCAGTTTATGCGAATGCAAAGCTCCTATTTATCCATAGCATTTAAGGTTGGTGGCTTGATTCTTAATGACCAAAGATTATTGTTAGTGTGTAATGACAAAGAAAATTGGAGCTAATTAAAAGTAAACATGGCTGTCATGGATATGCTTTTGTAATTGTCCTAGCATTAATTTTTAGTGTCTGTTGCTTATTAAGAGAGCATTAATGAAAGGCCTCCAGCAAATGCATGAGCATCAATGAGCCCAGTGTGTGTGTGTGTGTGTATGTGTGTGTGTGTGCCAGGCTTGGTGGAGAGAGGCTCCAGAAGGTAGAAGGTGTTATGGAGGGCAGAGAGAGGGTGAGAGGAAGATGCAGGGCATGGTGCCCTTTCAGCCATATGGGCACTGCTAGCACTATGGCTAGACTGAGCCTGGTCCGGCCTTATCCTCATCCCCATGTCCAACCGGAGAGAGGAGCCATCTGTGTGCTGTGCCCTCTGAGCCAGAGGGTCATCAGCTCAAACTGAGTCGACGGAAACATCCAAACTTCTTGAGGGTTTTTGCTGTCTCTCTCTCACTCTCTTCTGTCTTTCTGTTGCTTTTGTTGCTTTTATTAATTCCCCTCTTTGTAGGAGGTCTGAGCTAAAACATTTTCAGTGCTACAGCCTATAAATTGCAACAAGATTCAAAATTGCTCACACTTTAAGAGTTTAATATTTGGGGCGGCTGTGTCTCAGGTGGTAGAGCGGGTTATCCACTGATCATAGAGTTGGCGGTTCAATTCTCGGCCCACATGACTCCATGTGCCGAAGTATCCTTGGGCAAGACACTGAACCCCAAGTTGCTCCTGATGGCAGGCAGGTGCCTTGCATGGTAGCTCTGCTGTCATTGGTGTGTGAATGGGTGAATGGGTGAATGAGACACAGTGTAAAACGCTTTGTGAACCTTGAAAAGTGCTATATAAGTGCAGACCATTTAATATTTACTTTGTTATATTATGTGAACCTACACAAGAATGAAATTTTTGTAATAAAATTAAGCTACATGCAAATGAACTTCCAGAATTTAATCATTACTTTGTGATGCATGGCTTAGGATCAGGATACAAAGAGATGAAGTTTTAGATTTACCTTTTTTATTTGCCCTGTGTTTTAGGAAGATGCGTGAATATTACTATTTTTGTGCTATTTTGCTGTGGTTTTGAATTAAAGCTACAGAAAGGTGATCATGGATAATGACCACAGACTCTGTGCCCTTTTAACACAGCCTACACATGGCATTCAGCCATTGCTGTCATTCACATGTTCACGGTGAAACTACACCATATCCTCTTCGGCAGATGTGTATTTCCTGTTTAGTGTCATTGGGTCATGAACAAGCAAAGCCTTGCTGTATGTTATGGTGTGTAGTCTGCCTGAAGCAAAAGTACTGCAGCTGTATTAGTTTTGCCTAGAGATTACACAGAAAAATATGCAGTTTATGAGGTGTTTAGAAGCCAAGAACATGGGAAATCAAATTTTCTCTCTGCTCTTAACCTGACCTGTGAACTGACCTCTGCTTGACACACAGCTTTGAATTGTTTTGTGTTCTGCACTTCACGCAATATCTATTTAACAGTCCACATGGCCTAAGGATTCAAATGGCTTTATTGAAAATGTAGCCAATAAACATGATGTTCTCTCTCTCTCTCTCTCTCTCTCTCTCTCTCTCTCTCTCTCTCTCTCTCTCTCTCTCTCCTCTTTAAGTGTAGGCCTTCCAAGTTGATGAATTTTGCAATATTTGTGTAGGAGTGAATTTAATGAAAATCCTTGTGTCTGCAGATTTACACAGGGGAAAAAAAGAAATACTGAGTATTATTATCTTTTTTTAAAAATGATTTTATAAATTAATTTCCATGTTCTTTCCATATTAACTTGGGACAAATGCTTCAAATGAAAGGATGGAAATCCTTTAACACTATCACACAATCTCACCAGGCTAAATTTAGCCTAGGCCTCAATAGTCCAATAGTGCATCTAAAGATGTAACACATTCAAGAGAATCACTTTAGATATAGAAAACAGCTAAGATCCAGTTCACAGGAGTTTTAGTGAGGCTTGCCTTGGCAATCAAAGAGAAGAATAAAAGCAAACAATGTGTTTCATGTTATCGGATAGATCACTAACTAATTGGGTCCCAAAGGTCCCCAGAATGCCAGGAAATTGATGCCGATGAGCTGAGACCTTCTGCTATACTTCTCAGTGGTTTTCCGAGTCACAGAATCATGTTGTCAAATTGCGGTTGTAAGATAGCAGAGTTTTTTCAGCTGTGTCCTGAATGCCTCTTTCAATATTGGTGTTTTATCAACAATTTCCTCTGAAAGAAAAATGCAACACACAGCTTTTTCCATTATTAAAAAATGTTAATAAAAAGAGTGTGTTTGTTATTCAGGAGATAGAAATGAATTTTTGATTAGAGCTTTTGCGTAGTCGGGTCTCAGGCAGTGTCTGCGGTTCTGAAGGGGGTTTGAGCATTCAAATTAGATTAGACATTAATAAATATGGAAATATGGGTGGCTTTCTCATTGTCAGTCCAATTTGACTTTATCCAAGTGTATAATTCTGCTTGATTTTTGGGGCTGGATTGTGCTCATGTCCAGGTTTTTCTGAGAAGCTGCGAGACAACGAAGAGGCTCTGTCTGCACAGATCTCTACACCAAACCGAACCAGCCAGCTCCCTGGGCCTACTGCTAGAGAGAATGGCACAAATTCAGCAGTTCTGGCAGCTAAAGATATTACAAAAAGAAAAACAAACATTCAAGTAAAGGAGTAACTGAACATTATTAGCATTTTTAATGGTGTTCATATGCTACTAATATTTAAATACACTGTATTAAGAAAAATGCTGAAATAATTATGAGATCTTAAAACACTAATTTGGCAAAGTCTAAATAAGGAAAAACCTATACTAATGCTATGAAATAATTTAAAATGCTATGTCATATGACCAGCATTTCTGGCTATCAGCTTATTATGCCATGCCAAACACAAAATATACTGTATAATAATCTGTGATAAATGTGGAATAAACATTGATATATGTAGGTGAAATGAACACATACATACACTCCATTCATGTGGCAACAGCACAATACATAAATTCATGCAGATACAGGTCAAGAAGTTCAGTTAATGGTCACATCAAAATCAGAATGGGGGAAATGTGATCTCAATGACTTTGGATGGGTTGGTTTGAGTATTTCAGAAATTGTTGATCTCCAGGGATTTTCCAACCCAGTCTCACAGAACGTTGGTACGCAATATAAGCTTGTGCCATGAACATTGATAATAAATGTATAAAAGGTGCTGCAATTCGGTTGCATTCCAATGATTTTTTGTGAGACTGGGATGGGATTTTCAGTCTGTCGAGTTTATGCAGAAAGGTACAAAAAAAAAATTTAAAAATAAAAAATAAATAAAAAACATTGAGTGCCTTAAAGGAAATGCCTTGCTGAGGTCAGAGGAAAATGCCCAGATTGGTTTGAGCTGACAGGAAGTCTATTGTAATGCAAATAACCACTCTTTACAACTGTGGTGAGTAGAAAAGCATCTCAGAACCACAACATATCATACTTTGAGAGGGATGGGCCACAGCAGCAGAACACTACATTGAGTTAAACTCCTGTCAGTCAAGAACAGGAATCTGAGGCTACAGTGGGCACAGGCTTACTGAAACTGGACAGTAATAACAATTACAAAATTTTAAACATTTAACTAATTTCATACGTGAATTTTAAAAGAATCTGTATAATTTGGCTCAGGGGATGGTTTAGCATGGACAGAGAAAGGAAGGAAGTGTCAGAGAGAACAAGTAGGAAAAAGGAACATTTGCACCTGTGCATTATTAATGGCAGCCTATTTACTGTATGTGTCTGTTTATTCTTAATAGGCTGTGGATGACTAGTGAGAAATGGAGAACCTGCAGAGATAGTGAGGTACCGATGGTCAACCTGAAAGTGTATGAATGTGCTGTCCCACGCAGAGAGTGCACAAGTGAAAAGAAAATAACATTCCACAAACAACCAGTGTGTTACAGCCATAAATCTGTAGGTTTTATATAAATGACAGTTCAGCCAAATAGGTTGTATAAAAATTGCGATTATTATCATACATGAGGACATGACAGCACAACACTCCCACATTCACAGTGTCACAAAGAGACAATGGCACTACAAATCAAAAGGAGTACTTCCATTAGCCAGGTTTTGACAAAATAAACAATGGAGGATTGCACTTCTAGGAAAGTAAGGTTCATGCAATATACCTCACTGACCCTCTGAGTTTGTCCTAGAGAGGAGAAAGCAAGGAAAACAGAAGGCATGGCCAAAATGTCATCTAGCCCACAGGCCGAGCAGCTCAAGAGGCTTAAGTTGTGATATTTATCCTGGAGGTCTGAAGGGGAGAGCAGATGGGAAAAAAAGAAGGGAAAAAAAGAAAAATGTGTAATTTCATGGTGCCTTCAGGGGAAATTTGATTTCTGCTGGGTGACAGGTTGATAAATAGCAACACAGCAAACACAGTGTCCTCCCAAACTCGAGTCTGAAAAGAAGCCTTTGTTAGAGTCTGTCAGGAAGAAAGAAGAGACTTTCTTTACCACATACAGTAAATGCTGTAGAAACATAAATGGGTGTGGAGTTAAATGAGGTGGAAAATTATTGACTCTCCCATGAGTGTTGTTTCTTATAGATATTGCCATATGTTTTAGGTATGAGCCTACAGAGAGGCATTTACATTTTTTTTAATCCCATCATCATCCTTTTGCATTACTCATCTTACTTTCACTGTATACAGTAAAGAAAGGAATAAAGGAAGGTTTAATTGTTCTTTCAGGCACTTTATTTATTTTGCAGTAAAAAAAAAAAAGCACATGGGGTTTCTGCTACCTCACCATATTTAATATACTACTCACTATATCTCAGTATAATTAGTATTTTACATTCATTATTGCAGCGATTTGATCCTGAGCTCAAGTCTGTGTGGAATTTCTGTGCATGTTCTCCCCAAGTCTGTGTGGGTTTCCTCCAGGTTTCCTCCCATCTCCCAAAAACAAGCCAGTAGGTGCATTGGCTGTGATAAATTGCCATTAGTTGTCAATAAGTATGCAAATGTGTGTGTGCATGGTGCCCTGCAGTGGACTGGCATCCCATCCAAGGTGTTTTCTCACCTCATGCCCATGCCCAGTGTTCCTGGGATAGGCCTCGGATTGGTTCCTGAAAATGAATGGAAAAAATAAAAAATAAAAAATAAAATAAATTAATTAATTAATTAATTAAAAAAAAAAAAAAAACATATATATATATATATATATATATATATATATATATATATATATATATATATATATATATATATATATATATATTCTAGCATTTATGCCATTCAGTATTTTCTCTCACTATAACATATCTCCAGTTCTTGCTTACTCGTACTTTGTGAATTATTCAAAGTCAAATCATGCTCATTTAATCTGACAAAGGCTTCTATAATTCATTATGGGGTCTAAACAATTATATTGTCTTGCCCTTTATTTGCAATGCATCTATGTTTAATGTGCTTTTTTACACAGTGAATAGAAATGACTTCTTTGATTAAAAATAAAATCTATTCTCTGAGTGAAGAGGTTGTTACAAGCTTCCCTGTTAAGATGATGAGCTTAGGCCAGGGGAATTTCATCCTTCCAGAAGAGCCATAAATCTTGCATGCTCGCTCCATTAAACACCTTGCATGCTAAATAACCTAGTAGGATCCTCTTTTCATGCAAACAGTCAAGTACTGGTGGATCATAGTGTTCTATCTCCTGGTATTTGCATGATTGTTTTGACATCATTTGGAAATAGGTTTACTCCGCATCTCCCTCTGGCATCCCTTGGTAAAACTGGCATACATATTATATGATGCAGCATGCAATTCTACCAGAATGCTTACATCTTTCCTTAACCTTTCCATGGTGGTTTTAAAGTACATGTTGCTAAGGTTTACTGTACCATTATTTTGCTTATAGGCCACCAATTCAGATTTAAGAAGCACTGAAAGCTCTTATTTGTAGTCCTGCACTACCTCCTACCTTCCATTTGGTTTTGAGGTCAAAAGGACCCATTTTACATTTCCACTAATGTTCATGTAATTGGATCTGAGAGTAATAAGTTAACAGTTAAAAAAATTACTGAGAGACTCCTGAGGGGCATGACAGAAAAGTGTTCACCCTGTCAACAGGAGTTTGAATCCAGAGAATGCTACAGCCATCCGTGACTGGGAGTCCAACTAGCTATTGGGTGGGAACTGGCAAATGACCAAACTGGGAGAATTGTTTTTTGGGGTTTTTTTAAGGAGTGTCTGAGATCATGAGGCAGTGTTGTATTCTCTCCATCTCTAATTTCTTATTTTACATTATACCTCTGTCATACGTTCATTCCTACCCACTAAGCCATGCCATTGTGTACAACATTAATTAATAGATAAACTAATTATGATAAACATTGTATGTTCTAGACATCTCATAAGAATGTACCTATGTACTGTTCTGTTCAATGTACTGTTCATGCTTTGATCATCAAAAGTACTGTAAATCATATTGTTCAACTCTATGAGTTTTCTGTGAATACGAAAGTCAGATACAAGCATCTTTGTTGGAGACACTGCGTTTGTGGAGGATCAAAATTTTTCTAGGTAAAATTATGGATTAATTTAAAGTGAGCTTTAAGCGTAACAGATTATTCTTATCAGGAGCAGATTTTCTTAACAACAGAGAATATACAATTAACAAAAAATATTGCCATTATTTTACTAATTCAAGCCAGAATTGCAAAATAAAAGTGTGATGAAATAGCCTACATTTTATTTTAAATTTTTTTAAACTATGTCTTGCTTACATGTTACATAGTATTAAATTTGACAGTGAAGAAATTAATGTCTGCATCTTCAGTCCATAATTTTCAGGCTTAAAGACAAGTGCTTGTGTTTAAAGGCAGTGGTCTAGATATTGAGAAACCCCATGTCTGATGCTTCTACTCACAAAAAAATAATAATAATCTGGCATCTTTGGAGGCAGAACTACACACAGCTTATTTGCATAATCTGAATGGTGCAGAAAATCCAGAAAATCAATTTAAGCAAGTGAGTAACCCAACTCTGAATACATGTAACTTTCTGCATGTAAATACTGATGTCTCAGACTTACAGCCGAGGCCAAAAGTTTTGAGAATGACACAAATATTAATTTTCACAAAGTCTACTGCTTCAGTGTTTTTAGATCTTTTTGTCAGATGTTACTAACTGTTACTGAAGTATAATCACAAGCATTTCATAAGTGTCAATGGCTTTTATTGACAATTACATGAAGTTTATGCAAAGAGTCAATATTTGCAGTGTTGACCCTTCTTTTTCAAGACCTCTGCAATTCGCCCTGGCATGCTGTCAATCAACTTCTGGGCCACATCCTGAAAGATGGCAGCCCATTCTTGCATAATCAATGCTTGGAGTTTGTCAGAGTTTGTGGGTTTTTGTTTGTCCACCCGCCTCATGAGGACTGACCACAAATTATCAATGGGATTAAGGTCTGGGGAGTTTCCTGGCCATGGACCCAAAATGTCGATGTTTTGTTCCCCGAGCCACTTCGTTATCACTTTTGCTTTGTGGCAAGGTGCCCCATCATGCTGAAAAAGGCATTGTTCGTCACCAAACTGTTCTTGGATGGTTGGGAGAAGTTGCTCTCTGAGGATGTTTTTGTACCATTCTTTATTCATGGCTGTGTTCTTAGGCAAAATTGTGAGTGAGCCCACTCCCTTGGCTGAGAAGCAACCCCACACATGAGTGGTCTCAGGATGCTTTACTGTTGGCATGACACAGGACTGATGGTAGCGCTCACTTTTTCTTCTCCGGACAAGCTTTTTTCCAGATGCCCCAAACAATCGGAAAGGGGATTCATCAGAGAAAATGACATTACCCCAGTCCTCAGCAGTCCAATCCCTGTACTTTTTGCAGAATAGCAGTCTGTCCCTGATGTTTTTCCTGGAGAGAAGCGGCTTCTTTGCTGCCCTTCTTGACACCAGGCCATCCTCCAAAAGTCTTTGCCTTACTGTGCATGCAGATGCACTCACACCTGCCTGCTGCCATTCCTGAGCAAGCTCTGCACTGGTGGTGCCCCGATCCCGCAGCTGAATCTACTTTAGGAGACGGCCCTGGCGTCTTGGGCACCCTGAAGCCTTCTTCACAACAGTTGAACCTCTCTCCTTGAAGGTCTTGATGATCCGATAAATGGTTGATTTAGGTGCAATCTTACTAGCAGCAATATCCTTGCCTGTGAATCCCTTTTTGTGTAAAGCAATGATGGCTGCACATGTTTCCTTGCAGGTAACTATAGTTAA
Organism: Cranoglanis bouderius; assembly: GCA_023630585.1. Taxonomy (NCBI): domain Eukaryota; kingdom Metazoa; phylum Chordata; class Actinopteri; order Siluriformes; family Cranoglanididae; genus Cranoglanis; species Cranoglanis bouderius. The sequence continues at coordinate 7,554,483 of CM042550.1, read as the reverse complement.
CAGAGAAAGAACAATAATTTCAAGCACCACTCTCCTTTTAAAGCTTCCAGTCTGTTATTCTAACTCAATCAGCATGACAGAATGATCTCCAGCCTTGTCCTCATTAACAGTCTCACCTGTGTTAACGAGAGAATCACTGACATGATGTCAGCTGGTCCTTTTGTGGAAGGGCTGAAATGCAGTGGACATGTTTTTTTGGGATTAAGTTCATTTTCATGGCAAAGAGGGACTTTGAAATTAATTGCAATTCATCTGATCACTCTTCATAACATTCTGGAGTATATGCAAATTGTCATCATAAAAACTGAGGCAGCAGACTTTGTAAAAATTAATATTTGTGTCATTCTCAAAACTTTTGGCCATGGCTGTATATGAGCAGGGGTCCCTTACAGATCTCAAGGAATTTAGGACTGTCCTCACATGCTGCATGTGCTGCTCCAATTGTTATAGATTATCGTCATCTACATAAACAGCAGCACGTGTGCAGAAGGGCCATTGCATGTGGAGTTGAAACAATTAGGCATTGAAACGAAGCTGGTGCGCCGAAAGCCAGAACAGAAGCACAACAAATTAGTGTAAACCAAATGGGGTAGATAAAGCCATTTTTTCCCTTGAACACTGGTAATAAGGAAATATGTCAGTAGGTCTTGGTCTCAAAATCTTGGTCGAATTTTGAGACTGTATTTCAAAGACACCACTCCCCTGAATGAGAGTTGGAACAAGGCCATCCCTTTCCTCTGGGAGAGAAGGAACCTGAAGCAGGATTATTCAGTGTGGCACAGGGAGACTAGGATATGCTGGAGACAGCACAGAAACAGGTGTTCTCTGACATGCTTTAGCCAGCAAAATCATTTGTTACTGCATGTCCTCTTTAGTCAAGGAAATAATGTGCCTTCTATGTCTGCACAGAAAAGCAGTTTTAAACAGTTTGGAAGTTGAAAATGACATGCGTGTAGAAGTAGGGAATTATGCGAGAGAAAACAACACTAGGAGACTAGGAGAGGACTTAGATGTCTTGTATATTCATAGGCTGACTCTGTATTTTGATATTCAAGGGTTACAGTGTAAAACTCATCATGCACACGTTGGGTAACACACACACACACACACACACACACACACACACACACACACACACACACACACACACACACACACACACAGCCCAGGCCATATTGGAAGAGGTATATGCAAGAACAAGTTTCATAAATTAACCAAGCAATTAGACAGTAGTCATGTTCAAGTGCTGAATACAAAACAAAAATTGCTTTTGATGTGGGACACACTCTTTCTGTCCCTCTCTCTCAGTTCAGTTGAGAGTGGCTTTTTCTCTTTATTACTATATTTATAATAAGTTACAGTTTTGCCAAATCGTTTACTGTAAATTAACACATAAAAAGTCTGAAGGTTTGAGTCAAAAGTATTTAAATCCATATTTTTTATGAATCAGTTCACTGAAAACAGCAAAATTATATTTTATATAAATTGTCAATACAAAATAATATATTTATATTTGTATAGATTAAAATATTCATATATTTCCTGCCCATAGATTTGGCACTCAACTATATCCAAATTCATTTATAAAATAAATCTATTTATACTATTTTCACACCTGTTTGACATCGAAGCTTATATATTTCCTATTGAGTCACCTGAAGCATGATCAGCTTTAAAAATTTATTCCTCTACATTATCACTTATTGAAATAAGTTTATGTAGGCTTGATGTTGATTTAGCCCATAATTATGAGTTACCTCACTCATCTTGTTTCCTTGATTAAATTTGTTTGGCAGCATAAATTATGCACTACATATATTGTGGCATTTAAATTCATGTTTTTAATTTCCCTTAAGCCTTTCAAAACCTTTTTTTTAACCTTTGCCTATTTATTTGGGATGTAAAAGATTATGAACACATTATTCTGAATGAACAGATAATGAGTTCTAAATAGATAATGTATGAATAGAAAAACTGTTCAGTTTAATAAAGCTTGCCAGAAAGGTTTACAAGGCCTTTAGTTGAGCGCTAAGATTTGTGCAACTAGGTATTTGGGATGGGAAAAAAAAGGTGTGAAGGTTTTTTTTTTTTTTTTTTTTTTTTTTTTTTTTTTTTTTTTTTTTTTTTTTTTTTTATGCTTCAAGTGGTCAGATATGAAGCTTGTGGATGTGAGTGAGGAGTCAGATATGAAGTTTAGAAGACAAAGTAAGAGCACATTCATTAACATGAACGTGGGTTTTGTGTGATGCAGTTGAAGTGTTCAATCATTCATCCTTAGTAATCACCTGGTCAGGGTCATAGTGGTTTAAATTAACCTGTTAGTCTGATTATATTTTAGGAAATAATACCAACAAAATTATTTTTATAAAATATCATGGGCAGATACAAACAAAAGATAATTCCATAGTCAGAGTGGTAGGGTTTATACTGAAATTTTAAAAAAATAAATAAATAAATAAACACCTCTGGTTTAAATCCAAAAACAGGTTTCATCCCTAATACTTATTTTCAGAGGAGACGTCATTATTGTCATGGGAGGGCAACAGAGGGGAAAAGACTATGCAGAATAGTTAAAAAGTAGAAAGATAAAATAGACTTTATCTTCATTCACAGGTTTTAATGAAAAGACTGCCCTATGTGGTGCCCATATACAAAAAAGGGGGTTTTTACCTAATAGAGGGCAGTCTTTTGGCACTATTAGAGGAAAAAATAGCAGTAGATAATGCATCCAATACAATTTTCACAAGGACTATTCTGAATGGCTAGGAACTGTCATTACAATGCATTATGCACTCGGCATTTAAACAAATCACATCAATCCTCAGAAAATACTCAAGCTGCATGTTTTCTTCTATCTTTATTCTCATTGTCATTTATGCTGCAAGTGGCTGTAAGTATCTGTACATTGAGGGTCAATAATGGAACTCAAGATTTCAGGTTGGCGTCAATCAGCGGTCTCAGCAAATCACATTTCCTCATGCTCGTCAGCATCTTTTGAATAAATATTAGAAGAAATTATTTTCTTTGCATATCCCAGCTTGTTAGGAACCAAGAGAGGGTTAAGGGTCTTGCTCAAGGGCCCAACAGTGGCAGCTTGGTGGTGCTGGGGCTTGAACCCCAGACCTTCTGATCAGTAACCCAGAACCTTAACCTTTGAAAGAAAAAAATCATGTAGAAATCTGAGCACCATTCAGGAATATATTGCAAGTAATTGGGTACATTTCTAAGCCTTATTTTTAGGTTAAATTTGAGGAAAGTAATGGAAACTATTGGGAAAATTATAGATTATGAAACCACAGAGGACAACAGGTTCAGCTCAGCTGGATCTCAAGAGATTTTGTTTCCCTGGATTAAAATGGCAGGGTATGTCACATTCATATTGTGGAAATGAGCTAGATAGAGAAGGCCAAGCAATAATAATCTATTTAGGCATTCCTTTTCTCCAATTTGAGCATGCCCCCCTGGGCTGTATAACCCATGTTTCTTTGTATCTGCATTTTCCCAGTTCCTAGTTTCATTATGTCTAATTTTACATGAATACTCTTTACTGTTTTTCTAGTCATGGGTAGCACCATATCTTCAGATGTTGACCTCTGCCTATATTCTGGAATAAGTGTGATAGATTTGCGTTTCACCTATCAATCTGTGTTTTGAACCATGCTGATCTCAGGCTTCATTCAAAGCTCAGCATCAGTAAAGCAAATAAGTACTTCTGGAACCCATTCATTACATTACAGACTCAGATGCTAAATTATTCAACTGGATAGGCAAGGGATGATATACTGCATATATTTACATAGTATATCTGCACTTCTGTCTGAACACACAGAGATTACAACATCTATGGCACTATCATCCATTGTAAACTGTACAATGCTTTTTGCTTTAAATATTTTGCAAATATGTGAATAGCCCCTTGAATAAATGCCAACTCCGGAACTATTGGCACCTAAAAATAAATATATTTGTTATTCTACACAAGAGGTGCAAATTCAGTTTTGGTAAAATGTGATTTTTCCATCTTCTGATAATCTATGTTTGGGTTGAATTATAAGTAAAATTACACTAAAAACTGACCAAAATAACTGCACTATGAAACACCCTTTATACTTTATTGTCATGTATTTGTTCATGAAATTACAACTATCAGGATCACCATCATTTGTACATGAACATAAAATGTTGTTTTTCTCTATGAATTAGTGTCTTTCTCCATTACAGTACATACACCATGAAGCCATTTGGCTGGAGCCCATGAGGCTGGCAGTATCCTCCTTTTGGCCAAGCTGTTTGAGTGCATGACTTGGTGCTCTGGAGCAGAACCATGGACAGGCAATGTGACATTTGTTGCTGGTGAGGGTTCAGAGGAGCACTGGCCAGTGTGAAGAAAGAGACCACAGGCCTTGAGGCCTCCTGAGGCCACATGGCCATGACACATCCTCCCTGCTGCCACTTCAACACTCCTTCATCTGGTGCAGCAGAGCCCTCTCAACAGCCCTCTCACTACCCTCCAGTAGGGTGGTTCATTGGGGATTAATTAGGACACACAGAGTTGGCCAGAAACCTACGTACACAAGGTGGTTAATACAATTCAATCTAGATCACCAACCTATCATGTTCCTGAAGAGTCTTATGAGGAAATAGCAAAATAAACTGCAGGAATCTTATTCATTGCTTCATTAATTCATTCAGTCATTCATCTTCAGTAACTGCCAGTAAGTGCTTTGTGCACTGGTGTACTGAGCAACAGACGTTGAATGGGTCGGCCAGGGAAAACAACAGCTGATGACAGAAACATTTTGAGAGCTGTGAAGGAAAACCCAAAAACAACAGTCAGTGACATCACCTTCAACCTTCACAGGGCAGGGGTGAAGGTATCCCAATCCACCATTCAAAGAAGACCTGGAGAGCAGAAACATAGATGTCATACCACAAGATGCAAACTACTCGTCAGCAGTAAGAATCAAAAGCCAGATTGGAATTCGCAAAGAAATACAGAGATGAGCCACAATGGTTCTGGAACCAAAGTGATGGAAAGGCCAAAGTGGGGAGAAAGAAAGGATCTCATATATGAAACATGGTGGAGGTAGTGTCATGATTTTTTTCCCCTTATACATGAGCTATAGATGCCCACAATTGGCTACAGTCACACTGTGCATTTTTGGACCCCACATTATTATTGAATGCAAATATATATCCTCAGAAATCAAACTCCTATTCATAGAGCAAAGATTTAAGAGCAGAAATATAGAGGCCATACCACAAGATGCAAAAGATACAAGAACAATCCTGAATTAGATACTATCTTATTGAAACCCTTTTTATTTATTGTTGGTAAGTTAGCTGGCTTTGTGTATATGTGTAACTTCAGTTATTTTATCCTTATTTTGTCTAGAAATGACTAAATTGTTAGCAGTATCAGAATTTTTACTGCTAATCTTATGGTTCTTTGTCAAGCCAATTTCAGAAGGAGAAGTGAGCTGCAAATTTCTACTGCTGTGTAATTTCTATTGTGGCCTCTGACTTCAGAAATGCATATGGGATTTACTCTTAAATCATGCTTAACATGGCAAATTAAGTCAAACAGTCAGGACTGAACAGTATCTGTGTGACATAAAAGTGTGCATGTGTGTGTGTGTGTGTGTGTGTGTGTGTGTGTGTATACGCGTGCGCATGTGTGCGTGCGAGAGAGAGAGAGAGAGATGTATGTTTAGCATGTGTTATTTGTTTGTGTACGAGTGTGTTGGGGCAATCAGTGAAACAAGGAAAGATATTCACTGTGGATGGAGAGCAGCAGGATCTTTCAGTAGGGGTGGCAAGAGGTTCAGGGAGGAGCAGATGGCGAGAGAGAGAGAGAGAGAGAGAGAGAGAGAGAGAGAGAGAATTTTAAAATGATGTTTATTACAAAAGCTCAAAAGTGGAACACCAATAAATAAATAAAATGAATGGTATTCCATTAATTAAAAAAAAAAAAAAAGGAACTACATCATTTACTTAAGACAGGGTACGTGCAAAAAGAAGTTCATTTTCAACAACACAACACAGCGCTCCTTTATAACACCAAATCCTTTCAAACATTATCAGGTTTTCTGTCTTCTTATAAAAGAGAAAGTCAATTAAAATCCTAGACTTTATCATCGCTGTAAACCCCATTATTGCATTGTGGCTTCCTTTTTGTTCGACCTTATTTTTTCTACTGATATAAATGGCCATCTTTGCTTGGCCCAGGATGAAGTTTAAAAGTTGACATTCAGCCTGCCTTGTACATGTATATTTCACACCCAGGATAAAAGTTTGCATTGAGAACATTTTAGTAAAACAAGAAAAAACAGTCTGCAAGAAAATAAAAGGGGGTTTTAGTCTGGAACACTGCATAAAAGTATGAAAAATGGTCTCCATCTGGAGGCAAAAAGGACACTCATGACCTGTCTCTGGACACAGGATGGAGATAAAACCATTAACAGCGATAATTCCATGTAAAATTCTCCACTGTATATCTCCAGCTCTTTTAGTTAATGGAGGCTTGTACAGTGCTCTCCATTGTGGTCGCTCATCCTCACTCAACCCGAGGACAGAGCGCCAGGGTGTGTCAACTCTTCCATTGAGCAATTTCTTGTTAAAAACCTTCACACAAGCCTTATAAAGTGTTTTACCAGAAACAACATCCAAGTTCATATTTAAAATGTTAAAAAGGATCCTCTTCATCTGGAACCTCCATTCCTCCACAGTACTCCACCAGCATTTCTTTTTCCTCACCTGAGAGGAGAAAGTTCCACTTTTGGAGTAGTTGTGCTACAATCCGTACAGATCTCAGTCCTAGACGTGCAGCTACTCTATTAGTGTTCTGAAGGTTGTGGCCAGCCAGGTCCACCAGGTGTCCTAGAGTGGTGAGACCAGACATGAGGAGGGTCCGAGTGAACGCATTGCCTACAATGTCCAGATGTGCTCCATGAATCAGGGGCTCCTTTAGCAGCCAGTACAAAGAATCTGTGGTTGTAGCCCTTTGGACCCTAAAGAGTTTCCACACTTTGAAAAGATTATGGTAAAAAACAGGTAAGTTGAAGGTGTTCAATCTTCTTGGGTCAACTATGAATAGAGACTTGTCAAGTCTCCAAAAGTTCTTAGGATAGCACTGGTCACAGGTTTCCAACTAAAAGGCATTGAACTGGTTAAAAATGTTTGTACAAACTGTAAACGGAAGGCAGCGGTTCTGCTCTGTAGGTGCACAAGGCCTTGCCCCCCTTCTTCTTTAGGTAAATATAAAACACTGTGTGGCACCCAGTGTAGCTTGTCCCAAAAAAAATCCAGTAAAATTGACTGAACTTTTGCTAAAAGTGTCATTGGTGGGTCGATGCAAGCTATTTTGTGCCAAAAGGAGGATGCTACTAGATTATTAATAATTAATGTGCATAAGACATTTTGGAATCAGCCATTTCCATTTGTCTAGGCGACCTTTTATTTTTTCAACAGCCCATTCCCAGTTTTTTTGCACAATTAGATCATCGCCCAGATATACTCCAAGATATTTAAAACCTTTTTTTTTCCAAAACAGTCCTCCTGGGAGTTTTGGTACATCAACTGACCACTGTCCAACTAAAAGGACTTCACTTTTGTTCCAGTTGATTTTTGCTGACGATATAATTCCAGAATCTTTGGAAACATTAAGTAGTATATCCACATCTCTCTGTTCATCAAACATTATCACAACATCATCAGCATAAGCTGAAAAACGGAAGGCGTTTGGACATTCAGGGATTGAGAACCCTTTTAAATCAGCTCTCAGTTTGTTCAAGAGAGGATCTATTGCTAAGGCATAGAGCATACCAGACAGACAGCACCCCTGCTTTACTCCCCTACACACCTTAAAAGGAGCACATAAGCCGCCATTAAACTTCAGTACACTTTCAATGTCACAATAGAGTTTTTTATTTTGTCAGTAAAATTAGTGCCAAAACCAAAAGCTTTTAAGAGTTTTCCACATATAATTGTGTTCCTCCCGATCAAAAGCTTTCTCCTGATCTATGGAGATCAAACCCATATTCAGTCCAAATAATTTTGAGACGTCAAGAATGTCTCGAATTAAGGAGATGTTGTCGAATATGGACCTCCCAGGTATGCAGTAGGTCAGTATGATCAGTATGGACAATCTCTTCCAGAACGTTTCCCAGCCTTGCAGCTAAAACTTTTAAGAGCAGTTTATAGTTGCTGCATAGTAAGGACACAGGTCTCCAGTTTTTTATGTTAGTGAGGTCCCCTTTTTTTGGCAACAGCATGAGGACTGCCCTCCTACAGCTCAACGGTAACAACCCTCTGCTTAAGCTGTTGTTCAGGTCTTCCAGTAAGTCCTCTCCTATGGTAGCCCAGAAAGACTTATAAAATTCTGCTGGAAGTCCATCTATACCAGGTGCTTTACCACCATCCATATGCTGTAGGGCTTTTTGCAGCTCTTCCATGGTTACTTCCCCACTGAGTGCTGCATCTATGTCTTTTGAGACTTTAGGCAGTCCTCCTAGGAACCTCTGCTCTGTCTCTGTCGCCTGGTCCTCTCTGTATTCACCAATATACAGTTTTTCATAAAAACTGACTAATCTTTGGCGCATTTCGGCTGGCTCAGATAAAATAGCTCGTTTCAGAGTGCAGGTTGTGGATAAAACGTTTCTGTCCATTCTTTTTCTCAGGGCTAAAAAAAAAATTAGAAGGCGCATCCATTTGGTCCACATTCTGGAAGCATGACCTTACTAGTGTCCCTTGTACTTGTGACTGAGCCAATTCCATTGTGACATTTGCAATGGTCCCACCACTGTTGTAAAGATGTAAAACTTCCCTTTTCTATTCTGAAACTGTTCCCAAAAAAATGTAAAAGTGTGTCTAAAACGTTGGTCATTTAATAAGGATGTATTGTATTGAAATGCCAATATGCACTCTTTGGCTTAATAGAGCTTAACCATACTATGCATGACACTAAACTGTGGTCTGAAAAACCAGCAGGACTAATGAAACAGTTTTTAATAGTGTTTAAATGGTGTTTAAAAACATAAAATCTGTCCAGCCTTGCAAGAGACATGAGTTTGTTGCAAACATGAGCCCATGTGTACTGTTTCTGAGCTTTATTAAAAGATCTCCAAACGTCAGCCAATTCATGTTTTTTGACTGTATGGATGAGCCGTTTGCGAGAAGGCATGTGGGGCTCTATGTGGTTACGGTCATTGTTTTCCAATGGGCAATTAAAATCACCACCGACAAATAAATATTCTTCATTATTGCAGGTTTCTAGTGTTTTGCATAGTTTGTCTAAAAAACCCAATCTTTCTACTGGTGAAGTTGGGGCATATACACAAATAAAAACAAAAACTTGTTTCTCAAATTGGGCTCTGACGTTTAACAGTCTGCCACACACAATCTCCTCTGAGCTGTAGGAGATTGGAGTAAAACTAGCTACTCCTCCGCTAGTGGAAGTGTGGTGGCTCAGGCAAGAAAGGCCAGCCCATTCTTGTGTCCAGTCAACAACAATTTTATTATCACTATGGGTTTCTTGCATAAACAATATATCCACTCTTTTCTGCCTCATCATTTCATACAACTGTGCTCTCTTCTTACTGTCTCTTGCCCCATTAACATTTAAGGATGCAATATACTGTAAATGTTCTCCATGACAAAACAGAAGAGAGTAAACAGCAATAAAGTTGCGAACAGCCAACAATGACTGAAAGAGTTAGGACGTTTCACTGTCATCATTATTGAGCAGATTGTTAAGTTTTGTTACAATTTTCTTTAAATGATACACTTCTTTATCTTCAAAACACCCTTCACTCATTAGTCGCTTTATTGTTTCAAAAAGTCTTCTAAGGTCTGGGAAGTAATCACTGATTTTTACCATTCTCATGTTTTTAGTCACGTTCAGAAATTGTTTAATTTCATTTACATTGTAGTCTTTGCCAACCCATCTGTTCACAGTGGTGACTGGAACATTAGGAACAGAGAAACCAACCTCATTTTCTATATTATCACATTCACTTTCCACATGTTCTTTTTCTACTTTTTTGCTTGTTTTACTACTGCATCTTTTTCGTTCTGTTTTCTCTTTGTAGGTGTTTTAAAAACAATCTGCTCCACTTCCATCATTACAGCTTCTGTGTTTCCTCTTAAGAGGGAATCCATCTCATCAGTAATTTTATCTTGTGTGTTAGTTATAGCACCCTCAGTTTCTTGCCCTGCACTATTCTCTTGTGAACACTGCTGAGCCTGTACATTAATCTCAGTGATGCCAGTTTCACTCACCCTATTGCTGGGTACTAGGTCAGTTTCAGTGCTTATTACATCAGCAGATCTCAACTCTTGCACCTCAAGATTCTCCTTTGTAGCTTTCACGGACACCCCTGTAACTGTTCCGAGGCCAGAGAGTCTTCCCCGACCACACCGTCTGATTGAGCAGTCTGTTTCGGCCTGTCACTACCCCGAGCTGGAACACCGCTTTCACCAGCTGCACTCTGGGGGCACGCACGCATGAGGTGCCCCGTTTTTCCACAGCCAAAACACTTCATTGTGTCAGTAGTTTCGTAAATAACGTAATCGAACCCGTCGATTTTAAATGTTAATGTGCGCTCTAGCTCGGTGTTGTTGTTTAGGATCATGTATGCGAATCTTCTAAAAGATACCACATGTTTGACCAGATCAGATTTACTCTCAATTGTGATTTTTTTAAATCTGGGAAACGACTCTGCCATAGCGAGAGAGCTCTCTAGCTAATGTCTCATCTTTAATGAAAGGGGGGACGTTTGAAAGCGTGACTTTTTTGGAAGGAGTTGAGAGAGGGAGCACGCTGGTAAGCGACCCACCGGTTACAATTCCCCCTGCAGCTAACTCATTCGCCCTTTCAAAAACAGGACCACCGCACTATTCATTCTGGACGCCGCCATTATGTTCTCATGCCCGATCACCTCCCCTGCAGCCAGGCTGCAGTCCTCCACACTAGCGCTGCTCACCACTTTAACTCCGTGCTGCCGTGTTAGGGAATCAAACACCTTGCTACCCTGGGCCACCATGTACCCCAGCGCAATGCTGGTGCTGACACCCAGACACCCTCCTCTAGCACTCAGAAACTCAGTTTATATATATATATATATATATATATATATATATATATATATATATATATATATATATATAAACTGAGTTTATATATATGTATATATATATATATATATATATATATATATATATATATATATATATATATATATATATAGAGAGAGAGAGAGAGAGAGAGAGAGAGAGAGAGAGAGACAGAGAGAGAGAAAGAGGTTGATAGTAAACAACAAACACGCTCACACTCAACACGCTCACACTCACATTCAACACGCTCCACCCACTCGCTCCCAACATGCACTCAGAGAGAGAGAGAGAGAGAGAGAGAGAGAGAGAGAGCGAGAGAGCGAGAGAAATAGAAGTAGCACTTAGTGGTAGGTCTGTCTATTTTAAATTTAATGCAGCCTTTCATCTGCTTAGACATCTAAATTATCATTGAAATGTGTTAAAGCATTCAACATCTGCACACACTTCTGAAAATAAATATCACAATGAATTCACAATGAGTTGTGCATATTACTTTGCATGAGGTAATTTATTTAAAGCTAGAGCATGTTGAGTGATATGCTTCAGCAAGTAGATTTTTATTGTGCTGCTATGCAGATTTGATCTTTGTTTTCTCCAAAAAGGCTGTGAAATATTTTCCTCAACAGAAAAGCTTTTGCATGCTTTCACACAAATTGTGTGTACTCTGTACTGACATGGTCTTTTTCCAGGGTGAGTAAATGCATGCAAGTCAAGAACTGCCTGTTATATGTAGCTAAGAGAGTCTGTACTCAAATGTGGTGTGAAGTTTTATTAGTTGCTTTGATTGAAATACCAAAAGGGTATGACTAATTATCATGATTATCCAAAGCAAGTTACAATAAAATGAGCCAGAGTCTGAATCTAAGTTGAACAATTGTGGGTTAAGGGTCTTGCTTAAGGACCCAACAGTGACAGTCCTGAAGTTAGTATTTACTGATATGGAACCTTCAACATTAACCTGCCATGCCAATAACTTCTGCATTTTGCTTCATGTCCAGATTTGCAAATTCAAGTGACATAGTTTTCATTATAATGTGATGAGATTATTTATGAGCTAAAATAATTTTGTTCCAGAGCATTCAAGAATCTGTTTTCTTTGGTTAACAATTATAACTGTACTACATGGAGAGACAGTGTTTTTGCAGCTCTCTATTCTATGCAACTGCAAGATAGATATCCAAATCAGTTTCACATAAAATATGGAGGAACATTATTCAATCAATCAATCAATCAATCAATCAATCAATCAATCAATCAATCAATAAATACAGGGTGTCCCAAAAGTCTCCATACATAGAGGACTATGTGTGCCAGCAACAAGTTGGTTATGCCTTCATCAGTGGATGTACGTGGATGTCCACATCTCGGTTGGTCTGCAACACCAGTCTTTTTGAATTTGTTAATAAGTTTGGCAACAGTGTCGTGTGTGATGAGGCAGTCTTAAAATGTGGAAAAAAATAAACATAATAATATAAACTAAGTTTATATAAAAATCTTGAAAGACATTTTGCTAAAAAGAGACACCCTGTAAAAAAAGAGTGAATGAAAGAAAGAAAGAAAGAAAGAAAGAAAGAAAGAAAAATTAAATGTGACAATTAATAAATTAAGCATTTTGATGATGCTGCATGTGATCTGAAATACTTCAAATTTCGAAATCCTTGAAATTAAAACTGTTACTTTGATCCATCAAGTTGGGAGTACAGACTCTGACACACTCTGTGTTTACTTGATTTGATTGTTCATGTCTGATTCAACATGACTTTAGGCTAAATGCATACAATGCGTACAAGTTTTTCCCCTTCTTTTGCTCGCCAGTTTAGTCACCTACCAATTCCTACCTACCTGGCCAGCTATCATACAACAGCTACACACTGAGGAGGGTGAAGGTTAACATGTGCTTTTTCTGAGGCACATGAAACCAGCCAACCACATCTTTTTGAACTGCTGCTAATGCACAAGCTCTTAGACACCCACAATTTGCTAGTGTCACTCTGACTGGCAGGTGAGAGTGGGCCAAGGATGGTTGTGGCATCGTCGGGAAATCATGAGTTCAAATCCAGACGAGACCACAGCCATCTGTGACCTGGAAGCCATGTTCTCTGGGCAAACAATTGCCTGTTGTGCCTCTCAGGAGCCTGTACAAGTTTTAAATTAGAACTTAAATGCTGAAAAATGTTGCTGAAAATACTAACCCCATTTACAGAAAATTTTATCTAAAATGTAATAAAAACAAAAATCTGTGATTTGTCTCTTGAAACTTTAATTAACTGACAAAAGTACAAAGAAAAGATGTTCAATGTTTTCACTGACCAACTTAATTGCATTTTGTAAATATAAAGAAATTTAGAATTCGATGCCTTCAACACACTCAAAAAAGTTGGGACAGAGGCATGTTTACCACTGTGTTACATCACCTTTCCTTTTAATTACACTTTTTAATCGTTTGGGAACTGAGGATACTAATTGTTGTAGTTTTGCAAGTGGAATTTTTGCCCATTCTTGCTCGATACAAGACGATGCAAAGACTGAGCTTTTGGTGGATGCTCTGTAACGCCTCAGCACAAGCAGCATCATATAAGTCACAAAATTATAACCAGAAGAAATAAAACAATGGGCCTTCTCAGCCAGAGAACCCACAAGAAACTCTGGACCAAAATGTCTCCACTCAGGGAGCCATAAAACAAGGAATCCACATCCAGACACCAAGGAGCCACTTAAATCCAGCGTGTGCATCTGCCTTATCTCAACCAACACGGCAAGCGTTAAAGGCCTCCCTGACCCAGGGCTGAACCCTCTTGACCACAGAAACTGCTCTCAAATGCAGTGATTTAGGCCTTTTGGGCCAAACCAAAAGTCCAAAGATTCATACCATTAAGGCCAATAAATTCTGGAATAAAGGAGAGACCTTTTCACCAAGATTACACATTCCACAATTCCACAAGTCTACACGAGGACTCACACATTCCACAATCGGCGCCTACCAAGAGCAACGACTGTGGGAATTAATACATCTTTGAACAATTGAAATCACCTATTTCCTACCATGTGTTGTTCTATTTTCTTCATGTGTATCACCATTAAGTTGCCACTAATTATTCCATTTAATCATGTATTAGTGTAGTAGCCCTAGGAGGATCATTGTGTTTTAAATATTAGTAATGTACTTTAAGTATAGTCAAACATGTCTTGTTTGGTATGTATGTGTTCATTGAGTGATTTCCTAAATCATAAGAGTAAGGAAATTTGTGTAGATTTTTCTGATATGTACATGCAAAGTTTCAGGACAAAGTTTAATAATCCACTCATCATTGAAGAGTGTGGAACCACTCATCCGCAGGGACAAAGGGGCTGATTAGCATAATAGGTGGAGAATCTGGCTAACACCCCGCCCAAAGACAATATTGATTGGAGGAAGCACTCTGGGCTGGACTAGCCCAGGAAGTGTTAAAATCCTAAGAACACTAGAGTTTGTCGGTCATCGCTTGCTTCGCTCTCTCTCATATCTCTTGCTTCTTGGCATGCTTCGAAGGACGGGGTCGGTGGAGGGTCTCCAGAGCCAATCAACGTCGGGGAGATCAGATCATGTTTACCTCGGCCTGGGGACCCAGCGAGAGCCGCAGCCTGCTTTTCAAGCCTTCATTCCACTCAGCATTCCGATTGGTCTTCCGAGACGCCTCTCACCGACCAGGCCGCTGATGACACCACGACGTAACGAGAAAATCCCTTCAACACAGCTAAGGCAAGCACAATACCCCAGAATCTAGCTAATCTGGTGTCTATAATAAGTTGAGCCCTTCTAAAGGAAGTGAAGATAACTTAATAAGTTGATGGTTCATTCAGATTATGGTCTGTGAAATAGCATGCAACGCTAGAGACTCGTAACTTCATTCACTCTTCATCATCACCCGTTTATGTATGCGTGTGTGTGTGTGTGTGTGTGTGTGTGTGTGTGCGTGCATGTGTTTTATATGTTAGATTAGTTTCTGTCATAGAGTAGTTCAATAAAGTCTCGTCTGTTCTTAAATATACGTGTTCTTATTGCTTACAAGTGTCTATTGCCTTGAATTGCGATTCTGCTACATGCTCTTAAAATAATATTTCACTATGTTTAGGATATTATTGCCGGTGGCCACGGAGGTAATATCTAATGCATAATTAATGAATACACTAGGTTCAACTTATCGCTGGACGAGTAGTTGATCAGTAATACTAAATTAGTCAAATTTCCCTTTTCGAGCTGATCTGTTAGTCTCTCCTACATGTCTGGAGGAGAATAAAGATAGCTCAATTTAAACAACTAATTTTTACTTACGTAAAATGGTGGAGAATATATCAAATTAACCCAAACAGCTAATTTTCACTACATATTTTGGTGGAGAGATGTGCGCAATTCAATATACATATTTTGGTGGAGAGATGCGGGTAATTTGCACTACAGCTCCTTTTATGCCCAATCCTGATACCCTCCCCTGTTACCAATTAACCTGATCCTTCAAAAGGGTGTTACTTGAATATTCAATAAACTTTTCAGTCTTATTTTGCCTCTGTCCCAGCTTTTTTTTTTTGAGTGTGTTGAAGGCATCAAATTCTAAATTTGTTTATGTTTACAAAATACAATTAAGTTGGTCAGTGAAAACACTGAATATCTTTTCTTTGTACTTTTGTCAGTTAATTAAAGTTTCAAGAGACTTGACAAATCACAGATTTTTGTTTTTATTGCATTTTAGAAAAAATTCCCAACTTTTCTGGAAGTATTATGGTATTCCAAACACAAATGAAAGGCTTTTTTGGGGAAATAAATTCATACCAGCTGTTTCATCCTGGTCTGTAGTCTATTATGCAGTGGTTAATGTCAAATATCTGCCTTCGAAAATACATATTTTCAAATGTAATGTGTGCAATAAAATATTCTGTGATAGCCTGTAGACTAATATCATTTCTGAATTATGTTTTCATCTTGTCTAAACAATCTGTGAGTGTTGGATTGTTGAGAGTTGGATGAGGCTGAGTGCCAACTGTGTTTAGTAGGGGCATGATAATCATCATTCCGTTCTCATTCTACTCACATTTTTTATTATATTTTATTTTTACAATATCTCTGCTAGAGTGTGAGAAAATATGAAAATATTCCATCTGAATACAAAATGTTAAGCATGTGGAATTAAATGGAACACAAATGCAATTTATTTAATCCAGCAATTAAGAGCCTGCATGCCTTTATTCAAAGGTGACTAACCCTTATTATGTTGTGCTTATCAGAGTTTCGGAAAAGGAAAACACAGAAAAAAAAAACTATTTTTCAGTGAGTAATACAAGTAATTATGCATAATGCATTCAAGGGAGAATTCTGCATTAATAATAATTCATGTATTTTTATAACAAGGGCATATGCAAAGGTAAGTGTTATTCAGATTAGGGCAGTAGATGAACATGACAGTGTTAGAAGGTCAAAAACAGAAAGTGAGATGTTGGGGTGAGGAGAGGGTTTTTTTGAATGTTAATTAGCAAATGAGATGTGCCATAATTAGACCGATTTGCCTAATTTGGGCATGTATATGAAAGCATACATATTCATTTATGAACAGAGAGTGCAGTTTTGAAAGTTGAAATTGTAGAAAATATTTGTTAAAGTGAAAGTACGCAACATTTTTTGGTTAAAAATTAACAAAAATCAATTATTGAGCAAGTACATTAAAAAAAACAGTGTCCAAAACTGTCTCCTTACCTTACCCCGATTCACAACGGTAAGCTTATAATAATGATTTATAATTTGAGCTGTCAGGTCGGATTTCATGAGAAATGTCAAATTGATGTCATTCGTCTTTGTGTGATTATGTCACGTCAGTAAACAGAAAGAAGTAGACTCAGTCAATATATCGCGTGTGTGGGGGCTGAGGATGGTGGAGTGTTGTAGTTTTTCTTACAACAGTTGCTTAGAATTTAAACTTGTCATCTTGATGGCTGTTTTTAACCTGGATAGTTCTAAACGCAATCATCATTGATATCTGGGGAGTCACCTGTTGTTAAAACCAAGAAGCATCGAACTGCAGAGAGTCTGCAGTCAAAAAGGGAAAGTGACAGAGCCCGTGCTAAAGCGAGCCGATAAATATCAGTATGGCTTTTGAGAGGTGGCGACAACTCCAAGATCCAAAGGGATTAAAGACTGACGCAGAGATGGCTTTTTTTCTGTTGAACAGGTAAGATATTTCAGTGGCTCAGTAGGTAGCTAGCTAACATTAGCTCACTTGTTCGCTTGATTCAGCTAGGTATCGAGTTTCCTATGTTTCTTGTTTGTTTGTTTGTTTTGTTATGGTCAGTGTGGTAAATTGCATTTATTTTCTGTTAGCTATGAGAGAGAGCAACTCGCCTCTACTCCAAGACAACCTCCGCTGTCAAGTATTGAAGCTAATATACACCACATACGAATACCTCAGTGTTGCCAACTCTCATGAGACAAATAAGAAACTGCAGCTTCAAAAACAAGCACAGTATTATTATTGCCTGTTACATACTCAATGTAACCAGACTCAATAAATGAGCCTGCAACATATTAAACTGAAACCACTCCCAGTTTGAAAAGCAAAAACAGAATTTATGTAATAAAAATTCATCAAACCGCAACAAAGCTTATAGGACAGGCACTATCCATTCATCTCTGATTGCCTGTGAGCAGAATATGATTGGAGAGATGGAAAAGGAGAATACATTAGAACCATAGCTACTATTAATATATATGAGTATGTTATGCTTGTTTTTTGTTATAACCTTAATAATTGTGGGAGGGCGAAATTCACTACAGCACTGATATTATTGTGAGGCTGTGAGCAGACAGTGTCAATACGTTGGGGGAAAATAGCAAAACCGTAAATGTAAAAAAAACTAAGTCGCTTATCAGATTTTCCTATCAAGGAAAAATATATATTGCCATATTTTTTAAAACAAGCCCAAAAAACCGCAACCCACGTCCCGTGATTTTTTTCAAGCGACTTCAGAAAAATAAGAAGCCCAAAGTTACGTATTATAAGAGGACTTTGCGATTATGATAAGTATACCTCAAACCATCATATTTATCTGGAGGAGCAGTGCCAAAGCACAACCCATGTAAAAAAAAAAAAATATATATATATATATATATATATATATATATATATATATATATATATATATATATATATAATGTTTCAAACAGAGATGGCGATAGAGAGGCAAAAGTTCAGTACTGCAGCTTTAAATGTTGTATAAATTTTAGTTTCATTTATACAAGTTCCTCCTCTCAGTGTGCAAAAAGCGCTGAGTTCATGTTATGTGCTTTTGTTTCAGTTCTGTCTCCACCCCTGTCCTGACATTTGTGTGTTTCCTGATGGTGACCAGGTGTTCAGTGTTAAGTTCTTAATTACTTGTCATTATACATATCCTCCTCTCATATCCGCATCTCACCTACTTATACTATGCACTAAAAGTATGAACTCTTTTTGTGAAGTAAAAGTAAATACTTTTGAGTGTGTAGCAAAAGAATATGCAAGTACTGGGACATACTAACACATCATGTAACGGAAGAGAATGTTGATGCCCAGAAGAGAAAACTGTCACCATAAACAAACTCCTCGTTGCATTTCAGCTCTTCTTCATTCATTATTCCTTATATAATTTATACCATATAATTTAATTTACCATTCCCTTGATTTATTTTTCCACATTTCATTTACACCTCTCTAAAATGCGTGCTTGAATTCGGCAAAGCAAACCGTCACAAAACTGCTCCTCTCTCGCGCAAGGAGTTGTGAGAAATATTAGGTGAAAAATTGTCCACAGAGCCACACTTCGAAAATCTACCGGAAATAGTAGACCATATGGGTACCTCTGGGATACTCATTTCAATATAATACAATTTGGGACACTCTAATTCTAATCTCAATTTAGGACGGTTCATAAATTGAGGATTTGAGATGCAGCAATCCTTCTGTGTCTTAGACCCATTACAAAGTGGCATTGTTAAGTCCCAGTTTTGTTTTCTAATTTTGTGTATAGTATTTCCTGGATTTGACGCTCCCCCCATTTGCCTTATTTTATGATTATGGACCATTCTGATTTATTATATATAATTTATAATTTTATAAATATAATTTAAACAGCAATATGAAAATCTATATAAATCTAAATCTGCATATATAGTACAGTTCTTTATCACTTGTAAGGTCATTAAATTTTTAAAACTACATAAAGTTGTCCAGGTCAGTGTATTATTTATATAGATTCAATGCAAATTCAACAAAAACAGATCCTTTGTTCTGATTGTAGCTTTAAACCATGAATAGGCTCTGTGTCCTTGGAGGCACAGCACAGAGTTTATTCAATTTATCAGCTCATAATCGAGTCCTTCTTGCGATGAATCTGCTGTAGTGCTGTGGTCTTTCACGACTAATAAAAGCATTCTGCAGGTCACATATTGTCTTGTTCACAGAGGAAGTAATTGTGCATGGAGTCTTATTATCACCAATAAAGTTGTGTGAGAATTGTCTATCACTAGATCCAAGAAGAGATTTTGGTAATGCTCTGTTTGACTAACTTAAAGGAGTGAGAGAACACTGTCTTTTATAAAGCAATGAAGTCAAAGGGGCAGTTTTGTAGAATGATTTTTGTCTCATTTCTTCATGAATACATATGGTAAACACATTTTACCACATTTTACCAGTAATCCTGTACTTGAGTGAAATTGGAGCTACCTCTGATAACATGCTACTCTAGTAAAAGTAGAAGTCTTCTAGTCACATATCTACTTAGTTAAAGTATAAAAGTACCTGCTTTTTACTGTTTCTAGAGACTTCTCTGACTGCAGACCAATACAAGACTGCACACGAAACGAATATCTCCCTCTGCTCCCTTCCTTATAAAAATGCATCCTGAGTTATATATTTTTAGTGAAGTATGATAGACTTGTGAAGTTAAAATATTTCTTATTTATTTTTATGTTTATTCATACATATACTAAGCACTAAAAGTATGTACTCTTTTTGTGAAGTAAAAGTACATACTTTTGAGTGTTTAGCAAAAGAGTATGCAAGTACTGGGACATATGAACTAATATGTCATGTAACAGAAGAGAACGTTGTTGCCCAGAAGAGAACACTGTCACCGTAAAAAAACTCTGTGTTGCATTTCAGCTTGTCTTCATTCATTATTTCTTATATAATTTATACCATATAATTTAATTTTCTATTCCCTTCATTTATTTATCCACATGTCACCTCTCCAAAATGCGTCCTTGATTTCAGTGAAGCAAACCGTTACAAAGCTTCTCCTCCGTCGTGCGATGGAGTTGTAGGCAATATTACCTGAAAACATGTCCATGGATCCAGACTTCGAAAATAGTAGACCATACGGATACCTTTGGGATACTCATTTCAATATACTACAATCTGGGACAAACTAATTCTAATCTTGGATACTATTTAGGATGGATAGTAGATGAATTGAGACACAGCAATCCATCTGTGTCTTAGTCCCATTGTAAAGTGGTATTGTTAAGTTCAAGTTTTGTTTTCTAATTATAATATTTCATGGATTTGACAAATCACCCCCTCCCCCCTTTTCCTCATTTTATGATTATGGATCATTCTGGTTTATTGCTGTAAATACATAAATGTATTGCTCTAAATAAATATCACACCACTTTTACACACTTGCATCCTGCCTCATGTAACCACATGTTATACAAAGAGGTTGGTCTAGTTTTTAGTTAGTAATATAGAAAAGGTTATATACCTGAGTTAAATATTTTTAGTGAAGTATGATAGACTTGAAATATAACTTATTTATTTTTGTCTATTTACAGTGGGATCCATTGACATACATTCCTGTTTAAATGTGTTATTAAAAAAATTGTGTTTTTAACCAATCCGGTTTTCTCATACTTCAGCATGATAAGTAATGATTGATATGCTGTAGAAATTAATGGGGTAAAAATATTTTGCTTAGAAATGTAGTGGAGTAAAGGTCTAATGTCTGCAAATATGGAAATAGTTTAATAAAATGCAAATACTAAAAGTACTGTACTTAAGTACAGTAACTAATTACACATTCTCTGTGTAATTAAAAATGATGTTTCAAACAAAACACAATTTTTTGGGGGTTGTCACAGTGAAGCTCACTTGACTGAAAAGCCAGCAGTGTGTGTCTGACATTTTGGATTGACATAGTAAGTCTTGCTTGACCAAAGAGTCACCAGTGTGTGTCTGACATTCTGGTTCTCCAAATCACACACATTTTAACTCCATCAGAGCTCCCTAATGAATTATGCAATTAATATTTGTGTGATGACATTTATATATTCAAATGAGTGCCATTATTGCCCCTGCATTTTCTAGATTAATTTTGATTACCCAATTTAATAACAACATTTCCATAGCTAATGAGCTGAGAATAATCTGTGATGTTAGGGGCAATTTTCCACAAATTTTCCCAGAGAGGATGTTAGCTATCTTTGATAGGGAGTAAAATGCTCTATGAGTCACATAATTTGATCAAACCCATCAGAAGCTCATGATGCAAGTGACTTCTTGAGGTTTGATAAATCTGCATTTGCAGTAATGAGTATTTATTACTAATTGGATTGCCAAGGTCAAAACTGTCCTTTTTATCTTATTAGCTCAGATTCATTTGCTCTAATAACTTAAAGACAAGGTTTGTCTTTATCTGTAATCTTCCGTGTCTGCTCATGTCTGGATTTTCTGCTGCTCAGTGCTCTGTAGCACCAGCCAGAGGGCAGCAAAATAGACCACATATTGTGTAATGTGACAATAAATAAATAATAATAAAAATGAAATGTGAGGATAAATAATTAAGGCTTGAACAAAGTATGCTATATTATTTATTTATATGTTTGGTTGGTTGGTTGGTTATTTAGTTATTTAAATTATTTATTTAAATTACTTATCTATTAATTTCAATGGCAAGTGATATGAAATACACCTTAAAATAGAACCTATCAATTTTAACCATGAAACACAAAGAGCTTAGCTGTTTTGCTGCAGTCCAAAAGTAGACGAAGAGAACCCAGTTAAACAAATGAGACAAAAATATTATACTTGGCTATTTATTTATGTAAAATGTTCCAATATTACATATCTGTGAGTGGCAAATGTATGTTAACCTCTAGTATTAGCAGTTAATTTGAAGGTGAAATTAATGTCAGGTTTTTTCAATCAATTGCATGACAATCAGCTGTGAGTGAGCACCCTGTTTTATGTAAAGAACAGGGATCTTCACAACACATGTTTGTGGAAGTGTATCTTGGCATGAACAAAGGAGATTTCTGAGGACCTCAGAAAAAATGTTGTTGGTGCTCATCTGGCAGAAAAAGGTTACAAAACCATCTCTAAAGAGTTTGGACTCCAACAGTCCACAGTCAGACAGATTGTGTACTAATGGAGTAAATTCAAGACCACTGTTACCCTCCCCAGGAGTGGTCGACCAACAAAGATCACTCCAAGAGAAAGACATGTAATAGTCTGTTCACAAAGGAACCCAGGGTAATTTCTGAGCAACTAAAGGCCTCTCTCACATTGGCTCACAAGTTAATGTTCATGAGTCCACCATCAGGAGAACACAACAGCAATGGTGTGCATGGCAGAGGTTGCAAGGAGAAAGCCACTGCTCTCCAAAAAGAACATTGCTGCTCTTCTGTAGTTTGATAAAGATCATGTGGACAAACCAGAAGGCTATTAGAAAAATATTTTATGGATGGACGTGACCAAAATAGAACATCTTGGTTTAAATGAGAAGGGTTATGTTCGCAGAAAGGAAAACACTGCATTCCAGCATAAGAACCTTATCCCATCTGTGAAACATGGTGGAGGTAGTATCATGGTTTGGGCCTGTTTGCTGCACCTGGGCCAGGACGACTTGCCATCATTGATGGAACAATGAATTCTGAATTATACTGGCGAATTATAAAGGAAAATGTCAGAACATCTGCCCGTGCACTGAATTTCAAGAGAAAGTGGGTAATGCAGCACAACAACGACCCTAAGCACACATGTCACTCTACCAAAAATGGTTAAAGAAGAATAAAGTTAATGTTTTGGAATGGCCAAGTCCTGACCTTAACCCAACAGAAACGTTGTGGAAGGACCCAAAGCAAACAGTTCACAGAGGAAACCCACCAACATCCCAGAGTTGAAGCTGTTCTGTTGGGCAGAAATGGGCTAAAATTCCTCCACGCCGATGTGCCAGACTAAACAACACTTAACCAAAACGTTTAGTTGCAGTTATTGCTGCACAAGGGGGTCACATTTGATTCTGAATGCAAAGGTTCACATACTTTTGCCACTCACAGATATGTA
Source organism: Cranoglanis bouderius (assembly GCA_023630585.1). Lineage (NCBI taxonomy): Eukaryota > Metazoa > Chordata > Actinopteri > Siluriformes > Cranoglanididae > Cranoglanis > Cranoglanis bouderius. Next base: position 7,531,030 of record CM042550.1, on the reverse strand, counting down.
ATATTGGATAATTTTCCTCAGTAAGTATAATAATACTTTACGAAGTATATTTGTTTATACCATTTGTTTAATCAAGTTCTTTTTTATCTACTTTTAAGGCTTTTACTGTAGGTCATATTTATACAGATATATATATATATAAAATTCTCACAAACTTTCAAGCTCCACTGTTACGTCTGTTTCTGATCTGCATTGCCATCCCATTGGTAGCTACAGTTTATCTCAATAATATTTGGGGCATAGCTAACATACTTAGCTAAGACAATATGTTTGTAGTCACAGTTAGTTAAAACTCATACAAGCTTGTTAGAATGTAACTATGATAACAAGCAGAAATTATAGTTAGCATTGGTCTGTATTTACACTTCAGTACTGCTTTTGCTATTGGTTTAATAAAAATTATATCAACCGTCTATCACTCATTTTAATTATATAATTGACATTGAACAGTACACATAATTATGACTATATAATGATAATAATATAATCATGATCATATAATAATGATCATTTTCATCTGATCACGTTTGGCATGCCTGTTAATTTCTTCAACAGCAGAGAGTTTGGTATCATCCTTCTGCTGCTTGTGGATCCGCGACACAGTGTTCAGAGTGGTGGTGCCCGGTGGTGCTGCGGCTGTGCTGGTTGTGTGGGACAAACCAGCATAGGCTGTAACTGGAACGGTGAGCAGCTACACCACTGAAATTAGATCACAGCAGCCTTTGGCTGACTCTTTTGGAGGCTATTTTTTCCCTGTGTTTTTGTTTGTTTCTTGTAATTGTAAAGTGACCTTGGTGTGAGAAAGGCACTATATAAATTAAGCATATTATTATTATTATCCATCCATTCATCCATTTTCTGTACCACTTATCCTACACAGGGTTGCGTGGAGCCTGAAGCCTATCCCAGGGTATGCGGGGAACAGGGTGGGGGATACCCTGGATGGGGTGCCTATTATTATTATTAAGATTGTTTAGACAATATGAAAACATAATTCAGAAATTATGTTTGTGTAATTTTAATGGAAAATATGTCATAGTATATCAATATAAAAAAATGTTTCTAAATAATATGGTTGGAACATTTCTTCTGGACAGGCTTTGATTTCTTTATGGAATGTCTTAACATTTTCAACAACAGCTAGCATTTTAAAAGCATTTAAGCACTAATTCTTGCAAAATTTCCTTATCAAGTCAGTGCACATCAGGGCCCATCTTCCCAACTTTAATGAATGATGAATGGTTTCCCCCTCGGGGCAAAAGTATTCCATGATTATTCCATACCGCCATGATTTACTGCTGGCTTAATGTCTTGCCCTAACTGCATGTTTGTTTTGAAAGGCCCAAATTATGATGGATAAAACCAAATTCTTGTCTACCCAAGATGAGCTTGGAGTACACCAGCAAACCAGTGTGAGAAGATTTAAGTAGGTACATTTTGTCCAAACTTGGCTGTGTAGAAGTACATGCATGCATTCATCATTACCACACTTGTAGTATCTTATCCATTTGCGCTTGTATAATGGAGAAAAGCAGTTAAGCTCCCAGAACTCTTCTCATCAGTGAGTGCATAGAGGCCCTAAATGGGCTGCTGGAAACCTTGGAGAGCAATTTCGTGCAGGGCCATGGCAGGTAAGTGGCTTCTCCAGAAGTACAAAATGGGATATGCTGCATATTTCTGCAGTGGGACACTGAGTGGCTCTGTTGTATATTGTAGTACTGTGGAATATGCTGGCCTATCTTGAGGCAAATATATGCCACATTCCATCCCTTTCTCCTTATGGATCTGTATCTATCAGTACTACCTGTTTATGATTCCAGGTTATAAAAGTTTATTTGCCATTTGTAAGGATAGGGAAGATAAATTAACCTGCTTGCACAGTACCTGGAGCCATTATATTCTAAATAGAGACACATTTCTTCGCATAGATCATGGCTTTTGGCATATGCCCTTATCCAGAGTGACTTACATTTATCTCATTTTATACAACTGAACAGTTGAGGATTAAGGGCCTTGCTCAAGGGCCTAGCAGTGGCAGCTTGGCGGTGCTGGGATTTGAACTCACAACCTTCAGTAGTCCAAAATCTTAACCACTAAGCTACCACTGCCCTGCATACTTTAATGCATGAAAACAACGTATCACACAATGTACATGACAGACAATAATTCAGTAAAAATACAAGCCATAAAATCTAAAAATAAGTTAGTAAAGGATTAAGTAGGTACAGTATGACATGTTCCAGGTAGATTTTAGTATCTAGACAGCTCAAAATCTCAGCTTTTTACAAATGTGCATAATTCAATGATAAAAGATAGCCAAGACCTCAGGGCATGGTTTGACAGAGTGATAATGCAATGCCGTTACAAAGGTTTCAGCCTTGCTTGTGCCTCATACTGTACAACCTGTCTTCACAGTTTTTTGTTCTCTCTGGTTTAAGATGTAGCGAATCTAGCTCAAATGGGTGAAATATATCTATAGCTCTAATCAAAGCGTGTTCTGATTAGTTATGGATATAAATCGACCATGAAAGGGAATGTTATATTAATTACTGTAGTCTAGCTTTAGAATTAAATGCGAAGCAGCTTGATCTGTTTGTCCACCAAACTTACCAGGGCAGTCTTCGTATTACTCTAAAAGAATAAATTATTCTTCTGGCCACGAAGCATAGTTTATTCTAAGTTAAAAGAAATACAGCGCGTAGCAAAAAGCAACGTTAAAAGTGAACCTTGCCATGAATAAAAACAGAGACGATCCAGCGTGATAACCATGGATTTTAATAACTACGTAAAAACTACTGATATACACAACTAGGTATAAACAAATAATACATATATACAGGGAAAGTGAAAGAAACATAAGGAAAAATTATGAAAATAACAGAATGGCAGAACACACAAGAGTTTAACCTCAAGAATCAGCAATGAATTAAATTCACTTTCAACAGGGGCACTGGCTTAAAAGGACACCTCTATAGCTTGATTAAAGTTTATACTTGCATTAATTTTATGGCGTTCATGAGGGCCCTTGGTTCGTAGATTTAGCAAGGAGTTTGCTGAATCTTCTGCGTCGGTAGAGTTGGTGTAAACGGACTTGGGTCTCGCCATAGTAGAAAGAAGAAAGAAAACGGTAATTGCCACGTGGTTAACCAAGACAAAGGAGAGTCTGGAGGAGTACCGGAAAAAGAGGGCGGAAGAGAGTAAGTCCGTGAGAGAGAGAGAGAGAGAGAGAGAGAGAGAGAGAGAGAAGAGTGAAGTAAAGTAAAAAGTAAAAGGAAAGTAAGAAGTGTAAAGTAGAAAGAAAAAAGAGTGCGTAAAGGAATGCGTGTCGCTGTCTTTTATGGATAATGCCAACGTACACGCCTCTCTGAGCTGCTGGCGAATCCAGAGAGAGGAGGAAGTTCTGGGGGGGAGAACTTCTTTGTCTGTTCCAAAACGGGTTTCGCATGTCAAGGCGGGGTTTGTATTAAGTTTGGATTAAAATGAAATATGGAAAAGTATAGAATGATACATCCCATCGTCCTATAGTATACATCATTAATTGGCATATTACGAGACAATGATTTTGATACCAAACTCAAGGAGATTATGATACCTTGGACAGTGAAGGATCATTAGACGTGGTTACAGACAACTTAAAATTAGCTTCTCGCTCAAACTATCTAAAATCACTATAGTTAGGTTGTCTAAACACATAACACATGCATATATGAGTACATTATAACTATCTTAGATATATGATTACAGGTTACATTCGAGAGACATTTTCACTGTGTGTGCGTGAGTGTGTGTATGTCCAGAAGAGGGGGCTGGTGTTCTTCTAATGTCCCACCGGTCTTTGGTCACCTCAGGGTGGCCTTAGGGAGGACGTTTTCCTTCTAGCCTTGTCGGCTCCGATGCTAATCCATGTGGTCGTAAATAGAGATTAGATCAGAGATTTACAGGCCCTTGGTCGGAGTTTTGGTTGACCCCTGCTGATGAACCTAATCGTGAAGTTTTCCAGACGTTCACACCCGTTAGGTTCATGAAAGGTCTCTCTATTGTGGGTGTAAGTACTGTGTGTGTGTGTGTGTGTGTGTGTGTGTTTGCAAGAGTCTTTTGCATTCCAAAGGGGCATCTGGCCACAGGAGGCCTCTCGGGGTTACTCTCGGTCACCTGAGTGGTGAAACGTTTTATGTTAAGTCCAGGTTAATTCAGAAATCAGTTTGGATACCGTCAGACGTTACAAGGATCTGAGCTGTAGCATCTCACTATAGTCAGGGAAGATATTCTTTTCTTAAACATGTAAAAACCGAAAAATGAGAGGCCTTCAGAAATGAGTGAATGGCTGTGAGTGAGTCAGTGTGTATCTGTGTTTGAAAAAGGGACAGAGCAGAGTCTACAGCATCAATTTTCGAAGCAGCCCATTGTGCCACTGGCATCTACTGTGTCACATAGACAGAGAACACTGCAGCCAGTGCCCAGAGGACTTGAGACAGGGAGTGAATCTGGGTGGAGGTGGAACAAACTGATAAGGTATGAAAACCAGGAAAAGGGAGAGGCAGAAATAGAGGGTAATAGAACACCTGCTGGGCTCTGTCTTTCAATTACTTCCTACACGATTTGAAACTAATAAGGTTAATTAGCCGCTATAATTAGTTAAACTTTTTTTTCCGCCTGCAATAGAAATGCTCAGCACTCAGGTTTGTTTTATTCCTGGGAGTTCTTTTTATTCCATCTGTATTTCCCAGTAGTACATGATCAGGTTAGGGCTAGCATAAGTAGGAAAACCTATGCACTAACTGCTGCACCTAAAGTACTTAATCTTTTTTTTTTTTTTTTTTTTTTCATGCAAACGTCTCAGACTCTCATTAGAATATTGGATTGTAGACTGCTGGAGAATATATAGAGCACAGAGACTACCGAGGCAGGCTGATATGAAGAATATGTATTGCAATAATAATGCCAAATACCAAATATTAAATAATAAATACCTCAATTGTGATAATGAGGGTAAAAATCAATTAAAAACTCAGAAGCATCAGATAGTTTAGTTAGCAGCAAAACTAACAAAACTTTGATTTATTTCTATGAAAATGCTTTGGTGACATGATGGTTATTTGTTGAGGTGACATGGTAGTTATTCAAGGCATGGCAATGATTAAATATATTTAGACCTATATTTAGGATAATGAGGCTATAACGTAATATTTTGAGGCCAAAAACAATGTTTGTGTCACCATGAATAATTACAGTGCCCTCCACTAATATTGGCACACTTGGTAAATATGAGCAAAGTAGGCTGTGAAAAATTGTCTTTATTGTTTAACCTTTTGATCTTTTGTTCAAAGAATTCACAAAAATACTCTGCTTTCATGGATATCAAACAATTGCAAACACAACACAGGTTTATCCAAAAAAAAAAAATCTTTGTTAAATATAGGTGTGCAACAATTATTGGCATCCTTTTAGTCAATACTTTGTGCTACCTCCCTTTGCCAAGATAACAGCTCTGAGTCTTCTCCTATAATGCCTGATGAGGTTGGAGAATACATGGCAAGGGATCTGAGACCATTCCTCCATACAGAATCTCTCAAGAGCCTTCAAAATTTGAGGTCCATGCTTGTGGACTCTCCTCTTCAGTTCACCACACAGGTTGTCTATAGGTTTCAAGTCAGGGGACTGGGATGGCCATTTCACGACCTTGATTTTGTGGTCAGTAAACCATTTTTGTGTTGATTTTGATGTATGTTTTGGATCACTGTCCTGCTGGAAGATCCAACCACAGCCCATTTTAAGCTTTCTGGCAGAGGCAGTCAGGTTTTCATTAATATCTGTTGTTATTTGATAGAGTCCATGATGCCATGTATCCTAACAAAATAGCCAGGTCCTCTGGCAGAAAAACAGCCCCAAAACATTAAAGAGCCACCACCATATTTAACCATGGACATGAGGTACTTTTCCATATGGCTACCTCTCTGTGTGTGCCAAAACCACCTCTGGTGTTTATTGCCAAAAGAGACTTTCTGACACCAAGACGCAACTAACTTCTCCAGCTTTGATCCTTGAAGATTTTTTGGCCACTCAAACCACCCTTTTCACAGTGTGTTGAGACAATATAGACACATGTCCAATTCCAGGTTGATTCATAACATTTCCAGTTGACTGGAACTTCTTAATTATTGCCCTGATGGTGGAAATGGGCATTTTCAATGTTTGTGCTACTTTCTTATAGCCACTTCCCATTTTGTGAAGCTCAACAACCTTTTGCCGCACATCACAGCTATATTCCTTGGTCTTACCCATTGTTAGAATGACTAAGGGAATTTGGCCTATTTGATACCTCATATTTATACCCCTGTGAAACAGGAAGTCATGGTTGAACAATTTCCTGTTACTAGTCACCCAGGTGTACTAAAAAAAAATGTAAAACATCTAAAATAACAAATATATATTTTCTCATATGAATTCATAGGGGTGCCAATAATTGTTGCACACCTATATTTAACAGTTTTTGGGGTTTTTTGCAGTTGTTTGATATCCATGAGAGCAGAGTATTTTTGTGAATTTTTTGAACAAAATATCAAAAGTTTAAACAATAAAGACCAAAGTCATAGTCATGAACTGTATAACCTGAGCCTATGACTTGTGGGAACATCATAATTGGCCTCCAGTTCATTATTTGGCTGGGATAGGCAAAAAAAAAGTCTATTCACTTTGAGAATTAGTTTAAGGTGTCACAGGCTAGTGATATATTCATGTGGCAATATGTCTTCATGCATAATTCCAAGATTGACGTAAAGTATAATATTAACAGTCATCTCCATGCTTGGCACAGGTGGCACTGTGCTGTGGTGGTAGCATTGCTGACTCACAGAGTTACTGTCTGTGTGGTATTTTAAATGTTCTCTCAGTTTTAGTGTGGGATTCCTCTGGTTTCCTCCTACTTTTCAAAAGTACATGCTAGCTAGGCTAATTCCCCTAGGTGTCAGTGAGCATATACTGTATACTGGGTGTATCCTTGTCTTATGCCCAGTGTACCCAGGAATGCCTTCATAGCCACAGTGCCCCTGACTACTAGATCCTACTGAAGTTGAATTAATTAATTAATTAATTAATTTCCATTACTTATTAATATTTAAGTCCCTGTGATGGTTTAATTCAATAGATTTTTTATGCCTTACTCATTTTAAAATACAATACTTTCCACTAGTTAAGTATGTTGGGCTACAAAATTTTACTTGCGGCCTTAATACATATATTACTTTATGACTACACCTTATTAAAAATAACTACCATGTCACCTCAACGGATTTGTATGTATCTAAAAAAAACTACTGGATGTATGGTAAACCATGCTTTCTCTTTGCCAATATTGCCATAAGTTGTATTTATTGGTTGCTGGCAGCCAGAGAAAAAAAAATAGACTTCTTTTCACAAAGGACTCAGGCATTAGCAATGCAATTCTAATTACCATCAACTAAAACCTTCAGAAATAACAATAATAAAACAGATGAAAATTTTTGTGATTAAAGTTTAATTAATGCCCAGCTTTAGAGGCCACTGAAGAATTTAAAATGGAAGCAGAAATGTGAAAGAACGAATGCCTCATGGAAATAAACTTAGCATTTACTGGTGGCCATTAATGTTTCACCACAGGTTTACAAAAACCTGATTGCAAAAGCAGATTTTTTTTTTTTTTTTTTTTTATTCTCTCTGATTTGTAGAATCCTAAACCACTGCCAACACTACAGTTGCTCATTTGTCATTTTCTGATTCTACATCTTATGGTCTCAGAAGTGCTCCTTGAGTTCAAGTGGTAGCACTTCAGTGCATGGGCTGTAGCTACACTTCAATTTAATGAGTTTTCTCACTGTTTTTCACTGCTGTGTCAAACACGGTGCTTTAAATGAATATATTAACTATATATATAAATGTACAGCCTGAGATATCTAATTAGGAAAGTATTATTACAGTGGCTTATGTTCTGAAGGTATTGCTGTAAGACCAGCCTTCCCCTTTGGAGGCCTGTGGCCTAATGTATGCTTAATTGCATTTGTGATCTTCAAGATCATATTAATAACCAAATGAGAAGTCACAACCATACACAGGATGACTTAAGATTCCCCAGAAATGCAATACACTGCTTTGATATTTAAATGAACGTGAAATTTGTTCAAATTTGTTTGGGTAATGTTTGATTGTTATAATCCTAAAGCTTTATCACCACAGCAGCCATAGCTTGTGACCCCATCATGCTACCATGATCTCGTTTTCATCGACAGGGATTTGAATAGCAAACATTATCCATGGGTGGATTGCAATACAGATCAACACCTTTGTGATACAGCAGCATGGCCAAAGAGGCCAGAGTCTGAGAACAGAGTAAATCAATCTGGTTTTCTTACTCCATCAAATCTTATTGAGTTGAACAATTGGTGCCTTCAGACCTCCTATAGAGCATGTTCCTCCTTTTTTTACTTCTCTTCCCTGTCAGTCCAAACCATGTCACTTCCCCCCCCCTCTGCTTCATTGTGCTATAATCCTCTCTTTGTTACTGTAATCTTGTTTGTATTTCTGATATAATGGGATGAAGCCTGCTGTCATTGCAGAGTGGCACTTCAATTGTTGCCCACAAGCCTTGTTTACACCGGCCTCAACAGTGCTCAATGAATTCTTGTCTGAGAAAGAATGGGATGAAATAAAAGGAAGGACAAATTCTGAGTTTGAAGCGCGTCGACTGACCATGACTTACAATCAGTTCTTTCTGTTACTGAAAGTCTTGCATGACAGTTGGGGAGTTTGGATAAATGGAACATAAAACACGGGTGACAACATATGCTCATATTCTTGCTTTACATCATGATTGACAAGCTAAATGGTTTTTGCTTTCATGAATATGTCTCGGGTCACTTGACTGTAACCCTGTTACCTGAAAAAGCGGGAACGAGATGCTGCGCATCAAATGCTAATGAGAACATTCTTTGTTCGACCGGTTGCGAAGTATGTGTGTCAAACACACCAAGAATTTGGCCTAAATAACCTCGGTGAGTTACGTCATTGATAACGTGCACCTGCAGGTTATAAATAGACATGAAACAGGCATACCTTCAGGTTACACTTTGTCTGAGAGACGCCAGACATGTCTGCAGTGCGGCATTGAGGCGCAGCATCTCATTCCCGCTTTTTCAGGGAACAGGGTTACAGTCAAGTAACCCGAGACGTTCCCTATCAAAAGCTACTCTTGGTGCAGCACATCAAATGCTAACGGGAACAAGAACACCAACGGCACCACACTGGAAGTGTCTGAGCCCCCAAGGTTGTGTAGTGTGTGCGCACAAACATTGAAGAAGGTCTCAGACATGCCTAAGGGATGTTGACTCAAGGACATGTGAGCCCAGAGTATCATGGACATCCAAACTATAGAATCTGACAAATGTGTGCGGAGAGGACCAACCTGCCGCATCACACACTTGCTGGAGGGGGACACCTTTTGCCAAAGGCATAGAAGATGCAACCCCCCTGGTTGAATGAGCCCTAACACCTAGTGGCGAAGCTTGACCATGCACCTCATAAGCTAGGGCAATGGCATCCCTCACCCAATGAGACACCGTTTGCTTAGTGGCAGCCGCCCCCCGATTGCGGCCTCCATAGCATATGAAGAGCTGCTCCGACTTACGCCACTGGCTGGTGCGGTGGACGTAAATCTGAAGAGCACATACTGGACACAGTAAGTGAAGTCTTTCCTGTTCCATAGTCATGAAAGGCGGAGGACAGAAGGCTTCAAGAACGACCGGATGCATGGTCGAGAATGGAACTTTCGGGAGGTAATTAGGGTGAGGATGCAAGATAGCTTTGACCAGCCCAGGGGCAAAGTCTAGGCAGGACCATGGGACTGACAGAGCCTGCAAATCCCCAATTCTCTTCACAGAAGTAATAGCCATTAGAAAAACCATCTTTAGGGTCAGAGACCTGATAGGTGCTGACTCTAGTGGTTCGAAAGGGGTGCCGACCAGCCCTCGAGCACTATAGCTAAATCCCATGAAGGGGCTGTAGCTCTCGTGGACGGTCTCAACCGCTTGGCTCCATGAATGAAGCGAGCGACTAGAGGGTGCTTTCCCACAGAAACCCCATCATTCGGAGCATGGCAAGCCGAAATGGTGGCCACATAGACTCTGAGAGTACCAGGAGATGTGCCTGAGGATAATTTCCCTTACAGGAACTCCAGCACTGAAACCACTTGGCAGTGAACTGGGTCTACGTGGTGCGCCATACACCAATTTTCAAAAATGTGCCATTTGAAGGCATAACTTCTTCTAGTGGAGGGGGCCCTGGCACTTAGAATGGTCTCTACTAGGTCAGCAGGGAACCCAGCATCCCTTAGCTGGTCCCCCTCAGGGGCCAGATGTGAAGGTTCCAGAGCTCGGGCCGAGGATGAAATGTTGTCCCCTGTGCCTGAGATAGGAGATCTTTCCTGACTGGAATCGCCCACAGCGAGCCGTCGAGGAGAGATATTAGATCCGAGAACCATACTTTGGTCGGCCAACAGGGCACTATCAATAAGAGGCGAAACCCCTGTTGACGGACCTTGGCCAGGACTCCCGGGAGCAAAGCGATCGGGGGAAACGCGTAAAGACTCCATCTGGGCCATGTATGAGCCATGGCATCCAGACCCAGGGGAGCTGGAGGAGTCAGAGAGAAGAAAAGGGGACATTGTGCCATCTCCTGTGAAGCAAAGAGGTTCACCTCTGCTTTGTAAAATCTTCCCCAGATTTGACTGACCACTTCGGGGTGGAGTTTCCATTCTCCGAGTGTCACAGCCTGTCTGGACAGCAAGTCTGCTCCCACATTCATATACCCGGGGATGTAAATCACCCTGAGGGACAGGAACTTGTCCTGTGCCCACAGCAGGACCTGCTGCGCTAGCCTGTTCAGGCGGCGCGAACGCAGTCCGCCCTGGTGATTTATGTAAGAGACTACCGCTGTATTGTCCACCCGCACAAGGACATGGTAGCCTCTTAACTGCTGGAGGAAGTATTTCAGGGCCCAAAATAGAGCCATTATTTCGAGGCAATTGATGTGCCAGTCGAGAAGATGACCTATCCAGATCCCTTGGGCTGGACAGCCACCCAAGGCCGCACCCCAACCCGTGAGGGAAGCGTCTGTCGTTAGCATCTTGCGATGACAACACGGACCTAGAGTGGGACCCAAAGTCAGAAACCAGGGTCTGAACCCACATAGAAAGGGTACGAAGCCCCTGGCGCGTGACCCTTATTGCCTCTGGGGATTGGCCCTTGGATGAAATCCCCTGTCTCTGAGCCACAACTGAAACAGTCTCAGGTGATTTATGTAAGAGACTACCACCATGTTGTCCACCCGCACTAGGACATGGTAGCCTCTTAACTGCTGGAGGAAGTATTTCAAAGCCCAAAATAGAGCCATCATTTCGAGGCAATTGATGTGCCAGTCGAGAAGATGACCTCTCCAGATCCCTTGGGCTGTGCAGGAGACCCAAGGGTATCACCGTGGATGCAGCTACCATGAGACCTAAAAGCTTCTGAAAGAAGTAAATCGTAATTATCTGGCCTAGCTTGATATTCTTTAGGGCATTTACAATGGATTCGAAGCACGCAGGAGAAAGCTGTGCCTGCATCGTGATCGAATCCCATACAACCCCTAAATACGTTGTCCTCTGAGCAGGAGAGAGAATGCTTTTCTTGGTGTTGAGTCTCAACCCCAGAGATTCGAGATGAGCTAGGACGACATCCCGATGTCGAAGCGCCAGCTCTTGAGACTGAGCCAGAATCAGCCAGTCATCTATGTAATTTAAAATGTGGATGCCCTGGAGTCACAGAGGAGACAGTGCTGCATCCATGCATTTCGTGTATGTGCAAGGTGACAGAGCTAGGCTGAATGGAAGAGCCCGATACTGGTAAGCTTCGCCCCCGAAAGCGAACCTCAGGAACTTCCTGTGTTGTGGCAAGATTTCTATATGAAAATATGTGTCCTTGAGATCGATTGTGACGAACCAGTCCCCTGGCTGGATCTGAGACACAATCATCTTGATCGTCAAGCTCTTGAACTTGCATGTTCTGAGGTAGCAGTTCAACCCGCGAAGATCTAAAATTGGATGCAACCCCCCATCTTTCTTGGGAACCAAAAAATACTGGCTGTAATAGCCTGACTCTCTGTCTGGTAGGGGAACATGTTCTATGGCCCCTTTGTCCAGCAGAGCTTGCAATTCCTGTGTCAAAAAATGGGCTCGTTCCGGTTTCACGGAAGTGGAGACCAGGCCGTTGAAACGCGGAGGCCGATATGCAAACTGAATCCTGTAGCCTTTCCCTACAGTCCTTTCTACCCATGGAGAGATACTTGGCAGTAGCTTCCACGCTGCCAGTTTCTCTGAGAGGGGCACTAGTTTTGACACTTTGCTTAGATGGGGAGGTGTTAGGTGTCTGGTGTCCTGAAGCATGGCAGGAGGCAATTGAACACCTAACGTTTGGCTGGAGGCCGCTGTTGCCTGAAACACCAGTGGCATAGAAAATTGTACAGTGGCCTCCTGAGGGTGCCAGGAAGGAGCGTCTACTTCCGTTGGAACTTCTCACCCTCCTCCCCGGAGGGGCACACCCCCACGGTCCCGAGGACTTGACCCTCAGGACTTTTCCCCGGACGAAATGATCGTCCTGAGGTCAAGCCTCTTACTGGGCTGCTGAGGTCGGCGAGCTGCTCCCCAGTCCCTACGAGGGGGCAAACGGCTCACCACACTCTGCTTCTGCGACTCTCGCCACAGAGAGACCAGATTGGGTCGGGGCTGGGTGGCCGACAGCCCTGACGCCTGAGCACGACGGTGAAGAAACTCATCAAATTTTTGAAGAGTGATTTTTTTTTTTGTCGAGGTCGGGATTTGAACTCCGGTCTGGAGCATGAAAAGCGAACGTGCAAAAGGTCACAGAAAGACCAAGTTCTGAAAAACGCCTCCTCACTAATATTCCCGCCCGTGCTCAGGTCCTTTAGCAGGGCAGCCTCAAACGCCTGCAGAACCGCCATGGTGTGCAGGGCAGCACCAGCCTGACCCGCTGCTTGAAATGCCTTCCTCACCAGCGACAATGTTACCCTGCAAGGCTTGGTGGGGAGGATAGGCTTTTTAAGTGACGACGCACTCCCAGGGGAGAGATAGCTGCGAGCGTCTCCCCAACCTGAGGCATCGTCACATACCCATGCGCCTTAGCACCCAAGATAGTCGAATAGATCGACATCAAAGATACGCGGGGAGTAAGGCTTACTCCATGAGCGAGATAACTCCTATGGATGTCTAGGAAAAAAAGGGGGGAGGGATCAATATTGGGATCTCTCGCCTTGGCCACCCGAAAGAAATCTGTCGTCTAGTTTGGAGTGACTGGGATTCTCTTGCTCCCGTGACCAGTCTAACTTAAGCCTGGCCACCACGTTAATTACTACCTCGAGTAGCTCCCAAAACGCCTTGTCGTCGCGTGAGGAGCGCTCAGAGGCGGTGCTCTCTCACAGTGCTTGCACTCAGCGTTCTCAAGAGCAGCAATAGCATGCTCTTCCCCGAGGCACTCCAAACAAAAATCGTACGGATCATCATCCGGAATAATTTTCCACTTACCAAGACAACACACACACACAAAGCGGTCTCGAAGACAAAAAAACCTGAAGGTATGCCTGTTTCACGTCTATTTATAACCTGCAGGTGCACGTTATCAATGACGTAACTCACCGAGGTTATTTAAGCCAAATTCTTGGCGTGTTTGACACACATACTTCGCAACCGGTCGAACAAAGAATGTTCTCATTAGCGTTTGATGTGCAGCATCGAGAGTAGCTTTTGATAGGGAACATGTCTATTGCGTATACATAGAAACCAGCGTAGTAAAGGAAAGACGATCTTTATAACAATACATTTAAATGAATATCAATAGGTAGGGGAGATTGGAGTCAGATGAAACATTTGTCACGTTTATGTTTTGCAAATCTTATCAGTAAAATATTCTAAAGCATCAGTTTTTGACAAAGGATAGGTAAATTTTTTTCTGTTAATTATTCATTATACCATTTTCTTCTTAATATCAGAGGATATACTGTATAAATGGAAAACAAAGGACCAAATGGCAAGCAATCCCAGTCAATTTATGTATATTTTTGCTAATTATTTTATCATGAAGTAAAGAACTCATGTTGTTGTACAATGTTTGCACCAGATGAAACACTTTCTGTATTCTTAAGTGGACAGTGGCATAGCTAGGGGGGTGGATTCGTATATTATATTTTCTAGTTCCAAATGCATATTTCTTTCCAAATTCTTATTTCTGGATGGTTAACATACACATACAGTGCTGTTGATTATAAATACCTTTTATGTACATCATTGTAGCACAATTACTGACCAAAAATGCTATTCAATGTCAAATAATGTTTTTGTGCAGTAATTGCTGTACAGTGATGTTCATAAAAGGTCAACAAAGTCTTCAATATTGCATATTTAACTGCCCAAATGTCAACTGAACTTGTCTCTTAGTTTGGTCAATTATATTCTATTGGCTACCTGCTGCTATGGTGAGAAATAGGATTAACCAATCAGAATCCTATATTTATCAAGATTCTGTTTGAAAGCCAGAGCCACACTCTGAGCTCAGGAATAGTGAGGTGTCAACATGTGTAGTAGTACTGGAGAACTATTGCAGGAATAGAAAAAAGAGTGCAGATCTGGTTTTATAAGATAAAATGTCTCCCTAAGATAATTATTCATTCCTTTTACTAGCATCTTATTAATTGTAGTAAAAGGCATTTTATGGCAACATTATTAATATGGCAAGATTGACTGACAGTAAATTATGCCTTAAATGATTAAATAACAAATCTGTGCCATCATCACTAACACTGTCTGGCATGCATACAAAAAAGATGAAGCTCAAAGATCCAAGCGTATGTTATTCATCTGATTGACGTATTTGTGTAAGATTTATGCACCCGCTTATAGTGACATAGCCATGAGCATGTCGTACTTATGAATATAAATATACAGATCACACAGTGATTTTTATTTAGTATATTTCAACATCCCTCCCCTAAAATTAATTCCTGGCCACATCAATTTAAGCAGGTACATAAATCTTGGACACAAATACGTCAGTCACATGAATAACATATGCTTGGATCTTTGAGCTTCATCCTTGTGCCACAAAGTTTTCCAGGAAGTAACGTAAGTATGCAAGTAGGTGGAAAAACTTTTGCATTTTATATCATAATTATCTTAAATATTTGTATTGAACATTGTTACATCTGACCTCATACTATCACCCATCTTGAAAACTGATATGCTAGCTTACCAGCTTCCATTGTCAACTAACAATCATGTTAACTGATATTCAACTAGATAGTTACTTAAACTAGCCTACTCTGGTTTCATCTGCATATAAAATGATCACAAAATTCAATAATGTTCTGTGATTAAGTTGCTGTTCTTTTCCAGCCGGTAGAGAATGCTACTGAGCATGTGCAGAGTGAGTGTTACCACAGCTTCTTGCTAGTTGAAGTAATTGTTAGCAACTGACCTCTGTTACAATTGACCCCACTCTCCCCCTACATAACCACAGACCTTATTTCAGTCATTTAACCAAAAACCCATTCAAAAATCCTATTGACTTCGGGATGATGGATGTCGAGTACACAGAAAAATTAAGTCGAGTATACAAGAAAATTAAGTCGAGATTACAAGAAAACAACTTTTGTTATGTCGAGATCATGAGAAAATTAGGTCGAGATCACGAGAAAACAAGAAAGAAAAAAATTAATGATGCATGGCCGCTTAGAGCTTCCGTATCTGGAGGACTTGAGCGATAGACAAATCCTCAAAGAGTCTTAAATTGTAAGTACACACAAAAAAATGTTATACATTCATGACGTCAAAAGTGAAAAGAAAAAATCAGCATGAGTTGTAAATGCCATCTCCCCTGCATGCTTGGCAAATCCTTTTTTCCTTAGCAAACACCAACCGGCTATTTATTCCAAAACAGGATCTGGGGGATGGGTGACTTTTGAAGTTTGGTTGAGAAGTGAGGGACAGCAGGCAGCTCAATGCAATTTTGCGCTAGCAAAACGACAGGAGAGGCACAGTTGGGTCCCTGATGAACTTCCCGCTGAGCTTATTATCAGAATCAAAATTCATGTCGAAATGCAGTTTTCACTATAGACCAAAGTGTGTGTGTGTGTGTGTGTGTGTGTGTGTGTGTGTGTGTGTGTGTGTGTGTGTGTGTGTGTGTCTGTATGTCTCTGTATGTGGGTGTATGTGTGCATTCAGTAACAGCAAAAAGGGTTTTGAATGTCCTTTTGTGCATGCCTCTGCATGCATACACCCAAAGGATGAATGGACTGGATGTGTGTGCATGACATTTTGTGCTTCTCCCTTGTGTGCATATTAATGACGTTTGGTATTTTTGAAGCCCTATAAAATATGCCCCTTGATCGCGGCATGGGGATAGTATTAGAGGCAATGGGAGTTCAGTGGAAGAGCTGCTTTCAAAGGTGACCTGCCTGTTGTAGGGTCTCCATGAACATGCACAGTGTGATGGGAGAGGAGCGCTGAATGCGTGCAGCTGTCTCTGTGGATTAGCCTCACAAAACATATGTGGCTTACCAGGACAGATATGGCACCTATATATATATATATATATATATATATATATATATATATATATATATATATATATATATATATATATATATATATATATATAATATACTCAGTTGCAATCAAAATTATTCAACCCCTATTGCAAATCAGGTTAATTGTCAAAACGTACAGACTTTCAGCTGTTTGAATTTAAATGACACTGAATGCTTCAAGTGGTTTCCCCAAATCCAACAGAAAATGCAACTTATAATGACTTATCCAGTATCAAAATTATTCCACCCCCTGAATAGAATCCCTCACAACAGCACAAATATGCAAACAGGTGTTGTCTCATGCACACTTGATGCAACTAATCAAGGGCTTCATTAGTTGCACCAGGTGTGCTTGAGCTGGAACACATGAAATACCTGGACAGGGCAGAAAAAGGAAATTATCAATGACTACAACCAGATTTCTGAGAAGGCAGGTTGTGAAAAACCCTCGAGTGACTGCAAAAGACCTGCAGCAAGACTTGGTGGCAACAGGCACTGAGGTTTCAGTGAGCACAGTATGCGTACTAAATACAGAAGGTTTCCATGCCAGAACTCCAAGACATACACCACTACTGACCCAAAAGCACAAGAAAAGTCA
The DNA here is from genome assembly GCA_023630585.1 of Cranoglanis bouderius. Lineage (NCBI taxonomy): Eukaryota > Metazoa > Chordata > Actinopteri > Siluriformes > Cranoglanididae > Cranoglanis > Cranoglanis bouderius. The sequence goes on along the minus strand of CM042550.1, from coordinate 7,513,773 downwards.
TTTCAAAATCATATAAATAAGCCACAGAAGTTTTGGGATTCTGTTCTGTGGAGCAATGAAAGAAAACTGGACCGTTTCGGCACGATGGATCAATGGTATGTCTGGAGAAAGAAGAATGAAGATACACTCTGTCCACAGTCAAGCATGGTGGTGGCTCTGTGATGCTCTAGGGCTGCTTTGCATCCTCTGGCACTGGAAACCTGCAGCGTGTGGAAGGCAAGATGGATTCATTGAAGTATCAGGAAATCCTAGGAGAAAACGTCATGCTGTCTGTGAGGAAGCTGAAGCCTGGGCGTCATTGGACATTCCAACAGGACAATGATCCCAAGCATATCTCAAATTCCACCAAGGCTTGGTTGCAGAAGAAGTCCTGGAAGATTCTACAGGGCCATCACAGTCACCTGACTTGACCCCATAGAAAATCTTTGGTGAGATTTGAAGAAGGCAGTTGCAGCACGCAAACCCAAGAATATTACTGAACTGGAGGCCATTGCTCATAAGGAATGGGCTAAGATTCCTCAGGAACACTGCCAGAAGCTGGTGCCTGGCTATGGATCTCGTTTGCAGCAGGTTATAACAGCAAAAGGGTGCTCTACTAAGTACTAAAGATGCTTAAGTTGCATTTTCAGTTGAATTTGGGGAAACCACTTGAAGCATTCATTGTGCTGAACTATTTCAACTGCTTTTGTTTGATTTGTTCATTGCAAACAGCTGAAAGCCTGTAAATTTTGACAATAAAACTGATTTGCAATGGGGGTTGAATAATTTTGATTGCAACTGTATGTATATATATATATATATATATATATATATATATATATATATATATATATATACAGTGCAAAAGTTTTAGGCACATCCAAATAAATGCTGTAGAGCAAAGATGCCTTCAAAATAATTAAATTAAATGTTTCTACATTTTTTAAAAAATAGAGCAGTAAACAGTAGTAAATGAAACAAAGTCAATATTTGGTGTGACAAAAAAAATTAAAATTAAAATAAAAATAGTAGTCTCTGGTACAATTTGTGCAGTTTTATAAGGAAATTAGCTGGTAAGTTTTATAGAGCATCTTGCAGAACCAGCCACAGTTCTTCTGGAGACATTACCTGTTGTACTTGCTTCTTACATTTTGCAGCAAAACCCAGCAGCCTTCATTGTGTGTATTTTTTTATTTTTTTTGTCTCTTACATAATACGCTGCTTTCTTTAATGACATAGAAACATTTTTCTGTAAGATTTAATTTTGTGCTAGAAAACTAATGTTTGGGAAACCAAATTGTTTTTTGTACTGACTTGATAATGCAGTTATAAAAAAAAAAAATCTATAACAAAGTTTGTACCAAAAGAATGCTGCCTAAAACTTTTGCACAGTACTGTATATGTATATATAAAACTTGTGCACAGTACTGAATATAAAATTTTAGGCAGGTATGAAAAAATGTTGTAAAGTAAGAATGCTTTCAAAAATAGACATGTTAATAGATTATATTTAGCAATTAACAAAATGCAAAGTGAGTGAACAGAAGAAAAATCTACATCAAATCAATATTTGGTGTGACCATCCTTTGCCTTCAAAACAGCATCAATTCTTCTAGGTACACTTGCACAATGTCAGGGATTTTGTAGGCATATAGTCAGATGTATGATTAAACAATTATACCAAACAGGTGCTAATGATCATCAGTTTAATAAGTAGGTTGAAACACAATCATTAACTGAAAGAGAAACAGCTGTGTAGGAGGAATAAAACTTGGTGAGGAACAGCCAAACTTAGCTAACAAGGTGAGGTTGCTGAAGACAGTTTAATGTCAAAAGTCATATACCATGGCAAGACTGAGCACAGCAACAAGACAGATGGTAGTTATACTGCATCAGCAAGGTCTCTCCCATGCAGAAATTACAAGGCAGGCAGGGGTTTCCAGATGCCCAAGCTCTTTTGAAGAAACACAAAGAAACGGCCAATGTTGAGGACTGTAGACGCAGTGGCCGGCCAAGGAAACTTACTTCCCTTCGCAATCGGAAGATGTCCAGCAGTGCCATCAGCTCTGACCTGGCAGAAACCAGTGGGACCCTGGTACACCCATCTACTGTCTGGAGAAGTCTGGTCAGAAGTGGCCTTCATGGAAGACTTGCGGCTAGAAAGCTATACCTCCGACGTGGAAACAGGGCCAAGAGACTCAACTATGCATGAAAACACAGGAACTGGGGTGCAGGTGCTCTGGACTGATGAGTCAAAATTTTGACATATTTGGCTGTAGCAGAAAGCAGTTTGTTTGCTGAAGGGCTGGAGAGCGGTACATGAATGAGTGTCTGTAGCAACAGTGGAGCATGGTGGAGGTTCATTGCAAGTTTGGGGCTGCATTTCTGCAAATGGAGTGGGGGATTTGGTCAGAATTAATGGTCTCCTCAATGCTGAGAAGTACAGGCAGATATTATCCATCATGCAATACCATCAGAGAGGCATCTGATTGGCCCCAAATTTATTCTGCAGCATGACAATAAAAAGAAGAACAAGGAGTCCTGGAAGTGATGGTATGGCCCCCACAGAGCCCTGATCTCAACATCATCAAGTCTGTCTGGGATTACATGAAGAGATAGAAGCAACTGAGGCTGCCTAAATCCACAGAAGAACTGTGGTTAGTTATCCAAGATGTTTGGGCCAACCTACCTGCCAAGTTCCTTCAAAATCTGTGTGCAAGTGTGCCTAGACAAATTGATGAATTGATGCTGTTTTGAAGGCAAAGGGTGGTCATACCAAATATTGATTTGATGTAGATTTTTCTTCTGTTCACTCACTTTGCATTTTGTTAATTGATAAATATAAACTATTAACATGTCTATTTTTGAAAGCATTCTTAGTTTACAGCATTTTTTCACACCTGCCTAAAACTTACACAGTACTGTGGCTGCTATTGTATGTGTCACATTCCAGTCTACTAGACAAGGCAAGTAGATGTTTTATTTACTAGTTCATTAGTTCTGTTGAAAGACCTTCATTAACATCCCAAGCTATCCAGTATAAGTGAGGGGTCTTCATTAATCCCACTGAATCAAACTTGGACATATGAAAGAGAAGTGTCAAGCCTTATTCATCCCAATAGCAAGAGTTACAAGTTACATTAAAGGTGCTATGTTTTATGAAAAGCAAGAAAGAGTTAAATTGGGATTTAGGAGATGCAGGTGCCCCACTTCCTTCACTGATTCACTGATTCATTGAGTCATCCCTTTATTCAACAATGTAGAATCAGTAACCTTACTAACTTGTATGTTATTATATGGAGTTCTCAATACTGATCCAGTGGTAATGTGATTAAAACATGCTCTTAATATTGTATATATGTTTTGTGTCCTAAAGGCATAACTGACCATCAGTATTCTTTGTTTGCTGGTTTGACATCAGAATGCCATGAAATTATCTTGATTGTTTTCTGGAAAACAAATATTTTACAGTAAATCCTTTAAACTAGCAAAATGAATCCACTTTAATGTGCAAATGTATATAGACAGCAACTGCCTTGAATGAGGGATGAGCTCATTTCTCTGCAAAGCAGTGTGAAACTGTATGCCATACTTATGTGATTATTATTATTATTTTTAACATTAGGCCATGCTATAATTTTTATTTAATCAAATTAGAGTACCAGAGCTTAGCTCCACTTGCCAGTCACATAAACCTAAGGTTTGGATGCTCCTATTGGCTCGTCCAATGGGGTGGAATGTTTTTTGACATGATCCTAGCAGGCTAAACTGACAGAGGTGACATGGCAGAGAACAGACAGATTATACTGGCCAGAGACAGATTATACAGGTCAGACAACAGTATAAGTTATACTGTATATGTAACTTATGTATTTGCTAAATTGTATTTATCATTTTCATATTTATTATTATTATTATTATTATTATTATTATTATTATTATTATTATTATTATTATTATTATATAATGATTACTAGCTGCCATATTTCTTTCCATATTTCTGTCCAGTGAATGAAAAATTTTTCCTGCCCTACACCCACCACACATCCATTGGTAAATGGCTTTCTTTTTATTTTTTTGTCCATTTAATTTGCATGAAACTGATATGGAACAAATAGAAAACAAATTAAACATATTTATTTTACTCTAATTCAGACTAGGCAGTGGCCTTAGAGTCAGTCCAAGATAATCTTTGAAAAGAGGGAGATAATCATATTCTGGCTGTATAAGGCACCTGTGTGTGAGTGAGAGCCCAGCAGCAGCTGTTCCTGATGGGTTTGCACACACACACTCACACACACACACACTGTGAGTATACACAGCGGGAAGTGTCTCTCTTTTCCTTCACATTATGTGTCCATTTGTTCAAGTTTTTGACATTGATCCCACTCATCCCCTTTTCAATTCCTGTGACATCATTAAGAGTGTGCTCTGTCTGCTATTTAATAAAGCTCAGTTTATCCAGCCTGGCAGGACAGAGTGAGAGGCCGATTTCAGACGCATGTAAGGAACAGGACCACAGTGTCACACCTTGCTTGTTTTTCGACAACAGCTAATGGAACTCATTTAACCTAAACAGAGGCAAGTGTGATTTGTGACTGATCAGTCTCATCTCACCTATATCTCTGCAAGATAATGAATAGGAATGAAATGAGAAATTTGTGGTCTAGGTATATGCTGTGGCAACATATATATAACAATTGGCACAATTCTGTGTCTAGTGTCTCTTTGTATTTTCTAGCTCACTTACCCAAGCCATCATGCTGTGTGACTGCATACATATCAGCACATGTAACTAAAATAAAATCAGATCTCTTTCAGGGCTCTTTCAGAATTGTGCTCTTTTTGGGTCTACTGAATTCCTGTAAAAAATGACATTAATTGTACCGGTGTTGAAAATCATTATCTCAGGTAATTAAGGCTTTGTATAGAACAAGAGATAGATGGCTGTTCTGTGTTCCTGGGGCGAGTGAGAGTGGAATTCTTGTCTTTAATGTGCTTTAATGCTTTAATTGAAAGGGATGGGCCATGCTGTCAAAGCTCCTGGGCAATGCAACATGCAGGGAACGTGCAAATTGAAGTTACAGAGGCTGTAATTGTGGCTCTGAAGCTTATCACATTACATCAGCATGTGGGGATCACATCGTCCTTTAATCAGTGGAGAATTTGTCCGAAGTTGAAAAATTGAAAAATCTCATGACGTCATTCGCATTTCCATAAAACTGGACATCTGACACTTTCCTCACTGGCATTACTTTCAACTGGTACTCAAGCCATTGCCTTATCATTTAAGATCGTAAGAATTCTGCATTTGTAAAACCAATAGTCAGTTGTATAATCTCTCCTAATTAAATTAAAGTTAATGCCACCTCCTAATAAACATAGCCAACTCTGACAGAAACACTGTGTTGCCTATTAACACCACCAGTTTGGTGACAAATGTTACTGATCTCTTCTCTGAATATGGGAAGTTGTTTACAGCTATCTGTTAGCTGGTCTTGCTAATGTGAATTAGTCCAAAATTGACGGGGGTCTGTCTTTTAGGTGGCAGATCAATCAGCAGTCTGCCAGGCACATTTAGTTTTTAAAGTGGACATGTTGGATTAAAGCACACGAATAACAGGTGTCATTAATAATGGATAGACTCCACTCAGCTGCACAAAAATGCTGGGAAATGTTTTAACTTAGGCAGTGGTAGCTCAATGGGTAAGACATTGGACTACTAAGCAGAAGGTCTTAAGTTCAAATCCCAGTACTGCCACTGCTGGGCCCTTGAGCAACGCCCTTAATCCTCAACTGCTCAGTTGTATAAATGTGATAAATGTAATTCACTCTTGATAATGGTGTCTGCCAAATGCCATACAATAAATGTAAATGGATCAAGTGCAACTCCCACCCACACATTGTCTTCCAATCAGGTTTTTGATGCCTTTAAAAAAAATAATAATAATAAATTATTATTATTATTATTATTACTATTTTGCTGTAAGTTGCCTTAGAATACACACATTTCATTTGCAATATTTTGGCATTCTGTTTTTTTTTGTTGTTTTTTTTTTTTTTTAAAAAAAGCTGTACTTTTTTTTATTCTAAAACCAATTCAAACTTTTGCCCTAAACTTACTAATATTCTGCATTTAAACATTTTGACAAATAAAATATGGATTCGTATTACTCCCCCTATATAACGCCATTTCCATAAAAGTTGGGATTTTTTCTAAAATGCAATAAAAACAAAAATCTATGATTTGTCAAGTCCCTTAAAAATTTAATTAACTGACAAATGTACAACGAAAAGATATTCAATGTTTTCACTGACCAACTTAATTGTATTTTGTAAATATAAACAAATTTAAAAATTTGATGCCTTCAACACACTCAAAAAAGTTGGGATAGAGGCAAAATAAGACTGGAAAGTTTATAGAATATTCAAGTAACTCCATTTTGGAGGATTGAGTTAATTGGTAACAGGGGAGGGTATCAGGATTGGGCATAAAAGGAGCATCCACCAAAAGCTCAGTCTTTGCATTATTTGCGGAATATAGTTCTTTCACCATCTACAGTGCATAATAATGTGAAAAGATTCAGGGAATCTGGAGAAATCTCATTGCATAAAGGGCAAGGCTGGAAACTTCTGAATGTGCGTGACCTTCGAGCCCTCAGGCGGCATTGCCTATGAAATTGTCATGCTACTGTGATAAATATAACCACATGGGCTTGGGAGTACTTCAGAAAGTTAACTTAACACACTTAACACAGTCACTTAACACAGTCACTGCTGCACCCAGAAATGCAACCCGAAACTCTATTATGCAAGGAGGAAGCCACACATCAATTCTATGCATAAACGCTGCCGAGTTCTCTGGGTCCGAGCTCATCTCAGATGGACTGAAAAGTAGTGGAAACATGTGCTGTGGTCAGATGAGTCCAACTTTCAGCTTGTTTTCAGGAAAAATGGATGTCCGTGCCAAAGATGAAAAAGACCAACCAGACTGTTATAAGTGAAAGGTGCAAAAGCCTGTGATGGTATGGGGGTGCATCAGTGCCCACAACATAGGTGACTTTCATATGTGTGAAGGTACCATTGATGTGGCGGCATATATTGGGATTTTAGGGAGACATATGCTGCCATCAAGGCAATATCTTTTCCCAGGAAGTCCATGGTTATTTCAGCAGGACAGTGCCAGGCCTCATTCTGCATGTACTACAACTCTTTTGTAGACAAAGAGTGTGTGTGCTTGACTGGCCTGCCAGCAGTCCAGATCTGTCTCCTATGGTGCATCATGAAGAGGAGAATCAGACAATGGAGACCAAGGACTGTTGAGCAGCTGAAGTCTTGTCTCAAGCAAGAATGGGCAAACATGCCTCTGTCCCAAATTTTTTTGAGTTTGTTGAAGGCATTAAATTCAAAATTTGTTTATATTTACAAAATACAATTAAGTTTGTCAGTGAAAACACTGAATATCTTTTCTTTGTACTTTTGTCAGTTAATTAAAGTTTCAAGAGACTTGACAAATGACAAATTTTTGCTTTTATTGCCTTTTAGAAAAAAAATCCCAACTTTTATGGAAATGGGGTTAGTACAGCCGTGGCCAAAAGTTTTGAGAATGACACAAATATTAATTTTCACAAAGTCTACTGCTTCAGTGTTTTTAGATCTTTTTGTCAGATGTTACTGAAGTATAATCACAAGCATTTCATAAATGTCAATGGCTTTTATTGACAATTACATGCAGTTTATGCAAAGAGTCAATATTTGCAGTGTTGACCCTTCTTTTTCAAGACCTCTGCAATTCGCCCTGGCATGCTGTCAATCAACTTCTGGGCCACATCCTGACTGATGGCAGCCCATTCTTGCATAATCAATGCTTGGAGTTTGTCAGAGTTTGTGGGTTTTTGTTTGTCCACCCACCTCTTGAGGATTGACCACAAATTCTCACTGGGATTAAGATTTGGGGAGTTTCCTGGCCATGGACCCAAAATGTCGATGTTTTGTTCCCACGAGCCACTTCGTTATCACTTTTGCCTTGTGGCAAGGTGCTCCATCATGCTGGAAAAGGCATTGTTCGTCACCAAACTGTTCTTGGATGGTTGGGAGAAGTTGCTTTCTGAGGATGTTTTTGTGCCATTCTTTATTCATGGCTGTGTTCTTAGGCAAAATTGTGAGGGAGCCCACTTCCTTGGCTGAGAAACAACCCCACACATGAGTGGTCTCAGGATGCTTTACTGTTGGCATGACACAGGACTGATGGTAGCGCTCACCTTTTCTTCTCCGGACAAGCTTTTTTCCAGATGCCCCAAACAATCGGAAAGGGGATTCATCAGAGAAAATGACATTACCTCAGTCCTCAGCAGTCCAATCCCTGTACTTTTTGCAGAATAGCAGTCTGTCCCTGATGTTTTTCCTGGAGAGAAGTGGTTTCTTTGCTGCCCTTCTTGACACCAGGCCATCCTCCAAAAGTCTTCGTCTTACTGTGCGTGCAGACGCACTCACACCTGTCTGCTACCATTCCTGAGCACGCTCTGCACTGGTGGTGCCCCGACCCCACAGCTGAATCAACTTTAGGAGATGGTCCTGGCACTTGCTGGACTTTCTTGGGCGTCCTGAAGCCTTCTTCACAACAGTTGAACCTCTCTCCTTGAAGGTCTTGATGATCCGATAAATGGTTGATTTAGGTGCAAACTTACTAGCAGCAATATCCTTGCCTGTGAATCCCTTTTTGTGCAAAGCAATGATGGCTGCACGTGTTTCCTTGCAGGTAACCATAGTTAACAGAGGAAGAACAATAATTTCAAGCACCACCCTCCTTTTAAAGCTTCCAGTCCGTTATTCTAACTCAATCAGCATGACAGAGTGATCTCCAGCCTTGTCCTCGTTAACACTCTCACCTGTGTTAACGAGAGAATCACTGACATGATGTCAGCTGGTCCTTTTGTGGAAGGGCTGAAATGCAGTGGACATGTTTTTTTTTGGATTAAGTTCATTTTCATGGCAAAGAGGAACTTTGAAATTAATTGCAATTCATCTGATCACTCTTTATAACATTCTGGAGTATATGCAAATTGCCATCATAAAAACTGAGGCAGCAGACTTTGTAAAAATTAATATTTGTGTCATTCTCAAAACTTTTGGCCACGGCTGTACATGTTAGTAATTTATGGGGCAATAAACTCTTTTGGTATATTGACTCCCTGCACATATTATCAAGGAAACATACCTTTCCTCAAGCTCTGTCCTTGCCTTTCTATTCATTAGGGAAAAGTGGCAGACACAATGTATTTCTTGAAGTGACATTGGGTAACAACATGGACAATTATCCACTTAATGTTGCCTCTAGTCAAAACAAAAAGTCCTGTAACCATTGGCTGTAATTACTTTCCCATACCCCTGAGATATAACCCTGATTTAATTTTTTTCATTTAAACCCTTAAGTGACACAGTCCAGTCAAGGCTGATCACTACATTGACTTTGATTTGACCGTATTTGGTTAGTACTATTATAAAGTGAACCAGAAGTACATAACAATGCTATGAAAAGAACAAAATACTTTTTATGGTGTCAGGCTTTGAGATTTGCCCTTCACCAGGCTATATGGATGCTCCAATCTAAATGAAGGTGAATGTATCTAGTATTGGATGATGAATCATATTATGCTTCTTCTGCGGTTGATGGGTTCTCTTATAAAGCTGGATGCAGTCCAGCTATTAAAGCGACCTGCAGCAAACATTAATAATATACCTATAAAAGAACTCTCATGGAAACATGTAAAAGTTTATGAGCCCACACGCAGACCCCCATATGCTGCTTTCCAGGTGAATAGTGCTTAAAGGAGCAGCAAGAGGATAAATCACAGACCCTGACAAAGTTATACATTTCGTATGAGTGAAAAGAAGTACACACAAGCTTTTTTTCTCAAACATTAGTTCAGAGGTACTTTATAACTTTATAATGCTATTTTATATATATATATATATATATATATATATATATATATATATATATATATATATATATATATATATATATATATATATATACACTTTTGTATACAACTGTATAATCATAGTAGTGAAATTTGCCCTCAATTGGGTCATGAGGGTGTATACTGTACATGTTCCTGGAGGCATCATTTCTTCATGGCAGGAGCATCAGTAAACAGTGAAATCTGACTGTATGAATTATGCAAAATGTCCATGTCAGCTGGTGCATGTCAACATGAACATTGTTAACTAGATAAAATTAATTAAAATATAAATTACACATGACAGTTAATGTTTGGGTGAACAAGACCAGTGCAGCTGGTCACATGAAGATGGGTAGCAGAGTAGGTTTTGTATTCTGAAACATTAAGTGATGATAATATGGAGACTATCAAAATATGCTGACATCATACACAACAGCCAGTCTTCCATCAGCTTCTGGGTAGTCAGTCCATCTACTTGTTTTGACTGATAGATCCTGATGTGAACCTGTTATTTTTGCTTTCCAGCTCAGCATTATTTCTGTTTTATTCTCTCTCTTTCTCTTTCTCTGCCATTTCATTTTAGAATTTAAGGCAGAATTTCAGTAATGTCTTGCGGAAAGGACAAATGTATTAGCTGATTTAATGTAAACACCTATGGATTACTGTAAATACTCTCACTGACCACTTTATTAGGAACACCTGTACAGCTGCTCATTCATGCAATTATCAAATCAGTCAATCATGTGACAACAGCATCATATGCATACTTGCAATGAAGAATTGAAGCTGTTCTAAGAGCAAAGGTCCTAGGTTGTCTGCTATAATAATAATAATAATAATTATTATTATTATTATTATTATTATTATTATTATTATTATTATATACTTTGTACTGAGTAATAATACTACAGAGAAACCTATATAGCATACAGTATGCGCTTGATTTTACCTGCTGATTCTCCATTCACTAGAGAAAATCCATTCAGCTTTATGTGCACCAGTCCCCAGAGTCTCCAGTGTTTGCACTCTTGTATTAAAATCTGATCACAGCTGTTACCAACACATCATGCTTCTTTTCGTCTTCAGGCTCATGAATGGAAATACAGGGGTAAAAAGGTAATTGCAGTAATATAATAGTTATAATTTCTACTTATTATTACAAATAATAAGTGATAAAGCTGATTTGTTGCCATAGCAATCTATACCTCCTGTGGTTAAACACACTCACTCACTTACACATTCACTCACACATCCAGGGAGGAGAGAAAGAGTAAGCAAAAGACAGACAGACAGGCGAAGGCTGATTATCAAGAAACTGACAATCTCAAACCTGGTTACACCTAAAATGATCTGTGAGAAGAAACACTTGTTTAAGAAATACATACATGTCTACATTTTGTCTGTTTCAAATCTTTTTCACAATTTCTTGCATGGTAACAAATTGAATATACTTTACCCTCTCAGGGTGAGTTGCAGGCCTAGGGGAGGAGGCTGGAATACCCAGAGGAAACTCCCAAAGCATGAAGAGAATATGCAAACTCCATGCACATAGGGTGGAGGCAGGAATTGAACCCCTAATTCTGGAGGTGAGAGGCAAACATGCTAACAACTAAGCCACCATGTCCTATTTTATAAATGTATGCCTTTATTTTGGTTTTAGCCCTGTCTCCACCCTTCTCCTTTTATTGGTGTGTTACACAATTATATCTGTCTGTTCTATGTTAAGCCTTTGATTAGTTTGCTTATTTACTGTATACCCAGCTGTGTCTTTGTCTCATTGTGAAGTCCCACAACAAACCTTTCCTTGCATTGTTTTTGGCCTGTGTTTTGCCTGGTGTTGACCCTTGCTTGTGTTTTCGTTATTAATATGGATTATCCCAGTTTAATTTTGTCTGCCTGTGCTCTGATTCACGCAGTGGTCAGTGACTGTGATTTTTGGATTTGCCCAAATAAAACACACAACCACACTGAGTATAAGCACTTGTGTTCTTCTTCTAACCAAACATTCACTAGACAGTTGAATTGTCAATAAATTTATTGTTCCTGCTATTAAGGTGGGAATGTTGGAAAATGTTCAGAAAATGTAGAGAGAATATGATTTCTCTATAACTAACTGGTCAAGTAGAATGAGATGAACAGTGCCTGTAAACTTGTTAGCCACATTGCCTAAACATTGTAAACTAGCAAATGCATTTTAGGCAGTGAGGTATTTGGCATGTCAGAATTTAATGTGTTTATAGCTAACAGTCATATTTGGGAGAAGAGAATGAGATAATAAAATGCTAGCTGGCTACCAAACTAACACTATGATCCTGGGAGGTGCTGCTTTGTGAACATAGGCATGTATGGTTAGTTTACTCAAGGGGTAAAATAAATCCTTCCAAGGTTTTTGTACTGTATATTGCAATGTATTCATCACATATACTCTCCAATGCACCGTCTAAGCACAGTTTAATGCATAAAGGAAAAGGCTGAACAGCCTGATTATCTGCTAAATTTATAGAGTGTTAGCTCTCCCTCCTGCTGCTCCGCTACGGAGCAGCATATATCCCTCTCGCGGCTCCGCTGCGGAGCAGCATATCCCTCTCGCTACGCTGTTAACGGAGCAATGCCCTTCCAGATTCCACATAGCGCATTCCAGCGCGATTCATAAAGACTCTGCTTTTGTTTACGTTGCCATGTGCATTTTTGTTTTTGTGTTGCGTCCTGTCTCTGCCCCCGGTTCCTCATTGGTTCGCCTTTTAATATGTGATTATCGTTTCCAGGTGTCGCGGATTTAATCTTGTTTAGTTTGAATGAACTCCGCTACTTAAATCCCTGTCTGTGTCCGCTTCGTGGCGGAGTATTGATTTTGAATGTATGTATGTATTTGTATTTGTTGAAGTTAGATGAATTTGATGGTGGATGTTAAAGACAGCGACGAAGAAAAAATTTATCCTATGTTTTTGTTAACCAGGCGTTCCCAGGTTCCTGCATTTGATCTCATGTTTTTGTTTACCCGGCGTTCCCGGGTTCTTGGATTCCTGCCTCATTTTGTCCTGGATTATTGCCCTGTAAGCCTTAGAATTCATGCTTCGTATTTTCCTGGACTTTGACCCTGTAAGTGATCTCATCTGTGTCCAACCTGTTTTGGAAGATTGACGTGCTTCTTTTTTTGTATTTTGGTATTTATTTCCCTTCACTTTTGAATGTGCCTTTTTGTTGTTCCTAATAAACTGACCACTTTCCCCTGCAAGTGCATCCTGCTTCCTTCCTTTCCAGGTTTCGTAACATAGAGTAAGTAACAGTGGATAGAAAAAGTCTACACACCCCTGTTAAAATTGCAGGAGTTTGTGAAACCAAGCAAAATCATGTCCGATCTTTGTCCACCTTTATGTGGATTAATGTGATATAGCAACCAAAAAAAGGAATAAACAAATAGATGTTTGTTTTGTTTGTTTGTTTTGATGGGGGGGACAACTTGCAATAACCGGGTTGCATAAGTGTGCACACCCTTTTATAATGGAGCATGTGACTGTGCTCAGAATTAACCAATCAAATTCGTTCACAAGTAAGTATCATATGTTGTCATCAATGAAGTGATTCTGACTAACCCCAAATAAAGACCAGTTGTTTCTGTAGGACTTTCCTGACATCTTCTTGGTTTCATCTGAGTTCTGAACCCATGGTCTGTAAAAAGCTTACAAATTTTCCTTCATGTACAGGATCTCACCATTGAAAAGTATCAGTCAGGAAAAGGGTACAAAGAATTTCCAAAACATTAGATGTACCATGGAACACAGTGAAGGCCATCATCAACAAGTGGAGAAAATGGGGCACCACAATGACATTACCTAGAACATGACATCCCTGCAAAATTGACAAAATGACAAGAAGAAATCCTATCAGGGAGGCTGCCAAGAGACCTACAGCAACATAAAAGGAGCTGCAAGAGTATCTGGCAAGTATTGGTCACTCTCTGCATGTGACAATAATCTTTTATATTCTTCACATGTCTGGGCTATGGGGTAGGCTGAAAAAATCCATCCAAGCTTTATGGTCTGAAAACAATTTTCAGAACAATAAACAACAAAATTCAGAAATGAATGCAAATAATCAAACAAAACTGTATACTTACAGTTCATTTATACTACTACTAAGCAATTCCGACTGGTGTCGATATGTTTAAGTTCAGTTATGTTCACTACTTTTGCAGTGATTGGCAGTTGGTTATGAGATTCCACCCCTTGGAGAGGTCTACCAATCATGTTAAGGAGAAGCCGTGCTTCCAGGCAGGACAAAAGAAGAGTGCACTGTCCAATAAATATCAAGATGCAAGATGTTTTTTTTCTGTGCAAAACACACCCACCCACACTCCATTCACCCCCAGTGAAGACCGTGTGTCAGAGCATGGCTCAGAATGATGTGTTAAAAGCCCACTGTCCAATAAGCATTAATACTGTCCCATTAAAACACAGTGTACTTGAATCTGCAATAGACACCCAGAGACACATGGGCTTCTCTGATTGTCTATTAATGCTGTGTCTGGGGCTTCAAAGGATATTTTCATGCAGGCTGCACTGAAGGTCCTGGAATTCAGGTGGATGTTACTTTGACATGTACCACCTACCTAAACATTGTTGCAGACCAAGCAGTATAAGCAGGATAATACGCCCTTCCACACTGCAAAAACTGTTCAGGAATGGCTCGAGGAACATGACAAAGAGTTCAAGGTGTTGACTTGGCCTCCAAATTCCCCAGATCTCAATCCGATTGAGCATCTGTGGGATGCGCTACACAATATTAGGCAGGTGGTTTTAATGTTATGGCTGATCATTGTATAATCCCGCTGACTGTTGTCACCCACCCCAGGATGAGTTCCCTTTTGAATCTGGTTCCTCTTACAGTTTCTACCATATCTACATACAGATTTTGCAAGAAGCACTATAATGCAAGTATAATACAAATATATACTTCAATAATATAATATAATTAAAATCTAATAATATTTGCATCAATGGGTTTCATATTACGTTACCCACTAATTATTATTTAAATATTTAGGACATTTATTCTGGCGCAGGAATTTCATATAAAGGTGTTATCTAAACCTACACTTAGTCCTGATTCACATAAGTGATTACATGGTTGATATATTGGTTGAATTTCTTGATTATTATCTTTTATTTGTGTCTCAGGAATTTTTATTTGCATAAGAGCATGCTGTATTGCTGTTACCAGTTTCCAGTCGAGATTCTCATTAGTATTTTGAGGTAAATGTGCATAGGGATTGGGCACACCAGGGATGTCCTCTTAGCCTCTGGCTTTTCTGTCGCTGCTGTCTGTCCTTTAATTACCGTACATAGTTTTGCAAGGCCTGCAGGTCTGTTTAACCGTAGGTGCGCTACTCATCCTGTTCTCAGAGCTGTAGGGGAACAGGCTCTGGGCCACAACTATGGCCTTGTCTACAAGCTAAATTGTATAACTCGGAGGAAACTTAAATTGTTACAACTACGTCAGAAAATAGTTCAGAAAAATATATTAATTAGTCTATAAGGCATCTATAACAGATTTTTTTATTCGACAAATCTTTTTTAATTGACAATTCTGTGCCACTACCACATGTTCCTGGTTTGATTGTTAAACTATCCCTAGTCCTATCTAGGATAGTTACCTGTGCCTGGAACTTAAATGATGGAAAAAGCTGTGACTGGTCTTATAAATGGTCTTTTAAACAGTAGTAGGTTAAGTAATTGTTATTACCTTGGGATTACTACTGAAAATTTGGAAAAGCATTCAAAATCTCTGTCCTTAATGAAAACATAAAAATGACACCATGCTGAACTGTGTGCCAAGAATAGCAGCAGAACATTGAAATTAATGTTACCACAGGTAGCACAGATGTGTAAGTTACAAGACTGCAGCTGAGGGACTACTGTTTTATGAACACCTGCCTGTACAATTCTAGTGTTCTCTCACAGTGGGCATGGGGCATGTTGTATTAATTTGGCATTCAGCACAATATCTTGCATATTATCTAGTGTACCAGCATAAAAGCCTATGTATACCATGTACAAGACAGTATGTAAAGTACATTTCTCATGAAAGAAAATAAGAATAATGAAAAAAAAAAAAGGTGGATATTGCACATTCCATTCAATTTACTCAATGTTGTGCAATTTTGTTTACTGGTGGTCAGTTCTGCATGTGATTTTGTTCAGAGGAGTATAGGCATTGCTGCCAGGTGAACAGAATTGGGATACCTTTTAAACTGATAATTTATTTATTATTATTATTATTTTTTTTGCATTCTCATATTCATAGGAGCGCACACAACAGGAACACATACAATTGTTTCCTCACATCTAACAAAGGAATTCAACATCATACCAAGTCACATCTGTAATTTTGAAGCTAATGCAGCCACTCCCTTCATAAGAGAGTAACGGAAACATACACACCATAGGCTTAATACTAAATTACACATTATTTATTTAAAAGCCTTTGTTATACCCTGTGTCGTGCAAGATAGCATGAAGACTTTTATTTCTTGAAGGACGTTTAATACATCAATGTGTTAAGTAAAGTTTTACGTTTCGTTAAGTTTTAGTGATTTCTTCTTTGTGCTGTGCTATCTAGTCACAGTCAGAATTGTATGAGAACTCAGAATTAAATTTCACTGAAACCCATAATCATCTTCAGTGATCTTATTTTGCAAAAACAGGATTTACATATCTTATTCAAATTAATTTTATTCTGAATTAATCACTGTCTTACAGCAGAGGTAGATAGATGGTAGTGTGAGCTGTTTATTAACAATCCAAATAAGAAGATAACAAAAAAAAAAAAAAAACAAGCAGGGGTCAAACATCAGGCACACAATGCAGGGAAAACATGAAACTGAAGAATGAAAATGAAGGGCAGAAGCAAAAACTCAAAAAAACAAGAATAACAAATAGAGAAACTAACGCTAAAAAATGCCCACTGGAATAGGAAAAACCTTGTAAAGATAGCTGGTGAATGAACTGATATAAATACATAGAGAGCAAGCTTATGTCTGAACTATATTATGGATTTGTGGTGGCTTCTTGATGGTGAGAAATGGTGGATGGTGGATTTGAATGTGACAATCATGGAACATTTGTTTTTTTTAGGCATTCATGCAAAATGAATTTGTTTACCAGTAGATGCTTAATATGTATACAACAGTAAAGAGGTAATAAAATTTGTAAATGTTTATAGATTAGTATGTGATTAGGGCCTTGTCATGATCGACTGAATGGCCTTAAGATTGAATGCAATTACATTTTTCTTTGTAAATGTCTTTTCAGATTTATATTAGGGATTGTACTTTAATATAATCTGTCAAACCACTGTTTGTTATAGAAGTTCTATATATTTTTTGTTTTTTTTTTAAAGACATGTTACATAAACAACACACAAAACAGAGTCTTCAATTTAAAAACTTAGGCAGTCTTCATTAAAAATGAATATGTTCTGAATTTTTTATTTGTTCATGACTTGTTCATGAGTACTTAAATTAATACCTCAACGATATACTGTTATAATATAGTATAAATAAAATCTGCTTTTGTGAACTTTTTGGCAAACCACAAGATAGTAACTGCTACAGGTTGAAGACCTATGAAATATTAACATATTGTAACTTAAATGCAATGAAATCATTCAGATGCTTTTCATAACTGTGTGGTTTCTGGCTGTCAGAACACGTAAAAGAGTCAAAATCCATTTTATATGCTGCTGAATAACACATTTATACTCAAATCTTAAAGGTCAGAGTGGCCACTTGTGTGCCTTTGTTTCAACGCTGTATAAGAAAGAATGAATTTCATTTTAAGGCGCACATGTTCCCTGGGGTTATTAGGATGGCATAAAAAGGAGATCACATGGAGGTCAGAGCTTCAATATTTCTCAGCCCTAATCTCAGGATGGACTCCTTGCTGATGCTGTGTCAGTGAGTGTCTGTCCCTCACTGGCATGCTTAAATAGAGCTCAAGATAAACCCTTGACCAGACACATTTCTGAGACAGTCAGTGAGGACATACTGTAATCAGGTTCATATGATGATACACAGATGAGTCAACTTTATTGTAGTTATGCATACAATAAATGTATAGGAAAGTTTTTATTTCTGAGTAAGCTGTCCAAGACATCCAAATATAATATTATAATGAATGCAATACATGGGTGCACTCTGAAATCTAATACATTTACATTAGATTCATTACTTCAGACCATGACTTACCTGTAGATTATACAGTAGTGAAAACTTCTGTAACACTATAGAAAATTTCTGAGCAGTATGGAAATGTTTGTTCTTGCTGCATCATTGCCACAAAAGAAATCATGGCAAATAAAATGTGGTCCCATCACTAATGTACCAGCTCAGTGGTTTTTCTTCATGCAGCCAAACTGTAGAAAGGCCAAAAGAGAGCTGAAAGGAAAGAGATGCTGAAAAGGGCAAGAACTGTAATCCTGGCTTGTAAAGCAAATGCCCAGTTCAGGTTCTATTTCACACTTGAGAGGCAGTGAGAATCATCTGAATACCAAAAGTGAACATATGACATAATATTTCATACCAAATACTATCATATGGTCATCATTCCCTTTCTTTTTCTCACCTCATACATGTGTTGAATCAAATGGCCTGTGTAATAACTAATGACTATGGTCAAAGCTACAACTAACCTGTCCACCAAAGCTGGTGACAGACTCCCATAATCTCCTATCATATCCTTTCATCTGCAGTGAGTGCATTTTGGAACTCTGCTAGATTGTACTAGCTTGCATTGGGACCTTTGGTAGCTTGCTAGCCTTAACTATTACTTTCCTATCACTCTTGCTCTGTCTGCAAGTTAGCTACAAACTGTTCTGGTGCTCAGTGCAGCACTCACCTCTCACCCACACCGGGTGCATCTTTCTTCGACATTCTAGATTTTTTTCACGTTGCCTGCCATCTGTGGGCCTGTGAATATGTGCCACTACTGTGGTTAAGTGGTTCTCCCCTGGCATACCACATACATGCATAACATGCATACAGGGGCTGGAGTTTGGCTTCCCTGTGCACTTTGGTTTGAGTGCTCCCTCCCAATATATAATCACTGACTACTGTTCAGCATACTACAGTGGGTATAGAAATGTATCACCCCCCCTTTAAAATAATCACATTTTGTTGCTTTTCAGCCTGAAATTAAGACAGACACAGTTTTTGTTTTATCCAGCTGTATTTACTCACTGCAACTTATAACATCCAAGTGAAAGATATAACACTAACATGTCAGAAAAAATTTTTTAAAAAATAAAAAAAACAGAAGCACTGAGTTGGAAAAAGGATCGCCCCCCTCCTAAAAATGACTTGTAAACTCAATCAGGTGTAGCTAATCACCTTCTCAATGGCACACAAAGCCATTTGACTTTCAACTGTGATCAGCTGTGGTCATTTTGATTAGCTCAGCATGAAAAGAGCTTTCCTGGAGCATTTTGTAGTGCAACTGAAGCAAACAATCAACTATGGGTGGCAAGGCACTGTCAAAAGATCTCCAGGATAAAGGCACAAGTTAGGAGATGGATACAAAAAAATTTCAAAGGCTTTATCAATGCCTAGAAGCACAGTGAAGTCTATTATTAAGACGTGGAAGGTATTTGGTACAACACAGACCCTCCCTGGATCAGGACGTCACTCCAAACTGGATGAAAGAGCCAGGAAGAAATTGGTCAGAGAGGCTAACAAGAAGCCTACAGCAACTCTGAAGCAGTTGCAGGAATTTATGACAAAGAGTGGTCATTGTGTGTACGATATCACAAATTCTCCACAAATGTGGCTTGTATGGGAGGGTTGCAAGAAAAAAGCCACCTATGACTGAGCTTTGCCAAAATGCACCTTGAATATTCTGAGGCCACATGGAAAAAGACTAAAGTGTAATTATTTGGCCTCAACACCAAACGATATGTCTGGCAGAAATCCAATACAGCTCACCATCCAAATAACACCATTCCTACAGTAAAGCATGGAGGTGGTAATATCCTGTTATGGGGTTTTTTCTCTGCAGCAGAGACTGGAGCACTTGTCAGCATAGAAGGAAAAATGGATGGGGCAAAATACCGTCAAATTCTTGAGGAAAATCTGCTGCCCTCTGCCAGAAAGTTGTCAATGGGAAGAAGGTTTACCTTCCAACATGACAATGACCCAATGCACACAGCAATACTGACCACACAGTGGTTGAAGGAGAAAAAGGTGAATGTCCTTGCATGGCCTAGTCACAGTCCAGACTTAAACCCCCATTGAAAATCTGTGGAATGACTTGAAGACTGTAGTCCACAAACGGTCACCATCAAATTTAACTGAAGTTCAGCGGTTCTGCAAAGAAGAGTGGGCAAATATTGCAAAGTCTAGATGTGCAAAGTTAGTAGAGGCATATCCCAACAGAATAAAGGCTGTAATTAAAAAATTAAGGCAAATTAAAGCAAGGGGATGATCCTTTTTCCAACTCAGTGATTCTGTTTTTTATTTTATTTTTTATTTTTTCTGACATGTTGGTGTTATATCTTTCACTTGGATGTTGTAAGTTGCACTGAGTAAATACAGCTGGATAAAACAAAAACTGTGTCCATCTTCATTTTAGGCTGAAAAGCAACAAAATGTGATTATTTTAAAGGGGGTGATTCTTTTCTATACCCACTTTATGTTATGCACCACTATGTCCCCTGAATGCCTCTGCTATATCTTCCCCATACTCCCTTGGTGATTCATTTTCCAGCTTCCACAGTCCCCACTGTCTGAAGAGTAGTAGCCTGTGGATACATCCTGCTAGCATGCCCAAGTAAGCACCATAATATGTATTGTAGTTGGCCACCAAGTTAGCTAGGTTACACTATACACAGCTTTGGTTCCCTATCAAAAGCTACTCTCGATGCTACGTATCAAACACTAATGAGAACATTCTTTGTTCGACTGGTTGCGAAGCATGTGTGTCAAACACGCCAAGAATTGGCTTAAATAACTTTGGTGAGTTATGTCACTCTGATTACGTGGACCTGCAAGTTATAAATAGACATGAAACGAACCTACCTTCAGGTTTCTTTGTCTTCGAGACCGCGTTGTGTGTGTGTGTTGTCTCCTGTCTTGTTAAAAGAGAGATTATATCATGTCTTGTGCTTCGGGTTAGGCGATGCGTGCCGCCGTGTGCACAAGTTATTCCGGACGATGATCCGCATGATTTTTGTTTGGAGTGCCTTGGGGAAGAGCATGCTATTGCTGCTCTTGAGGACGCTGAGTGTGAGCACTGTGAGTGATTTTCTATCTGAGTGCTCCGCTCGAGGCTTGCTTTCCCTTTTTCCCAGACCTCCATGAGGAGTTATCTCGCTCATGGAGCAAACCTTACTCCTCGCGTATCTTTGTACCCACAACATCGATCTATTCAGCTATCGTGGGTGCTAAGGCGCATGGGTATGTGACGATGCCTCAGGTGGAGGAGACACTCGCGGGCTATCTCTCCCCTGGGAGTGCGTCATCACTTAAGAGGCCTACCGTCCCGACCAAGCCTTGCAGAGTAACATCGTCGCTGGTGGGGAAGGCATTTCAAGCAGCGGATCAGGCTGGTGCTGCCCTGCACACCATGGCGGTTCTGCAGGCGTACCAGGCTGACCTGCTGAAAGACCTGAGCATGGGCAGGGGTATTAGTGAGGAGGCGTTTTCAGAGCTGAACATTTTGTCCCTATCCTTGATGCCCGTGAGGTTGAGGCATGGATCTGTCTCTTCGTGCAACCAAGCAGACGGCCCGTGCCATTGGCCATTCTATGGCTGCTTTGGTTGCCACAGAGAGACACCTGTGGCTCAACCTCATGGGCATCAAGGATAGGGACAAAGTGTTCCTCCTTGATGCCCCCGTATCGCCTTCTGGCCTATTTGGTGACTCCATGAACACGGTCGTCACTAGGTTCAGGGAGGTCAAGAGACACACAGAAGTGTTTGGTGAGTTTCTTCCCCGCTGTGCTCAGGTGTCAAGGCTGTCGGCCACCCACCCCCAACCCAATCCGGTCTCTCTGCGGCGAGAGTCGCAGAAGCAGAGTGTGGATGTCTGGACGCCATGGCCCATATGTGGCCCAGACGGGGTCTTTACGCATTTCTCTTATTGATAGCACCCCTTTGGCCGACCAGAGTATGGTTCTCAGATCTAATATCCCTCCTTGACAGCTTGGCCTGGGTGATTCCGGTCAGGAGAGATCTCCTATCTCAGGCACAGGGGACAGTATTTCATCCCCGTCCCGAGTTCTGGAACCTTCATGTCTGGCCCCTGAGGGGGACCAACTAAGAGATGCTGGCCTTCCAGCCGTCATAGTAGAGACTATTCTAAGTGCCAGGGCTCCCTCTACTAGAAGAAGTTATGCCTTCAAATGGCACATTTTCGAAAATTGGTGTATGGCGCACCATGTTCACTGCCAAGTTGTTTCAGTGCTGGAGTTCCTGCGGGAAAAATTTTCCTCAGGCACATGTCCTGGTACTCTCAGAGTCTATGTGGCCGCCATTTCGGCTTGCCATGCTCTGATTGATGGGGTTTCTGTGGGAAAGCACCCTTTAGTCACCCGCTTCATTCGTGGAGCCAAGCGGTTGAGGCCGCCCACTAGAGCGACAGTCCCTTCCTGGGACTTAGCTATAGTGCTCGAGGGTCTGGTTGACACCCCTTTCGAACCACTAGAGTCAGCACCTGTCAGGTTTCTGACCCTGAAGATGGTTTTTCTAATGGCTATTACTTCTCTGAAGAGAATTGGGGATTTGCAGGCTCTGTCAGTCTCGCGGTCCTGCCTAGACTTTGCCCCTGGGCTGGTCAAAGCTATTTTGTATCCTCACCCTAATTATCTTCCAAAAGTTCCATTCTAGACCATACATCCGGTCGTTCTTGAAGCCTTCTGTCCTCCGCCTTTCACGACAACGGAGCAGGAAAGACTTCACTTACTGTGTCCAGTACGTGCCCTTCAGATTTACGTCCACCGCACCAGCCAGTGGCGTAAGTCGGAGCAGCTTTTCATATGCTATGGGGGCCACAACTGGGGGGCGGCTGCCACTAAGCAAACTATGTCACATTGGGTGAAGGATGCCATTGCCCTAGCCTACGAGGCACGTGGTCAAGCTTTGCCGCTAGGAGTTAGGGCCCATTCAACCAGGGGGGTTGCATCTTCTATGGCTTTGGCAGGAGGTGTCCCCTTGCAACAAGTGTGTGATGTTGGTCCTCTCTGTACACATTTGTCAGATTCTATAGTTTGGATGTCCATGCTACTCCGGGCTCGCGTGTCCTTGAGTCAACATCCCTTAGGCATGTCTGAGACCTTCTTCAATGTTTGTGCGCACACACTACACAACCTTGGGGGTCCAGACACTTCCAGTGCAGCAGCGTTGGTATTCTCGTTCCCATTAGCATTTGATATGCAGCATCGAGAGTAGCTTTTGATAGGGAACGTCTCAGGTTACTTGACTGTAACCCTGTTCCCTGAAAAAGCGGGAACGAGATGCTGTGCCTCAATGCCGCACTGCAGACATGTCTGGCGTCTCTCAGACAAAGCGTAACCTGAAGGTAGGTTCGTTTCACATCTATTTATAACCTGCAGGTGCACTTAATCAGAGTGACGTAACTCACCGAGGTTATTTAAGCCAATTCTTGGCGTGTTTGACACACATGCTTCGCAACCGTCGAACAAAGAATGTTCTCATTAGCGTTTGATACGCAGCATCTCGTTCCTGCTTTTTCAGGGAACAGGGTTACAGTCAAGTAACCTGAGACGTTCTCAGTAGTTTGTGCTCATGCAGTTCATGGATAAGCTCCCTGGAAGTTAAGGATGAATGTCTGCTGCCTTGGCATTGATTATCTTAGAGAAACAGCCTGATATGGTTGTCCCATACATTGACTGCACACCAGAATCTTGAGATGCACGCAGGCATCTCAAGACTCTGTCATTTTTGATGGTTAGAGACATAAGGATACTTGTATAGTTTGCACACGTTTGCACACACACTTTATGTAGAAATGTGTAGGTCTTATTTAGTTCTGTGTCATCTCATAGTTAGTGTGTTGTTTTACGTATCACCATGGTCCTGGAGGAACGTTGTGTCATTTCACTTTGTACCAGCTATATATGGTTGAAATGACAATGAAGCCACTTGACTTGACTTGATGGAGGTGTCTATGGTGATGTAGACATCAGTGTCTCTCTAGTTGAGCACTGTTCCTGGCTGGCCTGCTCCTGGTGGGGGCACATAAGAGCCAGCCATCCAAATACAGCACTCCTAAAACAGGACAGTAGGCACAGTAAGTGACAGTGTAGCACCAACCACTACACAGTTCTAGTATAAGGTAGTGCAAAAGAATAATATAATAAAAATGCTGTGAATGTAAACATAACATTCTATGACATAGTATTCAGCAGATAAGTGTATACCATATATTGGACATAGCCAGGTAAAGAGTATAATAGTGACAATAAATTAAATACAATATTTTTATAAATACAGTAGAAAAATGCAATACAGTCAATAGAGAAATGTGCAAAAATTGCAAGGGGAGGTCAGATGGTGTTCAGTTCAGTATGAGTGTGTGTGTGTGTGTGTGTGTGTGTGTGTGTGTGTGTGTGTGTGTGTGTCAGTCCAGTCTCTGGGTATTGAGGAGTGTGATGGCTTGGGGGAAGAAGCTTTGAGGGGCCGAATGCTTCAGTACCTTTGGCCAGACAGCAAGAGGGTGAAGAGTTTGTGTGAGGGGTGTGCGGGGACATCCACAATGCTGGTGGCTTTGCGGATGTAATGTGTGAGGTAAATGTCTATGATGGAGGGAAGAGAGACCCTGAAGATCTTGCAATCCGATATGGTACAATTTCCAAACCAGGCAGTGATGCAACTGCTCAGGATGCTCTCAATACTTCCTCTGTAGAATGTGATGCGGGTGATAGGTGGGACATGGGCTTTTTTTCAGCCTTCCCAGAAAGTAGAGGCACTGCTGGGCTTGCTTGTTTATGGAGCTGATGAGGTGAGGTTCTCCGCCAGGTAAACACCAAGGAATTAGGTGCTCTTACCGATCTCCATGGTGGAACAGTCAATGTTCAGCAGAGTGGTCACTTTGTGCTCTCCTGACGTCAACAACTATCTCTTTTGTTTTGTCCACATTTAGAGACAGGCTGTTGGCTCTGCACCAGTCCGTTAGCCACTGCACCTCCTCTCTGTATGCTGACTCATCATTCTTGCTGTTGAGACCCACCACAGCCATATCATCGGTGAACTTCATAATGTGATTCAAGCTGTGCATTGCTGCACAGTCGTGAGTCAACAGAGTGAACAGCAGTGGACTGAGTACACAGCCCTGGGGGCCCCATGCTCAGTGTGGTGGTGCTGGAGATGCTGTTCCCAATCCGGACTGACTGAGGTCTCCCAGTCAGGGAGTCCAGGATCCAGTTGCAGAGGGAGGTGTTCAAGCCTAGCAGGCTTAGCTTTCCAATCAGGTGCTAAGGAATGATTATGTTGAATGCTGAACTGAAGTCTATGAACAGCATTCAAATGTAGGTGTCCTTTTTTTCCAGGTGGGTGAGGGCCAGACACTGAAGACTTCTTCAGCACAGGGACAATAGTGGTGGCCTTGAAGCATGTTGGAATGATGCTCAGGAAGATGTTGAAGATGTCAGTCAGAACATCCACCAGTTGGTTTGCACATCCTCTGAGCCCTCTGCCAGGAATGTTGTCTGGTCCAGCTTTCTGTGGGTTGACTCTGCGTAGAGTTTTCCTCACATCAGCTGCAGTTAGACAGCACAGCTTGTTGTTGGGAGGAGGGGTGGTCTTCCTCTCTGCCACATCGTTCTGCACCTCAAACCGAGAGTAGAAGTTGTTCAGGGCATCTGGAAGGGAGGCATCACTGTCACAGACAGGTGATGTTGTCCTGTAGTTGCTGATGGCTTGAATGCCATTCCACATGTGCCGCATATCGCTGCTGTCCATGAAGTGGCTGTGGATTTTCTGGGCGTGTGCGCGCTTTGCCTCTCTGATGGCCCGGAACAGTTTGGCCCTCGCCGTTCTTAGGGCCACCTTGTCTCATGCTCTGAAGGCGGAGTCTCAGGTCCTCAGCAGAGCACGCACCTCCGCAGTCATCCACGGCTTCTGGTTGGAGTATGTTCAAGTTCAAGGTCAAGTTCCGTTTATTTGTATAGCGCTTTTAACAATGGACATTGTCCCAAAGCAGCTTTACAGAAGTATATAAACTCAGGACATAGATTTTAAATTTATGAATTTATCCCCAGTGAGCAAGCCAGCGGCGACGGTGGCAAGGAAAAACTCCCTGAGATGATATAAGGAAGAAACCTTGAGAGGAACCAGACTCAAAAGGGAACCCATCCTCATCTGGGTAACACTAGATAGTGCAATTATAAATAAATAAATCTCTTCTATAAATGTACCAGTACAACAGAGTCAGATAGCAGTTGTGAGACCATGAAAAATTCATTACAGTTTTTATATGAAGTCTGTTTTGTTGAACTTCACCACTGTAATCTCAATTATCTTTAGGCTGCACCATGTGGGGCCATCCTCAGCAGCATCATGTGACTTCAATTGATGAGGTCTCCAACCAGAAGTAGGGCATCAGGATGGATCGGGCAGGTCCAGAGAGCAGAAGGGGTCGGGATCACTGGCATCTCAGGAGTATCATGTGAAGCTCGACAGAAGGGGAGAGAGAGAGAGAGAGAGAGAGAGAGAGAGAGAGAGAGAGAGTGAGTGATCATTAGGTATGCTTATTGTCCCGTAATGGTTAAGGACAATGTACTTTGCGTAAGTGAAAGCAGGTACTCCGGCAAGACTAGCTTATGACAGGATAACTAAAAGGGAGAGCCAGAGGGTAACACAGACATGAGGGCTCCCTGGGACAAGGTGGCCAGCCACCCCACCACCAACAAACCCTGGTGGACGCCTGAAGTTTGGGGGGTGACCGCATCCAGACATCCCAGTTCACCACAACACACTATGGCCGTGAGACCTCTAGATCTGCTCCTTTACCTAAGGAAAAAACTATTCACGAAAGGCTTGATTAAACAAATATGTTTTCAGCCTGGACTTAAACACTGAGACTGTGTCTGAGTCCCGAACACTAATTGGAAGGCTGTTCCATAACTGTGGGGCTTTGTAAGAGAAAGCTCTTCCCCCTGCTGTAGCCTTCACTATTCGAGGTACCGACAAATAGCCTGCACCTTTTGATCGAAGTAGGCGTGGCGGATCATAAAAGACCAAAAGTTCACTTAGGTACTGTGGCGCGAAGCCATTTAGTGCTTTATAAGTCAATAGTAGTGTTTTATAATCAATGCGGAATTTCACTGGGAGCCAATGCAGTGTGGATAAGATAGGGGTGATGTGGTCATGTTTTCTAGTTCTAGTAAGGACTCTTGCAGCTGCATTCTGGACTAACTGGAGTTTGTTTATGCTCCTACTGGAACATCCAGACAGTAAGGCATTACAATAACCCAGCCTAGAGGTGACGAAAGCATGGACTAATTTTTCTGCATCATGTAGTGACAATATATTTCTTATCTTACCAATATTTCTGAGGTGAAAGAAGGCTATCCTAGTAATATTACCTACATGGGTGTCAAAGGAAAGACTGGAGTCAATAATCACACCAAGGTCTTTTACTGCTGCACATGATGAAACAGAAAGGCCATCTGGAGTTACTATGTAATCAGAAAACTTACTTCTAGCTGCATGTGGTCCTAGTATAAGTGCTTCTGTCTTGTCAGAATTTAGTAAGAGGAATTTAATGAGCATCCACTGTCTAATGTTCTTTACACATTCCTCGACTTTATTAAACTGGTGTCTGTCATCTGGCTTTGCTGGAACATACAACTGTGTGTCATCAGCATAACAGTGGAAGCTAATTCCATGTTTACGAATAATTTGACCCAGAGGTAGCATATATAAAGAAAAGAGCAGTGGGCCTAAAACAGAATCTTGCGGAACACCACACTTTACCTCAGTCTGCATAGAGAATTCACCATTTACATCTACGAATTGATAACGATCAGTCAAATAAGACCTGAGCCAGGAGAGGGCCGCTCCCTTAATGCCAACAAGGTTTTCTAGTCTACCAAGGAGAATAGTATGATCAATTGTATCAAAAGTTGCACTAAGGTCAAGCAACACAAGCATGGAGACACAACCCTGATCAGAGGCCATCAGTAGGTCATTTACCACTTTAACCAGTGCTGTCTCTGTGCTATGATGAGGCCTAAATCCTGACTGATATATTTCATGAATGTTATTCCTATTAAGGTACGAGCATAGCTGCTTTGCTACAACCTTTTCTAAGATCTTGGAGATAAAGGGGAGATTTGACATTGGCCTATAGCTGGACAATTGACAGGGGTCGAGGTCAGGTTTTTTAATCAGGGGTTTGATAACTGCTAATTTAAATTATTTAGGTACATAGCCAGTGCTAAGGGAAGAGTTGATTATTTTTAGAAGGGGTTTGATTATTCCTGGAGTAATCTGTTTGAAGAAACATGTAGGTAGGGGATCTAGTATACAAGTTGATGATTTTGAAGAAGAAATTAATGAAATTAGTTCAGTCTCTCTAAGGGGAGTAAAGCACTCTAATCGTTGATCTGATATTGCTATATTATTGTCTACAGGGTTATTAAGACTGTCTGGTTTTAAATTAATAGTCTGAATTTCTTGTCTAATATTTTCAATTTTGCCAATAAAAAAACTCATGAAATCATTGCTGCTATATAATGATTGTGTGCCTGTTTCTGTGGCGGTTTTATTCCTAGTTAATTTTGCTATAGTATTAAATAAAAATCTAGGATTATTTTTGTTATCTTCAATTAAGCTAGAGAGATAGACTGATCTTGCTGCACTAAGAGATTTCCTATAGTTCAGGAGGCTCTCCTTCCATGCTGTTTGAAATACTACCAATTTGGTTTGACACCATTTACGTTCTAATTGTTGAGTGGTCTGTTTTAAGGTATGTGTGTGATCATTATACCAGGGTGCTAGCTTTTTCTCTCTAATTATTTTTCTTTTAAGTGGAGCTACCTTATCTTACGTGTAACGGAACATTGACTCTAAGCATTCAGTCGCCTGATCAAGTTCTATGGGATCAGACGGTGATCGAATTATAGTTGATATCTCTGGGAGGTTATCGATAAAACTCTGTGCAGTAGCTGACGTGAATGTACGTTTGACACAGTAGTGTGGCAAAGTGCATATATTATGATCAATGCGCAATTTACACGAGATGAGATATTGATCTGAGATAGCTTCAGACTGCGGAAGTGTGACTATATTTTCTATATTTAATCCGTATGTTAGTATAATGTCAAGAGTGTGACCACCATTATGAGTGCGCCCTATTACATTCTGATTGACCCCTACCGAATATAAAATAGACACAACCGCTGTTCTCAGAGGATCTTCCGGGTTATCAAAGTGAATATTAAAGTCACCGACAATTAATGCTTTGTCTAAAGAAACAACCAGGTTCGAGATAAAAACTGCAAATTCACCAAGAAATTCAGAGTATGGCCCTGGGGGTCTGTAAATAATAATAAGTGGAATCGACTCAATAGACTTATTTTTAGTGGTTACATATATTATACTAGTATGAAGAACTTCAAAGGAGTTGAACTTATGGCTAGATTTTTGTGTGACGCCTAGGTTTTCATTATAAATAAGTGCAACACCTCCTCCTCTGCCAGGTAGACGGGGCTGATGTATATAACTATATCCAGGAGGACTGGCTTCATTTAGTGCTATGTACTCATTTGGTTTAATCCATGTTTCTGTTAAACACATTATATTAAACTCCTGATCAGTAATGGTTTCATTAACAATAAGTGCTTTAGACGTAAGAGATCTAATATTTAACAGTCCTAGCTTCAGATCAAAGGTGCTGGCTGTGCGTTCAGTATGGTCTAATTTTATGTTTATTAGGTTACTGAAACAAACTTTCCGAAAATTTCTACATATTTGTTTAGCTCGGGGAACAGATACAGTCTCTATAGGATAAACTACAGATGCCGTATTGTCATTTAAGTAATTCGAACATTGACTATCATAACTGTTATTGTTATTTGAATTTGTACTTACGAGTCATATGGTGTGTAGTGTCTTGGAGATGTTGTCTGAGAGGAGATCCGCTCCGAGTCTGCTGGGGTGCAGGCCATCAGCACGGAACAATCTAGGACGGTCCCAGAAAACATTCCAGTTATTAAGAAAGAGCAGTTTCTGTTCATTACACCATGTAATTAACCATTCGTTTAAAGCGAAAAGTCTACTGAACCTTTCAATTCCACGTCTGTATGTGGGGAGAGGTCCAGATACGATGATCTTCGTTGTGGGCGATGTGTTGCGTACCGTCTCGATCAGGCTGCTGAAGTCCCTCTTCAGGATTTCCGTTTGCCGTAGCTTGATGTCGTTAACCCCCGCGTGCAGCACGACAGCTCCGACGTTCTTGGCATCCTTCAGGATCACGGGTACCTGTTCAGCGACATCAAGAACACGAGCTCCAGAAAAACAGTGGGTGCGAAACTTACCTTTAGTTGAGGTGACGTGGATGTTCGGGACAATGGAGTCTCCGATGATCACGGCGTTGGGTTTGGTCTCGCGGAGAGGGACGAAGCGGTTCCTGGTGGCAATCTCGAAGACTGGGGGCGGCGGAGGGGGAGAGGTCCTCGCCCGGCGTCTGGGCCGCGCCTTCCGCTGTTGGTGCACCCAAGGTCCGAGGTGTGTCGGCGCCGGTGTGAAGGAGACCTGGGCTGGATGCATTCTGGGTGCATGGCCCCTGTGCAGAGAAACGCACGGAGTAGAGGTGGTGGGAGTGATTGTATCACGCCGTGAGCTTACCGTGCTTTTGTGAGCTTCAGCGCGGGCACGGCTCTCCGTTCACGCAGCTGGGCCTGCTTCTTTAGTAGGTCGCGGATCTGCTTCTCCACGACCTCCAGCTCCAACTGTACCATGTGCAATTCGAACGAGTCCTCACCTGCACTCAAAGGTGAAGAAACAACCGACATGTTGTTGGCTTTAAACAGCAGTGTTCGAGTGAGAATGTAAATAAGACTAGCTATAACAAATGGAAATGATAGCGCAAAGTTATTAATAAAAAAGGCAACAGTATAATTTAAATGCTGACACAAGCAACAAGCAACAAACTCCCGGCAAACGATTCAAAAACAGGAACTAGAGTCACAGGAACTGACTGTGTATGTACTGTATGTAGTGATGGTCTTGGAGACATTGACGTCATCAATGCACTGTCTGACATAGCTGGTCACTGATGCCATGTATTCCAACCAAGTTGGTGGAGTCGCTATGTGGTGCCACAGGCACAGGAGGCATTTGAAACCCCAATGTGAAGGTAGAACATATCAACCAATTGGTTCTAGGAAATCACCATGTGCTGGTCTGTTTCTGCTCAAAGGCATATAAATTACTTTTTGATTGACTTTGCAGTGTTCCATGATGGGGAACCTGCTGCTATTACTTGTTATGCCCAGTATGCACCCTATGGTATGGTGATGTGATTGAACCATCAAGTGTTCACCTGCAACAGAGGGAAGACATGGGCTGCTCTGTTATCTAAACACTGGCCTATTGGGCGCTACACTTTCACAGACAGGTGGGCTGGATGCCTGGCCCTTACTGTGACATGCCAGGCTAAGAAAAGCAGTTAACATTGACACTCCCAGTGGCATGAGTGCAGTGGTCATCTCCAAACAACATTCCAGTCAGTCCTAATATAGGTCGGTTTCTCATGACAAAGATTATCCAGGTCAATCTCCTTCACCTTGGTTGTTAGGAGCGGTGACACAGAACACTATATTATTTTTTACCTGTACTATGACCGTTTCTATGGTGAACTCCAATCTGGAAGGTGTCAGAGAAGGTTCTGGGAGGTTCTAGAAGGTTCCAGGGAACAAGGGCCATATGACAATGATATTTATCAAATCGGGTCACATTCATATGGTCGCTTCATGACGTTGTTGAAAGTCTCAGCATGGCTGTGCACATCCAGGAGATTTTCATCACCACTAGTGCTTATCCAGTCTTCATAGAACCAGAATGACATTTGTAACTAGCATTCTCTGGCCCTTGGCTCGTTCCCTTGCAGATGGCTTAGGGTGAAAGTGCTTTTCTCAGCATATACTCTAAGACTCTAATGTAGCATTAAACATTTAGATACTGAATCCCCATTAATGTTGATAAGATATCCAGGTGCAAGGCCAAGGAGAGCAGTGTGATAGATGATCACCAGTCTGTCCTGGATTATAGTTTTTGTCAGTGTCTTCTCTTTACTTTATGCTGTGTTTAGACTATGAGCCCTTTTGAGGCAGTGGTTTTAGTTATTCTCAATTTGGTGCTTACAATAAAAAGCCCTAGATGGGAAAGATAGCGGGTAAAGATGAAAGAGAATGTAAAAAGCAGAATATTAAAAAAGTAATTTAAGAAAGTGTTATCATGGTTGTAAATGTACAGCTATAACCTCTCTCATATTTGGATATTTTCTCGGGGTAAAAGATGAAAGACTAATGGTATGTGTGTGTGTTTGGAGTTTCTTTCAAATTATTATGTACTAGTGTTAAAATTAAAATGCTACCCCTGCTGTATCATTAAAGCACATCAATCACAGTTTTGAACTCCCCTACAACAAATATTACTTAACTGGTAACACTGTCGCAAGCTTGACTCTCTTGTTACATATTCATAGAACATGGTGGAAAGTTACCTTATGTTCACACTAGCACTTGACGAAGTGAAAGACAACCATTCATTTTCCATGTATGTTCACAATACAGAGTGGTGATTTAGTGGCAAGTGACAGAACAACAAGTGACATTTGAATTGAATTGATTTTCTCAATTCTATGTAAATTAGGTATGACGTGGTAAAGTGACAAATCCAAATAATTGGCTCAAATGATTGCTTGGACTAATCCTATGGCGCATGTGGTCCAACATTTATTCAGTTCCCCACTCACAATTTTAGATCCTACTTGCTGTTATTACCCATTTACTGTTTGACATGTGAAAATGGAAGAAAACCTTATAGCATTGTTTTCATCTTATTTTGTCATATAAGACTGCTCATTAAATTTGCATAGAGACATTTTTTTTTTTTTTTTTTTTTAATTGAAAGGAAGTAGCAGGGATCATTTGTGCCTCTGGTGAGTGTATGTATGTAGCTAGTACAATTAGGTTGCTTTGCTACTCTGCTAATCTGCTAGACAGTGCAGACACATCATGAAAAATAATAGAGGTCATTACTTGTCCACAAGAGACAAACTACAAGTGACACCGGCAATGTGTCACTTGCTAGTGTGAATGTAGGGTAAAGCTAGCTAAGTATATAGGTTTATGTGAAATAGCTAGGCAGCTTAGTCTATTAAATTAATTGGAACAGTGTTAAGTAAATTAATATTAAACACTCACAATGGGGGAAATATATACAATGGATATAAAAAGTCTACACACCCCTGTTAAAATGGTAGGTTTTTGTGACGAAAAAAATCAATCCGAGATAAATCATATCAAATCTTTTCCCATTTGTATATTTTGAAATTGCAAAATATACAAATAAAGTGAAAAACAATCCAAAACCTTTTTAGGGAAAAAAAAAGGAAAACAAAAAACTTACAATAACCTAGTTGCATAAATGTGCATACCCCTAAACCAATACCTTTTGCACCACTCAGTCTTTTGGTGTAAGAGTCTATCATCGTGGCACATCTTGACTTGGCAATATTTTCCTACTCTTCCTTGCAAAAACATTCTTGATATATCTGAGTACATCTCCTGTGCACAGCCCGCTTCAGGTCACCTAACAGATTTTTAGCTGGATTCAGGTCAGGTCATTCAAAAATGTTGATATTTGGTTAAGCCATTTCATTGTTGATTTGGATGTATGCTTTGGGTCATTGCCATGCTGGAAGGTCACAGCCACCCTAGTGTAGAGTATATCATATAGATATACAGAATATATATAGAGCGTATATGATTACTGTATAATCCATCAGGTTCAATCAAAAATGTGAATTAATCAACAAGAAATATTTTGTATCTTTCAAAGGCCTAAAAATAACTTTGAATGTGCTTTAGTCATAAAAATGTTGGTGCTGACAGTGATGACAATGTAGAAGGCTAAGAGTGTTAAATCAGCATTTAAGCATATGATTAAGAGTCACTGAAACACAATCAGCATTTTAGGAGTGACTGGATGACAAATCAGCATTTAAACTGTGATAATGTTATAAAAATAATTTTAAAAAAATAAAATAAATAAGCTGACTGAGCTCACACCACAGTTATAAATAAGGTGTGACCAGGATGAATTCATTGCGGCAAAAGGTCAAGGTGTGACAAAAAGAGAAATGGGGTAAAACCCCGCCTAAATGAGATCACCGTTTTGGCATGGTATAAAAGCCCTCCCATGATTGTGTTCATTCAGACGACCTGCAGAAGTCTCAGCTTTATTGTGTCTTCAATAAAGTTTTGCTTTTTGACATCTTTAACCCCTTGACTCTGGAAGATTTGACCCTTGATTGAAGAAATTTTACACGACACTATCAGGCCCCTGAAGGTTTTGCACTAAAAATTTGTAGCTATTCATGATTCCCTCCACTTTGATAAAAGCCACAGTTCTGGCTGAGGAAAAGCAGCCCTATAATGTATAGGGTTAAGAAACGGTATACATTTTTACTGAAAACAGACACCCCCTATTTTTTCTTTATTAAAAAGAACTTTACTAATAAAATTCAACAAGGGAGGAGACCGCCACACCAGTAGATGGCGCTTGACCTCTCCGATGAACACTAAAGAGACTAGTTTCCTCCTGGATGTAGCCTCAGTATTAAACTGATGTGCCCAGGGAAAGAAACAAATTTTGTCTGTCTCTTTTATTGTTTATCAGGTACAGTAATACATAGTTTAAACCATCTCCTTTTGGTTTATGTGTTGACATGAATGTATAAGAAAGTAAATGTGAAGTGTTTGTGTGAGTTTGCTGAGTTTTAGCATGTTTTAGAGTTTAAATTTGTAGATTTAGAGAAAGCATATGACAGGGTGCCAAGAGAAGAGCTGTGGTATTGTTTGAGGAGGTCTGGAGTGGCAGAGAAGTATGTTAGAGTGGTGCAGGATATGTATGAGAGCAGTAGGACAGTGGTAAGGTGTGCGGTAGGTGTGACAGAGGAGTTCACGGTGAAGGTGGGACTGCATCAAGGATCGGCTCTGAGCCCCTTCTTGTTTGCGGTGGTGATGGACAGGCTGACAGATGAGGTCAGACAGGAATCTCCATGGACTATGATGTTTGCGGATGACATTGTGATCTGTAATGAGAGCAGGGAGCAGGTGGAGGAAACTCTAGAGAGGTGGAGGTTTGCTCAGGAGAGAAGAGAAATGAAGGTTAGTCGCAGCAAGACAGAATACATGTGTGTGAATGAGAGGGATCCAAGTGGAACAGTGAGGTTACAGGGAGAGGAGAATGAGTACATCAGGGGGACAGCACATGTGAGATGTTTTGGAGACAAAGTTAGAGAGGCCAGGTTGAGATGATTTGGACATGTTCAGAGGAGGGAGAGTGAATATATCGGTAAAAGGATGCTGAGGTTAGAGCTGCCAGGCAGGAGGCCGAGAGGAAGACCAAAGAGGAGGTTTATGGATGTAGTGAAGGAGGACATGAAGGTATTCGGTCTGAGAGAAGAGGATGCAGGGGATAGGGCTAGATGGAGGCAGATGATTCGCTGTGGCGACCCCTGAAGGGAACAGCTGAAAGGAATAGAAGAAGAAGAAGAAGAAGAGTTTAAATTTGCTGAAGGTCACAAATGATTAATAGTTTTATTAAACGCATTTGTACTATGTCAGGTATTGAGAGTACACATCATAAGACAATGTTTGAACACATTGGAGATGTGAATTGTATGTTAGTTTCTGTTTTAGTTGTATAGTTAACCGTTTAATCACCGTATTGAGTGCTTAGCACACACCTGCTTTATGTGACGGTGTTGTAATGGTGAAAGCGTGTAGGTAAAATGTTCTAAATGTAGCAGTAATGCATTTCTCTTGTTATGCATATGTGAGTGATACAACCCCATTTTCAAAAAAGTTGAGACGCTGTGTAAAATGTAAATAAAAACAGAATGCACTGATTTGCAAATCTCATAAACATATGTTATTCTCAATAGAACATAGAAAACATGTCAAATGTTTAAACTGAGTAAATTGACAATTTTAAGAAAAAACATAAGGTAATTTTGAATTTGTTGGTCGCAACACCTATCAAAAAAGTTGGGACGGGGGCAACAAAAGGCTGGAAAAGTAAGTGTTACTAAAAAAGAAACAGCTGGAGGTTAATTGGCAACAGGTCAGTAACATGATTGGGTATAAAAAGGGTATCCTAGAGAGGCAGTGTCTCTCAGAAGTAAAGATGGGCAGAGGTTCACCAATTTGCAAAAAACTGTGTCTACAATTTGTGGAACAATTTAAGAATAATGTTGATCAATGTAAAATTGTGAAGACTTTGAATATCTCATCATCTACAGTACATAACATCATCAAAAGTTTCTGAGAATCTGTGGAAATCTCTGTGCACAAGGGACAAGGGTGAAAATCAATATTGCATGCCAATGATCTTCAGGCCCTCAGGTGGCACTGCATTAAAAACAGGCATGATTCTGTGAAGGAAATCACTGCATGGGCTCAGAAACACCTCCAGAACTCATTGTCTGTGAACATAGTTCACTGTGCTATCCACAAATGCTGGTTAAAGCTCTATCATGCAAAGAAGAAGCCATATGTGAACATGATCCAGAAACGCCACCATCTTATCTGGACCAAAGCTCAAGTGGAAAACTGTTCTGTGGTCAGACGAATCGAAATTTGAAATTCCTTTTGGAAACCATGGACGCCGCATCCGCTGGACTAAAGAGGAGAGGGACCATTCAGCTTGTTATCAGCGCTTAGTTCAAAAGCTTGCATCTCTGATGGTATGGGGGTGCATTAGTGCCTATGGAATGGGCAGCTTGCACATCTGGAAAGGCAACATCAATGCTGAAAGGTACTGTATATGCAGGTTTTAGAGCAACATATGCTTCCATCCAGATTCCATCCTTTCTTTACTTCTGAGAGACTCTGCCTCTCTAAGATACTCTTTTTATACACAGTCATGTTACTGACCTGTTGCCAATTAACCTAATTAGTTGCAAAGTGTTCCTCCAGCTGTTTCTTTTTAGTAACACTTACTTTTCCAGCCTTTTGTTGCCCCCGTCCCAACTTTTTTGAGACGTGTTGTGGCCATCAAATTCAAAATTACCTTATTTTTCCTTAAAATGGTACATTTCCTCAGTTTAAACATTTGATATGTTTTCTATGTTCTATTCTGAATAACATATGGGTTTATGAAATTTGCAAATCATTGAATTCTGTTTTTATTTACATTTTACACAGCATCCCAACTTTTTTGGAATTGGGGTTGTATATTTGTGTTTGGTAATCTTTATTTGAGTATATGATAGAGTGAATATTTTTCTTTATTTTATTTTGCATATGAAATTCATTTGAGTACACATTCTGCTCTCCATCTGGTATATAATTAACAAGTCTTTCCATCGCATGTTAGATGGGACATTGCGTATGTGCATGCATATATAGATATAAATCTTTTATTGGCTTTTTATTTTTATTTTATTTTATTGATAGATTATCTTCATGTATGTATGTGTGGATACACATATGCATTGTATATTTATTATTCACATCACATGTTATGTAAGGTGCAGATGTGTAAAGTGTGTATGGCGAGGAGGAGGGCGTGGCCAGGTTGTGAGGATGCACACCTGGCACTGATCTGTCTAATCAGTGGGAGAGAGAGAGATAAAGGAGTGGCTGGAAGCGCCGGAGAGAGAGAGAGAGAGAGAGATGCACATGCATTTTGTGTTCCGTTTGTGTGTTTTATGTTCTGTTTCAGTTTCGTTTATGATTAAACTTTACGTTTATGTTCAGCCGGTTCCCGCCTCCTCCTTGCCCAACCCGTAAATTGTTACACTGGTGCCGAAACCCAGGAAGGAGGAGGGACGCGCTGTCAGAGAGCTCTCGCCGCTGTGGGAGGACCGTGACACCGAGGAGGCGGTGGTGCTGGAGCGGTTACCGAGGAGGACGGAGGAGTCGCTGCCGTCTGCCGGGATGCGGAGGAACCTCTGCCGTCCGCCTGAAAGGGGAGGAGCGGTTGCCGTCCGCCAGGAGATGGAGGACCTGCTGCTGTCCGCCGGGGAAGCGGAGATGTGGCTGCCGTCCGCCGGAAAAGGGGAGGAACCTGACTTCCGCCGGGGAAGCAGAGATGTGGCTGCCGTCCGCCTGGAAAGGGGAGGAGCCGCAGCCGTCCGTAGGGG
Source organism: Cranoglanis bouderius (assembly GCA_023630585.1). Taxonomy (NCBI): domain Eukaryota; kingdom Metazoa; phylum Chordata; class Actinopteri; order Siluriformes; family Cranoglanididae; genus Cranoglanis; species Cranoglanis bouderius. The sequence goes on along the minus strand of CM042550.1, from coordinate 7,475,438 downwards.
AGGAGCCGCAGCCACCCGTTCGGAAGTCCAGTACCCATCGCCCGGCGTCGTGGGGGGTCGCTACCCAGCTGGCTGAGAACCGGAGGACAGCGTATCTGGGGACCGGAGTGTTTTTTTCCTCTCTTTCTCTCTGGCTTGCTCTCCAGCTTGCTTCTTCTCTCTCCCCTCTTCCTCCTCCTCGTCTCTCCTCTCGCTCACAGGTTGAGTGGCAGCACTGCCCTCCTGAAAGTGTGGGAGGGGGTATACGTCAGGCCAGAGGCCTGGCGGCGGAGGAGTGTGGCGTGGAGGAGGGCGTGGCCAGGTTGTGAGGATGCACACCTGGCACTGATCTGTCTAATCAGTGGGAGAGAGTGAGATAAAGGAGCGGCTGGAAGCGCCGGAGAGAGAGAGAGAGATGCATGTGCATTTTGTGTTCCGTTTGTGTGTTTTATGTTCTGTTTCAATTTCGTTTATGATTAAACTTTACGTTTATGTTCAGCCGGTTCCCGCCTCCTCCTTGCCCAACCTGTAAATTGTTAGTGTTTTTTTATGCAACATGAGAAATACTTAACTACCAAAATGTTGTAGTCTCAGTATTAAACTGATGCGCCCAGGGAAAGACACTAATTTTGTCTGTCTCTTTAATTGTTTATCAGGTACACAGTGTATAACTGCCTGTGTGCCCTTTGCTGCTGGCCCAGATATCCCCTAGGTCTGAGGCCAGTAACAATAGCATGATGCTGCCACCACCATGCTTCACTGTGGGTATGGTGTTCTTCAGGTGGTGTTTTTTTGGCTTTTTTTGCACATGCAGTACCTTTTGGAATTGGTCTCATCAGACCATAACACATTTTGCCACATAGTTTGGGGTGATTTAGTTGGGTTTGGATGATTTTTGTGAGAAAGGGCTTCTGTCAAGCTACCCTACCCCACAGCCCAGACATGTGAAGAATACGAGAGATTGTTGTCACATGCAGAGAGTAAACAGTACTAGTCAGATATTCCTGCAGCTTCTTTAATGATGCCATAGGCCTCTTAGCTGCCTCCCCAGTAAGTTTTTTTTTTGTCCTTTTTTTTTTTTTTTTTTTTTTTTTTTTACTTTTTGGAAGGATGTCCTGTTCTTAGTGATGTCACAGTGGTATCCTATTTTCTCCATTTGTTGATGATGGCTTTCACTGTGTTCCATGGTATATCTAATGTTTTGGAAATTATTTTATACCCCTCACCTGATTGATACCTTACAAGTGAGACTGTACATGCTTTGTCAGCTCGTTGCGGACCATGGCTTCAGCAGTCAGATGAAATCAAGAAGATGTGAAGAAAATACTATAGAAACAGCTGGTCTTTATTTGAGGTTAATCAGAATAATTTCATTGATGACAGCTGTATGATAGTTATTTTTGAACATGAGATTGAATGTGATTGGTTCATTCTGAACACAGCCACATCCACAATTATTTGATAAAATATGATAAAATAATAAAAGGGTGTGCACAGTTATGCAACCAGGTTGTTTTTTTATTTTTCCTATTTTTCCCTAAAATGTTTCTGATTGTTCTTCGCTTAATTTTTATATGTTGTAATTTCAAATTGATGGTGGAAAAAGTTCCGATGTGATGTATCTTGGATTTTTTTTCATCATAAATACCTGCCATTTCAACAACAGTGTGTAGACTTTTTATATTCATTATATACTGTATACATGCTGTAATTCATTGTCATTTGTGAAAGTTTAAGCTATGGTGACATAATATTTTTCAGACACAACATGTATCTTTAATGCATGTATAATACAGTACAATGGACTACTGCGAGTAAAAACATGCATCATAAATTATATTTCCGTCGCTCACTGAGATATTTTTATCTGCTTTCACTGATTGAGATTTTATTACATCTTTCTCTTACATGTCAACAAACCTTTTAATAACCAATAACTAATTTGTCAGGATATAGAAGATGAGAATTTGCATTGAAAACTTCTCATGCCGTCTCTAAATGAATGTGCACATATATACACACACACACACACACACACACACAGACACACACACAGAGTAAAACTGATAAGTCTCCCGATTTAGGGAAATGTGAAAGCAGGAAATCATAAATAGTGAGTAAAGAGTAAAAATAAAATTGCGCTCACCTCACCTCAAATTAACTCGTTTTCCCCATTGTGAGAAATAAAAAGATTCTGTTCACTGAAATAGGCAAGACTCTCAGGCAAACGAAGCACACTCAAAAACAGGCATAAAATGTAGAGGTGCCCTGCTGGGGCATTTTCTTTTTAGCATAGTTAGCGAAGTGATCAGAGGGTGTAAAAACGTCAATTCCACTCTTTGCACGGAAGGACGGATGATGTGTCCTTTCACTGGACCATGGGGAATTAATGGCCCTCCTGTGCCTTGAGAATTGATTGACCATGCCACCTTCAGCAGAATGGAAAAAAAGAGAGCAAGGCAGAGAGGAAGAAAAAGATGATAGCGAAGTGAATAAAAAGTGAAGTGAAGATAGTTGCAAAAAGAGAGCAGTTTCTGACTTTGTGACACCCCACTGGGAGCTGACAGACACAGAACCTGATGGTGTGTTTAACCTTCAAATATCGTTCGCTCATCTTCAGTGGTTTATCGCATTTCACACACATTTCGGAAAAGGGAGCTTTTTTATTCACCAGACCTAGGCCATACTCCCAGGACAATGGGACCCAAATGGCCTCTCTATTCTTGACGAGACTGCTTGGAGGGCTCAGGCAGGATTGCATGAGGGATCAGAATAAGACTCCATTGTATGACATTCACAGATATCATGACATGAAGGGATATAGTCCTACGGCTGAGTGTTTCTCTTAAGGGACATTTTAAGCCTTCTGCCATAGCAGGCTTTCAGCTTTTGACTTCAAATCGTCACCATTGTGTGGAGAATTTGTATATTCAGATTAGCTTAGAGCTATATTTTAAATAGATCTCTGGAGCAAGAAGTCCGATTTAAAAGTATGCAAAGAAAAAATTCATGTACTGGTTTGATACAGGGTAGAACAGAGGGGCAGTGGGTCGCATTGCTGTCTCACAGCTCCAGAGTTCCAGGTTTGAGCCTGAGTTCGGGTCACTGTCTTTCTCTGCATGGTCTCCCCATTTTTTCCTCTTGGTTTTCCAGTTTCCTCCTAAAAACTTGCAGGTAAGTGGAATGGATAAGGTAAACTGCCCTAGGTGTGAATGTGTGTGCACAAGACACTGTTATGGACTGGCATCCCATCCTGAGTGTATTCCCACCTCATGCCCAGTATTCCCAGGATGAGCTCTAGTGAGTGAGTGGTTTTATACGCACTACTTTCTCACTTCTAGTCACATGGTTTGTCACATGGCTTATCAAAGCATCAGAAAAGAATCTTGAACTGATGTTTGTTTTCTTTTGATAACTTAAAGCAAACCTATTTTAAAATATTAGTGATATCTCTGTCTAGTAGATGGGGCTGTTTTTTGAAGCAATGACTTATAGGTTAAATGTAGCACAAGATGTCATTTATTATATATATATATATATATATACATATATATATATATATATATATATATATATATATATATATATATATATATATATATATATATATATATATATATATATATATATATATATATATATATTTGGAAATAATATAAATAAAATGGGCTGGCTTGATACCAAAACTCATGCTAATGGTGATACACGTTGGTCTACAACCAAACTGTTCCAAAATAACTCTCCAGAGAGGTTTTTGGGTCAGTCTTACATAGCTGCTACCACAGGAAGTGAGCATGGAAGCTAATACCAGTAATAGATTTACTTCCCTAATTAACCCCAGCAGGAAAATAGATACATTATAGCACTGGATGCACAGTCTACCATGTACATCATATGACGCGATCCTACATTATGTTGATGAAACACCATGATTATATTTCAGCAGTATGTACATCCCCATAGGAAATCTCTGCTGGGAGAAACCACTTACTGCTTATTATTCTTGCTCAGAGAATGCAGCAGCGAGAGACAAGAGTGTGGGATGTCTAGGTGAGAGTAATCCATGGAGAGACTGCATGGCAGGTTTAAGGACTCCTTAATGGCTGAAGCTTAAAGTGGGCAGCATTTGCAGGCGGTGCATATTCTCATGCCTTCTTAATGAAACATGTGAGATTTTCTGGAAAGAAGGGGTTTATGCAGAGATTGAGATAAGTGCACACCATGCAAAAAAAAAAGTCAGGGATGTGGGATTCTTAAAAAAGTGGTGTATGGCAATTGCCTGGAAAACAGAATAAATGTAACTGTATTTTTTCTTACATACAAACACCCCTATTCTATGAATTGGTGAGCCATAAAAGCTTGCATGTGTTTTTTTTTCTTTTCTCCATGAGGAATGGCAGCAACCAGAGATCTCAGTGCTCTCACACCCAGTGGGTATACAGTAGCTATCTAACAAGGTCTGAGTTGATGGGTAAAGGTTGTATTTTTTACAATAATACCTTAAAATTAATCGTTTGGCGTCTTGAGTGTCTATATAAGAAAGCGGGCCTTATTGTTCACTATCTAGCTTACACAAATCACATGCTTAAGTATAGAATAGCCCGAAATACTGCCCTTTCCTGGCTAAAGTAATGGAAAAGGAATAATAATAATCTTGCTTGAACCTTTTCAGTCTGGCTTCTAAACACAACACTGTACTGGCACTGCTCTTCTTCAGCTCTTAAATGATCTACTCTTCACTGACTCTGGGGCCATCAACACTTTACTCCATTTTGCTCTCTACTACCACTGATATGGTAAATCAAGAAATGCCCATTTCCCATCTCTCAGTTATTGGGGTTACAGGTTTTGCTCTTTCTTGGTTTAAATCTCATCTTACTAATAGACATCATTTGTCTCAATCGACAAAAAACAAATCCATCACTGCTACTGTAGCTCAGGGTGTTACGTCACTCATTCAAGAAATAAAACTACAGATGAACGCCAATTTTCTAAAACTCAACGCTGCTAAAAGTTAAGTTTTTTTTAATTATTGTCCCTTAATTCATAGAGTACAAATGTCTGAATTTTAACATTAACATTGAAGGGGTCATAATTATTGACTCAAAATAAAGGTACCAAACTGTACTTTTCCTTGTTGCTGGGGTGGTACTAGGGTGCATCTTTTGTACCTACATTTACGGCATTTGGCAGACGCCCTTATCCAGAGCGACTTACATTTATCTCATTTATACATCTGAGCAGTTGAGGGTTAAGGGCCTTGCTCAAGGGCCCAACAGTGGCAGCTTGGTGGTGCTTTAAACTCATGACCTTCCGATCAGTAGCCCAACGTCTTAACCACTGAGCTACCACTGCCCCTGTACCTTTAGTATGTATCTTTATACCTTAAAATAACTTAAGGTAAAAGTTTTAGGTACATGCAAAGAAATGCTGTAGAGCAAAGATGCCTTCAAAAAAAATTAAATTAAATGTTTCTACATTAAAAAAAAAACACCACAAAGAGCAGTAAACAGTAGTAAATGAAACAAAGTCAATATTTGGTGTGACAAAAATATAAAAATTAAAATAGTAGTCTCTGGTACAGTTTGTGCAGTTTTATAAGGAAATTAGCTGGTTTTATTGAGCATCTTGCAGAACCAGCCACAGTTCTTCTGGAGACTTTGACTGTCACACTTGCTTCTTATTTTTGCAGCAAAACCCAGCAGCCTTCATTGTGTTTTGTCTGAAAAGTGGCCTCTTACGTAATATGCTGCTTTCTTTAATGACATACAAACATTTCTAGGCCAAGCCTTTACTTCAATGAGTTGGCTTCATTTGTGCATTGTGCCACTGAATCGACTGTGTTTTCAAGAAAAAGTAATTACTTCTGGTCAAACTTTGTTCATACAACATACATATATTGGGACCAATGTCAAAGACTAAAAATCTAAGTACAAATGTCAATAAGTTAGAGACAAGTCCAAGTCAATACAGAAAACATCTTGATACTGATCTCAAGCACGACCGCCCTAATAATTGAACCACTGATGTACCTTCAAAGCTTCACTCTAAAAGTTAATTAAATGCATCTTCTCAGGTAAAAGATGCATACTGATGATACAAAAGATATACCCTTGATGGCACCACCCCAGAGACAAGGAAACGTTCAGTTTAATACCTTTACTTCTAAGAGTGAATTCTCATCTGTAGTGCAAATGACAGCCCTCTTTTAGTCTTGACTCCAACATAAGGGCGCTCACTTTTTTTCCACCTCCATACTCTTGCTCACCTTTAACCACATGATGAACGCCAAAGGTGATGAAAGTTTGGTTCATTCTTTTATCACCCCTTGACTACTGCGATTCCCATTTCAGTGGTTTTCTGGCTAAAACCATACAGCAGCTTCAAGTATATACAAAACACACTGGCTACCACTTTCAGTCTGCATCTAAACTCCTGCTAATAACATATACCTGTAATGCCTTACATGGCTTTGCTCCATCTTACCTTCCTGAACTTATATCCTTACATCCCTGTACATACTGTCAGATGTTCTTACACTGAGCTCCAAGCTTTAGCTTGTACACTGTGGGAAGCAGATCATTTAGTGACTTATCACTTAAACTTTGGAACACACACTCTGAATCTGTTGAGAACTGCTCTTCTCTTATCTCTTTTAAACTTGAGCTGAACTTCTTTTCCTCCTCTAGTTTGCTTCCGCTGTAATATGATCTTGGGTTTGAGAAAGGTGCTATACATATTGGTAGTTTTCTTATTATAACAAATTTATTAATACTGACTCTCCATTAAATTTACTTCTGGTTTCCTGTTGACCGGTTTCATATGCACAAGGTGGAATACAGGGGAACTGAAAACAAGAAGTCTTATTACCAGAACCCTGTACCTCTTACTGTAAAAGTTCACATTTCTTCACAGTATTTGTTGACTGTGTGCCACAGTTTCATTCTGACATTGGCAAGCCCCAACTGGTAAGAATACTTATATACAATCATACTTTATGCCACATACTGTACATGCTATATGCAACTGCCCCTTTTATATACAGAAATAATGGAAGATGGTTATCTCAGTTCCATGCTGTCCTTAAATAAAATTAATCTAAAAAGTGTTGACACACAATGCTGGTGCAAAAACTTTTCAAAGTGGAAACTGTTAAATAGTCAAAAATTTCAGTCGCTTCCCCAAAGGTGAGAACCTTAGCGCTGCTTAGAGTTGCAAGCTGGAAATGTACCAGGTCACATCACCTAAATTTCATGAAAGCAGGATTTTAAATGAAAATGTATGTGATGTTTTTTCAGCGATATGTGGATATGCCCCTTTTTGATAGACAAGACAAGACTTTTACAACTGTATATATATATATATATATATATATATATATATATATATATATATATATATATATATATATATATATATATATATATATATATATATATATATATATATATGTACAGTATCTCACAAAAGTGAGTACACCATATTTTATATATAACTTTTCATGGGACAACACTGAAGAAATGACACTTTGCTACAATGTAAAATAGTGAGTGTACAGCTTGTATAACAGTGTAAATTTGCTGTCCCCTTAACACATAACTCAACACACAGCCATTAATGTCTAAACTGCCAGCAACAAAAGTAAGTACACCCCTAAGTGAAAATGTCCAAATTGGGCCCAATTAGCCATTTTCCCTCCCTGGTGTCATGTGACTCGTTAGTGTTACAAGGTCTCAGGTGTGAATGGGGAGCAGGTGTGTTAAGTTTGGTGTTATCGCTCTCACACTCTCTCATACTGGTCACTGGAACTTCAACATGGCACCTCATGGCTTATCTCAAGAACTCTCTGAGGATCTGAAAAAAAGAATTGTTGCTCTACTGCTCTCTTTCTGTGTTTTGAATATTGCAAAATATTAATGTGATTTATAATATTTAACAATAAAATTATATTTAAAATATAAAAGATAAAATATAAAATTTATATATATCCTCCACCACAAGAGAATGGAGTAGGTGTAAGAGGTGGGACTGTGATCAGTTATAGTCATTGTGCTGCCACTGCTCTCAGGTTGACAGAAGCAACAGACTAGAACAGCTGTGGTTGTGCAGTACAGAACACTCATTTAGGGAATGATATGGCAGACAGGCTGGCATTTAAGCCACGGATAAAACGGCGGAGAGACGGCCATGGTCATGAAATTGGATGAAACTCAGCATGGCCAGGCGGGATGTTAAACCGAGTGTAACATCCTCAGTGGTCTAAAGCCAGGACCAAAGGGTTGAAGCAAGCTTGGTTTACTGCAGAGGAGAAATACTGTCCAGACATTTGGAAGTGAGATAGACAGTCCAATTCGAAAAATAGCACAACCCACAGCAAAAATGGGCAAACAAAATCCAAAACACAGTCCAAAAAGAATCCAGAGTGCAAACAGGATAAGAGAACAAATATAAATGATTGACAAGACTTTGGAACATGAGTCTGATCAGGAAGTTCTCATATCGTCCTTAGCTGAAAGCAGAAACACATGATTGTGGGTGTTCCCAGAAGGAGGTGTGACAGGTGGATTTTTAGAAAATGAAGGGTTAGTGGTCATTGCTCTGGCGCCACTTCAGAGCCCCATCTGTGAAGTGCCATTCTCCTATTTTTCACCTGGCACAAAAGTGTCCACAGACAAGGACAGAATATGCCAGACTCCAGTCTCATTCCCCACTGCACTATGGTTTATATCAGTCTGTACAAGCATATGAATACCTCAAGTGGTCAAAAAAAAAAAAAAAATAGACTCTTTATTTTAAACAGACTCTTTATTATGTGAGAAATACATTTACAAATCATGCTATAGAGCTAGGCATATAAAGGATGCTCAGTGCTTAGCAGTAACTGGTAGAAAATGACCACAGTGTAACACTGGAGGTCACAAACACAATCTCGGGTATGTCGCTTGATTATTTTGGGATTGTTTAGCCATTCTAGCTGTGATCCATTTAGTTGACAGGTCACTTTGGCACTTGGAAAAAAAAGATGGCTATTTCAATATGGACGCTGGCTTCTATCACCCTAAATGAGCCACATTAGTGCTCAATTATGACCTCTCAGCATCCTGGAGTGTAAACAGTGGAATCCAGGTGAAAGGTGTATTTAGTTTTGTACATTTGCATATTCATATTAATGGGAACATTTTCATCGAAAGGAGGAAAGGGCTGTTAGACATATTCTCTGTGTTCATTCTTTGACAGAGTCTTCTGAAAACTACAGATATCTTACAGAACACCAGTTTTTATGGGTAGACTGTAGATATTTTGGAGAATATAAGTAGAATTTACAGAATACCCCAAAAAGGAATCTGTTTTTGCATATATTAAGTCTACTAAGTCCACCAGCCAGTGGACACAGCTGTTCCTCCTGGAGTGCTTGCACCAATGAGTAACCACTTCTGCATAAGAGTGCCTCATTCGACCCGACATAGCTCCTTTCTCCCTATTAAACCCTTCACTTATTCCGCCTACCACCATTTAACCACTTTAATTTCCTGCGCTTGTTCAAAATTTTTTTTCCCACTAATGCAACTAATCAATCCCTATTGATAATTATCTTGGTGTCCAGCACCTTTTTGCCAAATTGTACCAAAGAATTACTTTGATGAGTTCACTTCTTCATGAGTTATTTTGATGTTACCATTGTAGATATTCCATATATAAGAAACTGGAACACCGATTACTATCTGACATACCTGAGGGGTTTAGCATTTGTAAGAGATCAGTCTGTTACAGATCATACATTTTTTGTGGATTTTCAGCAACATTTGTGATATTGCATACAAATCAATTTTGGAAAATAATATTTAAGAGCACTTATAGTGGCCCATAAGTACAAAACACATTACAGCACAACAGAGCAACAGCAAACACACAACAGCAATAGAAAAAAATGCAACAGCAAATTTAACACATCAATATTATCTCAAAAGAGAAGGTTAAGTCCTTGAAGTTCATATGCTCACTGCTGGTATCTAATTAACCTAGTGATAATGCTTAAATGCAAAGTTATAGTATAGTATAGTATAGTGAAGAGACTCTTTCTTCTGAATGACCCTGGCTTCCTTTGGGCAAGATTTCAGTTTTTGCATACTCTGCAAAAGCATAATTTCTGCTATCCATTTTTTCTTACAGTCTCTCAGACTAATCTGTGCTGTAGCCAATCAGCAACAAGCATGTGATGTTCAATAAGGACCTACACTGGGGGAAAAAAGCTCACTGAATTTAATTAATTCAAATGCATACATCAGTTCCACGTGATTGAATTCAGTTACATTAATATGATTTGTTTACTTACATACAACACTTAATACTACAGTTATTCAGTGCCAACATCCTCTCAAGATTTTATAATATAATTAGTTTATGTACTGAATTGTTGTGAACATGTGAATGGATATTATAGTATAGGCAATAAAATCATGTTTTAATGAGAAGCTTGAGAATATTTTGAGATAAGTAAACTATACATAATATATTTCTCTTAAATCTGACCAACTACATATTCCCTTTTTCAGTGTACCCTTTCTGTTTTAAATGAATGTTGGTGTTTTTTGTTTTGTTTTTTGCTGTTGTGTTTTTAGTTTTGCTCTTGCATCTTTTTCATGAAATAAAAAACAACAACAAAGAAAAGCACTTATAATCCTTGTTATTAATTGAAATTACCGCAACAATACATTTGTTTAATGACTTAAAGGCAGTTTTGTAACATAATTTCATATTAGCTTGAAAAATAATTAATCCTAAATCAAAATGCATCATATATTGTGCCTAAAGGGAGCTCACAAATGCAATAATAATAATAATAATAATAATAATAATAATAATAATAATAATAATAATAATAATAATAATCTTTCCAGCAATACACCCAGTATTTCCATATATTGTTTGCTTTGCATTTCAAATGTTAGTTAGTATGTCTGTTAGTAACAGACATAACGTGGTGATTACTCAAAATGCTGTATAAACTGTAAGAAATGTATTTCTTGTTTTATCTGTACAACAGGTTGATTTGTCGTCAGCATCCAACCATCCATTTTCTGTACTTACTTATCCTCATCCTTATGCACTACAGACAGTTTTGAGATACCAATCAGTCTACAAAGCATGTTTTTGGACTGGGTAGGGAAACTGGAATACCCAGAGAAAATCCCCAAAGCACAGGATGAACATGCAAACTCCGCACACACAGGGCACGGTGGGATCTGAACTCCCAGTGCTGGAGGTGCAAGGCAAACGTGCTAACCACTAAGCCACCATGCCCCTGTCAGCAGCCAACCAGCATGTGAAAAACATTAAAAGGAAATGAAAATTAGGTAAGGCACCAGTTTACATGAGGATGTGTGAAGGGCATGTACTATGGTTAAGATGCATTACTCCTCAGCCATCAAATACAGGAAAAGGAAAAGCTTTTTAGATAGATAACTAACGAAATTTTCTTTTACAAAGTGCAGTTTTGGACAGGACAGGACCTTTCTGAGAGTTTACATAAAAAGACTGAGCTGCTTGAACAGCCCCTTGAGGGTAAAATCCCCCGTGGTCATGTGACCATATTAAATGTCATCAAATTTCTATTCAGTGGTTTCTGGTGATGCTGTATATGCAGTAAAATAGTAGGGCCTACTAAATATTAAATGAATTTGTAAATAGAAATTAAGTGTTTTAAAGTGAATTTTATTGCTGTATATTTAGCTAACTTTACATGTACAGTGGGTATAGAAAAGAATCACCCCCTTTAAAATAATCACATTTTGTTGCTTTTCAGCCTGAAATGAAGGCGGACACAGTTTTTGTTTTATCCAGCTGTATTTACACACTGCAACTTATAACATCCAAGTGAAAAATATAACACCAACATGTCAGATTTTTTTTTTTAAATAAAAAACCTGAATCAATGAGTTGGCAAAAGGATCACGCACCTCCTAAAAATGACTTGTAAACTAAATAAGGTGTAGCTAATCACCTTCTCAATGGCACACAAAGCCATTTGACTTTCAACTGTGATCAGCTGTGGTCATTTTGATTAGCTCAGCATGAAAATAGCTTTCCTGGAGCATTTTGTAGTGCAACTGAAGCAAACAATCAACTATGGGTGGCAAGGCACTGTCAAAAGATCTCCAGGATAAATTTGTGGACAGGCACAAGTCAGGAGATGGATACAAAAAAGTTTCAAAGGCTTTATCAATGCCTAGAAGCACAGCGAAGTCTATTATTAAGAAGTGGAAGGTATTTGGTACAACACAGACCCTCCCTGGATCAGGACGTCGCTCCAAACTGGATGAAAGAGCCAGGAGGAAACTGGTCAGTGATGCTACCAAGAGGCCTACAGCAACTCTGAAGCACTTGCAGGAATTTATGACAAAGAGTGGTCATTGTGTGCATGTGACAACAATATCACAAATTCTCCACAAATGTGTTGTATGTGAGGGTTGCAAGAAAAAAGCCACTCCTCAAGAAAGGCCACATGAACGCACCTTGAAGATTCTGAGGCCACATGGAAGAAGGTGTTATGGTCAGATGAGGCTAAAAGTGAATTATTTGGCCTCAACACCGAATGATATATCTGGCGGAAATCCAATACAGCTCACCATCCAAATAACACCATTCCTACAGTAAAACATGGAGGTGGTAATATCTTGTTATGGGGGTGTTTCTCTGCAGCACTTGTCAGGATAGAAGGAAAATGGATGGGGCAAAATACCTTCAAATCCTTGAGGAAAATCTGCTGCCCTCTGCCAGAAAGTTGTCAATGGGAAGAAGGTTTACCTTCCAACATGCCAATGACCCAATGCACACAGCAAAACTGACCACACAGTGGTTGAAGGAGAAAAAGGTGAATGCCCTTGCATGGCCTAGTCAGAGCCCAGACTTAAACCCCATTGAAAATCTGTGGAATGACTTGAAGACTGTAGTCCACAAACGGTCACCATCAAATTTAACTGAACTTGAGCAGTTCTGCAAAGAAGAGTGGACAAATATTGCAAAGTCTAGATGTGAAAAGTTAGTAGAGACATATCCCAACAGACTAAAGGCTGCAATTAAAAAATTAAGGCAAATTAAAGCAAGGGGGTGATCCTTTTTCCAACTCAGTGATTCTGTTTTGGTTTTTTTTGTTGTTTTTTTTATTTATTTTATTTATTTATTTTTTTTTCTGACATGTTGGTGTTATATCTTTCACTTGGATGTTGTAAGTTGCACTGAGTAAATACAGCTGGATAGTACAAAAACTGAGTCCATCTTCATTTCAGGCTGAAAAGCAACAAAATGTAATTATTTTAAAGGGGGGTGATTCTTTTCTATTCCCACTGTATGTACAGAAGCACTAGACTTGTTGGCAGTGGAGGTATCCCCGTTCTATTTGTTAATACCTATTCCAATAGCATTGTGGCATACTACACTCAAAAAATGAATTCATTACTCTTACTAATTTAGTTGAAGAAAGTTTTTACACACAAATTAATCTAGTTCATTCAAAATTAATCAGTTTAGTTGGGTCAATACAATTTAGTTGGTTTAGGTCAAATTAATTTGCTCTAGTATGTTTAATTAACTTTATTACATTTGTCAAATTAAATTTTCTTATGTTGGTCCAACTTAATTTTTTAAAATTAATTTACTGAGGTTTAATTCATGTTCATATGAAACAAGCAGTTTCAGCCACCATTATACACAATGTATATAATAAACAAATAAGAAAGGACTGGTGTCAGTTACTGAGTGCCCACAGCCTTATGAGCACAAGTGCCACTCTTCAGCACCATAGTAACAACAAAATTCAAAAACATTACAGAAACTCCTTCAAATGTCCAATATAACTGAACATTAAAGACTAACACGTCACATAAAATAACACTTAATCCCTAAATTTACTCTCCTAATGCAGTCCCTTGCAAAGCATGCTGGGAACTTCAGATCCACTGCCCGGTTAGTTATGTCAACAAAAATGATTCATGTAGTTTTAACACAAATGAATTAAGTAAACTTCAGTTTTAAATATATTAGGTGGATTGAACACAATGAAATTAAGTTGTGACAGAATGTTCAAAAATCGTGTTACTTTAGCTCATTCTAATGAATTAAACTGAACAAAAGGCAAGAAATCATTTTTTGAGTGTATCCTATTTTGGATTTCTGATTACTAAATAGGATACTAAATAGGATAATTGTTCTTGCTATCACTAACCTGATCTCATTGACATAGTAAAAAAAATGCTTGAGCCCAACTGTAACCTTGCGGTATTCGAAAAGAGGTTCTTTGGGTGTTTAATAGTTCTAGCTTTCTGAAGAGGTTCTACATGGGACACATTCTGAAACAGAAACTGTCTGTTGCAGGGTTTTACATATATCCTTTAATAATAAAGGATCCCTAAAAAGGACAAACCGAACCCTTTAGATTACAACACTGAAACAAATTTTCTATTAATGTACAATTTTAGATGAAACCATGCTGACTTTTCACAATATCATGAACGATGTATACAGTGGGGGAAAAAGTATTTGATCCCCTGCTTCTTTTGTACATTTGCCCACTGACAAAGAAATGATCAGTCTATAATTTTAATGGTAGGTTTATTTTAACAGTGAGAGACAGAATAACAACAAAAAAATCCAGAAAAACGCATTTCAAAAAAGTTATAAATTGATTTGCATTTTAATGAGGGAAATAAGTATCCCCTATCAATCAGCAAGATTTCGGGCTCCCAGGTGTCTTTTACACAGGTAATGAGCTGAGATTAGGAGCACTCTCTTAAAGGGAGTGCTCCTAATCTCAGTTTGTTATCTGTAAAAAGACACCTGTCCACAGAAGCAATCAATCAATCAGATTCCAAACTCTCCACCATGGCCAAGACCAAAGAGCTGTCCAAGGATGTCAGGGACAAGATTGCAGACCTACACAAGGCTGGAATGGGCTACAAGACCATCGCCAAGCAGCTTGGTGAGAAGGTGACAACAGTTGGTGTGATTATTCGCAAATGGAAGAAACTGTCAGTCTCCCTCGGTCTGGGGCTCCATGCAAGATCTCACCTCGTGGAGTTTCAGTGATCATGAGAATGGTGAGGAATCAGCCCAGAACTACACGGGAGGATCTTGTTAATGATCTCAAGGCAGCTGGGACCATAGTCACCAAGAAAACAATTGGTAACACACTACGCCATGAAGGACTGAAATCCTGCAGCGCCTGCAAGGTCCCCCTGCTCAAGAAAGCACATGTACAGGCCCGTTTGAAGTTTGCCTGAATGATTCAGAGGAGAACTGGGTGAAAGTGTTGTGGTCAGATCTCTTTGGCATCAACTCAACTCACCGTGTTTGGAGGAGGAGGAATGCTGCCTATGACCCCAAGTCATAACACCATCCCCACCGTCAAACATGGAGGTGGGAACATTATGCTTTGGGGGTGTTTTTCTGCTAAGGGGACAGGACAACTGCACCGCATCAAAGGGACGATGAATGGGGCCATGTACCGTCAAATCTTGGGTGAGAACCTCCTTCCCTCAGCCAGGGCATTGAAAATGACCTTAATGACTTGGAGAGGATCTGCAAAGAGGAGTGGGACAAAATCCCTCCTGAGATGTGTGCAAACCTGGTGGCCAACTACAAGAAACATCTGACCTCTGTGATTGCCAACAAGGGTTTTGCCACCAAGTACTAAGTCGAAGGGGTCAAATACTTATTTCCCTCATTAAAATGCAAATCAATTTATAACTTTTTTGAAATGCGTTTTCTGGATTTTTTTTGTTGTTATTTTGTCTCTCACTGTTAAAATACACCTACCATTAAAATCATAGACTGATAATTTCTTTGTCAGTGGGCAAACGTACAAAATCAGCAGGGGATCAAATACTTTTTTCCCCCACTGTATACGTGTTCATAAATACCATGAATGAACTGACATATACTTTTAAAAATTAATTAACTAATTAAATAATAATAATAATAATAATAATAATAATAATAATAATAATAATAATAATAATAATGTTCACACTGTACATCAGAATGGGGGAAAATGTGATCCTAGTGACTCTGGCATGGTTGCTGGTACCAGACAGGCTGTTTTGAGTATTTCAGAAACTGCTAATCTTCTGGGATTTTCACACACAGCAGACTCTAGAGTTTACACAGAATGTAAGCAAACAAAAAAACATTCAGAGAAACGCCTTGAGGCGGAGGTCAGAGAAAAAAATGGCCAGACTGGTTTGAGCTGACAGGAAGGCTGCGGTAACTCAAATAACCACTCTTTACACCCCTGGTGAGCAGTAAAGCATCTCAGAACACAACCACATCACACACTGAGGCATGAGGCTACAATAGCAGAAGACCACATTCAGTTTCACTCAGTCTGAGGCTACAGTGGGTAGAGGTACACCAAAACTAAATAAACATTGCCTAAAGCTATATAGTATTACCAGTATAATGTAGTCAACAAGATGATGAGGTGCAGTCAGCTGTGTTCAGTGTCTGCAGGTTACAGCGTCAATCAAATATGTTGTCCGACCATACAAATTTGGCAGGTCACATGAACTTCACATGTGAATAATCACACATGGTTTTAACACACAGGGCTCACACCTCTGGGGTTGAGGGTTCGAATCCCGCCTCCCCCCAGTGTGCATGGAGTTTGCATGTTCCCTGGGATAGGCTCCAGGCTCCTCCGCGACCCTGTGTAGGATAAGCGGTACAGAAAATGGATGGATGGATGGACGTTTTTCACATGTAATTGACTTTCTGTATGCATGTTTGCATGTTTTTTTTCATATGACTTTTATACACAATTAATTCACTTTTACTGTTAAATTTTCACATGCATGGTAATAATGAATGATATGCAACTGGCTATGGTTTAATGCAGAGCTATAGTAGCGCCCTTATGGAAAAATCATATCATAAATATAAATATATCATAGAAATATATATATATACCCTATATTTTTTATTAGTACAAAATTTGTTATAAATTTTTTATTTTATGACTTCTACATTATCAAGTCAGTACACAAAACGTTTTTGATTCCCAAACATTAGTTTTCTAGCTCAAAATTAAATGTTACAGAAAAATGTCATTAAAGAAAGCAGCATATTATGTAAGAGACCACTTCTCAGACAAAAAAACACAATGAAGACTGCTTGATTTTGCTGCAAAAATAAGAAGCAAGTGAGAAAGTCAAAGTCTCCAGAAGAACTGTGGCTGGTTCTCAATAAAACTTACCAGCTCATTTCCTTATAAAACTGCACAAATTGTACCGGAGACTATTATTTTTATTTTTATTTTTATTTTTTGTCACAACAAATATTGACTTTGTTTCATTTACTACTGTTTACTGCTCTTCACTGTATTTTAAATGTAGAAACATTTAATTTCATTATTTTGAAGGCATCTTTGCTCTACAGCATTTCTTTGCATGTGCCTAAAACTTTTACCTTGTTATTTTAAGTTTACTGTGTGTGTGTGTGTGTATATATATATATATATATATATATATATATATATATATATATATATATATAGTCCCTGACCTAGTGAACTACTATAAGGAAGTGGCTTTGATAGACACTACAACGCACTTTAATAATGCAATTCTGTACATCGCTCTGGATAAGGGTATCCGTTTAAATCTAAATGGAAATGGCAATATACATGTGATCTCAATTAAACACAAGTGAATGTGATTTGTTTCATAAGAGCAACACTATAGCCTGTACCTTTCTATGTGATTGGGGTAGTATCCTCAAGAATATTTTACCTTTAAAAGCTCATTAAAGGTGCATTAGTGTCCTTAGGGTCCAGTTATGTACCTTAAATCATTTTTAAAGGTACACTACATTCACATTACCATGGAAAAGATGCACATTAAGGTACGAAAGATGCATCCTAGTGACAAGGAAAGGTACAGTTTTGTACTTTTTTCCTGAGTGTACGCCGTGAGATAGATAGCGCAGATGTGACCATAGACATCCAAAGTAGAGAAATGCTGACAAGAGCCATCTACACACTGTGGCATCTGTCTGTAATCTGCTAAATTATTCATCTATTAGAGCTCATTTTTATTTGTTATCTGTAAGAGCATGTTGCAATATATTCTGCACGCGCGTGTAGCAGGTCGCGCGTGTGCTCCTTGCACGCCCCGTGATTGGTCAGCGTCCTCGGTCTGTCAAGCCGCGTGGGCGTGGTTTCAGAGGCTCGCACTCCGAGAGAAACGAGAGAAGCAGAGCTGCACTCTAGCACACACGCACACGCGCAGCGCTGCGAGCCAGAGCATCGCTCCTCCTGTGGCACAGCTCACTTCTTTCGCCGAAACCGACAAACGACGTGGTGGGACCGCGAAGTTCCTCTAAGGAGCCGGGGATCGATCGCGACGCACACCTGGATAAGCGCGGAGGAAGCAGCGAAGGGACCAGAGCGCGTTGATTTGGAACGCGAACATCATGCTCGGCAAGCAGCACACGCTCTTCGCCCTGTACGGCATCTGCGGGATCCTGCTGAAAGGTAAACGTGCCTCCAACTTCTCTACACCCAACGGCGGCTTGCTGTAATTTACTGTTACTGTCTCGAGGACGCTGGCTCAGCATCGCTCAGTGCTAGAGAACTGTACAGGAATGCCGCGCACGCGTGCACATGCATACACCCGCGCGCGCGCATGTACATGTACATATAGTGCCTTATTTGCTTTATCCGTGTTGACGTATTGAAATGATCCTTATCTATACAAGTGTCCATCATTGAGCCCCTGTGCCAAGGTGGAAACTCATTCTGCCTCAGCGCTTGCCTTGCACTGACTGTTTTGTATTCCTAGTCAGCGCATATTGATATTTCATGCTCAGGAAAACTTTGCGTATTTGATGATCGGGATGGTGAAGTTACCTCAGGGCTGAATGGAGGCTTTTGGGAACGACATGAGCAATCTTTTCATTTCATCAACATGCATTGCATTCATTGGCAGAGCTAATGTAGTCTGTTTTCATGTTGAACCAGAACCATATTTTTTTTTTCCTGTTCTCCTCTTTTGGCTGTCAAAATTTATAATATGTAGATGTGTTATTCCCTAGCGGTTAGAGTGCTAGAGTAAATTAATGCAACCTCAACACAAATGCAGAAATGTTGCGCAAATGTTAAGACTCCCTCGATGCTAATGATTATTCCCCCCCCCCCACTATAGTTACACTGACGGTTGGACTAGAAATTAGTTCCCATCGGTTATGGTATTTCCATCACTTGGGGTCGTAGTAGCATCACCTGTATTTGTTTATTTATTTATATATTTTCTTTACCCAGCCACACGACCTATCGGTTTGTTTGTTTGTTTTTTGACAGAGTAAGCACAAAATGAAAGGCAAACTAAAGCAAGCCTGCATTAATAGCTGCTTAATGAAATCGGTGGAATAGTGAAAACAGTTAACGATCTAGGGGATCTCTATTAAATGTCATTAAATGAGTATTTCCCCCCATATTCCCCGAGTAACCTATTTTACATTACCTGACCTCAAGTAACTTTTTGCCCTTACAAAAATAGCCTTCTGTTCGCCCTTATTTGGAAATAAATATGAATTTAGAGATACCAGTAGGTAGGTGTGTGCATGTTAAAGGAGTGTTTACTGCTAAAATATGTAGGATACAGAGCTTCGGCTGACCTCAGATGATCTCAAGTCGCGTTGCTGCCAAGGGACTGGTCACATGCGACATTCTGTCAAGGGGCGTGGTCAAACACGTCATTGTTGCCAGGGGGCGTGGTCACGTCACAAATCAGACACTAAAGGTAAACATTTTCCCCCCACTATCGATTACATCACCAATCTGTCTCTAACTTTCTGTAGTATGTTATAATAAAAGAAGAAGAAGAAGTAGAAGAAAATGATGATGAAACAGAAGAAATGCCTGAAAGCAAACCAAATTTATGTCCAACTTGTTTGTGTGACCTTGATTGAACTGCTTTTCTATCTGACAAATGATGAACAGGTTTAAGAAAATGAAAACCAATTCAGATCTGATGTACCCGTCTTCTTATCTAACGTCCAATATCTCTGACTGACTTAGCAGTGAGCTGTGATGATTAGTCCATGTGCTTGAAATGCATGCAATCAGTCTCATCTGTCATATCCTTCAAATGAGTGTAAATATGACCCTAGCGTCGCAAACTGTTTACATATCAAACATCTCGGCTCAAGGCAGGCATCTGTGTGCTCCGTCAGGCATCTGTGTGCTCAGGACACATGCTGCCGTGCATAAAGAGTGACTCATGTTTGCTCATGTGAGAAGGAGATTGAGATAGAGTGGTACGTGCACACATGCGTGCATGTGACGCTGCATGTTTTTTTGGCTTAATACCTGGAGCTTTATATTGATGCTCAGTTTGAGAAGGGGGTCCATTAATAATCACAGATAATTAAGCACATTCCTCAAGGCAGCACATTTAATGAGTTGTCTGTGTGGAGCGACATATTGATCTCCCAGAGCCTTCTCACTGCCCGTAAATCAGCCTGTCTGCTCCACCGAGTGAGAGCGGCTAACCGAGCCCTGTTGAAGCCCAGCTCGGCTCAGACTACCTACAGTAACACACGCATACACACGTCATTAAATAAGAATTTTGCAGCCCTAAACAATTTGTGTGCTGATTCGTAGAGGTACTTAAGAGCTTTTGTCACTTTGTGAACTTCATAGTTTACATTCCACATATTTAAAAATGGAAGCCACTAAATGTTGCCACTAAAGTGCTGCGACTATGCCTTAAACAAGTCACAGTCCAGCTGTGTCTCACAAAATAGCAAACTATCTGCACTGGCTAAAATTCAGCTTCATAACAGTGCCAAAAAAGAATTATGACATGTACATCAGTGCAATTTCGTACATGTATCCAAACTATGACCAGGCATTTCTTGTTTAATCTCAGTGCAGCACCTTGTGGCAGCAGCCAGCGAGCCCCAGCTGACATTCATACATCCATTATTGATGCCACCTGTACGGATGGGTTTTCCTTTCTCTGTTATAAAACTCAGGTCCAGGCAGACCGGGCTGAGAACTGCAGCCAGGTGCTGATGAGCGTCGCACTTATGGAGAGCATGTGGCAGGCACAAGTGCCGTTCCCTTCCTCGCTCTGGGATTAGAGAATATCTTAGATCCCAGCTTCCTTCTGCAGGCTCATATTGACTGGGTACAGTACTGTGCTGTACTGGTAGAATCAGCCGTTACATTTGAATACATTTTTTTTTAACATTGAAATATGACAACAGTAAATTCACATTTGTCAATTTTCACCTTCTGTGGTTTTATACAGTAGGAACGCATAGTGTAAAGCTGCAGCTAACATTCATTGCCTTGGTGAATATGAAATAATAGACTTATTAATATTCAAAGGCATTAGAATATTTTTTTATTTTTACATAATTATGATTAGAACACACATTTTAAAGTCACACTTTTAAATTTGACAGCCCTACTTGCAGTGGGAAATTATTAAACAGGAAAATGACAGAATTCTTTGCACACATTTAGGTTTATACAAATTTTAATTTAATTTACGTGGCTCCAAACTCACAGCTCCAGGGTCCCTGGTTTGATCCCAAACTTGGATTACTGTATATGTGGTGTACATATTCACCCAATGGCCATGTGGGTTCCCTCCATGTTCTGTGGTTTTCTCCCACCTCCCAAAAACATGTCAGTAAGTGGATTGTTGACTCTAAATTGCCCCTAGATATAAGTGTGTGCAGTGTTGTGTATTCCTGCCTTATGTCCAGTGTTTCCAGGATAAGCTCCGAATCCTCCGTGACCCTGACCAGGAAAAAGCGCTTTCTAAAGATGAATGAATGTGCCAGACTAGCTTTTCTCATATTTTATCCCACTTCTGTATATTCACAGGGACAATATTATGGAAATGTGGAGCCAAATGCGGCTGGTCAGCCTGTCCTTCGAGCTCCAGTAGATGACACTTGGCTATCGACAAGTGGAGCGAAGACAAATGCAAAGGCAGATGCGAGTTGAACAGTTTCTGGCTCTTTTGAGCTTTATACGTGTGTGAGTGAGCGTGTGGGTGTGTTGGGAGGTAATAGCTTTTTCTTCATCGTTGCTCTTCTGTCTTTGTCATTCAGCAAGCGCGCGTGTGTGTGTGTGTGTGCAGGTGAGCATCAGCACAGGTGAATGTGATCAGACAGGTGAGAAATGGAGAGGCACATTGTGGCCTGACTGGGGCGAGCTTTTGTTTGGTGTTTATTTCTCAAGGAATAGCCTCTGTTTTCCTTCGAAAGCAAAGAGACATAGGGCGCATGGCCCCTCTCCCTGTGCGCTTCCTATGTGTTTGCTTGGTTGATTAAACTGGATGGAGAACAGGATTACAGGTGAATATCCTCTTGCTTTGTACCTCGGTGTGTTTCTGAATGGCTCACAGGTACAGGTCTGTCTGTATCTTTCTCTCTTTTGTTCTTCCCTCCATGTTTCTTTCTCTCTCTCTCTCTCTCTCTCTCTTTCTTCTGAGCATCTGGGTTTCTGAACCACCCCCCACACCACCCCACCCATAATATGCCAGTGTAGCTGTGATCAGGCAGGATTTCCCATGATCAAAGGCCCTCTTTTGTTCTTCCAGGTGTTGGGGAAAGTTAAAACAGAAAGTAGGCGGAGGCATCATCGAGTCCTCTTCAAGAGAATTTTTCTTTTATATTCAACGTCAATGTTCACTGTCATCAGCACTAAGCCCACCTTTCTCCCTCCTACTGTAATGTCCTGGACAGAGCCTGGCCTTTCAGGTTGATCTGGAATATTCCAAAGTGAAATAGTGCATTTTGCAACATTCATAACTGATCAATTCCCCATTTACAATGTTTGATGTTGTAATCATATCAGAGCTCTACATATTGGCTGATCTGATCCAGTAATGACATCTTTACACATAACCAATTGTCAGCGAGTTTCTTTATCCAAGTAATGGAAATGGCATAAAGGCATGATAGTGGCATATTTTAAGTTTGAAGAAATACCTCTCTCAATAGTAGTCATGGATTAGTCATGCTTTTGTTTTGTTCTGTTTTTTTTTGACATGTACTTCAGTCCTGTCTTTGCCTCTGTCTTATCATGGATTGTTTCCCTAATGTGTGCACCTGTTCTATGTTCAGCCCTTAATTAGTCTGAATATTTCTGCGCCACTGTCTCTATTCTGTTCATTGCAAGTCTGAGTTTCTTATTTCTTCTTCCTGTTGCTTTCACGTTTCTGACTCATGCCTATAATTGTTATGGATTGTGAATAATTTTTTTTTCTGATGTTGCCGTCCTATTTATTGACCCAAACTATGAATTGTGTCCTGCCTCAACTAACCACATTACATTAAGGTACGTTGTGTCCTATGTTTATATTCAAGTGTTCGTGGCACAGAATAGATCAATAGATCAACTAAATCAAATCTGATAATCATGCTGTGTTTCAGGCCAGTATGAGCCCTAATACTGACGCTCAGTATCAGATCAGTGCTTCCCTATATTTGAAGCTAGATTTAAAGCAGACATGCTTGGTGAATGGCAAAGTGGTTCCGTTTTAGTTTGAATGGTATGTGATTTACCTGTATGGGTAAAAAAGAAGAAATAACCTTTTTTGGTTATTGTTGTTTATCTGATTTTTCTGGTTGGCTCCATCAGCATCTCTGCTAATCTCTGTGAAGTCACTGTTAAAAAAAAAAAAAAAGACATTGGAGCAAAGTTTCTGCAGATTTATCACGACATCAAAGGTCTCAAGTCTGAAAGGGATATAAACCTCCCACAAACATGTCTGAGTCTTTACATCAGCATATTGGAGGACAAGGTCTTCCATCTAGAGCCCTGAAAAGAAGCCATTCCTTTTCATGTCTTATAGTCATTATTGAGGCAGAGCTTTTCAGGCATTTTATAAGTCATAGCTTTTCAAAGAGACAAAACAAAAACAATATTAGATATAGCCAGAGGATGTGACCCTGGGAAAATGAAATCAAAATAAAGACCTTGGAGCACTGGACCTGAAAAAGAGCTGTTGTGTTCCAGATGTTGTTGTAGATTTGGCCGTTTTAATGATGATTTCATGGAGAATTAGTGATCTTCTCTTGCAAATGATCTACTCTTTTTTTTTTTTTATTCCTCCATGATCTTTCAGAAAAAGGCAATACCTGCTGCAGGGGCTTGTGGCAGGATTGGGCAATCAATCATGTTTATTGACGAAGCCAGATGAAAGCAGGCGTGCGATGGAAACGAATGTCCACGGCAGAGAGGGTCCGTAAATCAAACGGCCTGAAATAACAGCCTCCGGCTCGTCTACGCCTTGGATTACCTATAGAAATCTGTTAGCCTCTGCCATCGACCATCACTCCCTCTGTAGCAGCCAGCTTTTCTTCCACGTATAGACAGTGACACATTGTTTAAAGCTGGACACATAAAGGAGCGAGACAATTAAACTTTCTGCTTCACAAGCCCAATATTGCTGCCAGCTAATGTGAGGCTTAATGACATTCGGGAGTCACACTGAGGACATCATTAAATGGCAATGCGATAAACAGACCTAAATTCTCTGTCACAAATGGTGGATGGATGAATCAAATGGAAGGCTTCGTGTAAATAATGACAAAGCTACTCATGGGTACATACTGCACACTTTCAACAGCTCTGACAAAGATTTTTTTTTTTCTTATTAGGTTTCTGCTAGCATATTACCTTGGAGCTGGTGATATCAGTGTATCTCTCCATCTCTCTGTATCACATGTGGTGTGGGCAGTCAGGGTTTCCTAAGGCCATCTGCCTCTGCTAGATGGAATTTAACACCTGCAAATACAGCAAACAATCAATTAATCAGAAGCTACGGGGACCATGCACCTGCCGAAGTGTGCATACACACAGACACACACATAACATTGCACGCCTACTCATTTACACACTTGGACACATGATCAGTCCCCCTTATGCACTATTGGAAGCCAAAGCACTATACATACACACACACACACACACACACACACACACACCAGTTTTTACTTTTACTGTCAGATACAGATCAATGTCTTATTTTCCATCATTTTTATAGAGTTTTATGGAGTTTTATAAAGTGTTCCTACTTAATTAACATTTAATTGACAAGGGACAAAAGTGTTTTTCTCACAAGACAAAACACTTTACAAAAAGACAACAACTGCAATATGTGTAATGAAGGGAATGTAGGTAATCAGTATCAAAATTAGCTGGTTAATTAAAAACCTCCCTAATAGATAACTAGCGTTACTTTGCACATTTGTAGAGAACTTTACCTGATAAATGTTAATAAATAAATAAGTTACATGCATGTACCACAGTTCTCTTCTAAAAAGAGTCGAAGAGGTTAATGATTTTTTTTTTTAATATATAATCAGCAAACAATCAAATAATGGTTGGATCTTGAAGCCTTGGGGGAGAATGATGAATAAATTAATAAATAATAAATAATTATATGAATACCATGAAATACTATGAATAAAGAAAAGCCAAGTCGACTCTTTAAGGTTGTTTTTATCTGTGCATTTCTGCAAACTAGTGTACGCAGAGGGTTAGCTGAATGTCTAGTTGATTAATTTTTTTGAAAAAATACCATGTTCACAGTGTAATTAGGCTAACTTAGGGTTATATCCAACCAACACAGTTCTGACCTGCTTAGAATGCATCCTTTATTAAACGAGAAACATACTAAATAAGTAAATAAGTACAGTAAATGAATAAATTAATTAAGTAAACTATAATTCTATTGCCTTGAAAGTGTGTCTTCAAGCTGTTTCCTTGATAGACTTTCAGTTTAGATTTTTAAACAGTGTATTTATTTGAACCTAATTGCTCACTATAATAAGAGAGTGAAGCTCCTTTGTTTTTTTTTTTTATGTTCTTGTGTTTTTTTTGTTCTGTGGTCGGACTAGTGAATCATGTCTTGACATGTCTCAGTGTGTGTGTGGGTGTATGTAAGTGGTCCATGTTTTTGGTATTTTTATTGTGAGCCAAAGGCAATATTTCAGAAATGGGCAATAAAGTTACTAATCAATGAATGGCAGTAATGAATATTATTCAGAGTCTTAATTCCGCCGTGATAACTAGTCTAGCTATGAACTGCTGGACTTTTGATCTGCTAAAGTCCAATAGTGGTGTAATGTCACTAGCACACTGCTTTTATTCAGCTTATTCTCAGTTTATAACAAAAATATCTGTACTCACAATTCAAACACGAAAAACATTTGAGGCAGAAGATTTTTGTCTCCCGAATATTCAGCGAACCTCTTGCTTTGTGTATTTACTCATAAGAACTTTACTTCATCACATCATTTTTGTGCTGTGTCAACAGCTCATTGTCAACAGTGCCGTTGTTCAACTGTGATATGCCATTGTAGGTGTCCAAATTTACATTTTGCAACATTTGTACAATTTTGCGAATTGGAAAAATCATCCATGCAGGACAGATTTTGTGACATCTACAGAAGACAGGGTTTAGCCTGCTGTCAGGTGTAGTGTTTGTAGTAACTCACAGAACATGTGATATAAATGCCTATATATGAATATAACAAAATAATAAACAATTATAATATTATTATTAATAATTGTAACCTCAACCTGAATATTGCCAGCCGAATAAGAATAAAGAAACCTATAGAAAGAGAAAATATTATAAGCAATACATTAACCATACTTCCCTTCACAAATGCTAACCTTTATTACATGAGATGCAATACTATTCATGTTCTAATGACAATCTTAAATGGATTAAGATTTAAAAGCTACAGAATAACCTGCTGAACTACAACAACCACTATTCCAACACAACAAAACAAACCACACCATGTTATATGATAAGATTGGCATTTCTTAAATTATATTGTTATAATTATTTCAAAATGACAGATTTCTCTAAATAATAGTCATCTTGAAAGATAAAAGACAATAAAATAGATATTGAATTTAAACTTTAAGTTGAAAAGTTAACGAAAAACAACGTAGCTTCCAGTCAAATTTCTAGCTACAAAAGCCAGATAGTATACGGCAAAAGCAACTGCACAGGATGCATTTTAATTATTAAACACATATGCATCACGCACCCAAACTAGCGATCAATCGTAGACGGATCTTTAGCCAGCTCTGACATATCCTGCATAGCTTCCAGCTTTGCTGATTTCCCAGTGAAGTGTAACACTGTAAATACAATGTAGAAAAAAAATACTGTGCATACAGCCGTGACACATTCCGAATGGTTTTAAACACAATAAACTCTTCATCCCAACATGCTGTGAGTTTGACTGAGAACCGTGTAAGATTCTGTGGTGTAAAAGGCAATAAATACATAAATAATAAATAAATCTATGATAATAAATACATAATGAAACTATGACTTTTCATAGACCGAGGAATCTGTTTATTCTGCAGGCAAGTTCAATTATTCAAAGTTATAATTCAAATGTATTCAAATATCCAAGATAAAATATGGCACAATTTGACCTTTCTTTCCATAAACTTGTGTGAAAGTGTGTATCAGTGTAGGGCAAATCATTCACATGTTCCTGTGGGGAAGGGCTGCTTTGAGATTGTTTTGGAGAGTGAAATGGTATATGCAAAGAAAACACAAAGAGAGAGAGAGAGAGAGAGAGAGAATGAATCATGCATTTATAACGGTTATAAACACGTGTCAAACTCAAGGCCTGTGGGCCAAATACAGCATGCTGCCTCATTTTATTCAGTCCGCAGAAACTTGCAAAGAAAAATACTGAGACAGCCCGTAGTACTCAACATTTTCATGCTAGACCAGTAATATCTAGAAATCACACCAGCCCCATAGTGTAGTAACCATCTGCGTTCCACACATGCCACTGTATTGCTCACAAAGGCTCATATCACATCTCACAGCGTTGAAATTCTGATTAAAATGAAGGCCTGTGTGTTCCTGAATCTGCTGTGTGTGATGCAAGTCAGACCAATGTATAGAAATATAGAAATGATTCAGAAATGTGTCGGGGTTATTCAGTGACTCCAAATCCTGAAATATATCACCCAGTGTCAACACCTACAAATGTGTTGAAAAAGTAGTTGGGGCTGAGAAAATGAGTGAGATGGGAGACTAAACTAAAACTTGTATATTCTTAGCATACCTGATACAATTCCATGTGTTATTCAAAAATCTCTTTTTTGCCATTTTCAAAATTTGGAAAACAGTTATAGCATGTATAAGGGGTTGTATGACTATTATGTTTTATTAGTCCACCAGTAGGCATAATGTTTTTTAAAAAGTAAAAAGGACTAATCCACTAGTCATCCCTTCCATAGTTAAGGCAAAATATTATGAGTACAGTTCATACAAAGTGATATCAAAGTGAAAATATTCCATTAAAGCAAAAGAAAACATATATAGTATATCCTACTTTCCCGGTGTAGGTTTACATAATGTGCTGCTGTAGAATTGTAGAATTGCTTTAATCTTGTCTGAAATATTACATTTAGACTGCTTTTTCAATCTGCCTACATACCTTTACCATCTGTATGTGTATTGTTCCCACCACCCTGATTAGTCAACTTTCCCACAGCAATGACTAGTGAATGACTAGCCTACACAACCTTTAATATATATGAAAAGAAAAGCTTTAATCAGTATAATAAATGTTATCACCTAATAGTGCATAGAAATGAATACTTTCTGTTAGCTGTTCTTTTTCCTAGAATCATCCTGTTCTACTTTCATATGAAAATTTAAAAAATGAATAACTTTAGCTTATTGCCTTTCAAAGGCTCACAAATCTACTGACGTGTCCCGGGCACAATAAGAATTTAATTCTGTTTGAATTTAATTCTGTTTATAAACATTTATAATGCTGAAGAGCAGCTGACAGTAAGGTGAGTATACTTAATGTTGATAACTCCTGCATGCTGTTGTGTTGTTAGAATCCCCCAACCCCCCAAACCATCTGGCTCACGTCTCCACAACGCTGATCCATAAAAAAAAACCCACAGCGTGTAAACGGGCCCAACTGCAGGCTTTACGTATTTGATTAGATGTTAAGAAGGCTGTTTTGTGTCTTTCAAAAAAAGTCCAGAGCTGCCCTGTGTTACTAGGAGAGAAATAAAACAAAGGTTTATTACAATATAGCACAAAGCTCAGGTTTAATGTTGCATAACAGATACCTACCTCTCTAGCTTATTAGGAGTGCAATACATGGAATTACTCATAAAAATAGTCTACTGAGACAAAAAAAACAAAACAAAACAAAAAAAAACCACATTTTCCTAGTATAAGTTAAGAGATATGTAATAAGAAAAAGTAGGATATACACAAAGCACATTCGTTGTGTTGAACTATTTCAATTGCTTTTGTTTGATTTGTTCATTGCAAACAGCTGAAAGTCTGTAAATTTTGACAATAAACCTGGATTTGCAATGGGGATTGAATAATTTTGATTGCAATTGTATTGATCTACAATCCACATGTTCCATAGTGCCTCATGTTCCATAGTTTTACTCTCCAGATCAATTAAACAGAGCAGTCAGAAGCAGTGTGTCAGAAATAGTGTCTCAATCAGACAGAATTGCTTTGTATTTGATTACTTATGAAATCTGTGAGCAAAAAAAGACAACTTTGTGATTGACCTGGTACATCTTAATGAAGACTGGATCATCTTGCAATACATTGAAGCCCATTTTTCTGAGACCATGGGTGCATGTCATTTTTGTCTCAGTGCTGTCACCTTGCACTACTCTTCACAGTGTGAGACACATCTCAAGAACTCCTAAATACTCACCTGTTCAAGAGATCTCTTGTCTGTTGCTCTTATTCTTAGGCCTAAGTGAAGAAGTACATGTCCTGAATTTGAAGAATTTTTTGCCACTTAAGACTAAAATTTACTCTCTGTGGCTTTATCATCATCATCATCATCATCATTATCGGCGGTCACTTGAGTCGAGTATGACTGTCCTCTCCGTTAGGTTGTCTACTTGTGGGTCTTCAGATGGCTTTAGAGGCCAATCCACAATCCACATACTTTTGTGCAGTGTGGGCAGGGGAGAGTTCTGGTGGTTAGTGGTGGTTGAGCCTTTTTTCTTTCTCCTTGTCTGTTGCTCTTATTCTTAGGCCTAAGTGAAGGAGTACATGTCCTGAATTCGAAGAATTTTTTCACCACGTAAAACTAAAATTTCCTCTGTGTGGCTTTATACATACAAACCCAGATATTGTTTCTTTCATGAACATGTCATAAATACATCTTCTTGTATCTTGTCCTTTGTTTAACCCTCTTCATTTTTGTCAGTATGCACACATAGGGCATTCCTGTTATTTCTTTCTGGTTACTGATAATTGTGTTTGGTCTCTTGATCCAAATTTTATTTCCCATTTTTCATTGTCTGTCTGTATCTCAGCTGAAAATGAGATAGCGAATGGATCTGAACGGTCACAACTTGCGCTTACGTGTGGAGACACATGAAGCGGCTTTCATAAGTGATTAAGATTGGTCATGATTGGACTCAAAGCCCCAGACTAATCCAGCCTTTTTTCCCAGCTCGCCACTGCTCTGTGCCTCATGGGTGATCTAATTCAGTCTGTATGAATTGAGTTAGTGGCTTTCAGCTCTGCTCTTGCTGTACTTACACTTCTGATGTCCCATGACTGTAAGTCTCTGTCAGAACTAGCCGCCCACTGAAGATGTTAATATATTGAGTAACACTCATAATCTGTCTAATTCTCATCCCACAGTCTTCTGTGTGCTGTATGTTTATGGCAGTGAAATGTAATTAAATGTTATTTGTCTTCCCAGAAGTTCTAAGAGTTCTTAGAGTTTTCAGTTGGCACTGGATATTTGACACTGAGCTTGACCTTTTGTCCTTTGACCTTTTAGTTGAGCATTGGAGGTATCTGTTATGATCCAAGACAGAGAATGGGATTATGATACAGATATTCAATTAATTCCTTTTGGGCTCTGTTAGAAATCTGAGCTATAACTCTTCACATTTATCAGTGTGCTTAAAAGCCTTAAGAAATGTCATGATAAATGAGCTCAAGATTGAATTATAGCTGGATATAGGTTGGATTTTGGCATTACGAGCTGGTCTTTTGTGCAAATAGACAATCCCTTGAAGGCCAACATAAAATGTACCACTCAATCTTAAATATTCCTGTATATCCAACTCACAGAAAAAAATTCACATACAACTTATAGACAGCTTATACACGATGATTATCAACGTCCTGTCAGAATCACGCTATACATATAAACGTATCAAACGTTCACTAGACCACTCGTTCCGCGCAACATAACTTGACCACACCCAAATCTCCACTATGCTATTTGAGTAAAAATGATATATAATAAATATGTTTACCTAATTTTTAAACATACTGAGCCCATTTAGACTGAGAATGTTTTCTCTTCTCAGCCATAAAGACAATCAAGTTTACAGGTCATGTGGTAACAGGGTAGAGGTTTATTTTTTTCGTTTACATATTCGCTCATTCTTCATACGCTCATTCTTTTGGGTCATTTTCCACTTTTCATCCCAGTTGTATCACGTAGACATTTTACACTATGGGGTACAACAAGACACAGTAAAGTGGTAAATAATAATACTCATGATGAATGCTTCAAATGTTTTTTTTTCTGTGCAGTTATCTCAAGTAGGTTACACGACCTCAACACTTTCAAACATACCGGAGTTCATAAAGACTGTGATAAGTGGTAGGTTCTCTGCATTTCAGATTGCCTGGGAGGTGACAAGATTGTTTATGTTGTAAAAAGTGTCCAAAAAAAGTTTCATGGCCATTATTAATAATTATAATTATAGTGTCTCTTGTTTTACCCTGTTGTGTAAAATGTCTACTTGATGAAAACTGGAAAAGGGTACAGATTAAAGGGGGGGTGGGGGTGGGGGTGGGTACCGCCTCACCACATGACTTGCAAGCCTGATTGTCTTTAACCACTGCTGAGAAGAGGAGAAATTAGATTTATTTAATGAGCCTTTTAAGTGTAATCATATGTTGCTAAAAGCACAAAATTACCCATAAAGTGGGCTACACTCAATATGTTTAAAGGGGTCATATGATGCTTTTTTAATGTTTTCCTTCTCCTTTAGTGTGTAATGTATCTGTTTGTGCATGTATATGATCTGCAAAGTTGCAAAGCTCATAGTCTCCCACAAAGTGATTTATTCTATCTAACAGAGAACACTGCTCCAGACCTGCCTAAAACGTCTCGATCGAAGTCCAGATATTACTTCCGCAAACATCTATGTCACAATTTGAAATATTAGCGTAATGTCACCCAAAGGCAGCCACGAAGAAAGAAGGCAAGGCTTCAGTGAATTGTGTTGGTGTCATGTCGTGGAGACGCTGTGTGTTTCAGCAAAACCCCTTTGTTTGGCCTTCCGAAAACGAATGAAATTAGGAATCAGTGGTTAACATTTATTTTTATAACGCTGTTCCTGAGCAGTACAACCCAAAAGTTTGCTTGTGCACAGCGCAATTTACGGAGGACAGCTTCCTGAACCTGGGAGAGTACAACGCAGGCTATACAGGAATCTATACAATCTTGCACTTCTGAATCAGAACCTGTAAGTATGTTTGATTATTTTATGAAGTATCTGCTATTGGCTGTTCAAATGCAGAGTTTTGGGTTGTGGACCAGGGCTCAGTTGTAGACCTCTGCTAATGTGCTAGCTAAAGTTGTAGTGTTGAAGTAGTTTTGATATTCAGCTGTGGGAATTTTTTACCTATAATCGTGCAGAGTAACGCACATTCCCGTGACGCAGTTACCTGTCTGTATTTTGTGTCTTTTTTTCATAAGCCAAATTAATTAACATCGCATCTGAAAGGTAAGAGAGTTACAAAATAAAAATTTACCCCTGTGAAACATTCTGCTCAAGTCATGCTTGCAAAGTCGGTTCCGATGATCTGCTTGATCATACGCATTTTCTGAATCTGACTCGGGCTCGAACTGATACGGTAAAACCGACGACATTATTAACTGTGTTTGTAACTGCTTTAAATCTGCAATAATGTGCAGTATGTGAAAAATGTGTTTTTTGAACATTAAAGCATGTTAACCTATTCTATTACACCCAATAAACAAAATAATGAACTTTTAAAAACTTTTTAAAAGCATCATATGACTACATATCATCATATGATTACATATCAGTTGTATTTAAATAGCATGTCTGAGTTACGTTGGTGCAGAACATGACTTAGTAGTCTAGTGTAAGCTCCACTAAAATTCTCCGTACATTGATATTCGTTGTCTGTGTGCTTGTGACAGAACGTTACTATTCATTGTCTATTAGCTGCGAATAAGTTGCATGTGAATTTTATTTTATTTTTTTCTGTAAAGCTGGGTTGATATATCTCACCACTACGTACAAGCCAACTTAGTGCTTGTTTTGAAGCAAAGCTAAAAATAAAACCCTGTTCCTCATGATTACGCACAGTGTTCAGACTGACCTCATTCTCTGCATGTGCACACACACAATAAACACTTGCTCAGCAAAACCTGTTTGTTCAGCCTGTGTGTATTATGTGTCAAAAAAAATAAAACAACCTCTCAGTTCCTCCAGCTAGTAGTAACTACGCACAATTCCATTTTAATAAACTACTGAACCATTGTAATTGAAGGTGAAGATTTAGTTAAACCCAGCGAAAGACTTTTTTTCAGTAGGTCTTGGTGAAGCTCGGCCTCTGTGAGATGCTGCAGCGTCTCTGTAATTGCTTGTTTATGGAGAGCTTAGCATTTCTTCACACATCTAGCTTCACTTGCTGTGTGCTTAATGAGCACAGATGAGGGAAGCTGATGGGACCCTGGAGGCCTAGGCTTTAGTGTGCAGCCATCTTTTTTTTTTCCATCCTGGCAGATCTTTGTGGGTCGCTGCTCAAAAGCCAGGCAAGTCAGCAATCAAAAGTTTGTCTCTCTGTTCTTTCTTGTGGGTTTGGAGTGGAAAAGGCTAACAGTTGGGTGAAGGCATGTGTGCTGGCTGCCTCTGCAGTTACAGGGCTGTGACTAAATATAGTAGAAAGTGAATATTTCTGGGTGAAATAATGAAAATTTAGGAGCTATGGTTAAAACCCATTTTTGCTCAGAAAATGCAAAATATTTCAAATATACCTCATTTATACTTTCTTCCCGTCTTATTTTATGAGTTTGAGTTATTTCGTTTTGTGGCATGCTCGCATAACCCAAGTGTAATTTAACTTGTTTTTTAAAGAAGAAATAGAATATCTAGAATATTCTTAAGAATTTAATGTTCATTGTGCTTTGTAAGGGTGTATTATTATGCAATTATATTATCATTATCTGGGGTTGAGGTAACTGATTTATTTTTTGGAACCAGCAAGTCCATGACTGCAAGTTTGGGCTAATTCAACTTGGTATTTAACATTGAGTTTAGTATTTTTCAAATGCTCTTCCTCGACCAGACCCCTGTTATGTCTAATATAGATGGTATATGATTGTTTGTTTGTTTTTGGGTTTTTTTAACCGAAGTCGAGATATCTTTATGTAACGTCAACTAACAAGGTTCGCTGGCTAATGTAACTTACATGAATATCTATGTAAGTTAGCTAGGGTAGCGATCTCTTTAGTTGTAAAATAGACTAAATTAGTTATATCTTTTCACTATCTTGTTAACATCCACAAGAATTACTCCCTAACAAAAAAGGTTATACTTCGTTTATTCTTTGAGGCTTACCTTATTGATGGCTTGCAGCTTGCTTATCCGAGTCGATGGTTGTAACTACCATCCCGAGGTGACGGTACAGAGAAATATCCAATCAGCTGTTTGATTAGCTTAGCGATGTGCATCTGTCACACACCAATCACACAAATGTTCATCCAAACACTGATTGTTGATTGGCAGCTCATTCCTGTTGCCAGATTACCGTTTGAGATCAAGCCACATCTCTGTTCTTTTCCTCAGCGCATTGATCTCTCACCATTGTTTTTACATTCATTCTGATATGTCGCCTAAATGCCTTTTTACATTAATTCGGCTTAAGGCGCTCTGCAAAAACACAGGCGCTGCACTTAAGCCTTTCTATGGTAAGGATGTAGACACTTTACTGGAAAAAAAAACAAAACATAATGAGTATAACACTACATGCAGGAGTGAACACGTTTAACACTTTTAGTCTATCGGAAGGAATCTAAAACTCAAATTTAATGTGAAAAATGAGCCAAATTAAAATCGTCTACCACACAATTTTGTTCCTTGTTGATACTGAACTGATTTTGAAACTGAACAGTTTCTGTAATATTTAGCAATATTATTTTCATCATCAAATTTCTGACAATTATGTCATGCATAAATTCAAGCTTCACAAAAAAACAAACAGGTGGAATGCCCAGTCCGTCAAAATCATTTATCAGAGAAACATAAGCAGCAAGTCATTCTCTCCCTTTCGCCCTCTCCTCCTCCCTCCATTTCTCTCTCTCTCTCTCTCTCTCTCTCTCTCTCTCTCTCTCCTCGGTCTCCATCTGCTCCTTTTTTCCTTCCACCACAATAACCCTGGCTCTGATGCTGTGCTTTGGCCCCTTGCTGGTGGGCTTGTTGCCTGCTGTTCAGGCAACAGAGATTAGAGACTGATAAATGTGCTTTCAGCTCTGGCCTCTTGCCTCGCTCTATTTTATTCAAATACAGACCCTCATTAGACTCAGGGCACGGGTGGCTCAGCTTCGCCTCTGTTGTGGACGGTGTGTGACCTGATGGTACGTCTGCTGTGTTCTGCCTGTAATGATATGTGTCTCAGCAAGAAAAAAGTTCAGCTTCATTGATTTCTCTTAAGGGAGTTGCAACTGTTAATAGAAAGGATGCGAGCCAGTCAGGCAGCCAGCACCAGTGGCTACAGATAGCTATAATTTAACCCTTATCATCTGCCCAGCTGAACATTCACTGAGCAACAATTTCCGCTCTCTATCTCGGCTCAATTTCGCTGTCTGTCCATTGCTCTTCCTCTCCCCTGCTCTTCCCTTCATCCGTCCTGTCTGTCTTACTCTCTCTCTTGTTGTCTGTGTGTCTATCACTTGCAAGCATCATCCCTAGAGCAGGCTTAGGAAATCCTGGAATGAGTCTCAGTGACAAATAGAGGAATAATCTTCTGCTTTGCTTCAACACAGGCCTCTGTAACTAGGCCCAAGCCGCTTGGTCGTGTGCACACACACATGAAATTAATTGAGGGTCCAGTTTATTGCTGCGTTGAGAGAATTCTTCATCCTTGGCCTTCCGATTAATCGCAGGGGCCTGTGACTAACAGCTTCCATACCCGATCCATTTTTCATTTATTCAGCCTCTCGCCATTTGCCTCACACTGTGTAGTGTTATCTCCTTTCACTTTCATTCAGTATTGATTTACTGTGCTAATACATTAATTATGCACAATTAAATAGCAAAGCGAAAGCAGTCTTTATGTCTCGCCATTTAAAATGAATGACTTATCAGGCATATTTTTAGCACAACTCTCAGGCAAGGTATTTGTGCCTTGAAAAGCAATATTCTACCCTAGAAGATGTGATTATGTAGGTCTCGGAGTATCTGACTACTCAGCCTTGGCTTGGGATTGCTTGTAGTAGCCTTATAGTTAAAGATGTGAGATGGTAACCTTATGGCTAATGGTTTCCAGGACAGTGGGAATAAGGCAGCTCTCAGAGTGTGTGTGTGATCTTAGACTTACACTATCTATAGTCATAGTGCCACTGAGCAAGGCTCTTAACCATAGAAGAGCGCTGGAATCCTGGCCTTAGTCCCTACATCCGCCTATACTCCTACACATCCTTCAGCTCTGTGGTGTGGGGGAAAAAAACAGAAACTCATGGAGTTCTGACTGGATTCCTGTGTTATGATCCCCCCCGTGACCTTACCAGTAGAATAAAAATGGTGTGGAGTTGTATTAATTGTGCTGGTGAAAAGTCAAATGGCTTTTTTTTTCAATGCCAAAAATGAAATGATAATTGAAAAAATAATTCACCCTTTCCCCAAAAATTCTATGACAAAATGGATTGACATTTTCCACAATCAATAAAACCAGGACAAAAACAAAATGTCAGAAACATTTGGAGGAAAGTGAAACTGTCATGCATTCACTTTGTCAACTAATGACTAAACCATGACTAAAACTATTCTGTATACAAACTCCACATTGCCCTGATGATCCACGCTGCTTCAAAGCTCCCCAGGTCATTATGACTGTCATACAAGAGCACCTACACAGAGAAGGAAATGCTTTCCAAAACTGTCCTGGCTGAATTAAATAAATGTAATTCAAGAAGACAAAAGCAACAACAACAGAACCATGTCAGAGTAACATGCAGTAATGTAAATTTGCCAGTAAGGTACTGTAAAATGTACAGTAAATAACTGTAAAACATATTTACACATATTTTAATATTTTTATTGTTGTTCACTGTAAATTTTACAGACCTTTATTGGAAACCCAGGTTGCCAGTAAATAACTGTAAAATCTATAGTTTTTTGTTTGTTTGTTTGTTTTACAGTGCATAGAATACATCCAGGCATGCACAGTGATGAGGTAGTGTCTAGTCTTTGAAACAAGATGGCCAGGCTTGAAATGATCAACAGACACGATCTGTGTATCTCTGAATACAGCAGGTAGAATTAGGCACATGGTGGATATCGCAGCAGAAGCAGTGACATCCACCAGTCAGCTCAGGCCCAGTTTCAAGCCTTTGATCGATTAAAACCCCCAGTAAGTAGTGATCAGATACAGACACACGTTCTGATTAGCTCAGTTATTTGTAGCCATTGCGCTGGTTAAAGAAAGCTTTATTACCTTCTTGCCCTCTGACTTTCACATCCAATCATCAGCACAGCCAAAAAAATCATCATCAAGCTGCTGGCTAATGATACACTGCCTGAAGCTGAAGCCCACAACCCCAATAAACCTCCCCCTGTGCCAGAACTTTCTAATTTCATGTGACATTCATTAAGTCTCTATCATCAAAGATGATGTCACAACTTCAGTCATGATGATTAGTCAAAGAAAATTGATGCTGAGCAAACTGTGTTACATGTTGCAGAACCGCTGTACATACAACCCAGGAGTTATTCACAGTGTGTTTCTGACAGTTTTGAAGCTCGTTTATGTTTTCTGCATTGATACAGTGT
Organism: Cranoglanis bouderius; assembly: GCA_023630585.1. Taxonomy (NCBI): domain Eukaryota; kingdom Metazoa; phylum Chordata; class Actinopteri; order Siluriformes; family Cranoglanididae; genus Cranoglanis; species Cranoglanis bouderius. The sequence continues at coordinate 7,437,337 of CM042550.1, read as the reverse complement.
ACATCGACAGAATAGGCAAACTGGCACCATGTTCAAAAATTAGCAGCAAAACATTTCATGGGCATATCATGGAGTGACCGAATAATGTCATTCTAACACTTAAATTGTAAGTGTACCATACCTTTCCAGAGATATTTGCCATCTAAAAGAAGCTATTAATTTATTGCAAGGTGAAAAAAGTATTTATTTGTGATTATTGTGGCCAAAAATGCTTGATTTTGCTGCAGTTTTTTCAAAATTTGTGATGCAATTTGTGGAGTTTTTTGGCTAAACTTCAATTGCACTAAATTGTTTTGCATGGTCTTTTGAAGTGATGTTAGTTGGTAAATGAGACCTTTTAGCTGTACTCATGTTCGACGATCGTGAATCGAAGACGGCCTTAGCTGAATGTGCATTGTGAACACCTCACATGACGCGTCTTGGCCCAAATCTGTGGTAATTTTGAAAAATTGCAAGCTCCTGAGAAATTGCGGAGTTTCGTTGATTTTGCGTTAATTTCTGCGATCACAAAATCCAGGAGGGACTGTTCAAGCTTATTGTATTGACAGATGTTAAGTTTGCTTGTTTCTAGAAGTAAATGCTTAAAATTAGAAGAATGATCTGCCAATAGAACAAGACTATTTCAAGCTTGAAATTTGTAAAAATGTCTAGGTTTAATAATGATATATTTGGTTTATTGTGATCTTATAATAAGACATATTAGATCAATTTGACTATATTTAAAATATTTCTAATTGTTGAGAGGTCATATTTTGCAGCAGAATCCCTGTATTTGGAACACAGATCTCTGGAACTCTTTCTGGAACAGCTGACTTGCTATCAGTGTGTGATCAGTGTTAGGCCTCAGTGAATTTTATGGATTTTACACTGATCTTAAAGCAAAGTTGCGGTCTTATCAGAGATTTGTACAATTCCCATCTCAGCAGTGAAGTCAATAAATCCATCAGTCAGTCAGTCACAGAAAGACTTCTAACTCATTATCCCATCTCTGTATTTCAGTAAATGTCTGTTTTCACTACAGTTGAATTGTGTACATTTCTAATGATTTCACCACCTGTTACACAGTCCTCTCTCTAAACCACACAGGCTGCATTTGATTACTCAGCCAGCAAGCTGCAGCTTTATCCACTAAGCTTGGTAAATAAGCATGGAGCACTCCTCTAAAGAACAGCCATGAGAAAGTCTCTCACTCTGATCCATTACCTGTCCTGAGTGTTTCAGGCACACTCATCGCGCTAAATATCTTACATTCACCGGCGCAATCAATTTGAATGAATGATCCGTTAGATTTAGAAGTTTAAATTGCCCTGCCTCGAAATTAAGAGCATCTCTTTTGGCCTTAAATAATTGAAAACATGAAATGAGTGCCGTGGAGGGGAATCGTGCCGAGACTGGAGGCACGCACGTCTCAACTATTGAATTCCCATTTAAATTCTCCATCTTTCTTTCTTTCTTCTCTCCTCAGCATTAACTTTTACAGGCAGTTAATTTCATTTGGAGCTTAAAGCTGTGATTCCTTTCTCCAGGGCAGTAGCGTAAGAGAACAGACGGGTTCATGTTCCTTGTGAGCTCTTTGCTCCTGCCAAGAATAGAGATCGAGAGAGAAAGAGAGAGAGAGAGAGAGAGATTAGCAGGTGTGCTTTTTTTTGTTTTTGTTTTTTTTGGTGCGTTGCCATGTGTCATTTATAGTGGTGGGTTTGTACATTTCATAGCACCAGCACTGGGTATGAAGTTTTAGATGGAGAAATCTCCCTCATGACATCCTTTCATGATCGTGTAAATCCTAAACGAGCATCTGATTAGACATGTTTACTTCACTTATAAACAAATATTAGTGTCTCTGTCCCCTCATGAAAAATATAGGGCACTTTGGCTCTTTTAAAGTGTAGTATAAACACATATCTTAGTATACTAATGCACACTATTTTAAATACCACCCGTGTACTAGTTCTGTCTGTGTACTTTCTATCAGACTAAATTGGAACAGAAAGAATTAGCAGTAATTAGAACTTTTGCATTTAGTCAGAAGAAATCTTTGCTCAGAATGCAGAATACAATTTAAAAATGCTTGATAAAAATGTACCTGGTTTATGTTATATTTTATATTTATATGCTGGATAAAAAAGTATGTGGGCCTAATATACTGAATATATACTGTTATTTATTTATTTATTTATTTATTATTTAATTCCATATTAAAAAAGACGGACCTACTGTACTGAATATACACTCATTGGCCACTTTATTAGGAACACCCGTACTCCTGCCCATTCATGCAACTATCCACAGAATTCATGCGATTATCAGCCAATCATGTGGCAGCAGTGCAATGCATAAAATCATGCAGATACAGGCCAAGAGCCTCAGTTAACATATTAATCATAAGAATGTGGGGAAAAAAACATGTGATCTCAATATCATGGTTGTTGGTGCCAGATGGGCTGGTCTGAGTATTTCAGAAACTGCTGATGTCCTGAGATTTTCATGCACAACAGTCTCTAGAGTTTACACAAAACAAAAAGTGAGCAGCAGTTCTGCAGGAGAAAACACCTTGTTGATGAGAGAGATCAGAGGAGAATGTCCAGACTGGTTTGAGCTGACAGGAAGGCTACATAAACTTGAATAATCATTCCTTACAACTGTGGTGAACAGAAAAGCATCTCAGAATGAACAACACATTGAACCTTGAGGCAGATGAGCTACAAGAGCAGAAGACCACATTGGGTTCTGCTCCTGTCAGCCAAGAAATGAAATATGAGCCTACAGTGGGCACAGACCTACCCAAACTGGGCAGGTGAAAATTGGAAAAAGAACCCATGCCTACTGTAACCACTGCAAAATTAATTGCATGAATGAGCAGGGGTACAGGTGTTCCTTTTGACGTGCCCAGTGATACACCGAAGTTTCATAATCATATTATTAATAGTATATCGAAATGTACAGGCTAATTGGCCTGTAATGTATTCCACATTGAGATTACTTAGACATGCTTGTATATAAAATTTAAGTATGATTTACAGTGTACTTTACTACACATCGTACATTTATATACTTGTAGTGAACCTGAATTTTTTTTTTTTCCCTTTACAAAGAAATCTACACATACACAGTCTGTAGACTCACGGAAAGAAAAAAACAAAAAAACAACAGACCTAAGAAAATTTCTCTTTAAGATAAAGAGAAATGAAATATCTAGTGGTATAGTGTTGCTTTGCAGGAACTGGTTTAATCCCTCCAAAATTCAGTCTCAGTGTGTGTTGGTTTCCAGGCCAACAGTGAGAAAGCATGCTGGAGTGTATTGTGGTGTGTGCATGCATTAAGAAAGAGGGGGCCTCCCTCTGTTCCTCCATGAACTTGTGATTAGCTTTACCGCCATTTAAGTCTCATCCACTGAGCACCATGACATTGACCGAAGCTCTTCCTGTCCTGCTTCACCTAAATATTTCCATGTTATTTCTACCAACAGTGCTGTGACATTTTGCTGGAGCCCTCCAGCTTCATTTACATTTCTTTCCTTGTTAGTTTATGGAGACAGCCACTGCTTTTCCGAGGTCTCTGACAGGCCTGGAATTCATGTAGGGATCCTTCCATGCTTGGTGAAATGGCAGTGGTGAAGGCGGTTTGGCATACACTCACTATACTCACACATCTCCCACTTTTCCACTGGGAGGAGGGGGATTCAAGCGAGAGTGTGATGGAGCATGGATCCACTTCTTCAGCGCAATTTCCTCAGCCTGTGTAGCGTATTAACTCAGAATTTATACTGATTAAATTTCATACTTGGTAAGAAAACATGCTTCTTTTTCTGTTTTGCTAAAAAAAAAGGAAGCTCATTTTCTTTGGATGAAGGACTAACAACGAGCAGGAAGCATATTGCATGTACCCAATTACTGTTGCGCATTCAGGCATGTGTCTTGGACCACTTGTGCTTATCAAGCAGCAGAATACCAAGCCCAAGTTAAACAAGCGTAATTGGACTGTTATCAGTCAAATGAATCAATTACGTCTGACACTGGCTTTGTAAGTGAAGCTTCTTCTGACTTATATAAGAGCATTGTGCTTGTGTGGGTGCACCCAGAAACTCAATAAAACGTTCATGACTTTTTCACCATATTCCGAATGTGACATGAGTGCGTTTTTTTTTTTCTGAACCTAGAGCGCCCACATTGATCCACCCACAATATCTCAAGTAGAATTGAATTAATAAGGGGAAAAAAAGATACATATTTTAATGCAGTGTTGTAAGTGTGCTACGTCTCTCTATAGCAGTCTTGGGGCGTAGGCGTTTCTTTCTTTCTTTCGCTCTCTCTCTCTCTCTCTCTCTCTCTCTAAAGTGTAGACATGGTCTAATGAGCTAATCAAACCTATTTCTTTTGCTGATCGGTAGATCTCTCTGCATGACAAACAACACCCTCCTCGTCCTAACTGGGAGTTACAGGAGTGTGCGCTCAGGCCAAGGTCACTTTGATTCAGGATTGGTTATCTACATTAGAGCAAGAAAGTCTGCAAATCTTCAGATCATTTACGTAGGGTATATCATTATCAACATTTTTTTCTAATATTCTGGTGTTATTTTTGGTTGTAGTCTTTGTACAAAAAAATACCTAATAGTTTAAGTCACATTTTAGTGGTTATTGGTATCTATTTAGTGTTTTAGTGTTGAACATCAATTTTACTCAACTACAATAAAGCAAAAAGTCAAATATCCACATATATATATATATATGTATATATATATATATATATATATATATATATATATATATATATATATATATATATATATTTTTTTTTTTTTCAAATAGTTTTCAATTTAAAATTTTCAATAGGGATGTAACCAGATATGAATACAGTACTCAGAGTGAACAGATATTGTGTACTAATCAGATAAAAAAGCAGATATAAATAAAAGGTGCACTATTCTTTTTTCATCATTGAATTAATCTGATTGTTTACTTTACCTGAGCAGCAGATTTCTGCTGAATTTGATCCTCCATGCACAAAGTGTGTCTATGTGGCCACTGGCCGTGGACTGAGTACAACGTCATGTCTGTTGATTTCATCATTGGCAGGGAGGCTCTGCTACTTTAATTCTCTGTCTGCTCTGTCACAGTCTATCTTTGCTGTAGCATCCAAAAATTCTATCGAATTTGTTTTAAAATATTAACTTGATCAAAATCATGAAAAGTTACTTCTTTTACCAGGACCCAGGTTTTTTTTTTTTTTTTACTTAAACTTAACCTTAAACTTAAAATCTGGTTGTGCCACCTTTAGCAGCAATAACTGCAACCAAATGCTTCTGATGACTGGAGATCAGTCTTTCACTTACTTCTAGGACTAGGACTTACTAATATGCTTTGGATCATTGTCTTGCTGCATAATCCAGTTGCGCTTGAGTTTCAACTTACGGACTGAAGACCGGACATTCTCCTTTAGGATTTTCTGGTAGAGAGCAGAATTCATGTTTCCCTCAATTATTGCAAGTTGCCCAGGCCCTGAAGCAGCAAAGCATCCCCACACCATCACACTTCCACCACCATGCTTGACCATAGGTATGATGTTCTTTTTGTGGAATTCTGTGTTTGGTTTATGCCAAATGTAACAGGACCCCTGTCTTCCAACCAGTTCCACTTTTGACTCATCAGTCCACAGAACATTCTGTGCTCTTGGAGGAATGTTGGAAGGTCGGCCACTTCTGGGAAGGTTCACATCTGTGCAGAGTTTTTCCATTTGGAGATAATGGCTCTCACTGTGGTTCTTTGGAGTCCCAGAGCCTTTGAAATAGCTTTGAAACCCTTCCCAGACTGATGTATTTCAATCACCTTCTTCTTCATCATTTCTGGAATTTCTTTCAGTTTTGGCAGTGTGTTAACTGGGTAAGACCTTTTAACCAGTTTCATGCTGTTGAAAAAGTTCTATTTTGATTTGATTGAACAGGGTTTGCAGTAATCAGGCCTGATTGCGTCTAGTCCAGCTGAACCCAATTATGAATGCAGTTTCATAGATTTGGGGAATTAGTAACTACGGGGGCAAATACATTTTCACACAGGCCCAGTTGGTATTGGATAACTTTTTTGCTTCAATAAATAACATTATCATTTAAAAACTGTATTTTGTGTTTAGTCAGGTTGCCTTTGTTTTAACTTACATTTTGTTTTAAATTCTGAAACCATTTTGGAAGAGATACACAAAAGCAGAAGAAATCAGGATGGGGCATTTTCAAAAAAATTTAACCAGTGGCATGCCGCACACATATTAAAAATGCCACTGTTACATACATGCTGCTGATTGGTTCCTTCTATAATAGCCTAAACTCTTTGGCTTAGTGAATGCACTGTCCAGTTGAATGTTTCTTACATTGGTGATTACATTTTATCACATATTGTAAGTGCACATGTACTTTTATATAGTTATAATTTTATTTTCTTACCGGAAAAATGGTTGTCATTGAGCAATTTTGTCTTTGTTCTCATCAGCAAATGAAGTAACGGGGCGATGTGACATGTTGCCCAAGGCCTGTGATAGATATAGCCCCAATCTCATGTTCATATTTTATACCTTTTCTCCCAAAGCACAGCAGAAATAAATAGGGCTCCTTCAAACATGTTTTTTTTCCCATGAATGTTCCATTTATCTACTAATAAAGCAAAAAAAATCAACCAAACAAAAAAAAAAACATCCTATTTGCACAACTGTGATTGAATTGTCATCAGCTTCAAGCACACGTCTCCCCTGACTCAAGGGTTTCAAAAGTTGAATGCTGAATACTTAAACACAGTTCTGCCTCGGCATGAGCTCAGCTCCCTCGTTGTGATCCTGATCGGATTTAAATGTTGCTCTTTGATTATTTACACCTACTCAACTGAATCCCTGGGTCTCCTGAATTCAGATTGTGTTGCATTTCAGTATCAGGTGTAAATAGCATCTGAGTGCATTGTGCACTTGTGTAACATCAGCCACACACACAGCAGGTGCCAGCCATGAGTCGAGAAAGCCTATCAGGGATGTGTTAAAAATAAAAGTGTATAAGCTCTTGGGCCTTCCCATTGTGTTTTTTAATATTTCTCCTTAGCTTTTGTAGTGCAGCTGAAGGAAAGATGAAAGAGCCCTCTTGTTTTGCTAACTAGACTAATTTGATTATGTATCGTTTTCACACCGCTGGCAGCAAACATCTCTCAAGACATACTATGATTCAGTGTCTTTTGTACATGGTACACAGACACACACCCGCACACACAGTGATGTATATACAGGCCTGGATATTGTAACTATACCAATCTACGTTCTCCTTATCCCTCTTATTTCTTTCTTTCACTTGTTCTCTTTCTCTGAAATACTCATCCTGGTTGGAGCCCTATTAACCTAATGGGACTGAAATGAGAAGCAGTGTGACTGTCATCTCCTCCCCAGGGCAGTCGGGTTAGCATTAATCCAGCCCAAATGAGTCCAAGGCTGCGCTGCAGTACTCTTCATTGCTGTCTCTGTGGCTGCGGCATGCACCAAGTTAGATTTAATCAAGGCCTCATTTTTCACTTCACACTCATGTGAGTCTTTGCTGGCTAAATTGAACCGATCATGACACAGATGTAGCCAAGACTTCTGCCATTCTTTTGCTCATTCTGGCCCGCCACGGCCTCCTTTACCGCTCACAGGTATGTGACTGCACTGCATCAAAGAATCATATATCTTATATCCTATATAACCACAATTTCTGCCTCAGTGAAGCTGGTTTCCCTCTTCTGTTGCAGTAGTTCCTACTATGGGTCATCCTTTCCTGCCTCACTACAGCTGATTACGCATTCGCCCCCCTCAAACACACTGCATTTGGTTCCTCCTTCCTGCACTACATTTGTCTCTACCCCATCTCATTGCTTCCCTTCTCCCTTACTTCATTTCTCCACACTGCATTTCTTATCTCCCACACTGCACAGGTGGTTGTGTGGTTGTTTTTCCACTCCTTCACTGAGATGGTCCCTCCCTTATTCACTGCAGCTGGTCGTGTGTTGCATCTCGTTAGGTGTGTTCAACTTCATGGTGCGCTGTGATCGGCAGCTAACTTGAAGCAGTGCATGCCGGTTAGAATTTTGATCTTTTAGCGCAGACGCCACGTCACTGTGATGTATGGCACCAAAGTACCGCTATAGCGATACGAGAGCAGCTGGCTCCCTCAGCCAGCGCAGCTTCTCCAGAGCGGCTGCACAAGCTCTGATGATGACACAGCTATTTCATGAGTGGCCAGACTCACCGACAACAATGATGACGTGCTTTTCATGTGTATTCTGACACCTTCATTTCCTCTTAGGCTCAAAAAATCCGTATTTTTATAACAGTAAAACCCTTTTCATGTAATCTTAATGTTATATTGTGTCATGTTTATCAAAATAAAACTGATAAAAAATATAGACCCCACTTTATTGATTTTTAAATAATACAGGCTTATGTTGAGCTTTCTTCTTGTACATACAGGCACTGAATTAACTTAACCTATTCAGTGAAAATTGTTTCTGGTTGCTACACTTAAAATTCAGACGTCTGTTTATATGATAAATATTATATCTAATCCACTTTGTCTATGATAAAGAAAGCAAACACTGCGCAAGTGTCACTACGGGAAGCAGAAAGTGTCTGACTTGACGACTCCTCCCCCGACTGCAAGTGGCAACTCTCTCTGATCGGTTACATCCAGCTGCAGCCAAAGTCGAACACACCTGTTGTGTTGGTTTCCTCCTCCCTCACTGGCGATGGTTCCTCCCTCTTTCACTGCAGCTTGCCTTGTGATTACTGTTTGTGTCATTGGTTTCCCCTTTCTTCGCTGGAGATGGTTCCTCCTTCCCTCACTGAGGCTGGCCATGTGATTGGTTACCCCCTCCTTTACTGGAGATGGTCTCTCCCTCCTTCACTGCAACTACCTGTATTTTGGGTTCCCCCTCCTTCATTGGAGATCGTTTCTCCTCCTTCACTGCAGCTGGTTGTGTGCTTGGTTTCCCGTTCCTTCGCTGCATTTGCTTTCCTCCTTCCTGACTTGGCTGGTTCCTTTCCCCATCATGGCATTTGGTTCTCCCTTCCATCTCTTCATCTGGTTTCCATGCAGTACATTTGCCCCCACCCCATCAATGCAACTGGTTCCTCCATAGCAAGCTTGTTTCTCTCACTGTGATTGTGCTCAGTCTCTCCCATGGTTTTTATGGCCTTTTCCACTGTTCCTCACTATGGCTGGTTATTCCTCCCTTCCCTGCCATTTTTTTTTTTTTTTGTTTGGGGTCTTTTTTTTAGAAACAACAACAAATACAAATCATACAGGCATGTATTTGTGACAATCATAGGAAACAGTGTGAAGCAGTAACTTTACAGGGAAGAGAAGGAATAGGACCCAACCATAGCATCTGTTTATTGTTAGATTTTATGTGAGTGTCTGCCATACCAAGTCCCTGTGAGTGCTCAGTGTCATTAACAGCTCCCAAACCTGGCTCAAGTATGCATTGTGGATGCAACTGCCAGGAATATTTCATAACTCTATGAAAATTAATAATTAATAATAAAAAAATAACTCCTATGGTCATCCCGCGCTAACATGTCAGGGTGAACTTAACTTTAAAAAACCTGCAATGTTATAGTTGTTTAACAAGATAAATGGCGATACAAGATCTTCACACAATATTCAGGTTATACTTTGAAAGCCTGACAATGCCTGTATAAATCATTTTACAATCTGTGGTTAGTCAGTTATTTTGATCATTAAGCACTGGGTAAGTCAGTTTCATCTTTGACAGTGATGTATTTTATAGCATCTGCTGTCTTAAGTAATGACTGCAAAATGATGGCTATCCTGGTCGCATAATCACTGTCACTGTCAATGACAAGGCATATATTTTTTGCCTCCTCCTAGTCGACATTCAAAAATGGCACATGCTGTAACCCTTCCAATGATAATTAGAGTGCTTGGTTGAAAAATATAGAATCGCAACTGTAATTACAGTTATGCTGTGTTACTGTACAGGGCCAGTGTGGTCAGTACTGGTCAGACAGTTAGGACAGAAAAATTCTAGCCCCTCTGTGAAACTGCATACCAGAGAAAGGACAAGATTGTCTCAGATAAAATTTGCTGTCAGTATCATGTATCAGGTTTGCTGTTAGTATCACAAACTATTAAATACATTGAATTGAATTGTGTTATTGTGTGATTGAATAGTGTTTAAAAAAATTCCATTAGCTGGTTGATTAGGTGAAATTTCTAATTATAGGAAGCTTTGAGACAAAGTAATGTATACTAATTAAGCAGTCCACATTGTTACTAAACACACTCTGGCAAAAGCTTAAAAACATTTTGGCCAGGATTGTGTTTAATTACAGCTAGGTTCTTTTAATGTTTCTAAGTACCTTGGATAGTTTCCCAAAATTTCCATGACATAAACTTCCAGGACCTGAAATGGAGTCATGTGAATAAATAGTGCATAAATTTCTATTATTTAAAAATTTGAACCTAAAATTTCTACTGATTGAATATTATGAACCTGAATATTGATCATTAGAATTCCATAGAGGCAAATAGAGCCAATATATTTAAAATGTCTAAGATCTTCATGAAATTTTCCTAAAGATATCAAATTATACAGCGTTTTTCATTCATGCATCAGGAATTCAGGGTTTGGTCAATCTGAATTTAACTCCATACTGTTCCCACTGTGGTTGGTTTACACTTTTCAGGGGAAAGCAGCTATTGTGTGCTCAAAAAGTATACACAAGTTACACGAAGAAGAAAGATTTTCTGAAAATAGAATAGAGTTTTATTAGTTTTATCAATGTTTTATCAGAATTGATCCATTTATCTCTTATAGAAAGATGTCATTGGTCATGGCACCACAAACTATTTACCTATTTACAAAATAGAGACAAACCAACTATTTAAGTATTTACCCAATACTAAAATTTATATCAAGAATGATCAATAATGATCGCTGACTGGTCTTTGGATACATAGGCTTGCACATGTAACAAGTCTCGGTCACAACTCGGTCTTAACTCTTAACTCATATAACCAGCAGATGTGATGTGAGCTGGAAAGCCATACTGAGTGCAGGACAATCACTAACATCTACTCAAAAAGTCACTAAATATGTCGTTAGGCTCATTAAAAAAAGTAATCGAAGGGGTCTAAATGGTTGCCAAATCTAGCAAAGTTACTAAATTGGCAACATTGGTTCCATATACTTTTCTGCATTTGATTCCTTCCTCTCTCTCACACACACTACCAATTACTGCACAAACAAGATGGAAAAGCAGTACATCGATTTGCCTGCTGTGGCTTGAAGAACCAAAGATGCAATGCTAAAAATGCTATGCTAAAGTACATGTCAATGTTAAGTTCTTCTGTGTGTTGTGCTATTGTACAAAACCTCAGCATTGCCCTGCTCACCATGCAAGACTATTAATTAATTTAAAAATTGCTGAATTCATATTGAATGCGAGTGACAAAATTAAAATTGAAGGACACTTTTCAGAGCAGTTGGTGTACTGTTTCTAATAAATACCCAGCACTGCAATGTACATTCAAGTGTTTGTTGTAGCCCAGAGGGTTGAGAAGATTCTCTGGCACTGACTCACTTTGTTCACTGACACTGGCATTAATGCAGTACTGGGAGCTCAGGCATAGGCCCAGGGACTGTATGAGTTCAAATCAGTAGAACAAAACAGAAAAGAACAGAGCGGCTCAACTGGAAGCTTCAGCATGGTGAGAGCCTAAATACATCTACTCAATGTTCCCTGATTCTCCTCAGCTACATCTATTCACAATTATCTCTGTCCTCGTTCCTAACACCAATTTATTATCCCTCCCACAACCTCTCCTGCCTCTCACTCCACAAGTAATAAATTTCAAAAACAACATACAGACACAGAAGTGCTAAGAAATGGAGATGGGCTGTGGAAATGCTTTTTGGCAAGTCTGAGTATTTATATGTTAATATGTATGAATTGCATTTATTTGTTCTAGAAATATTACAGACAGACAAGCAGTGTTCTGTTGCTCTCTGTAAACAGACAGAGCATGGAATACTATGTGTGGCAATCTGTAAGAGGCTACAGAAATCAGGCATTTTAGCTGACTTTGGAGCTCTATTTCTGTTACAGAGCTCATTATGTTTCAGTTAATCATTTTCAAAGTCCCTAGGTCAGACACTTTGTTTATTTAATCTAAATTCTTTGAGAGAATTTATAAATGTATGATTTTTTTAAGATATGGTGAACCTGTAGCACATGTTGCTTACAATATTAAATAATATTGTAAGCACAATGTAATATGCAACAAAAAGGGAGTTTTTAGTCATAATTTTTCTTCGTTCAAATTTTGTTCAAATTTTCTGAGAATCAAATTGAATCAAATCATGGATGCAGTATAAAGAATCAATTTGAATTGTGACCAGAGTGTATCATTACACCCCTCACTCCCCAGTGTAAAGTCCCACCCCCCAGACTTTGACTGCTCACATTGGTCTTACATGAGTGTTAAGGCTGTAAGATAAGATATATTGTATCATTTTGTTTGATACGAGCCTCATGGATTGATGCATCAAGTTATCAAACAACACATTTAACAGACTGAATAATAAAGTCATCATTAAATACTGCTTATATTATGTGAGGTGTATTAAACATTAAAAAAAGTCTTTTCATAAAAAGCTTGAATCAGCAGGGGTTTTAAAAAATTTCTCTTCTCCGAAGCATGCTTTTTTTCATGAGCTAGCATACTAGCATATACTCACATTAGTGTATCAAGAGAAAAAAAATAGCAAAAATTCCCCCAAAACCTTAAGGTCTGGTGTATGGGAGCAGTGTATATTCCCGACAAACTACAATGCTGATGGCCATGAGTGGTGGACCGAACCATTACAGTGTGCCAAATATCTATTTAATTATGTATATATGAGTCTGTTATAAGAGTCTGAATGGATCATGTAAACACTGTCATTAAGTCAGTTATTGTAATTTTTTAAAATGTTGAATGGTTTAATCAATTGAAAATGGGAACCTAATACACATATTCAGGCCATGCTTATTTTTGCTGCATTAAGAGTTAGAGATACGCCGATTCCGATTTCCGATTTTTTTGTAAGTGTGACCTGACGATACCGATTTTTGCCAATTCCGATTTTCTTTCTAAGAACTATAATTGACAGCATATACAAACAAAAATCTATGTTTCTTCAGTGCAAAATTTTATTTTAATAATAAAAGAATTATTAAACATTACAATTTCCCCCAAACTGCACTAAGATACAGGATCTTCTCTCACTTAAACAACTCTCAAAATAAAGTGCTCTGTGACTGGAAAGAGGTAGAAATAACAATTAACTGAAAATGAGTTGCTATATATCATTTTCCACTATGTTTATAAATTGACCTTTTTCTCATTTTTACTCGTCTCACAAAAGTCCAAAGATTACAAGCCTATGGACAAAACTGAAGTGTACAATATTCTTCCAAATATTAATAGGTGCAGTGGCTAATAAATAAGTTTCAAGCATAAAAAGTAGAATTAGTTACTGCTCCTTTAAGGCGGAACGCTCTGTCTTGGGCAGTCGGATCATCGCGTGTATGCATGTAAAGCCTGCTTATATTTCTGCTGCTCTTTGCCCTGTTTTATTTATGTTCAGTAACACAGTTGTTAGTGGGGTGTTTTGCAAACTGCCCCATGTGTGTGGGGGATCGACAATGCTGATAATAAACCACTGTGAAATATCATATACGTGAGTTTTGCTTACACCTGGCAACAACCAGTCAGGCAAGCTATCCGGCCTCTCTGTGTAAAGCGGTACACAAGGCACCTTTTCTATGTTGCCAACATACGTATACTTGAGCATTAATGGCAAGTTTTTCTTCACAAACAGAAGCATCTCTGCCCTGTCACCTGATAATCGGTTTCTCCTTTCATCTATCACATGTCCAGCCAAGCTAAACAAGCGATCACTTTCAACGCTTGTACATGGAGCAGAGAGGCTTGGGGAAGTGGAGCAAGCGCAGGGAAACGATCTTTGTTGATCCTCCAGTAGGCCAATGCGTTTTTGCCTACGACATGTTTACATGCGGCTGTGAGCGTGGCTGTGACGTTATTGCCTCTGCCGCTGGCAACAACACGGACCGGCTCGGAATCGGAAAGACGTGAGACTGACCGGCCTGTAACCGGTCCGGGCCGAGCATGCGGAAAATCGGCCGATTCCGGTCCCTGGCCGGTCGATCGGTACATCTCTATTAAGAATTTATAATTTCGTATTGAATTAGAGTTTTGTATCTCTTTACTGTCCTAATGAGTGTAACTTTTGAGCATTACTACATACAAAACATGTGTATAGTGGAGATATGCATGATGGAAAACCTTAATTGATATTATGCAAACACAGTCAAGCGTTGCACAAAAGTGTATTTCTAATTAACATTCCATCATAAAAATCACATTCAATCTCATGTTCAAAAGTAGTTATCATACGGCTGTCATCAATTAAATTATTCTGATCAACTCCAAATAAAGATCAGCTGTTTCTGTAGTATTTTCTTCACATCTTCTTGCTTTCATCTGACTGCTGAAGCCATGGTCCGCAAAGAGCTTACAAAGCACGTACAGTATCTCACTTGTCGAAAGGTATCGATCAGGAGAGGGGTTTAAAAGAATTTCCAAAACAGTAGATTACCATGGAACACCATGAAGGCCATCATCATCAAGTGGAGAAAATGGGGCACCACAGTGACATTTACCAAGAACAGAATGTCCCTCCAAAATTTACAAAAGGATAATTCCAAATTATTATTATACAATTCCAAAATGTATAATAATTCCATAATTCCAAAAGGTATGTTTGGTGCAACAACAAAAAAATCCTCCAGGAGGAGCTGGAATCTGTGGCAGGGGATAGAGAAATCTGGGCTGATCTTCTCAGCATACTGCCACTGCATCCCCCACAAGGAAAAGCAGAAGGAAAATGAATCAATGAATGAATCACAGAAGGAACAAAGTGATGCTGTGGTGCCCTACAATGGACTGGCAATCCCATCCAGGCTGTATTCCCACCTCACACCTAGTGTTCCTAAGATAGGCTTTAAATCCACTGCGACCCTGACCAGGATAAAGCGTTTATTGAAGATGAATGAAATAAGTTGTTGGTTATTGACTTGAAAACCATTAATTCCTGGTATCCTCAATTCCAGTTACCTCATTTGACCTTGACTGATCTGTCTGTCTATCACTCAGTCTATCAATCTGTATCTTTCTGTCTGAACTGTCCATCCTATGTTTCCTCTTGCCCCTAGCTGTATGGAGAAATTAATGAGGGTTTATCAGGAGGTTTAGCAATCTATAATTTGAAAGAGGTCAGCTAATGTCCTATGTCCCTTCGATTCTTTCCTCAAAGATTGGAGCAGGATCGCTTCTTGGCCTGGTACAATTGACTCCACCTTCTTCAGAATAAATCATCTGACACTGTGTGCTCCGACGAGGGCCTAAATAAATACTGAGTCCCATTTGCAGTCTTTCTATCTGACAGCTCTTCCCACAGACCAGCTTCTCTTCTTCTCTCCAAATTTTTGCCGCCATTGACCTGCCCTACTGTTTAAGTTTTTCCTTTCATTTGTTTGTTGTTTTATTGCCTTGTATTGCCCAAATGCTCTTTGCCGTAGTTTGCAGTGAGTTGGATTGCCTGGTAAGCAAATTAAGGGCAGAGTAATTTTATTAGACTGAGCTAGACTGTTGTAATGTGTCGCGTACAATATGTTGAGTTTGATAAATGGCCCCGTGGGATGCAGAGACTAAAAGCTCCAGTCCCACCCATGAAAAAAGCCATTTTAAACTGAGTCTAATTGCCACCGCTCTCTAGTGCCTCTTAATGAAGCTGAAGTGAGTCTGTCCTCCATCTACAAAGTCTTTTAATGACCTTAATAGACCTTAAAAAGAAATCCAGAGAGATCAAGTGGGTGGGAAAGCTTCTCACTATGCAGCTACTGTCTGTTCCATAGGCAGTCAGCTAAAACAATGTTAAATACAGTGTCTGACATCATATTCATGTGTACATGTGTGTAATCACACGTAATTCTTTACATGCACATTTGTGTTTATAGTTCTGTTATGGAAGAGGGGAATCAGAGCAAAAAGTGAGTGACATGGCAAGATATTTTTCATAATATTTGTGTTATTCTAGCAGGGCGCTTACCAAGGGAGTAGTCGTCTTGTATTCAGGGTTTGTTTTGTCAGGCTGTTAGGGGCAAGTGCAGATGGTTCTGAGCCTCTCAGAGTAACAGAAACATAGGCCTTGACATTGTCACTCTCTCATATCCCTTCTCTTATATAATTATTTCTTTGCACTTAGACACTATTGCTCAGAGCTTTTTTTTAAGCTTATATAAATAAGTCATTAGTGTATAGTTCTGTATATTATGAAACTGCAGACTTCTGTCACTACTGTTTGCATCCTATGTGCATGAATTTATTGTTTAATGATGGATTGCAAAGAAGTTTTAAGAATTGAACCGCTACTGCAGGTTTTTAAGTGTTCCTAATTATTTTTATGATATCATGTACTGTATGTTACAGAGTCATGCAGAAAAAAAGAAAATAAGTTGATGTTAAATGGTATACAAAAAAAAAACCAAAAAAACAAGGCTGTCATCCTGTTCAGTTGACCTAGGTTTTATTTTCCGACATTTTTTGCTTGAGAAACTTTTTCTTCTCTCTTCACTCCAAGCATATTTTTGACTCGGGTGAGCACTTCTTTTCCGCTCTAGTTGTCGAGCCGCGATGCTGCACTGGAACACAGCCCTCGGGAGGTTCACTAACTCAGTATCTGACATTCAGGATTTTCTTCAATATCAGCTCTCCCACTTTCTCTCTTTCCCTCTCTCTGCTTCACTGCAGGACTCTGATAGCCTCACGTCTGTTTGTGTCTCTTGTCGTGTTCAGGAGTCAGCTTGCTGTCATTTGCACATGCAGTCGGAAAAGAGCGGCACCTGGCCTTCATTAGGCTGCCTGCTTGACAGAGGGATTATACAACACCAGCAAAACAAGAACACTAACAATCAGAATAAACCTGGTTAGACTGTTTTACTATATTTGACATTTTTTATTACATGAAAATGTATCCGAATAAGAACGCAAATATGGAGGTCATACAGATATGATCTATTTACTACATCAATGAAATAATCAATACTAATAAGCACTGCTGTAAAATCAGTAGGACTATTGACTCGTTATCCCTTCTTTGTAGCTAAATTTATAGTGGTGCAATTATAAAATACATTTTAAATCCTAACATTAATTATTAAAAATATAAAATATACATAACCTACTGTACATTTATACTTGTACACAGACACAAGTGAAAACAAAAAACGGAGGGGATAGGGACTAAAATCAGCATTGTTTTTCACATTATATTGTAACACTGAGTGAGAAGATGGGATTATATTGAGATCATTACATTATAACACAGAGCGACTGAATTCTCAAATCTGATTGGTCAGAAGGTCTGGATTAATTTTTCATAACAGGACATAAAAGTAGCCCCGGTGATATGATAAACCCTATAATATAGGTTATATTAATGCACTCATTCTAATGTGTTAGTTAGTAGTTAGAGTCATAATAGTCATACACAAACTTTTATGACTGACACTTCACATAATCTAAGCCTAATACTAAATAGATTTTTTTTTTAAACTGTGTTGTTTAACAAAGAAAACATATAATCGTTGATGTGGTGAAGTTTTTTGTTTGGAGATGTTTTTTTGTTCAGAGATGTTTATGAGGAGTCTCAAGTGTGAGCACTTTGTAACAGCCATGGTGCTTTGCAGTGTTTCCCAGCCTGGGAAAGTCTTAAGAACTGAGGAGTTTCTTCAACACTTACGGGTTTCTTGGTAAAATGACAAGCTGCGATTATTTTTTATTTTGATAGCTTCATTAGAGAATAAAGGAGATGCTGGTGAGGGAATGACCGTTTATTGTTGCAACGTGTTGTTCATTAATAAATAAAAAAATTGTAATTGTTGACAAATCGCTGTGGTATAAGCAGAACAACACATTTCAGACTTTGCCATAATATGAAAATAATGCACTTTGGGTAGTATTATTTTTGTATAAAAGCACAGTCTGTTATGTGTTGTTCCTTACTTCTAATATACTTCTTGTATCATAGAAAACTGAACCAAGCACAATATCTTTTTTAATAATTGTCCTGCATTAAGTAGAAATAGACTATTGATCTGAACAGCATGTTTGAAGTGATCAGTAGAGACAATGTTGTATTCCCCTTCCTTCCTCCTCTCTTGCTGCACTGGGACAGGGATCTCAAGAGACTCTCTCAGCCTAGGTGCAAGTTAGAGATAAGCTTATCCGCATCCTAATCGATGGCCTGTAACAGCCGGCCTTGATCTGGCCCAGAGGGCCTATTGAGTGCATCGAGAGAGATTTGGTGCCAAAGTGCGGCAAACGTAGACACAATCTATGTGCTGGAATTCATGAGCCACCGTAACATGGCGTGAGGTTCAATTTAGGGTCGTGATTGGGTTTAAGTGATGGTTAAGTGTTGACTTAGCATTGGGAATGTGGCTGAAGCTGGTGCAGGGAGAGAGGTTAAGACCTTGGGCCATAGGGCGTGTAGAATGTCAGTGGTTTGGCGCAGCAGATGGCACGACCAAAAAGTGAGTCATAAAAAAAAAACATCTGGTAGCTGCCTTTGTGCAGATGCACAATGGCTGCCATGGGAGAGTCATTACGGCTCGATACATAGTCTGTTTGTGAGTGTGTGTGTGTGTGTGTGTGTGTGCTTGTGTGTGTGCATGTTTCTCCTGCCTTTGTTCCCGTGTGCCTCAGTGGTTTGGACCTTTAGATAAAAGGTCACTGGATACACTCTTCCCTTGTCCTCTTTTATTGGAAGACCTTTGGGAAAGACACTAATACATGTCGTGCATTTATATCCTTCATTGCTGATTCTTCTGTTGAAATGCCTCTTCCTCCACCTAAAAGCAAAAGATGACATTTTAAATTTCGATATGTCGCACAATAGGCCTAGATACCCTGGTAGCATAAGTGGCGAGATGTGGTTTTCCAGACAAAGGCCATTGAGAGAACTATTGAGAACAACACAATCAATTTATACTCATTTTGAACTCTGACACAAATATGATTCCATTACACAACGTGCCTCAGCTTGTGAAATACCTTAAGTCTTTGTTCAAGTACATATTCTATTCAAGTTCAATACTCTTCACGTGACCTTCCACAGTAAATGGTATCTTTTCTAAAACTCATTGAACAAATAAAGTTAATCTAAACCAAACTGAGTTGATGAATCAGGTTAAGCTTTGCATGTAAAGAGTGTGTATAAGGGTTCTTCAGGCTTCATCACCGAAGACCTTCCACATAATACTTTCTCTGCAACACACTTCATCCATCCATGTCTATACCATGTGGGTGTCACCTGTCTCACGTTCTGCCCATTTGAACGTCACCAATTTTCTTTTTCTGTTCTTTGTTTTTATTAACACACTCCAACACACCCCACTCAACTGAACCTTATTTAGAATGCAGTGAAAGAAACAGGGTTCTCATACACACACACACACACACTGGCACAGTATATTACACATTGGCACATTTCTATGATGGTGTAAAAATGTCATTTCTGCAGATTTGTTTTTAATTTAGGATATATTAATGTTTAACAGAGAATTGGTTGCACATAGCAATAAAATGATGGAGAAAATTGCATTTATTAAATCCAGGTTATAAATATCAATTAAGCATTAAAACAAAGAAAGGACTGTTTACCTATTCAAATGAGTTCCAAGTAGAACCCTTTTTCATAAGCTAGGAACACTTCATTATGAAATGAACTCTTAAAGAAGTCTTGAAGAACCCTTTTGTATTTTGACACTTTCATTGTCCGGTAACTAGTAAGAGTGAAATTTAGCATGAAATGAGGATGGTTAGGATGGACAAAAAACACACTTTTATAATCTGGAGGACTAAAAATGTAAGATTACATCTAAATCAATCACTTTACAAATCATTTAGAGGTGTAGTGCAAGATGCTGTTTTCTTTGCTCTTCAACAATCATTGCTATGAAAATTCTTATTCAGAAGGATATAATCCTTCATTCAGAAGGTTATAATCAGACTTCTAGTAAGACCACAATGCCCCAGTACTATTAAACAGAGGCACAGTAAAGAGAGACAAATCTATAAAGGATTCATAAGTTGCATGTACATACAAAAAACACATGCACACCCATGAACACACTGCCACACAAAGGAGTCCCGCAGTTTTAACTCTCATAAGTAAAGTGTACTGTTGTGCAGGTAGTTGGCAAAAGAAAATGTGTGCCCTTTTTTTCTATTTCTGATATCAATAGGATGAGTATACGGTGGTAGATTTGAAGGTTGAATGTGCAAAAACTGTAGTTCTATAGTGCTTTGGTCCCTTGTACAATACTGTCCTGAAGAAAAGGCTTTTAAAGACAAACAAGAAAACCTTGCACAGAAGCATTCAAAAGAGCAGTCGGCCTCCAAGGACCCAGTGTGCAATCCAAGTGCTAACTTGCTCTGAGATAATGAAAATTTGTACAGTTCTCAAGATACTGATGCAACACAATTTTAAAACGTTCAGCCTTTTCATCTGAGATGCAGTTCAGCATCAATTGTCCTCTTTGTTTTGAAGAGAATACTTAGTTCTTGACCAAAGACTGAATGGAGCTGCCTGAAGCAGATTTGAATGTTGCACTCTCTTTTATAGTGGTAGTCTTTTACAAGTTCTAATCATGTTTGCTCATATAGACATGTTAGTTACCTCTGTATATACTCACTGGCCACTTGAACACCTGTACTCCTGTTCATTCAGGCAGTTAATGTTCACATCAAACAGAACTGGGAAGAATGTGATCTCAGTGACTTTGACCATGTCATGGTTGTTGGTGCCAGACGGGCTGGTTTAAGTATTTCAGAAACTGCTGATCTCCTGGGATTTCCATGCACAACTCTATAGTTTACACAGACTCACACTCATCAAAACTGGGCAGTTGAAGACTGGAAAAATACCAGGCATTGTCTTCAAATTTCCAGCCATAGATTCCTGTTCTTGACTGACAGAAGTGGAGCCCAAAGTGGTGTTCTGTTGTAGCCCATCTGCCTCATAGTTCTATCTATCTATCTATCTATCTATCTATCTATCTATCTATCTATCTATCTATCTATCTATCTATCTAGTGTTGTGAAAAAGTATTTCTTCTGTTTTTGTGTATATCTCATACTAAATAGTTTAGATCTTCAAACAAAATACAATATAAAACAAAGACAACCTGAGTAAACACACAATACAGTTCTTATTTTTTTATTATTTTTTTTTATTGAAGCAAAAAAAAGTTATCCAACACTTAGTATTTAACTTGATATTGGATAACGTTTTTGCAACAATAAATAACTATCATTTAAAACTGTATTTTGTGTTTACTCAGGTTGCCTTTGATATATCTTAGATTTTGTTTTAATTTCTGAAACAATTTAGTATGAGATGTACACAAAAACAGAAGAAATCAGGAAATACAAATACTTTTTCACAGTACTGTATTTATCCATCTATCACATGATTGGCTGATTTGCATAACTGCATGAATGAGTAGGTGTACCAGTGTCACTATTAAAGTTACCAGTGATTGTATATTCAGAACTCATAAGCCAAGCCTGGGAAGTGTTTCTAGAGGTACTAATCACCAAGGACATTCAAGTTGGTGGCAGGAACGACATAAAGCGTTACCCATACCACCTTCTCCAGCTACAATGTCTTTCTAGTCGCCCACTCATACCAGCCCAACCCAGATGGAGAAACCTATGTAGGTGGGCTGCTTTAGAATGTCTTGAGCAGACTGCAATATCAACAACACACTGGCTCAAATTAATGCTTTGGAAAAATTGCCTTTAGCGTGAGTATACAAAAACTAGAGAAGTTCAGCCCTCCCTTGTTTGCAGTTTTCTGTTTGGCTCTCATGGACAGAAATACCAGGAAACCCATCCAACTGGAACCTATCCAACCCTAACTATTCTATTAGATGCTTCTCCAAGAATAACATGTTAGGTCAACTGTATGCCTGCTCCCTTAACCCAAACTTAATCATTTCTAGCCGTGAGACAAATTTTGATCTCCAAGTTGACCTCTCCCAAATTCTGACGCCATATTAATGCATATCTGCCTTGTATAAGCCACAAAGCACATGTGCTTGGCATAGGAAGAGAAAAGAAGATATCTTACAACTTTATTCCTTTACTATGCCCATTTAAGGATGGTTGTATCTATTGTAAAATAGATAGCTGATGCATTACCAATCAGATTCATACCCCTGACTTTACCTACAGAGAAGAACAGGGGCCTCTGGTTATACATAGATTACTATGTTAAAAATAAGTATCCAGTATCCATCATGTCCTCCAATTTTGAATTCTTCTAGGGTGCCACTATCTTAGCTTAAAAAAAAATCTCTAGAAAGCCTGTAATTTTTGAGCATTAGGAACAGAGACAGGCTAGCCAATTGTCCTACTGCTTTCCAAACATTTGTTAGTGGCTTGCTGTGGAATTTTGAAAATAATGAACGTGCACCAGGGATCAACTTCTTACATTCTCAAGGTGTCTTGAAGAATATACAGTATCTCACAAAAGTGAGTACACCCCTCACATTTTTGTAAATATTTTACTATATCTTTTCATGGGACAACACTGAAGAAATGACACTTTGCTACAATGTAAAGTAGTGATTGTACAGCTTGTATAACAGTATAAATTTGCTGTCCCCTCAAAATAACTCAACACACAGCCATTAATGTCTAAACCGCTGACAACAAAAGTGAGTACACCCCTAAGTGAAAATGTCCAAATTGGGCCCAAAGTGTCAATATTTTTTGTGGCCACCATTATTTTCCAGCACTGCCTTAATCCTGTTGGGCATGGAGTTCACCAGAGCTTCACAGGTTGCCACTGGAGTCCTCTTCCACTCCTCCATGATGACATCACAGAGCTGGTGGATGTTAGAGACCTTGCGCTCCTCCACCTTCCATTTGAGGATGCCCCACAGATGCTCAGTAGGGTTTAGGTCTGGAGACATGCTTGGCCAGTCCATCACCTTTACCCTCAGCTTCTTTAGCAAGGCTGTGGTCGTCTTGGAGGTGTGTTTGGGGTCGTTATCATGTTGGAATACTGCCCTGCGGCCCAGTTTCCAAAGGGAGGGGATCATGCTCTTCTTCAGTATGTCACAGTACATGTCACAGTACACTCCCCAGTGCCGGCAGCACTCATGCAGCCCCAGACCATGACACTCCCACCACCATGCTTGACTGTAGGCAAGACACACTTGTCTTTGTACTCCTCACCTGGTTGCCGCCACACACGCTTGACACCATCTGAACCAAATAATTTTATCTTGGTCTCATCAGACCACAGGACATGGTTCAGTAATCCATGTCCTTAGTCTGCTTGTCTTCAGCAAACTGTTTGCGGGCTTTCTTGTGCATCATCTTTAGAAGAGGCTTCCTTCTGGGACGACACCCATTCAGACCAAGTTGATGCAGTGTGCGGCGTATGGTCTGAGTACTGACAGGCTGACCCTCCACCCCTTCAACCTCTGCAGCAATGCTGGCAGCACTCATACGTCTATTCTGCAAAGCCAACCTCTGGATATGATACTGAGCCCGTGCACTCAACTTCTTTGGTTGACCATGGCGAGGCCTGTTCTGAGTGGAACCTGTCCTGTTAAACCACTGTATGATCTTGGCCAATGCGCTGCAGCTCAGTTTCAGGGTGTTGGCAATCGTCTTATAGCCTAGGCCATCTTTATGTAGAGCAACAATTCTTTTTTTCAGATCCTCAGAGAGTTCTTTGCCATGAGGTGCCATGTTGAACTTCCAGTGACCAGTATGAGAGAGTGTGAGAGCGATAACACCAAACTTAACACACCTGCTTCCCATTCACACCTGAGACCTTGTAACACTAACGAGTCACATGACACCGGTGAGGGAAAATGGCTAATTGGGCCCAATTTGGACATTTTCACTTAGGGGTGTACTCACTTTTGTTGCCAGCGTTTTAGACATTAATGGCTGTGTTGAGTTATTTTGAGGGGACAGCAAATTTACACTGTTATACAAGCTGTACACTCACTACTTTACATTGTAGCAAAGTGTCATTTCATCAGTGTTGTCCCATGAAAAGATATAATAAAATATTTACAAAAATGTGAGGGGTGTACTCACTTTTGTGAGATACTGTACCTACAGCATGTTCAAATGATACTCACTTAGTCTATTAACAGTTGTCACACTGGAAAACTGCACATTAACTCATACGACCCATAATCAACCTAGTGGCACTGACGCCTTCTTCAGCCATGAGGAGTCACAATGGGGTGAGGGCGCACACGGGGAATTTCTAGGAATAAGATCCATTGAATGTGTCGGGACTGTCCATTATCTTGAGAGTCAGTGCCTTCTATAGGAAGACATCCTTGCTATCTATGTTTCTAAAATATTTCACGTTTATAAAATTCTATTTATAAAATTATATAAAATGTTTACCAGGTCTGACTTTTTTTCCCCTATGCAGTCTACCCTCTGCAATGGCAATTGTGGTTCATACGTGGTCCCTCTTGAGACAGAGAGAGCCTGATAAATAATGAGTAGCAGTGAGTTTTGGATCTTTAGAGAATAAGAACCAACAGGGATTAATCAGTAGCAATAAAACAATGCTTAAGCACGCCTCTTCTCTTTTGCTTTTCCCTTGGGATGTTCCGGAAGGCAGTAGTTGCTGTTAAAGAAAATAATACAATATTAAAAGTATCCATGGACTCAAAAGCAGTTTGAATTTTAATGGTTAACTTCTTCGAGAGGGCTTAATTATTAACCCATGCAGACAGGGCAGTGGTAGATCAGTGCTTAAGATGTTGGACTATTGATTAGAAGGTTGTGAGTTCAAATCCCTGGACTGCCAAGCTGTCATTGCTGGGCCCTTGAGCAAGGCCCTTAACCTTCAACTGCTCAGGTGTATAAATGAGAAACAAAAATTGTAAGTTGCTCTGGATAAGGACAATGCCATAAATGTCAATGTATTTTGATTATGTAGAATGACAGATAAGACAAATTGGAAAACTGAAAAGTAGCAATAGGTTAGGAAAATCTTCATGGTGGCCTCAATGAGTCATGTCTCTGGTCAGGATCACATAAATAATAATAATAGTCTGGAAACAAGGATCAGGCATGCCAAATCAGCACTTACACCTAAAGTTCATCCCCAAACCACTCGCACTAAACCATCCCTCCACTTGCTGCAGTTACTGATAGTACCACTGAGCAAGAGTAAACATCATTTGAAAGCTAAATTTAGCATTCTGATGCATCAACAATTTCCTGATGTCTCCTCTTCATACTACCCTACATGAGGTTCACACATGTAGGATCATCTGACTTTTTTTTTTTGTAATAACATGGTATGCGATTGGTAATAGCATAATGTAACCAGGGTAGTGAGGGTAAGAGGTTGGGTTGGGATTGAAGGAGTATATGGGGACATTTCTAATTTGCAATTTAATGCATATTCATAGATTCTCACATTCTTCATTAGTGCAGAGGTGTTGAGTTTTTCCCAGGCCATTTAGCAGTGTCTTGCACATTAAAAAGCCCTTGAACTATTTATTATTCAACATAGATTCTTTTAATGGTTTGAAATGACACATTCATGGGTACTTTAAATCTAAGGGAAAAAATACACTGTGTTAGAGTTATTTAAAATGATTTTGGTAGTTTTTTTTCTGTCAAAATCTTGGTTTTTAAGGCAGAGAAAGTTACAAAAAAAAAAAAAAAAAAAAAAAGATAAATAAATAATAGAAATCCTCCCATCGATTTTCCGGAGGGCATGTTCCCAAGATGTAAAATGATTTTTTTAGAAACACTAATATTTTGCTAATGCAGCAACACAAGATTCATCCAACAGTTGGGCAATTATTTATGTTGAGCACAGAGCTCTTGCAAATTTTAAGGTATAACTTACCTTGGATTACCTTCAAACTTCTCTGTTCTCAGGTGAACATGGGTAGTGAATTGCAGTATGTCTCTGCATATTATTTATTGCTTTTCCCTGCAGAAAAACATATCAGCTAAAGCATGTGAAATCAAAAATGCCTGAGTGAAAATGACAGAAATGCAATGCAAATTTTTACCAACTCCCTTACAATAATCTAGAAAGTATGTTTTGCGGATACAAACATATCGCTTTCTACAAAATGGGCCATTCTCCTGGACAATTTCAAGGGAGAAACACACCATTGAATGTATCAGGAATGACCTGGTTTCTGAGACTCTGTGTTGAATGTATTAACAGTAGCCTGTAAGTAGTACTAAAATGCAGACAAGGATCTTCATGGTTTTGATTACAGGCATCAGACTCCAGATGGAGGAACAACGCTGCACACTGTATGATCATCATTTCCAGTTTATTATTTCTTGCAAGTGAGGCATATACCGTAGCTTTTTGTTGTTCCTTTTGCTGGTAAAGGTTAGCATTTTTCATTTTGTGTGGAAAATCTAGGAAACCTGCTATCCTTTATCTGTATTCAGTGAGACACTGACTATCTGCCACCTGCTTGAGGCTGAGGATCACCATCACACACCTGGCTTAACACAGCTGTATGGTTCAAGTTAGGGGTGCAACTCAATGCTTGTATCTGTATCTGAATCTGTATCTGCGTAATGTTCCAAATATCTGTATCTGGATTTTTTTTTTCTGAAAACCTTAAATCTGAAGGTTTTTGTTTGTTTGCTTTTTTAAAATTCAATCTGAAGCCTGCTATCAGAAATCAGAACCTACTACACAGCAGGGACACAGTGCTTCTGCTAATCAAAATGGGGTCCTTTTAAGTGCCATTTAAAGGCATATAATTTTCCAGTAGGATTTTCATATCTTGGGGAGCATTGGTTAGCACATTTTCGCTCGCACCTCCGGAGTTGTGGGTTCGATTCCCGCCTCCACCCTGTGTGCGAGGAGTTTGCATGTGCTTTGGGGGTTTCCTCCAGGTACTCCGGTTTCCTCTGGCAGTCCAAAGACATGCATTGTAGGCTGATTGGCATTTCCAAATTGTCTGTAGTGTGTGAATGGGTGTGTGAGTGTGTGCGATTGTGCCCTGCGAAGGGTTGGCACCGCATCCGGGGTGTCGCCCGCCCCATGCCCCGAGCCCCCTGGGATAGGCTCCAGGTTCCATATGACCCTGTGTAGGATAAGCGGTACAGAAAATGGATGGATTTTCATTTCATAACGTTGAAGCACAATGAAAAACACACAAGTTAACATTTTTAAAATTAATTAAATTTTTTGAGACAGCAAAAGATATGCTGAAGTGACAGGAGTGTTCTTTGACTGCTTGAGTGCTGCTCATGCTGAGTCAAAGGGCAACGTAACACACATGGAGACAAGAACTATCCGCCCTCTTCTGCATAAATAAGCTCACAGACGCCCATGACTGGCTAGTGTCACTGTGATTGAGAGAGAGAGTATCCCAATTTTTGCTCTCTTAGTCTCTTGGCCATGGATAGCTGTGGCATTGCCTGGAAGCAAATAGTGCACCACTTTTTCATATCTGTCTTTGTATCTGTTTAGAACACATTATCTGTTCATTCCAAATAATGGATTTGTGTTTGGTTACATCTAAAGCTCAAGTACAACACATCTCAAGATGTCTTCATAGTGAATGCAGGCCCAAAAACTTTTTTCCCCCCTCTAATACAAAGTGCTCGAAAAGGTGGGTAAGATAATTGAAATTTCTCAAGTGCTTTTGGTCACTAGTATTTTTTCTTCTCACTCCATAAAAATGTATGACTGGAATATTAATATGAACATTGAATTAATATATATAATGCTGCTACTTTGCATATTTTTGCATTAGGTTACCCTCCGCCCCTTGATGGCCCCTTTATCAATCTGTGAGCTTTTAAATAAATTGATTCTCTAGTGTAAAACAGATAGTGTTATGCAGTGAGGTTATTTTTGATCAAAGAGTCTTCGGTGAATAATTTTGATCACTGTGTTGAAAAAGCACTTGCTCTGGTGCAGTGCGAGTTTTTTGATTTTTTTTTTTTTTGCCATCTTAACTGTGCTTTTGATGTAAGTGTGAACTCAGGGTGAATCTATTCATAGAGAAGAGTCTGAGCTCTGTATACCGGAGCTTAATTGCATTCAGTGTCCCAGCCTGTGGGAATTTGAGGTATGCTTGCTGCAATCCTTACTTCCTGGATATATGTAGGATGTGTATGATATGTAGGCATTTAGTATGTGCATGAGTGCTTTAAATTGCAGTAGCACTGAAATTTACCATCATGGAATGTTGTTAGCGCTTGGCAAGGTGAAGCGTGCAGCTGTAGGTCTTGTCCCTCTCTTCCTCTTTGGCATCTTCTTCAGCAGGTCCCAGCAGGTGGTCTGGCCTCTCTACACACCAGTAAAGCACCATCTGATTACAGGCATTTAACTGGATTAAGAGAGCTGCTTGCTTGGCTCTTCACTTGATGCTTGTGCCTCTGAATGAAGCTAAGTGCATCACACACTGGCTGAAGGAAAATGGAAAAAAAGAGAAAGGTCATATCAAAGAGTGATATGCTGTAGCTCAAGGTTAACAATGTAACTATTGCCAATTTCCCTATCAGAGTATACATTATCATACTGGTATAACGCCACACCCCTGGTTCATATGTAGTGTATAAGACAGTGAAGCTTTTACTCTCATGCTGTTTGTTGCCCTCATTGGTCCTGTGATGAAAGCAGGTGGCTGTCACCATTTCTTCCAACCTCAGAACAAATATAGGGATATGTTGACATTATACGCTTCTTTGCACAATTCTTTTTTTTTGGTTTTTGTGCAGATCATATCTGTCTGTCTTGACAGTTCACATTCATAACCGCAAGTGACCCATGTCGGTCTTTAAGTTGAGGTTTCGGGATGTAACTTCCAGTTTTATTTGAACCGATTCCCCAAATATCAAGTACATCACCAATTTCCCCATCCTTTCAATGAATATAGTCCCCATTATTGCTGTCCTCCATTCTTGTTACATGAATTCAGAGCTGACCATTCTCATTTATGTCGCATGGCCACATACTGTATCAGCTATGTGTGCAATCTAGGACCACATGAAAGTGGCTCAAGTCTTATTTGAAAACATTCATTTTTTGTGTCCACATAGTCCTGAAAAAAATCGGATCGATGTCAGATCGAGTCAGAAGATTCACGTCACTTCACTTCAGCCTGAGAATGTGAATGTAGCCTATAAATCCAACATTTGTGTAATTAAAACGAAGCAATATTTCATTGTTTTTTTCTCACCCAATTTCGAGCTGCAGCTTTGCAGCAATTCTGGTAGGCTGTTTTCTTCAGGTCAATTAAAGCGCCGCTACTTTGCATGATATTGCATGCAGCAGCTGCTTCCTTATTCAAGTAAAGACATGACCAAGATGAAAAATTTTAGAGCATTTTGCTAGCATTGTTACAAGGAACAGACAGTCTGTTCCCATTTTCACTCTGCACATCCAAATTAGATTTTGACTTTTAGCAAAGAGGAAGAAGAAGGGGGGGTCAACAAGAAGAAAACTTGAACGGAACAGAGCAGCTTTTGTTATTGAAGAAAACAGCTTTGGTGGGTTTGACTCAATTTGGATAACACTAGAAGGCTTTCATGGAGAGATATAAATTAGTAATGTGCAACATACATTCATAGAGCGGCTTTTAGCTGAGGACAGAGAAGGCCACTGTCATTCAGGTCAGCTGTGTAATGTCTTTCCATTTGCTGTCTTTCACTTCATGTCAGTGCCCTGGCTCTGCCTCGTTCATGCTGATGCCATGGCCTGATGGTTCACCCTATTTCTCTGAAGTCTTGAATGTCTTTGAGCTGATCCACCATTTTAGATTTAGTTCCTCACTGCTTGATGCAGATGTTCCGTTTCTCTGGTTTGATCTGATATTAGTTCTCTCCTAAAATGCCAAATATAGAAAACATGACCATGGCAAGTCATTGTAAGGCAGTTTTGTGTAGTTGCCATGAGACAAACTTGAAATATAGTGCTATTTAGAACAATTTATAATACATATTATGTTTAACACATTAAACTTACTTGAAATCATGTCACATTTGTGTCATTTAAGTTACTTAAAACCCATATAATCATCGTAATCATCACACAGAACATCAAGCCTTTATAAATTCAGATGACAAAAGTACAAAGAAAAGATATTCGATGTTTTCACTGGCCAACTTAATTGTAGTTTCAAGAGACTTGACAAATCACATATTTTTGTTTTTATTGCATTTTAGAAAAAAAAATCCCAACTTTTATGGAAATGGGGTTCGTATATTAGTTATTGAGTCTTCATAGTTTAGTCTATTTTACAGGTCACTTGAACTGAATGGGTTTAATCTATACCTCGTAATTCAAAATCATGTAGCGTATAAATACTTTCATCTTGACTCTCATAACACAGTTGTAATAAAAATATATTCTGTCAGTGGAAAGATCAGGAATAAAACCTTTATGGTCCCAATAAATAGGCAAAATATTATTATACATATTTAAATCATGAACCTACATTTTGAACATTTGGATTTGTAGATTTGTAAAATAAATCTGTTCTGACAGGGTCCGTGGATTAAAAAATAATAATAATAAAAAATTAAAGGAGATGATAAAAATGATAAAAATGATAAAGGTATAGCTTAAGTGATGATCGTAGTGTTAGCAGACTAGACTTTTAATATGAGCCATGACGCTACTGTCCCAGAGAACAGAATGTTGCAGGCTGACTTTGGTGTAATTTCCAGGCATTTTCTCATTGTCTTGTGGAAAAAAAAGAATAAGAAAGAAAGAAAGGAAAAGAAAAGAATGTGCTCATTTTACCAGTGCGATGCCCACAAACACCTCATCTAATTTAATTATTCCTCTATCAAACGCAACGGGTGCTAATCCTGGCTTACTGTATGAGATCACCAAGATCAACTCATTCAGTTTTAACATTGCCAAAGCTTTACTGCCAGGTGATTTACTGCTTATAGACCATCCATGTATTCACCACAGTACACACATGCCAAAAGCCTGCACAGTGAAGCAGCAGCATTATTATCAATCATGCAGCCTCTATGGACTCTGTATGTTCGTCTGTGTGTGTGGGCGTTCATGAGGCTATGCAGCATTGTCTTGTTTATCTCTTCAGCTTCGGCACTACCTCTGCAAGTGGGGCGTATAATTATTTTAAACTTGGCACATGAATCACCAATGCAGCCATGTGAGACATCCTACCATGGGCTTTTCTTTGCTCTCCGGCTGCATGCAGGATCCAGTTATGGACCGGATTTTAATAATACTCTCTTAAGGAAGCTGTTTGCTCTTTACAGTAGGTCAGAAAATACTCAGTGCGCTTTGAAGACTTGGGTACTGAATCAGAGGTGCCAACATTTACGGTTTAGCCGTAGCATTTACGTTTTCTTTTACTGCTTGCTATGGCAACTATGTTTTGTTTTTCTTTTCTTTTCTTTTTTTTTGCAGATAAAGCAGCTATCAGATCAAATATAAATAAAATTCACCTGGTGGAAAAGCCAGTTTATTGAAGGAAAAGTGTGTTAAAGACACAATTTGCTTGTGGCACTGGTTATATTCACTTCATGCCAACCATATCTTAATGAGTCTCAGGTGTGTGCAGGACTGGTTTCTCTTTGGTTGTTAAAATATTTTATATATATTGTTATCAGCATTGGCACCTTTATTGAATTGAGACTGGAGAGAGGGATTACAGCTCTAATAAATAAGTAATAAGCTCTAACAACACTTATGTTTAAATCGTAATATTCTGTTATTTAGGGACACAAGGACAAATGCATAACTAACACAATAACATAACCAACAGTCCAAATAATAGGGGTAAAATTTAATGGCAGTGGTGGCACAGCAGACTACCAATATAAAGGATAAAAGTCAAAGCCCATCAGCAACTAGTGATACCATATACAAATTATAAATATCAAAATATATAACAGTTTCCTGGTAGACTGATAGATGATAATTTAAAAATTCCATACTTTTTGTCTACACATGTCTACATTTAAACCAAACTCACATAAGGTCAAACATATATTTTTTATTACATTTCCTCATATTCCATTGGCATAGATTCCAGAAAATGCATTTCTGATACATGCAATGTGCAATAGCCTGACAAGTCGAAAAGAAAACTCTTTGATTGTGAATAAAATGAATATAAAAGTATCATCAGCATTAAATACTTTAATAAATCTTCTTTAAAAAAATCTAGTTACAAAGTCTAAAAAAGCATTGCAAACTGCATCGTGAACATCTTCATTTAGTTAAACTGATACTAAACTGTGTTCTCAAATTCCTTTAAAGCTTGAATTAAAACCGATCATTTTATGAATTTAGTATAATGCATTTTTATATGCCTATAATATTATATTGACAAACAGTTAATATTAGTGGTAGAGCTATACTGGTAAAACTATACTTTGTGTTTAAATTGGATTTATAAACCACAGAAAGTGAAACTCGTGATGATCGCAAGGAGGCAATGTCATAATTTAATCATAAATTATATTGTTTTTGATTCTTTTTCCTCGATTTACTTGTAGAAATGTTGTGTTGATATTTAGATTGATTGATTACCTTTCTTAGTTCACATCATCTTCAACATGCTTTTGTGCGAGAATTGTGGAAAAAACTTGGAATAAATTATAACATGATAGCGGAGTTCCTTGCAGTTTTCAGAGTTTATTGATGGATTGATGGTCCGTGTTTTTTAACCAGGAACAGCTGGGATCAGTCATTCAGTTGTTAATTAGCAAAAATTCATCTACATGCTTGAACAGAACAGAAATATACATGTATAACTTACAGTTAAAAGGTTAATCACAGAATTATAAAGCCTGTGCTGTAGACACTGCGGAGCATCCTGCTGGTTCACATTCCTGTATGTGTCTCTACCAGCGTCCTATAACAAAGCTCAGACTGAGGCTTCCTCAAGGCCAGAACTAACAGCAATCACTAAAAAAAAAAAAAAAAAAATCGCCAGGAAGAAAAGATCTTTCCCTTTGGAGATGAGCCTATTTTCTCTATTTGTCTCTATTTATGTTAGACAGTCAAGGTTGGCACTTTCAAACATTGCAGGTGCAGAGGAAGCAAAAATGAGCTGAAGATAAAATGTGAGCATTGCTGGAAGATGAGCTCTGCACCACTGACCTGATCAGATTGCAATTGTACAGAAAGCTGAACAGTAAAGGAAATGGACAAGGTCAAGAAGTTTGGATCTGAAAGGAGCAGTGCGCTATATTGATCACACACATTGAGAATATTAGATTCTGTGTGCTCAGCTTCTGGTAGAAAAAAAATCTCAAACTTACAGTACATGTGAAGAAAGTTTATGGTCTGCATAATCACAGAGACTCCAGAGAGTACTGAAGCAAGTGGTTTTATTTGGCAAAGATCACTGTACAGAAATAAAAGGAGAAAAAAAAAGAATAAGATCAAAATAAAACTAATAAGACTATTCAGTCTTATCTGCAGGTCTGACTATTTAGACTTTGAAATATTTACATGAATTTCAGAGTTTCTTAGTATGTGGTTTGTCCCCTTTTTGCTTTAATGACCGTGTGCACTCGAGCTGGCTTGGACTCCACAAGTTTGTTCAAAACCTTATGAACACATGCTTAAATAAAAGAGATTAGGCATGAGGAAAATCTGACCTATTTAGTCTTATTTATATTATTTAGTCTTGTATATCTAAATAATCTGGCCAGAAATAAACTTTACAGAACATTTCCTTAACCACAAATGTAGAAATTGTCCTTCACCTGTTTGTGCCAGACCTACAAGGCTAATATTCAAAATAGGGCCTCTGTCAGAAAAAAATAGGGTTTTCTCCTTCACATTAGATTTTTTACTATTAACAAATCTTTTAAGGCAACCACAACAAAAATTGTCATAAGAAAAAAAATAGCGACTGGAGCTGAGTTCTTTCTAGCCCAGACTGTAGATTCATGCAGCCTATCAGTCACAGTCATATCTGGTGATTACAGAAAGTGAAAGGCCCACTAGATTTTGCGTACATTGAGGCTAATATTTTACAGCTCACTTTGCTGACACACCCGTAATACATCATTAACAGGGATTAAGAAGGAGCACATGAAAGACAGTCTTGGATGTAATGAACATGAACAAAGTGGATTTTAATCTTTTTTTTTTCTTCTTTTCTTTTTTCTCAAAAGTGCCTTTGGAGGACAAACTAAAAGTATGTAAACTAAGCACACAAAGTACAAACAACTGCAGGTTTAGTATAGATTTAAATCTTTTTTGTTTACCATGTTTGGTATTCAGAAGAAACACAACATCAACTCAGGAGGTCATTACAACTTGAAACACTTGTGATAAAGGTTAATTTTTAATTTTTTTATTTTTTATTTTTTAGCTCTTACATCTAATTTAATGACCAGCCATCACTTATTTTACAGTTTTCTGCAAACTGAAAGTTTAAAATTCTTAAACATTGGGAACTTATCCCAGAAACAGTGGGCTGGGTCTCTTTGCTTGTTTGTTTGTTTGTTTTTAATAAAAATAGATAAAGAAACATCACAAAGCTAAAACAGCAGTAGCAGCCATTTTGAATGAGCTTCTCGAAGTGATAACCAAAGAAAGTGATAATTTTGTAGCCATATTTAGCAATAAAACCCTAAATGGAATATGGAGGAATTAAATCTATTTAATGTGTTAAAAGACTAAATCAGGAAGGAAATAAGGTTGAACAGTTTGCTGACATGACTGTTACCACAAAGGAGCCAAAGCTCACGGACTAATTTACTGCACAGTGATAAGTATTTATTTACTGCATTAGGATTCATTTGGAGTTTACCAACATGTCCTCTCTCAGACTCATTTTTATTTTACTAATTACAACTCATAATCCTGAACGCTGTCATAGAGAGCTGCCATAATTGTTTTGTTCCATCCATTAAGTAGTGTTAATGGCGGAGCAGTGGGGTGGAGAATTTCTGACTGTTTACTTTTCAATCCACAGAAACTTGGATAATAGAATGTTTCTCTCTCTCTCTCTCTCTCTCTCTCTCTCTCTCTCTCTCAGACACACACACACACACACACACACATTCTGACATGCTAGAGATGCACGTAGACCTGTGGTAATTAGAAAGCAACAATATGGAGCAGTGCTGGCAGTTTTCTCAGCTCTGATCGCCATGCTTCTTTTACATAACGTGTTTGTCAGTGAACAGAAATGGGTTTGTGCTGTTCTGGCACGCTGGAGTGGTTTAGCTTCTGTGCTGCATTTTGAAAAGCCGGGAGTTTCAGCGCTACTCGGAATGCCCGCGGACATGGCTGAAGGCTCTAGCACGGGCCTGGGAACTGAACTCATCAACCTGCATCAGAAAAGCTGCGGGAGGAAGGGACTGTGGAGGAAGAGAGAGATAGTGGTGTTCACATTCAGCACACACACTGCGCTAACAGCCACTGCTTAGGATTATCACTCTGCTTGAATCACATCTTGTACATTTGTTTTGCTGTGTAAAGGGTGAATGAAGGGTGCAGAGTGGTTCTCCTCTCTCTCTCTCTCTCTCTCTCTCTCTCTCTCTGTTTATCTGTATCTCTGTTACTTTTTAGTTATGCGAATTATACAGTGCCTTCAAGAATTATTGGCACCCCTCATAAAAATAAGCTAAATTAATTGTATAAAATAAACATGACACACATTAAACACAACATTGTCCACTCATGTAATTTTTTACACGAATTTAAAAAAAAAAAAAGAGTAAAAATCATAAAAATACATAAATAAAAAAAAATCTGAATAACTTTTTAATACTATTTAATCTAAAATACATGTGCTAAAAGTATTGACACCTATAAGGAATATTTTAAATAAATGCAAACAAATTGTCATTCCTGAAAATTATTTATATAATATTATTTTTCATTTGCTCTCAGTAACCATGATCTCTGTTGTTTCCTTTAACCATATCCAGTTTCCCATGGCTATTTGCTTTCACAAATCAGGTCAATCAAATCGGATATAACAACACTTCAGTAAATATACCATTAAGCACAATTTGGGACATAAGGAAAAGTTTCACATGTCCGAAACGTTCGAAAATATTTCAGAAATTGGACCCATGAGCACACTGTCCCCTAACATAGTGAGGAAGATGGTGAAGGAAGATTTTTTAAAAAAGGCTTTAATTGTGTCAAATATATCCTAATTTGACATGTTTAAAGCCTGGTATCTTCTGTGCCTTTGCACATGTGTGTATGTGGGTGTCTGTGTGTGTTTGTTTTGATTGTGTGTGTGTGTGTGTGTGTGTATCAAGGCTATTAACCTTAATTTAAGCATTTTAACCTTGTTCAAAGATGCACTGCCTATACAGCATTTCAGATATGTCTCTCTTTGTATGTGTGGATGTTTCTTGTTTATCTATTAGTATTTTGTCTTTATTATTATTTTTTTTTTTTTCAGTTACTGACTCTTGCTCCTGCATGAAAGGCTAAGCTTGTCAATTTGTTGACAGGGGAATATTTAGTTCTGCAGATATTACATGCTCACATACATAAACATGCACATGTACACATACATACTTGCAGATGAAACAGGAAGTTAAGCAGCTCGCTTGTAGGGTTGTTACAGAGTCACGGTTTCATGGTTAGTCATGGCGTATGTGTTACATTTTTTTTCCCATTCAAAATATTGATTAAAATGCGTCTTTTTTTCCTCGCAGCCTCGCTCTGTTTCGGTTTATAATGGCATAAATACTGACAAAATAAGATTTTATGGAAATGTCATTCTCAAAAAATATCTTTCTGTACTCCTGTACAGACTAGATTAGTTTTTCATGGGGAGGTCAAGTAATGTAATTATTATCAGAGTATTTCTGGGATTTTAGTCCTGTCCAAATCTATCATGCAAGTAATTTTTTTAACCAACTGTGTGTACTGTACTTGCATCTGTAAAGATCACGCCATATTTAACCTTCTCTAAAATGACCAATAAAAAATAACCCCATCTGAATTGACACGCTGGTAAAGATTCCATTATGTCCTCTGGCAAAAGTGGTTTTGTGCATTTTCTTTAGTATAAAGACACTCAAGGAAGCAGTCTTTTCTCCCGTCTCTCACAGAAACCAAAATGAAAGCCGAGTTTAAAATGCAGAGCAATTAAATATCTCTCCATCCATCCATCCACCCATCCATCCATCCAACCATTTTCCATACCAGTTATCCTACACAGGGTCACGGGGAGCCTGGAGCCAATCCCAGGGAACTCAGGGCACAAGGCAGGGGACACCCTGGACAGGGTGCCAACCCATTACAGTGAAATATCAGTGATGTTTAAAATGATGTGTCAGAGATGTGTCAATAAATCTTGTATTGATATGTGACACATATAGTATGTTGCATGCATGGAATTTTTAGTGTGACGATGTGAAGAGACGGACGTCTATATGATTTATACAGTAATCAGTTATCTAGTGCAAATCGATCATAAATACTACAGATGTCCTTCAGCAACATTAATTAACAAAGATACAGTGGGGTCCAAAAATCTGAGACCACATTAAAAATCTGGGTTTTTTTTTTTTTTTTTTCCATTTAAAATTGGAAATAAACAGAAGGTTCTAGAATATTCAAAATAAGGAAAGAACATTTTCAATAACTTGAATATTTAATATTCAAGATTCTGCACTATTTCTAGGTCGCTATTTAAATGTAAGCAATTGTGTGATATTGACCATGTTAATTGCTTTGTACAAGAGGTTAGATTTTTCTCATGCCTAATCTCTTCTATTGAAGTGTGTGTTGAAGCAGACGACACTCCGATATATTTGATCTAAAATGGATCATAAGTTTTTGCACAAACGTGTGGAGTCCATGCCAGCTCGAGTGCACACTGTCATTAAAGCAAAAAGGGGCCATACTAAATACTAAGAAACTCTGATATTCATGTAAATATTTCAAAGATTCTACTTTTCTACCTCAAGTTGTTGTCAATAATATAATTTGAAATGAAAATTGTTGTATTAAATTAGAAAACGATGCAAAATATAAGCATTTTCACTAGTGGTCTCAAAATTTTGGACCCCACTGTATGTCTGGAAATCTTATCCTACAGAAGATATATCTTTTTTTTTTTTTTTTTTAAGTGTACAAAGGTGTACAGTACTGTGCAAAAGTTTTAGGCACATGCCAAGACATACTTTAGAGCAAAGATGCCTTCAAAATAATGAAATTAAATAAATAAAAAAATTTTAAATACTGTAAAGAGCAGTAAACAGTAGTAAATGAAACAAAGTCAATATTTGGTGTGACAAAAAAATACAAATTAGAATAAAAATAGTAGTCTCCAGTACAATTTGTGCAGTTTTACAAGGAAATGAGCTGGTAAGTTTTACTGAGCCTCTTGCAGAACCAGCCACAGTTCTTCTGGAGACTTTGACTTTCGCACTTGCTTCGTATTTTTGCAGCAAAACCCAGCAGCCTTCATTGTGCTTTTTGTCTGAACAGTGGTCTCTTACATAATATGCTGCCTTCTTTAATGACATACAAACATTTTTCTGTAACATTTAATTTTGTCCTAGAAAACTAATGTTTGGGAATCTAACATGTTTTTTGTACTGACTTGATAATGTCAAAGTCATAAAATAAAAAATCTATAACAAAGTTTGTACTAAAAAAAAAGAATAGGGTGCCTAAAACTTTTGCACAGTACTGTAAGTTTGTTTTTTAATAGTCATTTAATATTGTATTACAGTAAAACCATGATATTTTCAATACCATGAAAATGTCAGACTGTAACACTCCTAGTTGCTTGTTGTACTCATGTCTGTTTGTCAGTGCTGGGTCTGCTGGGAGAAAAGAGAAGTTTCTGGAAGGTGGGGTATCAAATGCATTAAGGCGTGTGCAGTTACAGTAAATGGCAGTGTATGTGATATGATTTGACTGTCAGGCAGATCTCTGGAGGTAATGGCTATAACGCTACACCATCCATTTCCACATGACTGTATGCTGCACACCGAGGCCTGGCGTGTCAGCTGTAATGTGTCACTGGAGACGCTCTTACTGATGCGATTTATGATTGTACACATTTTGTTAACAGTAACACACTATGTTATTCAATAATGCGCATGTCTTCGATGAAGAAGGGTGTCCGTCCCCCCCCCCGGGACCCTTGTCGTCTGCTGCCTATGTCAGATGATCACGTATGTTGATGTAGAGACGCATCTCTGGGGAATAAGCAGCTATTACTTCAATTCCATGAGGAAAAATAAGGGCTGTATGCCTATATGCCTATAGTGTTGTGCTGTGTGCTGACACTTTGACTAAATATGCTTTGTAATATAGAATAGGGGAACCTAGAGGTTGAGACTATAATTTAATAGTGTTACACATACAAATACAAGCTTCTTTCAGAGCGCATGGCTCTCTTATTTTAATGTCCCTGGAGCACTAAAGTGTGTGTCAGAGCACTATGATAAACAGAGACGACAGTGAGCAGCCAGACGCATAAAAACACTCTCATTCACTCTCTAGATTTTTGTCTTTCTTGCACAATCTTCTCTCTCTCTCTCTCTCTCTCTCTCTCTCTCTCTCTCTCTCTCTCTCTTTACCTGGAAGGCGGCAGGAATAAGTCTGTTCGTGGCTCCTCACATTAGACATGACTGAGAAAAGGCAGCGTAACCAGGTTCAGCCTCATTTATGCAGAATCCTCCGATTTAAAGCTTGAAATTGTTTATATTGTTATGTAGTTTTCTCTCCACCGCCCCCCATTTTTTTGTTCTTTTCTGACTCAGAGAAACACATCTGTGCTTGTGGTAAATGAAGCATTAGTTTTCACCCCACTCCTGGTCTCTCTGAAGGCTCCACGGCGCCATAGCACAGCATGGCTGACTAAATGCTGCTGAAACATTCATGCTAAAACGGTCATGTGCTCCTGATGAGAGCAGATGTGACATGTTTGTCAGCCGACCTACTTTTGCCCGATTATGTATTAAAATTGTATGACTGAACGTGAGGAGGCAGATGAAAGATGCAAGCTTGGGGGGTTAAGCCTGTGGCCTTTAGCGGGGAGTTCATGGTGCACTGTTGGACCTTTTTAATTTATATTCGCTTAAGCTTGTTGTTTACAAGATAAAGCCCTTCGGCAAAATGTGCCAATATGGAGAAATATTCAAAGGCTAATTCTGATCAAGCACGACTGTACTTTAGTAAATGAGTTTCTATTTTTAGAAAATAGTAAATATATCCAAGCTTATCCAAACGGATTTTTCTTTCAACTTAATGTAGTTAAATCAGTTTGAAATTCTTGCCATTGGTAATTTCAATTTAAATCTCAACATCACATACTTTACATACCAGAAAATAGTGATAATACTGATACATGAATATATAGGCAAAGATTTTAGGCTATAATATATTGCATTGGTGTGTATTGATAGTAGGAGTGAATCCACCATTACTGGAAATAGTCAAGTGTTAACGACACTAGTGCAGCATGAGGAGCTATATTAATGTAACTCCAGGTTTTCAGAAGTATGCATGACATACGGTAATTTTAAAATGTCATATTACTGTAATTTCATAACCTTTACAGTTGAAGCCTTGGAATATGGAGCTTATGAATTGCACAGACTTTATCTTGGCAGGAAGCCTCATAAATGCTGTCTCCCTTTGCAGATTCCCCCCAAAAGTGGCACAGGGTTAGTAAGAATATTTTGACCAGGGATGGACCGATCTCATTCTGTAAATTCTTAATAGGATTCCAATATCAAAACATTAAATATATATTTGATTCTGATCCAGTACTGACATCCCCACAGTAAATAAGTCTGGTTCTGTAAATGTTACAGGTGTGACAGGCATGTGTCCTATATTTTTTGATATAGTACATGATCTGTGTAATGTATCAGGAAAGTGGCTCAGACTTGTGATTTAAATGCAGTTTTACTGAAAAAAAAAAAATACAAGAAACAAACGGCCCAAAGGGCAATCCCAAAATTGTAATCCAAAAAGTGTGCAAAACAGAGAACAGATAATTGGAGTCAAACAAATGAAACAAGGTCAAAACCAGAATCACAATACAAAGAACAAAGGCATGGAATAGCAAACTAAGAGCGAGACTTCACAGTGAATGTTTGAAAGTCCAGTATTTATGATTGTGAACAGATAAGCGAAATCAGAAGTCCAGTGATTGCGATCTGTTGAGTGAATGATGTGGTAGGACATGTGCCGAGATTTGTAGTTTCTTCAGCTGCTAGGAAATTGAGTCAGATGCAGAAGTGTTGTAATGTGGCATGGAGTTCTAGGAGTTGGAGTTTCTGACTATAACTGATGGTGATGTGACAGTGTAAATCAGCACCACAAATACTATTAGACATGATAATTGTCTTTTGTATTGTTGGGCAATACAGAAAAATGGTGAGGGAAAAAAAACCCTCGAAAACATATTCATGATGCACACTATGTACTGTATGATTGTTAACAAAGTGTCAGCCAACTGAGTAGTACCACACTTAAAAATATTTCAATTACTAACCCCATTTCCATAAAAGTTGGGATTTTTTCTAAAATGCAATAAAAACAAAAATCTGTGATGTGTCAAGTCTCTTGAAACTTTAATTAACCGACAAAAGTACAAAGAAAAGATATTCAATGTTTTCTCTGACCAAATACACAATTTTATTTTGTAAATATAAACAAATTTAGAATTCGATGCCTTCAACACACTCAAAAAAAGTTGGAACAGAGACATGTTTACCACTGTGTTACATCACCCTTCCTTTTAATTACACTTTTTAATCGTTTAGGAACTGAGGATACTAATTATTGCAGTTTTGCAAGTGGAATTTTTGCCCATTCTTGCTCTATACAAGACTTGAGCTGCTCAACAGTCCTTGTTCGCCATTGTCTGATTCTCCTCTTCATGATGCGCTATAAGAGACAGATCTGGACTGCTGGCAGGCCAGTCAAGCACACACACTCTGTGTCTACAAAGCCACGCTGTTGTAGTACGTGCAGAATGAGGCCTGGCATTGTCCTGCTGAAATAACCATGGACTTCCTGGGAAAAGACGTTGGCAGCATATGTCTCTCTAAAATACCAATATACACCTCCACATCAATGGTACCTTCACACTTATGCAAGTCACCCATGCCGTGGGCACTGATGCACTCCCATACCATCACAGATGCTGGCTTTTGCACCTTTCGCTTATAACAGTCTGGTTGGTCTTTTTCATATTTGGCACAGAGAACTCAGCATCTGTTTTTCCCCAAAAAATGTTGAAAGGTGGACTCATCTGACCACAGAACAAGTTTCCACTACCTTTCAGTCCATCTGAGATGAGCTTGGGCCCAGAGAACTCTGCGGTGTTTCTGCATAGAGTTGATGTGTGGCTTCCTCCTTGCTTAATAGAGTTTTGGGTTGCATTTCTGGGTGCAGCAGCGGACTGTGTTAAGTACCACCGAGCCCATGTGGTTATATTTATCACAGTAGCATGACAATTTCTCAGGCAATGCCGACTGAGGGCTTGAAGGTCACACACATTCAACTGTGGATTCCCTGAATCTTTTCACAATATTATGCACTGTAGATGGTGAAAGACCCAAATTCTTTGCAATCTTGTGTTAAGCAATGTTCTCGTTGAACTGACTGAAAATTCTCTCATGAAATTTGGCACAAAGTGGTGAGCCACCACCCATCCTTGCTTGCAAAGGCTGAGCTTTTGGTGGATGCTCCTTTTATGCCCAAAATGGTGTTACTTGAATATTCTATAAACTTTTCAGTCTTACTTTGCCTCTGTCCCAACTTTTTTAAGTGTGTTGAAGGCATCAAATTCTATATTTGTTTATACTTACAAAATACAATTAAGTTTGTCAGTGAAAACATTGAATATCTTTTCTTTGTACTTTTGTCAGCTAATTAATGTTTCAAGAGACTTGACAAATCACAGATTTTTGTTGTTATTGCAGTTTAGAAAAAATCCCAACTTTTATGGAAATGGGGTTAGTATATTTTTATTGAATATGTACAAAAATAATATGACACTGAAAAAAAATGGTGGCAAACAAATTATAGCATCTAATTAGCTACAAAGTTAATATTATGAATTATATTATGACTAACTAACGAGCATTATAAAAGGAATGAAGCACTGCAATATAATTTCATAATGTAATTTCTCAAGATATCAGTATATGAGTGGTAGCTTGGTAAAACCCTTGTGTGTGTGTGTGTGTGTGTTATTTGGATGGTGAGCTGTATTGGATTTCCGCCAGACATATCGTTTGGTGATGAGGCCAAATAATTCAGTTTTAGTTTCATCTGAACATAACACCTTTTTCCATGTGGCCTCAGAATCTTCAAAGTACGTTTTAGCAAAGCTCAGTCGTGGGTGGCTTTTTTCTTGCAACCCTTCCATACAAGCCACATTTGTGGAGTATTTGTGATATTGTTGTCACATGCACACAACTCTTTGTCATAAATTCCTGCATCTGCTTCAGAGTTGCTGTACACCTCTTGGTAGCCTCTCTGACCAGTTTCCTCCTGGCTCTTTCATCCAGTTTGGAGTGACTTCCTGATCCAGGGAGGGTCTGTGTTGTACCAAATACCTTCCACTTCTTAATAATAGACTTCACTGTGCTTCTAGGCATTGATAAAGCCTTTGATTTTTTTTTGTATCCATCTCCTGACTTGTGCCTGTCCACAACATCATCCTGGAGATCTTTTGACAGTGCCCTGCCACCCATAGTTGATTGTTTGCTTCAGTTGCACTAACAAGGAATGAAAAATGCTCCAGGAAAGCTCTTTACATGCTGAGCTAATCAAAATGACCAGAGCTGATCACAGTTGAAAGTCAAATGGCTTTGTGCGCCATTGAGAAGGTGATTAGCTGCACCTTATTGAGTTTACAAGTCATTTTTAGGAGGAGGGTGATCCTTTTTCCAACTCAGTGATTCTGTTTTTTTTTTATTTAAAAAAAAATATATATATATATATATATATATATATATATATATATATATATATATATATATATATATATATATATATATATATATTTATTTATTTATTTATTTTTTTTATTTTTTCTGACATGTTGGTGTTGTATCTTTCACTTGGATGTTATAAGTTGCAGTGAGTAAATACAGCTGGATAAAACAAAAACTGTGTCTGTCTTCATTTCAGGCTGAAAAGCAACAAAATGTGATTATTTTAAAGGGGGGTGATTCTTTTCTATACCCACTGTATACACACACACATATACATACATACATACATACATACATACATATATATATATAATTTTTTTTTATGTGGATACCCAAAATGTGAAAATTGCATTTCCTCTGTTCTGTTAGCTGAATTTCTTGTATTTTTATTATTGTGTGTACAGCCATGGCCAAAAGTTTTGAGAATGACACAAATATTAATTTTCACAAAGTCTACTGCTTCAGTTTTTATGATGGCAATTTGCATATACTCCAGAATGTTATGAAGAGTGATCAGATGAATTGCAATTAATTTCAAAGTCCCTCTTTGCCATGAAAATGAACTTAATCCCAAAAAAACATGTCCACTGCATTTCAGCCCTTCCACAAAATGACCAGCTGACATCATGTCAGTGATTCTCTCGTTAACACAGGTGAGAGTGTTAATGAGGACAAGGCTGAAGATCACCCGGTCATGCTGATTGAGTTAGAATAACAGACTGGAAGCTTTAAAAGGAGGGTGGTGCTTGAAATTATTGTTCTTCTTCTGTTAACTATGGTTACCTGCAAG
The DNA here is from genome assembly GCA_023630585.1 of Cranoglanis bouderius. NCBI lineage: Eukaryota > Metazoa > Chordata > Actinopteri > Siluriformes > Cranoglanididae > Cranoglanis > Cranoglanis bouderius. The sequence goes on along the minus strand of CM042550.1, from coordinate 7,392,452 downwards.
GAAACACGTGCAGCCATCATTGCTTTGCACAAAAAGGGATTCATAGGCAAGGATATTGCTGCTAGAAAGATTGCACCTAAATCAACCATTTATCGGATCATCAAGACCTTCAAGGAGAGAGGTTCAACTGTTGTGAAGAAGGCTTCAGGGCGCCCAAGAAAGTCCAGCAAGCGCCAGAACTGTCTCCTAAAGTTGATTCAGCTGCAGGATCGGGGCACCACCAGTGCAGAGCTTGCTCAGGAATGGCAGCAGGCAGGTGTGAGTGCGTCTGCACGCACAGTAAGGTGAAGACTTTTGGAGGATGGCCTGGTGTCAAGAAGGGCAGCAAAGAAGCCACTTCTCTCCAGGAAAAACATCAGGGACAGACTGCTATTCTGCAAAAAGTACAGGGATTGGACTGCTGAGGACTGGGGTAATGCCATTTTCTCTGATGAATCCCCTTTCCGATTGTTTGGGGCATCTGGAAAAAAGCTTGTCCAGAGAAGAAAAGGTGAGCGCTACCATTAGTCCTGTGTCATGCCAACAGTAAAGCATCCTGAGACCACTCATGTGTGGGGTTGCTCCTCAGCCAAGGGAGTGGGCTCACTCACAATTTTGCCTAAGAACACAGCCATGAATAAAGAATGGTACAAAAACATCCTCAGAGTGCAACTTCTCCCAACCAGCCAAGAACAGCTTGGTGATGAACAATGCCTTTTCCAGCATGATGGGGCACCTTGCCACAAGGCAAAAGTGATAACGAAGTGGCTCGGGGAACAAAACATCGACATTTTGGGTCCATGGACAGGAAACTCCCCAGACCTTAATCCCATTGAGAATTTGTGGTCAATCCTCAAAAGGCAGGTGGACAAACAAAAACCCACAAACTCTGACAAACTCCAAGCATTGATTATGCAAGAATGGGCTGCCATCAGTCAGGATGTGGCCCAGAAGTTGATTGACAGCATGCCAGTGCGAATTGCAGAGGTCTTGAAAAAGAAGGGTCAACACTGCAAATATTGACTCTTTGCATAAACTTCATGTAATTGTCAATAAAAGCCATTGACACTTGAAATGCTTGTGATTATACTTCAGTAACAGTTAGTAACATCTGACAAAAAGATCTAAAAACACTGAAGCAGTAGACTTTGTGAAAATTAATATTTGTGTCATTCTCAAAACTTTTGGCCACGGCTGTACATGACAGACATCACAGACACCTGGTATCTAATTACAAATTCAATTGATTAAGCTTACTGTATGTCAGTTTTGCTGTAGCATGTAGCTATACAACAACTTGATCAAAGCCTGACATTCACTGTGTGAGAAAATCACAATTAGCTAGTAAGGTTTTTAGTGTCTTTATGCAGCCAGATTTGCAACTGATTTTATCACTGTGTTTATTAAACTGGCAAGGTAAGAAAGTAGCCTAAATAATGTAATTTTGCTCAAATATACTTGTGTTTTCTTAAAGTTGAGATGTGTCAAAATATGTTGTTAGTAGAAAGATTCAATTTTAGTCAAAGATTTAAATTAAAATCTGATTGTGTGTAATTTTTGGCTCTTTGCCAGATTTCAGCCACAGTGACAGCCGATGTTTTCTCACAGACTGCCACACATATCATAATCAGCCCTAGTCTTGTGGTTCAGGTCTCGATAGTGTCTTGTTTGGTTTGGACTGAATTCTGTAGCTCAACGTGAATCTGCATGGATGTGAGGAAGCACAGGCTGCTCAGAGTCACTCCCACACCAGGCCTGAATAACAATGTGAATGTCCCAAGGTAATGAGTGAGTCAGGATAAATCATATCCTGTTGACCTTGCTGTAAGTGTTGTGATATATGATTTACTTAAATGATATTTACTTATCATTTTTACTTTTTTGCTTTCTTTTTTCGCTTAGTCCCTTTTAACACTCAGACACACATGCATTCACACCTAAAAAGCCAAGATATTTACAAAAGGAGTTTTATTTCAGCTTGAAATGAACGTAGACCTATGAAAGAAAGGAACATGTGATGAATCTCATCTAGTGAGATCATCTGAAATGCAACCACCACTGGCCTACTGTTAATGGGTCTTTGGAAGCGTTGTAACTAATCTTCTTAAGAAAGTACCAAGTTTACTACTTTTGAAGAAAAGTGCATTAGTGTTTAAGGCCATGTGAGACCTTTTTGTCTGTTTTGACTCCTTTAATGTAAAAAACAAAAATGTCCTCTAATATATTTTTTTGTCTCATTCTATTTTTTCTTAAGGAATTTTAGAAGAAACCGTACTTAGATTTAATTTTTATTTGTAAAATTAAATTTGTAGTTTTGGTTGTAACAAAGTTGATGCCTAAATGAGAATCCCCATTAAAACTCCTAAGTTATATACATACCTTTTGTTTACTTTGTTTATTGTGTCTGCTTTGTAGATCATCTCAGTGCTCGTGTGTCTAGCTATGACACCAGGAGGAGTGTAACACGTATTGTTCTTATTCCAGTGGAAAGACCACAGACATGATGATGTGACTCATTGTTTTGATGAATAAACCTGTTTCTCTTTGTCTCACGCAGTATTGAGGGTAAAGGAGAACAACCGAGTTATAGAAGATGTCTGCTTGTTGCTATGACAACCTCGTTTATATAAACTGCTCCCTCACTCTTTATCAGCATCCAGCATTAGTTGAAGGAATTAAATATTTATTGATATGTAATAGTCTTGTTTTTATATCAAACCTCTGGCCTTGCTAATGAGATCGTAATTAGTAACACAATACCAATAATCATCATTGGTAATTGATAATGGAAAAGAATTAAAAGTGCATAATAACAGGTTACTAAACCAATAATGTAACAGATCTTACATGGTAATTAATAGCATTGTGTGTGCGAGACCAGTTATACCAGCTGTGTGTTAATCATCTAGTTTTAATGATAGCAGTTAAGATAACACACACCACTAAAATTCAACCTGGTACACCACTAAACAGCAAGTGCTTCTGTTGTGATTCTGTTCCTGTTTTGTTGTGTCTGTACCTTGTCTCATTATTAGTTTGTTTTCATAATGTTCGCATGACACTTGGTTCCTCAGAGTGACTTGTGCGTTTATATCATTGTGCTATTTGTCTTTGCTTCGTGTTTTTTCATGTTCAGTTCCACGCCTCGTTTTTTCCCTAGTGCTCATAATGCTTCCTGGATTTGACCTGTAACCATTTGTCTGTTTTATGCATATGACTTATCGGTGATACCTTGTCACTCTATAAAACTTTTCATTTGGTATGTATGTTAAAATATAAATGTACTTCATGATGATGCAGCACACCTCAATGTTGTAGGTGTAATGCTTCCATATCGCACCACCTGCTGTACTACATGGGTAGAGGTGCGGCAAAACAGAAAACTGAGCAAAATAAAAGTTAGATGCAAACTCTCCTGCTTGCGCAACATGCAGTAACCACACAGTTAAACATATTGAGAGAAAATAAAGATGCTATATAAGATGCTAAAATTATCTTTACTTGTGATGTGAGGAGAGAGAGAGAGAGAGAGAGAGAGCATTGCAATTTGTAGCCAAAATGCTTACCAATAACTTACTAACTTTTTGTCACAGTCACAAACATGATATGCTACATTGAAAGTTTTATCAGGAGGACATAAGGACCATACAGTCCTCCCCTCCACGGGAATTCATACACTTATTTGCTTTCCTTAGACAGTATTAATGCATGTAACTAGCTAGTAACCGTTCACTGCTACATTAAACACTTAAACATTAAACACAATAACATTTAAAAGGACTATAATATATGCTACTAACTTACCCGGTAGTCCAAGTAATGAATTTATCATTTGCCATCCCTTGCCTAATAAACTACAAATGGAAACAATTCTGGAACCACAACCATATTCTCTAAATGCATCAACAGCACTCTCATAATAAATTTACAGTCATGTGTTTACATTGCTCTATGCAAACATAGACCAAAGCAATGGTTTAATTAGTATTGGTGCTGACAAATTGTAGTATTTTACGAGGCATCTGGTTAAATCCTAATCTGTATGAACATAGTGGACCCAAGCTCCAACCCTCTGACATTTGCATGAAATATATTGTATAACATCATGATTTTTGTCAGTAATGTAATGAAAACCCATAGACCACATTTTGTGTTACATGCTTACAGAACTCAAATGCTCCGATCCTTTTTAATTAACATCTTTTCCTTTTAGAGCAGTGAAATGCATCATATCTGATGAACATGAGCCCTGTTTGCCTTGAATGTGTTTTTATTGCTGCTGTTTTGTCTCAAACCAATATCACTTCACTAGCTATTGGTGAGATGTCAGGGTCAGACGAGTGCACTGAGATACTGAGGGAAGACACAAGTTGCATAACATTGTCTTTTTTTCCAGACTCATTTAGCTTTTAACACAGTGCTTTGCTTATGCAACCCTTCATCAATCGTTGACAGACTAATTACAAGCCTCTTTTAGATTAGACATTGTGATTTTCTTTTCTTTTTTTTTTTTTTTTTTTATCTCTGCGACGGCTTATATAATACTATATCCTTTGTGTGCCAGCTTGTCTCATTTTGGAGTTGCTTGTGCCCATTATCTACTTAGTGTTTTATTGTTAGTACATTGCGCATTAGTATTGTGCCCGAGTGCTGCATATTTGAATATTTATATGTATGTTTATTTATATATTTATATATTTATTTATTGATTTGCATTTTTTGTTTGTGCTGCTCCATCATAAGCCGCAGTATTTTTTTAGAATTAGATTATGGATTAGGAATGGATGAGCAAGATCAACTAATTGGTTGGTTGTCCAGCAGCCAACTGCTGTATTAGTGAGGTTGAGGTTTTCCAAAGTTTTTTGTTGTTGTCTCTAAAATTTTAGTCAGTTGTTTAAAATATTCTCAGAATGCCCATTTATGTCTATGTTTGTTTATGCAGTTAATTTAAAAAAAACTGATAGGCTATTAAATATCAGCCATTCATTAGCTAGGGGTGTTACAATGCCAAATTACACCAATTAGCCATAACATTAAAACCACTGACAGGTGAAGTGAATAACATTGATTATCTTGTTACAATGGCACCTGTCAAGGGGTGGGATATATTAGGCAGCAAGTGAACAGTCAGTTCTTGAAGTTGATGTGTTGGAAGCAGGAAAAATTGGCAAGCGTAAGGATCTGAGCGACTTTGACAAGGGCCAAATTGTGATGACTAGACAACTGGGTCAGAGCATCTTGTGGAGTGTTCCCAGTATACAGTGGTTAGTACCTACCAAAAGTAGTCCAAGGGAGGATAACCAGTGAACCCAGTGACGGGGTCATGGGCACCCAAGGCTCATTGATGCATGTGGGGTGCGAAGGCTAGCTCATGTGGTCCAATCCCACAGAAGAGCTACTGTAGCACAAACTGTTGAAAAAGTTAATGCTGGCTATGATAGTGCAGTGTCAGAACACATTGCATCACTGCTTGCTGTGTAAGGGCCTACATAGCTGCAGACTGGTCAGAGTGTCCATGCTAACCCCTGTCCACCACCGAAAGTGCTTGCAATAGGCACGTGAGCAGAACCGGATCATGGAGCAATGGAAGAAACTGGCCTCCAAATTCCCCAGATTTCAATCCCATTGAGCATCTGTGGGATGTGCTGGACAAACAAGTGAAATCTATTGAAGGCCCCACCTCACAACTTATAGGACTTAAATGATCTGCTGCTAATGTCTTGGTGCCAGATACCACAGCACACTTTCAGAGGTCTTTTGGAGTCATGCCTCGACATGTCAGAGCTGTTTTGGTGACACAAGGGGGACCTACTCAATATTAGGCAGGTGGTTTTAATGTTATGGCTGATTGGTGTATTCTACTTCTTCACATCCCTAAAACAGATCAAACACTTTCAAACATGATCCATATTCTCATTTGTTCCTGAAAACAGAGAACCTCAGTGCCAGTAAGTGCCCATTCCTGCTGTGAGTTTTGAGCAAGACAGAAAGATGAAACAAAAGACTCAATTTACATTTCCAACAGACGCATTTCAGCTGCACTGTTTCAAAGCGCTCTCGGAGTGCGTTCACTTCTCAATATTTTATGCAAATGAAGAAATTAGAGTTGCTTACTTGGTGAGTGAGCCAGCCCAGGGTTCTAAATCTTCACTGCGGAGGAGTGTGTCCCTCACTCTTTTGTTTTTTATGCTGTCATATACACTCAGCGCTGCAGGGAACCTGACAGCAGTGTTCAGTGGCGGTTGAGAGTTTGTGAACTTACTCAGTTGTTATGGCAAACGAGTTGTCAAGAATTGTTCTGTTCTTGTCAAAGTCTCTCTTGAGGTCAACATTCAAGAAGTTTTTCTTTCCTTATTGTTGTCAAGAGAAACTGTCATCTATAGCACTGCAAGAGGATCATACTTTCTTTATTTCTTTTTTATACACTACAGGTAATCAGAAGTATAATTTGAATCAGGTTGATGAGTTAAACTATCTTCACAAGGAGTCTGACTCTGAAACAAGTTCAAGTTAGCTCACTGTTTCGATAAAACCTTAATCAGACTTGCTCTCAGGTAGGATATAGGAGGACAAGTCGGGGCTTTAAAAGATTTTTCTTGGTTGCTGTTACATTGTCTTCCTACCTACCATTCCTCATCACTTAGATAGAATAAATTCTCCAGAGCTTCAGGTTTCTGGTTTAGATTCTGAGCTTGGGTTACTTTCTGTTTGAAGTTTTGCTTGTTCTATCCATGTCCATGTGAGTTTCCTTTAGGCACTGTCCAAAAACATATCAGTAGGTGGATTGGCAACTCTAAATTGCCTCTAATGTCACTGCAATCAATTGGTGTCCCTTCCAGGTTGTATTCCCATCTCTCACCCAGCATTCCTGGGATAGGCTAACTGAGCATGAATGAAAGAATGAATGAATGAATGAAAGAATGAATGAATGAACAGGATTCAATGATGCCAAGAATTCACCTTCCCACAATCGCCTCCATTCATGACTGAGCTTCACAGTTGACCCTTTGCTAACTCTTGTGGCTTAAATTTATTGCATTTTTAAAGCACTAAATTAGAGAGAGAGAAAAAATAAACTTTAGAGTATAACAATGCATTGATCCAAAACTGGGATACCTTGTGTACGTGTTCAGAGATTATTTATCTTCTTGCAGGATGCCACTTAGCACTGAATCATTTCCACTTTAAAGCTGTAGTTTTTATTTATTTTGCTCTGATGTAATGTCTTTAGCCTAGTGAATTCTCTAATTCCTTTAATTGCATACTTTTCAGTTTGGTAGAAAAGGGCATTTTTCCTGAATGTTTTCCCCTTACATTGCCATGCTGAGTGTTTTAACATGAGCGTTTGACTTCAGTTTGAGCTCTGCCCTCACTGCAAGTTTTAAGCAAGCCAAGACTCTCACTGGGACCTTGTTAGCTGCAGTGGGACGTGTGGGGTTAAATCACAGTGACCCTCTGAGCAGCACATTTCTCTGTAACACTTTATAAAACCACTGGGTCAGCCTTACATAACAAAGCACTACCCACACATCCATATGCCTACACATTGTGGCAGAGAAACCTTCAGACCTTGTTGGCAAGACCTAAAGATTTTGATTTGTTATATATCAGTAAGCCAGTTTCTCTGTGCAAGTGTGCTCGACATGAAAGGGAGGTCCAATCAATGCGAAACCCAAAAACAAAGTTTATTCTCACACTAACTTTGTTGCATGAGCACAATTTCAAATCTGGTGTTTTCTTTTAAATGGGCTGTTTGCGTCACTCCTAGACTTACAGAGAGAACTAGCTGTGATATGCAGCGTATTTAATTTATAGTTTCACTGTAGTTATTAATTATTGAATTATATGATGCAAGATGAATAACTGAATAAGAAACTAGAAGTGATTAATTTAAAGAATTCTCCAAACACACAAGCCTAGTTTATTTTATTTTTAATACCTTGCTGAAAATCCTCAGCTTCTGTCCTCTCCAGAGGTGTAGCTGTGATTTCCCACTAGTGTGTGATCAATGGAAATGAAATTACTCACTCCTCTAGCTGGACAGTCAATATTCTGCAAACAGCTCACACTAAATGCCAGGCGTGCATATATGCACTCTAAATCAATTTGTAGCGTGGGAAAGAATGATGGAGCTTGAAGTGGTGCATCAGTTTATCTGAAGGCAATTAGTAGCTTCTTGTTCCTTGTAGAACTTGACCTTTTACTCAGATGTACCTCCAGATTCTGGATTCTGGTCTAAATCCTGACCATTAGCACTGAGCAGTAGATAGATGCTCTCATATTATTGTCTAAACACAGCATCCATCGTGGTGTTTTGACTCAACTTTGTGCAGGAAGTAGCCTTTATCATAATCAATAACCTTAGCACCTGTCACTGGATATCTCATATATATATATATATATATATATATATATATATATATATATATATATACACAAGATATCCAGTATATATGCCACAGTACAGATACTATGTATTTTTAATGCTCATATAAAAGATTTATGAAAAATCTTTAGCTCACCTTTCATCTATTTGTCAGATATATGGCTTGGGATTGTTCTGCGGGCCAGCGGGCCGTCCTACAGGTGTGATTTAATAGCTATTGTTGCATGAGGGGTTATAACTGGAAGCCTGGAGGCTGTCAATTAGGATCTCAATAAAGTGACTGTGTGTGTTGTGCGAAATTGATTCCATTATCCACATGTCCGTGCAGCTCTTGCCATCCATGCATCATTCTTGGGCCCCCGTCCATCTCCTGGCATCGCTCATCCGCACTGATTACGACACCCATCACCATGAAAAATGAGGAATCGATACAGCACTGGTGCTGAAACATTCCATCGGTGCTATGGGTAAACATTTGCAGGCAGGCGCCGTGCCAACGTTCTCTTCGTGTTTTATCAGGCTGAATCATCAGGGCTTATCCAGGTGTGCATTGAGCCCTGGCCTATTTAATGCTGTTAGAATGGTTCTACATTTGATGGATACACTGTATTTTTGTAGCAACCCATCACGATGTTGATTGGAGCTTCTCTGGCTCTTTGTGTTGATGAGGTACTTTGCTTTGAGTACTATCTTTGAAGAGTAGTGTGAATGTGTGAATAGTTGACACGTCTGCGCTGTTAATAGAGCTGATAGTAGCTTGGTGAATTTCCTAAGTGGTGTCTGTCCTATTACTATGATACATACTATGATACATACTATGATACATGCTGTATGAATCAATTAAATATATAACAAACCTTAAAACCAGTAAATCTAGGAAAATATTATTAGATGGCTATAGCTGTCAACGGTAACCTAAGTGACATTTTCTCGATTTGGGAAAGTCATCGCAGCTTCAAAACAGTTAGCCTGCTTACTCAGTCATATCAGATAGAGGATAGAAAGCTTGCCAGAAAGTTCCATATGGTGTCATGTTCAAAAGATGAATAATGTTATGTTCTGCAAATTGCTATTTGTTGTTATAATGTTTGGATGAAAAAATGACTTCTTTTTCCAGAGTAATTGGACAATTGATTTCTCAGCTATTCCTTGGCCAGGTATGTGTTATTCCTTCATTATTTCACTTACAATTAAGCAGATAAAAGTCTAGAGTTGATTTCTAGTGTGGCATTCGCATTAGGAATCTGTTGCTGTTAACTCTCAATATGACAAACCCAAAACAAACCCATCAGAGAGATAGCAAAAACCTTAGGTGTGGCCAAATCAACTATTTGGTACATTCTTAAAAAGAAAGAACTCACTGGTGAGCTCAGGAACACCGAAAGACCTGGAAGAACGCAGAAAACAATTGTGGTAGATGACAGAAGAATTCTTTCCCTGGCAAAGAAAAAAAACCTTCACAACAGTTGGCCAGATCAAGAAAACCCTCCAGGAGGTAGCGCATCTGTGTCAAAGTCAACAATCAAGAGAAGCCTTCACCAGGGTAAATACAGAGGGTTTACCACAAGATGTTAACCTCTGGTGAGCAAAAAAATGACCATGATTAGAGATTAGGATGACTAGATTAAAGTTAGCAAAACTCATTTAAAAAACAGCAAACAGCAACAATATCCTACTGACAGATGAGTCAAACATCAACTTGTATCAGAATGATGGGAAGAGAAGAACATAGAGAAGGGAAGGGACTGCTCATGAGTCATGGGTGTGTATGACTGTCACTGGAACTGGTTCCCTTTTATTTATTGATGTGACTGCTGACAAAAGCAGCAGGATTAATTCTGAAATGTACAGGGCTACGTTACCGGCTCAGATCTTCCAAGATGGACAGTGACCCGAAGGATACATTGAAATCAACCTAAGCCTTTTTTTAAGGCAAAAAAGTGGAAGTCAGTCACCTGAGCTGAATCTAGTTGAGCATGCATTTCACTTGCTTAAGGCAAAACTGAAGGAAAAATGCCCAAGAACAAGCAGGAAGTGAAGACAGCTGCAGTAAAAGCCAGACAGAGCATGGGAAAAAAACAAAACAGTGTCTAGTGATGTCTGTGGGTTCCAGACTTTAGACTTATTGACTGCAAAGGATTTGCAACCAAGTATTAACAATGACAATTTAATTTATGATTACACTAGCTTGTCCAGTTATTTCTGGCCCCCAAAAAGTGAAGTGGGCACATATTAAAAGTGCTGTCATTCCTTCATTCCTACATTCCTACAGTTTGTAGTTTACATCCAAACTGTTCTCCCAGTTTGGATGTAAATACCCTTAAATTAAATGTGAAACTCTGTACTTTGTAAGTTTCAGCTATTTAACTGTCAACTCATGTAAACTGTGGTAGACAGCTAAAATAACAATAATTTTGTCAATGTAAAATATTTAAATATTTATGGACCTGACTGTATATTTGTAACAGAGTTGCTACAGATAACAGATACATCTGTATCTGATTAGTGATCCATATATTTGTATCTGGTTCCATATTTAAACCCCAAGTGGATGTGCTATACCATTGGAAACACAGGAAAACACCTGGGGAATATAGGGGGAAAATAGGGAGAACGCCCCTTTTTTTCTAATAAAAAATAGTGTGCCTCCTATTCAGTATCTGTATTTGGATCCGTTTAAGTATTTATCGCTCATATCTACACACACATATACTCAAACATCTGCTATCTGCTTCACATACCAGGGATGCTAGAGCCAAAGATTTCCCATAATCCAATACTGGTCTGCTCCATTTACTCCATGAAATTGAGTATCCTGAATATAAGCATCTTCTCTCACTTCTCATGTGAAAACATTTATCCATTGATTTTAAAAAAATCCGGGGTTAGGTCTGGTCCATTTTTGGCCTGTTTTTGCTGCCAGCATTGTGAAACCTGATGTACAGATATACAATTTCCAAAAACATACTGGCCAATAAATGAGAACCATCTCTGTTTTGTTTTGTTTTTTTCCTGCAGGATTTCACAGAAACACCAACTGTCCTCTCCCTGCCCTGCTGGGTTCATGTTAAGCCACTCAGCAACAAAGAACAGTTAAATTATATTTATTATATTATGTATCATTATCAAATGATTAATATTATTGCCAGTAGAGATAATATGGAGGGAGATGAGTTGAGGAAATACGCATCTTCAGCTGCTCATTTCAATGCGGTGCAGGTACAAAATTAACATTATTAAAGTAACAGATGGACTTTTCCCCCCCTCTAATGAGGCATTGTGCAGGAAAATATGTCTGATTGATTAATGTCATATTTCAACCTTCAGGGTTGGGCTGATTAAAGGATGGTAGCAGCACATCTGTGTTTGGAATACCAAGCAGGCTTATTCAATTCATTTCCAAGTGATGGCTATTTTCCTTCGGAAACTGATTACGTACATAATAGAATGTATAGAACTGACACCATTATGTTCAATGGTCTCATTTACACAAGTAACAGCATTGTTTATGATAGAATATGACACGTTATTAATCTCTGGAGGGTAATTAGGGGTGCAAAACAGTGGAAATAACTTGTATTGCACTTATGTTAATTGCATCATGATGCATCTACTGCATGTGCCAGATGAAAAAAAAAGCTATAATGTCAACAAAGTGGATTTTCCACCAGGATGGATACAGTGTTAATAAAGAGCCCTATAGCTGAGGATAACTGGGGTCTCTGAGTCCTTCCTTGAGTTCTTTGGCATACTCCAGCCTTCTGATGTTATATGAGCTTCAACACTTACATACAGTTGGGACGCTGTGTAAAATGTAAATAAAAACAGAATGCAATGATTTGCAAATCTCAAACCCATATGTTATTCACAATAGAACATAGAAAACATATCAAATGTTTAAACTGAGGAAATGTAGAGGAAATTTCAAGGAAAAAATTAGGTAATTTTGAATTTGATGGCCACAACACGGTCTCAAAAAAGTTGGGACGGGGCAACAAAAGTCTGGAAAAGGAAGTGTTACTAAAAAGAAACAGCTGGAGGAACATTTTGCCACTAATTAGGTTAATTGGCAACAGGTCAGTGACATGATTAGGTATAAAAAGAGTATCTTAGAGAGGCAGAGTCTCTCAGAAGTAAAGATGGACAGAGGTTCACCAATTTGCGAAAAACTGCATCTACAAATTGTGGAACAATTTCAAAATAATGTTGCTCAACGTAAAATTGCGAAGACTATGAATATCTCATCATCTACAGTACATAATATCAAAATATTCTGAGAATCTGGAGAAATCTCTGTGCGCAAGGGACAAGGGCGAAAATCAATATCGCATGCCTGTGATCTTCATGCTCTCAGGTGGCAATGCATTAAAATCAGGCATGATTCTGTAATGGAAATCACTGCATGAGCTCAGAATCACCTCCAGAACTCATTGTCTGTGAACACAGTTCGCCGTGCCATCCACAAATGCAGGTTAAAACGCTATCATGCAAAGAAGAAATCATATGTGAACATGATCCAGAAACGCCACCATCTTCTCTGGGCCAAAGCTCATTTAAAATGGACTGAGGCAAAGTGGAAAACTGTTCTGTGGGCAGACGAATCGAAATTTAAACATTTGATATGTTTTCTGTGTTAAGGGTTTATGAGAATTGCAAATCATTGCATTCTGTTTTTATTTACATTTTACACAGCATCCCAACTTTTTTGGAATTGGGGTTGTATGTTGGTTGGGTCACCATCCTCATTTTCCTCTGGCTCTATCTGAATATTACACAAGTAAACTCCAAGATAAGACATAGAATCTCCACCTCTCCATCTTAATTTCTAAAACTTCTTCTTAATCAGCTTCCTATTCTCTGTCTTTGTGCTGAATCTTCTGAGTGCTTATGGAACCAGTAACATCCAATGTCATAGATGAGGGCTACCAGGGCTGCTGAATCTTTTCAGGGGAAAGAGCCAATAATGTATGCTCAAAAGTTGCTAGTAGTTGCCAAATGATGTCATCAACTGCATATTCATTGAATTGTCTTGATCATTTGGATATCAAGAATGATACATGATACTGTTGTGGTCAGTGATTGGCCATTGGTAACACTGATGGTTAGTGATTGGTTTTTGGGAACACTGGTGTAACGAATTAAAAGATGTTTAAAACGTTGAAATATATTCTCCACCAATTTATGTAACGAATTAGCTCAAATGGCATGAAATATATTTATATATCTAATCAAAGCGTGTTATGACCAGTTATAAATATACATCAGCCATGAAAGGGGATAAATGTATGTGCACATATACATATAGATAATTAACTACAACGGATTATAATTAATTATGACTATACATGGGGTCTAGATCAGCTTGTAGAATTAGCTAGTCTAATTCTACTAGTCTAGTTTTAGAATTATAAACTCTAAAGAGGGAGGTTATCCTTCTGGCCAGGAAGGATTCTCCGTTTTGTTATTAAAGTAAAGCATGTAGCGAGGTCGCAGTATTAAAGTAACTTAACCACGTGAGCAAAACAGAGAAAATCAAGCATGGTGATAATAGATTTTAATAAGTGAAGCGTAACTACGGATACACACAACTAACTCTAAGCAAAACAATACATATGTACATCTATATACAAGAAAAGAGAAATTATAGAAAGAGAGTAATGAAATAAAAAGAGTAGCAGACAAAAACACAACGGTTAGCCTTTCTCAAACCAGCAACGAATCAGAATCTCCTGAAAACAGGGGTACAACTTAATGCATCTATAGATCAATTAAACTATACTTGCATGGTTTAGGTGTTGCAAGAGGCGTTCGAAAATCGAGCAAGCTCGAGCCGGAGTCCGCGGGTTCCTGGTGCTGTTTGGCAGTTGCATCTTTGTCCCAGAGGGAGAGTGGCTGTAGCTGGAAAACCGAAGGCAAGTGTGCCGGAAACAGAAGAGACCGAAACAGAAGAGAAACTTTAGAGCAATGCGTGTTGTTGTTTTTAAAGACAATGCCAACGCACACGCCTCTCTGGGCTATTGACCAATCAGGAAGCTGGATTTATTGGCAGGATGAACTCTCTTTGTCTGGTCTCAGACCTGAATTTGCATGTCCTGGGAGGAGCCGGTTTACTGTATTATATGTGGGATTAAGAAAAAGCATGAAATAAAGGTATCCCATCATAATATGATATGCATAATCAGAGTATCACGAGACGATTAATTAGATACCAAATTCGATGTACATGTACACAATACATGCAAACACGAATACATCAAACTATTTGGGCATCGAATAATTACACATTACATTCAAGAGAGATTTTTCCATTGTGTGTGTAAGGTAAGCTTGTGTGTGTCCGTGCGTGCGCATGTGTATTGGCATTCCGGGTGTCCCAACTGGGGGTGCCTGGGGAAGGCCCCCCCGTTGGTGCCTGGAGAGTCTCAGAGACCTTTGAAGTCCCCAGGGGGGGGGTTTGCTCTTAGACAGGCTGGAGCCAAAATGGTCATTAAACAGATATGGATTTAAAGCTCAAAGAAAAAGAAACTTCTTTGCTAAGTCCAGGTTGATTCAGAATCAGTTTGATACCGTCAGACGTTACACTGGTGATCAGTCATTGGGAACTGTTGTGGTCGGTGATTGGTCATTGGGAACACTGGTGGTCAGTGATTGGTCTTTGGGAAAATAGGGTTGAGCGAGTGCATCACTGCAATTCACTAATTAGACTAGACAGGGTAAGTCTACAAAACTCTGTAAAAACACCCTTTCTCTGTGAATGGCCTTATGGGAAATAATTTACGTAAATGCATGTGATTGGCCACAACAAGCCGGATCTGCTACAGAAGGTTCTGTGGTTCATGCTTCGATCCGTTGAAATGCTTTCCTGGGTCCACATCCGCCAACTGACGACCCTTGTTATAGATAAAGCCTGGCTCTGGATTCTCGCTCTGTGTCAAGAACTATTTTATAGAAAATTCAATAGAAACATGTAGAAGCATTCCCGGTTTGCTAATTAACTATGAACATTCTGCTACAGAAGCCACTGTCAATGAACAATCATTAACAGAATTACTGCTGTTTATTAATTTTTCTTTGTTTTTTTTACCCTGATCTACATCTACTCCATCTGTAGCATAGTATGTGTAATTACAACAGAAAAGAATTTCAACACGTGTCCCAATACTGAGAAAAGAATGAAAAACACTTTTAGTTAAAACTTACAATGGAATCCTAAGGGCATTTGTTGGTGCAGTCAATAAATGCTTATGCAAAATACATTTTTGTAGAGTGCTCGCACAAATTTTTCAAAGGTATTTGTAAATTAAGCTCTAATTCTTTAGAATTTATCCTTTAAGAGATGAGACTGCTTTTTCAGAGGATATGTTTAACAAATATAAACACAGACATGCCTCAGTTTTTGATGGTCTGTGGATGGATGCCATAAAATGATAGAGAGAGCTGGATAAGAGTAAATAAGAACAGCTTTGTCTCAGCTAAACCCAGGGGTTCCCAAATTAAGGGTTGCGACTTGATTTACAAATGAGGTCGTGAGAGAAACTCACAATCTCCTCTTGTTTTATTTATTCATTTAAAAAATTAATATTATGACTCTCAAACTCTAAAGAGATATTATGTGTGCTACTGTTAAATTGAGTGTACGTGCTATTTTAGTCTTTTTCGCTATCCTGACACGCTGCACAAGTGTATGAGTTCAGCAATAAAAATGGAAATCTACCTCTGTTAGTTCCTCAAAAACATTGAGTGACTCTGACTCAATGGAACAACAGAAGTCAAGGAAATGAACTTGAAAACATGAAATATTTACTGAATATAGGTTTATAAGTATGCTGGTAAATAGCAAGGAGAAAAGAAAATGCCTCATACTGTGGCAGAGTTTTGGTACACTGCAAAAACAGAGCACCTAGATATTTCTTTGCTTGCAGTGAAAATGATGTTCACCTTTTGCAAGCTCCAATTTGTGTGAAGCTGGATTCAGAGATCCTGCCTACCCATTTAATCCAAGTATCGTTCAAAGCTGAATGTGACAGCGGAAATGAGATGCGCCCTTTCAAACACACCTCCTGACTTTGAAAATCTGTGTCAAGAAATGCAAGCTCACCCTTTCCATGAAACTGGTAAATCAGTGCAAGGAAAATGTCTTTAGTTTTTAGTCATTAATATGTTACACATATAAAATATGTAAATGTTATAGTAGTCCTAGAACGTAAATTTAGGATAAAAAAACAAAAACAAAATTTCCCATTTTGGGTTATTTGGCCAAAATGTTTGAGAACCCCTGGCCTAAGCCTTTTACAGTAATTATAGTTTTGAACCCTAAAGGGTTCTTGGTTCATTTTTCTGATGGAACACTTCTATGTAGAACCCTACAACAGGGGGTTTCCCGTTTAGATAAGAATTTGGGAAAAGGTGAATTTTTCCAATTTTTAACTGTCCAATTTCAGTGAGCCTGTGCCAGTTGTAGCTGTTATTGGCTGATGAGTGGAAGTCAATGTGGTCTTTTGCTGTTATCAAGCTTCAACATGTTGTGTGTTCTGGAATGCTTTTCTGCTCACCGCAAACGTAAAGCATGCTTATTTGACTTACCACAACCTTTCTGTGAGCTTGAACCATTCTCTTCTGACCTAATTCATCAACAAGCTATTTCTGGCCACAGAACTGCCGCTCACTGGAGGTTATTTACACATTCTAAACCCAAGAGACCGTTGTGTGTGTGAAAATCCCAGAAGATCAGCAGTTTCTCAAATCAGTCAGTCTGGCACCAACACCCATGCCACTGTCACTGAGAACACAATTTTCCCCAATTCTGATATTTGATGATACATGATTTTATGTATAGTGTTGCTGCCTTATGACTGGCTGATTGGATAATAGAATGAATGGGAAGGGGTACAAGTGTTCCTATTAAAAAGTAGCTGGTGTGTGTATGTCAGTAAAGTATCTCTGGTGTAAAAGTGAAGGAGTGTGTGAATGTAAGTGTCCCATCTAGGGTGCATTCCTGCCTTGTGTCCAGTGTTACTGGTATTGGCTCTTGATTCATCATGACCCTGACCAGGACAAAGCACTTACTGAAGATCAAATAATGGATGAATGAATGAATATTGTGTAAAATTTGGCCCATGTGTGCCATGTCTGATGTATACTTCAAAAAAGTAGTGAAGCTGTTCTACTGATGTGTTTTTTTCAGGTGCCCAAGCATTACTGTGCATAGGGAAAAAGCAACCAGGAGAGAGAAACATTGTCTTACTGACTCCTTCCCCTGGCCTATGGCTTGAACAGACCGTACTTTAAGATGAGCTGCTTTTTCTGCTAATGTGAAGGGTCAGTCTATTCCTCTGTAGTAGGTTGATAGACATAGCTCGCTCTCTCGCTCTCGCTCTCTCTCGCTCTCTCTCTCTCTCTCTCTCTCTCTCTCTCTCTCTCTCTCTCTCTCTCTCTCTCTCTCACACACACACACACACACACCCATTGCTGATCCAAATGCATGATTACGGGGTTCCATCTCCACAGGTCAGGGCTGCACTATGAGCCAGGGGAGAGCAAAGGCAGGGAAAAATGTAATTTTGTCGAAGTGGAGATGAGCTACTGACCACCTCGCTGTCTTGACCTTGGGCCAGCATGCTGGCGATTTCTTTGGTACCAGCAGAGACGAGATGAGCAGAATTGCTATTGCTGCCTCCATTTCTTTAGCTCGGTTTAACATCACAAGCTGTCATTTTTAACATAGACACAATGCATGGTAGTGCAAAATAAATAGGATGTTCCGCAGAGATGTACAGTAAGCACAGATACAAATCTGTAGCCAGTGTTACCCAAGAGACAGCATCCGTTTGACTACTAACAAACTGTTGCTAATTTGTGTATTGACAGACTAGTGGCACTCACATATACACACACACACATACAAAAGCAGTGTGATTGTAGCTGGAGTGCTTTAACAGTTCATATCTTCACATGTCTCTTTTAATCCAACAAGAGGTAATCGTGTTGTGGGGGAGGAAATTGCTTTTGCTTTGCAACCCTGATGGATTGGATAATATGGGGAGTGCGTTCTCCTTGACAGACCTTTTGATCCTTATGAAGTTCAGTTGTCATCCAACATCACAGAGAAACTAGAAAAAGGAACTACAAGCAGTGACTGCCCAGAAACTTGGTGGTTATTATTGTGGGAAACAGTAGAACAGAGAACAAATCAAAGTCACCAAATCTAGTTGGTTACTAACGACTACACTTCAATCACATCTTGATTGCTTCATTTTAAATCCATTGTGGTGGTGTACAGAGGCAAAATTATACAAATTGTGTCACTGACCAAATACTTATGGACCTGACTGTAATGTACAGTGCTCATTTACTTGCACTCAGACTCATTAAAAAAATGCTCTGATCAATATGCAATACTAGATAATGTGACGTGACGTAAGACAAGTGTATGCTGTCACCCTAAAGGCATATTTCATGATTAATGATGCCAATCAAAACAAAGCAGACTGCAAACTGAAAATATAAAAAGGAAGAAAAAACGTTTTCCTACAAAACATGATAAAACATCTTAAACAAAAATTCAACATGAGGAGTTTTTGCTAGCAGCACACAGCAGCAACCGATGCTGTAGCAAACGCTCATTAGGCAAGAACAAAAAAAACAACAACACCAAAAAAAAAAAAAAACACAGACGTACTTGACGTACAGAAGAGCTCTCTCACACTGAAACAAAACCTGCTCTTCTCAATTGCAGCCCATTCGGTCCAAGCTAAGTAATTTAGCTAGTGTGGCTAATGCACTTCATTTAAAATCAACTTGTTAGCGTTATAAAGAAGAAACCCAGTAGCCTACATGCATGAACACACACGTGTGGACTTGTGGCCTCTATATAAACCAGAAATATAAATAAACATAATGTCCGATAATATTATCGATTAATGCTAAGTATGATTCTAAGTAGGGTTCTTTGGTGAGTACCAAAGAACTTGTGCTCATACTGAGGGGAAAAAAAATGGTATCAACGCATCCATTGTTCAGACATTTTACATTTACAATAAAAACTGATAATATTATACAGCTATAAATTTTCATTTTACAAGAACAAAATGATATATTTTTTATATCATTTTACAATTTTCATATTACAAGAACAAATATATCATTTTGTTCTTGTAAAATGATATATTTGTTCAAATCAATCTTCATATCCCCAGTTTGTTACTATATGAAAAGTTACTATATGAGAAAAAATTGGGGTCTCTCTTGAGACTGTCAACATTTTGTATTAGTCCTGGCTTGCTGGTGTGTGTGTTTGAACTGATGCATAATGCATACGCTCCCTTCTGTGCACATATTTTACTGGATCGTAATCTATTACCGGCCCTTCCTCATTCCTCCAGAAATTCTCTACTCTGCTTGTATCAGATTATAAGCTTTCTCATTCTAACTCTCTGATCTCTCCACTGCACTCTGCACTTTAAGCACCAGTGAATTTGCTCCAAAATACGAGACGAACGGCATCGAGCAAGCCTCAAGGAGGGATGATTGCTCCCTGTCCGGCTTATTCAATGAACTTTCAGTTAGGAGCCGTGAGTAGGCCTTTTGCTCCTTACATCCTGCTGCTTTCACGACTTGCTCCCTAGTGGCTTCACCACCCATAACTGTGTGCAGGGTAAATATGGCTGCGTTTCTAGTTGACTGCCTGTCTGTCCACTCGTTTCGCTTTTAAAGCCTCAATTCCCACAGCAGGCTTACTTTCTACCTGTTTCCTCTTTCTCCCTACCTCTCATACGGTAAAGGTTTCCACAGACTACTCAGCTGTTTTTTTTTTCTCTTTCCCTGCAGGTGCTCTGTCCACTTACAGCCATATGACTAAAGCAAGTGAGCAAAAGAAGTATACAACATTATAGCTGTCACTAATAGGAGTGTTATGGTGTGAAATGTTCATTATGTACCATTTCAGAAACATATTCACATATTTTCCATAATATCTCTAACAAAAAATGTCAGTATTTATCATGTTGTCTTAAAAAACTGAAAGATTGTGGCTGTGAGGAAAACAGAGGTTGCTGTAGATTGAGTTAGGACAGAAATATTGAAATGTTTTCTCTGTGAAGTCCACTTCCCAGTTTTTGAAGAGGTTTTTGAACACAAAACATTTTCCTAGACAGAAAGCAAGAGCGCTGAATCTGTGCGTTTTTCACAAGCATGGGCCAAAACATTACTAGTGTGAGATGGGGGAAGGGAGCGAGGCTTCCAGAGGGTGTCATTTCATACTGGATAGTTTAAAATACTTACACGAATGTTTATTGGCTCATTTGCTGATTTATTATGAAAAAAGACAGCTCTCTTGGCATATTTTGTCCCAGCGTAATTCAGTGTTAAAATGCGGAGCTCCTGTACACAATGCATAAAGGTTGGCAGGTCTGATACAGTATTTTGAATATTTATTTACACCCAAATTTTTTACGTGCTTGACAAGAGGGACATGCCACAGATTGCATACCTCCAACATAGGCGGAGTACAGAATGAGGGGTTTGCAAAATTCTGAGAACCACAAAAGACAAAAGAGAGCCACTGGAAAAAGGAACTTAATCAGGTAAAAACAATAATAATAATAATAATAATAATAATAATAATAATAATAATAATAATAATAATAATGGGTCAGGGGGGCACGGTGGCTTAGTGCTAATCAGGTTTGCCTCGCCTCGCCCTGTGTGTGCAGGGTTTGCATGTTGTCCCCGTGCTTCAGGGGCTTCCTCCCCCAGACATGCATTGTAGGCTGACTGGTATTTCCAAATTGTCCATTGTGTTTGAATGGGTGTGTGAGTGTGTGTATGATTGTGCGCTGCGATGGGATGGCACCCTGTCCAGGGTGTCCCGTGCCTTGTGCCCCGAGTCCCCTGGGATAGGCTCCAGGCTCCCCACGACCCTGTGTAGGATAAGCGGTACAGAAAATGGAGGGATGGATGGAATGGTGAGGTGACCACCCGATCATACACTGAGTATCCAAGAAACCGTGACACTGTAATAACCCTTCTCACTACTCACTGTGCTTTCCTAAAACCTTCCCGTACTGGCAGTGAATCTTTGCAGGAGTGGGATTTCACAGAAAGTCATCGGTTATCATTTTTCGCAGTGAGCCAATAGCTCCCATTTTAATTAACCACTAGGATGGCAAGTCTGGCTGCCGCAGGAAACTAAGAGGTGTAAATGAAGTAAACAGAATTGTATCATGAAGCAGACGTGCCCTGTTTCATCTCTTGGGATCTCCAAGAATCTATTATAGGTTCACAGTGAGATACAGAGAGAAAGAATGACAGAGAATAAAAAAAAACACAGAAACTGCTCCCCTGTCACACTCATCTCTGTTCACTTTGGACTCTGTAAGTGATTGCCACAAAACACTGTTTGTATTTTTGTACATGTTGGTTGATACCTGAGGGCACAACCTTTAAATCTGCCTGGCTCATGGCTGGGTAAAGGCAGTGCCTGTGTTCTGATGTAACTTGCCTCACTTGCTGTGGCAGCAGCAAATGCGCAGACAGGGGGTGGGTGCTATATTTAACTGTGGATGGGGAGATAACTGTTTATTGCACTCCAGTGTGAAGTCTCTTCATGTGTCTGCAGACAGCTATAATTGGACCTCAGCTTGTTCTCCATTTTGTGTCATTCATGTTTAACCTGCTTCATTTATACTCATTTATTTATTCATTTGAGTAGATATTGAGAAGTGACTGGTTTAATTGAGGTAACATACTGGCTGTGTGTTCTCTGCTCTCTCTTTATGCACTGAAATCTGAGTTCTTATATATTGCAAGAAGGCCTGGGGCATGTTGGCGTTCAAACTCATCCTAAAGGTTTTCAGTGGAGTTGAAATCAGGGCTCAGGCCACTCTTTTACATCAACCTTGGCAAACCAAGTCTTTATGGACCTCGCTTTGTGCACAGGGGCATTGTCATGATGAAACAGGTTTGGGCGTTTTAATTCCAGTGAAGGGAAATTGAATTGCTACAGCATACAAAGGCATCCTATACAATTGTGTGCTTAAATCTTTGTGGAAACATGTGGGTGTGATGGTCAAGTATGCACATACTTTTGTCCATTTAGTGCGAGAATGCTCCTGTAATGTAAATTCTTGCGTGATATAAATGTTAGCTACTTGGAATGTACAATTTACACTCACTGAGCACTTTATTAGGAGCACTATACTAATACTGGGTAGGGCCTCCCTTTGCTCTCAAAACAACCTCAATACTTCACATGTGATTGCATCACACAATTCCTGCAGATTTTTCAGGTGCACTTTAATGCTGCGAGTCTCTCGTTCTACCACATCCCAAAGGTGTCCTATTGGATTTAGATCCAGTGACTGGGAAGGCCACTGAAGAACACTGAACTCATTGTCATGTTCATGAAACCAGTTTGAAACAACTTTGCTTTGTGACATTATCATGCTGGAAGTAGCCATTAGAAGATGGGTAAAACTTCTTATGTACATTTTACATTGGGTGAAGTGTTTCCAGTTCTGCTTTTTAAGCTACAGATTCAGTCATGCCTTCAATCTGTCTTACTGCATCCATCATCCCTGATCACTGAAAATTGCAGCAGTGTGTAGTTCTCTAATAATCTATTTTCTCTATGAGTGTCTGTAAAATAGCAATTCACACAGAATATTTAATGGTTTCAGAATAGATGGCCACTCTGTGCATTTAAATAGCTGACCCTCCAGCAGTATAGCACAAATGACGAAGTGCAAATGGAGACTTTAAAGCATTCCTGTTGGGTTTTGTACAGTACTGCAGGAGGCTCCATCATAGTAATTGTTAAATGTGATGGCAATAGATTTACATTTGTTGGACTGAAATGGACATTGTAAGTGAAGATGGAGAGCTTTGAGCAATTTGAGTTTCATTATTATGCATTTTCTGCAATCTTTATCAGGATCTATAGCCATAGACGTGCTTACCAAAGGTAAGTCCCTAATGAAAATCCAAGTATACAGGTAAAAATCTTAAAATGTTAGTGATGGTACAAATGAGCAAGACAATATTGAGCGTTTTGATCTCTAAGCAAAGTTTTTTAAACAGTTCTTAGTGCATGCTCTCTGCATTATCCGGTACTGAGATAGGTTACTTGTGGGCTTTTTTTTTTTTTAATGCAATGACTTGTGTCTTATTCCTGCATATAAATGAAAAATCAATTTCAAATAAAGAATATAGTCCCATCATATGCATATTACTCCAGAAAATAAAAGACAGACTAATAAAATCTCCACATTTTTGTTTTCTGGCAAGGTATCATGTGGGAAAACATTTGAGTGAGATTAAGAATTATGCTATTTCTTTTGGTCTGAAAACCAACAAAACTGGTAATTAAATCTATACTGTATGTGGAAAAAGAGGCCGCTCAGTTATTGGGCAGTATTATCCCATCATGGTGAAGTGCAATTTGAGCAAACTCAATCTTAATTTAAGAACATGACACCAATGCTTTATTTTCTGAAGAAGGCACATCGTAGTACCATCTGGAACTGCCTCTGCGTCGGCTGCTGATATTTATAAATTGGAATGGATGTAGAATGTTAATTATTCTTAGATAATGATGGTCACACTCTCCTGCAACATGGCATTACATAAGTAAGAATTTACCCTGCTTTTTCCAATTAATTTCCATGTTTGTTTGTTCTTTTAAATAAAACACATTGAAAGGGTGAACTTAATGAAGCAATGGTATACATTGACAAAAAAAAAAAAATTAACTTTTGGGCAGAAAGATCCCCAACGTAGCCTACAATCAACATATCAGGCCTTACAATGCATCTATTTTTGGAAGCAATCTGGACAGCAGTTACTTATTGACACTAGGCAAAGTCTATTAATAAAATTATTGACTCTATAAATCATCACAAAATGAACTTAAGGAAAATATCACCAATGTTCAACAGTAAACATTTTGTTTTCCGTTGAGCTGCTCCAATACTGCTAGGTTAGGTTTTGAAATTTGATTCAGCTTGGAGAAATTGATTTATATTACTCAAACGGTTTGAATAGATCAGACATTAACAAAGTGTGTGTGTGTGGGGGGGGGGGGGGGGAATACAACATATCACTAACACAAACTACTGCTTAAAATTGTTGCAGAGACCAGCAGGACCTTTTAAGTTGTAGCAAGAAAACAAAGGGCTTAAATAGGTAAGGGTGAACGAGCAACATGTGGAACTGATTACAAGAGGGCCTGAGTATTAACAAGACCAGGAAACGATGACCAAATATGGAAAGTGAACCATCAAGAAGGTTGAAAACACCTGTGGGTAGTCATACAATATGGATAGCCATAGGTATAAAAACTAGGTTGGATTAAACACTAAAATAATCAGATTTTTTTTTTGTAATGTTATTCATTGTATTATGCAGCGATAAGCACAACTCCAAATCCCAATGCTTGGGAATGCCAGGGATGCTTGTCACTGCAGTGACTTGAGAAATTCACCATATTATTTGTAATTGAAAGGGACACATTAAAGCAAACTATTTGCTACTAAATTCTACAATTTACTATTCTAAGTTAGCTTTTTGAACAAATACATTGTATTAGCAAGCTTTTTAGACTTTACATCTATCTCTCCTTTTCTCTCAGGATCAATCCCATCCACTATCACAGTTATTTTTCTTTGTACCTGCTCACGATATTTTCTATTCAACTTAATTAGATCTGAATCCAAAAAAATAGTCATTTGAACCATAATGACCCTGACCGGAATAAAGCGAATAATGAATGAGTAAAGCCCACTATACACCAGATGTGTTAAGAGAGGGGAAAAATATAAACTCTGCAAGCTTGCTTAGATAACCTTTCGATATGAATTGAGTTGTGTGGGAGTGAGCAGCTTTTCCTGCTCACATAAGCTTCTCACCATCAACTCCAAAGCCTTGACACTTTCTATAACTACTTTAATTCCCCTGCTAGATGTGTAACAGGGTTGAATGAAAGCCTGAAGAAAATATAAGCTATATAGTGAGTTAAGCTGGTGGTACTGTTGCCATAGTTGTACAAGTCAATCTTCGTTTTCGATACTCCACTTTCGTGGCATGTTTGTGGCTGCCATGTTTCCGCTATAAAAGCACGCAACACCCGATTGGTGACGCTTGCTCGCTGTCATTGGCTATTGCAGGTATCCCGCCTGATATTTATGATTTGGTATCGGGGAGGCTCCGACTTGATCCAGAGCAGTAAAATAATTGTAATGACACCACACAACTGAGGATTTTTTGGACAAAAAATTCGGTCGCGACAAGCCTCGAATCGGGCCACGTCCCCCCGATCATTGGGGAGGGTGCAAATCAGGCTTAAAATCTTCAAGTGTGTGGCCAGCCTAAAGTATTCTGTTTAACATTATCTTCTCAATATAAACATTAGATACAAACAAACTGCTCAGGCAGTAAATATGGTGGCTCAATCCCACAATGCAGCTTAACATGACGTTGATTTTTAAACCCAGTTCAGGCACTGTGTGTATTCACCCTTAGTTTCATCTCAGTAAACAATGTCCTAACAGGCATGTGAATGGCGGAGGTGATAGGACTGTCCAAGGGTAAAGCTTCCCAAGTCTCATTACTCAGAGGTGCAGAGGTCAGTGTTAATGAATAATTCACCAGCATGTCCTCCACCTACTCTGGGGTCATGTGAATGACATCACTCAGGGAGAGTGTAAAAGGTGCGAGGACGAAAGAGTGCAGGCTTGGTTCGCTCTCTCTCTTCCTCCCTCCCTCTCTCTCTCTCTCTCTCTCTCTCTCTCTCTCTCTCTCTCTCTCTCTCTCTCCAGCAGGACGTGATTAGATTAATTAGAGCTGTGAGAGAAGAGCAATGTGTGACACAGCAGGCCATGGAGCGAAGATGAGGCATTTCTTTCACTCCACCATCGATCTGCTCTCTACTTACTGTCACCCCGCTCTTCTCTCTCTCTCACTCTCTCTCCAACACACACTCTTTCTTTCTAGACAGCATGATCCATTCACTGGAACTGATTGAATCCTTTTAGACAGATGTTACTTATACACCTGTGCAGTGGCTCCTTCCATCTGTAAATCTTTTACACTTTTCCCCTCATTCCTGCTCCTCATTTTTGTACTCTCTCTCTCTCTTTCTCTCTCTCTCTCTCTCATACTTTCTCTGTCTCCTTTTTGTCTGAACACTATCACTGGACTATTAATTCTCTTTTTTTCTCATATCTGGTCGTACACAAAAAGGTCATATTTCAGAGACAATCCTTTTTTTGCAGCAATAAAACTAGCAGCACAAACCTTACTGACAAAGATTATTTGCTCTGGTGGTCAGCTGATAGCTTGTCAGCTGTTCATGATTGGGACAAGAAAACTAAAAAAAAGTCATTACTTGGACTTCGGTGCAGATATGTGGTTAATGACTGTTGAACAGTGATTTAAGCACATACACAATAAAAAAAATCTGTTCTCATTATGGCTATATGTCTTATCTCAGGCCATATAATAAAAAGTGGCCAGTGTTACAAATATTTGCTGTCATTGGTGGTGTGCGTACTTAAGTCTACATGGCTGCTATACCAATGTAAGCCATAGGGGCAGTATAACACAATGTGATGCAATATCAGCAGTTTACAAACTATAGCTTGTGTCTTGAATGCATGTATACCATGCAACTACATGCATTTTTATTTAATATTCCTGCAATTGTGTCTGGTTAAAAAAAGACTCTCATATAGGAACCCATCTAATACTTCCATGAAACAGTCCACTGGATCTTCTAGGTGACTCATTCATCTTCAGAAAGCACTTTATCTTAGAGCCATGGTGGATCTGAAACCTATCCCAGGAACACTGGGTAAGGAATACACCCTGGATGGGACACCAGTCTATCACAGGCCACCATGCACACAAATTCACACCTAGGGTCAGTTTAGCATAGTCAAACCAACCTCTAGCATGTTTTGGGGAGGTGGGAGGAAACCAGAGAACCCACAAGAAATCCATGCGGACATGGTCAGAACATGCAGAAGTATGCACAAACAGTACCCCAAGGTCAAACGAGGGCCTGGAAACTGTAAGGTAGCAACACTACCCACTGCACCACCATGCCTCTCTCCCCTAAATTACACTATATGGCAAAGGTTTGTGCACAACTAACCACACCCAAATGTGCTTTTTGAACATCTCATTCCAGATATAGTCCCTATAGCATGTTTTGGGGAGGTGGGAGGAAACCAGAGAACCCACAAGAAATCCATGTGGACATGGTCAGAACATGCAGAAGTATGCACAAACAGTACCCCAAGGTCAAACGAGGGCCTGGAAACTGTAAGGTAGCAACACTACCCACTGCACCACCATGCCTCTCTCCCCTAAATTACACTATATGGCAAAGGTTTGTGGACAACTAACGACACCCAAATGTGCTTTTTGAACATCTCATTCCAGATATAGTCCCCCCTTTGCTGTTACAATAACCTTCACTCTTTTGAGAAGGCTTCCTACTACATCTTGGAACATGGCAGTGGGGATTCGCCCTTTCAACCGCAAGAGCATTAATGAGGTCAGGCTCTGATGTTGGGCGAGGATGCCTGGGGTACAGTTGGCATTCCAGTTCATCCCAAAGGTGTTTGGTGGGGTTGAGGTCAGGGCTCTGTGCAGGCCACTTGAGTTCTTCCACTCCAACCTTGGCAAACCATGTCTTCATTGACCTTGCTTTGTGCACATAGGCAGTCTGACCTTTAAGTATTAGCCATAGTACTGTCATTGTCATTAGTCATTACTGTCATCTGAGGCATGGTTTAAGACAACACGCATGCTAGAAGAGTAGCTGGTATTGCTTACATTTAACAGCCGATTCCATACCAACTCCTGTCAGTCAGGGTTTTTTCAACCATTATACAGGTGCATCTCAATAAATTAGAATGTCGTGGAAAAGTTCATTTATTTCAGTAATTCAACTCAAATTATGAAACTCGTGTATTAAATAAATTCAATGCACACAGACTGAAGTAGTTTAAGTCTTTGGTTCTTTTAATTGTGATGATTTTGGCTCACATTTAACAAAAACCCACCAATTCACTATCTCAACAAATTAGAATATGGTGACATGCCAATCAGCTAATCAACTCAAAACACCTGCAAAGGTTTCCTGAGCCTTCAAAATGGTCTCTCAGTTTGGTTCACTAGGTAAGCCACAAACATTCATTGCCAAAGAAGCTGGCTGTTCACATAGTGCTGTATCCAAGCATGTTAACAGAAAGTTGAGTGGAAGGAAAAAGTGTGGAAGAAAAAGATGCACAACCAACCGAGAGAAACCGCAGCCTTATGAGGATTGTCAAGCAAAATCGATTCAAGAATTTGAGTGAACTTCACAAGGAATGGACTGAGGCTGGGGTCAAGGCATCAAGAGCCACCACACACAGACGTGTCAAGGAATTTGGCTACAGTTGTCGTATTCCTCTTTTTAAGCCACTCCTGAACCACAGACAACGTCAGAGGCGTCTTACCTGGGCTAAGGAGCAGAAGAACTGGACTGTTGCCCAGTGGTCCAAAGTCCTCTTTTCAGATGAGAGCAAGTTTTGTATTTCATTTGGAAACCAAGGTCCTAGAGTCTGGAGGAAGGGTGGAGAAGCTCATAGCCCAAGTTGCTTGAAGTCCAGTGTTCAGTTTCCACAGTCTGTGATGATTTGGGGTGCAATGTCATCTGCTGGTGTTGGTCCATTGTGTTTTTTGAAAAGCAAAGTCACTGCATCCATTTACCAAGAAACTTTGGAGCACTTCATGCTTCCTTCTGCTGACCAGCTTTTTGAAGATGCTGATTTCATTTTCCAGCAGGATTTGGCACCTGCCCACACTGCCAAAAGCACCAAAAGTTGGTTAAATGACCATGGTGTTGGTGTGCTTGACTGGCCAGCAAACTCACCAGACCTGAACCCCATAGAAAATCTATGGGGTATTGTCAAGAGGAAAATGAGAAACAGGAGACCAAAAAATGCAGATGAGCTGAAGGCCACTGTCAAAGAAACCTGGGCTTCCATACCACCGTGCCACAAACTGATCACCTCCATGCCGCGCTGAATTGAGGCAGTAATTAAAGCAAAAGGAGCCCCTACCAAGTACATGTACAGTAAATGAACATACTTTCCAGAAGGCCAACAATTCACTAAAAATGTTTTTTCTATTGGTCTTATGAAATATTCTAATTCGTTGAGATAGTGAATTGGTGGGTTTTTGTTAAATGTGAGCCAAAATCATCACAATTAAAAGAACCAAAGACTTAAACTACTTCAATCTGTGGCATTGAATTTATTTAATACACGAGTTTCATAACTTGAGTTGAATTACTGAAATAAATTAACTTTTCCACGACATTCTAATTTATTGAGATGCACCTGTAATACCCCCTAGTGGATATCACATGAAACCATCCAGATTTACAGATGTTCGAAGGTGCTCTGCTTCATACCAGCGGACAAGGCAGCTTAAAAAATGATGATGTGTCTGACATATAAGGCGATGCTGCATCTTCATACTAACCAAGCCCAGGTGCAGGAAAAGGGAACGAGAGAGTGATCCATCCCTTCTTTCTCTCCAATGCTTTATTGCCAGCTTCATTTGCCCAAGGATAAATATCCATCCTAATTATTGTCTATTCTAGCCACACTGGATATATGTTCATCTGTAGGCTATGCATTTTAGACTAAACCGACATTTACTGTGTAAAATACATACCAATTAGAGGTCAGTTTTCTTGTGGTGTGTAACATCCTGCAATCTTCAATCCCTCATGCGTGAATAGGACAGTACTGTATGCGGGTGAGTGTGCACATGTATGTGTGTACGTGCATAAGTGAATGTTCTTCAATCAGAGTGAAAGTCATTCAGTAAACAGCAGGAAGTGAATGCATAATTAAGGCGAGTGGATGAGTCTATCAGCCTGGCAGAGATAGACAAACCAAATGAGAATTTGTTTAAATGGTGCAGGTTGGATAAAAGGAAAAAATTACTGAGCTTAGCATGTACATTTGCCCTGCCTGCAGCAGCCCTCACCTCCCAAGCTTCCATTTTGTGTGATGCACTGGAGCTAAACTCAGCGAAGCCTATGGCTGCCCCAAACCAGCTTTTAAATCACTCTTGGGCTATGATTTACTAAGATCCCAAATAAAAAGCGCTACTGTGCATGTACAAGGGAATAAATTCCTAGTGTCTTTGATTTGCAAAGAAAAGTTGTGTGAAATTATGTCACATGCAATGTTGGGGTAGAAAACCTTTTGTTTTTTTTCCACAGCGAGCTCAGATACCTAAGAGACTCCTGGAAAGGTCAACCTGAAACTAATAATTGCACATCCA
This sequence comes from Cranoglanis bouderius, assembly GCA_023630585.1. Classification (NCBI taxonomy): domain Eukaryota; kingdom Metazoa; phylum Chordata; class Actinopteri; order Siluriformes; family Cranoglanididae; genus Cranoglanis; species Cranoglanis bouderius. The sequence continues at coordinate 7,361,746 of CM042550.1, read as the reverse complement.
GTATACCAGCAGTTGAACACTGTGAGACAAGTTAAAAAAAAAAAACTTTACAAAATTAAAAAGTATGCATTCTCTCTTTAAGGGACGTATATTTAAATGCTGTTTAAATGCTGCTGAATAATATGAAACCGATTTTCTCATGGTTATATTGTCATCATTTTAAGAGTCCTTTTGATCATTCTGAGGTATCAACACAAAATCTTGATAAACCTTGTCATTATTAAAACATAGTCATATATCATTCTGTCTTCATCCAGCAGAAATGGACTTCTGCAAATTGAATACCTACATTTCGGTTGTATTAATTTGCACACACAATAGCTATTCACCAGGTAGAAATGCCCCAAATTGCATATCCATTAAAGCAAATACACATCACATGCTATTTTGCTGGTGTTATCAAGCTGTGTAAGTTTGTAAACCAGGACCTAATGTTTCACGAAATGCTGCTAGCTGTTTTTTTTTTTTCTATAATATCATAAACTGTGTGCTTACTACACATCTAGTAATGAAATATGAAATTTGTATAGCAAACTGTTCAGCTAAACCATTATCTTCCATGTACCATTCTATTTCTAAAGATTTACTATTAGCCTAGTAGAAGTAGCTTCCATGTATCAGCCTTTTGCAATAATTTCATTAGCCTATCACACTCTGTGTTTGATTGTTGAGTGGTTGATTTAGATTAGACTGTGAGGGAAGCAGGACTTCAAGCATAGCCTTTGTTATGTATGCGCATTTGTTGAGATTTATATTGTGCTTGGTCAACAGGTTTTTTGCTAAATTGCTCACATTACCTCACTTTCAAGCAACTGTATTATTGCACTTCTGACAGCAGGTCTCGAGTGTTCCACACCTTCGATCATTTTATTCTCATCGTTATTTCTTATGTGTAGGCAAACACCTCTGAAGTTATAAGTTCGTGGCTATAAAACTATTGTCCAACTATGTCCCTTGAGGAAGCTCTGGAGCGAAGAAAGAATGGGGATGTCATAAATTAGATATTCTCAAGCATCAATTGCAGAAGAACCATTATTGTCTGACCTTATTGGTACTCTATGTTTTATATATGTAAAACTGGTTTTCACTAAGAACCAGGTCCTGGGGGAGATTTCTACTCCTACATAAGAATGTATCTTATGGTGGACATTGCTTGGTAAGCAATCAGTCATGTAATAGCAGATAATTGGTGCATCAGCCTTACTTCCCAAGGGACATACTTCCTGCTTCACCTTACCATAATTAATTAAAGTGAATTGTGCATCAGTAAAATTCGGCTTTTAACTTTTTGTGCTTTCTTTCAGTGTATCCTAACGGCACTATCTGCATCAGTTTAGTGCTCCAAGTAGCCATACTGGAGCCAAGTGGTAAGCATGAATATAATTCGAACGTACTACATCCGCGATATTGGCATTGTCAACTTCAAAAGAGCTGACGTACCATTTTTGATTGACAGCTCTCCTGCAGCAGTCCCATTGCCTTATGGGATAGCGCAGTATCCACAGTGTCCAGTGGTTCCATACTGCAGAATCAAGGCGGAAGCAGTAGGTCATCCTACTCTCACCTACTGTTTTATGAATACTTAGAATTAGGACATAGTACTCCTTTGTCGTACTGTTTTTCACCTACTGTATAGTAGGGTAGTAGGGATATTTGGATGGACCCCAGGTTGTCCATGCATTCATGTGTCCATCCATCTGTCTGTCTGCCTGACCATCCATATGTCTGTTTTCCTGTATGAATTCTCAATATCACAAGACCAGTTTGACCGTTTGCCAGTCCTGCTCATGCTGTTATTTTTGTTTCTACCTGCCTTTTATTTGTTCTATTTCTCAAAATAAAAACAAACCAGTTGCCTGATTTAAAACCTAATGACCTTGCCCAAGCAGTTACTAAGGGTGAATGAATGAATGCTGTAAATGCATTGCATGCTCATGAATGTGGTGTTTATTTATCCCGCAAGCTTCACATCTGACAGCTTGCTCATGCTCACATGGAAGTAAAAACCTCACTATCCAGAGTTTTGGTACCACTTAGAATAGCAGTCATTTGGCAAACCTGCTGTTCAGCTTCAACTAAACACAAATGTGTGAGAAAATTGGACTGTTTTTGTTTACTGTATGCTTTCTGTTATGTAAGTGTCTGTTCACAGCTACTTTCACAAAAGCCTACACTTTTTTCCTGCTGGCCCTAGGTACTGATTGGGGTCAGGGTGGGAGATCAGAGAGAAAAAGAACAGCATTTTCTTTCTGAACCTCAAACAGTTGGACATTTAGTTGAAACCCCAAGGATGGACCATGTCTCACTCACCGTTATTATATAAGGGACTTCATGGGAGAAAATAACACCTCAAATTGAAAGAAACACAAAGAGTATATATATATTTCTTATGTGTGTGTGTGTGTGTGTGTGTGTGTGTGAGAGAGCGCAAGTGTGAGTGCCTGTGTTCTGGAGAACATCAAATGGTTTCAGGGATGCAATTATTTCTGGTATTTTTTCATTTACTTGGGGGATTGCTTTTGTGTTGCGTGCTGTAGTTGACATGAAGAGGCAGCGGGCTTCGCTGTATGGCACTCAAAGAAAGCAGCACAGAAAAAAAACTAAGCAGCACAAAAGAGCATTCCCACAGGCACGAGAGTGCACGCACACACACAGACACACGCAGAGGTGCCCATGAGAGTGTCTTGAACGACGGTTGATTAGATCTGATCTTCTTGCACATCTTCAGTCATGTATGACATGACACCTTCTGTTGTCATGAGCTTCTTTTTTTCTACTTCTGTCTAATCTTTCAGCTTCACAAGTATTGCCTGTAGAGCTGTCTTGTCATTTAAGTATACTGTATATATATTAAAAAACAAAAAAACAAAACACCTTATTTAGATATATTTTAAGTTGTTTGCCTTATTTTCCCTAACATAGACTTCACTATTATCTCCTGTTGTAGCTTCTAAAATGCAAATGTACCAGATTTAAGGTTTCTGATGTCATTGTAATGCAAATTGAGTTGGTCCAACAGTAGTATCAGTAGTATTAATGAATGCTAAAATATTTTGCAAATTCTATCCTAGCCATCCGAGCCTTATCATTACATGCAAATAACATTTCTTATCCTAAAAGAACAGAAAACTGAAGCCGTCAGTAGGACACTACAAGAGGAGGTAACACCATTATTTATTGTAATATTTCTATTAAAATATTATATGGTTTTAATGACTGCAGTGCCATTTGTGTCCTACCAATACTACATTTACTGTATGTATCTAAAGGAAAAGGAAAAGTTTAAACTTGAGTAAAGTCCTTCAAAACAACCTATATGCCTATTTCAGAAAAAAACAACATTAATAAATCCTAAAGCCTACCCCAGCTCACTGTATAAGACTTTTTTTTAAAATTATCTTTGCATCAATGTGTGAATCTCATGCTTGAAACATCCATTTTGTATGACTCATCTGTAATAGTTTATGGAAAAAGGAACGTTTTATGTTCCCACAACATTCACTCAACCCGGTTACCCGAACACATACACTGCTATGAAATATTTGGAATATTGCACAAGTTACATGTTCAACAGGAAGTTGGACCATGTAAATTTTCTGAAGCATTTTCCATTTAATTTTCAATAAATGTTGAATGATATTGATAGGATGAACTCACTCAGAAGGTACAACCCTTATCCCCCAAATAATTGATTGATTGCAAGTAAATTATAAATTAAGACATATATAGTGATTAGAATCATTAGAATGTCCTTAAAGCCCTCATGGCATTTGCATAGATGCCAGTTAAACACGTTTTATGGATTTGCTAAATGTATGGTTATAAAAACCTGTTTCTTTCAACCCCGATTCTCATTTAAGAGAAAAATGTAGCTATTGTCAGCAAAGAAACCTTGTAAAGCGAGAGAGAGAGAGAGAGAGAGATTACTGCCTGACATGGGTTAGCACTTTTTTTTTGCATGTCTTATTTTTCAATGTTGAAAAATGATTTTAAAAAAAAGTCATTAAGAGTTACAAGGGCTGAATCGCACCACAGACGTGGAATCACCCATATTATAGTGTAATGGTACTTGGTGGGATTGCTGGGCTTCTGTGGTGGAGTGTAGTGTATATATAGAGAGAAAGACTGGGGTAATGGAGGAGCAGAATGCTGGACTAATGGACCTTGCCCTGAAGTAAAAAGTAAAGTGAAGCTAAGGGTCATTTGCTGCGATCAGCAGCATGGCAGCCTAATGACTTGGGCCTCTCAGTCGTTGCATTGAGAAAAATAGTTGGCTTACAGTAGGCTACCACCAACACACTTTAGCCAAGCCACCCTCTCTCTCTCTCTCTCTCTCTCTCACACACACACACACGCTGCTTAGCACTCATTACCAGAGATGTCTGTCCATTTCTCAGAAGTACATTAATGTCATCATTTGGTCTGGACCTCGTGACTTTCTCGACCTGGACAAACATGTTATGAGAACGGTCTCAGTGAGACAAGTGTTAATTGTGTACAGCATCTAATCGAGCGAGCTCCAGCTCCGGCCATCAATCTGTTGCCTGCCACTCGTATTGACACATCTGAATAAATGCTTAGCTAATGTGCTGATGACTGTGTGTACACAAAGAGCCGCCTGACAGGGGTTGGCATCACACTCTCTGACTGCCTGGTAATTCACCCTCTCTAGCGCACGAGGAGATTTATGGAAATGATGTGACTGCCTGGGGCGTCCGAATGACTCTGTGCCAATCTCAGGATGCAATAAATTACACCAAAGATGGGAAGATTGGCTATTTTCTGGAGGCAGAGGCTTAGCCTATACATTGTTTAGAATGTGTTTATAACTAACCTTTCTACTGGCTTATTTGAGTCAACGTCTCAAATATCAACTTTTATATTGTAAAAATGATCTTCATCTCTGTTTTATCAGAAAATAAGATGGTAAAATGCAAGGATTAGATGATTTAGGTGATTTTAGTCCATCTCATATTTGCATTCACACTTGTGTATGTGAGGTATATTTTGTCCAAAATTGACAATGTGATGGGTAACTTGTAACCACATAATATCGATCAGCTTTTACAAGAGTTTCAATGATTAAGTTCTTGTATTTTCCATCTTTCATTATAAATTATTGTAACAGCATCATGAAGTTGTTAGTAAGATAATGTTGTACTACACAGTTAACTTAAAAAGCAAAGAAACATCCTGCCTTCTGCTAATGGACACAAAAGAAAACTAAAAATACAAGTTAAGCCACCATATCTTAAATATCTTAGTTATGGTATCTTAAAATATCTTAGACTTAAGAACATATTGGTTACTTTTGTAATCCCTCTTTCCTTATTATTCTGTAATGTCGTAAATGATGTCCTAATTCTCATGGTCACTAACAGATAATATAAGATTTTATAGTTAGTATGTTTCTGTAATATGGCCAATGTTTGTGGCTATAGTGTCTGAAAGTTGAGATCACCACCCCATGCATCCATGCCATACCAAGACAAAGTGCTTATTTCTTCAAAACGAGATGTATGCTGCTTTTCCTGGCTCATAATATGTTAGACTGAAATGAAGAACTCAGAATATATTTGATGAGGCTTGGTGTGTAACTCTCTTGGATGGAATAAAATACTGATAAAACATGCAAATGGTAAAACGGAGGGAGTGTATAGCCAAAATAAAAAGGGTATGCCAATAGGTCAGCCATTGTGTTTTGACCTCCGCAATCCACACAACAAGTACTAAACCTAAAGTACTAACCCCACTAAGATTAAAAGAGAAACTCCTATAAGACTGATAACCTCTTTGTCCTTGTCTGATGAAAGTTATAGACAGCTCGAGCATGTACACTCAGCAGGGGGTTGAGGACCTCTTTATGTGTTCAGTGTGCCGTTTCTTTCTTACTGGGCACCCTGGAGGTTGTCTGTCTTTACTCCTCGAATCAAGTGTCAGGTGTGCAAAGCATCCTTGTTGGACGTGTAAAGAGGCTTTCATTCGGGTAGGCAAACGACATGACAGGTTTGGGTGAGTAGGGAGAATGAGCGTGCCGAAGGCTTGTTTGTTAATGAGTAGAAGCTAGCAGGTGGGAATGCTTAACTGCTGGTGCCACTGTGGGGGGAAGATACGGTTACCTGGGCAGATAGTGTGTAGCTAAAGCAAAGGTTTATTTAACTGGAGCCTTTAGCCAATTCTGCTACTATAAAATCAAAACTAATGGCCTGAGTGAGTATGACCTGGAGAACAGACTTTCGTTGTTGATAACCCACTAGAATGAGATGGTTAAATAGGGTGCATTGCATACTGTACATATTGACGCAATACTTGGTAGATCCACCATTGGCTGCAATTATAGCTGCAGTGTTTTGGGGGTAGGTCTCTATCTGCTTTACATCTAGATTCTGATACACTATATGGGCAAATGTTTGTGGATACCTGACCATCACACCCATATGTGGTTCTGTTGCCACAAAGCTGGAAGCACACAATTGTATAGAATGTCTTTGTATGTTATAGCATTACAATTTCCCTTCACTGGAACCAAACATGTTCAAGTATGACAATGCCCCTGTGCACAAAGTGAGGTCCATGAAGACATGGTTTGCCAAGGTTAAAGTAGAAGAACTGTGTCCTGCACAGAGCCCTGACCTCATCCCCACTGAACACCTTTGGGATGAACTGGAACGCTGACTGCACACCAGGCCTCCTCACCCAATATCAGTTCCTGACCTCACTAATGCTCTTGTGGCTGAATGAAAAAGAAGGCAGTGCTGGGTTTCTAAATGTGGTACTTTGTGCCAAGGCAAAAAAAAAAAAAAAAAAAAAAAATCAATTTTGGTCTCATCAGACCAGAGAAACGTTTTCCACATGCCTTTTAGCAGACTTAAAATGGGGTTTTATATGGGTTTTTTTTCACTCTATCATAAAACCCAGCTTTGTGGAGTGTCCAGGCTATGGTTATCCTGTGAACAGCATCTGCTATTTGAGGAGTGGATCTCTCTAGTTCCTTCAGATTTACTCTTGGTCTTTTGGTTGCACCTCTGACTAACTCAGACCTCCTTACCCTTTTTAGACTTTTGGTGTTTATTTTGGTATCCAATATTTAATAACCAAACACTGATTGATATTTTTCCAGGATTTTGTCCCAGACTTGCTTTAATAGCACATTGGTTGTTATTTATAAATGTTCTCTAACAAATGCTGAAGCCTTCCAGTAACGGGTGTATTTATACCGAGATCATGTGACACTTTAATTGCACACAGGTGGACTGCATTCAACTAATTATGTGAGTTCTGATAGCAACTGGTTGCACCAGAATTAATTTAAGAGTTTCATAGCAGTGGGTATACTTATGCCATCACTGTTTTAGTTTGTAAATAATTTTACAAACCATACACTGCTGTTAACAAATCACTCCATCTGTAATGACCACTGAGGCTTAAGTCATGTGACCAAATAGCCTCGTTACTAATTGATGGGCTTGAAAAATTAAGCTTTGATTGGTGTGTGAATGGGCTTGATTATACTCCACAGGAATTGTGTCAAGTTTCAGTCACAGAAAATTGCTATGACTCTGTTCAATTTTGCACCCATTGTTTTTACTTGCACTGGATCAGTCCCTTCTCTGTGCCTTACCAATTGAATTCTTCATCAATCAGTCCATTTATCAGAGTGTAAAATAGAGTTTACCAGAAATAAGAAACATGATGTCACAATACATGGGCTCAGATCGCAAATATATCTTGTTTTCATTTCAACCAGACTGAAGTGGTCTGTAGTCCATGAATGCATATGATTTGAGCCTCTGAAACCAGTCCTGACAAGAAAAAAAAAAAAAGAAAAAAACAACAACTTTAAAACCCCCAAATGCAGTGTGAACAATTCCATACTTATTTCTACGCTTCCAATTTGCTACCATAATATACTATGAAAAGTTCTTAAAATGAGAGAAGCAGATTTCTGCCAACAGCACAAACACTTGCTAATGAAAAAGTTCCCGACTAGAGGGGCTTGTTCCAAAAAGGTTGTTTTAAATTCCTGTTTTCTGGGAGGATTAAAAATTACAATGAAAGACAAATTATTCTTCACGTTTGCCTCATGTCTGTAAATATTTTCCACTGTTGAAGCATGTAACAAATTGTATGGTTTTTTTTTTTTTTTTTGAGTGACTAAGAATCCATGTACTCGCCAATTGTAATTATGTATAAGCCGTTTATCAATTGTTCTGACAGTCCTGTATTTTAACTGGTTATGATAACGCTACCTATCAGTTGTTTTGTATCAATACATAAGACATAAGAGAATTGATGTGTTATGAAAGATCCCAATGATTCGGTTGTCTGCAATCTTTTGGCAGTGTTTGTAACCTCACTGTAAGTGAGTAGTGAATCGGAATATTTTACGTCTAACCCTCTTTCTCTCTCTGTTTCTCTCCTAGGTGAGTGAAAAAGAAATGACGATGTGGTGATCTGTCCCAATACTTTTATTAACTCCAGTGAAGGAATCTTCGATTGTGAGTTATGTGCTTATTGCATCACTGTTTGTTTTCTCAGACGTACAGTACAGACTTTTTCTTACATGCCATCCTCAATTCTCTGCAGTCCCTTTGCCTTTTTACTCACACACCACTGGTTTTCTCTCTCGTTCTCCCCCCACTCTCTTTCTCTCTCTCTCTCTCTTGCTGGGACTCTGTAGGGAGTTGAGGGCAGTGCAATGGAGTGTATCCTCCATCAGCTCTGTCTCGGTGATATAGTGAATACGTTGAGGCAGATAATGGGAGTGTTATATTCTACCAAGACAGGGAGAGTGTACGCTTCCCTTTCTATTCATCGGCATTGATTACTATAGGCATTGATTAATATATAACTTTGGAATAAAGAACACACGCAGATACATACACATATCCACAAGAAAAGACAAATAATATGCATGCATTTATTCACAGCACCTTTTCCTATATCAAGTGTCAAGGGCCATTTGGGCAAAACATTTCAGCAGGATTTCAGACAACTTACATTAGTGACCGAGACTAAATGTATGACATGGATCTTTTGCCTCAGAAAGTTACTCAGCTGTATAACCGTTACTTTTCTGTTATTTAATGTGCCAGTAAATCAGAGGAAAACTACAAAGAAGGAGTCTATATTTCATGACCCTGTGTATATGTGTGGATGTCTGGATGTGTGGGTGTGAACACAGGCATCACTTAGCAGGCCAAGGGCACTGCATTGTGACCTCTACACTCAACCAGTAAATTGTGACAGTCTGTGTGTCTGTGTCATAATGTGTGTGTGTGTGTGTGTGTGTGTTTGGTGTGGTGTGGTGTGCCTTGCCGCCAGGTCTCTGCTGCAGGATTGAGGCAATAATGAGTGTTTGTCAGAGATAAAGCTTATCGGTTGTGCAGTCTTATTGGTGTGACCTCTTTCCCTGACTCCCCAGTCTCTCTATTAAAGAGTCCCTGTGCCGGAGCTGAGCAGTGAACTAGAGAATGAGACAGCTGTTGTGTTCTTCAGGACTCAGCTGTGTGTGTGTATGTGTGTGTGTGTGTGTGTGTGCACCTGGATAAATGTGCTCTGTGCATCAGATAGCAGATAAACTCTTCAGGTTAACTATTCTAGCCTATCCTAGTCTAATGAAGTAGAAGTCACTAGCCTAGCCTATTTTACGTATGCGTTTTTAAGTCTGTTTTTCCGCCTCCCCCTCACCATGAACCTGAAGCTGTGTCTGGCCAAGTTTGGTACATTTGGTCAAGTGTGAAAGCTGTTTATGAATGCGGGTGCTGTCTTGAAAATGGTGGTCTGGGGTTCACTTCAAGTGAAGTCAGGTGCAACCGCACCATGTGTGAAAGTGGGTTGCCAGGTTGCTAGGTCTGCATGACAAAACCAGCCCAATGCCCAGTCAGTACCATTGCCAAATCTAGTGTAACTTTACAGTTGAAGAGTGGAAAAAGATGAGGTGATGTTTTTCCAATCTTCAGCTGTCCAGTTTCGGTGACCTCTGCCTACTGTAGCCTCTGATTCCTGTTCTTAGCTGATAGGCGTGAAACCGGATGTGGTCTTCTACTGTTGTAGCCCATGCTCCTCAAGGTTCAGCAGGTTGTGCATTCTGTGATGCTTTTCTGCTCACCATGGTTGTGAAGAGTGGTTGTTTCAGTTACTGTAACCAGTCTGGCCAATCTACTTTGACCTCTCTCATCAACAATGAGTTTCCACGCACAAAATTGGATGGATGTGTTTGGGGTTTTTCCCTTGATACATGTGATACATACTGATACATGTTTTCTCCTGTTAATCCACTGCCTTTTAATTATACTCAGCTGACATACCTTTTTTTAAATAGACTAAACATTTACTGCTTGCATTTAGAAAGGCTTCAGTAAAACATGTCATCAATGCAAGACATTAACATAATTAATATACAAGGTGTTCCAAAAGTCTCCATACATACAAAATGTCTATTTATTAACAAAAAGAAGAACATATTGTAATTATTCTCATGGCTGGATCAGGAAGCTGTCGCAAGTTTGCCGTGGACTTTAACGGGAAACATGGCAAGCACATCACACACGACACACAAAAAGACTGGAAGTGTTGCAGACCAACCAAGAAGTGGACGTCCATCAACATCCACCGACGAAGGCACAACCGATGTATGGGACTTTTGGGACACCCTTTATATCAGTGGTTCTCAAAGTGGGGTCTGAGGATGCTCAGCTTATTTGACTGTTCACTTGAATTGACTGAGTTTAATCCAAACCTTAATAACTCAAAAAAAAAAATGTAGGACTACAAATAATGTCAACTTGGACACAGTGTGTTCTGCTGGTGGAAATTTCAGTAAAAGAAAAATCCTCATGGCTTCACAATAAATAGCCAAAATATTAATGTTCACATTCAAATAATGAGAGTGATATTTGAATAGTTGGATGATGTTCATAAACCAGGGTTCATGAAATTCATTTTACAGTTACACTGGTCCTGACTGCAAAAAGCTTGAGAACCTCTGATCTAATGCATGCAAAACATCTATCACCGAACTCATGGACAAAAAGAAAAAGAAAAAAAACACACAGCAGCAAGCTAAAAGTAGCCCGATTTTACAAGAAAACCACAAACCTGTGACATCCATCTCTAAATGAGCCCAGAATCAAGCCTGGGTACAGACTATAGCATTTTGAACAAATGCCTATAATCTATAGTTTGTATCAGGGCTATTTTTCTTCCTTTTTCTTCAGTCTCCAGTGCAGGATATACAGGTGCATCTCAATAAATTAGAATGTCGTGGAAAAGTTCATTTATTTCAGTAATTCAACTCAAATTGTGAAACTCGTCTTTTAAATATATTCAGTGCACACAGACTGAAGTAGTTTAAGTCTTTGGTTCTTTTAATTGTGATGATTTTGGCTCACATTTAACAAAAACCCACCAATTCACTATCTCAACAAATTAGAATACTTCATAAGACCAATACAAAAAAACATTTTTAGTGAATTGTTGGCCTTCTGGAAAGTATGTTCATTTACTGTATATGTACTCAATACTTGATAGGGGCTCCTTTTGCTTTAATTACTGCCTCAATTCGGCGTGGCATGGAGGTGATCAGTTTGTGGCACTGCTGAGGTGGTATGGAAGCCCAGGTTTCTTTGACAGTGGCCTTCAGCTCATCTGCATTTTTTGGTCTCTTGTTTGTCATTTTCCTCTTGACAATACCCCATAGATTCTCTATGGGGTTCAGGTGTGGTGAGTTTGCTGGCCAGTCAAGCACACCAACACCATGGTCATTTAACCAAATTTTGGTGCTTTTGGCAGTGTGGGCAGGTGCCAAATCCTGCTGGAAAATGAAATCAGCATCTTCAAAAAGCTGGTCATGAAGTGCTCCAAAATTTCTTGGTAAATGGGTGCAGTGACTTTGGTTTTCAGAAAACACAATGGACCAACACCAGCAGATGACATTGTACCCCAAATCATCACAGACTGTGGAAACTTAACACTGGACTTCAAGCAACTTGGGCTATGAGCTTCTCCACCCTTCCTCCAGACTCTAGGACCTTGGTTTCCAAATGAAATACAAAACTTGCTCTCATCTGAAAAGAGGACTTTGGACCACTGGGCAACAGTCCAGTTCTTCTTCTCCTTAGCCCAGGTAAGACGCCTCTGACGTTGTCTGTGGTTCCGGAGTGGCTTAACAAGAGGAATACGACAACTGTAGCCAAATTCCTTGACACGTCTGTGTGTGGTGGCTCTTGATGCCTTGACCCCAGCCTCAGTCCATTCCTTGTGAAGTTCACTCAAATTCTTGAATCGATTTTGCTTGACAATCCTCATAAGGCTGCGGTTCTCTCGGTTGGTTGTGCATCTTTTTCTTCCACACTTTTTCCTTCCACTCAACTTTCTGTTAACATGCTTGGATACAGCACTCTGTGAACAGCCAGCTTCTTTGGCAATGAATGTTTGTGGCTTACCTAGTGAACCAAACTGAGAGACCATTTTGAAGGCTCAGGAAACCTTTGCAGGTGTTTTGAGTTGATTAGCTGATTGGCATGTCACCATATTCTAATTTGTTGAGATAGTGAATTGGTGGGTTTTTGTAAAATGTGAGCCAAAATCATCACAATTAAAAGAACCAAAGACTTAAACTACTTCAGTCTGTGTGCACTGAATTTATTTAATACACGAGTTTCACAATTTGAGTTGAATTACTGAAATAAATGAACTTTTCCACGACATTCTAATTTATTGAGATGCACCTGTATGCAATCCAGGCATTATGGCCTGACACCCTTCATGTTTTAGTGTTTTGACTGCTCCACACTGAACTGTATTTTACTCATCACGTAATCATAAAATTCTTAATGAGTTCAAATATGTGTAATAGATCAGTGCTGTTCTTACTTCCTCCATGGCTGGACTTGCCCATTTCCTGCTGTACTGTGATATGAAAACTGCCCGTAGCGTGGATGGATAGTCTTACTGTGCCAAATAACAGGGCAGTGTGTGTCACTGACCCAGCATGCATGGTCTTAACCACATGGGCCTTTATGAATATGCCTATATATATGAATAAATCATTCATTGTGCACTGTCTGTACTTCCAGTTAGAAACGTCTCTTGACTAAAAGAGAAAAAATCGAGGGAGGAGGGAAAAAATGGAGCGGTTGATGTGATGCATGTTAATGAAGTTGTCATGTTGGAGGAGACAATTAGCATTTAATTCCTTTGATGAAGGAAGAAAGACAGAGGGGAGGTACCTTCTAATCAGCTGCTCATGCTTGTGCATGGTGCTACTCCCACGCTAATGTGACAAAAGTGTATAAACAGAGAAAGTTTCACGCATGCAAATTACTAATAATACTCTTACCTTGCCCCTCTCTCCACGTTGCTCATTAGCCAGAAATCGAGACGCATAGCGAATAGGAATATGTGGTGCTTATAATTAAAACCCACCTGATTTTCCTTTTCTTGTCTCAGTTTTAGGGAATCATTGATATCAAGGCTATAATGCAGTGCTCATGCGTGTCACTCACGTCTCATTCAGTAAGAGGCATGACAGAGATGAAGGACAGAAATATAGAGAGTAACGAATGTTTAGAATGGCAGTCAGCATGCATGCATGCATATTGCTGATCCAGGCTTTTACAGAAGCAATTATATGACCTGGTTTATTTTTCAGTTACAAGCACATTTACATGTATGTGCTCTCTCTATCACAGTTAAAACTTGCATAATGGAGCCAGGATGAATGAGTCAGTTATGTGTAATGACCTGGGTGAAGCTTCTAATTTAAACATCAATCTAATGCAAGCACAAGCACTAATAAAATAACCGAACTTTCTCAAAGAGCAGAGTGTTTCTTATGTTTGTGTAAGGTTAGGCATGGTATGCTTAGCTTGGATGCGAGGGATGCTTTTCTCTGCATGATGTTTAACCACAGTTGGGTGAGCGCGAGGAGCTGGGATGACAGAACAGGGTGTGTGTGTGTGTGGGGGGGGGGGGGGCTTGCCATGATAGGCTGGTGAGTCAGCTCATGTTACCCACAACTGCACCCTTCACTGGGGCCTTTCTGTGGGCTCAGGCTTGAGAAAACGCCCAAACCAAAGGCTTTTATTTCTGTGAAGCAGATCTAGACAGGCTTACTCAGTGAAGAATGGAACCACATCCCCCTTGTTTTTATTATGGTGATGTATGAGCTTGTGGCTGCCATGAACCATGGAACAGTTTGTGTTGGTGCCTGTGTGTGTATATGTGCATACTGTGTATCGTATGTGAGGGGGAGGCTTTAAATTCTCTGCTCTTGTGGCTTCATTAAAGTGCAGAGCTGCCAAGTGAAACCTGATGGATAAAAGGACAAAAGAAACAACAAGGCCTGCTCAAAGCCCTTAAACACACATATACGTTTTCTCTCTAAGGGTGCTGTGATCTGTGAACCATGTGCCTCGTTCTGATTCATCTGCTATATAGAAACACATGAGGAAGTTTCATGCAGCACAGCTTCACAAACTGAACTTCTGAAGCATGAATGTGCAGACAAAATGACCCAAATGAACCTTAAGAAAGAATGTAGATGTCTACAGTATGTATATAATCAAGAGTGCAGCACAAGAAAGGGTTTGATCTATCATGTGACACATTCGTTCACTTTCAGTAACCCCTTTTCTGAATTAAATGGATCCTGAGCCAACCTGGGAACACTGGGTATGAGGCAGGAATGCGATCGTGGTGGGATGCCAGTCTATTCCGAGGCACCGTGCACACACACGCACACATTCACACTGTCACCATCATTTTGCATAATTAATTTTCTCCGTGCATATTTGTTGCAAAATTAATTTTCTCAGTGCATATTTTAACTATTTACTTTCTGACAACCCACATAAACTAAACAACTAGTATCTAGCATGGTACGTTTCATCAGTTTAGCCAAGTGTAATAATTTCAGGCTGGGACGGAGGAACCAGACAGGAGACAGGCTGACTCCAACTTTCAGTTTCTTTATTTTTTTTCCTCACTCTTCACACACACTCACACACGCACACATGTAGCTCTGTGTCGGCATCACTCTCTCTCTCGAGGCACGTGTCTCTCCTCCTTTTCTCCTCACTGCAACACAGAACACTCGTTAGTCTCAATTTCCTACAGGTGTGGAAACCTTACCACTCGCTTTCTCCGGCTCCGCCCTCCATTCACAAACCGGTGCTCGACCACGCCCCCACCTCCACACCAAGAATCATCTACTTTCACAGAATGAGGCAATTTGACTCACACGGCAGCTAACTAAACACAGACCATTCCCTGTACCCTGGTAGTAACTGCTTCAAACTAAATGCTTTCATAACTTTTAAACCTCCAGTTCAAGTTTTTTCAATCTGGGAACTATCTTGCTCTATACTATCTTGCTCCAGAAAGCTCAATGTGTTACAGTGTTCAGAATTTTGTAAAAACAGCTGCACTATAGTACATATACACAAAGATGCAGAGAAGCAATTCAATTCAGTTTTATTTTATAGCCTTTTAACAATGGACAATGTCCCAAAGCAGCTTAACAGAAATATATAAATTCAGGATATAAATTTTAAATGTATAAATTTATCCCTAATGAGCAAGCCAGAGGCAAAGGTGCAGAGGAAAAACTCCCTGAGACGATATGAGGAAGAAACCTTGAGAGGAACCAGAGTCAAAAGGGAACCCATCCTCATCTGGGTGATAATGAATAGTGCAATTATAAATAGATCCCTTCTATAACTGTGTATTACATGGTCAAATAGTGCAACTGTGTAACCAGGAAATTTATTACAGTTTTCACATGAAGTCTGTTTTGTTGAACTTATCCACTGTTCACTGATGGAGACTTGAGTGCAAAACTGTTTGTGGCAATTGCAGTCCTAAAGCTATCATAGCAATTGAAGTCCTAGGCCATCATAGCATAACTGTTCATATGAATTGAGGTCCAAAGCCATATTTATAGTTTTTAAGTGTTACCATCCTCAGTAATCTCAATGATCTTTAGGTTGCACCATGTAAGGCCTTCCTCAGCAGCAGCGAGTAACTTCCAATTGATCAGAACTCCAACCAGAAGTAGAGCATCAAGATGGATCGGGCAGGTCCAGAGAGCAGAAGGGGTAAGGATCACTGGTATCTCAGGAATAGCATGTGTAGCTTGACACAGAGAGAGAGAGAGAGAGAGAGAGAAAGCCAGTCAGATTGCAACCTTCAAGAAGCTTGTGGCCAGATAACTGTGCAAAAGATATCACATGCTCTATGGCCTACAGGTGGAACTTTGAGGCTGAGACAAGCATTTATTCACGAATGTTAAAATCTGTTGATACTGCTGTTGTACTGAGCATGTAATACACTAGGTATGGTATAGAACAGCATATTGCTCTACCTGATGTGTAGTGCACTTATATCAGAATAGGAAAGCATTTGGGATTCAACCATACATTGTGAACAGATCCGTAACCAGGGTCAAATTTTAGCCAGGTACATAATGCGGAAATGTTATATGTATAACACAATGCCATTTCTAATCTCTGTTATGTTATACTACTCAATTTCTTCTCTGGGTGAGTGCTCATCCTACTTTCCTTTCTTGATTTTCATTACTAATTACTAAAAAAGCATACAGTATACAGTAAAAATACCATCAGCCAACATTACTGCAGACTGATTTTGCTAGCAATGTTACCAATTAACCTAATTAATATTCACATTTATATCATATAGTGTACATTTGCCATAGCTATGTCAGATGTTAGCTTGTAATATCTAAACAAAATAATCAAAGTCTAGTAGCGTTGCGTCTCGTGAAAGCTGAACATAATGAGCAATTAACTCAAACCTTAATGAGTAAGTGACCTCCTCAGCTGGTCTTAGGTCTGTTGGGAAGCAGTCTTCATTGCTGATTGTAGTAGACTACTGTACATTCTGCCAATATATTATCAGGACATCGCTGTTCCTGTACTGAATTGTTTACGAGAGGTAACAAAACAAAACCTAAATACCACAAACACGGCTAGTTCATGTTTCCCAACAAACCAAAAAAAAATTTATTAATATAGCATTTCTCATGATCTCAACTCAACTTGAGTACTGCAGCCTTTACAATGTTGATTCTGCTACAATATATACTCCAGCTCTAGTTCTATGCTGAACCCTACAACAAAGTTCCTGAAGTGAGAATATCTTTATAATTCTAGAAGCCTTATCCATCCAAAGAACCCTTTAGGGTCCATTGTTTAAGACGGTGGCATACGCTGTTTAACCTTCTTTCAGTGAGTTTCCCCTTTATCCGTAAGCAAGTCTGTCATATGGAGATTATTAAATCTTGTGGTTTGGAATAGCTGCGTCTGTTAGAGTTTGTGTGGAATTAGAGATCTATTTTTGCATGTGTCTCCTTAGAACATAACCCCCATAAAACCCTCAAAATAACCCCACTTAATGATACCATCTGACAATTGGAGATGACGGGTAATCCTTTTTTAATAATGCCTTTGACACGACGCAGTGTACTAAATTCACAGTAAGCCAATCTGTTTCAAAAGCGCAGCCTGTTTTTTAACCAATTTTTTTTCAGCATTTGCCAGTTTTCCATAACATGCATCTCCAATCTGTTCAAAATCATCTTCCTCTAATATACGCAAAGCTCGCCACTGCATCTTTTCAAGCATGATCGTAGTCCAGCAGTGTGCTTCAGTGGCCACATAGACTCTCTTATTGGCGGCTGTATTGTTTTGCAGCAGCGGTGACAAAATCATCCTGCCATGCCTTCCTCAAAGAGAACACGGCCAATTATGGACGCCGCGTGGCACAGCTGGGGCTCTAGCTCCACTCAAAGCAGCAGGGTTTTCTTTGCACTGCAAAATCAGTGTTTCAGACCGTAGTGATTTGACGATGTACAGTAACAGCTGGAGTTTGCCTGTTTACTTCTGAAGCTTTCAGATTAAACACTAAACCGTCTAGTGATGGAGGAGCTCCAGCATGTTGTGATGCCCATGTCTGAAAGAATATCACATTTGTTTGCACAGTAGAATCCAAAAATCTGAGTTCACTATCAAGAAGTGTTTTATTTCAACAGTTATCAAAAATGAATAAAGGTGATTATTATCAAACATTATACCACAGTGCTGCTGAGTTCTCAAATCTGTTTAGTCAGATGTTTTATTATTAATAATAATAATATTATTATTATTATTATTAGTAGTAGTAGTAGTAGTAGTAGTAGTAGTAGTAGTAGTAGTATCATTTAATTTTATTTTCCTATACCAGCAGCCCTGACAGTAGTGCTGGCTGGAATTCAAATAAGGTTTATATCAATGCAAACTTTATAATACATTATTGCTTCTATAGTAACAACTAATTCGTTGGAACTTGTATGCAAGATGCTCCACATAATCTAACAATGATAAATGTATTTTTAAAAAATGTGTTATTTAACCAAGGAAAATCTTTAATCGTTGATTTGTAAGGAGACGTTTACTTCACATTTATGGAAGAAGCCTCCAATGGCAGCACTTTGTAACAATCACTAAATTTTATTAACTACTCTCTGGCTTCACAGTAGGATGACAAGCTTTTTTTGGTGTGAGAGAGAGAGAGAGAGAGAGAGAGAGTTCTCATACATGTTTGTCCAGGTTGAGAAAGTCACGAGGTCCAGACCAAACAATGACATTAATGTACTTCTGAGAAATGGACAGACATCTCTGGTAATGGGTGCTAAGCAGCGTGTGTGTGTGTGTGTGTGTGTGTGTGAGAGAGAGAGAGAGAGAGAGAGAGAGAGAGAGAGAGAGAGAGAGAGAGAGAGAGAGAGAGAGAGAGAGAAGCTGGTGAGGGAACAACAGTTTATAACTGCTGTAACATAAAATACAGCATAAGGATCTAACTTGGCCCATGGACATTTTACAACATTTTACGGTGCCCTCCACTAATATTGGCACCCTTGTTAAATATGAGCAAAGAAGGCTGTGGAAAATTGTCTTTATTATTTAACCTTCTTGAACTTTTGTAAAAAAAATAAATAAATAAATAGATAAATAAATAAACAATATAATATAAATAAATAATATAAATAAATAATAATAATAATAAAATTAAAATGAAAAACTAATTTAAAAAATTTAAAATTCACGAAAATACTCTCATGGATATCAAACCATTACAAACAAAACACAGGTTTATCCAAAAAAAAAAAAATCTTTGTTAAATATAGGTGTGCAACAATTATTGGCACCATTTTAGTCAATACTTTGTGCTACCTCCCTTTGCCAAGATAACAGCTCTGAGTCTTCTCCTATAATGCCTGATGAGGTTGGAGAATATATGGCAAGGGATCTGAGACCATTCCTCCATACAGAATCTCTCCAGATCCTTCACATTTTGAGGTCCACGCTGGTGGATTCTCCTCTTCAGTTCACCCCACAGGTTTTCTGTGGGTTTCAAGTCAGGGGACTGGGATGGCCATGGCAGGACCTTGATTTTGTGGTCAGTGATTTTGATGTATGTTTTGGATAATTGTCCTGCTAGAAGTTTCAACCACGACCCATTTTAAGCTTTCTGGCAGAGGTTTTCATTTAATATCTGTTGATATTTGATAGAGTCCATGATGCCATGTATCCTAACAAAATGTCCAGGTCCTCTGGCAGATAAACAGCCCCAAAACATTAAAGAGCCACCACTTTCTGACCCCAAGATGCAACTAACTTCTGCAATTCTCCAGCTGTGATCCATGGAGATGTAACGAACCAAGCATTACTAGCATTATTCTTTTCCACCAGAATAATGAAATGGATCAACTTTAAACATGAAACAAAACAGAATCGCACGCTTAGATTCGAAGCACCTTTTTAAAGGAGACGAGTTTTAAAGCGTGCCCGCGTTATCTACCAGAATATGTAGTAACTCGGATGAATCTGCAACGTTTAAAAATATTCTCCACCAGTTACAATTTATGTAACAAATTAAAAGATGTTTAACACGTTTAAATGTATTCTCCAATTTATATAAGGAATTAGCTCGACTGGCGTGAAATATATCTATATATCTAATCAACGCGTGTTGTGACCAGTTATAAATATACATCAGCCATGAAAGGGAATTCATGTATGTGCACATATACATATAGATAATTAACTACAATGGACTATAATTAATTATGACTATGTATGTGGTCTGTAAACTGTAGTCTAATTTAGATTTATGAACTCTAAAGAGTGAGTTTATCCTTCTGGCCAGGAAGAATTAACCCACGATGTTTGTTATTAAAGATTAGAGCGGGTAACGAGATCTTATGCAGCGTTTAATTGACTCATCATGTGACAAAATAGAGACAGATCAAGCGTGGTGATAATAGATTTTAATAACTAGATGTAACTATGGATACACACGACTAACTCTAAGCAGAACATACATATGTACATCTATATACAAGGAAAGAAAAGGTATAGAGAGAAAGTAATGAAGTAAAAGGGAAGCAGACAAAAACACAACTAATTAGCCCTTTTCAAAAACCAGCAACGAACTTAATTCTCCTGTAACACAGGGGTCCAATCTTAAATGCAGATATAGGTTCATTAACTATACTTGCAGAGCCTCAGTTTGAAAATTCGCGCGAGGTCGTGTAGAGTTCGCTGGTTCGTTGCGCCATTTGCAAAAAGGCCGTCGGCCGTGAAGCGGTTGCATCTTTTGTCCGGGGAGAGAGAAACCAGAAGAGTGTAGAAGTGAAGTTGAAGAGTGACGAAGAGAAGACAGACCGAACTGGAAGAAAGAGCGTGGTGTTGTTTTAAAGACAACACCAACACACACGCCTCTTTGGGCTATGGGCCAATCAGGAAGTTGGATTTGCATGTCCGGATGAACTCTCTTTGTCTGGTCTCGGACCCTAATTTAAATGTCCAGGGAGGAGCCGGTTTATACCCTATTATATATGAAATTACGAGAAAGCATGAAATAATGTATCCCATTGCAATATGATATGCATAATCAATAGGGGTATCTCGAGACGATTAACTACATACCAAATTCAATGGACTTGTAAAGAATATTACAAATAAAAACTGGTTACAGACATTTAAAATGATATCCTAAATTAAAACTATCTAAAATCATTAAGGTTAGGTTACATGAACACACAATATATGTAAACACGAAAACATCACACTATTTGGACATCGAATAATTACATATAATTACATGTTACATTGAAAAGAGAGAGATTTCTCCATTGTGTGTGTAAGGTAAGCTTGTGTGTGTGTGTGTGTGTGTGTGTGTGTGTGTGTGTGTGTGTGTGTGTGTGTGTGCGTGTGTGCCAAGGGGGGGAAGGTTGGTCGTTAGCATTCCAAAGGTATCTGGTCAAACTAGGGCCAGAGTGGTCATTAAACAGATAGGGATTTATAGGTCAAAAGAAACTTCTGTGCTAAGCCAGGCTGATCCAGAAATCAGTTTGATACGTTCAGACATTACAGAGATTTTTTGACCACTCGAACCATCCTCTTCACAGTGTGTTGAGACAATATAGACACACGTCCAATTCCAGGTTGATTCATAACATTTCCAGTTGAGTGGAACTTCTTAATTATTGCCCTTATGGTGGAAATTGGCATTTTCAATGCTTCTGCTATTTTCTTATAGCCACTTCCAATTTTGTGAAGCTCAACAACCTTTCGCCACGCATCACAGCTATATTCCTTGATCTTACCCCTTGTTATGAATGACTAAGGGAATTTGGCCTTTTATCATATTTATACCCCTGTGAAACAGGAAATCATGGTTGAACAATGTCCTGTTTCCAGTCACAGTAGCAATAGCAATGGGAATAAACTTCAAATATATTTTTCTCATATGAATTCATAGGGGTACCAATAATTGTTGCACCTGTTATTATTATTATTATTATTATTATTATTATTATTATTATTATTATTATTATTATGTCTGCAGGATAAAATCCCCACTGTCTTTGGAGCATTACTTCTCTCTCTCTCTCTCTCTCTCTCTCTCTCTCTCTCTCTCTCTCTCTCTCTCTCTCTCTTTTTCCCCATGAAAACAAAAAAATATTCGGCTAACTACAGCCAGAGTTTGCAATGCGGAACACTTCCTCCCATCATCAAAGTACTGCTGGTAGTTTTATTGTTCTGCCTGGTGCATCATTTCTCTACTGTATTGTATATAGATCATCCACCGTCCTGGTGGCCGATATTGCGTTTTTTAATCATATCCCTCTGGTGGGTTGCACCACAGCCAATTGGAGTGTGTTACTCAGAGTTATAAAAAAGAAAAAAAAAAAGTAGTAGTATTTATCTCTCATAGAAGCAGCCCAGTGAATTGAATCTGTTCAGATTGGTACAAGGAACTTAGTCTGGTTGGTTCTGTGATGGTACTCGTAATATAGTGTTCATGTGGGAAATCCTTGTACTGGATTAAAAATATATATGAATTTCTTGCTCTAGCTTCAATCAGATTGTAACACATGCGCTTAACATACAGTATTCTTTATAATACTGGGAATTGACTCAATTAATATGATCCTCTATGATTTCTGTGCTACCATTTCTGTTTTTGTCCTACAATAAGAACAAATTTATTTGACTTGTATTAGTGAATAAAGTAATCAGTTGTTTATTTATTTATTGTGCACTCAGACGTCAGTGGAGTGTCATATTTATTTGTCTTCATACTTATCTCAGTGTAATATGTGCAGTGATGTATTCCCATTGACCTTGGTGCCGTAGTCAGGGCAAGAATCATACATCTAATTGCTGTGTATAATTGTTTGAGCTCTCATGGTTTTATTATGCTGAATGGCATTGCTCTGCCTTGGCTAGCATAAGCTAATTAGCCCTGGCCAGAGGGCCGATGTCAGGCAGTTAATCAGAATTAAAAAGCCTGTTCGATGCTGTCCATAACAATGCAGGCCCTCACTCTACCACTGCCCCCTCTCCGCCATTGTCTGTATCCATATAATTGTTCGCTCTCAGGGCCATTGCATTTGATTTTATTTTATTCTCCATGACTGTTTTGTTAAAATCAGGCCATTTGCAGTTTTGTCAGGTCGGCTGCTGGAGTGTGCTAATTTGCATGCTGAGAGGTGGTTAAATGCTGGCCTGTTTGCCAGCTTGTTAGCGTTATAAACAGCTCCAAAAGGCATGGGAACTGCCTTAGACTGAAGTAATTCACTGACACTGAGCACATTCGCCTTGGGCCTTGTAAGGTGCAGTGAAATGTCTTGGGTTTCCTCTCTGTGCCCTGTGCTGCATCTAATCATAGCTGTATCTTTAGCGTTCAGGTTCCACTAAAGGTTAAGGAGGATGTACAGTGCTTTGCCGGAGGGCATGTTCCTCTGGCCAGCAAAGGAAATCTGAATGAATACAAAATAGAGGTAGGAAATCTTTAGAATATGATTCAGGGTGCAGCAGTGCAATTATAAAATGATTTTTCTATGCTGGTTCTAAAACATAACACTCGTTTTTATCCATCAGGAAAATACTATTCATTTGCGATTTTGAATCCATGTATTAACATTTTGAGACCTTTTGATTTCTAAGGTTCTATTTGTCAATTCTGTGATTTAAAGATATTGAGCCAAGTTTGGACATCCAACAAGGATGAACCAACTACAACTTTTTAGCTTCATTTTTCTATACTTTAGCAATATTTTGTGTAAACCTTCTCTCTTGTATAATGAATTGAGGTACGAATCAATTATTTTTCCCATCATGAATACACACACAGATAGACACACTTTAACAAAAACTAAACAAAGCGATAACCATATACTTGGTTTATCACAGCTTGGTCTGTATATCACAGTGATATGTAGTCCTACATGTTTTATTCTGTCTTTTCTTTGACAGTGATGATTCCCACATAGCTAATCTCCTTTGTACAGCACTGATCTGCTTAGAGGAGCTCTGCCTGAGACATCAGATATTCATCTGAGCACTGATTCATGGTTCGAAAACCCTCACAGCTCTCAGAGATGATCCTGAAGGTTGGTGGAAGCGGCTTTAGTGCTGCTTTAGTGCTGCTGTACGTGAAGCTGATCACCTCCTGATCACATGCGCCACTCTTATTCCAGTGGAAAGGCTCGATCATGTGACCTGTTTAGAGCAATTCACTCTAAGGACAAACATGGACTTTTATTTGCTTTGCAAACCCACTTTCCTGATATAAGTTTTTTTGCTTAGCCACTGAATCATTGCTGTTCTCTTTCATCTGTTGGATAAACATTACCAAAGTCCTTAAAGTAAAGTCTGTTCACTCAGCGGCCATATTGGCGATGTTCACGACCTGTTATTTCCAGTCATACAAGACCTATCTGTTTGAATATGGAGAGACCCATAATCTCAAAACAGATTGACAAGATGACGTTTCAAACAGGGGTTTTAATAAATGTTGTGATTTTTTTTTTTTGTTGGCCCCAGTAACATCAAAAACATATTTTTTTTCATGCTGCTCTTGCTACTATACCCAAATACTGCATTTCTCCATAACAAGGTGGGGCTTGATGCCACCATACTTATGTACAGCTGTTTCTATGGCAATGTACAGGTGCATCTCAATAAATTAGAATGTCGTGGAAAAGTTCATTTATTTCAGTAATTCAACTCAAATTGTGAAACTCGTGTATTAAATAAATTCAATGCACACAGACTGAAGTAGTTTAAGTCTTTGGTTCTTTTAATTGTGATGATTTTGGCTCACATTTAACAAAAACCCACCAATTCACTATCTCAACAAATTAGAATACTTCATAAGACCAATAAAAAAAAAACATTTTTAGTGAATTGTTGGCCTTCTGGAAAGTATGTTCATTTACTGTACATGTACTCAATACTTGGTAGGGGCTCCTTTTGCTTTAATTACTGCCTCAATTCGGCATGGCATGGAGGTGATCAGTTTGTGGCACTGCTGAGGTGGTATGGAAGCCTAGGTTTCTTTGACAGTGGCCTTCAGCTCATCTGCATTTTTTGGTCTCTTGTTTCTCATTTTCCTCTTGACAATACCCCATAGATTCTCTATGGGGTTCAGGTGTGGTCAGTTTGCTGGCCAGTCAAGCACACCAACACCATGGTCATTTAACCAACTTTTGGTGCTTTTGGCAGTGTGGGCAGGTGCCAAATCCTGCTGGAAAATGAAATCAGCATCTTCAAAAAGCTGGTCAGCAGAAGGAAGCATGAAGTGCTCCAAATTTTCTTGGTAAACGGGTGCAGTGACTTTGGTTTTCAAAAAACACAATGGACCAACACCAGCAGATGACATTGCACCCCAGATCATCACAGACTGCGGAAACTTAACACTGGACTTCAAGCAACTTGGGCTATGAGCTTCTCCACCCTTCCTCCAGACTCTAGGACCTTGGTTTCCAAATTAAATACAAAACTTGCTCTCATCTGAAAAGAGGACTTTGGACCACTGGGCAACAGTCCGGTTCTTCTTCTCCTTAGCCCAGGTAAGACGCCTCTGACGTTGTCTGTGGTTCAGGAGTGGCTTAACAAGAGGAATACGACAACTGTAGCCAAATTCCTTGACACGTCTGTGTGTGGTGGCTCTTGATGCCTTGACCCCAGCCTCAGTCCATTCCTTGTGAAGTTCACTCAAATTCTTGAATCGATTTTGCTTGACAATCCTCATAAGGCTGCGGTTCTCTCGGTTGGTTGTGCATCTTTTTCTTCCACAATTTTTCCTTCCACTCAACTTTCTGTTAACATGCTTGGATACAGCACTCTGTGAACAGCCAGCTTCTTTGGCAATGAATGTTTGTGGCTTGCCTAGTGAACCAAACTGAGAGACCATTTTGAAGGCTCAGGAAACCTTTGCAAGTGTTTTGAGTTGATTAGCTGATTGGCATGTCACCATATTGTAATTTGTTGAGATAGTGAATTGGTGGGTTTTTGTTAAATGTGAGCCAAAATCATCACAATTAAAAGAACCAAAGACTTAAACTACTTCAGTCTGTGTGCACTGAATTTATTTAATACACGAGTTTCACAGTTTGAGTTGAATTACTGAAATAAATGAACTTTTCCACGACATTCTAATTTATTGAGATGCACCTGTATATATATAGAGAGAGAGAGTAGGCTGAATCCTAAATGGCTTCTTATTCCCTACATGTGTGCACACCTCATGTAGAGCACAATATTACCAAGAGGAAGGTATTCCACCCATGGCTCGACTCAGCTCCACTGAAGTTTAGCTAATCTGGATTTGATGTATTTTCCATTACACTTTACAAATATACAGCTTGATCATGGTCTAAGCTGAAACAAAAGCTATATTAGCAATGTATTAGTGGATGTGTAGCTAATCCACAATCATCCATATCTTCTCTGTTTTAAATGTAGTTGACTGGTTAGTTGTGAAGTTTCGTTGCTGCTTTTAGCTTGCAGAAAAATCAAAGCATGATGTGTTTGTAATGAGAACTTCCAGGACATTAGTCAGTGTAAGAACTTTTCATAATTCGTATCAGTGAAAGAATTCAGTAGGCCTGTGTTTTTTCTTGATTACTTTTTACAAACATAGCAATCGGCCCTTTTTATCCATTAGCAGAGCTAACTTAATAGATATGCCGCTATGTTTATCAAGGAGTGGCCTATCTCTCATCACGCTGTCTCTGACATTAAACAGAATGCTTGCATAATGTATGCTGACCACAGATGTGTTTGTGTGTGTGTGTGTTATGTCAATGTGAACACTTCAAGGTTTTATGTACTGTAGAACCCTACAAGAGAGGGTTTCCCCTTTAGAGATCATTCCAAGTAAGACCTCTTTAAGAAGTGAAGGGCTGTTAACCATTTAACAAACCCTTGACAAACTCTTTTCTAAAAATATAGGCAGGCAATTGAATAAATGTAACATCTGAATGCATATGAAAATTAATGAGCCTGTAATTTTATTATTAAAAAAGAATGAACATTGGCAGTAATGCTACATTATCAGTTTCTACCACATAAATTTTGGAAGGTGACAGTTGTGTCACTTTCTTAGACAAAGAAATGGCGAGGCTTTGCTTTTATTTATTTATTCACAGTAAAAATTGCTTGTCTCTGATAAAATAAAAAAAATCGAGTATTTGTTTTCCCCAAAAAAGATTGTTCATGATAGAAACAAAAATAATGGAACTGTATAAGCAATCACAGTGTTTTTGGATTTGTTATTTTTCAGTTAGAATGATTTTTATTTCAGAAAATACTTCGGAAGTGGACAGAAAACAATCCCACAATAAGGAAAACAATGCTTTATCCTAGTTGTAAAGGTAACATTTTCGTCTGTCCATCTGCGTAATGTTAGCAGCACCACTCGCTGTTATTACATAGGAAATGTAAGTCATAACCACCTTGTTGCTATTATATGGGAAGGATTTTGGATTATCAGTTAATCCAGGTTTAAGGAACCCCACTGTAAGGCGAACATTAATTCTGTCCACGATAGAGGAGTAATACTCACAAAGTTTATACGTAATCTACACATTCTTTGCGGTGAAATAAGACACGGCCATGGACTGCGTGTGTAGATGAATTTAATAACTGTTGTGTGCACACAAGGAATTGTGAGATTTCCTGTGCAAACGTTACCGATAGACCAAATTCTTCTATGCGAGTGCTAACCAAATGACAGTTTTTTGTTTTTGTTTTTTTATTTAAACCCCTTTATTGACCAGATTATAACTGGCCAGGTCTGAAATGTTATGTGAACACTCATTTTAGTGAAAAAACAAAACAAACTAGTAAAACAGAAATAATAGATTGCTTTTAGATTTCATCAGACAAATCGATGGGATCATTTCTGTCCACTTTCTGTAGAATATGCCTAATATACAGTACTGTGCAAAAGTTTTAGGCACATGCAAAGAAATGTTGTAAAGCAAAGATGCCTTCAAAATAATGAAATTAAATGTTTCTACATTTTTTAAAAAAGGTACCGTAAAGAGCAGTAAACAGTAGTAAATGAAACAGAGTCGATATTTGGTGTGACAAAAAAAATAAAAATAGTAGTCTCTGGTACAATTTGTGCAGTTTTATGTGGAAATGAGCTGGTAAGTTTTACTGAGCATCTTGCAGAACCAGACACAGTTCTTCTGGAGACTTTGACTGTCACACTTGCTTCTTATTTTTGCAGCAAAACCCAGCAGCTTTCATTGTGTTTTTTGTCTAAAAAGTGGTCTCTTACGTAATATGCTGCTTCCTTTAATGACATACAAACATTTTTCTGTAACATTTAATTTTGTGCTAGAAAACTAATGCTTGGGAATCTAAAATGTTTTTGTACTGACTTGATAATGTAGAAGTCATAAAATAAAAAAATCTATAACAAAGTTTGTACTAAAAAAAAAAAAAAAAATAGGGTGCGTTAAACTTTTGCACAGTACTGTATTCTTCATTATTGTTATAATTTATATTTTATTTTATTTTATTCTAACACATAGTTAGGCTATGGTTTCTGCATGTTCCATGATTTACCTTTTCGCAGTATTGCAGTATCACTGCTGTAGTTATATTGAAGCCTGTATTGATGCTGTATTTGTAATTTTTCCATCATGCTGCCATGTTGATACATGCACACACAGATCTCAGTGCTCTGCTAGCTACCAGTCACACCCAGTCAGCAAATAGAACACAGATGACAATCAGTACTAACTGTGCATGTGTACATGCACATGTCTTTTTAATTACTCTCAAAAGAACAAAAAAATAAAAATAAAACACCTTTCCAGTGAGTGCAAAGTGAAAATGTTTGGTAGCACGAGTTAGCACAACCAGTGTATTTGTATACTACATTAGTAAGTCTTTCACTTCTCCTCTAAAGAGATGCAGATGTGGGACAGATGGAATTGTAATTAAGATCAAAGTGGCGTTGGTGGCGGGAGGCAGATCTGTGGTTGCAGGCTACTGGTTTGCTTTTGGGAAAAAAAGAAACACACAGTGGTCTGGAACACAATATGGAGTGTGGTCACTGGCTTTATTAGTTCTTTCTCTGACTAAGAGCAGATGAAGAGAAATTAACCACAGCTTTCAGATTTTAGCAGGATATTTTGAGCTGATGCTTTAGCACATATTTTCCCTTTTGTGTAGCAGTTCATTTTGTGTCCTTCTTGCTTATTTGAGTTGACTTGCTACGTAAAGGACTGGTGAAGCTGTCTGATGTCATACAAGTAATGGGATAGTTTGGTGTAAAAGTTTGAGAAACATGATGGGTTCAGGGTTTTGTGTAACAGCTACGGCTCTCATGTTACGCCATATTGTCCATGAAAGCATGTGCATATTGATGGAAATTGTTAGGTTTAATTTCACAGCCCAGTCCTAGACTAAGTATGGTTTTTAAACAGTTTAGCACTGATTAGGTACCTAGGGAAACCTTATGTTCTATTTTGTAAGGAGTAAAAGACAACATTGCATGCTGTTATAGCAATATATTCAGTGACAGGGTCATGTGATATCCTGAAGTTGATTGTTTTCCAATAACAACACATCCTATAATGTTTAATTCCTCTTATACCACAGCAATTCACCAGCATTAACAATTGTTTATTAAATAATGGCGTGCATTTTTTATGTCTTGTATATTGGATCCATTCACATTTATGTTTAATGCTGTGTGGAACATCCATAAAACAAGATGGTGTTATCACTTAAAGTACATTATAGCAGCTATAAACAGTTGTTCCCTCACCAGGCTCTCTTGTCATCTCTATCTTGAAGTTAATAATACATTAAAAAAAATGCAGCCTGTTGCGCTACCAAGAAACTCTTCATCCTGAAGATTTTCCTGTGCTGGAAAAATGTTACAGCTTTGTTTCTGAATGATACAAAGTGCTGACACTGGAGACTCCTTCCATCCATCCATCCATCTTCCATACCGCTTATCCTACACAGGGTCACAGGGAGCCTGGAGCCTATCCCAGGGACTCAGGGCACAAGGCAGGGGGCACGCTGGACGGAGTGCCAACCCATCACAGGGCACAATCACACACACATTCACACACCCATTCACACACTACGGACAATTTAGAGATGGCAATCAGCCTCCCCCACTAGGGGAGGAAACCAGAGTACCCGGAGGAAACCCCGAAGCGCGGGGAGAACATGCAAACTCCGCACACACAGGGCAGAGGCGAGAATCGAACCCCCAACCCTAGAGGTGTGAAGCAAACATGCTAACCACTAAGGAGACTCCTTCCAAAAACGCTGAATAAATATCTACTCACAGAAAACTTCATATCAGCTATTACACGTTTATAATAAGTTTATGTGAAACATCCAAAATACAAGTTGCAATAGACAGCATTATACTGTATGTTAGAAGGATTACATTAATACATAAACACCTTCTGATCAGTGCACAGCATTGTGTTATAAGATGACACACACACACACACACACACACACACACACACACACACACACACACACACACACATATATATATATATATATATATATATATATATATATATATATATATATATATATATATATATATATATTACATGATAGTTTTATCAAACCACATCATTCACTAATTTGGTTGGACATTTGTTAGTTTCAGCAAACGATAGCATTCAGAGAATCAAAATATGACCTTCTTTAACTCGCTGTATTGATCCATAACAATCTATACATATTTTTTTGCCTGACAACACTTATTTGTGCTTACTATATTCACACAGTGCTCCTGCGCTTAGGGAAATGGACGTCTGACCCGGCAGCTTTTTGTCAGGGCAAGGATGTTGTTGTGCCCTTCATAAGATCAATAAAGCAGAATTGACTCAATAAGGAATACACAGAAATGTCCCGTGAGGGGAATGTGGAAGTGCTGCAAATCGGAGACTGAGTCATTACAGTTCAACTAAGACTATAATAATGTTTGGAAGGGGTTGCCTTTCACGGATCTCTGAGCACTGGGCTTTTTTCGCCCCTCTAAGACCACCAAGGGTATTATCAGGTTATTTAAGATCTATATAATAGAGAGGGATGTAATTTGGGTCCGATTTGCCGTTCCTACATTACAGCCATCTTGAGCCAAAATGCTGCGTGTAAGCCAATAAAATGTGTCAGGATGACTTTCACCCCTAGGGAAAGTGAAAGGCTCTTCCTAATTTTCTGCTTGAGGTTGTGGATTTGTGGGGTGACAGATTTCACGCAGCACCTTCATGGCTGGTTAGAGAACAGCGGGTGTCAAAATGAACATGAACAGTAGATTCGGCAACACGTCCTGACTTTCGAGACACACTGGGGTCACTGCACTACACCACAGCTCTTAGAGGGGAAATGCTTATTTTTTAGATGGACAAATGAATAGATGGACAGTTTCAATTAATGAATGAATGTCTATCCTGACAGGTAACTGCTATTTTGAATGAGACTTTTCAGGTGCCTTGCACCTCTGGGATTGGGGGTTCGAATCCCGGCTTCACCCTATGTGTGCAGAGTTTGCATTCTCTCCCTGTGTTTTGGGGGTTTCCTCGAGAGTAATCCGGTTTCCTCCCCCAGTCCAAAGACATGCGCTGTAGGCTGATTGGCATTTCCAAATTGTGCGAAAGGGTGTGTGATTGTGCTCTGCGATGGGCTGGCACCCTGTCCAGTGTGTCCCACGCCTTGTCCCCTGAGTTCTCCTCTGTGCGGTATGCAAATTGGATGGATGGACATACCCAGTAGGAATACAACTAAATATGAATACATGATTCAGATTGAACTCATAAAGTGGTCTAAAACAGATACAGAAACGTAAGTTCAGCTACGAATAGGAGGCATACTATTAGGAATCTGTGGGCACAAGTTTCAGCGAAACTGGACAAAAAAGACCAGATGGTGTTTTTCAATATTCAGCTATCAAGTTTTGGAGAGCCTGTGTCCATTGAAGACTCAGATTCTTGTTCTTGGCTTACAGGAGTGAAAACCGATGCGGTTGTAGCACATCTGCATCAGGGTTTGATGTGTTGTGCATTCTGAGATACTTTTTTGCTATGGAATTAAATTTGTGTCAAAAGTATTAAACGTAACTTTTCAGGAAATGAACAAAAATATAATGAGAAAGAAGAAAAAAACACTCTGAAACTGAAAATAATGAACTCCGTGGCAAAGATTTAACACGGTCTTCAAGTTTTTTAAGCTTGCTTTTCGCTAATCATGGTTTGAGTTTTTGTTTACGCTTTCAAAGTTTTCGTTTACGCTCCACGAGTTTACTTTTACATTAACAGCGATTTACTCTCATTGGCTAGTGAGATTTGGATTGACAGCTCGATTGTCCAGCTGAGGAGGAGGATGATGGTGATGATGACGACGACGCTCCGTGCCGCCCCTGAGAGCTCATCTTGAAAAAATAGTCTACCAAACCTACCCAAACCAAACCTAGCCAGAGACTACCCAAACCTCGAATATTAATTACGAACTAATATACTAAGTAAGTAAGCAAGTAAATAAAAAAATTGTGCTACTCAAGTCTTTACTTCCAGGTCAGGGAGCTGTCGATCCAAGTCTCACTAGCCAATGAGAGTAAATCACTGTTAAGCCCCGCCCACATGAGAGATTTGTGCCAGAATGGCAAACATAAACTTGCAGAGTGTAAAAAAAAGGTTTGAAAGTGTAAATGAAAACTCTGGCAGCGCATTCATAAACCATGATGAAAATGAAGCTTAGAAAACTGTTAACAAAGAATGCTGTTTATTTGAAGACCATGTTCAATTCATGCCACTGAGTTCATTGTTTTCAGTTTAAGAATACTGTTTTTCTTCTTTCGCACTGTATATTTTTATTCATTTCTTGAAAAGTTACGTTCAATACTTTTGGCACAAATTTAATTCCGAATTTTGCTCACCACAGTTGTAAAGAGTGGTTATTTGAGTTAGTGTCAGCTCAAACAAGTATGGCTATTCTCCTCTGCTCTCTTTCATCAACAAATCATTTCCGCCTACAGAACTGCCACTCACTGGATGTTTTTTTTTTCTTTCTTTTTTTTTTTCTCACACAATTCTGTGTAAACTCTGTGACTGTTGTGTGTCAAATACTCAAACCAGCCTATATGGTACCAACAACCATGCCACGGTCTAAGTCACTGAGATCAACCCCCCCCCATTCTGATGTTTGCTGTGAAAATTAACTGAAGCTCTTGTGTATGACATGTATGATTTTATGCATTGTGCTGTTATCACATAATTAGCTGACTGGATACATGTGAATATGTTTCTATTAAATTGGCCAGTGAGTTTGCATTATATTTCAGGATTTGCCTATTTGAGCTTTATGGGGCTGAATAATAATGTTTTCGGGCTTTAATGGAGCTCCTCAAAGTCATGCTGAAAGAGAATAGATGCCCTTAATGAGTTAACGGCCAAAATGAGAGACTTATTAATGCTAATCAGACAAATGAAGGATTTGATTAGCCTCGATTAGCGGGCTGAAATGGTGGTAAATAAAATGCCAGTGTCTCTGGAAAGGACAGGGTGGGGAGCGGACCAGTGATTTAGCTCCGCTTTCTGATTTGGATGATGAGAGGAAAGTCTGGCTTAGCATTCGTCATGAATATTTTATATCGTAATAAAGGGTCATTTATCTGAAATGTCTCACAGAAATTACCATCAAGAATCTTAGTCTTCCATCTTGACAAGAACACTGTTGTCTGTGTGTATGCTTACGGGTATGTGTGTATTACACAACAACTGTCGTGTGTGTTTGTGTGTATGTGCACTAATTTGTATAAGCATGCGTTTACTGCAGCTGATTAACAGTGATCACACTTAAGGTGAGTTTGGCTCAAATTTGATTTCTTACCTCGTTTGTGTGTGTGTGTGTGTGTGTGTGTGTGTGTGTGTGTGTGTGTGTGTGTGTGTGTGTGTGTATAAGTCATGTACAAGCAGACATGCTCCATGTGTGATTATCAGCACCACTACTGCTGATCATTACTGTCATTAAACCAAATCACCACTGAGATGGCCAGAGGAGAGATGGCGCTCTGCTTCTGCCTTGCATGATAGTGCACAAACAGTACGAGGATAGATAACAGGTGGCGAGAGAGAGAGAGAGAGAGAGAGAGAGAGAGCACTGAAAGCTGTTTTTTAATGGCTTTCGATGATGTGTTCTTACCCTTCAATCATCTTCTTTTGTGTTTGTGTATATGTCTGTGTGTGTGTGTGTGTGCGCATGCTCTACTTTAAGTATTTGATAATTGAAGATATTAGGGGAAATTATGGCTATTACACATGACACTATAACTGTACAATAGCTTTCTTTAACATTGGGCATTATCCTCAGAATTATATTTACTCTGTAGTTGATAGCTTTGAAAAAAATTATCCACGAATTAACCATGAAGTGAATTAGAGACAAAAAAGAAGGAATGAAGAGATGACGGCAGAGAGGATAAAATGGCTCGGAGGGTAGCGAGAAGTAATTAGTGAGTGTTCTACTAGCAAGCGAAATAAAGATAAACAGGCCCGAGAGTCACGACAACCCACCTGCATGTGTGTGCATTTATATACTTTATATACTGTAAATGTACCATTACTTTTCTGCCTGCTCTATTTTGACAAGCTAACGCTGCTAGTATTGCTAACACGGTCTTGTTTATATTCTCCATGTATTATATTACGTGCAGATCAGAGCTGAGTGGGTTCCTTCGTCCTCTGAGGCACAGCTTTAGAGAGTGAATGCTATGCTGATTTCCATACCGCTAAAACAGCCTGAATGCTAATGCATCGTGTGGCACCATTCTTTCAACTCTCCTCTCAATCAGGCACCTACCCCACAGCATGATGGATGGGCACCCTTCTCCGTCTGCAAGCGTGTGTGTCTGTGTGTGTGCAGTATTGTTTGTGCACTGGGGAGTATATCAGGGGCAGAGGAACTGCTATTTGAATTGAGACATGTCCTCTGTTTCCCAGTAGTCACTTTTGGCATGTACACGGTGGACTCAAGTGGACTCGAGCGGCTCTGGCTTTGCTCTCCTGTCCTGTGCAACGCTGACATGCCCGCTGTTTGTCTGTGGGCCCTAACACAGCTGTCCTCGCTCTGTGACGGGGGTGACATTGGCGTCCATGTGCTGCGGTGCGGGTGACATCGGTGTGGGTTCCTCGCTGCTCTGCTGACAGCGCTCCAAAGGGCTATTCGCACTCCGTGAACCGAACAGATTGTCTCTTTCTGCCCTGATATGCACACTCCCACTCCACACGGACCCTGGTGCCTCACACCCTGTCAAGGTCTTTATTATTTTCCCAAATGCACTCAAACGACACACACATACACACACAGGTGCGCTAAGAGTGTGACTCAGAGGGTAATGTTTTTAGCACAGGTCAGGTCTGATTGCAGGTGCTGAGGATTGCTATGGTGGAGAGGTCCTGCCATGCTTTTAATCTCTCTGGGAGGCCTCATACTCAGTTAACTGACCTTGACCCAGCTGTAGGAAGCTAGAGACGGAGGTGAACTCTTGGATTTGAAAGAAACAGGGCTGTTGACTCATGTATCTCACAACATGATGATTAGGTATTGCATAGTTGTTGCACAGTATAGGACACATTGAGGACAAAAAAAAAACAAACAAAAAAATAGTCCCTTACTTTATAACAGATATACAGAGTTATTACATCATCAGCATCACTTTTTCTAATTGTTACTGATCCTGGAGATCTTCCAAAACTGCTAAATAAACATCTCCTCACACCATAACTTTACCATATACACTATTATGCATTTAATACATTTATGTGGAGTGTATGCTAATCCCCTGCGTCATTTGTTACTAGAGAAACAATAGCATATTAAAATGAACACCTTAATATAAACCTTGCAACTGGAACTATTGTCAGGAGAGCTGGGACAGGAAATTAATCAGCACCTTCTGACTAATCAGAATCAAGTGATCGATCAACAGCACTGTGGTATATATATTACTATTTATTGTATTATACAGTACTGTGCAAAAGTTTTAAGCACATGCAAATAAATGCTGTAGAGCAAAGATGCCTTCAAAATAATGAAATTAAATGTTTGTACATTTAAAAAAAAATACTGTAAAGAGCAGTAAACAGTAGTAAATGAAACAAAGTCAATATTCAGTGTGACAAAAAAATATAAATTAAAATTAAAATAGTAGTCTCCGGTACAATTTGTGCAGTTTTATAAGGAAATGAGCTGGTAAGTTTTATTGAGCATCTTGCAGAACCAGCCACAGTTCTTCTGGAGACTTTGACTTTCGCACTTGCTTCTTATTTTTGCATCAAAACCCAGCAGCCTTCATTGTGTTTTTTGTCTGAAAAGTGGTCTCTTACGTAATATGCTGCTTTCTTTAATGACATACAAACATTTTTCTGTAACATTTAAT
Source organism: Cranoglanis bouderius (assembly GCA_023630585.1). Lineage (NCBI taxonomy): Eukaryota > Metazoa > Chordata > Actinopteri > Siluriformes > Cranoglanididae > Cranoglanis > Cranoglanis bouderius. The sequence continues at coordinate 7,325,458 of CM042550.1, read as the reverse complement.
TTTGTGCTAGAAAACTAATGTTTGGGAATCTAAAATGTTTTTGTACTGACTTGATAATGTAGAAGTCATAAAATAAAAAATCTATAACAAAGTTTGTACTTAAAAAAATAGGGTGGCTAAAACTTTTGCACAGTACTGTATTTCTTTCCCAGAAATGAATCAGAAGATACAGTATGCTGATAGAACTTACCCAAGTAAAAGAGAAATTATTAGAGTTTTCAGGAAGCATTCAACAAGTTGTAATGGTATAAAAAATAATGTTCGTACAAGGTTCTAAAAACATCCGCTGTAATAACAGTTCACAGTTTGCAGCAACCTTAACAAGCAATATACTGCATTATATAGCATTATAGAAGCATTATACAACCATTATATAAAATGTTTAATTGGGAACTGGTTAAATGTTCCTTGAACCAATGGTTCATTTAAAAAATGTTATACTTTTATACTGAATACTTAAAGCTGCAGTATCGAACTTTTTTTTTGGTTAAACATGAACAAAAATCTATTATTGAGCATATACATAAAAAATCAGTTTTCAGAACTGTCTCCTCACCTTACCCCGATTCGCAACAGTAAGCTTATAATAATGATTTATAATTTGAGCTGTCAGGTTGGATTTCACGGGAAACGTCAGGTTAACGTCATTCGTCTTTGCGTGATTACATCACGTCAGTAAACAGAAAGAAGAAGGCCCGGCTACTATATTGTGTGCGTGGGGGCTGAGGATGGTGTAGTGTTTGTAGCTTTTCTTACGACATTTGCTTAGAATTTAAACTTGTCATCTAGATGGCTGCTTTTAATCTGTTCCAATCATCGTTGACATCTGGGGAATCACCTGTTGTCAAAACCAAGAAACCTCGAAGTGCTGAGAGCCTGCAGTCAAAAAGGGAAAGCAACAGAGCCCATGCTAAAATGGGGATTAATTATCGGTATTTTTTCAGCTGAACAGGTAAGACATTTCAGTGGCTCAGTAAGTAGCTAGCCAACATTAGCGCATTTGTTCACTTGATTCAGCAAGGTCTTGCGTTTCCTATGTTGTTTTGCTATGGTCAGTGTGGTAAATTGCATTTATTTTCTGCTAGTTATGAGAGAACGCAATTCACCTCTACTCCAAGAAAACTGTATCCACCGCCACCACCGTTGTCAAGTATTGGAAAATAACTCTGCAATTTTATGTTTCAAACAGAGATGGGGATAGAGAGGCAAAAGTTCAGTACTGCAGCTTTACAAAAATTTCCACATTGTTGGCTAAATCCCCAATTTAATCCCTGATTTATAGACAAAAGAATTAGAACTAGGACAATGCTTAGAGACATAGCATTACACAGATGTGAATAAAGCCATGTCATGTGCTGGGTAACACTGTGGCAAGACTTTGTAAAGACATGGAATCCATGACTATGTGTGGGTATAGAAAAGAGTAAAACAAGAAGTAACCTTTTAGGACAAGAGATAGAATTAGCTAGAGATAGAATTTCTTAGAACAAAAGAACACAACTCCTTTACTTTTTACACAACCACTTTGCCTATTCTGATCAGGACTGTGCCGTTGATATGAAAATTGCAATTTTGCAATCATGCTTCATCGCAGTGTTATTGCAGCTTCATTTATTTGCCATATTGTGCTGCTCCAGTGGTGACTGATCTGCATGCCAACTTGCCAGGCAGCAGACGGCACCGGGTGGCTGGAGAGAAGGAGTGCTGGCCTCCTCTCACAACAGCATGTCTGAAACAGGAAGGTCAGGTGGAAGAGCATGAGCTAGACCTCAAGCATCTGGATCTGAAGAGTACAGATTTGGGCAACTTGCTTCTCAATTCCCAAACAGGTACTATTAAAGCAAGCGGTTATTGAGAGATGTACTGTAAGTGGCTTTAAGAGCTGAGCAGTATATCACAGGGATGGCTGACATGACTGAATACATGACTGTATTCACCCTGCTTAAACCTTTCCACATTTTGTAGTGTTAGAACCTGGAACTGAAATTAAATTAATTGGGATTGCTGAATATGTCATGAATCTACACAAAATAGCCCTTAATATTGTGGGGGATCAGTATAGTTTGCAAAAGTATACATCTTCATTGCTACAAAACTCTGAATTGGTTCTGGTGCAACCAGTTACCTGGAGAACCTGAAGGAACCGCACATGGACATGGGGAGAACATGCAAAACTCTACTCAGACAGTAACCTAAGTACGGCATCAAACCGAGGACCCTGGAGCTGTCGAACAGCAATGCTACCTGCTGTGCCACCATGCCACCCTCAGTCAGGGTTTGGTTATAAAAACAATTCCAAACTCTGAATATCCTGCAGAGAACCATAAAACCCATTATTTCAGAAATGGAAAGAATACTCTGCCTAGAGGAGGTGACCAGGTAAAGAGGGAAGAAGCAGAGAAGCAACCAAGAGCAAGTCACAGTATATGATACTACTACTGAGGGAAAAAATTTGATTTTCTTTTTACTGAAAGTGTCATGAATATCATCACAACATCTAAAACACTGACCAAGTGCACTGTTACTCTCCCATGGTGGAAAACTTTTCACCCAAAACCCCTTCTTTAAACATTACATAAACATCTCCTAACTTCTACATCAATGTAAGGGTAAGTAAGGGTGTTTTCTTTGGTTTTAATCCGTTTATTATTAGGCAGACGGAACTACTGTCAGAGCTGCTGTTATAGAAAATGAATCCAAACCTTCTGATTATAGAATGTGGTATAGTGAAAAACATTGTATCCCATATCCATCCATCCATTTTCCATACCGCTTGTCCTACTGTACACAGGGTTGTGGGGGAGCCTGGAGCCTATCCCAGGGGACTCGGGGCACAAGGCGGGGGACACTCTGGATGGGATGCCAAACCATCGCATGGCTCAATCGCACACAATTTGGAAATGCCAATGCCAATCATGTCTTTGGACTGGAGGAGGGAACCAGAGTACCCCCAAAGCATGGGGAGAACATGCAAACTCTGCACTCACAGGGCGGAGACGGGATTTGAACCCCCAACCTCGGAGGTGCTAACCATGCCCCCTGCACCCCATATATTATATATCCCTATTTTTGCTATTGTGTCTTTTTTGGAAGCTGTTTTCCCATAGCTCTAAATGTCAAGATTTGGGTTGATAGAGAATTCATTCAGGCAGACATTTACAGTACACAGTTTATAGTACATATCCCTCTCCCAAACTCACAGTGACAACTGAGCACACAGTTCCATAAGGGGAACTTTCCTCTGTGGATGGAGAGCTGTGCACAGGCACCTTATGGAAGGGAACAATCTGTTCCTTAAACCTTAACATTCCGTTTACTTATGAATGCAGTTTTTCAGCATTGTCTAGTGTATCTGCTGGCCTGCCTGTAATGGTGAGAGGAGGGCAAGTGATTGAAGCACAGCCTGTGATTGACAACTGTGGGGGCTGTTTGGCAGAACATCATGCAGGCAGCTAGAGGGAGAATTTGGGGAAGTCAAACTCTGAAAGGAAAAGTTACTTCGGCAGGCAGTTATGAAAGACCACCACCAGCTATTACTGAGATCTCTCTCTCTCTCTCTCTCTCTCTCTCTCTCTCTCTCTCTCTCTCTCTTTCTCTCTCTCTCTCTGACATTCTCTAAGACTATAATACAATGCACATTTTTTGTTTTGTTTTCTTAATGTTCTCAATTATTTTTATTAACAACTTTAAATTGTAAATGTTAAATTGTGTCAAAGACATCCCACTGGCTAATATAATTGACATAAACTGCTGTGCAGTCAGTCATCTGCATTATATTAGATATTATCTTATTGGAGAACTTCAATTTAGATTGGAAATATCAACAAAATATTAATATAATATTATAAGAACAGTCGGTAAGTTTTAGAGCCATCTGCTGAAAATATGGATGCCTTGTGGGGAGCATTGTAATTAAACTGAGTAGCTCTGTTCCAGATGAGGGCAGAGTTCATTTCCAGGCCAGACCAATCACAGTTTTCCCAAAGTATCTTTAAAATCATATTATTCCAACTCAAGGTGCAGCAAGTAGAGTTGTCATCCCACTCCTGCTCCATGCTGCCCAAGGACCTCCAGGTCGATCCTGAGCTCAGGTCTGTGTAGAGTTTTACATGTTCTCCCTGTGTCCATATGGGTTTCTTCTGGGTTCTCTGGTTTCTTCCCACCTCCCATAAACATGGTTATAGGTTGATTGGTGTCTCTAATTTGCTCCTAGGTGTGAATGTGGGTATGGTACCTTGCATTCGTAATGTATGGCCACTTCACACCTAGTGTTGCCAGGATGGCTCTGCCTCTGGATCCTCTGCAACGCTGAACAGGATAAAGGTTTTTACTGATGATGAATGATAAATGATCAATGAAAATATTACAGACTTCACCTCTACTCACTTATTGAAGTCATGGATCTTCTCTCTTTGTTTGAAGCTGTTTGGTTAGCTCAGGAGAATTCATTCCATTCATTTTATCTGGATGCCAGTAGAGAGAAGAGTCTAGATGTGTCCGTGTGTCTTGGTGGGTGGCAGATCAACTTGGGCTTAAAAAGCTTGAGGTACACTGCTGGATTTAACCATTGCCTTCAAGTGGGCAAGCACCAGGGTTTTAGATCAAATCTATGGCAAGTCAGTAGAGGAAATGCAGCAGAGTACTTATGGAGCTTAAATAGACATTGGGCTGCGGAATTCTGGACCATTTAAAAGGACCTGAAGTTCGTAGATGGTGACACACCTGTGTGGCACTGTGGTACAGCAGGTAGCATTGGTGCCTCACAGCTCCAGGGTCCATGGTTCAATCCTGAGCCTTAGTTACTGTCTGTATAGATTTTTGCATGTTCTCCTCATGTTCACATGAATTTCCTCTTGGTAACCTGGTTTCCTCCCACCTCCCAAAAACATGGTAGGTCCTCCTCCAATCTTAGGTGTAAATGAGTATGCACATGATATCAAATGATGGACTGGCATCCTATTTGGGGTGTATTCCCACCTTGCTCCCAGTGATCCACCACAACCCTGACTAGGATAAAGTTTGTAAGATGTGTTGAGAACAACAGCATCAAGTTTTTCAGATGGCGAGATCCAGAAGCTCTCAACGGAAATGGCAAGATCAAGGTGTGAGTATGCATTTACAGAGATATATAACAGCCTGGTCTTTCTGAGAGTCAGCTTTAGATGATGAGTTGCCATTCATGATGAGATGTCTGCCAGACATGCCAGACATTCAGTTCAGTTGTGTAGCCTAAAATCAATGTCTGGAATTTATGAATGCATAACTGAAGGGAACAAAGAGCCTATATGACCTGAAACACTTTTTTTTTTTGGCTTTGTCTCATTTCCTTTCTTCTCTTCGGCACTCACACATTGTGTGTGTATACAGTGTAATGATAGGGCTGCGGGAGAGTGCTATAAGTTATGTGTTATGCAGAGCAATTGTAGTGTGTATCAGACAGGGACAAAGACTGTGATAGAGAGACTTGTGGTTAAGGTGTGTAATTTGTACCTGTGTCCATGTCTGCAGCCTACAGAGAGAAAGCAGCGGGTCAACATGGCTCCATGATGAGACAAGCAGTGTGTGTGATGAGATGCTCTGTAGTTCAGGCAGTTAGAGACACCAAGAGACAGACAGACAGGAGAGAAAGCTTGATAGAGAAAAACAAGCAGATGGGAATAGTGTTCCCTGTTTTATTTCCATCACTGTCTCAGAGAGGTTAGCGGTATTTCAATGCCTGCTTACATTAGGCTAAGTCAGCACCTCTGTACATCACACACGTTCCCCGAGGGGTTTGTTGTCTGACCCACACACCCCCACCCCCCAACACACACACAGACACACACACACACACCCACCCACACACACACACACACACACACACACAAACACCATGTGTGAGTGGCTGTCCTTGAAGTGCTGGATTATACTTGCTTTTATCTATGCATACACATATGCAAGATGGCTGCCACACATATCCTGTGGCCATTTGGAGCATTGCACATGCACATCTTCAGAAATTAATGCTACACTTCCACATGTTGCAATACCAACATAAATAGTGGGCACCATGTGACTCTGAGTCTGCAAATGACTAAACAAACTAGTGCTGTGTCTCAAATTGCATACTTGTGTACTGTTCTAGGCAGCTACTGAGTACTAACACTAACCAGTTTTCCTTTTACTATTATTAGTCTTCTGGATCTTTAAGATTAGCAAATACTTTTGAATCTAAGGTCAGAGATTTAGATTTGAGACAGAGCTTGTTACAACAGTCACAATGACAGTGGAAAGTTGTTATGTACTATGAAGTCGCCAGTAGGCAGTCTTACTACTGGTTGCCATAGTAACATGGGGGTGCAACTAGAATTCCACTTTTGACAACAAATCAGTTTTCTTACTGCTAAAATTAAACATTCTGGAGCGAGAGAGTTTGTATATGAAATTCATCAGTGTATATATGCATCATATCATACAAGATAAAGGAGAAGCAGTGTGTGCTCTTTGCCATAGCTGCCATCTATCTGCAGTGAAAGCGCAAGCGCCAATTATCTTAGCTTAGCTTATGGCCATCTCGGCTTGGCACTGCTCGTTTTGGGGCGCCGAAGCAGCACGCGCCGGTCTCAGATCCTCGCTACTTCTGTTAGCGAGCATGAGAGGCTACGGATCACGTGCGCTCTAGTGTCTTCACTCCCATTGGTAATCGCTGCACCAAGTCGCTGTCACTCATGTCGCCGGAAGTCGCCAGCTCTCATTGAAAATGAATGGCCTCCGGTCGCTTTGTCGCTGCGAGTTGCTGTATGTGTGAACGTACCATAAGAGTGTGTTTAACATCGCTGTGCATTAACTTGCTAAACATTTTACCGATTGACTTGGAAACCAGGTGACAGGAATGTTTTGTCTTTGATGTGCCATCTAGTGAATGTCGCATTTAATACACTTTAGATGTACATAAAGTACGCTGGCATGTATATGAACGAACAAAACACTGCTTTCGCACAAGCATGTGTCAAGTCAAGCATCAAATATAAACCAGCCCTTAGAGCATCAGTGTGTGTGTGTGTTTGTGTGTGTGTTATACCTTGGTGAGTCTAAACAAGTGTTTACTTATTTATTTATTTTATTATGCTTCCTTTTTGTTACTGAGGTTAAGGTCATGTTTATGGTTAGTGTTTATCATGTCTGTGGAAGGTCCTTACAAGGATAGTAAGGGTGTATATGTGCGTTAGTGCAGGGTTAGGTTTTTGGGGGTTTTTTTTGGAAAAAATTATGAATTGGTTTGGCTTGTATGTTGTGCTCATTATCCTGTTCTTTCATCAGACACGAAATGAGAAATCATTCTCTCATGTCTGTGCGCTCACTTGCACTCTCTCTCTCTCTCTCTCTCTCTCTCTCTCTCTCTCTCTCAGACTGAATGGTGCATGTCAGTAAAAACTATGACCTTCGGGGCCTACTGTTAATTACTTATCATCTCTGGCTAATTTTCTCTGATCCTTTAATCACTATCTTTTCTACTTTCTTGATCCATGAAAAGAAAACCATCACAGTTTTGCAAATGTATTTCTCTGCCATTTTCATGCTCTATATTCTTCACACTTTCCCTGTCTTTGCACTGTGATTTTATAGTGTTGTACACTGTAACTGTAATGCTCTTTCCATGTTCGTCAGTATAAGGCTTTGCAGTCTGTTCAGTGCACGCAGCCAGCAGGTAGTTAACAGATAATCCCAGTCGTGCTTACCGTCCGCCCTGCATAGCTTCAGGATTACTACTCCCAACAAACCTGGTCCAATTACCAACTAAACCAACTCATGAAACATGTGAAACAGAATCATGTACAGTCCCTTCCAAAAGTATTGGAACAGCAAGGCCAATTCTATTGTTTTCGCTATACACTGAAGATATTTGGGTTTGAGATCAAAAGATGAATATGAGACAATAGATCAGAATTTCAGATTTCATTCCCTGATATTTACATCTAAATATGTTAAACAACTTACAACATGGCACCTTTGGTGGCAGACCGCCCAATTTTTAGGTGAAACCCAAATGTCTTAGAATTGGCCTTGCTGTTTCAATACTGTTGGAGAGGACTGTATATTCAGAAAGGTCAAGATACAAGATTGAGAAAATAAATAAATAAAACCTTTAAAGTGTACAGGTTAGTTGATAGGAAGGACGGGCGATGAGATCCTCCTTGACTGGACACACAGAAACTAATTTTACTCTTTACTCCCTACAGCAAGGCCAATATGCTTTAGTATTAATTACATGCTGACCGTGCCTTGCTTCTGGCTTAGAGACACTGGTCTGTGTGAAACCTTTGTGTGCTCTGGTTATTCTCTGATTATTCCTCTGGTTATTCTTTGATTTCAGTCTCTTGAGCTTGACTCCTATGCTCAAGTGAGTCTGTCTATGTGGACAGACAAAGCAGGGCCTTACGTACCTACATACCAAACTTTTTTTTACCCGAATTTTTTTTTGTTTGTTTGTTTCCTTCCGTTGAAGCAAGCTGATACAGTGTCTCTTGACATTTTTAGTTTTTCTGTCAGCATGGTCTCAAACATTTAAAATAAATAAATAAATAATAAGTTTGAGGCTAAAGATCTGACACTTAGTAAGCATTAAACAGGGCAGTTTTGATAAAAATACAAATGGGAGACAAATTAAAGTAAAGGAAACTGTGGCTGTTATGCTGTGGGTGGCATTTTGCTCTCATGTTTTGGCTCCATTTGAACCCACAGAAGGAAGAATCACTGCACATCAATACAACATTATCCCATGATGTAAGTGGTTTGTTTTCTAGGATGACCCCGCCCCGATATACTGTGAACAAGGGCTGACTAAATGGTTTATGATTATGACAGGGATGTAAATCATAATCTATGGCCTTCACAGTCACCAGATCTCATCCCAACTGAATACATACCATAACTTGTAGAACCTTACAAAGACACTTTATGTTATGTTTTTTTTCCCTTTAATTTGTTTTTGTCATTATATCTTTAACTGTAAAGGAGTTTTGAACATACAGTACCATGCAAAAGTTTTAGACACATGAAAAGAAATGTTGTAGAGCAAAGATGCCTTAAAAAAAAAAAAAATACTGTAAAGAGCAGTAAACAGTAGTAAATGAAACAAAGTCAATATTTGGAGTGACAAAAAATTAAATAGTTAAATAAATTATAGTAGTCTCAGGTACAATTTGTGCAGTTGTATGGAAATAAAACCAGTTTTTAAGGAAATGAGCTGGTAAATTTTATTGAGTATCTTACAGAACCAGCCACAGTTTTTCTGGAGACTTTGACTTTCGCACTCGCTTCTTATTTTTGCAGCAAAACCCAGCAGCCTTCATTGTGTTTTCTGCCTGATAAATGGTCTCTTACATAATATGCTGCTTTCTTCAAACATTTTCCTGTAACATTTAATTTTGTGCTAGGAAACTAATGTTTGGGAATCTAAAATGTTTTTTGTACTGACTTGATAATGTAGAAGTCATAAAATAAAAAAAAAATCTATAACAACGTTTGTACTAAAAGAAAAAATAGGGTGCCTAAAACATTTTCACAGTACTGTACATACAGTGAGGGAAAAAATCATTTGATCCCCTGCTGATTTTGTACGTTTGCCCACTGACAAAGAAATGATCAGTCTATAATTTTAATGGTAGGTGTATTTTAACAGTGAGAGACAGAATAACAACAAAAAATAAAACGCATTTCAAAAAAGTTATAAATTGATTTGCATTTTTATGAGTGAAATAAGTATTTGATCCCCTATCAATCAGCAAGATTTCTGGCTCCCAGGTGTCTTTTACACAGGTAATGAGCTGAGATCTCAGCTTGTTACCTGTATAAAAGACACCTGTCCACAGAAGCCATCAATCAATCAGATTCCAAACTCTCCACCATGGCCAAGACCAAAGAGCTGTCCAAGGATGTCAGGCACAAGATTGTAGACCTACACAAGGCTGGAATGGGCTATAAGACCATCGCCAAGCAGCTTGGTGAGAAGGTGACAACAGTTGGTGCGATTATTCGCAAATGGAAGAAACACAAAATAACCGTCAGTCTCACTCGGTCTGGGGCTCCATGCAAGATCTCACCTCGTGGAGTTTCAGTGATCCTGAGAATGGTGAAGAATCAGCCCAGAACTACACGGGAGAATCTTGTTAATGATCTCAAGGCAGCTGGGACCATAGTCACCAAGAAAACAATTGGTAACACACTACGCCGTGAAGGACTGAAATCCTGCAGCGCCCGCAAGGTTCCCCTGCTCAAGAAAGCACATGTACAGGCCTGTCTGAAGCTTGCCAATGAACATCTGAATGATTCAGAGGAGAACTGGGTGAAAGTGTTGTGGTCAGATGAGACCAAAATCGAGCTCTTTGGCATCAACTCAACTCGCCGTGTTTGGAGGAGGAGAAATGCTGCCTATGACCCCAAGAACACCATCCCCACTGTCAAACATGGAGGTGGGAACATTATGCTTTGGGGGTGTTTTTCTGCTAAGGGGACAAGACAACTGCACCGCATCAAAGGGACGATGGACGGGGCCATGTACCATCAAATCTTGGGTGAGAACCTCCTTCCCTCAGCCAGGGCATTGAAAATGGGTCGTGGATGGGTATTCAGGCATGACAATGACCCAAAACACACAGCCAAGGCAACAAAGGAGTGGCTCAAGAAGAAGCACATTAAGGTCCTGGAGTGGCCTAGCCAGTCTCCAGACCTTAATCCCATAGAAAATCTGTGGAGGGAGCTGAAGGTTTGAGTTGACAAACATCAGCCACAAGACCTTAATAACTTGGAGAGGACCTGCAAAGAGGAGTGGGACAAAATCCCTCCTGAGATGTGTGCAAACCTGGTGGCCAACCACAAGAAATGTCTGACCTCTGTGATTGCCAACAAGGGTTTTCCCACCAAGTACTAAGTCGAAGGGGTCAAATACGTATTTCACTCATTAAAATGCAAATCAATTCATAACATTTTTTGAAATGCATTTTTCTGGATTTTTTTTGTTGTTATTCTGTCTCTCACTGTTAAAATACACCTACCATTAAAATTATAGACTGATCATTTTTTTGTCAGTGGGCAAACGTACAAAATCAGCAGGGGATCAAATAATTTTTTTCCCTAACTGTACATTTTTAATTCTAATTTGTACACAGAATAACCTGACCTAAACTTTTCCCAAAATCCCAAAAATGATTTCTTTGGTAATCAAAAGAAAGCCACAGAAATAACAAGTAATAAAAATGTGAGTTGCTGCAATTTAAAATAATTACACAAAATTTTTGTCCACTCCATTATCAAGTTTGCAAAAAAACGTTGTCAAAATCGAGTTAAAAAAGGCCAGTTAAAATGCTGTGTGAATGTGTTGCTTGTCAGGTGGGTCTCCTGTGTGTGGGTGTGTATGAGTGTTTGTGTGTGTATTGACTAGCTCATTTAAATCTCTGTTCTGACGTGAAAGCCTCCCACCTTGTACTCTCTTCTACCATTTTGTCACTTTTGTCAAAGAATGCACCAATAACCCAGTGTTCCTCCAGCTCCTCAATCCAGAGAGAGAGAGAGAGAGAGAGAGAGAATGAATGAATGCACAGCTATGAGCAGTGAATCGACCAAATATAAAGTTCCTGAATGTCAACCGAAAGAAGGATGGGGCAGCTGAACAGTGGTCACCTCACATCCATTAATGTCAATAAGCACTGTCCTCGAACAGTCCTTGAATTTGTCTTTGACTTTCTACTTTTTGTCTGGCAAATGCTGCAGAAGACCACAATCCACAAGCTCTTGATTTTTTATTTATTTATTATTACTTCATTGTTCTTCGCTAGTATGAGTCACTCCCTTATTCACTGAAATGGGTAGAGACAATAATGTCCAACACAAAAGTGCAGAACACACTAAAGAACACTGTTCAATGTCAATGTTCGGTCCCACTCATTAAGAAATGACAACAGTTAACGCCATGTCAGGATCCTACATCTGTTTCCATTCAAATTAAATGTATAGTGTATTTATGTCATTAAAAATAAATTAATAATAAATTAACAGCATTGTTAAATGATAATATGCTTATTTATTATTAAATGTAAACATTCAAACATTTAAACACTCAACTGGTTCAAACAATTTACTGGTTGTAGACCCATTAATAACTATGAATTAAATTCAATAATGTAGTATAGCACATTTAAAAATAGATATTGTCACAAAGCAGCTTTACAGAAATCCAGATATAGATTTAGATCCCTACAAAGCCAGAGGTGACAATGGCAAGGAAAAACTCCCTGAGATGACATGAAGAAACCTTGAGAAGTACCAGACACAGAAAAGTACAGTATCCTCTTCTGGGTGATGCTGGATTATAACACTATAAATTATTACAGTCTACAGTTTTATTCTTAATTAATAATATTCTTTGTTAGATAAAGCGAATGCATAACGAGTCTTTATACTGAATAGTCATACATAAATAAAATATTACAATGAAATGTTAGTAATTGTGGGTTTTCAGGTCTGCTATGGGTCCTGTATTGGATCTTTAACCTGACAGCAGAATTTTTGACATATCCTGCCCTGCATTGTGCCTTGAGAAGCATAGAGAAATATTTGTTTCCTGAAAGCTAGAACAGCACAACCTTTAACTGCTTGCAATGACATCATAACTCCAATAACTGTGCTATGGACTTCAACGTTGTTACAGCACCAGAAGTAAGCTGGACACAGTTGCGGTCAAAAACTTCGTCAGTTTATTCAGCACACATGTGAAAAGGACACAGGGCAAACAACAGGTTTATAGAAGGCTTCGAGTCTTCGCAGGATAACGTGATCAAGATTAAACACACTCTCAAAAGTGTTAGCGCTAGCAGTAAAAAAAAAGGACACACACTTTACTACGGCAAAATCAAACGGAGAAAACAGCATCCAACAGAGAACCCATACAACAAAATAGCGGTGACTAAATAAAGTGTGCTAGCTATTTGCGCTAACAGAAAATCAAACACTTGTGCAAGCAAACCTATCACAGAGATGTGTAAAATAGAAAGAGGGCTTGAGATGAAGTCGGAGTCCAAGGTACTTAGCTTAGTTTCAAATGCCGTGAGAATCAGTCCAGAATGAAGTAGCTCAGTCGATTTGGAAGAAACAAACGATACTTCGCGTTAGCCCTGTAACACAAAAGTCCTTAAATAACGTGTTAGTGAAAATAGAAGACAGGTGCGCGGGATTAGAACGAGGGTGATTGTGACCGAGGTAGTGTGTGGGTGTTGTAGTCCCTGGCGGCCATGTTTGTAGGCCGCCGAGCTTGCTGGGAAGTGTAGTGTGGAGTGTGTGGATAAGAGTTCTGGGGATTGAAGTCGCGCTTCTTGCGCGACCTAACAGAGCCCCCCCCCCAAAGGGCTCACTCCGGGAGCCTCTCCCTGCCTGGGACGACCTCTGGGTCTAGGTTTTGGGTATTCTGGATGGATGCGGTGAAATTCGTCCACCATTTCAGGGTCCAGCATGTCCTTGGCCGCCACCCAGCTCTGTTCCTCGGGCCCGTACCCCTCCCAGTCAATGAGGTACTGAAGTTTACCTTGACGTCGCCGGGATTTTAGAATCTGATGAATTTGATAGGCCGGTTGTCCGTCAACTTCCTGTGGGGGAGGAGGATTGGACGGGTTTTGAGAGGTGAGGATGCCTGTGTGGAAGGGTTTCAGGAGAGAAACGTGAAACGAGGGGGAAATGCGCCAGTGTTTGGGGATGGCTAGTCTGTAGGTTACCTCATTGATGGGCCTGATGACTTTGAAGGGGCCGAGATAACGAGGACAGAGCTTCTGGCAGGGATGTTTGAGGTGCAAGTTTTGGGTGGAGAGCCATACCCGTTCACCGGGTTGGTAGCGTGGTGTTACCTGTCGGTGGCGATCCGCTTGGGCCTTTGATTTTGAGGCTGCTTGTTTTAGTCTCCTATGGGTGCTTGCCCAGACCTGTTCACTGCGGTCAAACCATTCGTTTACGGCTGGTGCGTCCGTGGCCGTGGCGTCCCACGGAAATAGAGGGGGCTGATAACCTAGCACGCATTGGAATGGGGTCAGGTTAGTGGCAGAATGGCGGAGTGAGTTCTGGGCGTATTCCACCCAGGGCAGGAAGCGGGCCCAATCAGAGGGATTTTTGTGACAGAACGAACGGAGCATCCTTCCGACTTCTTGGTTAACCCGTTCCGCTTGCCCGTTGGATTCGGGGTGGTATCCCGACGTAAGGCTCACATTCACTCCCAATTTACCCATAAAGCCGGACCATACGCGAGATATGAACTGCGGTCCCCGATCGCTAACTATGTCTTCGGGGATCCCAAAATAACGAAATACATGCGAGAATATAAGTTCTGCTGTGTGGAAGGCTGATGGTAGATTGGGCAAGGAAATTAGACGGAGGGATTTGGAGAACCGATCTAAAATAACAAAAACGGTGGTGTGGCCTAGAGAATTGGGGAGGTCCGTGATGAAGTCTACTGCAAGGTGTGACCAAGGTCGTTGAGGAGTGGGTAGTGGCATGAGTTTGCCGGCAGGGAAGGTTCTGGGTACCTTAGTTTGGGCGCAGATGTCACAAGATTTGACCGCCTGTAGTACTTCTTGGGCCATGTTGGGCCACCAGTACTTGTGGGACAAAAGGTGGTATGTGCGTAGGGAACCGGGGTGAGCGGTACCGGGAACCGTGTGAGCCCATCTTATTAATCGGGTTCTGTAGGTAGAAGGGACAAACAATTTTGTGGGAGGACAAGCAGACGGTACGTACCTACGTGGGAATTTGTGAAGTAAGTTGTCGAACTCCCAGTGCACATTACCGACAAAACAGGAGGGAGGCAGGATGTGGTCGGGTTTGGAAGGTGGTGAATCCCTAGTGTGGAGTCGGGAAAGGGCGTCCGCCTTGTGGTTCTTAGACCCGGGGCGATAAGAAAGGGTAAACTGAAACCGTGCGAAAAACAAAGACCAACGTGCTTGGCGAGGGTTTAGTCGTTTGGCTGTGTGCAGATATTCTAAGTTCTTGTGATCTGTGAAAACGGTAAACGGGTGTTCTGCCCCCTCTAGCCAGTGTCGCCACTCCTCCAAAGCTAATTTTATAGCTAGCAGTTCACGATCTCCCACGTCATAATTCTGTTCTGCCGGCGATAGCTTTTTCGAAAAGAAAGCGACGGGGTGAAGTTTTGGTTTTTCCCCTAGACGTTGGGATAATACGGCCCCCACCCCCGCCTCAGAGGCATCTACTTCTACTACGAAGGGACAGGAAGGGTCTGGGTGCTTGAGGATAGGAGCCGTGGTGAAAGCCGTTTTGAGTCTGGAGAATGCCCCCTCGGCCTCGTGGTTCCAAACCAGACGGCGGGGACCGCCCCGCAACAGGGAAGTAAGGGGTAGGGCAATCGAACTAAAACCCCGGATAAAGCGTCGGTAGAAGTTGGCGAAACCTAAGAAGCTTTGGAGCTCCTTGATGGTAGTAGGAGTGGGCCATTGTGTTACCGCCGTGACCTTACTTTTGTCCATGGCCACTCCCTCGGGGCTAATGACGTAACCTAAGAAGGTCGTAGTATTAGTGTGGAATTCACACTTTTCTGCCTTTACATATAGTCCATTTTCTAGTAGGCGTGTGAGAACCTGGCGTACTTGAGATACGTGGAGTTTGTAGTTGGGGGAGTAAATCAAAATGTCGTCAATATAGGCCACCACGAATTTTCCTAACATGTCTCTCAGTACGTCATTAATTAGGCATTGGAATACTGAGGGCGCGTTAGTTAGCCCATACGGCATTACGAGGTATTCGTAGTGACCTGTTGTTGTGCTGAAGGCAGTCTTCCACTCATCCCCTTCCCGGATACGCACCAGGTTGTACGCGCTACGGAGGTCCAACTTGGTGAAATATCGGGCTTCACGAAGTTGTTCTAAGGCGGAAGGGACGAGTGGAAGAGGGTAGGGATATTTCACCGAGGCGCGGTTGAGCCCTCGGTAGTCAATGCAAGGCCGAAGGCCCCCTCCTTTCTTGGCCACGAAAAAGAAGCTGGCTGCTGCCGGGGAGGTGGAGTGGCGAATATATCCCTGTTGGAGAGCCTCCTGAATGTATTCGGACATGGCTTTATGTTCTGCTTGGGACAGGGGATATATATGTCCACGTGGCGGAGTCATACCCGGCAGGAGGTCTATGGAACAGTCATAAGAACGATGGGGTGGAAGACCGCTAGCCCTGAGTTTACTAAATACCTCCTTAAGATCGTTATATTCGTGGGGTATACAGACGGTGGGTGCGTTTTCAGGGCTTTCAACGGATGTAGTGGCGACAGTGAGTGATAGGGTGTTGAGGCATTGTTGGTGACAGAAGGGTGACCAGTTGAGTATTTGTTGGTTGGCCCAGGAAATGTGAGGGTTATGTTTTCTCAGCCACGGTAAGCCCAAAACCACGGGGTATCGGGTAGATTTGATGACCCAGAAGGATAATTCTTCGTGGTGGAGAGCGCTGACACGAAGCCCCAGGGTGTGTGTGTGGCGGGTGATGTTTCCGATGGGCGTACCGTCGATGGCCTGGATCTTTAGCGGCTGAGGTAGGGGACGAGTGTCGAGGTCAAGCTGACACACTATTTCCTCGTCAATGAAGTTGCCCGCTGCTCCGGAGTCGAGCATGGCTGTAACAAGAGTACAGGCACCTGAATGTTCAAGGTAGACGGGTAAAGTAAAAGAACATGAAGTAACATCAGGAATCTGACTCACCGGGGTTGAATGGGTGCGTTGTCCGCCCCTCGTCGGAGTTAAGCTTGTGGGGCGGACAGGGCAGGAGTGAAGAGAGTGATCAGCGCGGCCACAGTAGAGACATAGGTTCTCTCGGCGTCTCCTTTCTTTCTCGTTGGGGTCCAGTTTAGCATGGCCGATTTGCATGGGTTCGTCGCTAGCGGGGAGTCGGGTTGGTTCAGGGTGCTGAGATGGATGCCTACGGCTGTAGAGAAGTTGATCGAGACGAATGGCGAGATCAATTAACGAGTCCAGGTTAAGAGGCTCATCGCGGCAGGCCATCTCAGTGATTATGGCGGGATTAAGGCCCTGACGGAAGACAGCTTTTAACGCCACGTCATTCCAGCCGCTACCCGCAGCGATAGTCCGAAATTCTAACGCGTAATCCGCCACTCGAAGTGAGCCTTGCCTCAGTGTTAGGAGCCGTTCCCCGACTTCCTGGTGATCGGGGGCGTGGTCGAACACTCGCCGGAACATGGAGACGAAGGTGTCATAGGAAGCCACCGCATCTCCGCCTCGTTCTCTTACTGCCGCCGCCCACCTTAAAGCCTTGCCTGTTAGTAAGGAGATGAATCGCGCCACTTTCTCATGATCCCCCATTTCCCCACAACAGTCAAAGTATAAGGAGCATTGTAAGATGAAACCCTTACATAAACCAGTGTCACCGTTGTACTTATCGGGTAAGGGCATAGGCAGTCGAGGCGTAGAAAAGGATGTGGGAGCGGCGCGCTGCGTTGCTGTAGCCGTGACTTGAGAGAGAAGTTGAAGACTCTGATCCATTTCTCCCAAGCGTTGTTGTTGCGCGTTGATAATTTGACCGTGTGCTGCGATTGCTTGACGAATTTCCTCCGCTGCGTCCATGTCGAGGCGAAGTATTCTGTTACAGCACCAGAAGTAAGCTGGACACAGTTGCGGTCAAAAACTTCGTCAGTTTATTCAGCACACATGTGAAAAGGACACAGGGCAAACAACAGGTTTATAGAAGGCTTCGAGTCTTCGCAGGATAACGTGATCAAGATTAAACACACTCTCAAAAGTGTTAGCGCTAGCAGTAAAAAAAAAGGACACACACTTTACTACGGCAAAATCAAACGGAGAAAACAGCATCCAACAGAGAACCCATACAACAAAATAGCGGTGACTAAATAAAGTGTGCTAGCTATTTGCGCTAACAGAAAATCAAACACTTGTGCAAGCAAACCTATCACAGAGATGTGTAAAATAGAAAGAGGGCTTGAGATGAAGTCGGAGTCCAAGGTACTTAGCTTAGTTTCAAATGCCGTGAGAATCAGTCCAGAATGAAGTAGCTCAGTCGATTTGGAAGAAACAAACGATACTTCGCGTTAGCCCTGTAACACAAAAGTCCTTAAATAACGTGTTAGTGAAAATAGAAGACAGGTGCGCGGGATTAGAACGAGGGTGATTGTGACCGAGGTAGTGTGTGGGTGTTGTAGTCCCTGGCGGCCATGTTTGTAGGCCGCCGAGCTTGCTGGGAAGTGTAGTGTGGAGTGTGTGGATAAGAGTTCTGGGGATTGAAGTCGCGCTTCTTGCGCGACCTAACAAACGTGACTTGGCAGGGCTCAGCTGCTGTAAAGTAAATGGGTGTGGCTAACTTGCTGTACAGCGAATGGGTGTGGCTAGCCTGCTGTAAAGTGAATGAGTAGGGCTAACTTGCTTTAAAGTGAATGGGTGGGGTTAATTTGCTGTAAAATGAATGGAGGAGGCTAACTTGTTATAAAGTGAATAGGCGGAGCTAACATGCTATAAAGTGAATGGGTGGGGCTAATATACTGTAAACTGAATGGGCAGGGCTAACATGCTATAAAGTGAATGGGTGGGGCTAGCCTGCTGTAAAGTGAATGGGTGGGGCCAGCCTGCTGTAAAGTGAATGGGTGGGGCCAGCCAGCTGTAAAGTGAACGGGTGGGGCTAACCTGCTGTAAATTGAATGGGTGGGGCCAGCCTGCTGTAAAGTGAACGGGTGAGGCCAGCCTGCTGTAAAGTGAACGGGTGGGGCCAGCCTGCTGTAAATTGAACGGGTGGGGCCAGCCGGCTGTAAAGTGAACAGGTGGGGCTAACCTGCTATAAACTGAATGGGTGGGGCCAGCCTGCTGTAAAGTGAATGGGCGGGCTAACCTGCTGTAAAGTGAACGGGTGGGGTCAACCTGCTGTTAAGTGAACGGGTGGGGCCAACCGGCTGTAAAGTGAAAGTGTGGGGCCAACTGGCTGTAAAGTGAACGGGTGGGGCCAGCCTGCTGTAAAGTGAACGGGTGGGGCCAGCCGGTTGTAAAGTGAATGGGCGGGCTAACCTGCTGTAAAGTGAATGGGTGGGGCCAACCTGCTGTAAAGTGAAAAGGTGGGGCCAGCTGGCTGTAAAGTGAACAGGTGAGGCTAACCTGCTGTAAAGTGAACGGGTGAAGCCAGCCTGCAGTAAAGTGAACGGGTGGGGCCAGCCGGCTATAAAGTGAATGGGTGGGGCTAGCCTGATGTAAAGTGAACGGGTGGGGCCAGCTTGCTGTAAAGTGAATGGCTGGGGCCAGCCGGTTGTAAAGTGAACGGGTGGGGCCAACGGGCTGTAAAGTGAACGGGTGGGGCTAACCTGCTGTAAATTGAATGGGTGGGGCCAGCCTGCTGTAAAGTGAAAGGGTGGGGCCAGCCTGCTGTAAAGTGAATGGGTGGGGTCAGCCTGATGTAAAGTGAAAGGGTGGGGCCAGCCGGCTGTAAAGTGAATGGGTGGGGCCAGCCTGCTGTAAAGTGAACGGGTGAGGCCAGCCTGCTGTAAAGTGAACGGGTGGGGCCAGCCTGCTGTAAATTGAACGGGTGGGGCCAGCCGGCTGTAAAGTGAACGGGTGGGGCCAGCCTGCTGTAAATTGAACGGGTGGGGCCAGCCGGCTGTAAAGTGAACAGGTGGGGCTAACCTGCTATAAACTGAATGGGTGGGGCCAGCCTGCTGTAAAGTGAATGGGCGGGCTAACCTGCTGTAAAGTGAACGGGTGGGGTCAACCTGCTGTTAAGTGAACGGGTGGGGCCAACCGGCTGTAAAGTGAAAGGGTGGGGCCAACTGGCTGTAAAGTGAACGGGTGGGGCCAGCCTGCTGTAAAGTGAACGGGTGGGGCCAGCCGGTTGTAAAGTGAATGGGCGGGCTAACCTGCTGTAAAGTGAATGGGTGGGGCCAACCTGCTGTAAAGTGAAAAGGTGGGGCCAGCTGGCTGTAAAGTGAACAGGTGAGGCTAACCTGCTGTAAAGTGAACGGGTGAAGCCAGCCTGCAGTAAAGTGAACGGGTGGGGCCAGCCGGCTATAAAGTGAATGGGTGGGGCCAGCCTGATGTAAAGTGAACGGGTGGGGCCAGCTTGCTGTAAAGTGAATGGCTGGGGCCAGCCGGTTGTAAAGTGAACGGGTGGGGCCAACGGGCTGTAAAGTGAACGGGTGGGGCCAACCTGCTGTAAAGTGAAAGGGTGGGGCCAGCCGGCTGTAAAGTGAACGGGTGGGGCTAACCTGCTCTAAAGTGAACGCGTGGAGCCAGCCTGCTGCAAAGTGAAAGGGTGGGGCCAACCGGCTGTAAAGTGAACGGGTGGGGCCAGCCTGCTGTAAAGTGAATGGGTGGGGCCAGCCGGTTGTAAAGTGAATGGGTGGGCTAACCTGCTGTAAAGTGAATGGGTGGGGCCAACCTGCTGTAAAGTGAAAGGGTGGGGCCAACGGGCTGTAAAGTGAATGAGCGGGCTAACCTGCTCTAAAGTGAAAGGGTGGGGCCAGCCTGCTGCAAAGTGAAAGGGTGGGGCCAGCCAGCTGTAAAGTGAAAGGGTGGGGCCAACCTGCTGTAAAGTGAACGGGTGGGGTCAGCCGGCTGTAAAGTGAACGGGTGGGGCCAACCTGCTGTAAAGTGAAAGGGTGGGGCCAACCTGCTGTAAAGTGAAAGGGTGGGGCCAACGGGCTGTAAAGTGAATGAGCGGGCTAACCTGCTGTAAAGTGAACGGGTGGGGCCAGTCTGCTGTAAAGTGAATGGAGGAGAATAATCTGCTATAAAGCGAACGGGTGTGGCTTTAAATGTGCAGGATCATGTAGACTACATTTAAGGAAAATGGACGTGATAAACCCTGCCCAATGGAACCATGACTGAACTGAAGCCTCTGTAATGTTAATACAATGCCCATGCAATGCTAAATTTTAAAGCAGTTAGTGCAGAAAATGCCATGCTTAAATTTTACAACTGAAAATTCAGCTTACACTTGTTTTATCGGTTGAAATCCCTGTTGGTGTAACCCTTGGATCCATTAGCAAAACTCTAAAACACTTTTTATATATTTTTTTTTTCCATCCGCACTTTTATTTGCTGGTTATTGCTTGCTTGAGAATTAGTTGCCGCATTTGTGGAGTGTGTGCTCACAGTCGTTGTGGTACTTGAAAATAATTGACATTCATTGGTATAATGTAGTTTTTACAAAATCAGATGCTGAAGCAAAATTCAGCAACAAATCAACACACAAACAAAATGCAACAAAAGGCATCTAATTACAGTTAAAATCTACTACAGATTTAGGCTGTGCAAACCTTTTCAGTATTTGTTTTTCTTTGCTGATCTTCATTCATCTTAATAAACAGCAAACATTTGTTCAGGACCATGACCATGGAGTTGGTTAAATAATTTGTAGGCAAAATAATTTGTTTCCAGCAGAAGCCACCATGCTAAGAGTTATTCATGAGTTTATTGCTTCCTTTCTTTCTCATCTTTTGCTCTGCATTTGCAGCTCAACTGGCAATGGCTGCAGGCTCAGAAAGGCGAGATGTGAAGCTAATGTGATTTGTTTCTGTAATTACCTGCACAAGCCTTTGTCAGCAGTGTCACTAAAGACACTTCTCAAAAAAAGCTGAGTTGCACTGTTCTACTTTAGCGAAGGCCTAAATGTGAATTTTATTATGAGGAATTTTTTTATTATTATTATTATTTATTTATTCCATGCTATGGTGCCTCTCTTGTAAAACTAAATACTGTTTAGTAGGTGGAGGGATTGCTTGAGACTGCATTTTATGTAGTGTACTGTACTACTCCAAAGCTGTTTTTTTTTTGTACATGCTGTTAAACATTTTGTTAACAACTGACGAAACATCTAATTTTATGTACTAACTGATAATTGATAAGTAATGCTAAGTGATAAGTAATGCTACATTCATGTTTTAAAGGTACTAATTCAGACGATAATGTATATTCCAGTTAATGTGCTCTACGTACAGAATTAATGGAACCATTCATAAAAATGAGCAAAAAAGATTTTATAAAATAAAGCTTACACACAATTTTCCAACAATGGGAGAATTTTTTTCTCTCTCAAAGATGCTGTATATGGCCCAAAATTACTGATACTCCTAAGGAACAGTATAAATAAATGGAAACAAAACTTCAAAAATAACTTGTTAATATAATCTTATATTATTTTTCATTTGCTCTCAGGAACTCTGTTGTTTAAGCAAGTCCTTTTTTACTGGGGTATAAATGTAAGGTTGTACACATGTAAAATCACTTGGCCATCCATTACCCAAACCCAAAGAAATTTCAACACAAAAGAGACAGATCAGGTAATGCATATACTGTACAAATACATAACTAGTTAAAACACAATTAAGCACTATTAGGACCATAATAAAAAGTTTCACATGTCTGAAACAGTTGGAAATTTGCCGGGAATTGGAACCATGAGAACACTGTCCCCTAACGCTGTAGAGCCTAAAGATCACAGGTGTAGAACATTTTAAGACCTGTAGATTTGTGCTTTGTTCTGAAATAGGGACTTAAATTGTTACAATGTTGTTACAAAGTCACATGTGAGTAAACTGTCCTCTCATTGGTCAGAGTGCGCCTGTTTATGTTCTCATAGCGGTCATCCATCAAGATGGATAGACAGCAGCTCCGCGAGCTTACTGTGGCTTTCTTTTTAGCTGTCCCCCTCCCCAATATACCTGAGACATCCCCCTTACACTAGGCAGCTAATGTACACAAACACAACATTGTCCTGTTATAAATACACAGTAACACAGCTATGTCATCACAATTGCTCGAGGCTCATGCATATCAGAACAACAAACGGGATAACAGATTACAACAAAATAGTCATTCTGTGAGACAGATTGCATTGCAGTCAAAACAACGGGCACAACACAATTAAGAGGAAAATAAAGAAAGAATAAAAATAAAAAAATAATAATTTAACTAAATTGATTGCTGGGTAATTCTTTCAGATTCTTAAAGTATGACAGAAAGTGTTCCTATTTTGAGTAAAACATTTCCACTGATCCCCTCAGTGTAAATTTAGTGTTTTCTAGTTTTAGAGAAAAAAAAAAAATCCAGCCAAGCTGACGCTGATGGAGGGGTGGTAGATTTCCAGCTCAATAAAATTCTAGGAACCTGGTTTTGAGTAGGGATGCACTGATACAAAATTTCTGCGCCAATACGATATCTGATTATTTAAGAATGACATCTGCCAATACCGATACCAGTAGTTTCGTGGTTCTGCTTTTTTATACCATGTTTCTAATTACTAATAATTAATTATACAACTTTGAAAGAAATGTAAATAATGACTTTATTCTCTTTGCATCTAAATGTTTTACATGTTTCAGAGTAACTCGGTATTGTGTGGCGAGGCTCGAGGTATTTTACCAGTCGCCGAAAGCCTGTGTCCTCCACTACGGAGAATAATTGGTCGTCCAGCGTGATAAACCCCATTACTCTCCAAGTGATGTTAGCCTTTGGTTGGGATGAAGCTTTAGCTGAAGCAGCCTCCGCTTTAGCTTTAACAAACTCGTCATATCCCTTGCCATGTCGAGCTTTAAGGTAGGTAATCAGATTAGTTGTGTTAAAAGTTTTAGCAGCAGTTCCACCTCGTGAAATTCTAGCAGTGCAGAGCTTACAAATTACAATTCTGTTGTCATTGTCACCCAATTCAACATAATTCCACACATTAGACATTTTCTTTGCACACAGCACGAATTACAGGCTTATTGTCCGACGTGTTTTCCCGCTCCCTTTTGATTGACAGGATATAATTGGTCCTGATCATCGGCTGTTTTTAAACATTGAGCCGTTGTCTGATAGTGCGGATAATTGCTTTTATTGGCCGATACCAATTATTGGCCAATACATCTGTGCATCCCTAGTTTTGAGAGTTGTAAGATGACAGACAACAGTAGAACTTCATAACCTCAGGTAAGATGGGCCTTTATACTAGTTTAGGAGCAGATGTGGGGGATTTGGGTATTTAGGGGGTGTCAGAGTCCTCCACCTAATCCTGATGTGTGGTTTTTAGGATGTGCATGCTTTGTCTGTACACCACAGCTGTATGCCACACTGCTGGCAAGGTGTGATTTAAATCCCTGCACATTAAATCTTAATCACAAGAATAAATTAAACACCTGGCGTAACCCATTTCCTGGTGAACATGGGTAGAA
Organism: Cranoglanis bouderius; assembly: GCA_023630585.1. Taxonomy (NCBI): domain Eukaryota; kingdom Metazoa; phylum Chordata; class Actinopteri; order Siluriformes; family Cranoglanididae; genus Cranoglanis; species Cranoglanis bouderius. The sequence continues at coordinate 7,301,289 of CM042550.1, read as the reverse complement.
TACACACACGCAGACCTCCTTCTGCATAGTGGTCGGATTCCCTGCTGATTCTGATGCAGTGTGTGTTTTACATTCAGGCCTGGGTGACCAAGTCCAAAGGTACAAACCTGTTTTACATTGTGTTAAGGATTACATTCCATTTATATAGAATTACCTTTCATTTGTGATCAGATATTTTTCTTCGATTATATTATTAATCCCCTCATAAGCGTTTGCAAGATAAAAAAGAAGGTATTTTGGCTCTGCAGTTCTCGATCTTTCTCTCTTTCTTCTCCACCTTGCTTAGTGCAATGCTGTGAAATATTGCGCCCTTCTCAGACCTGACTCGGCCAGATTTATGTGCACTTTGGTGCTGATATCCAACCCAGAGCTGGAATTAAACCAAAAACTCCACTCTAAGGTTAATTGCAATTCGGTGAGGACTGTTGCTCTGCCATGCTGAATGCTGTAAAGTTGAAGTGTGAGCCGTGGAAGGAAAGTTGCACTGTGTTAGACTACAGACTGTTTGTATAGTAAATACTAGGCATGAGACGAAGCCACAGTACAGGACATATCCCGATAAAGGCTTCACGAGACGATATTGACATGAGAAGATATTGACACAAATAAAATATTAAACTTTAATACATTTATTTTGTAAGGACAACAAATCAAACCACTGCAATATCAATTCATTGAGCTGTAAGTAACCTACTTTTTTTATTTTTTTATTAACGTTATTTTAATCTTTTTCAGTGTCATAAATGTATTCCATGGCAACGTTATTAATATGGAAAGATTGTTTGCCGATAGATTGTACCTAAAATGATTAGGCTAAATAACAAATTCGTGTCAACACCACTCCTAGTGCTGTCCGACATCCACCTGAAATGCACGAGTGTTGTCACACTTACCAATTTAATTGTACATATGAGAAAAACAATCAGAATTTTGTTTATTTTTTATTTCCTCATCCAAAATTCATTTCTGGTTATGCCACTCCGCTGCCTGCACAACACACGACAAGCTTCTGAATTGTTTTAGACATGAATGTGACTTACAACAAGCGCAGCACACGTGTGGATTTTAACCTGCATTTCAGAGTGCGGTCAAGCCAGCTTCAGTAGGAACCGGAGTGCACGTAAGAAGGTTATCTTGGACCATTTAAATCTGGCCACAGTTTTTCAACTGAGAATTTAAAGTCGATAGTCCATAATTGAGGAGAGATAGGCCATGAAGTGGACACATAAAACACAAATGACTGGTGTCCGTCTATCTATCCATCCATTTTCTGTACCACTTATCCTACACAGGGTCGTGGGGAGCCTGGAGCCTATCCCAGGGAACTCGGGGCACAAGGTGGGGGACACCCAGGTTGGGGTGCCAACCTATCGCAGGGCACAATCACACACATTCACACACTACGGACAATTTAGAGATGATACCAATCAGCCTACAATGCATGTCTTTGGACTGGGGGAGGAACCCGGAGTACCTGGAGGAAACCCCCAAAGCACGGGGAGAACATGCAAACACCACACACACAGGGCAGAGGCGGACTGCTGTCAGTCTATCTTATTTTATTTTATTTTTTTCTAGCTTTGTCTTATTTCTTTACTATTTTATCCCTGACACTGTAGTGGACACCTATAGTGCAAACTGACCAGTCTATCTCTCTCTTTCTTTCTCTCTCTCTCTCTCTAATACTCTCAGTTGTCTGCCACCGTCACACACATTAACACAGTTCCGACACATTTCTTAAGTTTATATAAGACATTAATGAAAAGTCTGTCTCATTTTTATTTCACTCATTTTTTATTCACACATGCAAACCCACATTTAGTACGAGTCCACTGCTCACCCGTCTCAGTGAAGACATGGCCTCTCTCCAAACTAGTTGTAACAGCATGTTGATTTATGTGCGCGTTGCTGTGATGTGACGATATCCCATTTCACTGCTGGCTGAGGGAGATTGATGAGCTCCCGCTCTGGCCCCTGACACACACACGTTTAGAGACGACGGTCCAGCTTTCCACCACTGTCTGCTATGATTGCTTTTGAGACCTTTGAGGAGTTTAAGATGAATTACTCCAGAGAGTGGCCAACAAGGGGGACGCAGGTGTGTGCGTGTTCATGCAATCCTCTGTGTGGGTATACATTTGTGAATGTGCACGGGGTGTGTTTGTGGGGAATGAAAGCACAGCACAGTTCTCTGTTCCAGACACAGTGCCTGTGGTTATATAACCTGTCTTCACTTCTTTATAATACTACTTTCTTATAATAATTTTATAGAGGGCACACACACACACACACACACACACGCACGCACACACATGCACATGCGCACAAATGTTTTTTTTTTCTTTTCTTAAGAAACATTACATTACATTAATACTTAATGTACTAAAATATTAACCAAGTCTAAAAAGTGACTGTCAGGCTTTGTTCGAAATCGCATACTGTGACAGGACCTACTGCATTCGATTCATTACCTACTGCTCGGCTGTTGATACAGTAAGTAATGATCAGATAAGTGTAGCATGAACACAATTCGGACATACTGCATCCGGCATGTTGGCATTGTCATGTGACCTACAACTTAAAAAGAGCCGACGCACTGCCTTCCGACATTTTTAATTCTGACAGCTCTTTCGCGCCAGTCCTGTTGCCTTATGGGATAGCGCAGTGTGCATTGTTCCATACTGCAGAATCTCAGCAGAACAGCAGGTCATCCGTGTATTTCTCGCCTGCTCTTTTATGAATACTGCAAAAATTGGTACATACTACTTTTTAAAGTGTACTGCTTTTCTCCTGCTGTATAGTAGGGTAGTAGGGATATTCGGATGCAGCCTCAGTGATCTACTTTTGGTTTGTCCTGATTTTTTTATAGTAGGTTTGATGACCGAAATCTAGAGAGCTCAGAATTGAGAATTCTAAAAATGCGATATGTGTCAAGTCATTTTCGCTAAAATATAATAAAGGTTGTTTACTTCTCGTCTACATTAGTATCCCTGCAGTAATTATTGATATCCGAAACTCTTTTATTACCATCTATGCAAATGTGCTATAGTCACATGTTGATAGAATAATAATACAGGCTTCAGTTTCAGTGTTGCCTCAGTTCAGGTTCCATTCAGTTACACCACTGTGGCCAAAGCCATGCCCATATCGGAGATGCAAGAGCTTTAGAACTGAGTGCTTTTTTTTTCTTTCTTTCTCAAATGTGAAGCGACTACTGCTACTACTCCTTCTATACAGTACACTGCAATTTCAATATGCCTTGCAAAATATTTACAACAAAATTATAACGTGACAGATAACATTTGCACTGTCTGCACAAGGCTACAATTTATCAAAACAACCACTGAAATCTTATCCTTTTTACATTTGGTCATCAATGTAACATGAAAGGTTTAATCATCCATTCTACTACATGAAGAACACGTTATGACAAAAAAGTTACTATAAGTTTATCCAAGTACTCTGAAGTACACTAAAGGTCAGCTGACAGTTTACTTGTGATACTAGCCAGTCCATCCAGGATTTCACGATTTTGCGATCGCAGAAATTAATGCAAAATCAGGTAAACTCCACAATATTCGGAGGAGTTTGTAATTTTTCAAAATTACCACAGATTTTCCACAGATTTGGGCCAAGAGGTGTCATTCAGCCAAATCCATCTTCGATTCATGTGCACTGAACATGAGTACAGCTAAAATGTGCAGCTAAAAGGTCTCATTTACCAACAAACATCACTGCAAAAGGCCATGCAAAACAATTTCATGCAATTGTGATTTTGCCAATTCAAGTAGTTTTCCACAAAAAAAGCTGCAGCAAACAAAAACAAATGACTTGTTTTAAAATCAGCGGTTGTAGGGGTGGGCGGTATGACCAAAAATCTATTTCACGGAATGAGTAATTTTATTTCATGGTAACGATATATATCACGTAAAAAAATAGTCATTCTGGTAAATCAACTGTAAATCAATTGTATGCTTTGACATCATTTAATTGTAAGATGATAAAATAGGTTACTTGTGATACCGCTGCTAGCGGGAACATTCGCGCAACACAGTTTGCAAATAACATTTTTCTGCTCTTTGTCAGATTTTGTAAACCCGAACCACGTCCATACCACCGATGTCACGCCTCTTTTTATAACAAGTTCCTCCTCCTGCTCAGGATTGGTTTGTGCGACTTCTTCACCAGCGTGCTTATCTTTCTTCATGTTTTTCCTCTCATAACTACTCTTATGTACAGCTTCTCGATCGTTCTCACGTGCAGGAGCACTACGCACAAAGTTAACCACGCCCACTTATTCATATTTCGCGGTATACACGGAATAGAAAAATCTGTAATGGTAGACATTTTATTCCGCGGTAACGGTATATACCATTATACCGCCCAGCCCTAAGCAGTTGTAAAGTGCTTGGCCAGTCTTTGGGTTTTAAAAGATGTTTCATGTGTCTGTGAGAAATATTAAATGCCTTCATGATAGACTAGAGGGCGAGTTCTTCTCTTAAAATGAGCTTAAAGTTTACTGACAAGTATATTTTTTTCTCCCAATTTAGCCTGAAGCATGTTTAGGCCTAGTAGATAGCAAACTCTATGCATACTTTTAAGTATGCAGCAATGAACTATTAAAAAATATATATAAAATGTACTCACATGTACAATATTTTTTAGATTTTCATTGCATGACATCATCTTAATCAGTGAGCTAAAAGTAAACTGAATTAAGCAAACTAGTGTATGCAAATGAGAACGTATTGCATGTGCACAGCAAATTAAATTATCCCTGAGAAGCTGTAATTGTTCCACGCAGTTTATACAAACAGCCAGTGTTGCAGAGATATCAGTCTATCAGTCCTCCTACAGGATATCCCTGAGGTCTGGCAGCAGCTTGGACGTGTCCTTCAAACCTTTAAATTCCTTCCAGAGCAGCTTGATCTGGTTAAGGTTGGGTGAATAGACAGGGCATTCCATTACTCTTGAGGTGTGTTCAGGCTGCTGAAAATAAAACTTTAGTCGGAAAGATTTAGAACATGGTGTTCCTAAACTTTTGACAAACAATGTACATACTCAGCAGGCCTCAGTTGATACAAGTGGTTTCTATAACATAACTAAGGTGGTAATATAACTACTGTATCGTTCCAAACACAAGCATTAACCCCCTTTGAACTCTTCCACTTTTTGTAGTGTTACAACCTGAAATTGAAATGGGCCTAATTGGGATTTTTTTTTTTTTTTTCGCCCATTCTTCTTGGCAAAATTGCTTAAGCTATGTCAAATTTGATTGTAGACTACTGGTGAGCAGCAATTTTCAATTTATCCCAATGCAGGAAAGTCTAAATACAGGGGACTTTGTATATTTGTATGGCTTGTTAACTTCATGTGAGGAAACAACTGTTTATAGCTGCTTTATCATAAGTAATAACAGGAATTAATTGTTTCATGGGCATTCTACAACATTAACTGTAACCATAAATGTAAACATTTGTGATTGTTGGCAAATGGTGGTGGTACATGAGGAATGAAACACTTTGGAATGTGCTAGCCCTAGGGGGGGGATCAACTTTAGGTGGTAAAAGTAACTCCGCTTTGCATCGGGCCATACTACACCACACTGTCCTTGATTATTTTTCTATAACAGCACATCCTGTTGTGAGATTTATTCCTTTCCTCTTTTGCCTTTAATGTGCCTATACTGTATATTTGGAGCTCTTTATTCTCTCTGAGCGCCTGCACTGCCTGCTAACATGGCTACTAAAGGAAACACTTCAATTTACTTTTAATTGGCAGCTGTAAACAGAGGTGCAATGTCAATGCGCTCCCATTGTTGGCATGGCGACCGTGTCCAGGGAGACTAGCTCGGCTTAGAGCAGAAGCGTCAGGATGTGAGTAGGAAAAGTTCCCTTGGAAAAGAAAAGCAGCTCGTCTCTTGAGCGCCTTTTTGCCCTGCCAATATTTGCAGCTTGCCCTGAAGAGTCACACTGAGTTTGGCAGATTTTGGCTGGATTATTTGTTCCTAAAGGCTCAGAGAATAGCAAGAAAGTCTTTTGTTGAAAGTGTGTGTTTACTGAGTGACACCTTATAGTGATTTGCTAATTCACAACAGATATTTTTTTTTTTTTACTTCAGCACTCATGCAACCAATCCGCATTCTCGGAAATAAAAAAAAAATTGCAGACGAATTGCAGTTCTTTAAGACTTAGTAGTTTCTTTGGAGACTTTCTGCATGATCTTGTGTTTCACTACACATTTTGACATCTGAGCATGTTAAAGTCACATGGCCGGCCTTAGCAATGACTTATTTGTACCATTATGAGTGTACCATTTGTCAATCTGTTTTGCTGTCAAAGCATCAACTCTATTACGCCCATGCCTAAATGCCTACTTTGATTTGTGCATAAATGAAGCAACAATCTTACTCAATTTCAGCCATCGTTTTGACACTTGGAAATCTGTGTGAAGTAGGAATGAAAAGGCAAATGGTGACAGCATCACTGTGATCTTTTCCCTTTCATTGACTATTTAAATTGCATCTGCAAAGTAAACAGAAAAGTAAACCAGACTGGATGCTGCCAGCAAAATTACAGTTATTAATACCCATTTATTCATGCGTTCCCATCGGCTTGCCATTCACATCATGTCTAATCAAGCTGTCATCTGTCAAAAAAAAGCTCTCTAGGGAAATCTGTGAGGGTTGTGACGGAGTTCCGATTAACACTGTGTGCTTTCACACACACACACACACACACACACACACACACACACACACACACACACACACACACACACACACACACCTCCTGCAGTGTGGGTCCTGGCCTGTTTGTAAGGCCTGTGTTGATCAAAAAGCTGGTTTCTCACTCCCTCATGCTCTTCAGTCTCAAAGGCAGAAGCCTTATTTTTCAAGGTGACTGAATATATTGCACTCCCAGGTTAAGGATAAGTCCTAGCGTTTGGAAGGGAAAAAAGGAAATACAGTGATTCAGTGCACTTAGTTCCACAGTGAAATTGCACCTGAGGCAGACTTGATTGTGCAGTTCATGACTGCTTGAATCTAGACTACAGGCAACTCGCAGGCATGGAGCCACTCAGGCAGACCGAAGATCTCCAGAGAGACCCAGGCACAGATGGAAGCATGGAGCAGAAGTAAGTGCAAAAAGTCAGAGTGGGGTTTCTTTCAAACAAAAAGCTGAACGCCACGGAGAAGGAAAGTCCATAGAGAAAAATTATTACATATGGTGTTACAGAATACAAACTTAAGACACCAGGGCAATAAAATACAAGCCAGAAATTATCCATTTGCATTTTCCCATCAAAACACCCCAGCTAATACAGAATGTCCCTATAACTTAAGTGGGCATGTGGTCTGTCTGAAAAAGTATTCTGGTAAATGTATGAATATTACAGATAGGTCTTCTATATACTTTGAAATGACATTGCAATTATGACTTTATGAGGCCATTAACATGTTGGCGTAGTGGTTAGCACATTTACCTTGCACCTCTGGGGTTGGGGGTTTGATTCCTGCCTTTGCCCTGTGTGTGTTTGTGGAGTTTGCATGCATCAGGGGTTTCATCTGGGTACCCTGGTTTTCTCCCCCAGTCCAAAGACATGCAGACATACATAAATTGTCTGTAGTGTGTGAATGTGTGTGATTGTGCCCTGCGATGGGTTGGCACCCCATCCAGGGTGTCCCCCACCTTGTCCCCCGAGTCCCCTGGGATAGGCTCCAGGCTCCCTGCGACCCTGTGTAGGATAAGCGGTACAGAAAACATATGGATGGAAAGGATGTTTCTTTTTATGTTTCTTTTTTATGTTTATTAGCTGAGATAGTCCTCAGGCTCTGTCAAAACAATTCCCCAAAAGAAACATTATCTAAACTTTCAAGGTTAAAAAATCTTTCCTGACTAAAATATTCTAGATATTTACAAATCTAAGATTAATCTACTCTAAATGCAAATGTAACTCTCTGTATGCTGTAAAATGTCTAAATCAGTGGTTCCCATGAAGCATGTGGTCTATGAAGCATGTGATTAAAATCATAACATCACCTCAGTTATATTTATTCATCAGTTTATATAGACAGCCTGTAAACAATGTCAAAATTGGGCATTTCAGGAATAAAAAGCTCTATGGCTTCAATAAATAGCTAAAATATTATTGTACACATTTTACATTTATGGCATTTGGCAGATGCCCTTATCCAGAGCGACTTACATTCATCTCATTTACACACGAGAGCAGTTGAGGGTTAAGGGCCTCGCTGAAGGGCCCAGCAGTGGCAGCTTGGCGGTGCTGAGATTTGAATTCACAACCTTCCGATCAGTAGTCCAATGTCTTAACCACTTCCCACTTCCCACATTTAAATAATGTTAAAAATTAAATGTTCATGGGACCTGATTCCCTCCTTAACATAATTATATTTTTTTCTTCATCACATACCTAATCATTCACTGTGATGCACTTGCAAGTAATCAATGACAACACAAAGCAGAGAGCGAGCAGAAAAAAACACAACACAAAAGCACAGGACAAAACAAACTCACTATGTCTAGACATAACAACACATTGCAGTAAATAATGTATTAGACAGTTAAGTGACAAACAGAAAGCCAGACTGACATCCGGACAATCAGGATGATGTCTAAGCCATTGTGATAAGGCTTTCGAGAGTGAGACTACAGTCAGGGGCGTTAGGTGGACTGCTAATCATCCATGGCTCAGCCCAGATTCTTCTTCCATGCATTTTTTTTTTCTTGCACGTGAGGGCTAATTGCTTATAAAATGTGACAATTGGACAAAAAGTTGGATTTATCATAAAATTTGCCTCGGGTGTTACTTCTGTTTGGTGTTCTATCATTGTATGGGCTTAGCTGGCTACAGTGCTATTCAAAGTATGTTAAAGTATGTTAACTGCTCATATCATCTTCACGTAACGTGTACCTCATATACACATTTACACACCTTGTTTTCCTGCTCAGCATGAGAGGTTGTTAGTGTTTCAGTTTCAATTTCTTTACTGGTAAAAAAAATAATAATAGAAAATCACCATATATCCATTTGTCCCTCACACTAACTGACAGTGTGAGCTAGTATTTAGCAGAATTGAGACCTGTCAGCCAATAAGACACAAGTATTTCCATGTACTTTCCTGTAAATCCTGTCTGATTGGTCTTGCTTCCATTCACTGAAGATAAAATACAACACTCTGTTCACTGAAGATACAAAATTACAACACTGCCGTATTCTTTTCTGATGTTCAGTTACGTAGTGACAAATCGTTTCAAGTGGAGAATTATTCAGGGTTAAAGACAAAATCTTCGGGGCTACAGGTTAGGTTACACCCTTGGCTACAGTTAAGATTCCACAGATTCTGTTAGGTGGGTCCTGAAACACATAGACGTACCTAAGCTCTTTCAGCTCCTTCAATGAGAAATACTAAAAACTAATCATATATTTCTGGTAACTAAAAATCTAAACTGCACTTCCTACTGATCTCTATCAGAGAGAGAGATGACAGGAAGGAAACACTACTCACAGAAGGAGGTAGAAGCAAAAGAAAGAGATGAAGAGCCCATAAACAAAGGGAGTGAGGGAAGGAGAGGAGAAAGTACCATCTAACGATGGTAAAAAAAAAAAGGGGGGGGGGGGGGGGCTGGCTGTGTCTTGGGCCATTGGTGCTCCTTATGTGTGCTCTCCAGCACTCTCATTATAGTGGCGTGACAGAGAGAGCCATTCAGCCAGCCGCCATTAAACTGCACTTCAGCATGGACTGCAGTTTATGCCTTCCTCTTCTCTCCTCAGCCAGGAGACCGACCCACATTTAACACTCATGTTCTGTTCACGCCTTAGCAATTAATGTCTTATTGACCCAGATCATCTCTTATGACTTTATAGCAATACAATAATGATATGTATTATAAAATTGCGGAATGTAATTTTTTTTTTAATTATAGACCCGTAATGATCATGTGTCAAAGATATCTTTGATGAAAAACTGTCATTCACAATATTGCCATGCTGTCTTTCAATTTCCTCCCCAGAAATTAGCCCTGACCCTATCGAAATAGCTACTCAGTTCTGCCTCTTTTTTTTTTTTCACAAGGAAACTCACAAGGAGTTTTAACAGATCAGATGAAGTGTTTTTTGGGGAAGTGAAGGCTTTTTAATGTTTCCACTGTAGTTTGAAATTTGCCTCTCAGACAGCAGAGGGCTTGAAAAATTACAAATTGGTCCTTTAAAATTCACAATCTCAACCAGCTATTAATAATATAAAAGGTGTGAATGGGTGTGTGAGTGTGTGCTCTGCGACGGGTTGGCACCCCATCCAGAGTGTCCCCCGCCTTGTGCCCCGGGTCCCCTGGGATAGGCTCCAGGCTCCCCATGAACCTGTGTAGGATAAGCGGTACAGAAAGTGGATGGATGGATAATAGGTTTGGAAAAGAACATACAAAATCCCTTCACATTCTCGGGTATATAAGAGACTAACATATTTTTTACTAATGCTATGGACAGGTGTCACATCCAAGGGTGTATTCTCACCTCATGAATTCCCCCTGACCCTAACCAGGATAGAGCAGTTACTGAAGATGAAAGTTGAATTCATCTTTTACTTTTTTTACTACATTCTTTTACTATAATTTTTCTACTTATTATTTATATATTTTTATTTCATATCACCATCTTTTATGGCTTAATTTCTGACCTGAACAGATTCCCTAGACTATGGAAAAAGACTAAAAGGCACTAAAATTTGGTTTTCATCTTCATTTAGAGAAAATGAGTCACTTTGAGTATTACATTGGAAACAATTTTTTAAGTAAAGCTTATTTTGTTTTAAAAATAACACACACACAAAAAAACTATAGCTAGTCTGAAAGCCTCTTAAGCCTGCATCTTCTCAAAAAACATAAGGCAGGGAGAGACGATATATGTCTATGCCCAATAGCACAGTTTATGAATGCTCTTACAGTGTTTAGGCAATGCATTTCTCTCTATATATCTATCTGTCTTTCTCTCTCTCTCACTCCATCTCTTTTTCTCTCCTACTGCCTTCAGCTGACATGAGCACAATTCTCCTTGACAGTATTGGCTGCTAGAGGGAAGGTTATCTGGATAGACCCACAGTGCTTTAAAGGGCTGTGCCAGAGCGGGGAGACGCCCTGTGTGTTTGTGCTGTTGATATTAATGGCCTTTTGAGGTGCTGGAAGATTCAGAACTGTATTAATGTGCCAGTGAATGAAATACTGCAGCTTGCAATCAGAGGAGATTGCAGGCATGACCTTGCACATGGAAGCCAAACAGAAACACATGCAGAAACAACACCAATGTGTGGCTATGTCTAATCAATATCGCTTATTTGCTTATTCTGAGCTGAGTCAATAAGTCAATGATTCTTGTTGAAATGAGAATAATGTTTACTGAGACAGCTCTTTATCAAATTAGCCATTTAACCATTCTAACGAAGATCTGTAACCCTTAAATACATGAAAAATTTAAATGAAAAATTATTTTTTAGTGTGAACAAATGTGATTTTTGTGTTGGATGTTTGTATTTTGTATATTGTAGCATGGTCTGCATTAGAGTAGTGACAAACAAAACAAAAAAATATATAGCAGCATTAATTTTGTCTGATATTTGTTTTTGTGAATATAATGGCTTGAAAATTTAACACTATTATCACATCTTGTAGATCCGTCTGTATTAGATACAAGTCCTGGGTCTCCAAAGGTCCTGCTCATACCCCTGCTTCCTTCCAGCGCATGCACTAATCGCTAGTGAAACATCCATGCATTTAAGGATAATTTGAGTTACATTTTGTTTTTGTTTAGTGTGTCCTAATCGGTTTTATTTATGGCAGTTCAATTTTTGCTGCCAGTAGCAACAGATGTGATCACCATTTTCCTTTATCATTATTATGCTTTAAAAAAAATCAGAAAAGGGCACACCGATGGCAGGGTCAGATGAGGCGATGCAAGCTTCTACTGGATAAACCTGTCTAATGAATAAAGATCTATCCACTTCAACTGACAGATAAAGTGCTCTCATTTATCGCAGTCAGGCGACTGTTTCAAATTCAGAGTGGCCCGTATCTCTCAGAGCTCCATCTCTTATCTTCCCCAGGTAAAGTCTAATTCCTGGACCCATGCAAATGTCGGAGAGTAAAAGTGCTGATCAGAGATCTGCTCCCATCCATTTGCTTACAATAGCATTCATTAGGAGATAAAAGACAAAACAGTGACTCGAGGTCAGCGTTTCCAATTCAGCAAAAAAATCTTTGTTAAACTGGCCTTTTGGTGGAGTTATTGAGAGAGAAAATCATCTGCTTTTTAAATTTATTTTATTTTCGATGTGAACCTGCCATTAGTTTACGGAATGAAAGATTTTATCTCAGCTCTCTTACGGAGATGAAATGATCATCATTTTCGAGATGGCCTCAACCATCATACGTTTATTATTATCCCCTGAAACGTCAGGTGTGAAAAGTCACCAAATGAGGTGAGGAAGGCTGAATGGAGAAGCAATCTCATTCATCACATGGCTAATTCTCCAGTACTACAGCCAGGGTGTGTGGACTAAAGAACACTGCTGAGAGCTTACTGCATTATTACGCTCTTAAATGCCTCAAAGCCAAGGCCAGAAAGGGATGAGATTTACAGTAGGGCCTCAACATCCAATAATGACCATTTTCCTTGAGTAGAGTCTGAAGTGTGACCTTTTGTCAGCTTGTCTTTAGTAGCATTTATCTATTCCTTCTTACCTTTTAAAGATCAATAGCTACATGCTTTTAGGGTATATTTCACCAGATTTATGTGTCTGTATTTTTATGTCCAGTGTGCTGGGTATACACTACTATACCAGGACAGTTTTATTAAACTTGGAGTTATTTATTTCTAGCTTCTCAGAGGACAGATTAAGACTAACTGTCAGTCCTCAGTTATCTTGTTATATACAAACACACATTGCATTCAAAAAATGTTCATAGTTAATGTTCTTCCTCTGAGAAAGTAAATTATTTTACATTCTGAGAAATATTCTAAATAAACTGCTCACTAAACTCAAGCACATGTTCAATTTGAGTATAAACTCTTTTTTTATGTTCCAATACATTTGTAATACCATTTAATTGATCCAGTTATCTTTTTTTTTTTTCTTTTTTTTTTTTGCTTTGCTTGTTTCTGGCTACTGGTATACATGATGAAATACTTAAACTAAACTAAATTTGCTAGTGATCTTGGCTTACACACTGTAGCCTAATTTTAGCTAGCTTGCTTTTGAACCTGGCTACTGGTTTACACAATATACAATAATATTCTAATATAAGCTAGCTTGCTAGTGTTTGGTTTTAATTACAGATTAAAAATTATTCTAACATTACCTGTTAGTGAAGACAAATAACTAATGCTTGTAGTTTTATCTAGCTGCTTAATACATTAACACATTAGTGCTGTGCTTCAGTAGCTGGTTAGCTTTGTAAATGTTGCTGTTATTTAGCAAACAATCTATGTGGACAGTGCTGTTTTCACTTGGGTACAAAACACGCTTTTTAATATTGATGTTCCTTGCAATTAGACATATTTAAATTGATTTGATTTATTGATTTTTTACTCATTAGCCATTTCAATTATATATTTATTTATTTATTTATTTTTACTAGCGGAGGCCGTAATGTGTATGGATTAGCAAAAATGTTTTTAAAAATGTTGATTCTCGCTTAGGTTTTAGGCTCCTTTTCCTACCAATTTGACAAAAAATCAGCCTTAGTGGGGATCAGAGTTTTTTCGTGTGTACTGTTTATTTAGTGCCTCTTGTGCCTCTACACAGAAGCTAGTGTTTCTTCGTGCTAGTGTTTCAGACCTAGCGTCCCAGGTCTGACCTGAACACAACTTCCCGGCCCTCCCGCATCATTCTCAGTCAGCGAGCAGCTGTGTGAAGCCACACAAAGCAGATGTGAGTGGCCTCCTCACACAGCACGGCTCCTCCTGGGACAAGATGTATGAGTGCGAAACGAACGAGTGACCTCTCTCCTTCAAGAGCAGTGCGAGGGTCGGCCTCTCAGGAGCTGGCGTTTATGAATGCACTGCCGCTTTTCTGGCAGCCAGGGAAGCCATTACTGCAATTAATTTCTCTGTAATTGTGTTGCCATGTATCAAGCGAATCTCTGGGCATGTGCGTTGAAGGAGATTGGGAGGGAAAAGGTGATGTGTGTTTAATTAGAAAAGGGAGGAGACGACTCACATTATCCGACTGAAGTAAACTGATTAAATAACCATTACAGATTGTGTCAAGCCTCGCAGCAACTCTGTCATCTCCCTCATCTTTCACTGTCTTCTGAATATGATTTGAATTGATTGGCTAGATTGTTTCTCTCTCTCATCTTTGTTTTTTCATCTCTCTCTCTCTCTCTCTCTCTCTCTCTCTCTCTCTCTCTCTCTCTCTCTCTCTCTCTCTCTCTCTCTCTTTTATTTTGTAGGTAAGACTCCTGCTGTGACCGCTTCACCCCACTGTCAAAGTAGGATGCCTCATTTATGTTGTGCTGACACACCGTTGTTCTGAACAGAAGGATTACGAGAAAGCAATACTGAGTGTAAAAAACTGGGTGTATTTGTTCAGTGCCTCATATTGATCTGTGGTCAAAAAAAAAAAAAAAACATTATAGTGGGCGTCTTATAAGGCTGGCCATGTGCTGAATATGCTGAAAAGCATTTTAGACTTTAGTGTTTAGTGTTAATAAGTCAAGACCGCTTGTAGATTATGGCCTTCTTGTGTGATGTAACACAGTGGGTATAGAAAAGAATCACCCCCTTTAATAAAATAATCACATTTTGTTGCTTTTCAGCCTGAAATGAAGACGGACACAGTTTTTGTTTTATCCAGCTGTATTTACTCACTGCAACTTATAACATCCAAGTGAAAGATATAACACCAACATGTCAGAAAAAAAAACAAAAAAAAAACAGAATCATTGAGTTGGAAAAAGGATCATCCCCCTCCTAAAAATGACTTGTAAACTCAAGCAGGTATAGCTAATCACCTTCTCAATGGCACACAAAGCCATTTGACTTTCAGCCGTGATCAGCTGTGGTCATTTTGATTAGCTCAGCATGAAAAGAGCTTTCCTGGAGCATTTTGTAGTGCAACTGAAGCAAACAATCAACTATGGGTGGCAAGGCACTGTCAAAAGATCTCCGGGATAAAGTTGTGGACAGGCACAAGTCAGGAGATGGATACAAAAAAAAATTCAAAGGCTTTATCAATGCCTAGAAGCACAGTGAAGTCTATTATTAAGAAGTGGAAGGTATTTGGTACAGACCCTCCCTGGATCAGGACGTCGTTCCAAACTGGATGAAAAAGCCAGGAAGAAACTGGTCAGAGAGGCTACCAAGAGGTGTACAGCAACTCTGAAGCAGTTGCAGGAATTTATGGCAAAGAGTGGTCATTGTGTGCATGTGACAACAATATCATAAATTCTCCACAAATGTGGCTTGTATGGGAGGGTTGCAAGGAAAAAGCCACCCATGACTGAGCTTTGCCAAAACACACCTTGAAGATTCTGAAGCCACATGGAAAAAGGTGTTATGGTCAGATGAGACTAAAATTGAATTATTTGGCCTCAACACCAAACGATTTGTCTGGCGAAAATCCAATACAGCTCACCGTCCAAATAGCACCATTCCTGCAGTAAAGCATGAAGGTGGTAATATCCTGTTATGGGGGTGTTTCTCTGCAGCAGGGACTGGAGCACTCGTCAGGATAGAAGGAAAATGGATGGGGCAAAATACCGTCAAATTCTTGAGGAAAATCTGCTGCCTTCTGCCAGAAAGTTGTCAATGGGAAGAAGGTTTACCTTCCAACATGACAATGACCCAAAGCACACAGCAAAACTGACCACACAGTGGTTGAAGGAGAAAAAGGTGAATGTTCTTGCATGGCCTAGTCAGAGCCCAGACTTAAACCCCACTGAAAATCTGTGGAATGACTTGAAGATTGTAGTCCACAAATGGTCACCATCAAATTTAACTGAACTTGAGCAGTTCTGCAAAGAAGAGTTGGGCAAATATTGCAAAGTCTAGATGTGCAAAGTTAGTAGAGACATATCGCAACAGACTAAAGGCTGTAATTTCAGCAAAATGTGGTTCAACAAAATACTGACAAGGGGGTGATCCTTTTTCCAACTCAGTGATTCTGTTTTTTTTTTTAAATTTTTCTGACATGTTGGTGTTATATCTTTCACTTGGATGTTATAAGTTGCACTGAGTAAATACAGCTAGATAAAACAAAAACTGTGTCTGTCTTCATTTCAGGCTGAAAAGCAACAAAATGTGATTATTTTAAAGTAGGGTGGTTCTTTTCTATTCCCACTGTGTAAGTATTAATATAATGTAATAGAATAGAATAGAAGTGATTACTTTTGCTGGGTGTGTCTGAAGTAATTCCTTCATTTACAAGTGCTCCGCTATGATTTTTATTTCCCTCCAGATTAGCCATGTCTGTTTTTTCCACCCTATTCACCTGAGAAAATTACATACCATATTACCTACTGTTTGTCCATCTCTTCAGTCATCTGATAATTTAGTCCTACCCAGATAGACACGTTCATGATTTTTCAGGCAGCTGCTGCTACTCACTGTATTTAGTCACAGACATATCCACTTCCCGAATTGCAAAAAGATGTATGCATTGGAGGGGATCTTGTACATACATATACTGTGTACATACTGCCTACAGTGAGAGAGGAGAAAGAAAATAAAAATAAATCACAAGATTACATACATATACATGAGTCACACACATAGTATTTATTCACATAGTAATCACACAACACTTAGTTGAATAAGCAGTTGAATCGCTGTCAGTTTCTTAATCATCTAACATCAGATGCTGCCAAATAAATAAACATTTATATTTTATTTATATACATTATATTTATTCATTTATACATCTGAGCAGCTGAATGTTAAGGGCCTTGCTCAAGGACCAAAGAGTGGCAGTACTGGGATTCTCATGACCTTCCAATTGGTAGGCCAGTGCCTTGGCCACTGAGCTTCGATTCCTCAATAGCACCCAAGCAAGAGTGTGGTTATACTGAATATCGGCACAGCTGTGATTTGGCCATAGGTATGAGCTCTCAAGGTAAGTCACGTAGGTAATCACAGCCGTGCCGTTTTCTTGCTTGTGCCTTATTCATTTTATACAAAAGTTCTATAAACAAGAAAGTAATATTGAGTAAGTGACATTTCGGACACAATATGGCCAAATGTTCTGTTTATTTTTGCTCCGTTAGTGGAAATAGATCTCGAAGAAGCCACACTCACTTTATAGCTCACCAGCTAGCTCACATTGATTTGTATATTCCCGTTAAAGGTGCTTCCAGTAAAATTGGTGTCCCTTCTTCCTTTTCATCTTCATCTGACAAACTTTCATATTTTAAGTCAAAAGTTATATTCCTGAAAAGTATTGTTTACCATGTCGGCTGATGATGTCGCTAACACTAATATAGATATCTAGGGAACAGTTTCGCACTAGGAAGTGGAATTTTACATGGTAAACAGAGACGAGTGGAGTGATACACACAGTGAAACATCCCAGTGCGGTTGTAGGAAATATACTGTAGGCACTCTTCAATTTCACTTGCCCAATCAAATTAGTGGACCAGAACGAATTGTTGTGTAATATATGACATATGACATGTAACTCTGTTGAAGGCAGTTTGAAGCAGCCTTTATTAAGGCTTGTCCAAATATGAAAGTTCATAGCTGAGGTCCAGTCAGTTTATTCAAGATCAAAACTGGCATGCCAAGGACAAATTAAGAATACAGCTAAAACATAAGTTGGAACTGTAGCTAGGAAAATATTGTAAGTAACTAGGGTCTGGCATTGGTAATATTAGCTTAGTAATATTATAGTGTACATATAAAATTTTCAGTCAGGGAGCAGGAATGAGAGAAACCAGGAAGCAGTAAGTAAATACAAGGCTTCTACACCTGTCATAAGCTGGTTATTGAATTAGATGAACATCACAAATGCTATACATGTGGCTGGGTACTGAAGTTCAATTATCATGTTGCTATATAGGGGGCATGGTGGTCAGTGTTTAGCACTTTTGCCTTGCACTTCCAGGGTTGGGAGTTTACATGTTCTGCCTGTGCTTCGGGGGTTTCCTCCGGGGTTATTCCAGTTTCCTCCCCCAGTCCAAAGACATGTGTTGTAGGCTGATTGTCATTTCTAAATTGTTCATAGTGTGTGAGTCCACTGGGAAAGGCTCTGGGTTCCCCCGTGACCATGTGTAGGATAAGCATTACAGAAAATGGATGGATGGATGTTGCTATACAGGGGGGCATGGTGGCTTAGGGGTTTGCACGTTTGCCTCGTACCTCCAGGGTTGGGGGTTCAAATACCATTTTTCGTGGGTTTCCTCCCAGTCCAAAGACATGCATTGTAGCCTGATTGGCATTTCAAAATTCATAGTGTGTTAATTTGTGTGCGATGGTGCCCCTGCCTTGTGCCTAGAGTCCCCTGGGACTATTTAAATTCTTTATTCTAATATTTTGAGGTACTGGATTTTTGATTTCCATGAACTGTAAGCCATAATCATCAAGATAAAAAAAAAAAAAAATGAAAGGCTTGCAACATTTCACTTTATGTGTAATGAATCTAGAATATATGAAAGTTCCACTTTTTGAATTAAATTACGGGGAAAAAAAGAACTTTTCTACGGTATTCTTATTTTTTTAGATGCACCTGTAGGCTCCAAGCTGACAATCCAACTCTATGTGCCATCTTCCCTAGCTGTTTTCATGTATTATGAACACAGATCAGCCTTTTGATGGTTTAGTTAATTAACATCTAATATTGTTTGTCAAATGGAGGTGAAGTACATTTTTTTTTTTTTAAATGATCCAAGGCTCTATTATGGCTGTGCCACTTCTGTTCATGAACAAGTCCAAGTAATACTAGGTGTACAAAGAATAGAATAAGATTTTAGTTTATTTTAAAAGTACTTTTTCACAATACAGGCTGTCTCAAAGTAGCTTTACACACATCAATGCCTTAACCCACAGTGAGCAAAAGCAAAAGGTGGCAGAGGCACTGACAAGCACTGAGAACCATATAAAATAGTCTTGAGGGTCATGATGACCTGGAACTCTCTCTCTCTCCTCACCTTACTTAGAGTCAGGCACTGTTTGTACCTGCCAAAACCCTTTACCGCTCTGCCTCAGAAATGAGAGATTTGTTTTGCTCTCATTCAGGCAAAGCAAATTATAGCTTGATTACACCTAACGGATGTTTAGAGAGACGAAAAGTGCGCTTCTGATTAAAAACATGCCCATTTTCATTCTGTATAAGCAGACACATTTTAGAATTGAAAATATTGCAGTTACGCTGGTGATGGAGGAGGAAAAGGACAATAAATATGATTTTGTTCTTGTGATGCATTTGCTGAGCTTAGCTAACAGGAAAAACACTTTAATTTCCTGTTTACAATGCAAAGTAAAATGCAGGGAAATTGTTTAAAAATAATTACATTTGCATTATGGGATGCTGTATGAACGGGAGACAGAAGAGCATCAGGAGGAGATGTGTGCAGGTGTGTGTCTTGTGTGTTTCGTCAGGTCATTTCAAACTGCAATTATTCAGATTTCTTGTTTCTGAGTCAAACCATTTTAGCCATGTAACCAGAATAGTGGCTTCAAAAAGCACGGCACACAAATGAACTGTAATAAACAAAGTATTTTATCTTATGTCCAACAAGATGAAAAGAGAAATCACTCACGAGCTGGTTAACGACTGAGAACAATCCGGCACTGTAAAATAAGGGCTGCATTAGCTTAATGCAATGCACTTTAAATTCTTCCAGAAATGGCCTTTGAAGACGAAAAGAGGTCTAATCTTACTGCGGGAATGGTATCTCATTTAATAGTGATTATATTCTAGTCTTAAAATAAGGAGATGTAAAGCCATTAGGCGTACGTGACATACAAAAGTAGCATTGCTGAACATCTTGTATTCCTGCTAATCATACAGATACACTCAGTCCACTGATTAAGCCAACATTACTAAGCCTGTGCTAAACGATTTAACATTGTTGTAATGTTTAATGAGCTGGATATCATGAAATATTTGAATGAGTATTTTGTTCAATGTTATACAATTGGAGTCAAAGGACTGTCCCTCTGGAAGACACTATTATTATTATTATTATTATTATTATTATTATTATTATTATTATTATTATTATTATAACAACAATAATAAAAATAATAATAACAATAGTAGTAATTGGTTGGGGGGCATGGTGGCTTAGTGATTAGAACATTTGCCTAGCACCTACAGGGTTGGGGGTTTGATTCCTGCCCCCATCCTTTGTTCGTGGAGTTTACATGTTCTCCCCGTGCTTTGGGGGTTTTCTTCGGGTACTCTGGTTTCCTCCCCCAGTCGAAAGACATGGAGGCTGATTGGCATTTCCAGTTATCTGTAGTGTGTGTACGTGTGTGCATGTGTGATTGTGCCCTGCAATGGGTTGGCACCTTGTGCCCCGAGTTCCCTGGGATAGACTCCAGGCTCCCCGTGACGCTGTGTAGGATAAGCGGTACGGAAAATGAATGGATGTTTGTTTTACAGCATTTGAAAATGGCAACATAAACTTGTAAGATGTATGTTTACAAATCTGAAAAAAAAAAGTCATTTTTTCATAATTTAAATGAAACTGGAACTGCACATACACATATGCACACATTTATATGCAGTGTTAATAATTTCATATACAGGTGCATCTCAATAAATTAGAATGTCGTGGAAAAGTTCATTTATTTCAGTAATTCAACTCAAATTGTGAAACTCGTGTATTAAATAAATTCAGTGCACACAGACTGAAGTAGTTTAAGTCTTTGGTTCTTTTAATTGTGATGATTTTGGCTCACATTTAACAAAAACCCACCAATTCACTATCTCAACAAATTAGAATTTGGTGACATGCCAATCAGCTAATCAACTCAAAACACCTGCAAAGGTTTCCTGAACCTTCAAAATGGTCTCTCAGTTTGGTTCACTAGGTAAGCCACAAACATTCATTGCCAAAGAAGCTGGCTGTTCACAGAGTGCTGTATCCAAGCATGTTAACAGAAAGTTGAGTGGAAGGAAAAAGTGTGGAAGAAAAAGATGCACAACCAACCGAGAGAACCGCAGCCTTATGAGGATTGTCAAGCAAAATCGATTCAAGAATTTGAATGAACTTCACAAGGAATGGACTGAGGCTGGGATCAAGGCATCAAGAGCCACCACACACAGACATGTCAAGGAATTTGGCTACAGTTATCGTATTCCTCTTGTTAAGCCATTCCTGAACCACAGACAACATCAGAGGAGTCTTATCTGGGCTAAGGAGAAGAAGAACTGGACTGTTACCCAGTGGTCCAAAGCCCTCTTTTCAGATGAGAGCAAGTTTTGTATTTCATTTGGAAACCAAGGTCCTAGAGTCTGGAGGAAGGGTGGAGAAGCTCATAGCACAAGTTGCTTGAAGTCCAGTGTTAAGTTTCCACAGTCTGTGATGATTTAGGGTGCAATGTCATCTGCTGGTGTTGGTCCATTGTGTTTTTTGAAAACCAAAGTCACTGCACGCGTTTACCAAGAAATTTTGGAGCACTTCATGCTTCCTTCTGCTGACCAGCTTTTTGAAGATGCTGATTTCATTTTCCAGCAGGATTTGGCACCTGCCCACTCTGCCAAAATCACCAAAAGTTGGTTAAATGACCATGGTGTTGGTGTGCTTGACTGGCCAGCAAACTCAACAGACCTGAACCCCATAGAGAATCTATGGGGTATTGTCAAGAGGAAAATGAGAAACAAGAGACCAAAAAATGCAGATGAGCTGAAAGCCACTGTCAAAGAAACCTGGGCTTCCATACCACCTCAGCAGTGCCACAAACTGATCACCTCCATGCCATGCCGAATTGAGGCAGTAATTAAAGCAAAAGGAGCCCCTACCAAGTATTAAGTACATGTACAGTAAATGAACATACTTTCCAGAAGGCCAACAATTCACTAAAAATGTTTTTTTTATTGGTCTTATGAAGTATTCTAATTTGTTGAGATAGTGAATTGGTGGGTTTTTGTTAAATGTGAGCCAAAATCATCACAGTTAAAGGAACCAAAGACTTAAACTACTTCAGTCTGTGTGCATTGACTTTATTTAATACACGAGTTTCACAATTTGAGTTGAATTACTGAAATAAATGAACTTTTCCATGACATTCTAATTTATTGAGATGCACCTGTATATATATGAAATGCTGTAGAGCAAAGATGCCGTCAAAATAATGAAGTTAAACGAAAATACCGTAAAGACCAGTAAACAGTAGTAAATGAAACAAAGTCAATATTTGGTGAGACAAAAAAATAACAGTAAAAATAAAAATAATAGTCTCCGGTACAATGTGTGCAGTTTTATAAGGAAATTAGCTGGTAATTTTTATTGAGCATCTTGCAGAACCAGTCACAGTTCTTCTGGAGACTTTTGCACTTGCTTCTTATTTTTTGCAGCAAAACCCAGCAGCCTTCATTGTGTTTTTTGTCTGAAAAGTGTCTCTTACGTAATATGCTGCTTTCTTTAATGACATACAAACATTTTTCTGTAACATTTCATTTTGTGCTAGAAAACTAATGTTTGGGAATCTAACATGTTTTTTGTACTGACTTGATAATGTAGAAGTCATAAAATAAAAAATCTATAACAAAGTTTGTACTAAAAAATAGGGTGCCTGAAATGCACAGTCAGTGCTGTTTCTTCTGTTTTTGTGTATATCCTAAATTGTTTCAGAAATTAAAACAAAATCCAACTTTAAACATTCTTCCAAAGATCTTAAAACACTGCATCTGCATTTTATTGTTGCACTACAAGTTTATTTAAATATCTCATTTACCTGAATCAGTGTAATGAATTAGGATATCATGCTTTTGATACAAATCACAACAGCATATGTTTTTTTTTTCTAGTAGATCAGGATTGAATCTTGTATATCGCATCAGTCTGTTTAAATCTACTTTAACATTTATTTGATTCAGCAGTGACACTGGATGGTTCTGTTTTTTTCCCCCCAATGCTGTTCCATGTCTTCCTCCCAGGATCATCTATTCATTTATTCATTTATTCTTTCATTTATTTATTGCCAACGCAAGAAGCATTTGTTTTGACAGATGCTTGCTCCGGGGTGGCTGCCAAAGCGCAGACAGATTTTCTGGGGATCCGCGCTACAGCACACAGTAAACACAGCGGGTTAGGCAAACACACTCGACGCAAGTCAGATTTGTGAACAATTAGCTGCTCTGGCCGGAGAGACTTCTGTCCTTACTGAACGAAGGGAAGGTTAGCACAAGCCTGAGCACACCTTAGCACTCGGGGGTGGGGGTGGGGGTGGTGGTATTGGGGGTGGGGCGTGCGAATTTGTCTGACTGTAACGGACAGGATTCAGGAGCGTGTGGGGGATCCATGTGCATGAGGTTTATTAACAATCCCAAATCCAACAGTCAAAAATCAGTTATGGGTCAAATAATCCAAAATGCAGGCAAAGATCAAGGACATGGTGAAGCAGTAACACAACACAAGCACAACCTAGGTAGTGTTCGTGTTTGTGAATCATGAGTGTATATATGCTAGACCAGGAAGCTAACAGGAAGAGTCCTTAATATTCAGGGGACCTCTGTTGGTGTTTAGGTGTAATGCCCTGGGTGTGTGCTATACTGACCTCCCCAATTTGAATCACTGCCCCTCTGTGAGTGCGTTATAATGATGGCTGTAAGCCATGAGGCTATAGGCTCCTACCATTAGGCCTCGCCTGCAGCCGTATTAATTGGTTTCGAATCAAAAGTGAGACCGCTGGAGTCTTATGCACTCCCCCCGAGTGTGTGCTGAGACGAGCTCTTTCCCACAGTTGACCCCAGTTTGAGCCCACTGTCTGTTTTATGAGTATTAGGCATATTAATGCAGCAAGGGAGCTATTATCAGAGCCACACACATACACATACACACACAAACATACCTGCAGAGGAGGAGTCATGCCCTTCAACACAGCTCACTTTGTTTTCAATAATTAGGTACTCGCTTATCACAGTCATATTACATTTCCTCTCTCCACCTCTTACTCTATCTCTCTTGTTCACAGCAGGCACCCAGTTTGAAAAGAGAGATTTTTTTTAATTTACCCAAAAGACAGATAGGCTTTCAGCGTACCATTTCATTTCAGTGGCACGAACAAAAGAAAAGTCTTATCTCAGAAACAGATTGACCTTATGAAGTGCTCGAGGAGCACACAGAGCGCATCTGTGTGTTTGTTTGTTTGTTTGTTTTTTGTTCAAGCAGTCCAAATGCAATCTGTAACAAGACGGAGTGCCGTATATTCGATATCTGTATTTAGCCTTGTCTCTTTGCAGTATATGATGAGGACGCATCTGGTCACACAGATGTTACTATGGAATGCCAGCGATATGAAACGAGCCACATTGTCACAAACAGAAATGTGCACGTTGCAAAACGCATACTCACGTGGTGCCAGGTTGATGAAATTATGTCCTTATTTAATCACAGATGCTGCTGGATCAGGTTTTAGACTCTGCACCAGGATAGGATGGAACAATGATTAATTTCAGGTGTATTCAGAAATTTCATAAAAAGGTAAATTCGTTGAGCATTATAAATCATAAATTTGACATATACTTGACATGTTTTCAAGGAATTTTCCAGGTCACTCCTCCTTCCCACTTTCCTTCATGCCTGACTCCATCCTGTTTCTGTTTTGTACTGTGTCTAAAATTGCATGTACTTGCTCTCTCTCTCTCTCTCTCTCTCTCTCTCTCTCTCTCTCTCTCTCTGTCTCTCTCGCGCTCTCTCTCTCTCTCTCTCTCTCTCTGAAAGTCTCCATATATCCTGCATTGATACATCACTACCATGCTGTTCTTGCTGTACGAATAGTAGCTAATTATCAGGTAAAAATACATCAGGTTAGTAATAATTATTTGCTCTGTAATTCTCAGAATCACACCATCCCTGTGAGACAAGTTGGCAAGCAGTCAAGCATCTTTGCTGTCACCTTGGGGCACACTCTCCATCTGAGGGGAAGCTCAGGGTGAATAGGAGATGCATAACGAGAGGCAGGGAGAGGAAACAGTGGCACATATGCCAGTGATGCCATATTTCATGGTACCTAGGTGTCAGAGCTGCAGGTCTGAGCTCACACACACACTGGCCAGACAGACTCACTGTCCATTTGAAAAATTTCAAGGAATACCTAACTTTAGTGTAACGTCAAAGTTTAGGATTTTTTTTTTTTCAGGTGTACATCCAAATCCCATTAAACACTTGGCTCAAAGAGAGAGAGCGAGAGAGTGGGTGCCTAATTAGACACTACAGAATGTGCAAGCTAATGCCAGTTTCCCCTTCTGCTGTGATCTACAGAAGGATCCATGTTGCTCGCTTATAATTATGTGTGTGTGTGTGTGTGTGTGTGTGTGTGTGTGTGTGTGTGTGTGTGTGTGTGTGTGTGTGGTTTTGGATAAGATCACTCCTGCATGAAACAGAAATGCACAGATGCTGTGTCAGACCTATTTTGCTATTTATATACGATGAAGCTTTGCATGTTATTCAGAACAGATTATTCCAAAGACTGGAGGAATTAAATATATTATATTAGCGGAATTTCACGTTTTCCTTCTTTCCTACTAATTCAGAACAAGTAGCACGTTGCATTCTCACCAGGAATAATCCAGAACAATCTGCAGGATTTTGCAGGTCATTGTAGAGATGTAGGTTGTGGGCAGTTATAAGGTTCAGAAATGTTATAGTACAGGATATTGTTGTCCTGGTTTTCACTTTCATGCACTATAACTGACATCCTTTGAGATTTCCTAGGAAGATCTCTGCTACTTGTCTCCAACACTCGATCTTAAGGTAGATCTTGAGTTATTAAGAACACAGTTTTATATTAACACAGTGTTGAGTTGTCAGTTACTTAGTTACTGGATTGGTATCTAATAACCCTATTGCACAGGATGTACCACACTTCTTCTTTCCTCTTCTAACAAACCAAACTCAACCAGGCATTACTGATTAAATAGTGATATAGCAGAATGCTAAATTCTGTCCTACTTTGTTATATTCAATAACGTATTTTTCCTGGTCACAGTCATGGTGCGAATATACCTTTGATGGGATGCCAGTTCATTGCAGAGCATAATGCACACATTCACACCTAGGGGAAAGTTAGAGTAGCCAATCCCTAGAGAGCCCAGAACACCCTCACACAGACAGAAGGAGTACACAAGATACTCCACACAGACATTAACCTGAGCTCAGGATCGAATGTTAAAGCTGTGAGGTGGCAATGTGAGGCATTATCACATTATCAGCTTATTGGGTAAACCAGTTGCTTGGCAATCTCATAGAGCCCATCATGCTTTGCTTCTGCTTGGACCTTGGGGTTCTCTAAATGTGCTCTAAATGTAAGACGTTTGGGTGTTTAATAAAGAATGGCTGCATGAAATGGCTGGATCCTCAGATATTCATTTATTGAAAACTCATATAAGATCAATACCACATAATAGCCATTCAACTAACTGCATTTTAAAATTAGAGCATTTTGTTCCTCTGGGAGTCTGAGACAGAGAGAAAAGTAAAGTGTGATAAGCAGGACGGTGTTTTGCTGTATGAGAATGTCCTTGGACCCACTTCTGTCCTAGCATCACACAGTCTGGGCATTTAAACTAGGCAGCTAGGGTCACGGGTTACATTTCTATGTAACAACAATGTACTGTATGTAGTGGAAACATAACCAAGATACAGATACTGAAGTAACAGCAGCACATCTCAATAAAACTTCTCAGCACTCTCTCAGTAGCTGTGTGAATCAAATTTAGTGTCCAGAATTAGTGTTTCATGAAACCATACTTCTCTAGAAGATCCATTACCTCTTGTTACTGCAGAGGTGACTGTGCATATTGATTCAGGACAATCTTAATGCACTTCTGTTATTATAACCCATCCCAAGTAAAATGTATATGCTGCTTTTTGAGGTTTTTTTTTTTTTTTTTTTAAATACAAGCAAAGCTCATGCTAATATCTCAGAGATCAATTTAAGGATCATTGATTTGCTACAGTGAATAATCTCCATTTCTGAGTTCCCTGAGATTATTATTAAAGAGCAGTGTTTGGATGGGCGGATTTCTTAATTACAGAGGAAGAATATGCACGGTGACATGCTGAGCCTCCAGGGTATCGCTCCTCCAAATTTCCACTTGTCACTGACAGCGTGATGCTGGCCTTCACAGGAAGCGCTCGTTTCCATTTGATTAGGTTGCGCTGTTTATGACTGTCTGTAAATGACGCTGTGTATTAAGAGCTAATGACAGCTCTTCACACTTGCCACAGTGACAGGCTGTGCTTCTTTAAGACACCTTCCTATCACATCCCTGTCACCCCCGTCAGGAAGAATATGGTCCTTAACTGCCATTAGCTCTATAAACAAAAGCAATTAGTGAAATCTGATCGAATCCAGAGGAGTCTGCATTTCAGATAAATCTTTCAGATATACATGTATTCTTATAGTGGCGATTTTAGGGCATCACCCTCATAGTTATGGTTTTGTCTTGCTCGAAGCAAGCTCCAGTCTTGTCCTGGGAATGGACGCTAGAGAAAAAGAGCGATGGCTTTTTAAAGCTCGACTGCCCCTGTTGCTCAGCTCATGTGGTGCAGAGCAAAAAGTCTGCTCCCGGTCCAGTGTGACACAGAAAGATATAGAGCTTTCATTTGGAATGGTCCATGGGGATTTCAGTGCAATAACTCAGCCGAGTGTGTACGTGTGTGAGGAGGCCAGGGGAGGTGATAGCGAGGGGGGTTGGAGATCCTGCCTTGTAATACAGTTTCGGTTACAAGTGTCACCCGGATGTATATGGTTTAAAACGATATGGGAAGAAGATGATTGTTGAAGTCAAGCAATCCACAGGGCAGGGTATGTGATTTCAGCAGGCAATCTGTTTTTGATTGACAGAAATGTGGCACGTCATAATAGGAAATTGATGATGCTCAGTGGCGTGTGGCGCAGGACGCTAATTGATTGAGTTCTCTGCGTGCGAGGGAGCAGACCGACATCTGTCCCATGCTATAGCAAAATCCTTAATTAAGTCAGGGGGAGGTGGTGATGAGGTGGAAGATCTCACATCGGCTGTCCTCTCGAATGTCTGAGCCCTGCTGTCTAGTCACAGACTGGCTTACAACTCCTTCGGGTATGAAGGCACACACACACACACGCACAGGCCTCATCAATAAAATGTATTTTCACTGAAATTTGTTATCTGATCAACTGACTCCCTCCTCATTTTCTCCTTCTCACACCATCTCAAATTCTCACACTTTCTTTATATCACCCTGGCTTCTGCTGAAAAACTGAGTCAAAGCACCTGTACTCACCCCAGCTTTACTTGGCTCATGGAGAGACATTCTGTTTATTGAAGACAGATCTGTTTGCTGCTTTAATTTCCTTCCTGCCAGGACTGAGAACCTCTTTGTTTTGGCATCTGAACAAACTGTTGCCTTCCTCTCTCCTTCCACATCAGACCTTGGTGCGATTGGGTTTTTGGTTAAAGCCTGAGAGGGAGACAGGCAGGTTTATATTCAGCTTAGCGCATAGCAGCCAGGCTGCCCTGGAGCTTTCCTCCTTCTTCTTCCAGTGTTTGATGTGGATTAGGACTCGGGTGCTTCATCCCTGAGCAGCACAGCAAGGCACAATCAGCTTTGAGAAGCACACACGGATCAGCTGCACACATGAACACACGCACACACACACACACACACACACATCAAATGCACACATCATACACACTGATACCCAGCAATAATACACAGACCAAACATAGAAATAGCTCACAGAGACCATACACCCTGGGATCAAATGCAACAATATCACACAGACTATTTGGAGCAATAACAAAAGCACAATAACAGGACAGTTTAACCAGAAATATCTGATCGCCACATGAGGCAGCCATGTGAGAACATGTAGCATTTTAGGCCTAGTTTTGCTACATAAGTACTTGCACCATAGCACTAGAACTTTTTAGTATAGCAAAAGCACTGCATTTGCAGCACATACAACTGTGCAACACATGCTTTCCAATGAATTGCTGGTCAAGTGCCAAAGGTTCTACTTATAGTAGCTACACGCTTTACCTTAGAAGTAGCGACATGCTTTACTTCAGAAGTAGCTAAACTCATTACTTCTGAAGTAGCTATGTGCTTTACCTCAGAAGTGGCTACCTGCTTTACCTCAGAAGTGTCTACGTGCTTTACTTCTGAAATAGCTACATGCTTTACTTCAGAAATAGCTAGGTGCTTTACCTCATACATAGCTACCTGTTTTACAGATATGCTAAGTGATTTATTTCATAAATTTATTTTTTGGCACAAGTTTTCATCTTGTAGATATCAATGAGAATCAGGGTGTCTGTGAGTTAAGCTAGCAAATCACTGAGCTATATTCAAAGCTAGCGGGTATTTTTTTGTTTGTTTATTTGTCTGCTTGCTTGTTGTTGTTTTTAGTTTTTTGCTGGCTGTGCTTTTCCCAGTTCTGTTGGTGCCTGTTCAGTGGGGAAAAAAACACTTTATCATTAACTAGATCCAGTAACTGCCTATTTTTATGGATCTCTCAAATGTGTCTGGAATTCTCTGCTTCCATTTTCTGGCTACAGTCATAAACAAAAATCTGAGCAGTCCAGTGATGGATAGACAGACAAACAGACTGTAATAAAGCAGGAATTCCACACTAATACTGTCCTGAGTCGTTCTCCTGCTTTTCAAAACCAACAGCATATTGAGCATTTTGGTCCTGATTTCACCTTCCCATAGATAATACCAGAATATGTGACGCTCGTGTCCCAGCTAATCAGATGTTTATCATTGTTATGGTCTGAGTGAAGATAACATCATGTCAGATGCTTTGATTAATGCACTCTCTAGCTTCATAATGGCCATCCAGATGAGTGTTATACAGGCTGGCGAGGGGGAGATGGAGCTCGTCTTTTTCCTCATTTAGGGATGTCTATGAGGCAAGTCGGAGTGCAGCGCTCTAATTATAGACATTGTCCACAGCCTATGATATAAAAACTGCTCCGTCTGATTAGGGAATCTGTCAGAGCTGGTGAAGGGATCACTTACCATGACCCATTTTATCAGACACACACTCACACACATACTCCTACGCTCAAAGCTCAAAAGCAGGCAACTAAAAAATGGCCATTATTTCTGCTCGCAGCTTCTGTGAATCGGATGGGCAGAGGAGAATCGGATGGGCAGAGGAGAAGAGAATCCCATGAATCAGTGTATGCTCTTGTTTAAGCTGAAAATAGCGAGCACAATGTAGATGCCAATGACTGGAACGCTGTAACATGGCCTTTGAAGCTTTCTATTGTAAGAACTAGTGCCTGTTTGTTTATGCATGCCTGGCCGATGTAAGACAGCAGCCGCGTGAGACAAAAATAGACATTACCTATTTTTGCAATGTGTTCAGTGTGTTCCTCGGAGCATGGGCAAATTTGTCCCTGAATATGGGAGCGAACTTTTTGAATGTAAAAGTCACACAGAAGTCACAGAATATGTTTAATGAAAATACTCTGTTTGGGGAAAATTATTATCCAGACATTAGGGTTCCTTGAGCTTTGCATTGCATGCAGGCTACAGACCATATAGACACTTCATTCTATATTCAATTAGCTCCTTCAACACTTGTTGCATAGTATGAAATCCTTATTCCATGGTGGGGATCAGAAATGATGAAAGAAATGGGTTTCCATTTGGTCGGATAATTGAAGCTGCCGGACCTGATTGATGTCTAGGGGCTGTAAAAGTGTGGGGCGGCGATATGCGTTGGGCACATGCCATTTAAAAAAATCGAACTTGTTTCCTCCGTGACTTTGTGTGACCTCACCGTGTTCACTTCCATTAAAAATTAACGACGTGCAGCTAATTGGACTAGTCAGGCAAGGCATCACGTGACGTCTATACATCAGAGGCAGGGTGACCAAACATTCGGTAAAGCTGTCATTTAAAGGGCATCAAGAAAATGTAACCCAATTGGATAAATTACATCATTTGTTTCTCTCTTGTTCTGGATTCGCAGACACTCAAGGGCTGTCAAAACTGATTTCTCAAGGTGAAAGTCCTGCTTCCTGATACAAATCATATTAAATCCGTGATCTCTTCAACCTTGAATAATTGACGCAACCGGTGGTGTCACTCATTTCAAATGAGGGGTTTCGGAAGACTGTTATGATATCCATTATAAAGATGAGCTAACATTAAGTCCTTTGAGACAGTTATGTCACAAATTTGGTACCCATTGCATTAGTATTAGTTTAATTCCATTCAGGTCAGATTTATTTCTATAAACATTCCATATAGAATTGTGCTGTGTTTTTTTGTGATTGTTGATGATGATGATGCATGATGATGTCACATGACAAGTCTCGGCCCAAATATGCGGAAAATCTGAGGCAATTTTGAAAAATTGCAAGCTCCTGTGAATATTGCAGAGTTTCCATGATTGTGCATTAATTTCTGTGATCAAAAAGGGACTTTATAACACTTTTAACAATATATATAGTCACAAAGCAGTTTTACAGAAAACCTTGGGAGGAGCAAGACCCAGTATCTTCAGGGTGACACCAGACTGGTATTATAAAGCATTACTCTTCTACAAATGTATACTATAAATAAAGTATACGGTAAAATAGTACTAAGTGTGTTGAAATGATGTTCAGTATGGCCATATTGTGAATAGGAGACCTGGGATGAGCACAGTATGGTCTTTGTGATTACAGCAGCAGTTCTTAGGTACAAATCTACAGTATCTATGTGAAATTTTGCACTGAAGCCCAGGTTGAGACTTGGGCATAAAATATTTTTGGGAATTGCATTTATAGAATATGTTAAGCAAATTTCCTTAATGCCACTGCTGCTTTTGTTGGCCTTCAGCAGACAATGTAATAGTGTTTTATACCAGAACCTCTTTCACTTTTAAAGGCCTTTACTCTCAAAGTGCTTTCTTCAGCAGTCAGATAAAGTGCTCCTCAACCAGTAAATAGCAGAAACAAAATGGCTACCGGCATTGAAGCTGGCAGTAAGGCAGGGCTGTGACCTCCTTCTCCCTTAGCCTGAGAGTTACATCATTGTGCGCTTGGCACAATGTTTCCGTATCCCTGATCGCCCCGGCACTTTTATGTCAACGCAAGCTAAACGCTACGACACTCCTGCCAAGGGATGCACTCAGCACATAGACTTCTTCTTCTCATTAAATCATGGTTTCTTATTGCTCTGCTTATTAAAGAGGCTCTAGCTGTGTACTACAGGACTGCCTGGAGCTGAGAAGCACCTCTCTGAGTGTCTCAGGCCCACTGAGGGCACTTGGAGCTGAGCCAAGCAAGCTTGGAGCTGTGGGTGATGTGAGGGGGCGTCAAGAAGGCAGCATTCTGTCCCTGCTGACTCAGATTGCTCTTTTATTGCCACTCAGGGTTTTTTTCCCCAGTGCTTTCTCTTATTTTTCTTAAGCTCCAAACCCTTTAGGATGTCTGATATGCCACTACACTTAGAGGATGTTCACCCGGGTTTTTTACTTCGTAGCAAATAAACGAATCACAGATATGCCACAAAACAATTTTTGTTTAATAGCTGAACATTCTGCCTTCGTGAAACATACCTCAAACAAATTAAATTAAG
This sequence comes from Cranoglanis bouderius, assembly GCA_023630585.1. Lineage (NCBI taxonomy): Eukaryota > Metazoa > Chordata > Actinopteri > Siluriformes > Cranoglanididae > Cranoglanis > Cranoglanis bouderius. Next base: position 7,268,545 of record CM042550.1, on the reverse strand, counting down.
TTGTTTTAATTAATGGCATATTTTTTTCCAGATCAAGCAGAGGAAAAAATTACGGAATCACTCAATGTTGAGGAAAAAATTATGGAATCATCAACAAAAAAAATCACAATTAGTACTTTGTTGCTCCTCCTCAGGGTTTTAGGACAGCCTGAATTCTTTGAGGCATGGACTTCACTAATGAAAAACAATATTCTCCATCAAGCTGGTTCCAACTATCTCGAATAATGGTTGACAGATCAGCTTTGCAGAATGGAGCCTTATCATGGACCAATTTTTTTAAATTTCCACCATAAATTTTTAATCGGATTGAGATTCGGACTGTTTGCTGTCATTGAGTTGATTTGCCTTTCCTGAAGAAAAGCTTTAACACTCTTTGCTCTGTGGCAAGATGCATTATCATCTTGAAAAATGACTTCATTATCACCAAACCTATTTTCTATAGATGGAATGAGAAAAGTGTCCAAAATTTCAGTGTACACCTGTGCATCGACTGTTGAGGTCTCCCCTGGTCCTTTACCTGACATGCAACCCCATATCATAAATGAGTGGGGAAATTTGATTGTTTTCTTCAGGCAGTCATCTTTATATGTTTCATTAGAACGGCACCAGACAAAAGTTCCAGCATCACCTCCTTGGCCAATGCAGATTCGTGATACATCACTGAATATCACTTTCCTCCAATCATCCACACTCCATGATTGCTACTCTTTAGGCCACTGTAACCTTGTTTTCCTTTTATAACTTTCCCATTTTGTTTATACTTGCACCACATTTTAGACACAACCAACATCTTTTGCCACACTCCGTGTTGCATTTCCTTCTTGAAGGAGTTTTATAATCCTTTCCACTGTTTCTGTTGACAACTCTCTTTTAACTGCAGATTAATTAGCATTTTTAGACTTTTTTACAAATTACAAGGTGATTCCATAATTTGTTCCTCAACATTGAGTGATTCCAAAAATTCTCTACTTGATCTGGAAAAAAGTATGCCATTAATTAAAATAATGAAATTAAATTTGTTTGAGCTATGTTTCACTAAGCCAGAATGTTCAGCTATTAAACAATTGATTTGTGACATATCTGTGATTTATTTATTTGCTATGAAGTAAAAAAGCCAGGTGAACATCCTCTACAGTAAGTGTGGTGATTCCATAATTTTTGCCAGGCGGTGTACTTATGCATGTGCAATAAGTGTACTGAAAATGTCATTTATATTATATAGATACGATAGAAATACAGATTGGTCCTATGAGATTCACCAAAAAGACTGACCTTGTCTCTAGTGCCATCCTGTCTGTGGCCATGAAGATGGACTACAGATTGTCAAGGCGTACTGACCAGTCATCCTCTGACTCCGGTAATGAATTAGACAAATGAAAAAAGATAGTTGAGCTGCCACATTTAATTTGCTATGGGCACTTGATATGTAATCCCATAATGAGATTGGGGAGGAGTGTATATGAACTGTGTGTGTGTGTACATGTGTGTGTGTGTGTGTGTGTGTGAGGGAGAGATGGGTAAATATTGACATGTAAACACAGGCTTTTGTCCTACTGACATGTCCTTTTGATCATCTAAATGCTGAACTGAAAGCATTCATAACATTTTTGTCATTCCTTATTATGTACAATTTGTAATTAGCTTATGTTTTGTTTTTTTTTTGTTTTTTACTAGATACAGGAATGCTCCAGTATTTTTTTAACCTAATCTCTATCGACTGTATTTACAGCGTATTCATCAACACATTTCCCTGAAGTAAGAAATAAACAGAAATCCTGATTACTTGAAACTTACTTATAATGGAAGCCTACGGTTTTCTCTCAATCGCCATTTGAATATTGAAGCTATGCATGTGAGTTCATAACTACAACCAATTTCACCCTAATTCTTTAAAGGTCTCATGATTAGACTCTTGAGACAAAGTCTTATTTTGTGTATCCGAATTTTAAACACTGGCGCTACACAAAAGGGCGGTCACACTAGACTCTCAGCATGAGAAATTTCTTCGGAGACAGCTGAGAATATGGGCGGCAACTGGATATGACATTACGCGCCAAGGCGTTCATTTTTTTTAATTCACAATTAAAAAATAATTTTACAAATATTAAAAAGTTCATATTATTAACTTTCAATGTTAAAATATACTATTGTTCCTGTATGCAGACACCCAATCCATGCAGATTCTCGTTTGATGTTGATTTATATTCTTTTAAAGCTGTGTTGTATATAACAAGATGATGTAACAATTCTATAATCAGTGCTTCCTATATCTTCTATTGGTCGCACGTCTTCACGTGATATGAATTCGCAGGTCAGAGTTCACCAACCTTGAACTTTGAAAGGCGGCGAAATGCGAAACTTCTCCAGCATTTGCACGCGTATGAATGGAAGTCAATGGAACGAAAAGTGTAGTGTGACTGCTCCTTAAAGCAGTTCTGGTTACTTCACAAAATATAAGTGTTTACAATTTCCAAGGGTTTTGTTATGTCCATGTGTGATCAGACAGAAACAACAGGACCTGCATGTTTACTTTAAACTATGTTGACTACCATGATAATGGCATGGTACCATGGCATGGTATCCGCAAATTAAGTACTCTCTCTGAAAGGGCAACTTCTAATTGGAGCATTGAATTTACAAATACCTTGATTTATGAAAGCTGTTTACAAAAATATGTCTTTTGTGTAGATATTTATTGATTGCCACAACAACTGCCCTTTAGATTCCCGGTATAGATTTAAAACAGAAGTCTATGGTACCGGGAAAGATATCAAAATAATAATAATCATGCATACAATATAGATACAGAGGACAGAGATTATTTTGTGATATGGTGGAGTATTCCATTAAAGAGATACGAAAGTAATACAGCACGTAACTACATTATCTATCTTCATCAGAGTTCCTGTTGTGGAAATTAATTTGACCTGCGTATTTTATATCCGCTTTTTTTCTGCGCCAGTGTGGGTAAATTCTCGTTTAGTCATTTGTCAGATAAACGCTTTTTATATATATCAGAGGACTCATTTCTTATTTCTTTTCCAAACAGGCTAGCAAAAATGTCATTGTATAAAGGGAAATCAATCAGATTAGCCTGTTTGCCTTTCAAAACGACAACGAAACACAAAACTCTACATCGCTGTGAAACATGATGTGGGTAAAATCTCTTTGTGTATATCTTTGTGTGTGGATGTGCACATTTCTAAGGCACACCTGGCAAGTCTGCTTCCGGGCAGAGCAATGTGCTGTATCTGTAATTAGAAAAGCAAATGACCCTGTTTAACCCATCACCCCTGCAGATTGGGGTCATGGCCAGCGAGGAGTGAGATTAAAGCAACGGAATAAATCTGGGGAGGATACAGTGTCCAAGCTTTGTGTGCTTCCTGCTTGCGTCCTGTACAGAAAAGCTTTCTTTAAAGCACTGTGACTTACTCATCATGTGTGTATCTCGGTAAGGGAGCCAGGAGCGTCTTTAAACTGCATTATCTCTCTATTCAATCTCAGCTCAGAATAATTTAATAAAAAATTTTTTTTTTCTCCATTCCTTTGCTCTCTTTTATAACATAAGAAAGATGCACGGTGAAAGTTTGTGTTGATACGGCGCTGTGTCTGGCCCGTTTTGCACTGAGTTAGTGAAATGAGAAAGGGAGGAAAGTAGTGTGTCTTTTTTTCGTGTAAATAAGCTGCTTATGTGAGTGTGACCGTGAGTGCCTCAGTAGTAACTTGATCTGAGTGGAATAAATAGTGATAGAACAAGTCGAATGACCTTTGCATTGATGCCAGCATTGGTGGAGGAGCAGATCTGAGAGCGGAGGCTGAAGCCGCAGCGGGGATGACGCTCACATTGACATGCTCTGTAGCAGATCACACCCCTGCAGGGCAAACAAGATTCAGTTCTAAATGGCTCATGTCAGTTGGGGGCATTATGTGTGTGTGGGTTTGCGTACCTGAAGACGTTCTAAAGGATGATATCTCTTCAGATGTTTCTATGAATTGCTTAGCCGAAAAATAGCATAATACCACAGCTTGAAGTGCTGTTTAAAAGGCAGCAGTAGGCCTTTTTCTTTCTGTACAGAATACCAGAATGTTTGGCACCAGTAATCAGGGACTATGTATTTTACAGTGGTTTTTGGTACAATCTAGAATTAATGGTACTCAAGAATGAGGCTAGCAGACCATATACACTAACACACTAATAATGGGGGGGGGGGGGGTGTCAATCATGCTTGGGCACAGTACAAGGTAACCGGGCCTTAGTGGCCTAAGACAAGAACTTATAATAAAGGTGACAGAAATCGACTTGCATTAAAGATATGTGTTTGTGTAGATTGCAGTATGGCTTGTCAATGTGGTACTTAGCCAGAAAAGCAAGCCACTTTCTTCTGTTCATATTAACCCTAAATATAGAATGTTTTATATGTTTGCATATCCTGAGCGAACAGGACATAATCATTACTTAACAGATGCATAACCGTAAATTGAATCCTCTCCGGATAGTACTTATTATAAACAGGTCAGTCTAAGGGCTGATTGGACAAATGACCAGTGTTCATCAAATTATTTCTTCCATGATGGACTTAACAATGGTGTCATTGTCATGATGATGATGATGATCATGCAATCATTTTTGCTGTCATAACTGTTAGTGGAAAATAAACTAGAACCCCAAATTGGACCAGCTCATGTTCTTGAATTTTTTTTCCCCCCTTTCTTTGTTTCTATTGAAAGTGTTTCCTGTGGCATATGTTTGTGTTGCTCTTTATCCTTGGCTACAGGTAGCCTGCAGTGTCATTGTGGAAAGTGCTATTAAGTTAGCTGGCTGATAATGACACTCTTTTACAGAGTCATTAACGTAATCTGTTTTTATTGCCTAATGAAGAAAAACAGCAATAACACAGCAGGGCTATCACTCTCAAACACGGTATGTAACCAAGCAACCAGAGGAAGACATGTCTGGCTTCGTGTTTGTTTGTTAGCACGTGTGTGTACGTGTGTGAGAGATCTGGCATGGGGACAACATAGCATCGTAGTCACTTATCTTTGACGTAGTGGACAATACCAGGTGCCTGTCAACATGAGCATCCTCTCTGTCAACATGAGCAGCATTGTTAATCCTACAGAGGTTGCCTATTACTCCAGCAGGGCACAGATCACGCTAAGCTACCACTAAAACTAACCAGCATGTGTAGCAGATCAGCTCCTGTGGTTCTTTGTGGATCAGAGTTTAGGTTTGCAGAGAATCTGAGGTGAGCAAAGACTGGATCAAAGTTCTGGATCGGCTCGGTCTATTAGCCACTGCTTACTGATCCCATATAGGCCTATGTTATGACTCCAGCAGCTAGCTTGTGCTGTAAACGTTTTAGCCAAATCATTTTTAAATGTCTTGCAGTGCAAATCTACCAAGATAATTGCTAATAACAGCCATTTTAGCACCCATTTGTGCAATTGAGGGTGAGCAATTAATCTAGTGATGTACTAAAAATGTAATTAATGTAATTAACTAATAGCTAGCAAACAGCTCTGGATTATTTTAAAGATTTTTTTGTAGTTTGTTTTTTAAATCGCAAACAATCGGAACATTACCTTAAGTGACTTTCCTTGAGTGCACATGTTATGTTCAGCTGAATATTATATTTAAATTTACATTTATCATTTTGGCAGATGACTTTATGCAAATTGACATATAATCAATTCAATCCAAGCACCTGCTTAGCAGTTAAGGAATTAGATTTTAGTTCAATACCCCAAAAATAACTTTTTGGATATGAGCTCACAGTGTTCTGTGTCACTAGCTCAGAACCATAACCACTAACTACTACTACAAATTTGTTTATCACACAGAAACATTTGGGGGGAAAAATGCTTAATTACCCACGGTGGCTTAGTGGTTACCATGTTTGCCTCGGTTGGGGGTTCGATTCCCGCCTCTGACCTGTGTGTGCACAGTTTGCATGTTCTCCGCGTGCTTCGGGGGTTTCCTCCGGGTACTCCGGTTTCCTCCCCCAGTCTGTTGTAGGCTGATTGGCATTTCCAAATTGTCCTTAGTGTGTGAATGCGTAGGTGAGCGTGTGTGCGAATGTGCCCTGCGACGGATTGGCACCCCATCCAGGGTGTCCCCTGGTGTTGCCAAGATAAGCTCTGGATCCACCGTGACTACTGATGATAATGAATTTTAATACACACATCCTGATTTTTTGGGAACTGAAACAGTACGTGGTCCTGAATTAGTCACAGAATTGGCCTTAGAACTACTGAAAGTGCAGCAGAGAATGCTAAGGCCTGATTTATACTTCTGCGTCCTCGCATTTGCGTACTCATGAGGACGTCATGCCCGGGTGGTCACATGCTGCACAAGTGTCTGCCTTCATACTTAGACATAAGTAAACATGTCCACTAGGGGGCAGAAAACTAGATGAATGTGTTTCACTGCAGAGCGAATGGAGAAGAGTATTCAGTGCTATAATACTGAAGATCACTGCTTCGAAATCACGGACACCATGCTGGGACAGTTTGGGATAGTTTAGATTGTCTCCACAGAGGACAGCTCAAAGAAGAGCATGAATATGTAGTATTAACAGAAAGTAAATAATAAAGTACCTACTGCATGCTTCAGGCTGACTTATTTTTTTTCTAAAAGGGGTTATACAAATAAAATTTAATCAAATTCAGTTAAATATTTACTATTTACCTCCCATGAGTCCTTAGTTCCATGTTTACTTCAGTTCTATGTGTTTAGTATCACCATTGCCTTGTTTGATTCCCTTAGTTTTGTTTTGTCTTGATCTCAATTTACTTTAATTTTGTTCTCATGTAAATAAACCCACATTCACTGGCGTCCACACAAACATGGTGGAAAACTATAAGTTTTAAGCAGTTGTAGGTTAGTAGAACATTTTGACTTACTAGACAAACCTTCTAGACAAACCATGCACCTCCATGCACACATTATTCCTATTTCATTTCTCATTTACACATATGATGGTATATTTTTATGGAAATGAATTCGACCTGCTTCATACATTTTGTTCAGTGTCAGGCATCTAACATAATGGGCTATGTTACAAATGTATGTGAAGAACCAATAACATATTCATATGCAAAGCATTCCCATGGTTAGGCATTATGTCTTGCTTCTATCAGTTGCCTTGTGCATTTTTATGTGAGTAGGAAGAGAGTTCTTCTATTTAATGCCGTGTTTGTCCTGACAATACCTCTCACAGTGGCGATAAATCACCTTGCAAACAGACCGAACTTTATTTTGCACGCTGATTCTGTGAGCCTTTGAAGGTGAGGCGAGGAACTGAATTTCTTTTCAGCCTCTGTACCTTCCTCCCTGACTCTCTTCCCTGCACCCTTTTTATGTCACACTCTGTTTTCCTTGCTTCTTCTTTCCCCTTCTTCTCCTTTCCCTTATGCTCACGTTTTAGGAACCCACACTATTTATTAAAACACTGCGGCCCTAATTCATTCCACAGACAGCCTGCCAGCCGTGGTATAGTGAAGTGGTGTGTATCATGTGGGGAAAGACATGAATGGAGGAAGATGTGTACAGACAGGTGCATAACTCAGGCAGAGGGAGAGAACACACCGACAGCACTGGCATGCCTCCAACACCAGTGGTCACACAGCCGGGAGTGCTGTTGTTGTGTGTGTGTGTGTGTGTGTGTATTAGTTTTAGCATTAGCCATGTTTCTAAGAGCCAGTGTGTGATTAGGATGCTGTTGAGCATCTCTAAGCAAACCTTCATCCATCTTCCTCATGGTCATCAGGCTGGACAGCTGCTTTGAAATGAGCGTGCTTGATGAGGAGAAGGAGCCCTATTGTATAAGCTTGCAAAGTGAGGCACACACTCACAATTACACACAGCACATTCACACAAGGCGAGCATGCAAAGAAGAAATAACAATGAGCGCAGCACCACTCCGACTGTGCACAGGTGTTTCAAATCACCATAAGAAAGCATGCGAGTATGTGTGTGTGTGTGTGTGTGTGTGTGTGTGTGTGTGTGTGTGTGTGTGTGTGTGTGTGTGTGTGAGTGTGTGAGCTGCTCTAATAAGTGCTGTGAATGTGCTAGATACTGCACAAGGGTTCTGAGAGGCAGAGTGGGGTATCTGCAGGTATGCACACAGATTAGCTTCCAAACAGATAGGAGGAAATATCAGGTGTGTTCAAGCTCAGCCACTCCTCGCCTTAACTGTTTTCAAGAGTAGCCGGTTATAGTCGGCAGCAGAGATTAAAAGATGACCGCTTTGTTCCTGTAATTTGCTGCTTCCACCAGTGGTATATATGAGCCAAGGCAGATATAGCTAAGGTATTCCAGTTTATTTCAAAATATGTGGACTGTGAACATAATCACGAACAAGATGTCACTTGAAATGTCTGCATTTATAGGACCAATTGTTTTCTTCTACATAAAGGTTAAATGTCAGTATTGTGACCAAAGGGGCATAAACTGTAATTTTCCCAAAACACTTCATATTGCAGTAGGCTATTTTAAATATATATTCTTATTTTTGTTTTATTATTTTTTAAATTCCCAATAAATAAGCCTGTCTTTTGGGCCATTTTATGTGGATAAACATGTCACAAGATGTGATTATATGGCTCAACAGTGTAAGATGTCCTAATGCCTCTTACATTTGTATGTCTGTGATCCCTGGCTCAATCCTTGAATTACTGTCTTCGTTGGGTTTCCTCCAGGTTCTCTGGTTTCCTCCAGCCTTCCAAAATCATGACAGTAGGTGAATTGCCCCTAGTGTGTGAATGTGTGTGCATAATGCCCAGTGATGGACTGGCAATAATGGACTGGCCCAGCAATCAGGGCAAGAGTAGAGAAACCAAAGCAAGCAAATGGCACTCTTGATGACACACACACACACACACACACACACACACACACACACACACACACACACACACACACACACACAATGAATTGACCTTGTAGAGCCTACTGTTTAAACTGATAACATGGTATCTAGGCTATTTTCTTATATTTCTTATAATTATATAAATACAGGGTATCCCAAAAGTCATGTTGTCATGGCTGAAACAACTAAGTATGAAGTAATTCGAAAGACATTTTGTGAAAAAGTGTTACTTTCCCCTATGTATGGAGACGTCTGGGATACGCTATAGTTTAATAGTACATTTTGGGAAACAGGCTTTTTCTGCAATACTGCATCTTCTAGGTTTTCTAAATGAAGAATACAGGGTACTGCCCCTACTGATATTAATCAGTAATACACTTTCATGCTTATACTGGACATACATGCCAGCTGTCAGAAGTCATCTGTGCTGTGGGCTCCAGTGCAGCATTTCACAGAAAACATGAGGTGATGGGAGGTGATCAACTTGTTGGACTTGGTTGGCGCTAGTTTTTTTTTTTTTTCTTTTTTTAGAAACTCAATTACCAGTAATACTAGCTGCCCATTAGAGGCATTCTAAATCTGCTTCCAGATATCTGGAAGCTGCTTTGTTGGTAAAAGTGCTACACAAATAAAATTGAATTTTTTCTTCATCTTTTAACCAGCCTTGCAGGGAGGCACGCTAACATTCCTTTGTCTTCCTTTAAGGAACGCATTTGTCATCCTGATCAGCCTGACTGCATGGTGGTATTTTATAAGTTTATTTTTGTGTGATCACCTAATATTTACAGGCTTTAGCTTGCAAACATCAATATTTCATGGTTTTTGTTGTATGGCGGTATGAAATTGGTTTGCGTTTGAATGGCAGAACAATATTAACTTGTCCTCGTGTTAGCTGCAGAAAGTGTTTGGAAGAAATGTAGATAGGCAGCTTTTCAATGGCTTTCATTTTGCCCAATCAGATTGGCTGTGTTCTCAGGGGTGGTACATGGCCTTAGTCTTGGCTGTGCATTTAAGCGGGGGATTGCAGCCTCACAGGTTAACCATCCTCTCAGTTGATATTTGCGGCACCTTTTTCTGCAAATCTGACATCCACTGCAGGCTTTTTTCCCCCCCTACAAACCAAATTTGAACCTTTAGATTTGAGACAAAGCCTTTGCAAACCAGAAGACTGAATATCATCCCTGTAGTGATATTCCCATCCACCGTAATAGCAGGTGAGGCTCGGCACTTCGGGATAATGTCCATTACTATGTTAATGGACCATAGAGCTGCTCATCTGTCTTCCTGCTAATTACATATAATTCATGTATTAACCACTGCTAATCCTTTCAGTCTTGCATATTCTATGGATATTATTTTTCACTCAGAGAGCCCTTTTGTGCTGCATCCATAGCAGCAGTTTCCTAGCATCGCCCTCACACAGTAGCATTTTGGCAGCTCTGATGATAAAAGACATTTTGGCCATGTGATAGGGTGAATTTTTTTTCCCCCTGTGACAGCAGTGCTATTTTACAGATTAACCTCAGATAATTTTGGACGTCTGTCCCACTTGCATGTTATGCAACCCAGCACATTCTCTTTACTCGGCTGCTGGGTCATGATTAAAAAGAGAGAGTGGGTGTTAGGTTAGGCTGTACTGTACAGTATTTGCAGCATTTTGGCAATGATGGAAAATTACAGGCCTGAGAGGAGCTCTTGAAAGTCCTTATTACAGTGATCTGAACCCGGAATGGAGGAGTGTTGGGGATCACGCTCATCCTGTTGTTGGAAGATGTTAGTTTTGTGTTTGTGTACATCACACGCTGATTGCACCGCTGTTTGATTGTTCTCAGGGGGATGCGGGTAATATATAAGATATAATATATAAAATAATATATTTAAAATAGAAGGTGAGGAGCTTATCTCTGCTGATGTGCCTGTTGGCAGACTTTTGTGTGTGTGTGTGTGTGAGAGTGTGTGTGTGTGTCTGTGAGATGATTTGGAGTGAAACTGGTCCATCACACACTATCAGTGTCTGCCACTGGGGATGACTCTCACCTTTCACCCCCCCCAACTGTGTGTGTGTGTGTGTGTGTGTGTGTGTGTGTGTGTGTGTGTGTGTGTGTGTGTGTGTGTGTGTGCGGAGTCTGACAGGGATGCAGGTGTTACTGTAGACTCCCCAGTTTCTGCCAGAATGACACAGCTGTTACCCGCTTGATGTGTGAGATCCTTCTGAGTATGACTGAGTGGAAAGTGTGTGTATCTCTTTTAGTACGTGTGGTGCTTGGCCTGAACTGTATGCGCTGAGCTGATGAGACTAGACAGCTGTCTTACATGGTTTATGGGGTTAAACATGAATTCAAAACAACGAGCCACCCACAAGGAGGTCTCAGCTACAGCTAGAGCTACACAGAATTATTCCAGTCCATCAGTGTCCAGCCTTCACTGCAACAGTGCATTGTATGAGCTTCGTGACTAAGTAGCAGTCTCATTATTTTAGCAATGCTTCTCATTAGCACGAACAATTGCTTTCTTAAATGTGAGAAAATGCAGAACTCTTCCAAACAATCGCTTCATTGCTGTTTGTGTCAGGCAAAAGTTTTCTTTAATTACTTTTTTTTTGCATGTTTTAGAGGTTGTGTAGATGTTTCATATATCAGAGAGTGTTCTCAGAGCACCCATTGACCTGAAGAGTCATTCTGCTTTTACCCAGCATTACATGTACCTGCACATTTCCAAGTGGAAGTGCTGTTCCAGGAGCAGTGTGTGGGTCTTGACATGATGTGAAGAAGATGAGTTTTGACAGCAGAACTGATCTCAGGGGTCAGATTATATGGTGAATGAGAGGAGGGCACTTATACAAAGTGAGTTCCTTAGAGTGAGTGGGTGTGTGGAGAGAGAAAAAGAAAAGGAACATTTCCACTAACACTGATGTTTTTTTCTTAGCAGCAAGACAGCTACAGCCCTCACCTGACCTCTCCTCTCTTCTCCTCTCCTCTCCTTTCTTTTCCTCTCCTTTAATCTCTTCATGTGCGTCATCATCTCATCTCTATTCTCCTCCTCTCCTGTCCTCTCCTCTCCTCTCATTGTCTCATCATCTCCTAACGTGTCTCCTCTCCTCCTGTCTCATTATCTCTTCTCACGTCTCCTCTCCTCTCCTTTCCTTTTGTCTACTCTCCTCTTCGTTTGTTTTGTCATCACGTCTCATCACTCCTTATTTGGTCTCGGTTTGCCTCTTGTCTTCTTTCCTCTCCTCTTGTCTCATCTCATCTTCTGTCTTCTCCTCTCCTTATTCCTCTCCTCTCCTTTTGTGTTGTGACCACCTCTCCTCTCTACCTCAGCTCATCTCCTGCCATCTTGTCTCATTGCCTCTTATCTCTTCTTGTATCACCTTGTCTCCTTTCCTCTCCTCTTGTTTCATACCATCTCCTCTTCCCTGCTCTCGTCTTTCCTCTTGCCTCATTTCATTTACTCTTTTCTCTTCTCTTCTTTTATTGTATCCCCTCCTCCCCTCCTCGCCTGAGTATATAAATATACAGTGTGTGTGTGTGTGTGTGTGTGTGTGTGTGTGTGTGTGTGTGTGTGTGTTCAGCTTAGCAGGAAAGTGTTCACATGTCATCACCCTGAGCAGGTACAGAACTTACTACAGTTCACACCTTCTCATTCTTATGACATCACACACTTCAGGCCCCCTCCTACATACACACATCGTCCTCCTTGTTTCCTATTGTTGCTGTAGCAACCAACCACATCTGCTGGAAAAACACATTGAGGTAATGGAATACAGAGTCATTCTCTTATATAACATAAAGAATATATGCTCACCCTTTGTGTTTCTGTGCTTTGGATCACATGCATCATCAATATGATCAGAGATATATGTCTTGAAAGGCTTAGAATTATAATGCTGAAGCTGGATCAGGAGCTGTGAGTTATATAAGATATTAACACCCACGAGAGGCAAATGTTTCTGTCTGTCTGCTCATGATCACTGGTTGACTTGCTCACAGCGTGTGTGTGTCTTGGGGGGGTTGAGGGGTTGGTGTCTTGGTGGGGACCAAATGTCAATGGAAGGTCCTCACAATGATAGACCAATGTGTATGTGTGTGTAACCTCCATAGCCATATTCCACTACTGAAACAACAGAAGCCACCCTGGCCTGTCTCATTCACTCGATCCACAGTCAACACTAATGATGAACCATTCAATGGTTCTACAGCAAGCTTTCTTACTTCTATCAATGAACATTGATAAGTTGTTGAGAGTGAGACATTTACGTAGAATTTGTTTGTGTGGCGAGAGTGAAGAGCTGAATATCCACAGAATATGCAGTATTAAAGGTTATAAAATGATCTAAATAAATATATTTTAAAATAATATAAATAATCTTGTCCACCATGTGGACGGAGGGTCAGCAAGTTTGGCTTAGCACATTTGCCTCACACCTCCATGGTTAGGGGTTCGATTCCCACCTGCCCCCTGTGTGCATGGAATTTGCATGTTCTCCCCATGCTTCGGGGGTTTTCACAAAGACATGTGTTGTAGGCACATTGGCATTTTGCAAATTGTCTGTAGTGTGTGAGTGTATGTGCGATTGTGCTCTGTGATAGGTTGGCATCCCCCTCCAGGGTGTCCCTGACCTTGTGCCCAGAGTTCCCTGGGATAGGCTCCAGGCTCCCCATGACCCTGTGTAGGATAAGCGGCACAGAAAATGGATGGACTTTTACCATATGGAAAGTCAGATTGATGACGGACTCATGCTCACAAGTACACCTTTATGTCTTTACACTTTTGCTATGTGTTAGAACCTCTACCATTGCTGTTAATTTATTACCAAACTCTACCAAAAAAAAAAGGAAAGAAAAAGAGAAAAAAAGATGAAATAAGGTGAGAGGTTGTCTGAGCTCAGATGCAGTCATTTAGAGGGTTGAGCATTCAGCCAGTGCAAACTTTGTGTGTGGCACATTGAGGGCAGGGTGTTATAATGTGCTTAGGACATAGTGACCCTCATATTAGTTGCCCCCGGGCCACTCCACACAAAAAGTGTTTCTTCTTCTGCGGTCATTTTCTAGGCTGAGAGGTGTGATTTGAGTTCACAGCAAGCCATTTCATCTTCACTGCCTTCCCTGCAGCTTATACTCCTATCATCTGATTAATTTTGTTCTTGCAATACACATTCGTTATTCATATATTGAAAGTTGTCTGTAACATATTTTTCTTGTTAAAGCAGATATATTTAGACAGATAGAAAATCAGGGCACTGTAAGGGTGTGTTGGATGGTTAAAGCTAGTCATATACTTCAAATGATGGAAGAATAAAATGAAAGTGTAATTGTTGGTATAGTCAGAATGGTCTGGGACACACCTGCAACACCCACAGGTGCAGAACAGTTTTGAGGTGATGTAAGCCAAGTCAACTATATACATTTTAAGATTAGACTGTTGCCACGTTCAAGGTTTTGCTGTTAACTGCTTATGGATGGGTAAAATGTTTATCCGTGGTTTGGGAGCATGCAGTGTGCACAGCTCTTAATCACATTCTCAACAATATCTACATATGTTACTGTAGGTATTTTTGATTTATGGTATTATATGTTATTATTCAACTGTTAAGGCTCTGGGTTACTGATCAGAAGGTTGGAAGTTCAAGCCCCAGTACTGCCAAGCAAGGCATGTATCCCTATCTGCTCCAGGGGCACTGTATCATGGCTGACCCTGTGCTCTGAACCCAACTTCCAAGCTGGGATATGCAAAAAAAAACAAAAAAACAAAAGAATTTCCAATTCACCAACCAGCATATTCTTGACATTGGGAGGAAACTGGAGAACCTGGAGGAAACACATATGGAGAACATGTTTTAGTAGTTACTGTACTGTCTTGTGTTGTTTGCACACATTTGCATGTGCACTTTATGTAAAAATCTGTAGATCTTATTTAGTTCTTTTTCGTCTCATGTGGTTACTGTATTGTTTTATGTAGCACCATGGTCCTGGAGGAACGTTGTCTCGTATCACTGTGTACTGTACCAGCTGCATATGATTGAAATGACAATAAAAGCCACTTGGCCTGACTTGACTTGAGAATATGCGGAACTCAGGATTGAACTGGGGACCCTAGAGCTGTTAGAGAGCAATGCTACCTACTGCTACCACCATGTCGCTCTCTTTGTAATACAGCCCTCATTAAATATATAGTTTTATTTATTTTTTTAATATATTCATCAATAGCTATTATGCTGTTAGACTTTAAAAGCAGTGTGCAGGGTTTGCATGTTGCCTATATTTGACTCTTGGACTTAAAGCAGACCTACCAACCCTATAAACAAATACACAAATAACAGCAATGGCAGTGGTGAAAGAGGGGGACAAATGAAGCAGAGAGAGATGCTGGCTGTTGTGTTGGTTTATTTAGAAAAACTGGATAAGAGATAGAGAAAGAAGGGCTGTGATTATGTTTTTCCTCAAATGTGTTCCATCTGCTGCTTTCCTGACCGTGTACAAAGACAGACAGTGAAATTAGGACTGGAACTGCAGCTCTGCGCAGTTGATATTTGAACCAATCACAGAGAAGGAGAAGTCTCATAACACAAATTGTTGTGTCCACGAGCTTTGTTTGGAAGCTCACACACACTGTGGTGCACAAACTTAAACCACTATCTTAGTTTCTTAAAAGACATCTTTCTGCTTCAGAATGTCTTTTTTGTTTGAAGTGTACCAGCAGCTTAATGGTCATAGTTTTGTACTTGGCTCTATTTCCAAAGGAAAACCCTTTGGCTAGGGTTCTATACGTTGTTTTACTAAAAAGACACAATAGACTTATGGCTATAAATGGCTCTCTTTTTTTGTCCATTAACACAATCACTGGGAAAGCTTACTTTAGGAATTAACCTTACATGCTGCTGTCCATCATTCTGTGTCTCAGTGTGATGACATGGACCATTCTTAGACCTTTAGGTCGGAGAATGTGTTTTATTATCAATAACCCCCTCGGAGAGAGAGAGAGAGAGAGAGAGAGAGAGAGAGAGAGAGAGAGAGAGAGAGAGAGAGAGGAATCAGAGAGTCTGTAAAGGCCACATCAACTGAGTGAGCAGAGTGTGTGGAGGGCCTGCAGTGTCATTTTCCCAGCATGCTGCAGCAAGGGCTCTGGGTGACAGCTTAATTATGTGTCTCCACCAATCACAGCAAGGCTCAACTAACCTCTCCAAACCCCTTCCAGCAGGGTGGAGTGTGGAGGGAGTAGGCAGTCCTGATGAGAGACCTAACTGGGAGACGATTTAGAGCACTTCCTTCTGTTTCTTTTCTCATGTTTGCTGACAAACACTGATAAATTGGCCACTCAGAGCTCCTACCACCTACACTAACTGTACTACCTTTAGCTCCCTTTCTACAAAAACTCGCTGATTGCTTAGACTACAAACAAGATTGGTTTCTTTCTTTGAGAATTAAAACCTTGGGGCAATGTCTCAAAATGAATACAGGGAGAACATGGTGCACGCTATAGCTACTGTGCTGGAACACATGCACCAGCAGAGCAATAAAGTAATGCAGAGAAGGTAGACATGAATAATTCTGAAAAAAAGGTACGGTATCAAATGTTTATACATGGTGCAGCCTATGAATAATTGGGCTGTGAAATATTTTGGTTGTTTTGCCTCTGTAATCCCCACAATGACATTCTACAGTATGTTTTAAATCATAGTCATTGTTTCATTTCAGTTTTAATTTGAGTGCATTGGCATTTTTGTTGTATGCATAGCCACTTCAATTAAGGTATAAATATATTTGCATTAAAGTTAATATTGTGTACTTTAACCACTTAATCATTTTAATCTGATATGATGGAGTACAGAGCTAAACTACCACAGAACCCTTGGCTTGCTACATCTACTGTGTTTACTACAGACAAACAAGTGAAGTGTGTAGTCATTCGCCAAAAGATGGTTACATGGTGTAAATAAAGGGAAAGACTTTTATGGTTCTAGACCTAACCTTTTTAATCTAAGCATATACATAATACTATGCCAATTTATCCATTCTTTATAATGGCTGGCATCTGCACTTAATTTCTTGAAACTTTTCTCAGACACAGATTTTAATATGCATCCCCGCCATACCCCACATGTAAGTCTATAAAAATTGATATGTATCCTCAAACCTCTGTATATGTATCCATATGTTTAAACCCCACTTGTCAGACACAGTATATATGTATCCCCAAACCTTCTCACACAGATCTGTGTCTTCAATCCCCCAATCAGACATTTACCCTCAACATCCCAATCAAATTTGTATCCTTACACCTGAGCCTGATCTGTATCCTCAATCCCACAACCAGATCTGAAACCCCCCCCCCCCCCCAACCCGGCTCTGTACCCCCAACCTCCATTCAGATCTGTACCCTCAACCCCCCAAACCAGATCTGTAACCTCCTCCCCCCAAATCAGAACTGTGCTCTCCTCCCCCCAAACCAGACCTGTACCCTCAACCCTCCAACTAGACCCATACATTCAAACCTCCACTGTCAGATCTGTTCCCCAATCTATCAGGCCTCTATGTATACCATTGCAGCCTTTCCGGGATAAAAAATGTCATAATGTCCAGCTTCTACTCTCCTAACACAAATCCTTTGTAAAGCCACTCTAAACTTTTCAGTGAATCTACAGAAAGTTCATATTTTGAATATTTCATGATTTTATGTGATGAAATTGCTCTTTTATTGCATATCTGAGCCAAAAGGAATGCTGACAATTTAGACTGTGGAGTCTCCCACTCGTGGCTATTTGTCACATTACTGGTTATGCTGGAGTAATTCTCAGTGCATAGATGAAAGTAGCAGCCCTTAAATTCCCAGACCACCTCTGCTGCTGCTGTGGCTATGCATTAAAAATACATACTGTAGATGTGCTGTCCATCCTGAGGCATTATGCTGGCTGGCACATGGCAGCCTGATCTGTGCAGCTGCCAGCCTCATGAAGCTTTAATGTGACGTTACATATTGAAGGGTTCAGGCAAGGCTTAGTCCAGACTCATAGCCAAAATCTGTCAAGAAGTGTCCTTGGCATGCCAGGCTCTGGAGCTGTCAAAGTAAGGCATGGTAGCTGTGTTTGTGTGTGTGTGTGTGTGTGTGTGTGTGTGTGTGTGTGTGTGTGTGTGTGTGTGTGTGTTCTTTAATGGACGCTGATGGGGTGAGAGAACTCTACCCTGTAATCACTGTGATGAGAGGAGGTAATTGTGATAACGGGAGAGAATTGGGCAGCATTAATCACAGTTCCACAGTATGAGGGGCTACACAGAGAGGAGAGCAGAAAAAGCCTGCTACTCGTTACACACACACACACACACACACACACACACACACACACACACACACACACACACACACACACACACACACACACACACACCGGCACTAGGCAACTAAGAACTTGGACAGTAGACATGCTTTTGCACTTTATTTTTTCTCTTTCTGTTTTGAGATGTGTAGCATTTTTTCCCAAATATACCATACATATCTAGACATACTTACAGTGATTTTTTCAGAGACCAAACATCTTAGCACCTGCACATGCCAGGGTAGATTCTTCTCTTACAATTCAAAGCTACAAAATTTGTGGACTACAAAATTATCTTTCAGCCAGAGCTAGGTACATACTGTGTATGTATGTGTGTCTGCGTTGTCTGTGCTTTTGTACAAATTGATTCATGCTCTGAAAAATACCCTCCGGTATATGATTTGCCTTCCAGTGCGTCTGCTTGTGCTGGTAAGACAGCAATAATGACTAATACAAAAGCAAACAAGCGTCAACATGACACAGCACACAATAGCTGCCCTAATCAGAACACTATGCTCGAACTCCATGCCATCAAAAGCTAGCAAAGCAAATGGAAGTGATTGAGTCACTTTAAGAGTCTTCTCAGTGAATATATCTACTGCATTATTTTAGGTGCAAAAAATATTTTTGCAATTTCAAACACAAATTATTTAGTTCCTATTTAATTCCTCTTAGAACTGGCTTGTAACATCGCTCATGCACTCACTTGGAAACTGGGATAGACTTTCAAATATTCCAACAGGGATGGCAATAAAATAATTTATAAGGCCAGGATCTGGTTGGGGAGGTTGAGGCTACAGATCTGGTTGGGGAAGGTGAGGGTACAGATATGGTTAAGGGGTTAAGGGTACACATTTTGTTGGGGAGGTTGAGGGTGCAGATCTGGTTGAGGAGGTTGAAGGTACAGATCTTGTTGGGAGGTTGAGGGTACAGATTTTGTTGGGGAGGTTGAGGGTACAGATTTGGTTGGGGGTTGAGGGTACAGATTTGTTTGGGGGGGAGGGTACAGATCTGGTTAAAGGGTTGATGGTACAGATTTTGTTGGGGAGGTTGAGGGTGCAGATCTGGTTGGGGGGTTGAGGGTACAGATCTTGTTGGGGAGGTTGAGGGTGCAGATCTGGTTGGGGAGGATGAGGGTGCAGATCTGGTTGGGGAGGATGAGGGTACAGATGTGGTTGGGGGGTTGAGAGTACAAATCTTGTTGGGGAGGTTGAGGGTACAGATCTGGTATGTCCAGGACTTTTTAACCTGAGTGTAAAAAGATGAAATAAAGTTGATGACTAAATGACTAGTCATTTTAAAATTATAAAACAAAAATTTGATTTTAATCCCTGTCATATTGTCATTATCTCTGTTATTTGTATTTTTTAATGTTACTGATACTATCTCTACTATCTTTATTATTAACACAATTTTTTTTTTAGATCAGCAAGATAGGTCAATAGGATATTTACAGGGTGTCTGAAAAGTAAAGAACCAATGAGAGTAAAACTACATATACTTAATTTTGTACATGTTCACCCTTACGTTTTATGCATTTTCTTAGGTGCTGTATCATGTTTTTGTGGATTTTGCTCAACATATTTCCACAGGTTCCTGACTTTTCAGACACTCTGTGTTGCTAATTACTGAACAGGATGTGATTGTTAAAACATCCTGTTACTTTCTGTCTCTGCAAGTGAGTGGGATTGACTGGGGTTCACATACTAGTGCGGGGTGATATAGACTCTGGACCCAAGAGAATTGATGTGGTTAGTGTATGTTAGCACTGTTTCTCTCTCTCTCTCTCTCTCTCTCCCCCCTCTGGACGAATGATTTATTAGTAGTTGCTGTACGGCAAGCTTTAATTGTGTATTATGTATGCTCTATACAGAACACATCCAGGGAGAATAGTGTAAACTGGCTGTATTTATTCTCCCTAGAGATCTGTGTGTCACATTAAAGCTAGGAGGAAGCTCCTTGCACACGCCTGTAATTGCTTTATTTTTCTTTCATATGTAGCAGCAGATTAGGGATTTCTCCTGCTTTCTCACCAAGATGTGTCAGGGAGAAGCTAAAATTGGCCAGTGTAAGTGTTCAGCTAATGGGAGAGACAGAGAGAGACTGCTCAGTGTCAGCTCCTGAGGCGAGACATGTGGTTCTCACTCCTCGTTATGTCACAGGAAGAGCAGATTTGATGGTATGTGTGAGTTTTGACATTCTGAATAAAATTGTCTGCTAAATGTAAATGTTAAAGTATTAAATGTGATCATGATTGTGTATCCAGGTATCCATACAGGTTGGTCAAGTTTAACCAATGTGGTCATTCCACATTGTTATATAGCATCTCGACTTCTCAGGTTTTTTTAATCAGAAAGATGCATTTTTTCTCTGTAAATCTAGAGATATCTAGCTACCTAGTTAGTCCCAATGGGTCGATGTGGACCATTTCCTTCTGATATCCAACTTCTGTGCAATTAGGAAAGGAGGAAGGTAAAGAAAATGCTTTCTGGTCTTGCTTTCTGTTTTTGTTTATATTTCAATTTTCATCAACCATCTTAATGTGTGAACTCAGAGTTGGACAAATCATTAGCCTGGGAGCTTGGGACAAGCAGATTACATATTCGGGCTATAAGTATTTAATTTACATCTCCCCAACCGTTTTAGTCCTCCAACAACCAGAGAAAGGAAAATAAACTATAATTCTTATTGACTGTTGCAAAAGAAAACATTTTATCTGATGTCTTTGTTTAACTCAAATAACGTCTTTAAGTGTGACAAGAGAATACCCCAATTCATGGCCTGAATGTTAACCAAAGAGTTTCTGCCTTTTTGTCCAGGACAAAAACACAATGCTGCATCACTAGAGTCTTTAAGGTTAAAGACTATGGCTATATAAAACCACTCCTCCCTTTCATTCAAGTACTCATTTTCCATATTCAGTATTTATACAAATATTTAGCTTGTCGTAAGTTATATTACATTAGTCACTGTTTCTTAGACTTCTGGGCAAGTGTAACATGGGACTGACAGCACATTTGAGCTTGTATTACTGCATGGGTTAGCTTATGAATTTATTATTTGTCCACCTCTGGAAGTAGTGAGTGAGTTTAGATGTTTTAGAAATTTGAAGTCGAGTGCCTAGTTCCCTACAGATAAATAGAAAAATAAAATTACAAGTGTCAAGGCCTTAATATACAGTAGATCTGAAATGCTTAGTTAAAGACCTGACTGATGACCAGACCTACAGGATGAATGAGATTTAATCATTGTATTGTTTGGTGTTCATCACCATATTTAATCTGATTAAGGTGTCATATGCATCCTGACATGCTGTTCCATTATTAAATATTACAATCTTGTTACATTAAATCAGTTTATGTAAGGATTGATTCTCAGGCCTTGCCAAAAATTCTCAGTTATTGTGCCTAGCAAATAATTAATGCAGAGCAATTACGCAGGCAAGGCCATGCGACATGACTTATCTGATGTGTGGTGAATAATCTCTTCAATTAGTCAGAAAAAAGTGCAGCTCGCTCTCTGCTGAGTGGGAAGTTGACCCCAAGGTTACTGTTCGCCAGCGGGCCTTCTGGCACCAATGCACTTCAATCAGCAAAAATGATCTCTGATTCTGTCTTACCACCTATTTCCTGCCTATCGTAATTAAATATGTACTCCCGCTGACTGGCTTTATTTATGACTTACAAACGCCAAAATGTTTCGCTTTTCTGTGGACAGCGTAAAGTAGCATGGCCAGGCTGCCCTTCAGCAATGCTTCAGTATCAGCCTGGTCTTATCACTGACTGTTATGTGGAACAGTGGGTTTCCAGAGAAGCAAATACACAGTCACACATATTGTGCTGTAAATCCCAGAACATGGTTGATAATGACACAGACATTTTGTCAGGCTCCTAAGTGACATTAAACGCATATTGAGCAAATTTCTCTACACACATAAACATGTTACAAGTCATATGTTTCTCTTGTAGTATAGTATAATATACTAGTGTAGTATAAGTGAATAATAGAAGAGTGGAACAAGCGGAATGTCACAGGTTCCTTGCATCCTAATGTCTGGATTTAATGGTTAATAATACTTAATACGAGAATATAAAAGGCTGTATTGGCATCTGTGCTGTTGTTCTACATACGCTATATCTGGATCAGTAGCCATTAAAATAGCCCAATTAGGAATGACTGCTTGCATGTTCCTCCTGAAGACTAGTGGACATGCTAATACAGGATGATCTGGCTGATTTATGTAACACGTTGTGCATGGTTATTGGTTTGAAGCTGGCCTATATTTCATTGCACTTTTATTATGAGATATCGTACATCACTCGAAGGACTGCATAATCTAGCATTCGCTTCTTGCTAATCTCAGAACACTTCCTACTGAGCATCTGATATATAATATTCATTCAGGTGGCCTAGAAGGTTACTGATTGGCTACTGTGTATAAACAAAGACCTTTTCAGGGCAAAATAACAACTGGATTAAAAAAAAAAAGGTCAAAGTATCACATGTTGGGAAGTTATTCCCAAGAATTAAGTGGTTAGTGGTGAGTAAACAGAGATATACGTGTTTGCTAACAGAATGCGTTGGCTGTTTGCAGTGTTAGTCAATTGCCTTTTTGCCTTTTACCTACAGTATAGACGGTTCTTAGCCATGTTTACTGTTGAAAAGTAGCAAGCATTATTTTCTATTATGAAGAAGAAGAAGAAGAAAACCATTTATTTAGATACAGTAGAGTGAAATTCATTCTTTCTTCATCTCTTTCTTTCTTTCTTTCTATGCATATCCCACCTTGTTGGGAAGTTGGGGTCAGAGCACATGGTCAAGGGCTCAAGGGTGTGGCTTGTGGCTAAAACTCACCTTCTGACCAGTGACTCAGAGCCTTGCCCTTAAGAAATGAGAGAGAAAGAAAAAACAATCTGACAGCAGACATTTAGAGTGATAACAGTTAAAGTCCATCATCTACTTGATGTGACGTTAATTACCGCAAAAGATGTTCAAGATGTTTTCTCTTCCTCTTGCCACTGTTTGAAGTCATCTCTCCAGTATTCAGGCCAGCATGATTGGTTCATTTAAACTGACTAAAAGTGAATGAAGGTCAGCATCTTTAATGGCTAAAGATTTTTTCTATTCAGTCAGTATGTTGATGGTGCCTAGTGACACACTCCCTTACCTAATCCCTTCAATATCATTTGATGCCCTGTCTGTGAATGGATCCTAATAGCTATGTAATGAGTCTTTGCACGCGCTGGCTAGAACATCAGTTGAAAACTGCTTTAATTTACCTTTTACAAACTCCAGAATAATCACAGCAACATGTATTAGGGTAATTGTCATTTTTAAAATGCCTCCAAAAACCAATTAGCTGTCTCACTGGTCATCTGCATTTATGTTTTGATTTCTTTTTAAGCATTTTGACTATATAGAGTGTGCGTGCTGTCTCATTGGGCTGATTTTGCGAGCTCATTAAGCAGGAGTGAGCACGTCTTCAACACAATGAGTAAAAGAAAGTTAACCAGGCGCTCTGATGAAGCCGTATACGGATGTGAATAACAATGACTTTTTATCCTCCTTTGGGTGTCTGACCTAGCACATCCCTCCTTGACTCCTCTGCCTTTGTTCTTTTCTAATTAGTTCATGATGAAGTATCGATTTCCATTTTTAGCCTTATTTGTATTGCTGCTTTCTTTTGAGTCATGACACAAGAGGGCAAGCGGCCAATGGACGTAGATATAAATTTCTGTGTGTGTGTGTGTGTGTGTGTGTGTGTGTGTGTGTGTGTGCATGTCAGGTCTCATCTGTCTATTTTTCAGCATTACTATGAAGGTTATACAGGAAAGCAGTGGTTCAGAGGCTTTTAGGGGGAAAAACTGTTTCTATCACTCAAAAATACAGAAGTCTTGCTGAGTGGAGCGTATCTGACTTGTCAATTCATCTTTCAGTGTTTGAATCCTAGAAAACTCATGTGTCTATGGCTTTTAAGGGGAAAAAATGAAGCTTAGAATTTCCAGGAAGCAATCTATATGCTGACATGTGAATTATTGAACACTTTTGAATGTACCGTAGAGGCCTGTGTGTTCTTTTTCCCCCCAGGTTTGTTATGAACATGTTTTTATTCTTTTAGACTCTTAGCTAAGTTGAAACTAGATCAGCATGTGTATCTAGGATATACAGTGACAGCTGTTTGATAAGGCCTTTTTCTCAATTGTGCCAGTTATAGTGACTCAGCTGACCCAGAGTAGGAATGTGTATCTTTCTTATTACTTCCCTTCCATTCAACACAGAGATGTCTATTAGCTAAGAAAGGCACTGAGCTACGTTTCATTACAGCATCCAGGCATGTTTGAAGCATTTTCAATGCAGTGTAGAATTTTCAAGGGACTGGTTTCAGGGCCGGACGCAAATAGTTGTTGATAATGTGTAGTTTATTTCTGAATATCTTTCCTGACCTATAGACACTTTTGTGTACATGCAGTCTTAGTTTAGTCCTGTTTAACCCATGTTGTCCACCTGCGTTCTATCTATCTATGATAAGCAACGAGGTGTGTACATGCTGTGTCTATCAGCTGATTACATTATACATTATTACTGATACATTATTATTATTAAGAAGTCCTCATTTTAAGCAACTCAGTTATTGTACTGACATTTCCCAAAAGTGGCATTTAAAAAAAAAATGTACTGATGTGACCTACAGAACTCCTGTAAACATTATCACCAGCCTGCTTTAGTGTAAATATTCATATTGACCTTTTACATTGCAGTTTGATAATGAGCCACAAACTTCTACAGCCTCAATTCAAAACAAAGGAAATGTCATATGAAAGGTTCCTTTTGTCAATAAATGGATATGCAAACCTACATTCTAAAATATCAAAGTAAATCAAGACCTTTCTTATGAAATTCTGGAATTAGGTATTTATTTATTTATTTTACTTTATGGATTTGGCATAGGGTGGGTAGTGTTGCCTCCTACAGCTCCAGGGTCCCTGGTTTAATCCTGAGCTTGGGTTACTGTGTGTGCAAAATTTTGTGTGTTCTTCAGGTTATTGTCCATGTGAGTTTCTGTCCAGTTCTTCAGTTTCCTCCCATCGCCAAAAAACATGCCAGGTGACCTGGCTACTCTATATTGACTGATGGCGTAAGTGAGTCTCTAAATGTGTGTGTGTGTGTGTGCGCGCGTGTGTGTGTGTGTTTGTGTGTGTGTGCGCGCAAGGTGCCATGCCATGTACTGACATTCCATTCAGGGTAACTAGTGTTCCTGGGATAGGCTTCGGATCCACCATGACCCTGACCAGGAGGAAGTGCTTACTGCAGATCTAAAACAGAGAGCTCATTAGTAGTAGTGTAACAATACACAAAATGTATTCATCCAGCCATCCATTTTCTGTACCGCTTATCCTACACAGGGTTGCGGGGAGCCTGGAGCCTATCCCAGGGAACTCTGGGCACAAGGTCGGGGACACCCTGGAGGGGGATGCCAACCTATCACAGAGCACAATCACACATACACTCACACACTACAGACAATTTGCAAAATGCCAATGTGCCTACAACACATGTCTTTGTGAAAACCCCCGAAGCATGGGGAGAACATGCAAATTCCATGCACACAGGGGGCAGGTGGGAATCGAACCCCTAACAATTGAGGTGTGAGGCAAATGTGCTAAGCCAAACTTGCTGACACTCCGTCCACATGGTGGACAAGTCCCAACCCATCACAGGGCACAATTGCACACACATTTACACACACTACAGACAATTTTAGAGATGCCAATCAGCCTCCAGCACATGTCTTTGGACTAGGGGAGGAAACTGGAGTACCCGGAGGAAACCCCAGAAGCACGGGGAGAACATGCAAACTCTGCGCACACAGGGCGGACGCAGGAATCAAACCCCCAACCCCAGAAGTGCGAGGCAAATGTGCTTACCACTAAGCCAAAATTGATATAATATGATACAGTAATGTCTTGATACGATACACCAAAAAAAAGCATTGCCTGCATATATGCCTTAGGTTTCCATTTACAATTGACCAAAACATTCAACATTATAAATGCACAATAATTGAAACTTAACAGTGTTTGTGCGATCCATTCAGACTCTTAGCAGGATATAACAAAACAAGTGCATTAGTATATGCATTAGAACAAAATTAGTTATTGAATTATTGAAAACTTTTGAATGTACCTTAGCAGCCTTTGCCTTTTTTTTCTGTGTTTGTTTTTCCAAGTCTGTTATGATTTTTTTTTTTTTTTTTTTATTCTTTTAGACTCTTAGCAAACTTGAAACTACATCAGCATGTGTTTCTAGGAAACACAGTGACAGCTGTTTGATAAGGCCTTGTTCTCAATAGTGACAATTATAGTGACTCAGTGCAGCTGACCCAGAGTAGGAATGTGTATCTTTCTCATTACTACCCTTCCATTATATCAGAGATGTCTATTAGCTAAGAAAGGCACTGAGATACGTTTCATTACAGCATGCAGGTATAAAGCATGTTTGAAGCATGCAATCAGTTCAGACTCTTAGCAGCATACAGTATAACAAAACAAGTGCATTAGAACATGCATCAGAATAAATTATACAGTACCATGGAAGTGTGCGTTCAAACCGTATAATGCACAGGTAGTTCCAGTCAGTTTAATCAGAGTTCTAAACTGCCTATAAACAGCTGTAACCATAGTAACATACAGTTGAACTCACAGCTTCATTATTAGTAGAGACGTGGCACAGACACAGACACAGGTAATTCACGCATGCACAATCTCTCTCTCTCTCTCTCTCTCTCTCTCTCTCTCTCTCTCTCTCTCTCAAAAAAAAAATAAAACTAAGTCATTAAAATAAATGTAATCTTATGACACTACTTTATCTCTGTGTATGATTTTTCTAGATCTAAAGATTCGTATGTAAAATAACTAATGAAAATTAACCATTATTTTTATCCTTTCAGTCACATTTTGCACTGCATACATCATTGATAGCTTTGCCTTGTCAGTGCCTGCAAGTGACCATAGTATAAGATATTCCACGGCTAGGTGTGCATTACACGATTTTAATGCCTCCCCGTCGTGCATTAAAATCGTGTAATACACACCTAGGCATGGATTATCCCTTACATAAAACATGACTAATTAAACATTAGCTCTCAGGCCAAGGTTGTTATAGGTCTCAGCAAAATATTCACCCCAACTACATCTCAAAAACTGCACAGAAGCACCAGAAACTACCCCCAAAAAGTAGTGACACAAAAGGAGTCAGTTTTTTTTTTTCTTTGCACTGGAAACAAGTTCACCGTGGTGCACACACATTTCCGATTTGTTAGGTAAACACATAAATTGCACGCATTAAGACAAAACATGCACAGAATATTTTGTCAGGCAGTAGTAGTAATATTGATGTAAAATCTATACTGCTGCTGCACACTCCATTATTATGATATAGATTTCATGCACGAATGATGGTCAAGTTGAATGAAGTGACCTACAGTATTTATATAAAAGTGGGCGGATGATAGTGTAAATGTACATGATTAAAACCAAGTTATAAGAAAGAGACAGGTATGTAAGGCTTTGTTTGAGGACTGGAAAGTTTTGGCAATGCACCTATGCTAAAAAGGTGGTATTGTTTCCATGGTTTTGGCACAAAGTAACGTTTAAAGTATCACTGTGCTGGAACAGTGAAGCTGCTTTCATTTGTGAACACAAAAATAGCAACTGGACAAAAAGAGGAAAGAATTGGCTTACACCCAAACAAATTAGCAAGATGACAATGTTGTGTCGTGTTATATCACTATGACACTTGCATCAGTTTTTTTCAGGTATCCTTATCACTCTGCGTGTACACACACACACACACACACACACACACACACACACACACACACACAACATCATATAACCTCAGTCTTTCTTCTGCTCTGTGATGACAGTTATGAAGTCTTTCTGAGGGCCTATGTGAAGTGTGTGTGTGTGTGTGTGTGTGTGTGTGTGTGTGTGTCTCTCTGTCTGTCTGTGTGTGTCTGTGTGTCTGTGTTGAGGTATCTGGCCTGCTGAGAACAGTACTCTCAACTCGGCAGGCTTACTAGATTTAGACCAAAGCCAATCCAGAGCTGCACAAACAAAAACCGCATCTGCATCACCCTGAGAATTACATCTATGTCTGTGTATGAAAATATGTGCAATAAATAAGCTTTTATTAATGCTGGCTTAAGATTGTTAGCCCAGTAGTGTAGCAGAGCTGCTGTTGTGTTACTGTTCAAATGCTATTCAAATTCTAAGATATTCACATATTCAAAGACAATCTTCTTATATATATACACACACACACACACACACACACACACACACACACACACACACACACACATATATATATATATATATATATATATATATATATATATATATATATATATATATATATAGCATTTACGTATTGAAATCATTCTCGTGGCTGGATCAGGAAGCTGTCGCAAGCCCATCACACATGACACTCTTGCCAAACTTATTAACCAATTCAAAAAGACTGGAAGTGTTGCGGACCAACTGAGAAGTGGACATCCATGAACATCCAATGACGAAGGCACAACCGACGTGGTGCTGGCAAACATAGTCCCCTATGTATGGAGACTTTTGGGACACCCTGTAGATATAGATATAGATATAGACATAGGCAGGTATGATCAATAGGCAAGTGAGTGAGAATAATGTAATGTAACGTAATGTATGGGCTGGAGTCTGAAGCAGAGTGGAATGTGAAGCGGTGGCTCCTGGATCAGGAGTGATGGAGCTGGATGTGCCGAGCAATAACACAACCCCTAATATAGATAAATCTAGTAAGCAATTAAAACTTGAATTGTGACATCTCTGGAAATGGTCAGTGCTAGTTCCTGAATGAATGATGAACCAACTAACATTTGTTCAGGTCAAAGTCTCTGTCTCATTTATTAAATCTCTTGCTGCATGCTGTAAAACATCTCTGTCTCTGTACTTTTAATAGAGTGAAGTGTGAAGAAGTTCACTTAAACACCATCCTTAAGGGTTATTCCTCACGCTCCATTTGAAATGCAGCCCTGATTAGGAAAAGTAGCCATCTCATGTCTTCATAACCGCTGCTGATTATGTGTCCTCACCGTGGAAGTGTCTTGTGGTGGACACTGTTAAGTTGCCTTCCCTGCGGGAGACGGAGTGACCCTCGCTGTTCTTCTTTTTCTGCACCATGAGCCCCGCTTCATTAAGAGAAAACAGGAGCTTCTGCGGAGGCATGAAAAGTTCCACTGAGGGAAAGAGAAGACAGTTAAAGTCCGGGTTCACTACTTTACTAATGGATTCAGATGCAAGCATCATTTAAAGTAAAGCAGTATACACAACGCCATAATGTATATCCGTCTTGCACGCCATTAAGAATCAGATTTACGTTTTGTATTCATGCAAGGGATTAAATTATGAAGCGCTATTTGTGTGAAGCATCAGGTGCTATGGGTAAAAGGCATGGCAGAGAAAGCAGACTGAATCGATAGAGTTTTGATTCCCAACTGCACAAAATGGAGAACTGATCACTGGTAGACGGCAGCCTTGCACACACTTCAGCCTTTTTTGTCGATCTGTGTCAAGTCAATAATGCAATCTAGCCTACACCCAATCCCAGCGCTCTCTCTCTAACACACATTTATTGACAGAGCTTTAGTAACAGATGGAGAGTTTTTGTTGTCTGTGCTGTTCAGGTTTGTACCTGCCTCCCAACAGCAGGTTGTATCCCTCAATTTTATTTTCTCAGGTAGACGTACTAATTTAAAGCAGAAAGCATACATATATACATAGCAGTTTGTTTGTCTTTTTTAATCCCATTGGTATGACATTCACATTCATCTTAAAGCCTTATTATTCAGTCATTTCTCTTAAAGCATTTTATAGCACATCACTGTTGAATTCTTGAATCTGATTCATCACAGGGCGATGATTCATTTTTCATAACAATGCACTTGAACAGGAATTCAAATCACAGGTTTATATTAATGCGCTCGTTCTAGTACATTATCGTTCCTGTAGTAAAAGCACATTCGCAGGGATGTGTACGATGAGCACTGCACATAATTTAAGCCGAACAAGCAATTTTTTTATGGTTTTATTTAATAAAGAGAAACATGTAAATGTCTGGTGAAGCTTTTTATAAGGAGATGTTTATTTAACATTTATGGAAAAGGTCTTCATTGTCAGCACTTTCTAATGGTCAGTAAGTTTTCCGGGGTTTTTTTTTTTACTTGATGTAATTATAAACTGTTAAAAAGTATAATGTGTTGTTAGTTAGTAAATGAAAATTTGTTGTAATTGTTAGCAAATTGTTAAGGTACTGTATAAGAGGAATAAAATACTTCAGAATGTGCTATTAGAGGAAAATAATGAACTTTGGCATACTAATGGTAATTCTGCTTCACGCTGGGTTGCATCACACCACCCCGTCATTGATTGCTTTCCTATAATGACACCCCCAGTGTCCTTGCTTTGGTAATAACTTCTAGTAATTATTCTCAAACTACAGTGAAATTCAATAAATAAAATACTCTTGTCTGCCAGCTGACCTAAATTGAAAGTCACCAAAGTGACTTTGGAGAAAGAGAAAGACAGGAAACTTGTGTCTCTAAATCCTACTTGAGCTCAATATCAAGATTTACTGTTCACTGCTTTGAGTATCTGAATAATGGATGGTAATGTGAAATGTGGCAGAATGCTTTAGATAGATAGATAGAAGACATGTCCATACACCTAGTCTCTGATTTTGCAGTAATTATCCTCAGAATGTGTGCATTTATGGGGAATTAATGATTGTCTGCATTGTTTGATGATGTTATTGGATTTCTGCTGGTCAGTATACCGACTGCACCACACTCTCATCCTCTTTCAGCTCCAATACTTTTCATTTCACATTAACTGCTGCAATTACATGGCTATCATCACACCAGAGGACGTAGTCAACAGGACATGAAGCAGACTAAGATACTTTACTCGCCCTCCTCTTTTCGCTTTAGTTTCAGGTTATGAGCTTTAAAGGCAGACATTAAGCTTTAGACTTTACTTTTTTTCTTTGAAGCTCCCTTTGTTCAGGTCGAGACTTTGGTGTGAGTCTTAGAGTGAACTTGTCAGATTAGACAATAAAGTGGTGTGACCAGCTCAGGGGAAAAAAACACATTCATGTCTGACTAGTCTCTTTTTTTCCCTTTCTGCCTTCTCGTCCGTCCTGTTGGCATTGTGCTGTATTTTCACATAACACAATTACTGCACATGAAACAATAAATGAATTCATTTTTAATATTTACACTAAGAAATTGATCCCTTTGTCTTTGCGGTTATATCAGAAGCAAATCTCCCTTGATGTGAGCCTCATGACTGTTCATACAAGAACAGAATATTTGCTCTTTAAGTGATAATGGTGTTTAGTGGGGGTGAATGAACTGGTGGGCACACTTATGCCATTCTAGAATCGAGGTCCTATTACCCCCAGAATTGTCACACCTCAGTGTTCCAGTGTTGTAACTTACTTCTAAGCAGTACAGTAAGCTGCTCCTTCACATTCTGTACCTCCCTACCAAGCAGCTATCTTTGTGCACAATGGAGATTTATTGCAGTGATATGGTAATTGTGTTCATTACATTCACGATGACCCAATTTATCTGTTCTACCCCGAAACTCTATTTATCATGCTGAATCAGTGGGAGTCGTTATGCATATGTAGTATTTCATTCGTCTGTATTTACAAGCTCCTGATTGGGCTTTGCGTGCTCGAAATGTGTTGTGTCAGATCTATAGGAGTCACTTAAAAAGCTTTATACCACAGCCCTCTTGAATTCTCAAACCTGTTTGGTCAAAATGTGTCGATTAATTTTCTATAACAGCACAGCTCTGACTGTGTTTCCAGCAAATATTAGGTTTATGGTAATATGCTTGTTCTAATACTTTATTGTTTCTATAGTAACAGCTCATTCACAGGGACATGTAGGGTGGCTGCTCCACATAATCCAAGGGCAGTAATAAATGGATTATGATTTGAGTTGTTATTTAACAAAGAAAACCATATAATTGTTGATATGGTGAAGTTTTGTGCAAAGAGCTGTTTGCTTAACCTTTGTTGAAGGGTGCTCTTGTGTGTGAGAGCTTTGTAATGTCAGTAAGTAAGCCAGTATGTTTTATACCAAATGAGAGTCTTCAGGACAGAAGAGTATTGTGCTCTCCGGTTTCTCTGTAACATGAAACGCTGTGTGTGTGTGGGGTTTTTTTTTATTTATCTTATTAAGTTCAAAAGAGTGAGATAAAAGATATTTGTCACTGTTATGACATAATTTATAAAAGATATATAATGTATAGCATAATAAATTAGAAGTAAGAACATGAATAGGAACCACAACATTGAGTGTAACAATAAATGGTTAAAAAGTATGATGCTTCAGGATGTGTTTTTATTGGAAAATAAGCAACTTCGGTGTGGAAAAGCTTCTTTCCACATGCATTCAGACTTATGAACACTTAATTGCCTCAGAAACATAATGACTGATTACATATTCAGTGCCCTCCACTAATATTGGCACCCTTGGTAAATATGAGCAAAGAAAGCTGTGCAAAATTGTCTTTATTGTTTAACCCTTTGATATTTTGTTCAAAGAATTCACAAATGGATCTAATGGATATCAAACAATTGCAAACAAAACACACGTTTATATATATATATATATATATATATATATATATATATATATATATATATATATATATATATATATATATATATATATATATATATATATATATAAACTTTGTTAAATATATGTGCCAATATATTGACACCCTTTTAGTCAGTGCTTTGTGCTACCTCCCTTTGCCTCTGAGTCCCTATAATGCCTGATGAGGTTGGAGAATACATGGCAAGGGATCTGAGACCATTCCTCCATACGGAATCTCTCCAGATCCTTCAAATTACGAGGCCCACACTGGTGGACTCTCCTCATCAGTTCACCCCACAGGTTTTCTATGGGTTTCAAGTCAAGGGACTGGGATGGCCATGGCAGGACCTTGATTTTGTGGTCTGTGTGCGCCAAAACCACCTCTGGTGTTTATTGCCAAAAAGCTCTATTTTGGTTTCATCTGACCATAGAACCTGATCCCATTTGAAGTTCCGGTAGTGTCTGGCAAACTGAAGATGCTTGAGTTTTTGTGTTTGAGTGTTTTTGGATGAGAGTAAAGGCTTTTTTATTTTCTTCTTCCAAACAACTTGAGGTGATGTAGGTGACTTCGGATTGTTGTTTTGGAGACTAAAGACACAACTAACTTCTGCAATTCTCCAGCTGTGATCCTTGAAGATTTTTTGGCCACTCAAACCATCCTCTTCACAGTTGGTTGAGACAATATAGACACGTGCCCAATTCCAGGTTGATTCATAACATTTCTAGTTGACTGGAACATCTTATTTATTGCCCTGATGGTGGAAATGGGCATTTTCAATGTTTGTGCTATTTTCTTATAGCCACTTCCCATTTTGTGAAGCTCAACAACCTTTTGCATCACAAAACATCACAGCTATATTCCTTGGTCTTACACATTGTTATGAATGACTAAGGGAATTCGGCCTGTGTGTTACCTCATATTTATACGCCTGTGAAACAGGAAGTCATGGTTGAACTATTTCCTGTTAGTCACCCAGGTGTACTAAAAAAATGTAAAATATCAATGGGAATATACTTCAGATATATTTTTCTCATATGAATTCATGGGGTGCCAATAATTGTGGCACACATATATTTAACAAAGATGTTTTTGTTTTGATAAACCTGTGTTGTGTTTGAAATTTTTTGATATCCATGAGAGCATTTTTGTTAATTTTTTAAACAAAATATCAAAAGGTTAAACAATAAAAACAATTATTCACAGCCTTCTTTGCTCATATTTACCAAGGGTGCCAATATTAGTGGAGGGCACTGTATACACTGATAACAGTGTATTAATGTTTAAGATGCAATGACTTTGTGTGGAATATTTATTTGTCCTCAGTGCAATGTTATTTTTTAATTTATTTTTTTTTATACTGCAATAATTGTATATAGAACATCTTTATGATTTCTACATCCTTGTCTTTGTTACATTATTGTAATATGTAATGTCTATAAGTACAATGAGAGTTAGCAACCGAGTGAAATTTCTGATATACTCTAGTGGCCAATAAAGCACATTTCTGATACTGTAACAGTCCTCCATTTCATGTCACACAACCCCATCATTGATTGTTTTCTTATAACATCACACCCCCCAACTGCTTTATTCCTATATTGTAGACATTGCATTTGTCATGTGTGTTTTTAGATAGCTTGTGTCTCTTCTTCTATCCTTTTTCCTATCTGATTGAGTGCAGTGTTACAGTGCATCTAATCCATGTTAATCATCTCTCAAATGATCTGCCCTCAGCCAGAGCAGCCACATGGGCCTGACTCTACATAGACTGGCTTAAGATCTAGCAGAATTATTTCACAGAGAGTCACCTCTGGCTCTGACACATGTTTTTTTTTGGGAGAGACGTGAGCATCGTTCCTCAGATCTTTACCTGGCAGCATTAAAGTTGTATCTTGCTCTCATTTTAAGGGGCTCATCTGCCTCATATGATTGACTGGATTCCCTGAACCTGAACTAAAACAGTGAAGCCTTTTAACCTTGTCACTGGTCCATACTGTCATTCAGAGAAAAAATTTACATTTGACAAAAAAAAAAAAAAGAAGAAGAAGAAGTAATGCTTATATCCATGGCCTTAGTAATTTATTTAAATTTGCACGTTAGGAGTCCAAATATCATTATTAAATTATTTTCAATATCAGTTAAATTTGAGCTAAAAGCCATAATAGCCTAATATTTCCATTACCATAGCTAGAGGCAAGCATAATTAACTCACAATCTTTTTAGGAGGATAAGTGCCAGGATTTTTTTTTCTCTATCTTGGACCTGTCTCCTGTAGATGAGGATAAGATTGGTCTCCCGCCAGAGATAAGTGACACCCTCTATAAAAACCAGAAAACACCCGAACAGCCATCTGGAGCAATGGGCATGGGATCGAGTGTGAACGTGGGCGTTGATGTGAAACTAAACAATCAATTTCTGCAGATTGATTTATGAAAGTGGGTGTCCTGGAGGAACTTATTCTATCAGAGCTAATAAACAGTGCTGGAGGTCTACCCACTCAGCTCATTATAGTAGGACAGTCGATGAGGACGCTGAGCTGAAGTTAGGCTCTTGTATGTAGATAGAGTTGTTAAGACACAGTGAATTAAGTTAATTAGCGCTTGGATACAAGGCCTCTTGTTGCTGCGTTATTTGCTTGCAATTAAGTTTCATGCGAAGGAATTGATAATGCAGGGCTGATGAGTTTGCACGGCCAGTGCTTACTGCTAATGAACATATAAACGGTTTGTGGTTGCGTCGGTGGAGTTGCTATAGAGATGGCATCGAAGGATGTTGTCAGTAGTCTTATTTCTTCCTAACTGTGCCTTACTGTCTGTGTATGGTTTCTGAGCATTTTTTCCATGTGTCCGCTTGAGTTTCCTCTGGGTTCTCCAGTTTTCTCCAACCTCCCAAAAACATGCTGGTAGGTGGATTGGCTGTACTAAACTGCCCATAGCCTGCGATGGGTGCCATGCATGGTGCCCTGCGATGGACTGGTGTCCCATCAAGTGTGCATTCCTTTCTCACACCTATTGTTCCCAGGATAGGCTCCAGAGCTTCCATGACCCTGGCCAAGATAAAGTGCTTACTGAATATGAATGCCTTGTGTTTACGGTCTTGACATCCTGACACCCATAAGCAGCATCAGTACACACTACAGAAATAGTGTGTAGAATTTCAGACAATTATGGATTATATCTTGAATTTCAGACATTTATGGATTGGTAGTCAGTTATCCAGATGTCATTCAGAAGTGCTACAAGGACACTGACAGTGTCTCATAATTCCCCCCATTTTTACCTTATCAATTGATCAACATGAGCTTGGACAGAGCATCTTTTCCTCTCTCAGCTAGTATATTGTATCCACCTACCTGTTCTTGCTCCTCTCCTGTATAATATGTCTATGTGTGAGCAAAATGGATAATGTTAAATGAGCACATTTAAATAAATGAATATCTTCAACGCTGATGGTAGGTTCATGGGGCTGACTCTATAGGCCAACAAAGGGCCATAATTAGACTGATTGTACCTGAGCATGGTGGGGTACCTCAGAGGATACATAGGGATACTATGGAATATATGCTTTGATTATTTAATTAGGGCGGCATGGTGGTGCAGCGGGAGGCATAGCTGCCTCACAGGTCCAGTTTTGATCCTGAGCTTGCATTAGTGTCTGTGTGGAGTTTTGCATGTTCTCCCCATGTCCGCATAGCAGTCCATACAGGATTTCATGTAGGCTTTTTTGTGATTGTTGTGGCCAAAAATTCTTGAGTTGCTGTGGCTTTTTTCAAAATTTGTGATGCAATTTGCGGAGTTTTTTGTGCTTTTTTGCAGAAAACTACTTGAGTTGGCGAAATGACTTGAATTGCAATAGCACCAAATAGTTTTGCACAGATTTTCCCAGTGATGTTTGTTGGTAAATGAGACCTTTTAGCTGTACTAATTTTCGCTGCTTGTGAATCAAAGAGGGCTTTGGCTGAATGTGCATTGTCACATGATACGTCTTGTCCCAAATGATGTCACATGATGCGTCTTGTCCCAAATCTGCATTAATTTTAAAAAATGGCAAGTTCCTCTGAATATTTCAGAGTTTTGGATTCATTTTTGCAATCGAAAAATTGCTAAATCCTGGAGGGACTGTCATAGGTTTCCTCACAAAAAAACCATGTGGGTAGATAGTAGGTTATCTATTGTCAAATTGCCTGTATTGCGTGATGACGTGTTTGTGCCTGGTACCCATCCAGGATGTATTCCCATCTCCGCTCTGTGTTCCTGGGATAGGCTCCGGATCCACTACAACCAGGATAAAGCGGTTACAGAAGATGAATGAATGAATGATTATTTAATCAGACAGTTTAAGGGTAGCTCTTTGGATGCATTGAAGACAGGATAGGATGGTTTTTTTTGTGTGCACCAAACATATCATACATATCTTGTATGTCTAATGACATTTAGTAAAATATTGATTCCATGACATAATGCCATTGAACATCTATAGAGGCTAAAGACATGGCCGGAAGGACAGATGATGTTTTCATGATTTGAACATGCTCATGCGGATGTTTCCATCAATAATAATGTTCCTTGCTAGAAAATTAATCTAACAATCTGTACGGAAAGCTCATAATAGACTCAGGGAATTGGTTTAAATGTAGTTCAATTAGCTCAGCACAGTTATAATGACTAAAGAAAGATGGCTTGCTGGATAAGCAGTATCATATTCAGATGGCACACGTTCTCCCTGACGTCTGTGATATATCACCCTACTGAGTAGCTTTAACAGCTACTTATTCAAAGTGATGATGAGATCCAGATCAAGCTTTTCAGTCTGGCCTTTTTCTAAGCACTAATTCAATCATTTATTTTGGTGCTCTATGGAAGAGAAGGATGTGTAGTCATTCCCCTCTGAAATATGTGTTTTTTATTTCGCCTTTAAAAACATATGGGGTTTCACCAGGAGGCCTCAAGGAAAGTCATTTTCTACAGTGTGCTTTTGGTTTATCTCTGTGTGAAGGGAGGTAGAGCAGTCTTCCTTTTGAAATGAAAGACACCGTGCTCGTATTTCTATTTCCTGTGCCTCACAACAAGAAATTCATTTTTCTTTAAGTACACATGTCCGCTTATCAATCTCATCAACTGGAACAGACAGATGTGAACAGTAAAAATATAGAGAGAATATGGAAAATGTCTTTTGTTGTCATTTCTTTATAATAGAGGCATTGTTGCTGATGCCATTTTTCATGTCGTTTAAAAAAAATTATACACTCCTAGAAGCTGATAATCCATTTTTTTTTTTTTTTTTTTTTTTAGATTACTATTTGGGATTGAAATGGAATACAAAACAGGATTTGCTTCATTTAAAAACTGAACGTATTACTTACTTATTACTTACAGTACTTTCAAATACAGTGATACCTAAACCTCTCTTTTAATAAATTTGCTTGTACCCATTAACACTATATTTGTCATCAAAATTATGTAATTGCATTCAGGACCATAAATATTTGGACATTGACAAAGTTATTGTTATTTTAGC
Source organism: Cranoglanis bouderius (assembly GCA_023630585.1). Taxonomy (NCBI): domain Eukaryota; kingdom Metazoa; phylum Chordata; class Actinopteri; order Siluriformes; family Cranoglanididae; genus Cranoglanis; species Cranoglanis bouderius. The sequence continues at coordinate 7,230,140 of CM042550.1, read as the reverse complement.
TGCCTACCACAGTATACTGGAAATGAAATAATGAACATAACCTCAAATGCAGACTTTCAACTTTAATTTGAGGGTATTTATAACCAAATCAGGTGAACAGTGTAGGAACTTCAGCACTTTGTATATGTGGTCGCCTATGTTTAAGGGACCAACAATAATTGGACAAACTAACATAATCATAAATTAAATTGTCTTTTTTAATACTTTAATATTGCAAATCCTTTTCAGTCAATGACTGCTTGAAGTCCAGAACCCATAGACATCACCAGACATTGGGTTTCTTATCTGATGATGATCTGTCTGGCCTTTTTCTTTAAGCTATCTTCAGGTCCTGCTTGTTCTTGGGGTGTGTTGCCTACAGTTTTGCCTTCAGCAAGTGAAAAGCATGCTCAATTGGATTCAGGTCCTGTCACTGACTTGGCTTTGCAGAACATTCCACTTCTTTGCCTTAAACAAGTCTTAGGCTGCTTTTGAAATATGTTTCAGGTCATTGTCCATCTGCAGTATTAAGCACCAATGGGTTTTGAAGCATTTGGCTGAATCTGAGCAGATAATATAGCCATATATACTTCAGAATTCAATGTTGCTTTTGTCAGCAGTCACATTATCAATAAATACAAAGCAAGCGTTCCATTTGCAGTCATACATGCCCATGCCATAAGATGAGGTGTTATGTTTCGGATCATGAGCAGTTCCTTCCCTGCTGCATACTCTTCTCTTCCCATCATTCTAGTACAAGTTGATCTCTGTCTCATCTGTCCATGAGATGTTTTTTTTTTTTTTTTTTTTTTTTTTTTCCCAGAACGGTATGGGCTTTGTAAATGTTTTTGGCAAACTCTGGTCTTCCTGTTTTTGAGGCTTTCCAGTGGTTTACTTGTAGTAAACTTGTAGTAAACCACTGGTAGTAAACCACTGGTAAATTTTGTGTAAACGACTGGTAAATCTTGTGGTAAACCATATGCTCTGGTGAAGTCTTCTCTTGATTGTTGACTTTGACACAGATATGCCTATCTCCTGAAGTGTTTTCTTGATCTGACTAAATGTTGTGAAGGGTTTTTTCTTCACTAGAGAAAAAATTCTCCTGCCATCTTCCACAGTTGTTTTCTGTGTTCTTTCAGGCCTTGTGGTGTTCCTGAGCTCACCAGTGTGTTCGTTCTTTTTATGAATGTACCAAATAGTTGCTTTGGCCACATCTGATGTTTTTGCTGTCTCTCTAATGGGTTTGTTTTGATTTTTCAGCGTAATGATGGCTATCTTCACTGGTAGTGACAGCTCTTTGGATTCATATTGGGATAATTCCTACACAGTTCACCCGATTTGGATGTAAACTAAAGCAGAAGGTCTGCACAGCTCATATTCACTATTTAAATTTAAACTCCAATATACTGTGGTAGACAGCTAAAATAACAATTACTTTGTCAAATGTCCAAATATTTATGAACCTAACTGTATATAAAAGCTATTTAAACTGCTTTATTACATTGCATTGTTCTCACCAGATTATTCCACTCTGTCATACATCCCTTTCAATGGTGCTGCTTGAAATGTGTTACCGTTCGGAAGGAGGAATCAGTGACTGAAAAATACGGCTCAGAATTGACAGTCATTTCAGTTTTTGAAAGGCTCCCCAGCTGCTTAAGCGGGATTGTGTGGATAATCCACCCATGCTCTCATTCAATTTTGTGCCTAGATGGCCAACCCGTGGCAAGTGAAATCTCTCCTCAGCATGAAAGTAGCTGAACCGGGTGCTCAGGAGAAGGTCACACCGTGAGCTTTGGCGCTTCTTCTCAGCAACGCTTTATGCCAGAATTATGCCCTATAAAATAGTCGTCTTCCAGCCGCCTTGTGACAGGATCAGTGGGTTTTTTTTTGTTTGTTTTTCCGATTGAAATATGAGCTAAAAAAAACAAAAAAAATAGCAGCTAATGGCTTGATCACCTTTTTTCGCCTGCACTGTAGGTGCACTGATTCTCATCATTTAATCCATTAATATCAAATGCAGTGAAAATGATTGCAGTGTAACAAAACCAGTTGAAACATGTTAGTAATGTTCCAGTCTGGTTGAATGTCTTTAAATGCTTGATTTCTTTTGAATTGTGCTTAATTTTGAATAAACACCTGGAAAATGGCTGATTTGTCCATGATAAATGGATTATAACATGTTAAACTCCTCATGTGTATTGTGCAGCACCGAGCCCCTCTGAGCCCCTCTGATGGTAATTAGCGGTTAGTCTGTTAAATCTCTTTGTAGAACTGAACATAAAGCATTTGGATGTAGCAGACATTATAAAACTTAATTATTTTAATCAAATAGTAATGCACATTACAAACTGACAGCTAATATGGTGTTAGCTAACCACCTACAGTAGCAGTGTTTCACTGTGTTCAGGTATTAGCTAATGTTCTAACTTCTTCCTGTCAGACATTTAGCTTTTGTCTTTTATATTTAGCAAATGCTGTTTGGGCTAAAGTTATTGTTTGTGTATCCTGTATGTTGAGCTTAAATGTTGATAAGGGGGAAATGACTCATCATAGCTTGAAAGTGCTGACAAAATGCCTATATTTCACTTTATAAAAGCTGTACATACCTGTCCAGTGTACTTGAATGGTGAATTTGGTGTTTGTTGTTTGGTGTATGCTAACCTAATGTGCTAAGGTATTCAGGGAGTTATTTGCCAGGCTTAAAGGTCCAATTTAGTAAAAAAAAAAAAAAAAATGCTAATGTTGTTACTAGTGAGTGAAAGCAAATTGCCACCGATTAGTGCTATGCAAATGACATGTTATTTGGTGGCTAATAGCTTTCATTCATTGTTAACCACATTAGCATGTTTAGATGAACTATTGGACTCCTAGCCCCAGATTACATTAGGCTTATGTTGGAAGCAAGAGATTTAAATTGTTGCACCTAGGGGTAGCTACAACAAGGCTTGCAGATCAGTGTCTGAGAGGGAAAGAGAGACATCCTCGGCAAGGCGAAGACAAGATAATGACTATTAACTCCACTGCAGTGGAAAAGAGGATGCCAAGCTATAAGACTAACTTTAGCTCTTTTGGAGAGGGATTAATTAAGCGTAGTTCCTCTACCCTTTCACAGGGGAAATAATGCCAAGAGTGACATTTTATATACCTTCTTTTATTGTTTAGCCCTCCATCGCTCAGGCTGATTTGGAACACTGCTGATCTGACATGCTGACAGAAATATCAATACAAGTAACTTATGGTTCCGTGGTGCCTTAGATGGACACAAATAAATGCTAGGGAGCAAAACAAAGGAGCTTTGAACTGCAGTTTAATCGGAACCTCATTGAAAATCCTTCCAACTCAGCAAACTTTAGTGTGCAGTGGGAGTAAGGCGGCACTGTGGCTCCCGGATATCAGGGTAGTGCGATTTGTTGAGTGTGTCGAGGGAGCACAGAGACCAAGCTGTGAATTTGTGATTAAAGCAAGGTAAATGAGTTCATTAGAGGCAGAGTGTCCCTGAAGACATGCTGCTTTGAGTTCAAGTAAATCATTGTGGCTAATTTCCTTCCCTCAAGGGCAGGACAGAGAGTGAAGGCGAGAGAATGGCTTTGTGAGAGGATGATAAACACGAGCGCCTGCATCGAATGAGGAAATATATATCCGTCCTCTGCAGTTTGATATTTTATGATCTCATTTAGATTGCCCAATCCATATTTCTTGTCGTTGCACATACCGTGTTGAATATACGATTAATCCACACTCTCAGTGAAGCGAAACGGCGGCACGCTGCAGGACGGTGACACACCAAAATTGAAAAACAAAAACAAAAAAACACCACATAGGTATGTCCTGGCTTCACACCACGCAAGGTGTACCTTAAATGTTTGCATTAATTACTCACTAGCATATGCAAATCTCCTTTTATGAAGACATGTTTTGAAGGATGAAAAGGATGGCGCTCCTTTCGAGTGACCGCTCCATGTGGCCCATGGTGGGAGAGCCTGGCTGCTTCCCCAGCAAATGGCTCTCCTCTGTCCTCCCCATCTGTTCCTCTGGCTTTCTTCCCAGCAACACAGCACTCGCAAAACACCAATGTTAATTTTGGCAGGATTTTAAAATTTAGTTTTAGTTGATAATCACATTTTTTGTTCATTTATTTTACCCTCTAGGTTCAAGTTATGTTTTAGTCATTAGAAATCAGAAATATTCTTTGTAACTGTACATGTGCAACTATTTGTGTTATGGATTATAGCAGAGGTTTTCAAAATGTAGAGCAAATGATTTGCAGAGGCTTGAGATTTCTGGGAAATCCCATAAAATAATGTTTTGATAATGTCTCTCTTATATAAAATATCATCTGTAAGCCTCACCCCTCCTCAACTGCACATTAGTATTCTTTTAGAATATGGATATGGAGTTCATTATTGCTAATTAAAATATGTTTGACTTATAGGTACCTGTCATCAACTCTTTTTACCAGAGGCCAAAAAATGCCCATGTTCAGCACTGAATTTATTTGAGATGTCACACTACACAGTAGGGGTTAATGGCTCATATGAAAGTAGACTTTAAGAATTTGCAGTTTTTCATAAGTATTTATTTTTTCCCCCTAGCTTACTAGGTTTAAATGTTATAATATTATTGTGGCAGTTGTATACAATGTTTTGCTGTCAAAAAAGCTTTAGTTGTGCTGCTTGTTTTATCTCTGCACCAATGTTATTGTGGAGAGGTGTGAATTGGCTCACACACCTTACCTTTCCCACTGCCTTGCTCAGCAGCAGCTAAACAGAGTTATGATACTCTACACACAGAAACCCAACAGTGTCCTGACTAATCGTATAACAAACTTGCAGTAACAAAATAATTCATTTGTTTATACTGTTTGAAAATGTCTGATAAGTCGAATTCCTTTCTGGAATAGAAAGAGATCAAGAGTATCTATGTAATATCAGGAAACTATATGTATTAGGGATTCCACCAATAATTCTTGGCCAAAAATGAGCAAAAAAGTGAAAGAGACAAAGAAAAAGAAATAGAAAAAGGCTTAAGTTTACATTTATATTTTTGTCTTGAGCAGGTTTGATCAATAAAAGATCAGTAAAGATTATGTTATATGTTATGTCATCTCATCTTATCTTATCTTATCTTAGAACAATGTTAAATAAACAGTAGCACTTTACCTAAAGGTGGTGTTCATAGAGCTGCATGAAGCCTCTGTATGATTTTTCTGTCAACAGACATAAACCTGCATAAATATTCCTCAAGGCTTATCCCAAGTGCCAGCTTTCATACCAGCTGCATTCAACAGTTTTGATGTCATGTTGATGTAACACCAGAGTCAAGTGACAAAAACTGTCAGATCCTCATGACATCATAGTGCCCTTCTAGTATGTAATAGTCACATAATGGTGTTGATATTGCACTCCAAACCTCAAAACCATCTTTAATTTTAATTCAAAAGTCTGTTCTTAATATGGCTGCCTCTAAACAAATGGGCTTCTTATTTATCTTTTGTCCCTACTCCTCCCAGAGTGCCTTGATTGGCAGGGCATTCCACTACAGGCAGCAGTGCAAATATTTCCACTTAAATTGAAGATGTTCACTGGTCTCCTATCTAACTAGAGACTCCATGTAACATATTTCTGAAATGTTTTTCACCATGTATCTGCCTGTTTTCTTTTAGATATAATCAGGGAATATCTTGCATGTAGTTGTGTAAATCTTGTCATGTTCCCGGTTAGCTTAGAGCGATAATGCTACAGACAGCTGGCACAGAAGCCTGAATTTAGTGCGAGTTGCATCAGTAATCTGTCCTGCCTCTTCTGTAATCCATTATCCAGCCTCTTTATTCTTCTGGAGGAGTTCCTCTCACGGCTGAAACGCGATAAATCACCTGCTGTTGTGTTTGAGTGCAGATTTCTGTCTTCTGGTTAAATTATGGTGATGTTGTAGAGGAAGCTAACATGATGCCTTGAACAAAGCTCAAGTGCAGTAGCAGTTATTTGGATTCCTCACATTCCTCCTCCCTCAAGGCAGGAAAAATGTATGAACAGTTACAAACAAGAGAGATTAACAAATTTGTTTTTACTTTAGGGGACTCTGGGACTCTCTCAAGCTGAAATAGCTTTATGTGTGTCAGTGATTGACAACTTCCACATTAGTGTCCAACACTTGAGAAGGAGGCTGTCAGGTCTACAATGACACAAAGTCCATCTCTACAGCGGGCAATTTTTAAATTTATGATACAGATGGCCGAAGACCATCCAACGTGCATACAACACCAGTCCCATTCACAAAGCTCAAGATTTTCTCATGATAAAATGACATCGTGAGAAAACAGCTTTTTGGTATGTCGAGATTACAAGAAAATTATGGTGAGATAATAATAATGCATGGCCTCTTAGGGCTTCCGTACTTATGTTATAGCAGCTATAAACAGTCATTCCCTCACCAGCATTGGTGGACAGTTATGAAGTGTGTCATTTTTTACTTTACTTAAGTACTTTTTTTTTTTTTTTAATATTTTTACTTTATTAAAGTATATCCATTTTTGCAGACTTTATACAGTACTTTTACTCCACTACATTTCAAAGCAAAATATCCTACTTTTACTCCATTACTGTCTGAATTGAATAAAATATGTGAATATGAAACACTTACAAATTAAAGCAAACAAATCATAGTGCAGGTATAGGCAGAGAAAGCTAGTTGTCTTTTACAGTGCCATCCAATGACAAGCAGTCCTGTGCTATTAAAAAAAACAAAAAAAACATTTATTTATTTAGCAGACGCTTTTATCCAAAGTGACTTACAAATGAGGAAATACAAGCAAAGCGATATCAAGCAGAGAACAATACAAGTAGTGTTACCATACAGGATTTTTAATTGAGTTCTAGAGAAGCAAAGTGCACAGAGTAGAGTTGTAAGAGCTAGTATAAGTGCAGAAGTTAGGGGTTAGTTAAGTGTTCACAGAAGAGGTGGGTCTTTAGCCGTTATTTGAAGAAAGTGAACCGTTAACCGATCGCAGGTTGCGTGAAGGAACATAAACTTCAAGGAGACTGTAGGGAGGTGATGTTCCAGACAAGGTCTTGTACGTGAGCATCAAGGCCTTGAATTTGATGCGGGCAGCTACAGGAAGCCAATAGAGGGAGATGAAGAGGGGTGTGACATGGGTTCTTTTGGACTGGCTGAAAACAAGGTGTGCTACAGTATTCTGAATCATCTGAAGGGGTTTGATGGAGCAGGCTATTAAAAAAAACAGTACTAATCAATACTCATAAATACAGAGATGAAATGCCCGTAGTTATGACAACCCTCTTCTTTCTCTGATTGATGTTGCAGTTAATTTTGAGCATTTCATCTAATAATAATAGATGATTACTTTGTTTAATAGCACATTTGAGAAGGAATACATGTTATTTGATGCTTTAGTTTATAGACAAAACATAAAAAAGAACATGTTATCTTCACAAGGGTATCATACTGTACTTCACAAAAATATTTAAATCAGAATGCCTTTTTATAACTACGTTTACAAGAGTTGCCTACTTGAATGAGAAGACAATTTATCTGAAATCCACGATTCACTCACATCCTGCACTACAGACAGACACCCTTCAAGAAGAGAGGCACTGGCGAAGGGGGCGGAGGGAGATATTCATGCTACGTGTTGTGTCTTGTTCTGGTCTGCAGTCAGAGAGGTCTCTAGAAACTGATCATCAACATGATATAGCTAAAATAATTCAGTTCTTTTACATTCAACACTTAACTACCATTAAAAGCAGGTTGGATTTTAACTCAAGTAGAAATGTAAATACAAAAACAAGACTTCTACTTCTACTCGAGTAGCATGTTAACAAAGGTAGCTCTACTTTCATTCAAGTACAGGAGATTTGTACTTCATCCAACAATGCTCACCCGGCTCTCTTTTTTTCACTCTTGACATTAATCAGACAAAAATATGGAGTTTGCCATTTTACAGAGAAATCGCAAAGCCCTCCGTCCTGAAGACTTACCCTAACCAATGATTACACATCTTTAAATCCATTAACTGTATGTGGAGCATCCACCATACAAGTCTCTATGTAAGTTGTTACTATAGAAATGGTAGCATATTAGAATGAGATGATTAATATAAACCATGAAGACAGAACCACTGTCTGAGTTGTGCTGTTATAGAAAATGAATCAACAACTTCTGATCAGTCAGAATCAACAGCACTGGGGTATAAGCTAGCTTAATCGAAAGAATCACTGCAATGATTGCAAACCTTATTGCTAAATAATGATCATTTAGGTATTAATTTGCTCTTCTACCATAAAAAGCACTTGACATTGTCACTGAAAACTGAGACTCACACAGAGCACAGTTATTATGATGTCCATTGCTTTTAAAGCTCTAGCGTCACTGCCATCAAAGCACCGTTCATGTAAAAATAACTTTGAAAGACAGATCTAAAAACAACTTTTTATGCTGTGAGCAACATTCCAGTTATTGTGCATAATCCATCAGAGTCTGTTTCTATGAGCACATTAAAGGTTTAATATTTGTTTATTGAAATGATGAACATACCCATTCTTCGTCTTCTTTAGATATTAATTGAGTGTCAGCTGAATTCACACATCCTTAAGAAATATGTTACATGACCCTAAGCCCACACTGAACAAAAATTTATAAATATATAAAAAATACAATTCTTAGATCAATGTTTTCAAAATAAGGGCAGAATTTCCACTTAACATTCCCGTGAAGTGCCTTGAAACATGCAGCGTTATCCGATGTGTTAACGTAATTTCCACTGAAACAGGAAGTCAGGGCAGGACATATCTAGTGTCTCCGCCCCTTTTTAAATAGCCAATATAATTTAGCTTGGCAACGGAAACTTCGGCAAGGTGATTTTTATAATGTTGGGGGTGGGACACTTTAGATCCTAGAGAGGTGGTAGAGAGAGACTGTAAATTTTGAATGCATATATCTTCTAAATGCAAATTTTGTCATTGTTTTGGAGATAACCTTAAGGCTATTAAGGCATATTCATACTTGATTTCATGGGGAGTTTAAGTAAAAATATGTACATTCAACAAAAAGTAAATAATGGCAAGTTTATTTTTACATTAACTCATGTTTAGATTAAATTATATATGAAATGTATAGATTAAATAAAATAAATGCACTTGTGAATTAAATTTATTGTAGTAACATGTATATTAGTATATGAGTATAAAAGCTAAATAAGGCCAAAATCACTTTTTAGAGTGAATTGTCTGAAGTACAGCAGAACTTACCAGTTGACTTATTTAAATTACTTGGTGGAGAGTTGCTTTAATATATGACAATGGCTATCCAATAACATTGGCTTGAGCTTGCTGGCTAGTTACTATGACATTTGTTAGGGTCTCCCTCTCACTGCGCCGCTAGCAGAGGCTAGCAGAGTAGCGCACTTCCGCATTCCACTGAGCGCATTCCGGCGCTATTCATAAAAACCCTCCGGACTCATTCATGTACTCTGGTTTTGTTTACTTTGCCATGTGCTCTTTTGTTTTTGGTTTACGTCATGTCTCTGCCCCCGCTTCCTTATTGGTCCGTTGGTTTTGGTTCACGTCATGTTTCCTCCCATGTTCTGTCATTGGTTCTCCTTTTATTGTTTGATTATTGTTTCCAGGTGTTGTTTGTTTGATCTTGTTTGCTTTGGATTACCCATGTTACTTAAGCCCCTGTTTGTGTCCGCTCCGTCGCGGAGTATTAAATAAATCGTAGATTTATCTATGTTTTTGTTTACCAGGCGTACCCTGGTTCTTGGATTATTGCCTCGTGACTTCTTGGACGATTCCTTCATGTCTTTGTTTTCCTTGTGTTCCCTAGATTTCGGATTATTGTCTTGTGACTTCCTGGATTTTTGCCTTGTGAGTGTTTGGATTATTGCCTAGCCTTTTTGGAATTACTGCCCTGTCGTTCTTTGGAATTTTGTCTTGTTTATTTGTGGATTTTTGTTAGACTGTTCCATTTCTTTTGAATGTTCTATTATTTTGGACTGTTCCTAATAAACTGATAACTTTCCCCTGCGAGTGCATCCAGCTTCACTCCTTCCGGTTTTGTAACAGAATACTCCGCCCAAAAAATGGATGCAGCGGGGAAAGGTAGGGCGCGCCATGCCACATTTAAGATGCCTGTTTACAATTCAATTTTTTTTCCTCAATGGACCTTTGTTTATCCCCCCGACGCCTACGATGGATTTTCCACGTGGCCCCAATGTTTTTTTTGCAGGCCCAAATATATTTTCTGAGTTTGGAGGACCCCAAGCCCGATGAAGAACAGTGGTTGGGGTTCCTCCTCTCTTGTTTGGTCGGCTCCGCTCGCCAATGGGCAGAGCTTCACCTCGCCAGTAGATCCACGAAGCTCAAGACAGTTTCGGGCTTTGTGGATCTACTGGTCCAGGTGTTCAGGAGCCCAGACTTCCACCCCGACCTCAGGACCTTTTTGGGGAAGGACCGTCTGGGCGACCGACCCTGCCAGTCATTCCTGGACTTTTATGAGAGGGAGCAGGCTAACATGGCGGCCTGCACCTCTCATCCCCGGACCCAGGAGTGCCAGCTGGAGGTTAACGTGGCAACCTCCAGCCCCGAGCTCCAGCAGGAGGTCTCCTCAACAGAGCTGCAGCTGGAGGTTAACGTGGCAACCTCCAGCCCCGAGCTCCAGCAGGAGGCCCAGCAGGAGGTCTCCCCAGTGGAGCGCCACCTGGAGGTTAACGTGGCAACCTCCAGCCCCGAGCTCCAGCAGGAGGCCCAGCAGGAGGTCTCCTCAACGGAGCTACTCCTGGAGGTTAACGTGGCAACCTCCAGCCCCGAGCTCCAGCAGGAGGCCCAGCAGGAGGTCTCCTCAACGAAGCTGCTCCTGGAGGTTAACATGGTAACCTCCAGCCCCGAGCTCCAGCAAGAGACCCAGCAGGAGGTCCCTTCAGCTGAGCTGCTCTTGGAGGTTCACGAGGAAACCTCCACTCCCATCCTGTTCATGCCTGAGGTCCACAAGGAGACCTCCATTCCTGTCCTGTCCCTGTCAGAGACCCAAGTGGGGTGCTCCATTCCAGCCATGTTCCTGCCAGAGATTCAAGAGGAAACCTCCTTGCCTGTCCTGCTCATGTCAGAGGTCCACGGGATGACCTCTTCTCAAGCCAAGTCCATGTCTGAGGTCCATGGGATGACCTCCTTTCCAAGTTCTAGCCCATGTTTTAGCACAATATTAAGTCCTAGTCCATGTCCATGTCCAGGTTTCTGCCCTAATCCAAGGCCAATTCCAAATCCAGTTCCCAGTCCAGTTTCCGGTGTTTTTTCAAGGCTTGTTCCCAGTCCTGTTCCCAGTCCTGATCCCAGTCCATGCCTCAGCCTATGCCCAAAGCCAGTTTCTAGTCCTGTTCCCAGTCCTGTTCCCATTCCCGGTCCCAACCCTGTTTCCAACCCTGTTCCTAGTTTTGTTTCCAACCCAGTTTCCAACCCTGTTTCCAACTCCGTTCTTGATTTAGTTTCCAGCTCTGTTTTTGATTTAATTTCTAGCCCTGTTTTTGCTTTAATTCTCAGTTCGGTTGCTGATTTAATTGCCAACTCCATTCCCAGCTCTGTTCCCATCTCCGTTTCCAGCCCCGTTTCAGATTTTGTTGATGGTGCTGTCTCTAGCCTAGTTTCCAGTTCTGCACACGACCCTGTCTCCTCCTCTGTCTCCTCCCCTGTCTCTAGTTACCTTCCTAGCTCTGTTTCCAGTCCAGTTTCAGATTTTGTCTCCAGCCCTGTCTCCACCCTGTCTCCAGCCCTGCCTCCAGCCCTGTCTCCACTTTAATTTCCAGCTCTGTTTCCGCTTCGATTTCTAGCTCTGGTTCCACTTCGATTTCTAGCTCTGGTTCCACTTCGATTTCTAGCACTGGTTCCACTTTGATTTCCAGCTCTGGTTCCCCTTCGATGTCTAGCTATGCTTCCGGTTTGATTTCCAGCTCTGCTCCCAATTTGGCTTTGAGTCAGGTTTTCAGTTCTGTTCCGGGTCAGATTTTTGATTTTGTTAATGATTCAAGTTCTAGTTCAGTTCCCTGTCCAGTTCCCTATCCAGTTCCCTATCCAGTTCTCTATCCAGTTCCCTATCCAGTTCTCTGTCCTATTCTCTGTCCTATCCTCTGTCCTGTTCTCTGTCCCATTCCCCAGTCTGTTCCCAAGTCTGTCTCTGAGTCTGTCTCTAATCCAGGTGCCAAATCTGAGTCCAGTTCTGGTTCCAGTCTGGGTTCTAGGCCAAGCGCCAGGTCACGCACAGCTCCGAGATCCAGGCCAAGTGCCAGGTCACACGCAGCTCTGAGCTCCAGGCCAAGCACCAGTTCAAGCACCGCTCCAAGTTCTCGACCAAATTCTCGATCAAGTTCGAAGGGACAACTCGACACGCTCTGCTCTGGCCTCGGGACACTGCACATCGCCAGCCTCGGGTCATGGGGGGCAGATGTTCTAATCCTGCCCAGGGGCCCGAGTCCGCCAGAACAGTCAAAACTTTCGGCGCTTCGGGAGACGCACCCTTGGGGGGGGGGGCTCTGTTAGGGTCTCCCTCTCGCTACTCCGCTAGCGGAGGCTAGCGGAGTAGCACACTTCCGCATTCCATTGAGTGCATTCCAACGCTATTCAAAAAAATCCTCCGGACTCATTCATGTACTCTGGTTTTGTTTACTTTGCCATGTGCTCTTTTGTTTTTGGTTTACGTCATGTCTCTGCGCCCGCTTCCTTATTGGTCCGTTGGTTTTGGTTCACGTCATGTTTCCTCCCATGTTCTGTCAATGGTTCTCGTTTTATTGTTTGATTATTGTTTCCAGGTGTTGTGTGTTTGAACTTGTTTGCTTTGGATTACCCATGTTACTTAAGCCGCTGTTTGTGTCCGCTTTATCGCGGAGTATTAACTGAAAGTAATGATGTTAATGATGATAATGAAAAGTAGTGACGAAGTAAAAGAATTGTAGATTTATCTATGTTTTTGTTTACCAGGGGTACCCTGGTTCTTGGATTATTGCCTCGTGACTTCTTGGACGATTCCTTCATGTCTTTGTTTTCCTTGCGTTCCCTAGATTTCGGATTATTGTCTCGTGACTTCCTGGATTTTTGCCTTGTGAGTGTTTGGATTATTGCCTAGCCTTTTTGGAATTACTGGAATTCTTTGGAATTTTGTCTTGTTTATTTGTGAATTTTTGTTAGACTGTTCCATTTCTTTTGAATGTTCTATTATTTTGGACTGTTCCTAATAAACTAATAACTTTCCCCTGCGAGTGCATACTGCTTCCCTCCTTCCGGTTTTGTAACAACATTAAGGCAGACTGACTAAATCGGCTGTCACTACATTATTCACACACTGTCTAAACTAACCTAATTATACTGTGCTACAGGGCTTCAATCAGACTGATTAGTCAACTAGTCATTCAGACTTAGCAACATCTGTCTCTTGTGATCGGTTCACAAGTGGACAGCAATAAATATTAGTGTGAATGGGGTCAAATGTCTCCTGTGATCCGATCACTCCAACCACTTCTGAAGATGGTCTTGGATGCATGTGGCCAATGATATGTAGAGAGAACGAATGTAAACAGTATGTATGTAATGCTGCGTCCCAGACATCATCAAAAGGACCACCTAGTAGTTACCAATTTCGATAGCTTATTTCATAGCTACAGTACAGCTTACAAAATGTGATATCTTTTCTACCACATAAGAAAAGAGGTCTTCAGAATAATTTGAGAGATTCATGTGAAACAAATGAAACAGCACATAAAAAAGTTTCAGTACTTCAAAACTGGTCATGTTACTGTGGACTTTGAAGAAAGTTAAAGAAAGTTAAAGATTCTGCTGTCCGGACTGAGGTTGGAAGTTCATTCCACCACTGAGGGACAGTCAGTTTGAAGGTTTTGGAAAGGGACTTCATGCCTCGCTGAGTAGGCTCTACCAGGTGTCGGTCGTTAACCGATCACAGGTAGGGTGAAGGAACATAAACTTCAACAAGAGTGTTGAGGTAGGGAGGTGGTGTTCCAGACAAGGTCTTGTACGTGAGCATCAAGATGCCAATGTGAACTTCTATCTAGGGGGCCACGGTAGTTTGCACGTTTGCCTCACACCTCCAGGGTTGGGAGTTCAAACCCTGCCTCTGCCCTGTGTGCACAGAGTTTGCATGTTCTTCTTCAGGGGCTTCCTCTGGGTACTCCGGTTTCCTCCCCCAGGTCCAAAGACATGCCCTGAATGTGTATGATTTTGCCCTGCAATGAGTTGGCACCCCGTCCAGGGAATCCCCCACCTTGTGGCCCGATTTCCCTGGAATAGGCTTCAGGCTCCCCTGCGACCTTGTGTAGGATAAGCAGTACAGAAAATGGATGGATGGAACTTTTACCTGACTCAGCAGAAACTTGGATGTTAATACCAAGTTGGAACAAATCATCTAATCCACCCAATAGTTGATATAAAGTACTGCTAAAGCACCTTGTCTTATGCAACATATAAACCAGTGCATCCAAGAATTAAAGTAGTACAGAGAGATTAAAAGGCTATAAGAGGAAATTAGTTCTTTAGTCAGTCTAACTAATAAGACGTTTAGTCATATGGAATAATAATAAGAAAAAAACTAATAAGAAATTTAGTCATATGTGTTTGTACTTAGTATAACATCAATTCCAAATCCAATTCCAAAAATACTGGCTCTGATTTTTTTTTTTTAATTCAATTCCTTACAATCTTTTAATAAAGCCAAAGACATGCTTGCTAACCCTGTTCCTGTTTGTTTGTTTGCTTGTTGTTCTGTGGCTTTTATTGTAATTCCTTATTTGTAATATTCATGCCCAAAATCCATTAAATTTCTGTTGCAAATTAGTAGGTGAGAAAAGCAAACAAATCAGTCAGACCTGTGGTTTGACTTTGATGCAGCAGTTCTTTTTTCCACTAGCAAAACAACATCACTCTTTTCATGTGACGTGAATGACTGCTTTGTTTTGGCTTGAACACCAAGGCATGTTGATGGTTAATTTTGAAAATCATAGCAGTTCTCATATTTATCAGAATTATTGTGTGTGCCAGGCATGCACAATTAGACCCAAGCTTTCTTCCAGAAAGGCTTAATGAATGTATTAGCCCTACCATTGGAAACGCAAATTAGGCCACAATGAATCGCGCAGATTTATAATTATTGAGCTTGTAGAGAGTCCAAGGCCAGCTTGTTTGTTGGGATTTGTTCAAATTCTCATTTATTAAAGTTCAGTTCAAATCAGAATAATTGCCCCAATCTTCAGAATGTAATAAAACAGTGAATCGTAAATTGTTCGTAATAAAAACAGCTGCTATTTTCTAGCACTGCTTTATCCTAGATTTCTCTGTCCATTACATACAAAAACATATCCAATTACACTGTTACATACTCATACTGCTGGGGCATTTCAATGACTTATATAGCAGGACTTTTACTAATATTACTGACATCCTCCTTGACTACTGAGATACATACAGTACAACCATAATTTCCCAATCCGTAATTTAGTCATTGTTGTACTCCAGATCATTTCAACAATGTTTCATGGACATTCAGCATCTATTCAGCTGTTCAAGTTGCCATTTTTGCTGACATCTGAGCTCCGTTTTGTGTTTTGATGGCTGTTCTTTTATCTTAAATGGCCCATGAAATAGTTTGAAACTCTAGAAAACTGTTTACAGTTACACAATGCTATATTATCCGTAAAGTCATTCGCACTGTCATTTAAAGTATCGATCCTGTGCACTGGCCTACTCAGTAAGACGAACGGCTTCGGAAGGAAAGCTGAGTGAGCGCTCATCGATGTGCTGATTTGTTTCTTGTTTCCATGCATCTTATAAACCACAGCACTAATGGGTCTGTCTGACTTCCTTGGCTATTTTATTCTTCCTTGAGCATCCAAGGACTACTGGAGAAAGCATCACTGTTGTTTTTGGATATGGGGATTTAGTAGGATTGCTGCTTATTAAATATTAAGCTCTAAACTCAGATAATCATAAGGTGTCCTCAAAATCATGCTGAGCTATATAAACCCTGCTGTACTGCAATGGATGTCCAATTAATCCAAGCTTATCTTCTGATATTTTAGCAATTGGATTTTAACATATGCAGTATATACTTATTTATGAGCTCAAAACCTGTTTGAATGCTTGGGTATCCTTCTGATGACGGTGTGTGTGCACAGGTGGGAGTGCAGACATAGGCACCAATGGGAGTGCTTGTAATAGCCTAGATATTTTATAACAACCACATCCACCAGATTTAATATAAAATTTTTATTTGTACAGGCTTACCCTTCAACTTCAACAGAGCAAATGTGTTTCTCCTCACAACACCCCTCACCATGGCTCATCCTGGTAGCCAGCTCTATAATGTATGAAAAATCACCAATTTGAAAAAAAAACAAAAAAAAGATGTATTTCCAATAAACAAAGATGCCTTGCCAATTTTTCCATAAGCCAGTTGTATTTCCTTTACAAATAAAAAATTATGAAGGGAAATGCTTGTCGGCTAGTATCAGTAATAGCCTAAAACAATGTTTTATCTTTGCAATCCATCTGTTTGCAGACAAACCCTAGCACCTTTCTATTTGGGTAATAAACACCTCAAACCAGTAGGAGCACAATCAGTATGACTGGTTGGTTCTCAAGCTGCAATAGCAAACAAATATCTGGATCCAAGGAACACAAATAATAGGCCTCATCTTTTAATAAATTGTGTGTAACTGTTTGCGTAAACCAAACTTGGACTAAAAATTTCAATGCTTATTTAGTTCGTACTTGTGTGTGTATGTTGATGAATGCCAATCAGCTGTAAATTACCAAGAACATGCACGGCACAGCTGATTTGCATGCAGTGACGCCCACAAAACTCCATAAAAGGTCAAATGCTCAGACAGCTGTGAGCATGAAATGAACGATAACAATAAAAATATTGCATGATATATTGCATAATATATAACGTTAATAATAATGAGCAAGCGCTAAATCTTGTATCAGCTGAGGCATGTGTTTACGGCTTACGGCTTATGCACAGACAGACCGGCATTTCTTTTGTCATAATTGAGCGATTAGTTTCATTTTCTTCATTTATGGGCTTGTGTTGGCTCACTTTCTTTCTATATTTTTAAGTTAGTGCAAGTAATATAAAACAACCGATTTTCACAAAATGTTCTTCGATGGTATTCTAAATGCTGTAAATATTATAAAAAATGATTAATTTAAATTCGACAGTATATTCCATTTATAAAAGTGCAGTAATCCCTGCAAATTAAATGATTTGAAGTCGATCAAGTCGAGGTTTAAATTAGTTACTCTTCTTGTGGGTAAATCTACACACACTCAGGAGTAGGATACAAATATTTTTCTGAATTTACAGGATTTTCATGAATACTAATTTTCTTGTGTAAACACTCATACTAACGATTTATGTATAAATCTGTTCGTATCCAGCTTGATTAATGAGGCCCAGTGTTTCTGATAGTAGCTTCATTTCCTGTTGCAGGCTGGCTGCACTGACAGAACTGTATATATATTACTTGGTATCATAAAGTACAGTGCTATGAAAAAGTATTTATGATTTCTTTATAAAGTATCCTGATTTCTTCTGTTGTTGTGTATCTCATACTAAATTGTTTCAGGAATTAAAACAAAATCTAAATCCGGGTTCACACTGTACGATTTTGGCCACAATTTGGTTGTCTGAGACCAATTTTGAGAATCCTAAAAGATTCCTATAATCCTAGGCCAAAATCTGTAGTCTTTGATCGCTAGTTTGTCACGTTCCCCGACAGCCGGTTAATGGCCGTTGCGATCAAATGTTTCCTCCGATTAAATTCTGGCAGTGTCAGAAGATTTGAGGCACAGTCCTGTAGTGTGGTTTCTCCTACGACGACTGTCAAATCGTCAAAAGAGTCAGGTGGATGGTACAACAAGAAGAGAAACTTATTGAGTTATGGAGGGAAAAAGAGTGCTTATATGACATGTCCTTGCCACTGCATCATGACAGGGCTAAAAAGGAAGCGGCTTGGAGAGAGATAGCTCTGGAAATACAAATTTCACGTGAGCTACATCATTCTAAAACATGACCGTTTAGTCACTGCCACTGATTCGCTTTTTAAATTATAATAGATTTTGTATATTTTGTCTGACTTTTATTGACGTTTCACTTTCTTTCCTTTAATGGAAATTAATCATTTAAAAACTCCGTACGAGTCTTCTTGCATGTGTGCGTTTTTCGCGTCTTGACTCTCGTACAGTCTGACATTAATGACAACTGAGATCCTACAGGGTGACATGGCTTACAGTGGGGATCATGTTTGTACAGTCTGACAAGCAACAATCACAAAGGACTATTAAAAATCACACAGTGTGCACCTGGCTTAAGATAAAACAAAGGCAACCTGAGTAAACACAAAATACAGTTTTTAAATTATAATGTTATTTATTGAAGCAAAAAAGTTATCCAATACCAACTGGGCCTGTGTGAAAATGTATTTGCCCCCATAGTTACTAATTCCCCAAATCTATGAAACAGCATTCATAATGGGGTTCAGTTGGACTAGACGCAACCAGGCCTGATTACTGCAAACCCTGTTCAATCAAATCAACACTTAAATAGAACTTTTTCAACAGCATGAAGTTGGTTAAAAGGTTTTACCCAGTAACACACTATGCAAAAATTGAAAGAAATTCCAGAAATGATGAGGAAGATGGTGAGAGAAATACATCAGTCTGGGAAGGGTTACAAAGCTATTTCAAAGGCTCTGGGACTCCAAAGGACCACAGTGAGAGCCATTATCTCCAAATTGAAAAACTCGGCACAGTAGTGAACCTTCCCAGAAGTGGCCGACCTTCCAAAATTCCTCCAAGAGCACAGCAACTACTCATCCAGCAAGTCACAAAAGAGCCAAGGACAACATTAAAGGAACTACAGGCCTCTCTTGCATCAATAAAGGTCACTGTTCATGACTCCACTATCAGAAAGACACTGGGCAAAAATGGCATCCATAGAAGAGTGGCGAGGTGAAAACCACTGCTAACCCAGAAGAACATTAAGGCACATCTGAATTTTGAATCTCTACCAGAAAATCCTAAAGGAGAATGTCCCTTCTTCAGTCAATAAGTTGAAATTCAACAAGACAATGATCCAAAGCATAAGAGTAAGTCCACCTCTGAATGACTCAAAAAAAGCTCAGTTAAAGTACATGTTTTGTGACAATTGCCATGAAGGAATTATGTACAGTAGGTGTGTCCCTACTATGTAGGAATACTGTCCTTAAGTAAAGTGTTGCCATTTTAATTAGTTAAAATTGTTGGAAGATAATACACAATAAAAGACAAACTGTTTTTCTTATTCCATCTTGTACGTTCATGCAATGTTCATGCCGTAAATGCAAATTCAATGGAGTGATGCAGCTGAGTTTTTTCTAATCAGTATTTATGATAGATATCCAACACCCAAAGGTCACCTCTTCCTTGCCAGCCACATGACTCCAAACGGTAGTACAGTTCTCCAAATTTGAGTGTCTTCCTCTCTTCCCTACCCTGCTTCTGGGCACCACTGGGCCCCATTTGGCACCGGATCCTCTCAGAAGAGGCCCCTGCCATTGGCACTGGTGCCAGTTCGCGGCTGGAATTGGGCAGTTTAGCCTCGCCCTCTTGCTGAGGCATCACGGATCTTGATGAGAAATGAATTGCCAGCCAAATCTAAAACCCTAAGCTGCCTGGCATTAGCACTGCCAGCCCAGCCTGATAGCCATGCCAATGGAAATGGTGGGGAAAGCACAAATAAAAGAGCCAGCAACTACCCATGATGTTGAACAGAGGAGCTTTGGATCTCTCGAAGCGAGCCTCTCACTAATTCATGTGACTACCATCTGATAACCATGAAAATCAAGAAAGGAGAAAAGACAGAGGTCATGTCACATTTGGGTTGATTAATGTTTCTCTAATAGAGTGGAATTGCAAAGGAACATTGAAACAAACAAAGATGCAATCAGAGCTGCTCAAATGCCGATTACCGCTTCTTGTGTTCAGACGTCTATGACAAACATGCAAAGGAGCTCACTGCTACAACTGCTTACTGAACAAGGAGCCAACAGATGCAATTTTGGCGCCTAACAAAGCAATGTGGGAATTGTTCAATGCTATTGGGATATCACACTGGGCCCAAGTTTGTCTTTTATGGCTGTCTGATAAGAATTTGTAGTAGCCAAATGTTACTGTACTTGTTACATGCTAGACTTTTACACTAGCTTCATTGGCAGATTAGCAAATCATGCAACTGTACAAGCTATGTACAGTCACTAGAGGCACCAACAGTCTCTGCTACTTCCTTCCAAGCTTTACTTTTCTTTGTAATATCTCTATGAGAGGTCAAATATGACAGATACGTTTTTCTTTCATGGGAACCAACATAGGACCTCATGCCCCACAGGAGTTGTATGAGGAATCATTTGAATCAGTTGTTTGGATTTGTCACTGTACTAGTATTTTCCATAGACTTGAGAAAAAACTCAATTCAAATGTTGCTTGTTGTACTGTTGCTTTGTTGCTTGCTAGTGTGAAAGTAATGCTTTTTTGATTTTTGATTTTTTAAATTGTATAAAGAGTAAGTTCAGGAAGTTCTCAGGCAAGTCTGAATTAGGTCCATGTCTCTGTCTTTCAATTTTTTCCCCTAGTCTTCTTTTTAAAATACTTTTTGTAGTTATCTGCTGTGTGCCAGAGTCTTTGGCTGTGTGTCTGTTTCAGGGTCACACTCATTGCTCTGGCCTTTAGCTACTGGCTATCTAGGTGCCATGCTGGGCCTTGGCAGAGCAGGTGACAATGATTCCAGTTCTCCAGGCATGTCTGACCCCTTACACCCTGCCCTTCTCTAATACTGACTTCTGGACACACACATAGACGCTACACAATATCCTTAATGTTGGCGCTATTCCATCGTGGCGGGGAAGCTTCCTTTCCTCGTCTCCTGTTGGTTCTTACTGCTGACCATCTGACAGACTAAATGGAGTTGCTAGCATGGAACAGGCATTCTGTAGTAGTTTTGTTTTTCTTCGGCTTGACCTTTTCACTTTCAGCTCTACAAACTGCAGCTAAGAGAAAGCACAGATTATTGTTGATGGATGGTCTGTGTTTGTGTTTGTACCCCTCTCTGTCCCTCCTATCAGTTTATGACCCTCTGTCGGTCATACAGAATAAAATCGCAAACATGAACGTCTTCACCCCTGCACGCCCACTCTCTTTCACACAGGTTTATAGGCTTCTTGTAAATCTCTAATATAGCTTTTCCATTATTACACTATCATACATAGTGTTGATTCACATCTTTAATAAAGCAACCCTTTACTAATGACTCCCAACAAGTGCTTCTGGATTATACAATCAATTGGACATTTAAGACTCTGTGATGCATAATTCAAAATTGGTGTCCCAGCAGGCAGATGGAATAAAAACATGGCTCAGTTTTGCATACATGAGTGCTGTGGTTAGAATTTGGGTACAAGTCCCTGGTACATACAGGTCCAGGGGATCCAGAAGATGCTGTTGACTGTCTGATGGCAGGGTTCAGCTTTAACTAGCAAATCATGCGCATACTGTTTTCTTCTAAATACAGCACTTTGTGCTAAGTTTTAGACACCCTATTATTTTAGTACAAACTTTGTTATAGATTTTTTTTATTTTATGACTTCTACATTATCAAGTCAGTACAAAAAAAAACATTTTTGATTCCCAAACATTAGTTTTCTAGCACAAAATTAAATGTTACAGGAAAATGTTTGTATGTCATTAAAGAAAGCAGCATATTACGTAAGAGACCAATTTTTAGACAAAAAACACAATGAAGGCTGCTGGGTTTTGCTGCAAAAATAAGAAACAAGTGTGAAAGTCAAAGTCTCCAGAAGAACTGTGGCTGGTTCTGCAAGATGCTCAATAAAACTTACCAGCTAATTTCCTTATAAAACTGCACAAATTGTACCAGGGACTACTAAACTAAGCATCAAAAGAAACTAATAATATTTTCAGACACTTCCTAAAAATGATCTGAAGATAAAATACACAAAACAACTTGGAAAAACAGTTCAAGGAGCATTATTGTCCCAAGTTAACAAGAATCAACATGGATGAACTCCACCACAACAGCTCACGAACAGTTCTCAGTAACAGGTGTGACCACCATGACTTGCAATGCAGGAGAAGCACCGCTGTCGCATACTTTAAACCAGGTTTTGGATGCGCTGTTGCGGTATTTGTGCCCATTCCTGCTGCAAAGCTTGTGCAAGCATCTGCCTGTTGATGGGTCTTGGTCGTCTGGCAGCAAGACATCGTTCCAATTCATCCC
Source organism: Cranoglanis bouderius (assembly GCA_023630585.1). Classification (NCBI taxonomy): domain Eukaryota; kingdom Metazoa; phylum Chordata; class Actinopteri; order Siluriformes; family Cranoglanididae; genus Cranoglanis; species Cranoglanis bouderius. The sequence goes on along the minus strand of CM042550.1, from coordinate 7,207,820 downwards.
AAAGATGTTCAATCAGGTTCAAGTCAGGTGAATACGGCATCCATTGCATGACCTGCACATTGTGAGCCTCCAGGAACTGTCTAGTCAGATGAGCTGCATGAGGTCGTGCATTATCTTGCTGGAATATTGTGACATCATTGTGCTCTTGCAAAAACGGCAAGAGATGTGGTCTGAGCATCTCATCAACATAACGTTTGGCAGTAAGAGTTCCATTGACAATGACCAATGGTATCCTGTAATGAGCTGTAATTCCTGCCCAGACCATTACACTTGCACCACCCCATAGGTTCCACTGACGTATGCAACATTGTCTGAATCGCTCACCTCATCTGCGCCACACTCTTTCCCGACCATCAACGGTATCAAGACAAAATCTGGACTCGTCAGAGAAAAGGACTTGTCCCCACTGGATGCGAGTCCACCTGTGGTGTTACTGACACCACCTGAGTCTGTTGTGACGGTGAGTGGCATTGAGTATAGGGCCTCTGTATGGCCGTCTTGCCTGCAGCTGGTGAGTTGCCAGACGCCTACGTACAGTTGAACTGCTTATTCTGGGGTTGGTGCTGCCAGCAGTTTCTGCAGCAGTCTGGGTTGCATGACCGAAGCGGTCTCTGAGATGCTGCAACACTATCCACCTATCCTGTCGAGCAGTGGTTACACGTGGTCTCCCAGACCTTGGTCGATCTCTTACTGTACCAGTTTGAGCATATTGTCTCACAAGAGTGGATACTGCACCTTGACTACAGCCAAGTCTTTGTGCAACAACAGTCTGACTGACACCAGACTCCAGCATACCAATTGCCCGTAGGCGCTGTTCATTCGTCAATCTTGGCATCAATTTTCTTTCAGTGTTTTTCACTTCAGAAATAGTCAACAATTGTCACCAGAGTGAAATCTTTCAGGTGTCATTAAATGTTAGGACAGAAATCAGCCTTAAGCTCAAATAACCTCACTCAATCAGACAGAGCTAACGAGGCGTGACCTGGCCAATTAAAGAGTCAACAAACTTACCTGGACCTCAGAGCAATCAAAACAACCAAAACATTAGCTTATTACCAATAAAATTATATTGAAATATGTCTTTTAGAACCTATTAGTTTCTTTTGATGCTGAGTATATTTTTATTTTAATTTTAATTTTTTTGTCACACCAAATATTGACTTTGTTTCATTTACTACCGTTTACTGATCTTTACCTTTTTTTTAATGTAGAAACTTTTAATTTCATTATTTTGAAGGCATATTTGCTCTACAGCATTTCTTTGCATGTGCCTAAAACTTTTGCACAGTACTGTTTGTTCGTTTGGTGATCCTTTTTTGAAATTCTGGAAAGTATCATAACATGTCCTTATGTCAATAGGAAATCTATGCCACTTGATCCAGGTGTTATGTCAAATCCAAATCAGTGAAAGCAGTCTTACACGTTTAGAATACACACATTTACATCAGATTCACACCATCAGTATTCAATTTATCCTGGTCCTAGTCACGATGGATCCTGGGGACATCCCGAGGTGGAAATACATCCTGAATGGGTCTCCAGTCTATTGCAGGGCACCAAGCACACACAAATTCACACTTATTCATACCTCAGAGCAATTTAGCATAACCAGTCCACAGAACCTGGAGGAACCCGACATGGACACTTGGAAAACATGTGAATCTCTACGCAGGCAGTATCCTGAGCTCAGGATTAAACATGGGATTGCAAGGGTACTTCTGGAAGACCCTTTATAAATGTTTGTGCAAGTTTATTTCAACTGTAATGAGGGTCTTATGTAGGTGCTGGGTAGTTCTAAGAACTCAATCTTGGACAAAAACATATCTACTGTATAAATAGATCCTGGTGTTTCTTCTGCCTTATGATTTGAACAGGAAAATAGATTTGAGTGCCACTATATGCCTATATGCATCCTATACTACATTATTATCATCATATATATTATATTAACCATACCAGAATTAATGCTTAATGTCTACTTAGTGTTTTTATTTCTAATGTCTGTTGATATACCATTTATGATGAATTGAGTTTGATAAGTACTAATTATTGTCCTTTTTTCTTCCCTCTCTCCTCATGTGCCATTTGGACTGGTCCGCATCTCCACATTATAGGTAAGCATGTTTTAGATTCTGCACATCCATGCCCAAACACAATCACATCCAAGTTTAACATTAAGAACCACCTCTCAGAGTTAAAATAATAATGGTAGGTCGGGATTATTTCTAACAGTGCTCAACGGCAATATGTTTAGGGAACATGAAGGATTCTCTAATACAAAACTAACTGCCATCACATTCCCATCACATCCTCACGTAACAAACCTGCACTCCACTGGGTTGATTATGGGTGGACTACCAGCCCTGTGGGTGATTAGTGTGTGTGTGTGTGTGTATGTGTTTGTATGTGTGTGTGTGTGTGTGTGTGTGTGTGTGTGATGGAAACTCTGTGGCAGTGGTGCCAGATGTCAGAGGTCAAGGAACGTGACCAACAGTAAATATCATTAATGGCTGGCAATAAATGCTTCACTGATCTCTGAAGCCAGTGCACACTGTGTGCAGACATACTGTACTAGGAATGTAACCGAACATGAATACAATATTCAGAAAGAACAGACAATGATACACATTATACAAATAGGATGCACACTATTTTTTTGTTTGTTTTTTTTGCTAGAAAGGTGTGCATAGAGACTGGGTTCCCATGGGACACAACAAAAAAAGTTGTGCGAGTGGGAGTTTTTTACTTTCATGCAAGTGCAAGTGTGCGGTCAGATAAGAAGCTTGCGGGACAAACCACATTCATTAACCTGAACATAAAGAATTCAATCACATTGATTTAAATTACACTGCAGAAAATGATACCGTATCTTTGCAAGTAAAAAAATATCTTGAATATAGGCAAATGCAACTAATATTTAGGCTACATCCACATTAATCCGGATAGATCTGCAAGCTGTATTTTCATTTTAAAAATGCTCTCTGTCTACACTGGTGTTTTCAAACGCTTTCCAAAAATTGCTCGTCCACACTGAAACGTCTGAAAATGCTTACATCCCTATACTGTGCGTGTGTAAAACTGTAAGAAGCTTTGGCCTGCATCATTTCCATCAGGTGTTTGTTTACTTTCTGTCTCCGCACTTGTTTTCATGTTCACCACCGAATATCCATTGCGAATGAACATTCTGTCCCCTTTTAAAAAATACAATCTGAAGGTTGTACAAAGTGACATTAATCTTCAACAGAGCTATCAAAACAGGATAGCAGGCACAACAACTGCAGTACAACATCACCCACCATCTTGTTTGTTTTGAGTTGAATGGGTCACATGACTGCATCACATGACTAAAAATAGTCATTTTTTCTTATTTCATTAATCCATTTTTTTTTCTTATTCCACACTACACCGTAACATTTTCGAGAAGCTCCATTTTCGCTGGATTAAAATGTTATCTCAGTGTGGATTGAAGGCCAAAACATAGAGAAAAAAATGTGCTTTCAAATTAGCCAGATTGATGTGGACATAGCCTTAGTAGATAGTTTTAATACAAATATCATGTATTTTTACTCATTTTAAGCTTAGAAAGAAGCAAAATTATCTGCCAATACAATAAGACAAATTTAAGGTTGAAATGAGAAAATATGTACAGAAATAAGCGTAATGGTCTTATTTGTTATATAATATATAAACTTTATTCAAGATAGCCTCACTTGCTAAGATATAATTTTTTGCAGTGTATACTGTATATTTTTATTATTTTGGAAAATAGAACAAACCAAATTGGTTACAAAACCTTACGGGCAACAAAATATAATTACTGCTCGAGCAGGATTTTAAAAAAACAGTCCCACACACATGTCTAGTGAAGATGAAATATGAACTTGAGTGATATAGCTGAGGTTGAGAAACTGTCAGAGCCAGAATTCACACACTATGCTGACACTACTGGCAACCTCATAGTGGTTCATTTAAAAAATAAAATTAAAAAAGCTGGTTTAAACAACGCCCACGCTGGGTTTAAATTGGATGTGGATATTAAATTGGATAGAGCACTAAACAGCTACGGATACAGCTAACTTTACACCCATATACTGAAAACACACACACACATCCGATTGCACAGCTCTCACCTGGATCAGCCTTCTCCGTCCCAGCAGGTGAAGCCTGGGCTTTTGCTTTTAAACACAGTGGGAACAGAAGCAGTGGGACACTGTTTCTAAGAAAGAGGATTATAATGCTACTTTAAATGGATATATACAGTGTGTAGATGTCTATATTTTAAAAGATTTACAGGATTTCAGGATTAGCCTGAATAAATTGTCTGATATTATATTATATTAGCAATAAGTCAATGTGTCAGAGTCTGTCAGAGCTTCTGCTTCCAATGAGTGGTTAAGGGCTCACACTAGGTGGTATTATATACAGTACTATGCAAAAGTTTTAGGCAGGTGTGAAAAAATGTAAAGTAAGAATGCTTTCAAAAATAGACATGTTAATAGTTTATATTGATCAGAACAAAATACAAAGTGAGTAAACAGAAGGAAAAATCTATACTCAGCATCAAAAGAAACTAATAGGTTCTAAAAGACATATTTCAATATAATTTTATTGGTAATAAGCTAATGTTTTGGTTGTTTTGATTGCTCTGAGGTACAGGTCAGATTGTTGACTCTTTAATTGGCCAGGTCACGCCTCGTTAGCTCTGTCTGATTGAGTGAGGTTATTTGAGCTTAAGGCTGATTTCTGTCCTAACATTTAATGACACCTGAAAGATTTCACTCTGGTGACAATTGTTGACGATTTCTGAGGTGAAAAACATTGAAAGAAAATTGATGCTAAGGTTGACGAATGAACAGCGCCTACGGGCAACTGGTATGCTGGAGTCTGGTGTCAGTCAGACTGTTGTTGCACAAAGACTTGGCTGTAGTCAAGGTGCAGTATCCAATCTTGTGAGACGATATGCTCAAACTGGTACAGTAAGAGATCGACCAAGGTCTGGGAGACCACGTGTAACCACTGCTCGACAGTCGGTCATTGTCAATGGAACTCTTACTGCCAGACGTTATGTTGATGAGACGCTCAGACCACATCTCTTGCCGTTTTTGCAAGAGCTCAATGACGTCACAATATTCCAGCAAGATAATGCACGACCTCATGCAGCTCATCTGACTAGACAGTTCCTGGAGGCTCACAATGTGCAGGTCATGCAATGGATGCCGTATTCACCTGACTTGAATCCGATTGAACATCTTTGGGATGAATTGGGACGACGTCTTGCTGCCAGACGACCAAGACCCATCAACAGGCAGATGCTTGCACAAGCTTTGCAGCAGGAATGGGCACAAATACCGCAACAGCGCATCCAAAACCTGGTTTACAGTATGCGACAGCGGTGCTTGTCCTGCATTGCAAGTCATGGTGGTCACACCCGTTACTGAGAACTGTTCGTGAGCTGTTGTGGTGGAGTTCATCCATGTTGATTCTTGTTAACTTGGGACAATAATGCTCCTTGAACTGTTTTTCCAAGTTGTTTTGTGTATTTTATCTTCAGATCATTTTTAGGAAGTGTCTGAAAATATTACTAGTTTCTTTTGATGCTGACTTTACATAAAATTAATATTTGGTGTGACCACTCTTTGCCTTCAAAACAGCATCAATTCTTCTAGGTACACTTGCACACAGTTTTTGAAGGAACTTGGCAGGTAGGTTGGCCCAAACATCTTGGATAACAAACCACAGTTCTTCTGTGGATTTAGACAGCCTCAGTTGCTTCTCTCTCTTCATGTAATCCCAGACAGACTCGATGATGTTGAGATCAAGGCTCTGTGGGGGCCATACCATAACTTGCAGGACTCCTTGTTCTTCTTTACACTGACGATAGTTCTTAATGACTTTCGCTGTATGCTTGGGGTCGTTGTCATGCTGCAGAATAAATTTGGGGCCAATCAGATGCCTCCCTGATGGTATTGCATGATGGATAAGTATCTGCCTGTACTTCTCAGCATTGAGGAGACCATTAATTCTGACCAAATCCCCAACTCCATTTGCAGAAATGCAGCCCCAACTTGCAAGGAACCTCCACCATGCTTCACTGTTGCCTGCAGACACTCATTCGTGTACCGCTCTCCAGCCCTTCGACAAACAAACTGCCTTCTGCTACAGCCAAATATGTCAAATTTTGATTCATCAGTCCAGAGCACCTGCTGCCATTTTTCTGCACCCCAGTTCCTGTGTTTTCATGCATAGTTGAGTCACTTGGCCTGGTTTCCATGTCAGAGGTATGGCTTTTTGGCTGCAAATCTTCCATGAAGGCCACTTCTCACCAGACTTCTCCGGACAGTAGATGGGTGTACCAGGGTCCCACTGGTTTCTGCCAGGTCTGAGCTGATGGCACTGCTGGACATCTTTCGATTGTGAAAGAAAGTAAGCCTGGTGTGTCTTTCATCTGCTGCAGTAAGTTTCCTTGGCCGACCACTGCAACTACGGTCCTCAATATTGCCCTTTTCTTTGTGCTTCTTCAAAAGAGCTTGGACAGCACATCTGGAAACTGGTAATTTCTGCCTGGGAGAGACCTTGCTGATGCAGTATCTTCTGTCTTGTTGCTGTGCTCAGTCTTCCCATGGTGTATGACTTTTGACAGTAAACTGTCTTCAGCAACCTCACCTTGTTAGCTGAGTTTGGCTGTTCCTCACCCAGTTTTATTCCTCCTACACAGCTGTTTCTGTTTAGTTAATGATTGTGTTTCAACCTACATAATGAATTGATGATCATTAGCACCTGATTGGTATAATTGTTTAATCATACACCTGACTATATGCCTACAAAATCCCTGACTTTGTGCAAGTGTACCTAGAAGAATTGATGCTGTTTTGAAGGCAAAGGGTGCTCACACCAAATATTGATTTGATGTAGATTTTTCTTCTGTTCACTCACTTTGCATTTTGTTAATTGATAAATCTAAACTATTGTTATATCTATTTTTGAAAAGCATTCTTACTTTACAGCATTTTTTCACACCTGCCTAAAACTTTTGCACAGTACTGTACACACACACACACACACACACACACACACACACACACACACACACACACACACACACACACACATTATAGTGCTTCAAACAGCCTTGGAAAAAAGGAGATGGGTGTCTCTAGCTGGGAAATGCACCTGATTGGCTGAGTTGAAGAGGGAAGAAGCTTGTAGGCTAGTTTATGTCAAAGTGGGACTCCAGTTCTGGTGGACCAGAGCCCGGTGGGGTTTATTATTGCCAGTCAGGCCCCCCCATAAAAACAGTGCACTCTGCACATCCACTCAGCAGCAAGTAGAACAGAAATGAACAACATGAATGATGAGCCAAAGCAGTATTTCCACTGAGACACCAATGTCTAATATCCCCTGACACATCCATAACCAATTCATGGTAAATATGTCACCATGATGATTTTAGCAAAGGAAACAGGTTTGTAGGAAAACAAAAAAAATATGTTGCACTCTAGAACAGGTCCCTGGTGTGCTCCACTATGGCATCTGTTGGGAATTTTTGACTGAAAAGCAGACATGTACCCATTCTGTACCCAGACAGACTGTAATCAGCCAGAGATGATGATGATAGGTTATGATAGCTGGCTGACTGGAGAATCACGCCAGGCTATAGTGGAGCAGCAGGTGATGGCTGGGTCACTGTCTCTAGTCTCTGTCCAGCACACACCTGAGTATCTTTGGCTCCATGCCCGACTCGGGGTCATACAGACTCATATAGCAGCGGCTGCTCTCTCTGTCTGCCAGTGAAACTGTAACGTCACTCCCTGTCTGCTTCCATCTCTGTTTATTCTGTATTGCCACTGTAGCATTCATGAACCTGTCACTGCAGTAGATAACCTTTCTCTATCTCAATGTAGTCTTCATTTGTGACAAAGAGAATGAGAAAACAGCGTCCGTCGGGAGAAAATAACAGAAATGAGATGAATCTCTGTGGCCTCCAGCAGTTTTAACCACACCGTATACACGGATTCTGTGTAATGGTCACCCGGGGCTGGCCAGGGAGGCAGCGCCAATTAAATTAGGTAGCAGTAGAACAATTCTCTCGCACCTCCTGACTGCATCTTGTTTACTGGCAGTCCCTGCGGATTCTTGCCGCTCCGCTCCGCTGTGTACAGTAATTGTATTTAGCTGGAGTAGCTGCACAAAATATGCTAGAAAAGGAGAAAGAAATTGCCAGCATAGGCTTTCAACCACATTACCCATGAGGCAGTACTATGTAAGAGGATGATGTTAGTTTGAGAAAAAGGCCAGCAAAAGGTCATGGAATGTAGTTCATTAAAAGACTTTGATTTTTCCTTTTTTTTTAAGAGGCTTTTTGTTTCATATAATGCAAGTACTTAAGACTACTAAGTTATGTGACATTGAGGTTATGTGACACTTAACCTCCTTATCATGGCTGTTATATACGGTACTGAAATAAACATGTATAAAGGCTTATTCCAACAGAATGTCAGGCTGCTTTAATCAAGTTAACATCATAACCAAGTCATGAGATTATACAGTTATTTTATTTTTTTTATAGCTAAATTACTAAGTTACGTTATCTATTTGTTAAATTGGTGCTAATTTCCTGACCAATGATTTGTTGTTAAAACCGTTAAAAGCTTAATATTTTGCCATTTTGGGCTTGGCCCACTTTCTTATTTATATATTTTTTGCCCAGGAGTGTATGTAACTCTGTTGTTACTATGACATGTCGAAGTATATTGCCAAGTATTCATAAAAATCTTATATGTTGAAATGTGAAACACACTTTACTAATTACCATTTTATGATTTGACAAATACGAATGAGAGGTCAGTTGTCACAATGTTCGAATTTAAGCCAGCCCTGTGTCATAACACAACCTTATGTCACCAAAAATTGATGTCACTTGATTCGACATCAACATATCAACATTCACAAAAGTTTTATATCAGCTGGCACCCAATGTATAGTATAAAGCCTTTATAAATGTTTATGTATACTCCTGGGCAAAAAAATGGGCCAAGCCCAAAATGGCTAAATATTAAGTGTCTAATGGTCTTAACAACAAATCATTGGTCAAGAAATTTGCAAGCATTAAACAAATAGATAAAGTAACTTAGTATGGGATAGCTTTTCCCTTTGATTTCTTTAAATGTTTAAGCCTTGTGGGTAAATTTACTGACAGCTTTTTATTTTCCTTTTATTTTCTTTTTTTTTTTTTACTTTATTTTTACTTTATTTTAATTTTGTATACCCAGACATGTGTTAGTTTGAATTTTCCATCAAATATTTTGATCATTATCATGATTTTATCTTTGCGTACAAGATTATATAAGTATATAAGAAATTCCCTGTTTTTAGCTTTTCCCCCAAACAGTTCACTGCAGCAAAAGTAAACGAGCAAACAGGAGTGCTTTTGTTTCATTTTTGCCAATTTTATGACCAATTAATGATTTGATGTTATGACTATTAAAACCTTTTTTTGCCAAGGAGTATAGGTTTGTATCAGTTGTCATGAAGGACTAATGTACAGTAATGTAATGTACAGTGTTACGTAGCCCTATGAAACTACATTTACATAAAATCTTACTGAAACATGATAACTTCATCAATTAATGAAATGGTATTAAACACATTTTCTTAAATCTTAAATTCTGCATCCATGAGCTTTTTGGACTACACTTCAACCCCCTGTCCTTTCATTGTTTTATTTCTTTTTTTCTTTTTTTTGTCATAATTGAATACTACGTAAGTGGCACAAGACCAGGACAATCTGTCAGGCTCGGAGATGCTTTCCAACAGTTTTGTCGGACATCCATGTAGTCTGTTGTGTTGTTTGAGAAAGATTAGAGTATCTCTTCTCTCTGATCTGTCCAGTGCTTAGCATTTCTAACAAGAACGGGTTTTTGGCAGGGCTAAGTGCTCTCTGTCAGGCTCCTCTCAGGCTGCAGCCAGCGAAGCCGCAGAGACAAGTTAATTAAACTTAAATAGTTAAAGAAGTGGCATTAATGACCTGTGGTGTGGATGGGGTTGAAGCATATGGCACCAGATGACTCTCTGTTGCTACATCGGCAGTCTATAGAGTGGGAAGGATTAAACCCCCTCCTTTACTTACTTTGATGATGTCAGTAGATGGGTTGCCCAGGTGCCAGAGTGGCATTTGATATGCAGGGCAGGTGGTAGAGTGAGAGACAGATAGAGAGTGGTAGATAGAGAAAGAGAGAGACACAATAGCATGGCAGCATAACAAGAATCAGCCCGAATGCTTCACCATCTGCTGCTGGGCTGCTGGGCACAACTCTCTGGACCATTAAATGTCTCGTACAAACTTTGGGTTGAAAGACATCTCCTCACACTCTTTCAGTCTCTTTCTCTGGGTTTTGTGTCGCTGTTCTATGTTTCTTTCTCTCTGTGCTACGTACATTAACAGTTGCTACTTCATTAAATGTTTACCACCCAGTTGTTTACCATAAATGTTATTCCTCCTTATGGCTATATTATGATAGCTGCTTAACATGAGCTAAATTGAATGATTTTCTAATAGGAATTTGTGAGTCGTATTATTACTAGTGCATAATGCCTAGTGTAATCGCTAGCCATGATAATTCAATGCGAGTTCATCTTTTATTTCTTCAGTCAAAAGTCTTTTCAAAGCTTGAAATGTAATGCAATGTGCTTTGACAAAAATCACTAGGTTTTCAAGCTGTTCCCTTTCAAATAAAAAGCACAAAAAAAGTCTGTTTTGTTCCTCAACTGTAAAAAGTAGAAAAAGAATTGACTTTTGATTGATGGTTCTTTCAGGGATGTACAGTGTTTAATGCTGGTAGTGTGTGGAGGCAGATTTTTATGTCACTTTATAGTCAATTCACTATACCAGCATTAAACACTGTACATCCCTGAAATAACCATCCATCAAAAATCAATTAATTTTCTACTTAAAAAAAAAGTTAGCAGATGTCCCAGTTATTATATAATTGGGATATCTGCTAACTTAACGTTAACCAACATATTAAGAGCTAAATTTAGCTTCATTTTTTTAGGGTCGCTGGAACACTTTACTCACGTTCTAATATTTAGCATAGTCAGTTCACCTAGCAGCATGTTTTTGTGAAGTGCACATCCATCCATTTTCCATACTGCCTATCCTACACAGGGTTGTGGGGGAGCCTGGAGCAAGGTGGGGGACGCCCTGGACGGGGTGCCAACCATCACAGGGCACAATCGCACACACATTCACACACTATGGACAGTTTGGAAATGCCAATCAGCGCATGACAGTGGACTGGGGGAGGAAACCGGAGTACCCAGAGGAAACCCCTGAAGCACAAGGAGAACATGCAAACTCCACGCACACAGGGCAGAGGTGGGATTCGAACCCCCAATGCCAGAGGTGTGAGGCAAAGATGCTAACCACTAAGTTACCATGCTTCCCCCCGGGAAGTGCACAATTAAATTTAATTAGTTCATTCAGATCTCAAATGTTAATTTTAAACGATAGCTTTGAGTGAATGTGTTATTTGTCAGTTAAATGGTTATTACAGGGACATGATTCTCTCTCTCTCTCTCTCTCTCTCTCTCTCTCTCTGTACAGTCAACAAATCAGTTTTGTTTTCTCTCGCCGTCTTGTAGTGACAGTCTGAAAGTGAGACAAAGTGACCGGCTCTCACTGAAATCATATGGTGTGACATAAAAGGATCTGTTAAGCGGATTTGCTGTTGTCACACTATGTTTGTGTTTCAATGATTGTCAGGTAAGTCTGGAGAGGGTGAGATCTGAAAAGCAGCCCCAGCTCTGAGGCCTTCCTCCGGGGGCGAGTGGATCTGTGTTCCTCCCTCACCTCGTTCTCTCAGGAGGTGGCTTCAACATGGATATATCAGTTTACATCTTCTTTTTATTCTCTCCCTGTCTTTCATTTGCGCAGCCACATGTAGGCATTGTATCCCTTTTCCACTGCAGTCCTTCTGATCATGAATAAATACTCCATGACATCTTATCAAAACACATATCTACATATATAATCCTGATGTAAATGCAAATGATAAGAGACGTTACAGTTCACTCGATCAGAGTAATTGTTTTATTGATCAGTTTTCTGTTTGCTTTGAATTGCAATTAGTCACCACAGTGAAGGCAGGCATTTCAAAATAGACTAGTGGAACACAGCGCCGTCACTGCTGACACCAAACGACAAGGACGATTAATCAAGAACTCTCTCAGCCCCACACAGCGTGGTTATATCACACATAGCAAGCTTACAGGGGCATTTGAGGTGTGAGTGGATTGTGTGGGGAGCTGGCAAATTGCACTTTGAATAAACAGCTCATTAGGCCAAGTGTGGATGGCCTATTTCCGTAAAGTATTCTTGGGACTAGTGTTAGACTGGCTTGACTACATCAGGATGTGTTGTTATCTAGAGTTGGGCATAATGAAGAAAAAAAAATCACAGTAAATGTTTTAGCCAAATGCTTTGATGATGATTATGTGACGATATTTAGGAGAAATTAATTTCCAAGTGCATTTAATGAGCACGTTTGTTTTCACATGGAATGAATAGGGCCTACTGTGTGCATATTAAACAAAAAGATATGCAGAAAAATGAAACAGCAACAGGAGCTCTTTAAGCAGCAACACTAGTTGTAGATCATTTGCGAAAAACAGCAACAAGACTTGTGATATTTATTTGCATGAAGGTGCTATAAATACAACCTCTTCTCTGTTTTTATTAGTTGCCACCCTATCACAATCACCGCTGTCTCCAAGCCACTGTTCAAATGGGGTCATATTTACAGAATCTTTTGTTGAATAGTCCACTCTTGTAGTACTCACCACCATAGGTGCCATCTATTGGGGAGAGCTAATTGTAATCAACTCCCTAGTTCAGTAGTAGTAGGGCACTGATCAGGGAGTCGGCCATTTTAAGGGCTGTCTCAATCGAAAAATCCTTCCAGTGCTGTTAGGTCGTGCAATGAGCGCGACTCCAATTCCCAGCATCCCCAACGGTCGGCAAACATGGCCGCCGCAAACTCCACCTCCCACATCATGCACAGACTCTCACATTCACGTTCACACCATGACACCGACTCCACTTCCCAGCCGGCACAGCGGCCTCCAAACATGGCCGCCATGGACTACACATCCCATGACACTCCCACACTCCCACGCTCACAGTCACCCTCATTCTAATCACACACCTGTTCTCAATTTCTGTTCATTCACAGTCACTCTATTTAAGGACTTTTGTTTGTCGCACTCAACACGATGTATTGTACGTTCACTTAGAGACTGCACATACTGGGCGCTTTTCATGGACTGTTTATCTGGCTTTTGAACCCCGCTTTGTTTCTTCTTGACTGTGGATTATCGCTTTGACCCTGTGGATTATTACTGTTTGCTGTGTATCAAACTTTGCCTATTTTTTGACTACTCTCTGGAGTACCTCTGATATCTCTGTCTGCCTGTGTTTTTTGAACTCTGCCTGTTTTTTGACTACTCTCTGGAGTCGCTAATTTTGGAACTGTTTGCATTATCAGCTGTTCCTAATAAACTGACGATTTGGCTCCGCACTTGCATCCAGCCTCATTCTGCCTACATAACAAGTGCACTGGAACATTCGCTCACTATGTTCCCTTACTGGAAATGACATCATATTTTCTGAAGCCTTTCAGCTCAAAAAAAAAAAAAAAGTGGCCAAACTCTCAGTCAACTTTGCCTACAGATGTAAGTAGCTTGTTATCATTGTTGTAGCTCTCAAATGATTACTTACGTTAGTGATTTTTAACTTTATTTGACGTTTTATTTTCAGTTTGTTTGAGTTTAACGACTTTTAAGTGATGATTTTTTTTTTTTTTAAATCCACTAGCTTGCCTACGATCCTGCTTGAAGTACAATGACAGAAACGCATTTGATTAAGCTAACAAATTTATCCAGCATATAATGTCAGAAAGATAGCGGTCCTGCCTGATGTTGATAAATGCCAATGGTGACATTTTACAACACGGGTACATAGTCATGTTGCTGGAAATTGAGTCATCAGAGTTCCAATGTGTAGTGAGCCAGGGTCCTTACCAGTGTCCGAACTCATGTACACGATATACTGATTCACGACCTAGGGAGCTAGGGAGCTGATTGAGATTCACCCTATGTGCTAGCTAGCTAAAACTTAAGAGTCGTTTATTAGCTAGTTTATTTTCATATATGCCTGTTGCCTAGCAAGTGTTCTCAGACCTTTATCCAAGCATACCATGTTTGTCTTCTTATTAAAAATGCAATAGGAAAAATGTTGAATTTCAGACATAACATCAATCTGTAAACATTTTGACTATCACCCAGCTCTGTTGTTAGTACATGCTACAAGCCATCAGCTTTTACCGATTTTTTTTTTTTTATAAGGAAAGGAAATGTACTAAATTGATAAGCTTTAATTTTCAGCTTGAGGGCCACCCTTTGGACTTGTTTTCTTCACTCGGACTGGATAACTTGTAAACAGAAGCAGATTTTGGTATCAGGTTGTAAGACTGCGGGGGACAGTGGAAGAAGATTACAGCCTGGTGAACAGAGTACAGTCTTCTAAAGGATCATGGGCTTTATCTCTTTCTTTCACACTGCTTGATAGACTACACTCCACGTGCTGATCAACCTGTCAGGAGGTCATCAGTGATCAGGCTGAGCTAGTCATGGCTGTCTTGTCCTTGGCCGAAAATGCGTAAAACGAGGAAATCATTACATCATGAGGGGAATAAGGAATACATTTTTGGCTTGCGAGACACCGATAATCCCCATGTAGAGCCTTCCAGCTCTTCAAGTGGAAATTGATAGAATTGCAGCACTTCTGCCTGAGTAGGGCTTTCACATGGCATCTTGTCATGAATGAAGAGTAAAACAACACGAATATAATGCCTCTCAGAGATCTGCAGAGTGTTTTCAGACATTTTCCTTCTTTTATTTAGTAGCTGAATTAATCCGGATTGATCATTATTCTGAAGAGAAAAGTGGTGGAATGGGAATTAATTACAGAGTTAGAATAGAATACAGTCTTCAGTCAAAAAAGAAAGGGTTGAGGCTATATACTGTCTCAGTCTGCAGAGGCCTGTATAGCATCAATCTCCTCGCAAAGGCGGGGGCTGTCAGCCTGCCATAATCCTGAGCAATGGCAGCGCAGTGCTGCCGAGTGTAAAAAATGAACCCGCTCTTCCATCCATTTCCCACACTGCCTCCACACCACCCACGGGCTGAAACGACGTCTCGAACCTAAAACCGCCAGTCCCTCTACAACGCCTTACAGCGCTGGTACACGCACACTAATACTCAGTAATTGTTACAAAGTGGGAAATCAATTGAGGTTTCTGAAGGCCTGGAAACAGTTGCACATCGATCGGTCTACAAGGTGAAAGGCCCCCAATGCATTTACATGATACAGTACCTGGTGTTCCTGGTGACCCATTATTGATCTTAACTGCTGTGTGGTTGAGCCTTGCGCGTCCCTTCAGAGTTCCTTGCTACTGTTGAATGAGAAGGTAGAAATCCTCAAGAACAAATCCATGCCTCAGATTTACTTTCATTGACATATCGACAGTAAAAAGGTTTCTTTTATTGACAAGATACCCTAAGAGGTGCAAAGCTTTTCCATTTTCCAACAGAATTCCTGTGTGTTCCAGTCCAATAGGATTTAATTTCTGGGTCATTATGCATTAGAAATAAATTAATACCGGCATGAGTGGTGCAGAAAGATAAGAAACAGGAGCATATGATGCTTTCAGCTGTGTGCAGTACATGAACGGGTGTGCATGTGTGTTTTTTGAATATGAAGACCTGCTTGAAAACCCCTTATTGTATTCTCCTTCTCAATATTTTAAAGAGCTTAAATCTCAGGATTCAAAAAAGCGCACATTCACCATATGGTTCATAATATGATCTTGCAGTTGCCATCTGCAGACACAACAGCCCTTTGTGCAGAAACTAAAGGCCAAGTCGCACCGAAAAGCGCTCCCTGTTTCGTGTTCTCCATTTTAATGACCTTGAAAAAGGTCAGTTTGAATGTCCTGACAGCCTGCGAGTCCCCCACTGGTACACTCGCACTCACACTCTGCACCCTGCCTCAGTTCTCATGCTTAGTGCTTCTCCAGAGGGACAGGAAGCGGAAGACAGTGTCGGCAGTGAAAGGAAAGGAGGCAAGGGAAGTGTTGAACAGTGCTAATTTGCTTGCCAATAATTTAGCCTGAGCAATGTTTGGATTGTTTGCTTCAACAGCTTTTGAACCTGGTTTCTTGTTGCATCTTTGGTAAATTCAACAGGAGTGAAAAAGTAAAAATCCAAAAATAACTGTGGCTCTTTGCTTTTAAAAATAAGCATTTGAATTGCTGCAGCGGTAATATCTGTTGCCGTAATGCTTTTAGCTTTGCCCGGTTTATTTTATAGACCTATGACAGTCATTTTGCATAATGCCTAACAGATGGATGTCCATTAAAAATTGGCTCAGCAGTCTGGAGTAAATTCAGTGAAAAAGTAAAATAAACTCTCTGTTACATGCTAATAAACTCAATCTTATGCATATCAGCTCCCACACAAGACTAATACCTTTAAATCTCAGTGATTTCAGCCCTCAGTTTTAGATCATCAGTCCATAGTTCTGTCCCCTCTGTGGACGCTGAGCTTTTTTTGGAAGTAGGATCAGGAACCCGCACGAGAGAGCTATGGCTATGATAATGGATCCAGACATGAGTGATTTATAACCTTAATTAGAATTTTCCTTTCTCTCGCTCTCAATTACTCTATGTTTTACATGACACAGCACCCCTCATTAGAGCCCTAATCCATGTCTTCTCTGTGCTCCGCTCATCTCTCCTGACACTTCACGTTATGAGCAGTGGTGCAGTTGGGTATGTCGCCGCTGGCCAGGCTGCACGTCAAACCTGCCCTTTCCCCTGAACTCCATTTAGAGTTTACTTCCTTTTTTCTGAAGTGCTCTGAGTGGCTTGTCTTTTCATTATCAAGCTGTACGCTTCTTATTTCTGAGAGGCTCGATTTGAACATTATACAACTTTGCAATGCTGTCGTGATTAGATTCATATTCAAAATCTGTTATGTGGAATGTATGCTGTTGCTCCACTTAAGGCAGCGGGGGTGGACAAATCATCTTTTCATTACTAGTAGTGGATTGAGATGAAATTCATTGGCGAAACCAAAAAAAAAGATTTTTGGCTGAATGATAGATTATTTTGGAAAAACGGACGGTAAGTTACAGGGAAAAAAAACACTCAAGTCCTTTCAGTAGGACAAAACTGTGCTAACTATAAATAAAAACAGTTAACATAAAAAAATGATTAACTTATGTTCTACTAATATATTAATTTGAGTTACAATAACAGCACATGACCCCATTTTTTTCATCCTGTGAGAACAAAAGAACAATTTACCTGAACTTAAATGAAGCTCAATTGGCTCTAATAGCTTGCGAAATCTAATAATGTCAACAACAGCAAACAGTTGGCCATCTCAGCCAATGAATTGTATAATTTTTCTAGGTTTCTAGTTTTCTAGCTCTGAACTTTGAACACTGCTGTCTTTTGTGGGTACAGATGACATCTTTGCACTGGCGCCACGTTTTGATTGCCCAGAAACATAAAAGGCTAGGCTCAAAAGTGGTAGTTAACATAATGTAATAACATATGCTGAGCTAGTTAGCTATTAACATGTGTTAATTAATACAGACTAAGGGAAATGAATATCCATAAGAATTACTGGGGAAGGGATATAGTCCCTCCGCTCTTTTAAAAATGTTTCTGATAAGATAAGATTTTTGTTAAGATTTTTGTTAAGATAAGATTTTTGATAAGTGTGTTTTTTGCCAAAACACACCTTGATGATCCTCAAACCTTTTGGGAGAATGTTCTGTGGACTGATGAGTCGAAAGTGGAACTGTATGGAAGACAGGGGTCCCGTTACATCTGGTGTAAACCAAACACAGAATTCCACAAAAAGAACATCATACCTATGGTCAAGCATGGTGGTGGAAGTGTGATGGTGTGGGGATGCTTTGCTGCTTCAGGGCCTGGGCAACTTGTAATAATGGAGGGAAACATGAATTCTGCACTCTACTAGAAAATCCTACAGGAGAATGTCACGTCTTCTGTCCGTAAGTTGAAACTCAAGCGCAACTGGATTATGCAGCAAGACAGTGATCCAAAGCATAGGAGTAAGTCCTAGTCCTAGAAGTAAGTGAAAGTCTGATCTCCAGTTATCTGAAGTGTTTGGTTGCAGTTATTGCTTTTTTTTTTGTTTAAAACTGTATTGTGTGTTTACTCAGGTTGCCTTTGTTTTATGTTGTATTAGTATGAGATATACACAAAAACACAAGAAATCAGAGTGGGGGCAAATACATTTTCACAGCACCGTACCTTTATTGATCACCCGTGGAGGAAATTCAGTGAAGCACATCATGTTTGCAGCCTCAACAAAAAGTCATTGACCAACATTTCAGCCTCATATTGCATGTAAGAAAATATTATTCCAGTCTGGCAAACATATTTATTCTCTTTGGCTATGGTTCACTGTAAGGTGAGTGTGTGTTGTGCTAGCAGGAAAGATATTTTGCAGTTTATTTTGCTTAGTTTCATCAGTGTTTCCACATATCTGCATGTCATCCATGTATGCTAATTATCGCTCACTGAAAAACGTTCTTCTGTTAGACAGATCACACCACAGCCAATGTGTGTAGAACAGAAGGGAGTAAGAAAGAGCATCGGGTGCTATAGTTAGAGCATGAAGGTGTGTGACTCACTGTGAAGCACATTATGCTTAAACATAGAGTATGTATCAAATGAAAACAGTCTGTAGGGAGTAGGTTTTTTTTTTTTTCTTTCAATGTTTTTTTGGGCGAGAGATGTTCACCGGACAGCTATAAACAAAACACTTATACCCTGGAAATATAATCTGCTTGTCCACAGGGTTGGGAGGGTTACTTTAAAAATGTATCCCATTACAGTTACAAATTACTCCATAAAAAATATAATCAGTAACGTAATCCAAGTAATTCGTCAAGTAATCTGATTATTTTTGGATTACTTCAACGTCATATATGTAAATGTGTGAAAAGTCAAGGGAAAAAGTCAAGGGAAAAGCACTATCATCTAAAATACTTTTATTTAGAGCGTATATTAGAACTTAAAAACATGTCCAGTGTTTGGATTTGTTTTAATAAAATAAATACATTTATTCGTGTGATTCACAACTGCCAAGAGAAAACCAGAACTATAATCATACAGCTGCCTATATTGTGTGATATCAAAAGATTAATTTCTTTGGTTTTAAATGAAAATTGTAGTATTCCCATTTTTTACTAAATGTACCTGTAATCTGATTACTTTGTTTTTTGACATAACTGTAACGGATTACAGTTACCAGTTTTTTTTTTATCCTAATTACGTAACACTGTTACATGTAATCCGTTACTCCCCAAGCCTGCTTGTCCAGTACACCCAGGGTAGTGATTTCACCATCCCTAGTAGTTTCACTAACAAGTTTGCTTTTAGAATATTAGTGTATGGTGCTATGCATGTATGGATCAGTAAGGGGAAAAAAGTCAATACTATTTCCTCAAGCCCCAAAAGAGTGTTTTTTATTGTGTTCAGTGAATATTGCTCACTTCAGCCATCTTCTTTTACAGTTATAGATTTTGACTGTTTGTTGAATATAGCAAACTGTGCAATTTCTTTCAGCGTAGCATCAACTGAAAGGCAAGATATACTGTACACATAGATCCTACTATGAAAACAGTGGTTGAAATTATACTTCAACTTCAAAATCCTGCAGGATGATCCAAAGACATGCTTAAAAGGAGTGAATTAAATTCTGTGTCAACTTAAGAATAACTACATTATTTTTTGCATGCAGCCGTTCAAGATGTTCTGCCTGCAAATTTATTAATACAGCTGTATATACGTACAGTGGGGTCCCAAAGTCTGAGACCGTATTTCTGCCTTTAAAAAAAATATTATAAAGAGCAGTAAACAGTAATAAATGAAACAAAGCAAATATTTGGTGTGATGACCCATTGATTAAAAAAAAAAAATTTGTCTCAGGTACACATTGTGCAGATTTATGAGGAAAATAGCTAAACGGCCACAGTTCTCCTGGAGACTTTGACTGTCGCACTTGCTTCTTAATTTTACATGCGAACACCAGTAGACTTCATGTTAGAAAAGTAATGTTTAGAAATCTAAATCTAAAAATTTTTTGTACTGACTCAATAATGCAGAATTTATTAAAAAAAAAAAATCTATAACAAAGCTTGTACTAAAAAAAGACATTTGGATTGCACACTTTTTTATCTAATGTTGTCGAGATTGTCAGGTTACACAAAATGTGTGGCGTCCATACCAGCTTGAGTGCATGCGGTCATTAAAGCAAAAGAGGGACAAACCAAATACTAAGAAATTCTGAAATTCATGTGAATTCATTGTAAAAAAGAATTCTAATTCTAAGATTCTAGTTTTCACTCAAGTTACTGCTGATAATATTATTTCTGGAAAATCAAAATTGTCTGTCATTTTGTTCGTTTTTAGCTGTTGTGTGCTGTGGTGGACAGTAGGCTAACTTTCCCGTTAGTTCAGTTAACTCGGCGAAGTGATATGGAGCTATATTGCGGTCAAGACCTGCCAGCAACTACTTTAGCCGCATTTACTGAAAATACTTGCACAGCTTAGAATGTCTGTCAGCCAATCAGAATCAACTATTAAACAGTGCTGTGGTATAATTTGTAATGAAAGATGGAGTATTAAGTTAGAAAATAATGCTTAATAGGAACATTTTCACTCATGGTCTCAGACTCAGACCCCACTGTAAAGTAATTTTTACTTTACTGTACTTAAAGGGAATTAAAGTAAAAGGCATCCTATTTATGTGCTAAGATGATAATGTGTCACTAAAATGCCCAGATCCAAATGTCTCCCTATATTGCAGTCTTGGTTATTTTAGAAAACCTTGCAAAGAAAAGGGTTCTTTGCATTTTCTGGTTCTTAAAGGTTCAGTAGCCCTCTCCCTGACAAACAACAGCAATTACATACGTCAGCATGCAGCAGGATTAACTTCCTAACAGCCTTGAAAAACATCCATTACCAAGCCTTGCAGTCAGAGGCAAGGAATGACTCATTCTGAGCCCCTCCCTCTCAGTCTCACTTTCTATCTATCCATCCGTCTGCTTCCTTCTCTCCGATCCTTTCTCACTTCCCTTCCTGCACTTTCCCTCTTTTTGATTTCTCCTCTTTCTTCCATTTTCACTTTTTTTACATAGCTGTGAGGTATTCCAGCTCTTCATTTATCTCATTCACAAAAGCAGTGAAATTCCTCTCTCTGTCTGCTAGCGTGCGTCTCCTCAGTGATGCTTCGGCAGTGTGAAATGAAATGAGAGAAATGTGCAAACCTTGACTGGGTTTCATCTTCACGCCATGTTTTCTCGGTTTTATTACAACTGGGACCTCGACTGACCCGATTGCTGTTGCATAGTCGACTACTTAAGGCAGAGAGACACGGTGTATTCTCAGAGCACTTGAGGAAGCAGGACTCAGTCTTTAGAGTTCAAATAGGCATCATGCCTTTAGGTATTATAATGATATCCTCAGGCACATTGCCATTTCCTGTAGACAATGTTTTTTGTGCTTCCTACATGGCCTGCATCTTGACACTGAACCACAGAACCTGAATAAACATTAATGTACATGAACTTTCATCAAAGGTTACAATAATTTATCTTTAGCCAAAATGGCCTTACATTAGAATGAGCACACTAAACATGGTAAGTAGACTAAGAGTTGGCTTTGTTAATATTTCTAACCAGCCCTACAAGCAGCACTTGCAGTTTGTCTCTTGTGTTGTGAACATGAAGTGATAGTTACTTTTGTAGCATGCAATATAGATTTCTTTTTATTTCATCAGAAGTAAAATGAAAAAAATAAATAAATAAATAAATAAATATATATATATATATATATATATATATATATATATATATATATATATATATATATATATATTCCAATTAAAAACAAATGAAATCACTGTGTTTTTTGATTCATGTATTACATTCTCTACTAGCTACGTACACTCCCCAGCAATCTCTGCTACATCCTTCCAAACTATGTATTTATAATGCTTTTATACACATTGAATGAGAGGTCGTATATGACAGGATAAGATCATTTATGGGAACACATTTTTGTTAGTGGAGAACTGAATAATTGTTTTGAATTTGCTGGGAATCGTTTGTGCCAGTCGATTGGATTTTTTGCTTTACCATATCATACCTAATTCATACAAAAATCTCAGTTCAAACATTGCCTAAAATCAGTATATACAGTAATATACAGTCAAGTGCAAGGCTGCATACCCTTCAGTCAAAACGAGGAAGACAAAGTAAATGGTTTCAACAAGCTATTTAGCACATTCTCCAGGGTTGAGGGTTGTGTACTTACTGCACTGCATATACAACTGCAATGCCTGGAACTTGCACCTAAGCTTTTCACACTTCATTTCCACTGTGAAATGTTGTAGTGACAATAAAAGTGAATTGAGTTGAGTTGATTCCCGCCTTCGCCCGAGTTTGCACATTCTCCTCGTGTTTCGGGGATTTCCTCCGGATACTCCGGTTTCCTCCCTCAGTCCAAAGACATGTACTGTGGACTGATTCGCATTTCCAAATTTTCCATAGTGTGTGAATGGGTGTGTGTGAGTGTGTGCAATTGTGCCCTACAATGGGTTGGCACCCTGTCCAGGGTGTCTCCCGCCCTGTGCAGGATAAGCGGTATGGAAAATGGATGAATGGATATCAGTTTCTAAATATGATACAAATGTTATCTAATACCTTGTATGCTCACTCTTAGAAACTCACAGCCCCACTTCTTCCTGATGTAGTTGTCATAACTGCCTTCTTTATAGCTGGTCTGGAAGCTGAGATGGTTATACACAATATGTTTTGTTGACTTGACATTTTTATGGTGTTTTTGGGTTGATATCTGGTGCAGGACACACCAATAATCTGTTCTTAACTTCTTGGAGTTCTGTTTTTTTCGAGATAATTTGCAAAATAGAACATTTTCCTTTTTTGTCATTTAAAAATGATAGGGATACAAACTGTAAAAATGTAAAATATATATATATATATATATATATATATATATATATATATATATATATATATATATATATATATATATATTTGTTTTTATTTATTTATTTTTTTAATTTAATTTTTACAAATGTTAAGTGCTATCCTCACTGTATCCCACTTTATCACAGGGGAAAAAGACACTCTTTTGAAAACTACCTCCTGAAAGACTTCTTCAATTAAGCTAAAATTCTTAAAATCTTTTCCTGTGCCTCGTTTCCACTCCAGCAGCAGCTTCCATCTGAGGCATTAATTGCAGAAGCGGATGAAAGCTTGCTGTGGCCTCATTATGTTTGCATGCAACAGACAGAAGCCACATTTAGTGTGCCACTTCCATGGTGCATTGTTCTCTGACCCATGCTTCATAGAAAGTTGTGTGTGAAACCTGCTCTTCACTTGGTGGGGCAGAATGCAGAGGCATCACTGACTTTGTTCTTGTCTCCCTGCTAGTCGTGCAGGATGGAATAGGTCTGCTGATGCTAGCTGTGCCTTGTCTAAAATCTGCTTGAAGTTCCTAAAGTTTTGGCCTTAAGTTTCATCCAAATGTGTCGACAGTGATGCGGGCCTAAGACTTGTGCACATAATGTATTCTAGATTATATATTCCATGCCCTTTTTCTCTCTTTCTCCTTGTCAGTCAGCCTCAAGAGCTGTCTATACGGCGAGGGATTATAAAATGGCCTCTGCTCACTTTCGAGGAATTTGATTGGCCTATACTATGGAGTGGGTGTCAGGGCTTTGTTTGAGCTGACAGGAAGTCGGTCCTGAAGGATATGACATCGTAATGAGTCGGCGTTATCGCGAGCATTAGATGGCCCGCACAGCGCCATTTGAGTGACTGCTGCAGGGCGGCTGGCGCTAAACGGGGCTCGCAGATCCGTCACACGCGCTCACTATTGTGCTTCTGCTGTAGAGGGGCTGCTTTTTTAATGCTAATTGAGTTTGTTTCATTTCAAGGGGGTGGGGAGGAGGGGGGGGGAAATGCCACCAGGCTCGATGATGAAGGCATGTGATTAGGGCTGAGGCTCATTCAGATTCCTTGTGCCGTGCTGGAAACACTGCTGCTCTGGAAATGATGAAGCAGATGCTCTCCAGCCAGGCCCCAGAGAGGAACTGCAAGTCCCACGAGTCCAGCACACACTCACACACACACACAGAGGCACACACCACACCAACACACACTCAACCTGGCATAATGGAGACCTTTCTGAGTGTAAAATACCAGCTGTGTAATGCAGCCATCCATCATCATTACAGCACTGCTGTCTGTTCAGCCGCTCGCCAAATGCAGCAGACTTTATTTATACAATACCTTAATTACTCATACTTTTCACTTCTGCTTTTAGGTTAATCTCTCTTCTCTTCTCACATGTGCTCTCTCTGTATCTCAGCCTGTCTCACTCTCTCTCTCTCTCTCTCTCTCTCTCTCAGGTAATAAACGGGAAGAGACATTAATAATAAGCATACCCTCATAACTTCATAATGCAGCACAGATTTCTAGAAACTTCCTCTTGCAGATTTATGGACTCTTCAGGCCACCATCATGTGCCGTGTTTGCTATTGCATTGGCAGCTTTGTTGCCGGTGTCTCAGTGTGTTTTACTGAGCGAAGCGGACACAAACAGATGGTACAGTGTTCTTCCCCAGGTATTAATGTTTAATTATCTGTGTCCAATTTGCACTTTAATAAAATGCTAATAATCAGGCACAGAGAGTAGAGGCAGTGTTGGGGTAAAAAAAAAAAAAAAAAAATCATTTTGCAGCATTTTGATGTTTAAGGTTCATCCTCTGGGCTTTCAGATGTTCCAGCCAAGTTAATATCCAGGCCGTGAGCATGTAATCAGGGCTCTGTGACAGAGAAACACAGAGGTCAAATCTCATTAAATGAGCGAGCACAGTAAAGCTGCTGACTTTTCAAATGTGTAAGATTTATCTGTGGATGCTGATCAAAATTAGGTTCACTTTGAAAGTGTTCTCTTTTTAAATTAACACACTGTTGTAAAAACTGATTTGTTTTTCTCTGGCAGTCTCATATACTGATGTAGGAAAGATCTACCCTGAACGATTTTAATCTTTATAATTAACATGATCTTCAGTGGTGTTCCAGATTTATTATTTTAATGAAATTCTGAGATGACTTTACACTATAAACTTTGGTTAACAGTTTCCTACATTATCCATAATACCATTCGACTACCTGCGCGTTGTGGCGCTAGTGGGATTTAGCCCTCACGTCATCTCTCTCTACCTAAAAAGACAATGCAGCAGCACTTTAATCCTGTGGTCTGTCCGGCTTTCTCGAACAGATCCGCTTCCAAAGCTTCAACTTTCATGCTAATACTGCGTTCAGTGCCATCACAATGCTATCATGCTTATCATCTCATAGATCCCTAATTATCCAAGCTAAGTCTCTACTCAACACAACAGTGTTATGTAGCTGTATTCCAGCTGTAGTCCAACATTTACTGTCTCATTCACTTCTATGTGGATTTCTCATTAATATGGCATTGAACATAGCTGGAAAATTGTGAGTGTGAAAAGAAGCTCTTGCTCTTTTGTTTTTAGGAGCAAACAACTAAATCTGACTATTATCCCTTTATGTTTGAGATTATTAAACTTTTTTTTTTTTTTTTTTTTATGCCATTGTAACTGCTAGTGATGTCAGAGCATTACATTTCACATGGGAATAAGAAAAATAGAGGGCAACCAAAACAAACAAACAAAAAAAAGTGTCTCAGAGCGGCGTTTTCCTTTAAATCTTAGCCAGGCTTGCAAGTCTTGTAATGTCTGAAGGGCAGGGCTATTTTCAGAACACAGTACTATTTCTTGATTCTGCCTTCCAAACAGACATTTCCTGATGCTCATTGCATTGTATATAGTACCATGTGTTTTCTTCTCTAATATGACCTTAGCTTGATAATATTCTTGGACTCGACCTATTTATTCTTGCATAAAAGTGTTTTTGATGGAGACTACAAATGAATTCTGTAAGTCGCTCGAGTTGAGTGCGTCTGCCAAATGTTGTGTAAATGTACAGTAAATCTCAAAATTCACAGGTGTTACAGGGCCCTGAAAAACATGAATTCAAAAAATATTTGGTGAAAAAAAAGCAGATATTCTGTTTGTCAGTCTCTATTTCCACACTCTGCATGTAATCTGAACCAAAGTTGCAGTATGTGCATGTGAGGTGTCAGTGTTGCCATAACAACAAGGAGCACAATTCCTGTCAGAGCGTTAGTTCAGCACTGCTTGTGCTCTTAACATGTTTTAAATGATGTCCGTCTCATCAAAACGTCCTCCAGATGTCCTTATTGAATAGACAGTGAGAAGAATTCGCGACTGCGGTAAAAATCGGGATTTGAAATTCATCTGAAATTAAGCAAACATGCATTTATTATTGAGAAGAAGTGAAAATATTCACATTGATTTGCTTTGTTCATCTTCTTGTTAACATTAAAACCCATTTTTAATGAAGTGACTAGAGCTGAATTTGGGAAAACAGACATAAACAGACCAAATATTGAGTTTTTCTGCCAATAATATATGTTGACATATCTGCTGTAAGAAAGCATACAAATACATTACCACCATATACAGTACTGCATTAATTAGTCAAATGCAATGAAAATTGATAATTGTTTCTAAATCAAAACAATACTATAAATTGTAATAAATGAAACAAAGTCAATATTTGGTGTGATGACCCTTTGCTTTATAAACAATTCAAAACAGTAGATTCAGGTACAATTTGTGCAGTTTTATAAGGAAATGAGCTGGTAAGTTTTATTGAGTATCTTGCAGAACCAGACACAGTTCTTCTGGAGACTTTGACTGTTGCACTAGCTTCTTATTTTTGCAGCAAAACCCAGCAGTTTTTTTGTTTTGTTTTGTTTTGTTTTTGTGTCTGAAAAGTGGTCTTTTATGTAATATGCTGCTTTCTTTACTGACATACAAATATTTTTCTGTAGCATTTGATATTGTGCTGGAAAACTAATGTTTGGGAATCTAAAATGACTCGATAATGTAGAATTCATAAAATAAAAATCTATAACAAAGTTTGTACTACAAAAAAAAAGAGCCTAAGACTTTTGCACAGTACTGTATTATATGTGGAAATTTTTTATTTAGGTTAATTTTTGCAAAGATCACATTGGGTAAGGAGCTAGTTTAACAAATGCAGTGGTAAAAACCAGCAGTCTGATGAAGGTAGTTTAAAACTAATCTTGAAATAAAAAAAAAAATCTTGAATACACTCTCAAAACGAAGATGTCAAACGAAGAATGTTTAAAATGTCATTTCCCCACCGATGTTAGCCTGATCAATTGAGTGAAGAAATACTATGAGTGTCTTATTCCCTCAGGTGATAAGACAGAGACTGATTAAAGTGATGATCAGTAGTTTATACTATAACATTTTAGTTCTTAACAATTTTGCAATAAAGTTTTTACATTTACATTTATGGCTTTTAGCAGACGCCCTTATCCAGAGCAACTTACAGAAGTGCTTTGAAGTCTCTCAATAAATATATCCTCATACTGGTTCACTAGGTCATGGACTAAGAGTACTATGAGTCTAAAAAAAAAACATGTAGGGGAGGTAATATAGCAAGAAAAACACAGACAGCTCAATAATTTATTTATTTATTCTTTTAATAAAGTGCTAATTAAAGTACTCCATGAAGAGGTAGGTCTTTGGTTGTCATTTGAAGTGTCATTTGATTGCCTACCTCATTTGATTTGATTATTGGGATTGATCAGTTTACTTAAGCTTACTGCTTACAGCATATTACAACCCCAAGTCCAAGAATGTTGGGACGCTGTGTAAAATGTAAATAAAAACAGAATGCAATGATTTGCAAATCTCATAAACCCATGTGTTATTCACAGTAGAACATAGAAAACATATCAAATGTTTAAACTGAGGAAATGTGCCATTTTAAGAAAAAAATAATAAGGTAATTTTGAATTTGATGGTCTTAACACATCTCAAAAGGGTTGGGACAGGGCCATGTTTACCACTGTGTAGCATCCCCTCTTCTTTTAACAACAGTCCGTATACATCTGGGAACTGAGGAAACCGGTTGCTGGAGTTTTGGGAAAGGAATGTTGTCCTATTCGTGTCTGATACAGGATTCTAGCTGCTCAACAGTCCTGGGTCTTTGTCGTATTTTTCGTTTCATGATGCATCAAATGTTTTCAATTGGTGAAAGGTCTGGACTGCAGACAGGCCAGTTCAGCACCCAGACTCTTCTACTACTAAGCCATGCTGTTGTAATAGATGCAGTATGTGATTTTTCATTATAAATGAAAAGGTAGACTTGATGTCTTTAAAAGTCTTTAAACATGATTTATTTTTTTCTTTACACTTTCAGGGGTAACCAGATTTTAAAATGCTCAAACATTATTTCAGGTTGATGTACTGTATGTGCAAAAGGGAAGCATATTTCAGTTAAGGAAAACGTAGATTGCACACAGATTACCGTGAACTCAAAGATTTACATACTTACTATTCTTCTGTTAAGCACATTATGATAAATGCCCACCTCATTTGATTTCATATTTGGGATTGATCAGTTACTCTTCTGGTGGAACGGTATTTATTTGCCTACTTTGTACAACTTCTTTCATTTGCCTTTACAACACCATTACGCTGTGTACCATATAAATGCGTCCCTTTCCATTAAATTGCATCATTCTACAAAACCTGTCATAATGAAACATATTATTGTGAGTCATGTGCTAATCCCCAGTGTAATAGAAACAAGGCCCACCACGTGATGGGACCAACG
Organism: Cranoglanis bouderius; assembly: GCA_023630585.1. Classification (NCBI taxonomy): domain Eukaryota; kingdom Metazoa; phylum Chordata; class Actinopteri; order Siluriformes; family Cranoglanididae; genus Cranoglanis; species Cranoglanis bouderius. The sequence continues at coordinate 7,178,867 of CM042550.1, read as the reverse complement.
GCCAACAATTAACTCACTGGCTTCATAGCAGGCTGGAATAACGGTTATATTCAAGTAATTGTAAAGTTGCAATTATGTGTGCTAAATCTCATTGTAATTACTGCCAACCACATGGGGCTACTTTTTCCTGGCACTGGAGGGAAGCATTAAAAGTACTGTAATATGTTATTAATGCAATCGCCTTTCATTACTGCATTGCAAATATTGTTTTAATGAAGAAATCTTATGTACCCTAAAGTCTCTGGTGCTGCATGCACAGTGGTAGTGCGCCCACCAAATTGCATTAGGCTCGAAGACAGGAAACTATATGAGATGTCAGCAGAAGTGCATGGAGGGATCGGTGGGTAGTGGTGGAAGTGCCGGGGTGTCCAGCTGGGCTCCAAAAGAGTAAATTAAGTCTGGGACATTGCTAAGATTCATCTGCATTAAACTAGTGATACTCCCACAGCACCAGGACTTAGTCAAACCATAGCAAATATATTTGAACTACACTTTGAAAGGTCTTCTGTTTGGGCACTGGGTTATTGCTAACGATTTCATTTCCAAATCATACATTTGTAAACTATGTTGTTGTTTTTTTTTCATTCTATTTCTTTATTCCCAGGATATTTGGTTAGATCTCCTTATACCAGAGTGTTGATGAATTCTCAAATCTGATTGCTCAGTAGGTGTTGATTAATTTGCTACAACAACTGGCCCCAGTTCTGGCTGTAATTCAAATAATAGATTTATATTAATGCACTCCTTCAAATTTGTTATCGTTTCTATAGTAACAGTGGATGTTCTACATAATCTATGACTAATAATAAAAGGATTAAAAAAGTGATGGAGTCTGTTTCTAACCATTTGTAATTACATTTAATGTTTGAGGTAGAACATTCATGACACCAGTTAGCTCCTTTTGCTCGCTCTCTCTCTCTCTCTCTCTCTCTCTCTCTCTCTCTCTCTCTCTCTCTCGATGTTAATAAGACCAAAAAAAAAAAAAAACCCCGCAGTTTGTCATGTGACCTCAAACTGGAAAATTCGAAAGCCCTAAGCGTCCATGCATTATTATTTTTTTTTTCTTTCCTGTTTTCTCATGATCACAACTAATGTTCTCGACATAACAAAATTGTTTTTCCGCGATCTCAACATAACAAAAAGCTGTTTTCTCACTATGTCATTTTTGAATGGGACTGGTGTTGCATGCACATTGGCATCTACACCATCATCATCATAAACATAATAATTGCCTGCTGTAGAGATGGACTTTATCTCTGCATTAAGAGAGAGGGATGTCCCCTGAGTCCCTGATCAATCCCAGTAAAAATGAATTTGTTCATCCATGATGCTGCAGGATTGTGCTAAGCTTTTGCTGCCTCCAGAACAATAAAAACTTGTGTCGAATACACAGAAAAGTCATGATCACGAGAAAACAACTATTTTATGTTGAGAAAAAATAATAATGGATGGCCGCTTAGGGCTTCCGTATTTTCCAGTATAAGGTCACATGACAAACTACAGGGGTCTCATTAACGTTAAGAGAGAGAGAGAGAGAGAGAGAGCGCAAAAGGAGCTAACTTGTGTCATGAATGTTCTACCTCAAACATTAAATGTAACTGTAAATGATTAGAAACCCTGAAGTGAAGTTCATTAATAAATGTAGAATTAAATTGCTGTGGTATAAGGGAATAAAACACTTTGAAATTAGCTGTTATAGGAAAATAATCAACTTCAGGGTGGCAACAGTAACTGCTTAGTGTCAAGCGAATCGATACATCCCATTGTTTTCCATTTAATGGAACACACCCGATTGTGTTTAATTTAAAAGAGTAAAAGTGATCTACAGAGAAGGAAGTTTTACACGTTCGTAAATGTTAGACACACTGCATTTGTCCATCACCGGGCTGTTGTGTTGAATTATGTGGGATATAGAGGAAGTTTTGAATAATGTAGCATAAAAGGAGGCTGTTGTTACAAATCGGAATTCTCATATGTCATTGCTGGATTAACGATGAGACCTCAGTTCTGACCTCAAATCAGTTCCGGCGGCATGCTGGATACCCTGGGGTCTCTGTTGTTGGCCACATGCTAACTGGCTCTGTCAAACCTTGCTTGACGTATGGACAGCGTGTGTGAAGTGAAAGCTGCAAACCTACTCCCGGGTGAGAGAACCCCATATATGTTGCATGAATGATACAGAGGTTGGAAGCAGAAAGCCGGCTAAGGCTGCACACTTCCTTACAGCTCCTGTCACTTGATTAACCCAACACTGCCATTTGGTGTAGACAGAGAGAGGCAGAAGTAATTGCTAGCATTTTAATATCGTTGAACAGCATCACTTTATTTGAATTGTTCCTACATTGGTGCTGTATAACACATTCATAAGCATTCTGTAATTAATTTTTTTCAAACAATGCTGGAGGAGTTCTGTAAAGTTTATATGAAGTGACTAACATTTGTATTAATTAGTCTATGTGACTTTATTACACTGCCATGAAGCACTATTTCACTTATTAAAGAAGCCCACACCTAAGACAAATGAATAGGAATGTAATATTCACTCACTGGCCATATTATTAGGAGCACCATACTAACAGTGGGTATGATCTCCTTTTGCCCTCAGAACAGCCTCAATTCTTCATGGCATGGATTCCACAATGTTTTGGAAACATTTCTTTGAGATTCTGATCCATTTTTACATGATCACATCACATAATTGGTGCAGATTTATTAGCTGCATATTCATGCTGCAAATCTCCTGTTGTACCACATCCCAAAAGTGCATTATTGAGGTCAGGTCTGGTGACAGGGGAGGCCAATGAATTACACTGAACTCATTGACGTGTTCATGGAACCAGTTTGAGAAGACGTGTGCTTTGTGTTGTGATGCATTAACATTCTGAAAGTAGGCATTGTAAGATGGGTAAATTGTGGCCATAAAGGGATGCACATGGTCAGCAACCATACTCAATGGGTGCCAGGAAAACATTCCCCACACCATTACACCACCTCCACCAGCCTGAACTGTGAACATAAGGCAGGTTGGGTCCATGGATCATGTTGTTGATGCCAAATTCTGACACTACCATCTGCATCTCGCAGCAGAAATTGAGATTCATCAGATCAGGTACTTTTTCTAATCTTCATCTTTCTAGTTTTGGTGAGCCTACTATAGCCTCAGATTCCTGTTATTGGTTAACAGGAGTGGAACCCGATAAAATCTTCTTTTCTCAAACCCATCTGGCCATTCTCCTCTGACCACTCTCATCAACAAGTCATTTCTGCCTGCAGACCTGCTGCTCACTGAATGTTTTTTGTTTGTTTCTTTTCTGCATCATCTGTGTAAACTACAATATTGTGCAAAACTTTTAGGCACATGCAATGAAATGCTGTAGAGCAAAGAAGCCTTCAAAATAATGAAATTAAATGTTTCTACACACACACACACACACACACACACACACACACACATATATATATATATATATATATATATATATATATATATATATATATATATATTTATATATATATTAGGGCTGGGCGGTATAATGGTATATACCGTTACTGCGAAATAAAATGTCTACCGTTACAGATTTTTCTATTCCGTGTATACCGCGAAATGTGAATAAGTGGGCGTGGTTAACTTCGTGCGTAGCACTCCTGCACTTGAGAATGATCGAGAAGCTGTACATAAGAGTAGTTGTGAGAGGAAAAACATGAAGAAAGATAAGCACGCTGGTGAAGAAGTCGCACAAACCAATCCTGAGCAGGAGGAGGAACCTGTTATGAAAAGAGGCGCGACATCGGTGCTACGGACGTGGTTCGGGTTTACAAAATCTGACAAAGAGCAGAAAAATGTTATTTGCAAACTGTGTCGCACGAATGTTCCCGCTAGCAACGGTAGCACAAGTAACCTATTTTATCATCTTACAATTAAATGATGTCAAAGCATACAATAGATTTTTGGTCATACCGCCCACCCCTAATATATATATATAAAAAATTGCGTAATATGTTGCTTTCTTTAATGACATACAAACATTTTCCTGTAACATTTAATTTTGTGCTAGAAAACTAATGTTTGGGAATCTAAAATGTTTTTTGTACTGACTTGATAATGTAGAAGTCATAAAATAAAAAAATCTATAACAAAGTTTGTACTAAAAAAAATAGGGTGCTTAAAGCTTTTGCACAGTACTGTACAATCCCAGATCAGCGGTTCTTGTAATACTCAAACCAGCCAGTCTGGTACCAGCAACCATGCCATGGTGAAACTCACCAAGATCACTGTTCTTCCCCATTCTGAAGTCTGATGTGAGCATTAACTGAAGCTGTATCTGTGTGATTTTATGCATTGTGCTGCTGTCACATGATTGGTTGATTGGATTACTGCATGAATGAGCAAGTGTACAGGTGTTCCTATTAAAGTGGCCGGTGAGTGTATACTTCATAGATAATATCTTATAGGATTTCTACTCTTTTCTTCTTTCTCTTATATAAAGACAAAGTCACACTACATACAATAGCTAGTCACCCCACCCCAGTGTTGGCATAAAGCTTCATGATTGTTTTATAAAACATTTCTACAGTGCTTATGAATGTGTTATCAAACTCCAATACCCTTCAAATTACCCTTCTATTAAAGTGTTACTAGTTTCTCAGGTTTTTTTGGGGGGGTCATATAGAGGGCCTGATTCCTCTCTCGCAACCATTCCCCCCTGCCACGATGCCCTCTTTTCTGACTTTCCTTTACTTCTTTTTCTCTTCCTCTGATTCTCTCTCTCTCTTTCCTCATTAAAACGGAGGTTGCACACATTCACAATGCCGCCCTATCACCATCGATTTCCCCGGTCACAGAGGATGAGCGCTCCCTCAGGAGCTTCGTCCAGCTTCAAAACGCTGCTCAGAAGTCTTTGTTAGCAACTTTTCCCCCCAAAGTGCACAGTGGATAAAAAAAGGAATAAAAGAAATGGTTTGAAAATGAGAGGCCAGGGCTTGTTATGAAATATTGACAGGCTGACATTAGCTCTGTGTTACCTCTATTTCACACGAAACCTCTTTCCATGCTTCCCCTCTGTAGATCTGAGGAGACTGAGCACAATGCGCTTCTCTTTGCCATCACATATAATTGGCATGCCCAAATAAAAATAAATACACATACATGCCTGTTACATGAACATATTGATTTCCCGAGTCAGTGGTGGGTCATTAATCTGACAACCAACCATGCAATGATACTGCTCTTGAATAGTGTCTTCTTTCATCTTGTTTTGTGTGTGTCAGCACATACTTTGATAGTGTATCTGTTTGCAATCACAAAGAATGTGTTAGCAGCATATCCTTGTGGACATTCTCTCTCTTCAGCTATCATTAAATACACAACATATTTGGCTATGAGGTACCAAGATCCCAAATAAAGAGCTCTAATTTGTGTGTGCAATCTGATTATTTGTGCATGCAATTTACAGGTGAATTACAAGGAAAATTGCAAAAATTATGTTAGTTGCAAAGTAGGTGAAGAAAATTAGGTGTTTTTTTTTTTTTGTGCATGTGCTAAATGCTCTCTATGGTGAGTTCGGATACCAAAGAGCCTCCCAGGCACTGAGAAATATCAAAAAACGTTTTACAATTAAATAATAATTATAATTATTATTATTATAATTATATATAAATTATTATATAATTTAATTTATAATTAAATAATATGTGAATCAGAACTTTTTCACAGGATTTTTATAAATGCTGTTGGTTTCAGAGGTGTGAAAGTGTGGTGATTATTTTATATGAAACCATATTTTATATTTATATTTACTATTTATATATAAATTTATAAATTTACAATTTATATCCGGAATTTATATACCTCTGTAAAGCTGCTTTGTGATAATGTGCATTGTTAAAAGCATTATACATATAACATTGAATTGTATATTTTAAGCTCCTGAGACATACGCTATATGGACAAAAGTATGTACACACCTGACCATCAGACTTGTATGAGCTTGTTCATATCATCCCATTCCAAAGCCATGAGCATTAATATAGATGGTTCACAGTTAGCATTCCAATTCATCCCAAAGGTGTTCAGTGGGGTCAGAGGTCAGTGCTCTGACCCAGCCCATTGGAGTTCCTCCACACCAAACACGTCAAACCATGTCTTTAAGGACCTTGCTTTGTGCACAGGGGCACAGTCATGCTGGAACAAACCTGGAAGCATACAATTGTCTAATATGTACAAAATGTCTTTGTATGTTAGTGATGGTGTAGTTGAAACACCTGAACTCAGTAATTAGGTAACTATTTAGTGTAGTTTTGAGAAATATTAAGATATTTTTTCTTCTTCAAGTGGTGTAAATGGACTTATGCAAATTTTATATCTGCCTATCAATGTTATTCCTTTATAAAGGCAATCACCATCATTAATTGGCTTTCAGACTGCATTAAATCACATTACAGGTGCAAAATCAATATATTAGCATTGACCTCAGCCTGTTTTTCTGTATGTTTAGGTAGAATTACCCCAAAATGCTTATCCATTAAGACAAACATGCAAAATCAGCAGAATAGACAAGCAGCACTCATTCACTCATTCCATAGACCCTATTAGTAAATTAGCTTGCAGGTGTTATCAAGTTTGCATGTGGTTTTGCATAGTAAAGTAAGTAAAACACCTTAATTAAATCAGGGCTTTAGTATGAACTTGTAGTATTCATTTGCAGAACCTCTTTTGACCACACCAAATCATGCCAAATGCCATTCTGCCCAGTATCTGATACCTGTTTGAGTTTTTCTGGCATCTAAAAGATTCATGATTTCTATATCTCTTCAGAGATTACTGGAAATTGGACTGTGTAGTGGCCCACATAAGGCATCATAAAGGGCTGTGCTTTATAGGGATGCTGGGCGGGCAAAGAGCTGCAGGCCTTCTCGGCTTTCATTGATTCTGAACAGCATGGAACATGGCTCGGGGAGATGCGCTAAATATTTAAAGGCTGAGATATGATGGTCATTTCTTGACTCTGTGTTTCCTATTAAGAAAAAATATGGCCAACCGCACAACTACAGATTACATTTGCTGTGTCTTCAGGCAGAAAGATTGTGTCTGAACTGTTGGCTCTTTTTCTGGTGGCACTGACACTGCATCTCAAAGTGTAGTGCCACAGTTTACAGCAACTTTACAGCAAGTTAAGCTTTATATGATTTATGAATACTGATGGACTACTAAATGAATATGAGGCACAACTTATTAAATTATTGAGGCACAACACTCAACTGCTAACAACTGTTTCATCATAAAATGGCAACGGTTCTGCTGGATGTTTGTCTATTTAAAGTCAAAACAGAGACATCATTACATTTATGCCCCAGCTCAAAATCCAGTTTCCGGACATTACTATTTGACATACAGTGTTATATTATCTGCACATATTTTGCTAACAGATATATTAGCTAAAAGAGAATACATGTATGTGCATAAGCAAAAACAACAACAACAACAACAATTTAAAAAAAAAGGACTTCACTAACATAGAAATGAATTTCCTGTCAGTAATCCACACCAACTATAGCACTATGAATTAGAATGAACTATTTAATATCTATGAGATATCCAATACCAAGCATAAATGCAGAACAAAAATGAAACCCATAACTTTAAAGCCCTGACTTGGCCATATTATTAACCACTATAAATGATTTCGTAACTACAGTGAAGCTAATAGGAAAAGGAATGAAGTCACCACACCGACAGGTCCTCAGAGTATAAGGAGAGTGGAAAAGTTGTCACTAATTTGAACACAAATTGTGCAATATAAATAAATGCTTCCTTCACCAAGAACCATGGCTACCTGTTTATAATAGCCTGCAGTTTGACTGCACTCATTTCTTAATTGCTTATACCTACAGTACATGAGCTGAAATCTCACTGTCCTTCCACCCCTAAGTATTCCGCCATTATTTGTATCATTCCTAAATTTGAGTTTGTAATCTTAATAAAGGTTAGACTGCTTATGTTTTGTTAGTTTATCAGTTTAATGTAGTCAGTCTACTTCATTAAACCAAAAAATAAAACCTTTGGGCAAGACTGGTGACCGTTATGTGCACTTGAGAATTGTGAAACAAACATTTAGACACTAGGCTATGAATAAGTTATACATAATCACCTGCAGAAGAGGTGGTTATGTTGAAATCAGAATTGCCAGATTTGTGGCTATTCTCAACCTATAAAACTATCAACTTTCCTAGCAGACTACAAATCATCTCAAAATGTGACCTTATTACTTTCAGTGTGCACTATATCTATCAGAGCTTATTTGTTCTCAGACCAGTGGTATTAAGAATCTCCCAGCTTGGTTGACAAAATCTGCAAACCCTAATAGAAACCTATTCAACCTTAATAAAAGGTAAAGCAAATACTAGCTACTAAAGATAGATTCTTTAAGTAAGTGGCAATGTACAGTGGGGTTCAAGAGTCTGAGACCACATTGGAAATCCGGGATTTTTAAAAAAAAAAAAATCGGAAATAAACTTTTTTTTTTTTCTTAGAATTCTGAAATATTTGAAACAAAGAAAGTAAATGTTCAATATCTTAAATATTTAATATTCAGGATTCTGCACTAATTCTAGGTCCCTATTTAAATGTAAGCAAATGCATGATACTGACCATGTTAACTGCTTTGTACAAAAGGTCAGATTTTGCTCATGCCTAATCTCTGTGTTCATGTGTTCAGACGACACTCTGATTGTAGACTCTTTTCACTGAAGTTGTTGTCAATAATATAATTTGTAATGAAAATAATTGTATTAAATTAGAAAAGAATGCAAAATAAAAGCATTTTCACTAGTGATCTCAGACTTTTGGACCCCACTGTACTAACTGGTTCACTGGTTTATTCAGACCTGGTCCCAGTTTCCCAGAATCATTCTATAGATTATTTGAACTAGTAGAGCGAGTGTTCAATATGAAGTTCTCTGTAACATTTAAGTATATTGTTTGTGATGTTCCTCTTTTGCTAAAATTTATGAAGGTCCAGTTGCATAAAAGTCGTTGCGTACAAAGGTCTGGATATGCAACTAACATGATTGAATGGTGACAACAGTTAACTTTAAATGCTTAAACATTAATGATTCATTCATTGCTATAAATAAGACAAGTCAGAATGGTTATCTTTTGCTTCATAGTGGCGATTCACATTAACTAGGGCCACAAACTCTGAACAGATGAGAAACATTTGTATTGAAGTGGATTGTATTGGGAGAATAAACTGATACTTCTCTATCTATTCCGTTTTCATCATTGATTTTTATTTTTATTTTTTTTTTAGTTTGCCTTGTCTCTAGTTTGCCAATCAGACCAGAGGGGATAAATCTAAAGAAATGCAAATTGGTTCATGGTCATATTCTACTAAAGAGAATATGCTTTCCAGAATAAAATCCAAGGGTTGAAGTCAATCTTCCAGTCTCCACTGGCCTCAAATAGGTGGCAATAACTGTAATATGTACTGCATGAAAATTATGAATGACTTAGCCGATGAGCATTTTACATATTCATAAAAGGAGTGCACTTACAATAATAATAGTGGCCAGTGAAAGCTGTATGCAAATATGCACCACATTCCTATAGAGTATTCTGTAAACACTGAAATGAAATGAAATCAAAGCTTTCCATCAAAATAGTCATGATTTGTCATGATTATACGGTTGTACTAGAAAAGCCAATCTATTCTTTTAACAGATTACCGTAAACAGTGTTTGTATGCGGCCCCAGAGAGTTATATATGTTATGGTGAAGTGACGGCTTTCTGGGAAGCATTTGTTTATTTAACTGATGAACAAGCCAGTGTCAAGAAATGCAAGCATAATCGCTTTAAGGAGAGTAAATCAAATATTCACGATTAAATGAAAACCAAATATAACAGCGTCGCTTTGTTATGTGAGACGACGGGGCAGATTTGGCGAGATCTAATAAAGATTGTTCTGGAGAAGCTTATTGAAATGGGCTATATTAGATTTATTAACCCATTTGCATGCAGATGGCCTTTGATTGTTTATTAAGAAATGAATTGCAGTCTCGTGGCACAATGCAGAAATGCCCTTGCTGAATCCACAGGCATTTGTGTTGAGTTTCATCAGTTTTGAAAATCGTTATATCATAGCTTTAAAGCGAATACAAGGGCATGGTTAGTTTGCAGAGCTTGATGACAGAGAGACACTTTCTTGAACCCCAAAACCCCAAAACAATAACCTCACGAGTCTGTCATCTGTCCTTTTATGTAGTTTGTACTTTGAGCAATGTGTGTTCAGTCTATCTACTTGCACTTTCTCTTCCAAAGGCATTTCAGGGGGGAAAAGAATGATAGAGTAAATAATCCACCTGGTTTGCATTCATTACACCCACTAATATATTTCATATGCACCTTCTCAGTCACTGCTGATGGTGTGTTACGGATGCACCCTTGGGTGTGTGTTAACATGTGCACTACAGGTGATGTAGTGCATCACTGCAAGCAACTACACAGTCATGATGGCAATATAAAAGGAGTTGTGTTGGGAGAGCAGTAAAGTCATTAATGGCCAGATGGATGGGTCACACGACTGTTGCCAGGTTTTACACGGAGGACCGATAGGCATGACTGATCAGAGAGGTCATGGTCTAATGAACTTGAAACAACAACAACAAAAAAAAACAGTATATTTATTTATTTGCTCAATAAAAATGGATAGTAGAAGCAAAAATGTTAAGACAAGGCATTGAGAAGGGGTCCGTTTTACAACACACTTATTCAGAGCCTTTACCTTACAATGTCTTGTTCTCTGGTAAGAATCGGAAGAGGGGTCAAACATACATGATGTAATTGCATAGCATGCACATTTATTTTATGTTATATCACAGCACTGGTGAATAAGCTTTAATTTTAATAAGGCATTAATTTATTTATTTTTTATTACAGCAGCTCTGGCACTAGTTCTGGCTGCAAGTCAAATCTCAGGTTTATGTTAATGCACTCGCTCCAATATGTTATTATTGTTACGGTAATAACTCACTCACGGGGCCCTTTGTGGTACAGTGCTGTGAAAAAGTATTTGCCTGATTTTTTCTGTTTTTGTGTGTATCTCATACTAAATAGTTTTAGATCTTCAAAAGAAATACAACATAAAACAAAGGTGACCTGAATAAACACACAATACAGTTTTTATTTATTTATTTATTTATTTTATTGATGCAACAAAAAATTATCCAACATCTATCACCAATGTGAAAAACTAATTGCCCCCTTAAACTTAAAATCTGGTTGTGCCACCTTTAGCAGCAACAACTGCAACCAAACACTTCAGATAACTGGAGATCAGTCTTTCACTTACTTCTAGGACTAGGACTTACTCCTATGCTTTGGATCATTGTCTTGCTGCATAATCCAGTTGCGCTTGAGTTTCAACTTAGGGACTGAAGACCGGACATTCTCCTTTAGGATTTTCTGGTAGAGAGCAGAATTCATGTTTCCCTCAATTATTGCAAGTTGCCCAGGCCCTGAAGCAGCAAAGCTTCCCCACACCATCACACTTCCGCCACCATGCTTGATCGTTGGTATGATGTTCTTTTTGTCGAATTCTGTGTTTGGTTTATGCCAGATGTAACGGGACTTCGGGTCTTCCGAACAGTTCCACTTTTGATTCATCAATCCACAGAACTTTTTCCCAAAGGTTTGAGGATCATGAAGGTGTGTTTTGGCAAAATTCAGATGACCTTAATGTTCTTCTGGGTTAGCAGTGGTTTTCGCCTCACCACATTTCCATGGATGCTCTTGGAGGAATTTTGGAAGGTCGGCCACTTCTGGGAAGGTTCACTACTGTGCAGAGTTTTTCCATTTGGAGATAATGGCTCTCAGTGTGGTCCTTTGGAGTCCCAGAGACTTTGAAATAGCTTTGTAACCCTTTGTAACCCCAGACTGATGTATTTCAATCACCTTCATCCTCATCATTTCTGGAATTTCTTTCAATTCTGGCATAGTGTGTTACTGGCTAAGAACTTTTAACCAACTTCATGCTGTTGAAAAAGTTCTATTTAAGTGTTGATTTGATTGAACAGGGTTTACTCAGGTTGCCTTTGTTTTATCTTAGATTTTGTTTTAATTTCTGAAACAATTTAGTATGAGATATACACAAAAACAACAGAAATCAGGCAAGTACATTTTCATAGCACTGTAGATTCTCAAAATTAACAGTTAATAAATGTGTAATAAATGTATGTAGCTTTTTTTTTGGAAGGAGTCTCCAGTGTCAGCGCTAACAGTCAAAGGTAAAGCTGTAAGTTTTCTGTGATGTCTTTAGTATGGAGGGTTTTTTGTTTTCTCTGTAACATGACAAGCCCGTTGTTTTTTTTTCTCATTAACTTTAGTTAGAAATTTACAAGAAGTTAAATAAGAGACGCTGGTGAGAGAACAACTGCTTATAGCTGTTGTAACGTAAGTGATAACAGGAACTAACAAGTTAAATAAATGTAAATGGATTAATAGTATGACCTGTGAAAAATTAAATTGTGTAATAGTTGGCAAATTGCTACAAAAGCCCTAAGCAGCCATGCATTATTGTATTTTTCTTTCTTGTTTTCTCGTGATCGTAACTTATTTATTGTTCTGGATGCAGCAAAAGCTTAATAGCGCAATCCCACAGCATCATGGATGAAAAAATTTTTTACTTTGATCAGGGACTCACTCAAGTTGAAATAGCTCTGTGTCTGTCAGTGATTGACGACTTCCACATTAGTGTCCGACGCTTGTGAAGGGGACACCCCTCTCTGTTAATGCGGAGATAAAGTCCATCTCTACATCAGGCAATTATTAAATTTATGATGGTGATCGCCAATGTGCATGCAACACTAGTCCCTTTTACAAGGCACAAGATTTTCTGATAAAAAAATTTTAAAAAACAGCTTTTTTATGTTGAGATCACAAGGAAATTAAGTGAAGATCACGAGAAAACAAGAAAGAAAAAATTATAATAATGCATGGCCACTTAGGGCTTCCATAAGTTGCTGTGGTATGCATGGAATAAAACACTTTGGATGTGCTATTAATGGAAAATAATCATCTTTGGGACGGCAACAGCATCAAGAATGTGTCTTGTTGGTGAACAGCTAGAAATCGAAAGAGACACAGGAGACATTGGCTTTTTTTAATGTTTGACTTCAGTTAATTGTTATTATTAACATAAAACCAAAGATAATTAATATTTGTAATAAATAAGGAATGGGTTAGTTAATAAATGATCAGTAAGTGACCCTGCCAAACTTCAGTGTTTTTTGTTTAAAAGGAGCTCATGCCTCACTGGGGGAAAATAACCTTCAACTTGACTACCCCATAATTTGAAAACACGGTACTTGTAGAAATAAGCTCATCTTAATCTACCTTTCAATTAAATCAAAACAAATTTAGAAGAACAAGTGACATAGAGATAGAGCAAGTTGTTGGTTTGTTTGTTTTGTTGTTGTTTCTTTTTTAGAAAATATTGTTACAATGAAAAGAGGACGGGTCATATGCAAGCGGAACTGAAATAATTATATATAACTGAAAATTAGCCTGCTTACAACTTAGAGTCCTGTCTGAAAAGCTGATTTTATCTGTCACGCATCTAATGATGTTTTCATAAGATGGGGATGGACACCCAAATGAGCAGCTCCACCCTCAGACAGATTACGCTGTACTAAAGTGATTTCTGACAGTTTCATCAAAGTTAATTATGGAAATTACAATCAAATAGACACAATGTGCTGCTTTTTATTCTGTATCATTATGTTTATGTTTATGCACTGTGTATACAATGAATGCAATAGCACTTTATTAAAGAATTACAAGCGTGCAAGCTTTATAGAAATGATGGATGTGACCGATTTGAACAATAACAATTATCTCTCACTGTAATTTGCTAACATCATATTCCTATGCCTTGTTTGTTAAGTCGTTTGTAAAAACACAATCAAGGCTAATTGTGACAGCTGCTGTGTCAATTGTGTGATTACCAGCTCATTGTGTTTTTGGGGCATTTTTTTTTTTTTTTTTTTTTTTTTGAACAGTGACATAAATTCAAATTGAACTATTTCTAAATCGAGTTTAAGCTGCTTTTAGGTGGGCATTAGTCTAAATGGAAGTACAGGGTGTATCGCAGGTGTGGCCTGTAAGTTCTCCTTGTTAATTGGCGCTATATTCTGTTATTGTAACACGGGTGTTTGTTCTATTAGTAGCAACAAAATTCCGTAGCAGTGAAGTGAATTTCCGGAGTCATGCTGTATGAGGAAGAGTCTGTGTTATGTCCAACAGAGCCGACTTTAATCTCCTGCTCCCTGAGCGTACAGTGGTGGAGCTGTGACATTTGCTGTGTTTACAAGAACTAACTAGGATTAACCTGGATTTACGGAGCGTTTCACAGTGATCTGGAGACCATTTACGCCACTATACATACTCTCATATCTCCACGGCATTTACTGTTAATTTGGATCAGAGCATGAAATGTGTGTGTGTGTGTGTGAGTAGATGTGTGAGAGGTTGGAACAGAGGGAGCGACACTAAGGCAGAGAGGAACAGATGCAAACAGACAGAGAGAAAAAGAGAATATTTATGAACGCCGTGTTAAATTAAACAACTGGCCAACACGAGACACAGTGAATAAGCAGCAGGATAAACACATCAGCTCACATTTCTGTAGTGTGAGGCGCGACGCTTTTTTCTTTTTTCCCCTCTCCCTTTCTGTTTTGCATATGCTTTATTCAGCCTTCATCCAGCCATTACTGTGTTTATCAGGTTTCTGCATAAAGTGTTGTGCTGTGAGTGTGTTTTCCATCACAGAACGATGAGCAGCTCTTCCGTTCCGGCTCTCGCTATTTATACTGTAGGATGGGCTTTTATAATGGGGGCCGTATTTTCCTGCACCGATAGCTGAAATGGTGAAGGCTCTCTCTGTGTCATATCTGTGTGTGATCCATGCATGTTATCATCTCATTTAGCATCCAGCTTAGACCGCAGCCCCCGCAAAAGCGCCGAGCTAATGAGCCTGAAGCGCTGGTTCATCCTGATTTTATTTTGTGTTATTTCATTTGATTTTATGCTATTTATTTTCCAGCACACGTTCTGTTGCCGTAGCAGAGAGAGCGAGAGAAAGAGAGGGAGAGAGAGGGAGAGGGAGAGAGAAAGAGAGAGTGCTCGCAGCTATGCTAACCTGTCAAATTACCATTGTGAAACAGCACAAGCAGGATATTAGCAATCAGGCCCTATTTCTTCAGCTCCCCCTCTGAGGCTTTGAGAGGCATAGAGCAATAGCTTCCCCCCCCCCCATACTCACAGTGGTACATGTTAATGCCGCTTTGTTCAAACATTTAAGGAACAAGGCAAAGTAGCAAGGAGATGGAATATTGCAGTGAAGCGTTAAAAAGTGCACTAATGGCCGCACAGGGACGTGTGTAAGTAATTGGACAGTGATGCAGCTTTTGTTGTTTCGGCTGCATACGCCAGGACATTCAACTTCAACAATAAATTATAAAGTTAAAGTGCGGACTGTGACTGCCTGCTTTAATTTGAGTGCCTGTACATCCAACCATGAACCGTGTAGAAATTACAACCCTTTTTACACATAGTCCTGCAATTTCAGGGAGCAGTGAGTAATTGGGCAGTTGTTTCTGCTCTGTTGTTCCTTAGCCATCTGTGTGCCGTCGCATCATTAGTTTACGCACAAGAGAGCTAACGAAAGGTCCACAGTTGATTCTAGATGGGGCATTTGCATCTGGTGTCTGCTGCTGTTGTTGCTCAACACGAGGGCCGAGGACGTGTCAGTGAATTAGGAGGGTGAGAAATTAACCTGAATGGGGAAAACCTGTACACCTGCTTATTCATGCAGTTATTAACCTTATATTAACCTGGTAAAAACATTGCCTGGCCTTTTATTGTTATTTTTATCTTCAACTATCCAGTTTGGGTGAGTCCGTGTGTTAGGTTCCCTCTCTCGCGGCGAACGGAGTAGCCTACTTCCGCATTCCACGGAGCGCATTCCAGCTCCATTCAGAAGGACTCTCGTTTTGTTTACCTCGGCCATGTGCGCATTTGTTATTGTGTTGCGTCATGTCTCTGTCCCCGCCTCCTTATTTCGTATTGGTTCTCTGTCTAATGTGATTATCATTTCCAGGTGTTTTTGATTTTTGTGTATGATTTCTGTGTGTTTAAAAAGCCCTGTTTGCTTCCGCTTCATTGCGGAGTATTAGTTGAGATTAGTATAATTTAGAAATGTTCCGTAATCCTTGTTTCGTAGCTCTTTATCCGTAGTTCGAATTCCGATTTCAGTAGCTCCGTGTTTGTGGTTCCCAGACCACTTCCGTGTTTCGAGTGTTTTTTCCTGTCTTTTTGGATTATCACTGACTTTGTGGATTATTGCTTTTTTTTGACTGCCTTTTTGTTAATAAACTCTACTGCATTATCTGACGTCTCCCCAGCGCATGCATCCTGACTCTTCTGGCTATCTGCCTTCCCGGCTTACATAACACTGTGCCCACTTTCGCCTCAGATTCTTGTTCTTGCCTGACAGGAATGATGTGGTCTTCTATTGTTGCCTCAAGGTTCAACAAGTTGTGCATTCTGAGATCCTTTTCTGCTCATCATGGTTGTAAAGAGTGATTCTTTGACTTACCATAGCCTTCCTGTCTGCTCGAACCAGTCTGCTCTGATCTCTCTCATCAACAAGACGTTTCCACCCATTTCCACTGCTGCTCACTGGATGTTTTCTGCTTTTCACACCATTTTGTGTAAACTCTAGAGACTGCTGTAAATGTATCAGGAAATCAGCTGAATCCCAGGAAATCAGCAATTTCTGAAATACTCAAACCAGCCCATCTGGCACCCACAAACATGCCACGGTCAAAGTCACCGTGATCACATGTTTTTCCCCATTCTAATGATTGATGTGAATATTAACTGAAGCCCTTGATCTGTATCTGTATGATTTTATGCCATATGAGTGGCTGATTGGATAAATGCATGAATGAGCAGGTAAACAGGTGTCCCTATTAAAGTGGCTGGTGAGTGTATAATATCCATGCATTTCCACCCCACTACTATGGCCAGAGTTCTTGATGTAGTCAACAAGTTTCTCAGTTTCTTTATCTACGTAATCTATGCTGAACACTCCTCACAGGCTTTTATAAATTCAGCTGTTTTTCTACTTTTCCACTCGGTGAGTTCACAGTCTATTTTTAGCCGATTTCTTGTTTATGAAGTGAAGCAGCAGTAGTTTAATGGAGTCACGGTGCAGTGGAGTGTTTCTCATAGCTGCAGGAAAAGTGAATCAGCATCAGAGACAGAGCAAGTAGAGTCAACATGATGGCCTGAGTCACTTGGGTCCTGCGTGTGAGGGGTGAGTTATGGAGTTGTGGGTGTGTGGACATGTGAATGTCCTTGATAGTTTGCGTGGATGTACAGAGATTTATTTTAATGCGTAGAAATCATGTGAATAATGCACTCAAGCTTTCACATGGAGACCCACTGACACGTATTTATTATCTCAGTGAAAACTGAGACATTGGACTTAAAGTTCCAGAATGCAATGCAGTTACAGTATACAACACAGCCGTGCTGCATTATGGCAGTGACTTGGCTCAGCTAGTTAATGATCTACGAGATGACAAGCACGATGGTGTTGATGGTGGCATTAGCATGAAAGCTGAAGCTTTGGAAGCTGATATGTTTGAGCAGAGTGTACAGATGACGAGGTGGGAGAGCTGGACAGAATAAAGGACTAAAGTGCTGCTGCATCGCTCTCTTTAGTTAGAGACCAAGCAAGGGTTAATTCCTACTGGCACCACCATCAACGGGTAGTCGGATGGCATCGTGGGTAATGAAACTTAACCAAATTGAAAATACAATAACATGTTGATCAAAGAAATGTTGACTTCATTTGAATTTCATTATAATATGAACAACACTGAAGATCAGAAGTGTATTATAAAGATCAATATGCAAGTCATTCAGGGGGGATTTTCCTTTAACCCTGCCTAAGCTTAAACTTCATAACTTTCAAACTGAGTCATTCAATTGTTAGGAACATACCGATATTTCACCACTGAGTCTTTCTGACAGCGTTACGCTTGCCAAGGTTCTAGTGGCAAAGACTGGATTAGAGATTTAAAGTGTTTTCATAGTGTAGTGCGTTCCCAGCACGGGTGACACTATAAAACCTGCAACCAAAGACTACAGCAGATTCCTCTTTTCCTCCACACATTCTTACAGAATCATTTACATTTAGTCAGAACATTTTATCCAGAGTGGCTTATAAAACACCCAGACAGTTGTACAAAGAAATACAAAGCTAACAGAATCTGTACATTCTCAGAAAACAAGCTAGTAAAGTTTATCATTTCGTATCACTCTGGTGCTACAAAGCTAATTGCTTATTTATCTTTACAATGTAATGAAAGTGAATGTAGAGTACCGTTAAAATTTGTTTAGAGAACACGATTAGATCTTAATGATTATGGTTGCCTCTTAAATTAGTTTAAGCATACACAACTTTATACACAAATTTACTTTTCCAGGTGAAAATATACGCCCAAAAAATATACTCTTAAGGGCACCACCCCACTGACAAGCAAATGGCCACAGAGTTCAAGTGTTCATAACCTGAAAGACTAGAGACTAATGCTGGTCTCTACTAATTCTACAGTGATCTAGCCAGTTTTTTAACGAGTTTAAGAGTTTAAACATTTTTAAACTTGCCAATAAAGTGCATAAACAATACTACAAATGCATTCAGAAAATCAAGAAGAAACACAAACAAGGGCGTTTTCACTTAAGATTAAATACTTAAAAATATTATGCACATCTGTAAGTCAATGACAAGCCCAATTACATGTTATGCTAAATATTGCCTTTGGATCTTTAGTCTTTAGTGGAAAAAAATTAGCCCTAAGACAATGACGTGACTTAAATTAAATCTAAAATGCATCTATTTTTTTATTTTATTATTTTTTTCACAATGCAGACAAAATACTTAAACATTTTACCTTTTGTCCGCTTGTACTGTGTTCTTCTCTTTAGAAACCGGTGCTTTTTTTAAGCCTAGGCTATTTCTAACAGGCCCACACCGACGTTTATCTTCACTACTAGGTCAATGGGTCATTTGTGGATACATGACCACCACATATCCCTATGGAAGTGTGCAAGGATGTTGTTTAGTTTGCTTTAGTGTGCAGCTTGGTTTAATTTACAGTGCTAGAAGTTGTCACCTATAGTACTGTAGATCCTTACCTCTTGATCTGAGTCTAACACCACATGAATAATGGAGGCCAAGTGAATAATTTAATGTAACATCAGCTACAGGTGATGGAAGAAAGTGTCCGGGTGATCTACAAGGCACCTTTGTCACCTCTCTTGCTATAGGGTGCACAAGGACCTTCTCTCTGCCATTCTCCTACCTTAATCTTTTCCCTACTATCCTTTCTCCTCATGTACTGTATTTCTTCTCCCCTTTCCTCCATCTCCTTATCACCTGACTCTCTTCTCCTGTGATCTCCCTGCTCATCAGTCCTCCTTCAGCCTGCTTTCTCTTCCAACTGTCATTTTATTTTTCTCTCTCCTTTCTCTACCTACTCCACTGCCTGTTTAACTCATGCCTGGTGAATGATATTGTAAGATACCTTAGAAATGTGTGGCAATACATTATCTGAATGTTACCTACATAATGCTTTTATATCACATCCATATATCACATCCATATATACTCAATGCTGAGTAATATTTACGAAAAGGCTTAGTCAAAACTAGTGAAAACAGCCATCAGTTATCATTATAAGTAGGTTGAACAAGAGTTAATGTTACTTCTTTATGCTTATCCTGCAAATTAATTAGTGTTTACCAACAACACATTCATGACACTTTCATAAGAAAGTCATTGTGCTTCATAATATGTGCTTTATAAATGCAAATTTGATTGTTTTAATTTTAGGGCATTAAAATAATTCATTTGGCTGTCATATGGTGCTTATAAATAAGTGAAATGTTGTATTTGAATGGTGCTTCATGGTAGTTTTAGATGCAAATGGTTCACCAGCACTTCAACTGAAGAACATTCACTTTCCAATGCTCCTACACTCACCAGCCACTTTAATAGGCACACCTGTAGACCTGCTCATTCAGGCCATTATCCAATCAGTCAGTCATGGCAGCAGAACAATGCATAATATCATATTAAACTGGAGGGTGAGCGTATATTAGGTAGATACCGTACATAGAGCTGTTGTTCCTATTAAAGTGGCAGGTGAGTGTATTTGAAGTACCGTACATACTGTACATAGAGCTGGTGTTCCTGTTAAAGTGGCAGGTGAGTGTATATGAAGTACAATAGATACCGTACATAGAGCTGGTGTTCCTATTAAAGTGGCAGGTGAGTGTATATGTAGACAGAGTGCATAGACCTGGTGTTCCTATTAAAGTGGCAGGTGAGTGTATATGTAGATACAGTACATAGAGCTCGCAGAAATTAAGATGACAAAACACTTTTTAATACTTCACAAATTTGCTGTTTGTAAAGACAAAAAATAACATTAGATTAGGTTAAAAAATTAAGATTAGGTTAAAAAAAAAATACAACCACAACAGTCTCAAAAAGTTAACCTATAAAGTAATTGACAGGTCTTCTCTCAAGTGAAGGACAAAGTAATATACTTCATAAAACCTATATGATATTCTGATCTGTACTCAGTGAATGCAGTAAATGCAGTGCTTATTTTATACGTGCTACGTGACTTTCATGAGTTTCAGCAGCTGTTAAGGAAGTGAGAAGGAGGAGGTCAGACGCACAGGCTGACTCATATCTGAAAAGGCGAAGATCTTTGATCAGACACACATTAACTGGATTTGAAGATGTGTGTGTGTGTTGTTTTACTTTTTGCTTGATTCTCCGGCCATAGTTTTCTCTCTCTCTCTTTTTTTTTTTGTTCTTTCATCATATTTACTTTCCTTTAAGAATCAATTAAATAAATATGCAAAGATATTGTAGAGATTTCTGACTCTTTGTATATTTTTGGTCAAAACAGGATTTCTTTCAAAAGGAACACTGAATTTCTGTGTCAAAGCAGCTAGTTTCAGTCCAAAGCCCTGTTCCTTTAAGTAAGATTTTAACCCTCTAAAGAAATTTTAACTTCAAAGTCCCCATGAAGTGCCTTGAAACATGCAGCATTATTCGAAATGTTGATGTAATTTCCACTGAAACAGGAAGTCAGGGCGGGACATACAGAGTGCCTCTGCCCCCTTCTTAAATAGCCGATAACGTTTAGCTTACCTCGCGGCACGAGCTAAGCTGTACTTTACAGTTAGTACCATGGATTTTTATAATGTTGGGTGTGGGACACCAGATTCTAGAGAGCATTTGAGAAAGTCTGATGAGAAGCTGAAGTGCAGAATGATGTCATCAAAACTGTTGATCCGTATTGGTTGTAGAGAGAGACTGTAAATTTTGAATGCATATATCTTCTAAATGCAAACGTTGTCATTGTTTTGGAGCACACTAGCTTATAGATAACCTTAAGGCTATTAAGGTGTATTCATACTAAAAGCAACAAACCAATTTAGATTTCATGGGGACTTTAACTTTAATGAGTCTTAAACATAACTCCTGTTGAATATTTTGAATAATGAATGCAAATATGTT
Organism: Cranoglanis bouderius; assembly: GCA_023630585.1. NCBI lineage: Eukaryota > Metazoa > Chordata > Actinopteri > Siluriformes > Cranoglanididae > Cranoglanis > Cranoglanis bouderius. The sequence goes on along the minus strand of CM042550.1, from coordinate 7,157,204 downwards.
TCTCCAGCTGTGCCAGAAAGACTCCTTTGAACACCCCCCTTTTGAACACCTCTTCTTAACTAACTGTTCACACTCCCTCAAGCTTCACTCCCTTAATAGATATACATTGTGAAGAAAACATGTAATTACATAGGCAACATTTTGTGAATTAGCTAGTTAGCATAGTCTTGTAAATTAATTAGTTCAATGGAACTGTGTTGGCTAGCCTGTGAATTCATTTTTATCACACCAGTTGTAATTCCTGTGTATTGCTGCTTGAAATTATGACACTGGCTATCCAGTAACAAGTAACCTTCTTTTTGCTACTAGCTAGCCATTAGGTGTTTGGCTGGTCTTATCTAGCACCTGTAGAATGTTCGTGCTCTTATTTGTAATTAAGTCAGGTTTGTGCCCCCTTTTGTATCAGTTTTTTTCATACCTGGTGTAAACAATAAGAATACAATGGGTTCTTTCTTATATATAAATATAAGATATATATATATATATATATATATATATATATATATATACACACTTTCATACTTACGACATGCTAGCTGGTTAGAAGCTAACACGCTAATAACACCTTTAAACATGTACTCCATTCAGATATATACAGTAGCATGTTAAAAAAAAATTGACCATGACTCTGATTTGAACAATGAACTGAGGCAATAACATTTTACTTATACAGTATACTAGTGTAGCTTCCTGACATGTGGAAGTGTTTTTCTTCAGATAGTGCATATGCTCGTGTGCTAGGGAAGCCTTTATCAATGAAAAGCTTAGAGGAGGAATGTGACAATCACCCTACTTTAATTCTTCACATATTTACATAGTTTTGTTTTCTCCACTCTTGGTAAAGTAGAATGGAACAATGATTAGCAGGACTTTTCCTGTGGGACCGGCTAAGATTCTTCACGCTCTGTGGTTTACAAAATTGGTAGCTCAATTGGTATTCATCCAATGCACCAGTCCACATGGTGAGGGGAATCTCATTGAAACACGCTATCTGTGTGTGTGTGTGTGTGTGTGTGTGTGTGTGTGTGTGTGTGTGTGTGTGTGTTCACATTCTGATGCCACATACTGTATGTTGTGTGAGACGAATAACATCGGTGTGAAGTAAGGAAATGCAACATTTATGATTTCTTATCATAAATACTGCTATTAAGTCAGAGGTGGACATTCTTTAGCTAGTAAAAGCAAGTAAAAGCTCCAATGTGCTGCACAGTCCAATGTTCGGAAACTGACTAGGCTAAAAAGTGGTACCTAAGTGTATGATATTTATCCTTTTCTAATGAAGTTTTGAACGTAGCACATTGTGTTTGCATCCTTTGAGCTGTGGTTTTCTGTCCTCACACACATCAAGAATACAAGATATTATTCAAGGGTGACTAGAGTCTTTATTCTCTCTAGATATGTTTAACCATGATGATCATGAAGAGAAGACTGTCAGGAGCCTGAGGATTAAGATTAAGTCGATCTTAATATAAAAAGAATTTGTAATATGAAAAGATATAAAAAGATTGCTAATTATAAAAAAGACTAAGGTGTTATTCTTTTATTTGTAATGATTTACTGGTGCTTCTGTTTGATTGGCCAGGACTGGAATTATTTTTCACATATGTCAAAGGTTACTGTACCTGCATACATTAGTCTATTCAGGATCTAGTCGTGGAGCATCTGCTTTTAATAGCGTTGCATGGAATACGTTTGTATACAACAAAATTATTTTGCATTGGCTTCATACTGACGTAGTGAACGGTTTGGAAGTCTGGACTGTGCAAAAGACAGCCACACAAACAAATCAAAAGATCAAATGGCATAATTATGTTAATGTTTACTCAGGCGTGTTTCCCCGTGAAAGCATCAAAGACATGCAGTGCATTGCTAATTGGATGGCTTTTGCGGAGTGTTGTTTGTGATCAATAGCCAATCAGGGGCTAATAGCACAGCAGAGCATTGCTGTTTGCCTGAGCTGTCACGCCCTTTCAGCAAAGGCAATCTGACACTGCCTATATTGTCACCAAACCAATCTCACGGCAACCGAGCTTCTCAGGAGGAACTGTTTAAGCAGTGGAATAGATGCATTGTGTCTCATTTTATCTCCATACAATAAGAATGTGGAACGCAGGGAAATGCGGAATCAGGGAATCAGGGGAACGCTGTGAATGGAATCACTGCATTAGTTTTGTAGTTCATATCTAATACACAATGCACCACACATATTTATTTATATAATCAGTTTTGTAGAGCAGAATGTATAGTATGCTAGATGGCTGGTGTTTGAGTGTAGCTCACGCTAATCAATTGTCTTCTCCCCTTTTCTCTCCATTTTTTCCTCACCTGTTCTCACCCTTTCCCCCATGTTTATGCTCTGCTGTTCCAGCGGCGGCAACGAAAAACAAAGTGAAAGGTGAGTAGAATGCTCCATCTTTCCAGCTCCTTGATTAATGGGGGGACACCGTTCCCAATAAACTGTGTAGCGATAACTCGCTTATCTTTTCTGCAAGCCTGCCAGACACTGCCTTCTCCTCCCAAAGAGACCAGCGAGAGGAGTGGAGTTCACTACCCAGAGTTCCATGCAGCTATCCATTCTGTTTGTCATCCCTCTCCTCCTGTGCCTTTCTTTCTGTTCATCATCACTTCCATCTTGCATCGTATTTTATGCTTCTTAGCACCTCTAAGCTTGACTTTTGCAAAGAGCACTACAGCATGCCGTACAATCAAGCTCAGTATTAGAACTGGTGTTATAATGTATTGTAATATAAATTACATCATGGTTTTGATGTAATTTGGGATTTGTTTATTTGCTGCAAGACTTCTTCATGGCTTAGGTTTTCATCAGGTTACATGAACAAAGGAGTAACTGTCATCTTTTTTGAAAACTGAGTGGTGAGAAATACACCTGTCAAACCCCTCAGTGGTCCCACTGTGGAACAAGAAATACTTTCTGAATGTGGAGGAGGATGGTGAATTTGAAAAAGAAAATGTGCCAAGAAATGGAGAGATCTCACTCAAGGAGAAAGAAGTGGTGCTTTTAGTTAATAAGTCAAAATTGTGACGCAGATGAGTGGGTGCAAGTGATTATAACACACTTAAGAACAACTTAAGAGGGATTTTCATGTACATCCAAAGACACCAGTTCTTAGGGCCAGATGGTATTTCAGTGATATTCAGTTTTTCTAACAAATCTGAAGAAACACGAAATGAGCAAACACGATTACAATATTGTTTCTCATATTATAACCAACAGTAAATAGTGTGATATATTCCTTTTGGTGGGAGCCATTAGTAATGGTCACTGTTTAGCCAGACACTGTGTGTCAGATCAATTCAAATCTTTATATGGTTATGACTGCTTTATTGGGAACACCCATACACTTGCTGGTTCATGCACATATTCAATCAGCCAATCATGTGGCTGCAGCGCAATTCATAAAATCATGTATGACAGTCTCTAGAGTTTACACAGAATGGTGCGAAAAACAAAAAAAAACATCCAGTGAGTGGCAGTTCCGCACGGGTGTTACGACACCAGAGTGAGGCTGGATACAGTTGCGGTATGAAAATCCGTCACTTTATTAAGAACACACAAAAAACAGGAAATCAGGACAACGGCAAGCTTTAGGCAGATCCGAAAAACAGGCAGGGTTCAAAAATACCGGCAGACAGTTAGTTCAGGGGCTTAGGCAAAATACAAAAAACCAGGAAACCAGCGGAAGTTCAAAAAACCAAAAAGACAGTCGTTGTAGGGCTTAGGCAAAAATCATAATCAAAAAGTACTTAGCTTAGTTCGGAAACCAGAAATTCAGTCCAGAAAAGAGTGCTCGGTACAGTTGAATATAATGTAGACAAACTAATACTTCGCGACGTGCGTGACAAACTAAAGAACTTAAATAGTGAAGATGTGTGCAACCTAGAAAATTACGGACAGGTGTGTAATCAGAAGGTGGGTGATTGTGAGCGTGGGAGTGAAGGAGTGTTCTGGATGTTATATATCCTACAGATATGGCCGCCGAGCCTGCTGGGATGTGTAGTGCAGTGTGTGTGCGTGTGGATTGGCGGCGGCCATGTTCGTAGGCCGCTGAGAGTTCTGGGAACTGGAGTGGGTGCTTATGGTGCGACCTAACAACGGGTAGAAAGAACATTTGGATGAGAGCAGTCAGTGGAGAATGTCCAGACTGGTTCGAGCCAACATGAAGGCTAGGGTAACTCAAATAACCACAAAGGCCGCATTACCTCCTGTTTTCCTCCAAACTCAGCGCTCGTCTGATAATTGTAGTCCTGTCCAGATGCACATGTCCATGATTTTCTATGCAGATGTCGCCTCCTGTTGGAAACAAAGATGTTTGACTGCTGCTACTTGTTGTTTTCAGTGTTGTACACGTGTATCAGTGACCCTCCATCAGATATTAAACACCTTCCGAGTCATGAAACGAAGAATGGATGATTCTCATATAGTTTGTGATTATTGTTTTATTGTATTTTCAAATTGTTGCTGGAACTTTGGTTCTCCTGATGGTGAAAAAAGAGCCAGCATCTCTTCTCTACACCAGTACCTCTACAACTGCTTGTATGCCATGTTGTGAATGGGCAGTGATTATGTTACCATGTGACACAAACATCCGGGTTTGTAGAAAATACAACCCATTAGAAACTCACTGCTCCTGTGGTAATGTTATTGCTGTCCAGATGTTAGATTTTTATCACTGAGAAGATAAAAATATATTACCAATGTCCCCCTGATAAACGAACCCAATACAAATAGGGCTATAATCACATAATAGTGGTGATATGGCATGTCATTCATTCATTCATTCATTCATTTATCTTCAGTATCTGCTTTATCCTGGTCAGGGTCATGGTGGATTAAGAGCATATGCTGGGAACACTGGGCATGAGGTGGGAATACACCTTGGGTGAAATGCCAGTCCACCTGAGGCACCATGTGCACACACATTCACATTTAGGGGCATTTTAGGGTTGCCAGTCCACCTACCAGCATGTCTTTGGGAGGTAGGAGGAAACTGGAGAACTTAGAGAAATCCCACAGAGATACTTTCATAAAGAAAGGAATAACCGTCATCTCCTTGAAAACTGAGTGGTGAGAAATATGCCTGTCAAACCCTTCAGTGGCCCCACTGTGGAACAAGACAAAGTTTCTGAATGTGGAGGAGGATGGTGAATTTCACACAGACAGTAACCTGAGCTAGGAATCAAACCAAGGAGCCTTGAGCTGTGAGGCAGCTATGCTACTCGCTGCGCCACCATGCCACATGTCAAACCAAACTCACTCTAAATTAGGGTCAGCAGTTTTTCATGTCGAGGTTACTTCCTCCAAGTGCTAAGCTCAGGAAGTACTGCAGAGTATCCTCTTGAGGTGCTCACTTTTTTTTTTTTCCAATTAGCCATACATGGCAAGCTATGTCATATGATAACCACTTAATGACTCTGATATACCAGGTACACTGTGCTACAGCGTTATAACATTCTAACATAAGTCAGATTATAAGGGTCATAAAACAGATTTATGTCAACAAAATACTTGTCTCTGGTGTGTTGTTGACATCGAAAGCTATGTATAAATGTAATTTTAGTAATATTTACATAGTTTAATGTAAGTTATCATGGTATACCTTATTACATTAAGGTTCTCTTAACTGATTTCATTTTAACAGATTAGCCGGCATGTCCAAACAATCAGCATTAATACCCTATTACAGAGCATTAACATTAACAAAATAGCTAACACTTTTATTTACTTAAGATTTCATCATCAGTAAAAGTAAAGTTAAGGCCACATTGACCGATATGAAGTAGCACCCTAATGAACGTTTGTTAACAGGCAAAATTCAGTGATTCAGATGGCAACATTTAAAAAAAAAAATTTTAGTCATGGTTTGAATAAACATTAATCAATGCAGGTGTATTTCTTTAACATCTAATCAAACAATTTACAGTAAAACATATATTGACTTAGTTATTTTATCATCAGGTTCATGGTTATGGGGGCACGGTGGCCTCGCACCTTCAGGGTTGGGGGTTTGAATCCTGCCTCCACCCTGTGTGTGCAGAGTTTTTTCATGTTCTCCCCATGCTTTGGGGGTTTCCTTCGTGTACTCTGGTTTCCTCCCCCAGTGCGTTGTAGGTTGATTGGCATTTCCAAATTCTCTGTAGTGTGTTAATGTGTGCGATTGTGCCCTGTGATGTTCTGACACCCCTTCCAGTGTGTCTCCTGCCATGTTCCCCGAGTTCCCTGGGATAGGCTCCAGGCTCCACCACGACCCTCTGTAGGATAAGCAGTATGGAAAATGGATGGATATTTCATGGCTTGTTCTTTTTAACTAATGCAGTAAATATTGTTAATTAAGGGTCATATATTATATAGCCTTTATTCTAAAAAATATTTTGAAGCTAATGGTTGATTAGATAAATAATTTGTCTGATCTCACAAATTATGCCATTAAATTAGAGGTGGTGCACACAAGAAGGTTATTCTGGCTAGGATTCTGGCTTCTGTTTCATGTTTTCAGTCTTTCTGTATTGTGTACTTTTTTTTATTATTATACAATTGATACTAAATCCAAAGAACCATAGTAGCAAGATGTTTTTAGTCTAGACTTCAGTCCTTGAGACTTGAGTGCTGCAGAGTAGCTTTGTTTTTTATGTCAGTTATGAAGCAGATACCACACTGTATGCTACAGCAGGACACATAGAGTCCCTGAGGATAAACTGGACATGTGCATGCCTTTCAATAAGCAAGGTGCGGTTTATGGAACCTACATGCACTTCTGTTGTTAAAATGCGCATACACATGAGAGGCAAGATACACAAAGTGGACTTACATTTGAGCATTGATTGAAGCAGAATACCTTGAAGCACTGAGGCAGGTTCCTCAGCCATATGATGCTGAAGATTCAGATTCAGTTCTAACATCCAGTCAGGGTTCTCATACAGTTGACATTTGTATGATAAATGCTGCACAGTTGATGGCTTTCTGGCAAAGCTAGGCTTGTGTAGTCTTGTTCTGAAAAGGTTACCTTGACCTTTTTTTCCCCCTTTTTTTCATAACAGCTTTGGTAATAGCTACAGCTTTTGTAATGGTAATGACAAAAGCACCAGCTGAAGCAATGCCATCTCTGATTTGGTTCAGTTTGGTTCAAATAGAGTTTATGGGCACTTTCACTCCTATTAGTTTGCCAAGCATGGAGGACATGGAACTAGCACTACATATATGGATAGACAATTATATAAATACAGTGGTGCTTGAAAGTTTGTGAATTTTCTATATTTCTGCATAAATATGACCTAAAACATCATCAGATTTTCACACAAGTCCTAAAAGTAGACAAAGAGAACCCAATTAAACAAATGAGACAAAAATATTGTAATTGGTTGTTTATTTATTGAGGAAAATGATCCAGTATTACATATCTGTGAGTGGCAAAAGTATGTGCACCTTTGCTTTCAGTATCTGATGTGACCCCCTTGTGCAGCAATAACTGCAACTAAGTGTTTCCAGTAACTGTTGATCAGCTCGGATCGGCTTGGGGGAATTTTAGCCCACTCTTCAGTACAGAACAGCTTCAGCTCTGGAATGTTTGTGGGTTTCCTCACATGAACATGCTTCATGTCCTTCCACAACATTTCTATTAGCTTAAGGTCAGGACATTGACTTGGCCATTCCAAAACCTTAACTTTACTCTTCTTTAACCATTCTTTGGTAGAACGACTTGTGTGCTTAGGGTCGTTGTCTTGCTGCTGTCTTGCTGTAAGTAGTTGAAAACATTTCCTGTATCCATTCAGCATGCATTTTCATTTTTTGTTTGTTGGTCCAAATATCTAGAACTCATGGCATTATTTTGGCTCAGTTTGTGCCTCACGGCTCAGTTTTAGCAGCTTGCATCTACAAAAAAAAAAAAAAAAAAAAAAGCTGCACACATCCCATAATATATGGCATGTTTGGTTCACTTCACTTCCTGCAGTTGGGGTGATTTAAAGTCGAATCACTTCACTGCAATCAACCCGAGCTAGAGTTCTCTTGGAACTGAACTGAGACCACCTTGCTCATACACTCTCAGGTTGTTTTGGTCCACACTCCAGTGTGATTAGGGTGTTCTCATCTGCCTATACAGCGATCCATGTCTAGTGTAATGCATCTCTTATAACGATATAGGAAATCCATTGCTCTATTAATGAGAAAGGTGGAATATTGTAGATCATTGAGCCAAAGAGACGTCCTCTCATCTTATTTGCAGTCTAATAGAGTTATTGGCATTGTGCACTCGGTTTCATATTTATATTGATCTAAATGGAGGTGTGTGATCCTCGTTTGGCAGCCATAGTAGCAAAATCATTTGTTTGTTTTGGAGAGCGTTTGCACTTGGCCTCAAGTCTCGGGATTTTGGCAATCACATGGCGCAGGACATAAGCTATTTCCAAACATCAACTTGTAAACAAAAGTCACCAGAAGTAGTGTGTGTATAAAAAATAGCTTCTTCTTTTTTTTTTTTTAATCAGGGAACAGAGCAAGGCTATTTGTTCATATAGTACCTATTGCTTCAGTGTCACAGAGAACGAATCAGGATTTTACTTCTGGCTTTTATTTTATTAGGTGTTGTGGTAAAACTAAACCCTAGTTTTATGGCTTCTATTCTTTTCTTTAATGTGGTCTTGTGTCCTTCACACTGCTGTTATATAATTTCATTGCTACTGTTTGCCACATTGTTAAACACAGAGTCAACAGGAAACTGTGAGCCTTAGAATAAAATATTTATGGAGAAAAGTTTGCTTGTGTCGTAAAAAAAAAAAACTATAAAAAATAGGAGACTGGTTTGCCCTTTGTTAGGCTGAGCGAGTGTCTAAGTTCACATACACCACTCACACACATGCACACGCGCACACACACACACACACACACACACAAGCAAGTTTGCCTTACTATCCTTGTGAGGACCTTCCACTGACATAATTATTAATGCAGCTCAACCAAAAGGAAATATTTTTTTGTATTAAATAAAGCAGCAATTTTCGTTTGTTAAATAAATAAATAAGGGTTCGACTCCCACCTCGGCCCTGTGTGCGCAGAGCTTGCATGTTCTCCCCATGCTTCGGGGGTTTCCTCCGGGTACTCTGGTTTCCTCCCCCCAGTCCTATGAAATGCGTTGTAGGTTGATTGGCATCTCGAAATTGTCTGTAGTGTGTGACTGTGTGTGCGATTGTGCTCTACAATGGGTTGGATGGATAAACAAAATAAATAAATACATATTTCAATTAAAAATATTTATTTATTTATTTGTTTGTTTGTTTGTTTTCTTTCTATGGGTTTTCACTGTATACACCCATATGCAAACACTATACAAAAACTGAAATATTCTTATTGTTACTACTGAAGCATTTGATTCCTTTCACACGTTTCCTGCACGTTTTTTTTTTTTTTTTTTAGGATGTTCTACTTTCAAACTAGTCTATGCTTAATTTAAAATCCTTTAAATTTAAGGATCAATCACTTCTGCTCACTGAAATATGAGTTCTACATTAATTATTAGTAAGAATTTACATGTAATCTGAACAGTCCTCAAACAAACACAAAGTCTTCCTCACTTCCTCTGTTATTGGCGTACTGTTCACTATGATCTTACTAATCCTCACCATTATATATAGGATAGCCAATGGCATTCTATTTATACCCTACACATAGAACATTTATACATGTACATGTATATCCATGTTCTGAATAAAAGACAAGTAAACCATTAATATGAAAGCTGCAAAAATCAAAGTGGAATAAACACATAACATAAAAGTGTAATAGTACATTTCTTTTTTACATAAAATGCAAAAAAAAAAAAAATAGCAGTCATATCATGTTCATGAAAATGAAATTAAGATTTTGCTGTCGACTGCACTTGCCAAGTTGTGTAATGTGGATCCCTCATCCTACAATGTTGCGTCATGGCAACGTACATTTTCTACTGAACAAAAATACTATAATTTTTCATATTTTCACAATAATGTTTCCCATTTGTTATATAATATTATGTAACAAAAATGAGAATGGAATTACAAAAGTAATGTGGTGGCATATTTAATTTTTAATATCTAACTATTGAAATGTAGTGATGTCATATGAACGTACCCCCGTTTTGGTCACTTGCCAATTCCCACCCTTCCCACTCCCAGCCAGCTCTCCCCTATCATTGGACACTACCACCTCCGAGATGCGTGAAGCCAACCAACTGCATCACAAAGCAGCGTAAAACACTGAGAAAAGTGCTGTCTGGGGACAGGGGAGAGTGGGTATGGCATCTCTCCCACCTACTACCAATTTTGCTGCACATGGCTGTGGCATCGTCAGGATGCAAACTCGCCATCTCCCAGCGACAGGCCGAACACTGTTTTACTGCTTGGGAGACTAACAAAAAGTATGCTTATCAACATTTCCGCAAAACCTCTTTAAAAAATCATTAATTAATTAATTCCTCTTCAGTAAGTGCTTTATCCTGGTGGGAATACGCCCTGGATGGGACATCAGTCCATTTGTGACTATAGGTAGTACTGATAGACATACTATAGTGACTATGCTATAGCCATCCATCCACTTTCCATAGCGCTTATCCTACACAGGGTTGCGTCTGAAGCCTGTCCCAGGGAACTCGGGGCACAAGGCACGGGACACCCTGGACGGGGTGCCAATCCATCGCAGGGCACAATCGCACACTCATTCACACACTACTGACAATTTGGAAATGCAAATCAGTCTACAACGCATGTCTTTGGACTTGGGGAGGAAACCGGAGTACTCGGAGGAAACCTCCGAAGCACGGGGAGAACATGCACACACTCCTCGCACACAGGGCAGAGGAGGGATTCAAACCCACAACGCTGACCACACCAGCTTCCTAACTCTTCAATTTCTGATTGCTGGTTGATCATCATTCCTGCCAAACTATAAATAAACCAGAACCTTTAATCAATCCTTGCAAAGTCGTGCAATTAGTGACACTGAACCGTTCTTGCCCTTTGCCTGTGTTCATAATTATCTGTGTATCTGACTAACATGCAACTGTTAGTCCTGTGTGGCTTATCCTCTGTTTATAGTGTTTGTTCACCATCTGTCACCATTTAAACACTGTCAGCACTCCAACCAACCTCACCTGTCTCAGAAATCCATTATGTATGACAGTGAAAAGGCTTTTTGTATGCACTTGGGTTGACTTCACAGTAGGTTAATACATACAAGTATAAACAAAAATATATCACCTGCATTTTAGACCTGAAATGACCGGCTGTTAGATGCAAAGTGGGCTGGGTGTGTGGGTCGCAGTTTGTGCTAAAGTAATCATAACCACCTGTGCGCAGTCTGAGTGTGAAAAGTACATAGTCATTCAATAAACAAGCAGAGAGGGATGGCTAGTTTATCTGTGTGCATGAGTGGGCGTGCAGTTGTGCATATGCATTTGAGCAGGTGTGTGTGTGTGTGTGTGTGTGTGTGTGTGTGTGTGTGTGTGTGTGTGTGTGTGTGTTCATGGACTGATAGTGTTCAAGTTTAGCTTGTTTCAGCTTCATCTCACTTTCCCGCGATCCTCCCTTTGTAATGAAATGATAGCCAGCCTCACTACTATTAACAAACTGCTCAATTTTGTTGTTTGTTTACAGTGGCAGGAACAGCTGTGCACTGCTCTAATTGTGTAAATGAGAGTGGAAGTGCTGATGCCAGTTCATTTGTTGTTTGGAAATTAATTAGATTTCTCTAAATCAAAAATTACAGTGTATCTTAGAAATTGTGTCCTGTCTTGTGTCTGGAAGTAGCATGTCGCTTTTCCTGTGTAATTAAATTTATTCACAAAATGAACCCTGGAAAATCATCACTATTTCCATGTTTGCTAGTTCCCCCTGCACTGGTGCATTCTGGGAAAACTCTTAATTAGGCAACAATACTGCAGATGTTAGCAATTAGGAATCAGTAATAAAATACTCAGATCAAGTGTACGTCGATAATTAACTTAGTGAATGTTATCTCCACGCTCATTTATCAGACCCCAGAGTCAAAATGGGTTTATTTTACATTTAGAGTGCCTTGTGTAAGTGTTCACCCCCATGAACTTTTCCACATTTTGTAGTGTTGCAGCCTGGAACTGAAATGGACTTAATTGGGATTATATGTCATGAATATACACAAAAAGCCTATTGCATTCAGTAGGTTGAGGGAGGTGGGGGAGATGGGGGAGGGTGGATAAGTGCTTTGCGCCAAGGCCAAAAAGGTAAATTTGGATCTCATCAGACCAGAGAACATTTTTCCACATTTTCTGAGTCTCCACCGTGGGATTTCATGTGACTTTTTTTTTTCCCCAATAATGGTTTCTTTAGACACTCTTCAATAAAACCCAGCTTTATGGAGTGTCTGGGCTATGATTGTTCTGTGAACAGCTCCTCCCATCTGAGCTGTGGATCTCTCCAGCTACTTCAGAGTTGCCCTTGGCCTCTGGGTTGCTTCTCTGACTAATGCCCTCCTCTCGGCAAAGTAATGGTTGTGCCGAATTCTTTAATATAATGGTTCTCCATGGGATGTTCAAAGTTTGAGATATTTTTTAGAGCCACACGCTGATTGATACCTTTCCAGAACTTTGTCCCAGACTTGTTTTGATCGCACCTTGGTCTTCATGATGCTGTTTTTTTATTTGTTTAGGTATGTTCTCTAACAAATGCACGGGCCATCCAGAAACTGATGTGTGTCTATATATATATATATATATATATATATATATATATATATATATATATATATATATATATATATATATATATATATACACATATATATACACATATAGGTGAAGTTTATGAGCTGCAACAATTCAGACTTTATATAAAACAAGAGCGCGGCTCTGTTTCAGTCCGCATAACAAGCAACCCGATTCCTCTCACCACGGAGAGCCCCGCCGTCCTCATTAACTACCCCACCGATCCCAAGAAAAGCCTGTCTCTGCTGGGGAAGGAAATGATCAAGGGCAGGTAAGCTTACGTCCCACAGCTACCCCCTGCCCGCCTCCTCCAAAACGGAGAAAGGTGTTTCACATCACCTCAGTGCATCTTGCAGCGACAAGGAAGAAAGTTATTAAGCTCACATCATTCCAATTGTGGCTTTCTCACTGACGTCTTGAATAAACGGTCTGGGTCGGAAGCACGCATAGTTGTCTGGAGCCGTGTTTGTTGAAACTGGAGGGGGGTAGATGGGATAGATCACCCAAATGCCATCTGTTTTTCCTCTCCAGGCCTTGGCACACAGCTCCAAACATCTGGCCACTCGCAGGACGGGGTTGGCAGCATTGGCCCTCGCACACCCGAGGCCATGTCCCTGTCTGTTGGGTCTCAAGTCTGCAATAACTTCCCCCACATGGGCCAACCTGGCTAATCAAGGAGATGATGATGCAGAGCTAGAGTCAAATTAATTTTTCCTCTAGCTCCTTTGACTCACATATGGCAGACCGCAGAAAAGGCACTTGGTTTTGTTTGTTATCACGTCTTGCATGACAGGAAAAGGCCATCTTCCTCCATGTACCGATTGTAACACCATTTACCCCACTTCCCTCATATTAGCAAATCTCAAATAATAAACTTCCCTGATTCTAGAGATGACCTTTTCATACCTTGTATTATGTGTATGTTTATGAAAATGTCTGTGTGTGTGTGTTTGTGTGTTTATCTATGAGCATGCATATGTGTGTGTGTGTGTGTGTGTGTGTGTGTGTGTGTGTGTAGCCAGGCTAAAGGTTAGAGCCTTGTCTTCCCCCAGGCAGTCTGCAAGGTCTTGCAGAGGCAGGGCAAAGCTACAGAGTCCAGCTAAAGGTCAGCTTGTTCAGGCTCCCCTCTGAAAGGTTACAGCAGTGTCCAGGATTTAAGGTGCAGTCCAGCAGCTATCTTTCGCTGTCTCTCTCTCACACAGACACACACATACATGCACATGCACATGCACAGCCCATGCTTTGCAGCTTCTTAAAGGAATACTCCATTTGTACGATTGCCATGGGCAAACATTTCCCACACATTTCCATGTATTTAGAAAAGAACAGAAAATCTACTTATTCATTACACACATACAGTGAAAGTCTAAGAGCAAGTGTTATCCATCCATCCATCCATATTTTGTACCACATATCCTACACAGGGTCGTGGGGAGCCTGGAGCCTATCCCAGGGGACTCGGGGCACAAGGTGGGGGACAACATGGACAGAGTGCAGGGCACAATCACACCCATTCACAAACTTGAAAATGCCAAATCAGCCTGCAGCACGTCTTTGGCCTGGGAGGAAACCGGATTACCCAGAGAAAACCCCCAAACCATGGGGAGAACATGCAAACTCTGCTCACACAGGGCTGAGGTGGGAATCGAACTCCCAACCCTGGAGGTGCTAGGTAAAATGTGCTAACAACTAAGCCACCATACCCCATTGAAGTCTTAATGATGTGGCAATCGATATCACAGATATAGGAGAAAACTCAGAGCTGTTATCTTGGCAAAGGGAGGTAGCACAAAGTATTGACTAAAAGGGTGCCAATAATTGTTGCACACCTATATTTAACTAAGTTTTTTTTTTTATAAACCTGTGTTGTGTTTGCAATTGTTTGATATCCATGAGAGCAGAGTATTTTTGTGATTTATTTTTTTATCAAAAGACCAAAAAGTTAAACAATAAAGACAATTTTTCACAGCCTTCTTTGCTCATATTTACCAAGGGTGCCAATATTAGTGGAGGGCACTGTATATATAAAAACATATAGTTCCCTCTCTGCTTTTCTATATTTTCAACTTTTTTTCACAGTTCTTCCCTGCCTGTCTCAGTCTCTCTCTCCCACTGTGGGACAATTGTTGAGGATGTAGGAGAGAAGGGAGCTAATTTTACACATGGAGCTGAGAGACAGAGAGCATGAGATAGTGAGAGGGAGATAGGGAACAGAAATGAGCTGATTGACAGTGAAGGATAGAGTGAGAGGAGGGATGGAGAGTGAGAGAGACATCGATGTAGAGGGGTTGTGGCCCACCTCAGACAGCACCGATCCCTAGGGAGGCCCATCTCAATCAGGCGGGCCTGGCTAGAGGGAAGGGCGGAAGAACTTACTTCACTGCTCAATTAAGCAAACACTGGAATATGCCAGTTCTAATCAAATCACCACAATGCACCGAGTCTCCCAGGAGCAGCGCCGCAGCAGGGAGAGAAAGGTGACAAAACTCATGCAAATTCTCCCATCACTCTTCAAACACGGCATATATGCGAACATGTAGGGAGAAAATAGAAGCTGGAATGTCGGTCACACAGATAATACTAAAAAGGGCCTCCATTTTCTCCAGCATGAAGAAGACCTGGGCTTTGACCCAAGCTTTTAGTGCATCCCCTGGAGCAGTGGAAATAGAGTCCAGGCCAGAGCTTTGATTCTGTGCTTCTGAACAATGTCACAATAATAGGCACAGGCAAATTAGAAGTAAGCCTAATGTGGCGTATTAAGCCCACGATCATGCCCGGACCACAAAGCGTGACCTTAATGCCCCGGTGTTCGTCAGTCCATTATTCCATCTCTCGAGTAACTCTGTGTGATGTTTAATTGCTTTTTCTCCAGGAGCTCAAGGCAATAGAAGAGTAAAATTCTACTTCATTACAACAGCCGTGCTCTGCGCTGATTGCTCTGGGCATTGCTGGAACAAGTCGAGATCAGTGGTCCATTCAAGGCATTTAAATGATGACGTGTAGGAACACTAAATAAAGAGCAATAACGAGGTTATCTCTTGTCTTCATGGGTGACTTGAATAATTCAGAACTGGTGACTTTTTAGAAAGTTACATCAGTATTTATGCATATTTATAATCAGGTTTATACAGGTACTTCTTTCATGGCAAAGACATAGTTACAACATTCTGTCTTCTCCCAGACGCCACATGCTGAATGCAGTACGAAGCCGAATGTCTGAATACGCCTACCCACAGACAGGGATACCTGTTTTCTTTCTTACTTTTTTGCTATTTCCTACATTTTTGAATAAAAAAAGCTATTAAATATGGAATATTGACCAACATTTTTCATGAGAGTTTGCAATGATGACAGCTTTGCACATTTTGGAAGTCTTTCGATCAGTAATGAGAGAGAGAGAGAAAGAGAGAGAGAGAGAGAGAGAGTACAATATGTGGAATAAAGTTATGAGTGGAGAGTAGTAGAGGGAAAAGGGAGAGTAACAGGGTGGGAGGGAAGAATAGTGAGAGAAAGGGTGGGAGGAACGGAAGAAGGAAGAGACACTTGCTGGCAGGCAATGCTTCACGCAAAACCCTTATGAATAATGCATGTTCCCTACCTAGACTAACATAGATACATCTCTCCCTCGCTTTTTCTCCTTTTCCTCCTTCCATTTTTAACTCCCACTGTTTCTCTGGAAGAGTTTAATCAGCACTGGAAATGACACATCCTCCTTAGAGGGACTTGCCGCCACTCTTCAGTATAAGGCTCATTAAGTCAAGCTCAACACTGGTGTCAACATAGGTGAAAATGGCTCTTACGTCTGCCGTGTGGTTCATTAGCCTCTTTTTCCAAGCAAAAGCAACACCTGGTGTTAATATACCACCAAACTTGCGTGAATCTATTTTTCTGAAGGGAAAAGGAGTCTGTTTTAAATGGCCATTATTTAATTCTGACAAATTAGGTAACAGCCAGTGCAAGACTCAAATGATGACAGATGAACAGTGAAGTGTAGGACAGCCAGGCTTTTTCCACATAGGCATATCACCCTAAAACCATCAGATTCTACAACACTCAGTTATAGTAGGAAATTGTTTTGGCTCCAGATGTCATTGCAGGAGCCAGAGGGCTGGAATTAATGCAAGTCATTCAAAAACCCTTATTCATACTTTTTGAAGAAAATGACACAGGACAAAAATAATCACGAAATTAGCCACTTTGAGCTTGCTGCAGTTTTTTCCAGCCTTCTCAATATTGAGACAATTTTCCCTACAGTGTGTTGAAGCATAAGATGGCAGTGGTGTAATACACATACTTTTACTCTAACTAGAACTCCTGTTAAGTCCATAGAATACTGGCTATTCTATTTGGCTACATACATATCCAATATGCATACATACAGGACATGAAAATTCATAGTACATGTTATTCCCCTTTCCATTAGTCAGATGAGTAAAGTAGAGACCACCTATGTTTGTTTAAAAACACACTCATCCATGTCTATGACTTTTTACCTCTGACCTATTATGGTGCTATTTGAAGAAAAAAAACAGATTAGATAATTTTAATGTGGTATTCATAACACAATATACTGTATGTTATAATGTCTGGCATAAGCCTGTATAAAATATTATAATTAATTATAGTTAAATGCAGAACAGTTTTTAATGAAAGGCTTCATAATGTCATGGTACATAAAGCATTATAACATACGTTAAGGTATGAATGTGACTGGATACCAATGCATTATTCGGAATGAGCAGATAACAGATACAAATGCAGACATGAATAGGAAGCACACATTTGGATTTTTCTCTGTTAATAGCTAAGTCACTGGAGTGATGTAGTTGAGGTAGAGGAACTGTTGAAGTTCATGAGTCAAATGAAGTTATGTTCTTAAGTTCTTAAGGTTAACAGTGAGAAGGTTAACAGAAGAAGGAAGTTCTTTAGGTTAACAGTGAGAAAACTGAGATCTTATTAGTAGGCACTAAATAAAAACTGAAAAATTGTGAAAGTTTTACACTGACTATTGATAACTCTGTTATCTCTCCTTCCCTTCGGGTTAAGTGTCTGGGTGACAGTACTTTATCATTTGAGGCACATGTAAATAACATTACACAGTTAGCATATTATCATTGAAATATTAATCGTCTTCGACTATCTCTTACAGCTAATAGTACTGCTGTCCTTGTACATGCATTAGTTACATCTCGTATTGATTATTGTAATTCTCTTCTCAGTAGTGTTTCACAAAAGCTTCTTCACAAACTTCAAATGGTCCAGAATTCAGCAGCCCGGATCATTACACGAACACCTTCGATTGAGCACATGTCTCCAGTTCTTAGACAACTCCACTGGCTTCCAGTTAGATACCGGATTCAATTTAAGATTTTACTTTTCACTTATAAGGCTCTTCATAATTTAGCACCTTCATATCTTCGTTATCTTCTTTATGCTTATTCACCTACCCGATCCCTTAGGTCTTCTACTTCTATAACTCTTGTTACACCTTCTGTACGTTTGACTACCATGAGATGTAGAGCTTTTAGTTGTACTGCTCCGAGTCTTTGGAACACCTTGCCTCAAGACATACATAATAGTTCTAGTCTTTCAATTTTTAAATCACATCTTAAAACCCTTTTTTTTAGAATAGCTTATTCTGTTTGATATTATTGTATATTGTTCTTTATATAGCGCTTATGTATTTTATTATTTGTAAGGTGTCCTTAAGTGTCTTGAAAGGTGCCCATAAATAAAATGTGTTATTACTATGTTCTGCTATTTGTTGATATATTTTGGAAATGAAAAAGTACCCTGTTCTTTTTTGTTTGTTTTTTTATGTAAGTGTTTTTCAGTATTTCCAAGGGCATCATGAAAGGATTAATATTTAATTACCAAAAAATAAAAAATCCAAGTTTAGGCCATGCAGGTTTTCAGCTCAAATTTGGAGCACTAAACAGATACAGATATTGGCATTAAGTTGCACTCCTACATTAAGAACATTATAGATTAATGTTGTAATACGCTGTAACACAGGTTCTGGTACAGTATTTATGAGTCAGTTAAGTCAGTTATAGGGCGTAACAACATTAGTGTTTCGATTTTTCTTATGGGGAGATATTATAATGCAATACCTAGCCTGATATTATGAAGTCATACAGTATACTGCCTTGCAAACATTTTCACCTACTTGAACAGTTAGCAGTGATACAAACTGAATTGAAATGTACTTATTTGGGATTTTTACTATTTGACTGACACAATATGCGTAACATTTAATTAAACAAAAAAGCAGATTTTTTTTGGTTGCATGTATATTCACTCTATGTCAATACTTGGTAGGACCGCATTTAGCTGCAAACACAGCTCGAATATGTCACTGTCAATATACTCATGCTCTACTGATAACTTTAACTAATTCTTTTATACAGTTATATGTCAGGTGTTATAAAGTGTCACTTTACTATATCACACACATACTTTATGTATTTGGACACCTGATCATAACACATATGTGGTTCTTCCTCAAACACTGGAAGCACACAATTGTATAGAATGTCTTTGTATGCTGTAGCAGTACAGTTTCCCTTCACTGGAACTAAGGGGCCCAAACTTGTTCCAGCATGACAATGCCCCTGTGCACAAAGCAAGGTCCATGAATAAATGGTTTACCAAGGTGGAATAACTTGAGTGTCCTGCATAGAGCCTTGATCTCAACCCCACTGAACACCTTTGGGGGATGAATTGGAACGCCAACTGCATCCCAGGCCTTCTTGCCCAACATCAGTGCCTGATCTTACTAAAGCTCTTGTGGCTGAATGAACACAAATCCCCACAGCCACACTCCAAAATCTAGTGAAAAGCCTTCCCAAAAGAGTAGAGGTTATTATTACAGCAAAGAGGGGCAGTATACAGTATACAGAGCCATAGACCTTTAAAATCCCTGTCCCAATTGGTTTGATAATATGCAGGTGGAAAGTTTATGGAATCACAACTAATCATCCCAGATGATTAGTTGTGATTTTATCCATTTTACCAAATGCACCACACTTCAAGCAGAAAATGGGCAATTTCTCAAATAAATACACCTTTTGTGCTTGAACAGAGAGGAATTGTTTAGATTTTTATGACCTTTTGTGTGACCATGAAATGCCCCTTCCCCACATGGAAGAACAGGAATGAGCTTGTTAGGCTGAACCAGGCAAGGAGACAGGAGCAGGAATCAACTGATCAGCCTGTAGCTGACTTGCAATTCACTGGCTGTTTAAACTTTCTTTATATCACAGCACTATTGGTGCTGATTTCTGGTTGTTCAGAAGGTATTGATTAGTTTTCTATAACAGCACGGCTGATAGTAGTTCTGGCTATAAGGCTTATACACACGGACTTGTATAGCAGACTCTCCACATAATTTATGCCTAACAATAAGTGGATTTTTTAAAAATGTGCTATTTAATAAAAAAAATATATATAATTGTTGATATGGCAAAGCTTTCTCTTAGGAGATGTTTATTTAACATTTATGTAAGGTGTCTTAAGTGTCAGCGCTTTGTAACAGTCACTAAGTGTTCTGCCACAGGAGAGTCTTAAGGACAGAGGACTTTGTACTCTCTGGTTTCTCACAAGCTGTGTTTTTGACTTCAAGAGTAACTTTTTAACTTCAAGAGAGAGAAAAAGAAGAGAAGGAACAACTGTTTATAGCTGCTATAATGTAACTGATAACAGGACCTAACCTGACTTGTGGATTTTCCATAACATTAAATGTAGCTAGAAATGGTAATGGTAAAACTCATGACATGTCATTGACTAATAAATTAAAAACTATAAGAATTGGCAAATCACTGCTTCTTGTTGGGTATAATAGGAATAACACACATTACACCACCCTATCATGGATTATTTTCCTTATATCAGCATGCTCCGGTGTGTTTTTTATAGTCCCTCCAGGTTCAAGACTCAAAAGCGTGTCCCCAAAGTCAACTTAAGGTTTTCACCGTAAGGTTTTTTTTGTGCCGTTAGCTTTCCATTAGGGATGTTGATGCACTTGTATATGACAGCCTTTCTCTTTCTCTCTCTCTCTCTCTCTCTCTCTCTCTCTCTCTCTCTCTCTCTCTGTTTTATTATCTCCTACCTCTCATTGTCTCAATGTGATATCTATCACCCGTCCTGACTGCTTGTTATACACTGGCTGTAGCATAGATGTTGACCTGTGGTATGAGACGCGTCATTGCCACACTATAAATACACATGGATTATTCATCTATCACTTATTCTCCAGGGTCTCCTTTATATATGCACACATTTTCATTATCTCTCCTCTCTGCATTCCTCTTCGGTGCAAGGTCATTTATTATTGGGTTCTCCAACCCTGGGGTGCCGCAGAAGATGTCAGTTTGTGAATAATTTCTTAACTGAGCTAAAGCTTTACTCACTTCTCTCGTTAAAACTTGACACCTTGAGTCTCAGGGACTGACCCTGATGGATTGTTTTTATCATTATTTAGTCACTTCATGGACACCCACTGCGAGCTACTCATTGTGCCTCAATTTCCAGGATTTTTTTTTATTTTTTAAATTTTTTTATTTTCTGTGCTACACTAATGTAGACCAGGCCGAACTACCTTGCTCAAGGGCACCTAGGAGACAGTTAGTTCCCCAGACTCAGCTACACTGTGTTGGAAATTAGCTACACACTTAACTTCCAAGTCTAAAGCCAACTGATTAGCTCTTTTTGTCATTAGGGAATATGTTGTCATACTTCCTTGGATGTAGCAAAGGTAGCACAACCTGGATTCCTCATGTACCACAATCAAGGTTTCTCTTGTTCCTTACATGCCATACATCAGTGGCACAGATTTCCAAAGGAAAGCAACATTTTGAACAATTTCCTGGGGTTTTATTAAAATCTCCATACTCTTCATACATTATTAAACCTCCTCCATGTTCAGCACTGATACAGTGTAGCTCTGATACTCAGTGACAGTAAAGCTTTTTTTTTCTGTGAGCTCACACTGTGTGCACACCTGACCACAATCTGATTTTCTCTCTGTGCCTGTCTCCCAGGAGCCCAAGGCCAGTTCCCAATTGTCCAGAATGTGACGGTGACAGAGGGAGGGACGGCCAACCTGACCTGTCGCGTGGATCATAATGACAACACCTCCCTCCAGTGGTCAAACCCAGCACAGCAAACCCTCTTCTTTGGGGATAAGAAAGGTGAGTGAGGCTGACCTAAAGATGGTCTGTGACTTAATGCTTATGGTGTTTCTGTTCTTATTAGTTGGTAGATGAAATGTGTTTAGTATTATGGTTCTGCTTCTTGCAAAATATTCGATTTTTTGATTCACGGAGAATCGGTTTACAGAGTTTGTTTGTTTGTTTGTTTGTTTGTTTCTAGGGTGTCTGTGTGTTATTTGATCGTTGCATCCACACTACAGCTGGATTTGAAAAAAAAACACAGATTCTTATTCAATAAATTCTAGAAATGTATGTGCCTTCAAATGAGCACCTTGTCAACAGTACACACACACACACACACACACACACACACACACACACACACACAGAATGATACACAATTATACCTTCTTTCTTTATCTCTCACGCCTCTCCCTTTCCCTTTGTCTATCTTATTTCCTTGCTGTGCTCTCTCTCTCTCTCTCTCTCTCTCTCTCTCTCTCTCTCTCTCTCCCACACACAGCAAACTAGGGCAGTGGCATGATTTATGTTGTGGGCTGCTAACATATTACGTTTGATAAATGATGCAGGACGCCATGTTCATCCAATGGCTTTTAGAGCATTTACAGGTTTTTGATCACATCACTCCCTTCAGAGCATCTACAGGATTTAAGTCAGATCACTACTTTAAAGTATCTATACGCTTTAGAACATCTATGGATTGTAGGTAAGACTGATTGCTTAGTCTCCAGGCCTCATATTAAATAACTACTCTAGATGATCTACTGGCATTGAAACAACTTTACCTTTAGGAAATCTAGAGAAATCTTACGCATCTGTATGTATCAGATTGAACTTTTTCCTTTATATATCTACAGAGGGAACCTTTGCATATCTATAGATCGGTTTTAGAGCATGTATAGATCTCATGTTATAGTATGTTCAAAACTAAATATTGGTACATTGTCAGTCTTAGCTGTTACTTTCTGCAAAGTGTAAATCAGTTGATATTTTATTGTACAGTGGTGTTAAATAATACAGGCTCATTATTTATTGAGGCCTGGGGGGCACGGTGGGGCTTATCGGTTAACACGTTTGCCTCACACCTCCGGGGTTGGGGGCTCGATTCCCACCTCTGCCCTGTGTGCACGGAGTTTGCATGTTCTCCCTGTGCTTCAGGGGTTTCCTCCGGGTACTCTGGTTTCCTCCCCCAGTCCAAAAGACAGTGCTTTAGACTGATCAGCATCTCTAAATTGTCCTTAGTGTGTGAGTGTGAGTGCGCGATTGTGTCCTGCTGTGGGTTGGCATCCTGCCCAGGGTGTCCCCCGCCTTGTGCCCCGAATTCCCTGGGATAGGCTCCAGGCTCCACGCGACCCTGTGAAGGATAATCGGCACAGAAAATGGATGGATGTGTGTAAAATTACATTGAAACGTGTAAGTAAGAAATCATGTAAGCTGATTTAACAGGGTCTAAGGAAGACCGTATCTTTCACATGAGCAAAATATCCCAACTTGTCCATTTTGTGTTTTGCTGAATGATTTGAGGCTTTTATACCTAAAAGTGCAAACTAAAGGGCAGTGTCAGTGCAAATTGATTTACTGTGCCCGAAAATCACTTTGGGAATGGCGATTGTGTTAGCAAATAAATACATCTGGTGAGCATGTATTAAATTTGTGGAAGTCAGTTTCTACCAGTTGAAGACTTACCATTTAGTAAGTCTTAATGAGAATAAAGTTTATCTAATCACTGCTTTAGTAAAAGTTTCTCAAAATGATGGCAATATTACTGTGGAAAAGTTGTTTTTATATTAAATATTCACCACATGTTCACATCACTCCAGTTTCCTTCCCAGTCCAGAGACATGTGTTGTAGGCTGATTGGCATCTCTATATTGTCCATAGTGTGTGAATGGGTGTGTGAGTGTGTGTGTGATGGTGCCCTATGATGGATTGGCACCCCATCCAGGGTGTCCCCTGCCTTGTGCCCCGAGTCCCGTGGAAAAGGCTCCAGGCTCCCCCACGACCCTGTGCAGGATAAGCGGTACAGAAAATGGATGGATGGATGTTCACATCTGTGGTGGCAACAGCATTGAAACAGAACCTTCTGAAAAAGTTTTCATTCACAATTTCCATATTAACACAATGCCCATACAGTATGTGTAACTTAAGTTGGGGACACTTAGGACACTCAGGACATGTCTGCACCAGTTTTTGAAAATAGTTAAAAGCAGAATCTGATCCAAATGCATTGTAAAAACTTTACTTAAACTGGATTTTAGTGGAGTGTTTAATTAAATATATCCTCTAGGATTAAACTGGGTATGGTGATTTAGTGGTTAGCACGTTTGCCTCGCACCTCTGGGGTTGGGGGTTCAAGTCCCACCTCCACCCTGTGTGCGCAGAGTTTGCCTGTTCTCCCCGTGCTTCAGGGGTTTCCTCCGGGTACTCTGGTTTCCTTCCCCAGTCCAAAGACATGCGTTGTAGGCAGATTGACATTTAAAATTGTCTGTAATATGTGTGTGTGATTGTGCCCTGCTATGGATTGGTACCCCACCCGTCCAGGGTGTCCCCCACCTTGTGCTCTGAGTTTCCTGGGATAGACTCCAGGCTCCCCACAACCATTTGTAGGATAAGTGGTATAGAGAATGGATGGATGGATAAAACTTTTGCATCAAGACAGTTATAAATTAACACACCACAAGCAGTCAGGTTTCTTATCCTGCATTTATGTTTTGTCACGTATGGCAGTATGATCACATTATTCTTTTGTGAATGTATTTTAGCTATAGAAAACCACAATCATGATATTGTGCTCTGTATTGAGCAAATAAAGTAGGGCTTATTTTTTCATCGTTTGCCCTCTTCAAAACAAAGTTATGCTCATGATAATGTATAATTATGTCTGCAATCATTTATTCATTTATTCATATCTAATTTTGAACGGTATTTCAATGAATCTCAATGGCTTTAGTCAGCGTTTTACTTGAGTTTCAAGTTCTGGGAGTCTCTTTCATATTTGATAACAATTTTTGGAAAAATTGAACACACACAAAAATCTCACTTACATGTTGTTTCCTCCCCTGACTAAATTCATGGGATGTAATTAATACAATTATCTTTAGAAAATCACCCACAACACACCCACTATTAGCACACACAGTTGGTCCAAGTGCACACACACTGTATATAACACACAATAATTAAGTCACTAAATTCATTTCAGATTTAGGGATAGAAGAGAAATGAGTGCATTTTGGATATTTAATGTATTCTCCCAAGTGTCTGCATCTCTGTGTGTTTAGTTGAAACCCACATTCTGAGTTGTTTGTTTTCCACGGTGTGAACCCATGCTTTCTGTTCTGAGGGCCAGAGCAAATTCGTAGCTTGTTGAACTCTTCAACTTTTGCCTGTAGCTTTCTGTAAAGTGGTCTTTAATTCATTTGTGCACCTCTGCACTCGGCACCAAGCTGGTAATACGTGCCCTGCAATTACACTCTCCCAGGCGAGGGGCGTGATTGTACAGCATCTGCTGGAGTGTGTCTGTGTGTTTAAATGTGTGTTTGTTTGAGAGATACAGGGTACTGGTGCACTTGTCAGTGTTGTGAGCGATGTTATGCTGTGTTGATTGCACTGAGTGTGACTTGCAGGTGTGCGGAGACTGAACTACTTTGGGAAAGTGTTTGGAACAAGAGCTTTTAACAGCAGCCAGCCGTCGAGGTTAACGCAAGCCATAGTGTGCATAAGTAAAGAGTTCTGAATCTAATAAACTATAGTACTGTGCAAAAGTCTTAGACGTATGCAAAGAAATGCTGTAGAGCAAAGATTCCTTCAAAATAATGAAATTAAATGTTTCTACATTTAATATATATATATATATATATATATATATATATATATATATATATATATATATATATATATACTGTAAAGAGCAGTAAACAGTAGTAAATGAAACAAAGTCAATATTTGGTGTGACAAAAAAATCTAAATAAAAATAAAAATAAAAATAGTAGTCTCCAGAACAATTTGTGCAGATTTATAAGGAAATGAGCTGGTAAGTTTTATTGAGCATCTTACAGAACCAGCCACAGTTCTTCTGGAGACTTTGACTTTCGCACTTGCTTCTTATTTTTGCAGCAAAACCCAGCAGCCTTCATTGTGTTTTTTGTCTGAAAAGTGGTTTCTTACGTAATATGCTGCTTTCTTTACTGACATACAAACATTTTTCTGTAACATTTCATTTTGTGCTAGAAAACTAATGTTTGGGAATCTAAAGTGTTTTTTGTACTGACTTGATGATGTAGGAGTCATAAAATAAAAAAATCTATAACAAAGCTTGTACTAAAAAAAAATGGGGTGCCTAAAACTTTTGCACATTACTGTATATAATGCAGAAACATAACAATGTGGCAGAGGAAGTCATGCAACAGGAGCTTGAGTGAGTCTCAATAGTCTAAAGCAGGATCATCAACTGGCCGTCCATCGACCAGAAATTATTTCAGCGGACTGAACAGAGTACTGTAGCAGAGATGATAAACATATGAAAAAAATGACTATCATTCAGTGACTCTACTTTTCAAAACATGAACCGTCTCAGTTTCTGTAGCAGATCCTCTGTTGTGGCTTGTTTATGTAAATTTATGTCAGTTATTTAGCTTTGAATGACAGAAGCTCATCGACCAGAGACGAGCTATAAGACTAGAGGTCTTAGTTTAGAAAGGGAAGACTTTTCATAATCTTTCAATGATTTTTCATTTTATTTACCACCTCTGCTCTGATTTATCAAACTGGTCATATTGCTTGTTTTGAAAAAAAAAAAGAAAAAAAAAAGGAGTGAATGGATAAAGTATATGTTTATTCCCCCACATCAAATTCAAAACATGTGTTTTGTTTGATGAAATGATCTCATGGTCTCGATTGTGGTTGTAATTGTGCGTGGATACTGATGGAGAAGGTTTTTCAAAGATCTTCACACTTCTGATAAATAGATCTTTTATGTTTTAATGTGATCCAGTCCAAGTCTAATTCAGCGGCCAAACCACAAGCTCTGTCTGTGACTGAACAATGAAGTGCTTTTAGCAGAGATTGCTCAGGAGGCTGTGTGTGTGTGTGTGTGTGTGTGTGCGTGTGTGTGTGTGTGTGAGTGAGTGAGTGAGTGCAAAGCGCCTCATTCTGCTGCGTGTTATATAAACAGGTGGCAAGAGATTTTTTTTAGTCCAATGGAAGTGTGTGTGTGTGTGTG
The DNA here is from genome assembly GCA_023630585.1 of Cranoglanis bouderius. Lineage (NCBI taxonomy): Eukaryota > Metazoa > Chordata > Actinopteri > Siluriformes > Cranoglanididae > Cranoglanis > Cranoglanis bouderius. The sequence continues at coordinate 7,130,085 of CM042550.1, read as the reverse complement.
TGTGTGTGCGCGTGTGTGTGCGTCTGTGTATGTGTGCCCGTTTAGCCCAGTGGAGGAGTGACAATGAGAAATGGGAGAAGGAGAAATGGCAGACATTTTGTTCCTGCCTACAGGGGTATTGTGGAAATCAGCAATTGTTTCTTGAATGTTTTTCATTTGCGCCTGTGTGTGTGTTTAACATATGCTAGTGACATTTGCTTCATGTATAGTGTATTGTGCTGTGTTATTTGACTCAATAAGAAAGTAGAGCTAGTAAACTGACAGAGCTTTACTTGGTAAAGTACTATGTTTTAAAAAAAAAAACTGTGTTTGCAAAAAAACAAAAAACAAAAAAAAAACATAAAAGTGCATTTTAATTCATATTACAAAATATCTGAATTATATTAGTTCCTCTTTCATTTAAAAGTAATTAGCTTTAGCGTTGGTGGGAATTAGCTAATGAATGTCATCTTTCCGAAACCAAACTGGCAGTAAAAGCTAAATTATAATCAATTATGCTGTCTCTTTGGTTTCTAAAGTGTTGTCCTCCTGTTTTAAACATGTATTACTGAGAGTGTAACGTAGCAATAAGGCAGCTTTGCCTGCTAGCTAGCATCCATATGATCCATAATTAGCAAAATTATTGCTGTGTCCCAATTCACCTACTTACAGTGGGTATAGAAAAGAATCACCCCCCCCCCCCCCCCCCTTTAAAATAATCACATTTTGTGGCTTTTCAGCCTGAAATGAAGATGGACACAGTTTTTGATTTATCCAGCTGTATTTACTCAGTGCAACTTATAACATCCAAGTGAATGATATAACACCAACATGTCAGAAAACAATTAAAAAATAATAAAAATAACAGAATCACTGAGTTGGAAAAAGGATCATCCCCCTCCTAAAAATGACTTGTAAACTCAATCATGTGTAGCTAATTACCTTCTCAATGACACACAAAGCCATTTGACTTTCAACTGTGATCAGCTGTGGTCATTTTGATTAGCTCAGCATGAAAAGAGCTTTCCTGGAGCATTTTGTAGTGCAACTGAAGCAAACAATGAACTATGGGTGGCAAGGCACTGTCAAAAGATCTCCGGATAAAGCTGTGGACAGGCACAAGTCAGGAGATGGATACAAAAAAAATTCAAAGGCTTTATCAATGCCTAGAAGCACAGTGAAGTCTATTATTAAGAAGTGGAAGGTATTTGGTACAACACAGACCCTCCCTGGATCAGGACGTCGCTCCAAACTGGATGAAAGAGCCAGGAGGAAACTGGTCAGAGAGGCTACCAAGAGGCCTACAGCAACTCTGAAGCAGTTGCAGGAATTTATGACAGAGTGGTCATTGTGTGCATGTGACAACAATATCAAAAATTCTCCACAAATGTGGCTTGTATGGGAGGGTTGCAAGGAAAAAGCCACCCACGACTGAGCTTTGCCAAAGCACACCTTGAAGATTCTGAGGCCACATGGAAAAAGGTGTTATGGTCAGATGAGACTAAAATTTAATTATTTGGCCTCAACACCAAACGATATGTCTGGCGGAAATCCAATACAGCTCACCATCCAAATAACACCATTCCTACAGTAAAGCATGGAGGTGGTAATATCCTGTTATAGGGGTGTTTCTCTGCAGCAGGGACTGCAGCACTTGTCAGAATAGAAGGAAAAAATTGATGGGGCAAAATACCGTCAAATTCTTGAGGAAAATCTGCTGCCCTCTGGCGGAAAGTTGTCAATGGGAAGAAGATTTACCTTCCAACATGACAGTGAGCCAAAGCGAATAGTAGGCATGTTAAACAGTAAAGCTGTGTTTTCTGTTAGCCAGCTTTTGTTCAAATCAAGCTACATCAAACTTATGGTTGTGAAGGCTTTTCTCCATGCAATTTGTATTTGGATTGGATAACGTATGCTTACTTCAAGTTTCTCTTCAAAAAGCATTTTGAAATATTTGGAATTATGTGAATCACAATGACAGTCATGTCGAGTGAGCAAATTTACTTACGCTCGCTTTGCTGTCACTGACTGTCACATGGCTGCGTGAACCTACAGTAAAAAGAAAGTAGCCCCAGATTGAATTTCATTGTTGTTTTTTTCTTATGCTCAATGGTGATATTATTGTTCTTGGTTCAAAAAAAGTAAAAAATAAAAATAAAAATAAATAAATAAATAAATGAATAAATAAATAAATAAATAAAAACTTCAGGCCAACAGCAGATAAGATGATATGGATGGCAAAAAGAGGGGGAAGGCAAAAATACAAAAATACAGATTCTTTTTTTTAAATATAAATTTCATATTACTTTTTCCAACAACCATCATGTACAGCAGGTACTCAAATCTAAATTTTTGTGGCCACTTACCAACTTTCCACTGAACTGAAAGTCTACACAGTAGGACGATTGAGCAAGTGTATGTCAAGACAAGTAAAGAGTCCAGTGGGTTTTTATTGTCATTCCTCTATATAGCTTGTATACATTGGAACGAAGTGTCGTTTCTTCAGGACCATAGTGCAACACAGAACCATACAGTATGCAAGACTACATAAAGTGCAAATACACAACAGTATCAGACGAGTGCAAGGCAATCAATACACAGAACAGGACGATAAATACACAGGACAGTAAATACACAGAACATGGACTGTAAACTACTGTGTAATGTAGCAGCACAAGCATAGCATGATGGGACATAATTAGATCTCCACTGATCGTTCTTGTTGTGTTGCTAACTCTAATACGTCTTGTTAGTCGATATGATTCTCTCATCTGGTTAAGTTTTTTGTTTATGTGGGTAATGTTGCTCAAAATACCTGTGCTTTGTTTCAATGTGGGACTTAACATTATCACGCTTAACAATCACAAATGTCTCGTTGCAAATTAAGCACAGGATTGGTGCTTCTCTAGGGAGAATAAATGCATACTTGTTCAGCCATTTTCATAACTCTGCCTATGACCGTTACTAATTTGCTAATGCCACTCACCAAAACAAATTAGCTATCTGACAAACATCAAACGTCAAAACTTTGTTACTTTAGGACCAGAGAGTGTGGAAATACAGCGTTGCCATAGTGATGCCATTACGCTGCTCTGATTGGACATTGTTGTCACATGCCAACAGTTAAGAACAGAAGGGGAGATAAAGTACTAAAGTACTGGCTATCTTTTTGCTTGCTCATATGATTCTGTTGCAGACATTTAACATGCTGAAAGGTTTAAGGGTCATTCACACAAAATTTTTATGCTTACACAATCAGTTAGCCATGTGTCAGATGACTAGCACAAAGATTTAGACCTTGGTATGGATTGGACTGTCCTTCGGAGTACCCCTGGTGTACAGATTACAAAATTGTATAAAATAGAATTTCATATTTCAAACACCTAGTTGAAATACATTCAGATATACTGTGTGTGTGTGTGTGTGTGTGTGTGTGTGTGTGTGTGTGTGTGTGTGTGTGCGTTTGCGTGTGTGTGTGCGTTTGCGCACGTGTGTGTGTGTGTGTGTGTGTGTGTCCCTGCTGCTGCATGTAAACAGTCTGGCCCCCAGTGAGTGCAGGCAGGGTAACACCACATGACTTCTCCAGCTGCTCCATTCAGCCCAGAGCCTGGCTGCCTCCACCATCGCTCATAATTACATCTCCCATAATTACAATGCAGACGAGCTGGCCTGCTCTCCGTTGGTTTTGTTTATTGTTTTGCTTTTATTCTATTCTCTCTCTTTCGGTCTCTCTCTGCCATTTTTTTTTTTCAGCGTAGGAGTGTAATGATGTGTTCTTAGCCAAATTAGTCAGCATTTTCAAAGTCATTTCTGACTCTTTTGCATCTGTTCATCACATTTATTACAAATACGTGTTCATGAGGATGCTGTTATTTCACTTATTGCACTTTTTCTCTTCCATCCTGTCGAGCCTTCTGTCATAACACTACACCATCCCTTTTCACACTCTTGATTTTCTCTCACTTTCTGTCTCTCTCCTACACACACACACACACACACACACACACACACCTTAAACAGGCTGACTGCTTAATTCAGCATTTAATAGCCATCTTTATTTTTCTCTGTTGCTTAATAGTTCCTGATAAATGTATGTCAATACCCATAGTTCCTTCTGCACTTTGTGTGTGTGTGTGTGCGTGCGTGTGTGTGTGTGTGTGTGTGTGTGTGTGTGTGTGTGTGTGTGTCTGCTAGTGTTTCGCTTCTGAACTACTCTGCAGTGCATTCCCTGTGCTCACTAGACCAACAAATCAGCTCATTTACAATATGTAATGGTGTATTATTAATGAATAATGCACATGTCTATGTGTGAACAAGTGTGTGCACTTTACTGTAGCTGTTCCTGGCGTGTCTGACTCCGCCCTTCACTTCCCAGCTAAATGAATAACCTGTTAGCTAATAAGCTTGTGGAGAGTGGTTGCTTCTGGCTGTTAGGGATTTAGTGAGGGTCTGAAGGGGAAAGCTGAAGCAGAATTTAGCTCCCGGCTCACTCATAGTGTTTAGATGTGACAAACAGGAAGATTCTCCTTCTCCTGCAATTTTAACCACTCTTAGCTGTCTAGAAACTGGCAGAATTGAGGTCGGTCCTATATTGACATTTAAAACAAGGCATGTGATCTGTTTTTTAGGTAAGCCGCTTTTCCATTTAGCTTTTATCACATTCCGACTCATTCACGATTATCTAAAACCCTATGGCAACAAAATATTATAACGCTGTCCAATAAATGAGATATTTTTGGGAAAAACATCAGTAATGGAGGAAGTTGTAGACCTGAGTTTTGACCATATTTAATAACAAATGTCTGTTAACTAATACTGACAATTTACTTAAGCATCAATTAAAACATGGTCTTTGGGTCATAGCTTATATATCATTTTTGCAGAAAAGCAGAACAAACCAAGGAATTAATGATAATGCATTCTGTTTTGTGGAATTCAATTCAATTTTGTTTGTATAGCGCTTTTAACAATGGATATTATCACAAAGAAGCTTTACAGAAATATATAAATTCTGGATATAGATTTTAAATTTATAAATTTATCCCAGATGAGCAAGCTGGGCGAACATGGTGAGGAAAAACTCCCTGAGACAATATGAGGAAGAAACCTTAAGAGGAACCAGACTCAAAAGGGAACCCATCCTCATCTGGGTGAGACTGGAGAGTGCGATTGTAAATAATTTCCCTCCTATAACTGTATACTGTATAATCAAAAAGTGCAATTGTGAAACCAGGAACTTATTAGCTTATGAGCAACTTATGAATATGAGCATCAGAGTCATTTCTGGATTCTTTATAGTTTTAATATGTTGTTGAAGTTATCATCTGTTCAGTGGTGGACTCTTGAGTGCAAAACTGTTTGTAGCAATTGCAGTCCCAGTGCTATCGAAGGAAGAACATCTACAGCCATCTTCATGCTTTCTAAGTCTTACCATCCACAGTAATCTCATCAATCTTTAGGTTGTCCACGTGGGACACTGAGCTACAGAGTTATCATGGCAACATGAGGTAATATCAGCCTGCAGTATCACAACATAACATAAATCTCTGTAACTTGAAGAATAAACATTTATGTACATTTATCACAGTTATTAGCAGGCTTGGGGAGTAACGGATTACATGTAACGGCGTTACGTAATCAGGATACAAAAAACTGGTAACTGTAATCAGTTACAGATACGTCAAAAAACAAAGTAATCAGATTACAGGTACATTTGTAAAAAATGGGAATATTATCAGGATTACTTTTGCAGGGCTCCAGACTGTGCCTAAAAAGGTCGGATTTGCGACTAAATATATTAATTTGCGAATGATATTTTTGCTGAGATCGCCAGTGGCAACAAAATAAATTTACACGTTATGAGTTAAAAATTGCACGTGATGTCTTTTTAATTGCGTTCTGTGAGGAGGAGCCTGTCGCATAATTTGTTGTGTTGACACAATAAAATGAGGTCCAGCACATGAAGTTCAGATTCATCCAGAGCGCCAAAATACGCATGGGGAAAGCTTTCCTCCTCAGAAAGACATGTCTAAACGAAAAATATCAGACTTTTTCAAACAATCCTCATCTCTGTCGAGCACCAATGCTGATGGCACACCTGCTAATAAAAAAGCAGGCTCCAGTTGTGCCAGCATGAGAGAGAGAGAAAACGACGGAGACACAGAGGATCATCTTTCCGTGTCAATCGATGAACGCCCAAGTAAAAGTGCAGAAAGCCATTTTAAGACTTCTTGGATTCAAGAGTTTGCATGACTTGTTCCAAAGCGGACAGAGAAATAGCGGGGAAAACGGATTTCATTACCGGAACAAACCATTTCAAGAAAGAGACTGTGAGAAAACAGGGCGATAGTCAGAAGCATAAAAAAGCTCATGACTATGTAATCGCAGAGAGCTCCACAAAAACACTGTTAGTACAAGCAGTGTCTCATGCATGTGAACTACATGATGAGATCGAATGGAAAGAGCTAAAAATAAAATTCAACAGTGCCTATATGATCGCATGTGAAGAGCGACTTTTCACCAATTTTACCTCTCAGATCTTACTAATGAAGAAAAATTGACTGGATGTGTGCAAGACGTATATCAACGACACAGCATGTGCTTTGAGCAGAATGTATCTAGTTGAGATATTGCTTGTCCTACCAATATTGGCTGCTCAGTGCGAACGTGGCTTTTCAGCTCAAGACAGGATAAAATCAAAAGTACACAATTCAACCATGGAAGAGTTGATCAGGATCAGCACAGAGGCCCATCACTTGACCAGTTAGATCCTGAACCATGTGTCAAACACTGGCTTTGTGCAACACAGAGGAGGCCAAACTCCACTCACTGGCCAAGTGATGCTGACATAATGATGGTCAGTGACACTGGCTCAGATTCTGTGTAAAGAACAATACTTTGTGACTGTATATAGTTCTCAAGTTGGAAAAGACATTCGGTTCCCACTTTAAGTGAACTTAGATGAAAATTCTGATGCTGTAAAAGGAGTCCAGACGTACACACATGACAGGATGACAAAGTAAGTGTTTTAAAATATTCATATGTAAGTTCATTCTTATGTAGCACTTGACAAAAATCATTTGGCATCTGTTTTTTTTTTTTTCTTATAGGAGCCAATGGCTCTTTAATAGATTTGTTTGTCTGGAGCCCTGCTTTTAACATAACACAATATAGACAGCTGCATGATTATAATTCTGGTTCTCTCTTGCCAGTTGTGACTCACATTAGCAACAAATATATTTATTTTATTAAAACAAATCCAAACATTGAATGAATGTTTTTAAGCTCTAAAATACTCTCTAAATAAAAGTCTTTTAGATCATATTGCTTTTCTCTTGACTTTATTTACATATGTGACCTTGAAGTAATCCAAAAGTAATCAGATTACATTACTTTCATATTCTGATACTTGGATTACGTTACTGATTACTTTTGTTATGAAGTAATTTGTAACTGTAATGGATCCCAGCCCTGGTTATTAGGAAGGGTTTATATAGGTTTCATGGTTTTGGTAAAGTGTTACCATTTATCCGAATTCTTTGTCTCAGGTGTTATACCATGTGTTATATCAACTTGACTTACCTACAATTTCTGCATAAATATGACCTAAAACATCATCAGGTTTTCAGTCCTAAAAGTAGATAAAGAGAACCCAATTAAACAAATGAGACAAAAAATATTATACTTGATAATTTATTTATTTCAGTATCTGGTGTGACCCCCTTGTGCGGCAATAACTGCAACTAAACATTTCCGGTAACTGTTGATCAGTCCTGCACATCGGCTTGGAGGATTTTTTAGCCCATTCCTCAGTATAGAACAGCTTCAACTCTGGGATGTTGGTGGGTTTCCTCAAATTAACTGCTTGCTTCAGGTCCTTCCGCATCATTTTTATTGGATTAAAGTCAGGACTTTAACTTGGCCATTCCAAAATATGAACTTTATTCTTTTTTAACCATTCTTTGGTAGAATGACTTATGTGCTTGGGGTCACTGTCTTGCTGCATGACCCACTTTCTCTTGAGATTCAGTTCACGGACAGAAGTCCTGACATTTTCCTTTAGAATTTGCTGGTATAATTCAGAATTCATTGTTGATAAGCTGTCCTGGCCCAGATGCAGCAAAACAGGCCCAAACCATGATACTACCACCACCATGTTTCACAAATGGGATAAGGTTCTTATACTGGAATGCAGTGTTTTCTTTTCTTCAAACATAACACTTCTTATTTAAACCAGAAGGTTCTCTTTTGGTCTCATCCATCCACAAAACATTTTTCCAATAGCCTTCTGGCTTGTCCGCATGATTGTTAGCAAACTGCAGACGGGCAGCAATGTTCTTTTTGGTGAGCAGTGCCTTTCTCCTTGCAACTCTGCCATGCACAACATTGTTGTTCAGTGTTCTCCTGATGGTGGACTCATGAACATTAACATTAGCCAATGTTAGAGAGGCCTTTAGTTGCTTAGAGGTTACCCTGGGTTCCTTTATGACCTTGCGGACTATTACACGTCTTGCTCTTGGAGTGATGTTTGTTGGTTGACCACTACTGGGGAGGGTAAGAATGGTCTTGAATTTCCTCAATCTGTACACAATTTGTCTGAATATGGACTGGTGGATTCCAAACTCATTGGAGATGGTTTTGTAACCTTTTTTGTAATCTCCTTTGTTCATGCCATGATACACTTCCATAAACATGTGTTGTGAAGATCAGACTTTGATAGATCCCTGTTCTTTAAATAAATCAGGGAGCTCACTCACACGTGATTGTCATCCCATTGATTGAAAACACCTGACTCTAATTTTACCTTCAAATTAACTGCTAAATCTAGAGGTTCACATAATTTTGCCACTCATAGATATGTAATATTGGATCATTTTCCTTAATAAATAAATGACCAAGTATAATATTTTTGTCTCATTTGTTTAATTGGATTCTACTCTTAGGATTTGTGTGAAAATCTGATGATGTTTTAGGTTATATTTATGCAGCTATATAGAAAATCCACCACTGTAGATACCATTAGCAAGTAAGCTAAGAGGCATCATATGATTTAAATGCTATAATAAATCTTAGTGCAAATAAGTTAATGAAGAGATTTGTTTCTATCATGTTTTGAAGGTAATTAAAAGTCTTCCCACTCAGATTAGTTGTCAGTCTTTGTGAACACCCTCACACAGTTGGCTTAACACTACTGGATTTAGCTGTGCCATGACCGTGTTTCACTGTGTGGCTCCAGAAGAGCTTTCTAATTAAAAGAATAAGATGCAAAGCAGCAAACTTGGAAGTGGCCACGTCATATTGGATTGAACTCGCTGCTGTGAAGCCAGCAGGGACAAGCAGGAATGTGTAGGACTTGTAGAACTTTATGTCCTTATGTCCGGGGTATTAATGTTCAATCCTTTAGCAAGTGAAAACCGATGGTCTGTGATGTACAGAAAAGGAATGATGACTTGAGAGGGTGCATATGTGTGTTTGTGTGCGTATGTGTGTCAGATACGTGTTATCTCTCCTTTGTCTTATTTGTCATGAAGAAAAAGGCACATTATGGCTGGAAAAGATTGAGCGAGGCAGAGAATTATGGGGTGTTGAGTCACAGGTACCTTATTAAAGAGATCATGTGTCAATCTGAGAAAGAGAGAGAGAGAGAGAGAGAGAGAGAGAGAGAGAGAGAGAGAGAGAGAGAGAGAAAAATGACACTGGCATAAAGCAGGAATATTCTTCATTCCTTATGATCTTTCACAGGATTCCAAGCTGTCACAACCTTGTGCAGAGAAGTAGATACACAGTTATACAATTCTAAACCCTCAATGTGAATACTGCCTCCATATGATTGGTTGAATGTGGTGAGTTTTAACGTAATGTAAGAACAGAGACTGGCACAAGCTGCCGATAAGTTCCTCTGCTTCCCAACCACTCAGCAAGAACTACCTGGCTTTAGTGCACATTAACGCTCCCAACCTCCACTTTCTATCTCGCTCACTATTGTTCAGCTGACCTGCCTCACTAGTATATTATGATGTCCTTCCTGTTCTCTTCATTAGATTCTGGCTTGCTTTTTGCTTTTGGCGGCTCTACAATAACTGCTTTTATCTTGGCAGAGAACATTTGAGCAAGTCTCACAGAGGCTCCCAGGCTCTCGCTTCATTGTGTTCCTCTCTTGCTGCTCCACTTTTGAGCCCAACATTTAGGCAGGAATAGAAAGTGGAGGAAGGGAGGGAAAGAGGGAGGGAGGGAGGGAGGGAGGGAGGGATAGACGAGATGTATTCTAGCTGACAGAAAAGAAGTAGGAGTCAACCAGAGTGTCAGGGAGCTCATGAAATTAGTCCAACACTGCTACTCACAATGCATAATTATACTGCGTTTGAGGTGAAGTTGCAACTTGTATTTTACCTCCTACAACCAGTAAAAGCCACAGAAAACACTCCCTCAACTTTGGGAACTTTAGATCACTTAATATACAGACACAGTACTTAAATCTATAACACTGACCATACTAATCGCTGTGTTGAGAAGGTAATCATCAACATTAGAGTTGTCACTAACATTAGCCTGTTAGCTAACGCTACTCATTGTTCTCCATTCTGTTGTGCTGTACTGCAATTTCAGTCCAAAATGTTGCAGGAACTTTTGAAGTTCACCATAGTATATTGGACACTACCAATAGCCACTCAGGCCTGTAACTGTAAAAGTGCAGTTAAAGTAACTTTTTGTGAGGTTTATGTGCTCTGACAAAGCAAACAAAAGACATGCTTTCATGGAGGCGTCCATGTATGTTTTTCCACTTCACATGTCAGATGTGCCGAGGTGGAAACTGCTGTTATTACAACTTGCAAATCACCACTTACAAGGCACTACAAACATGGCATTAGCCCATTCCATCTCCTAATTTTCCAACTAAAGACATGTGTCTTATTTGGGAAACTGATTAGCCTTGAGCAGAAGTCCTTAACCTTTCTCAATATCAGTCACTACAAATATAGTTGTCCATGTGTGAACACCTTTTGAAATCTGTAACCCAAGGCCCCTGTTACTGCATGTGTACTCTTTTTATATATGAATGCTATATCTTAGTTGATCAGCTGCTGAGGAGCATCCAATAACTCCCTGAGGCAAATGATGGATTTCCTAATAAAGAACTAGAGAACCAAGAGCAGAACCAAAATTAAAAAAAGCCATCAACCCTCTTTTCCAGGTTTTATATGCACTTATATTACAATACTCCCACTTCTTTAGTACAAATGAGCTGACTTAGCAAGTAGGAGTTGGTGCCAGACCCCTAAAAGGCAAATGAAACTGTCCCCTATGACATTACAGTGTTAAATTAGAGTGGGAACAATCCACCCACGTCTCTATCACTGGAAACATAGACTAAACAATATACCAGGCATAGACACAGCCTGCTAGCCTTTATTCTCTCTATTGGCCAATTTATCAGATACTAAAGCAACTCCCACTGAATAAGTTTAAAATAATGGTGTATGAATCATAGCAGCTTCTAATTGTCCAAATAAACAACCTCAGGGAATAATATCGGTTGCATTCATTATGTTAGTGTGGGCTTGTGATTTTTTATGAGTTCATAAGATTTGCGCAGTGTCACTCTGGTTTAATTAAAATGCATCCATCTGAGCCGATACTCCTGGCTTTAGTCCTACCAGTAAGAGGTCTGATCCCGGCCTAAATCCTCTACTCAGTCTTTACAAGTCTCACTTTGAAATTGAACAAAAATTGTCATTTTTTGCTTATTAATCAAGGGTAATTTTGTTGAAGTGGCATCCTGCATACAGAAACTCAGCATAGAATGTTAAAGAGGTTTATCTCACCTTAAAAACATAGCAAAAGGGGCTTACATGTTTTTGATTTTTTTTTTCTTCCTGGTATTGGTCCTGGCTTTAGGGATAAGCATAAAGACACTCACATCAGAATAAACCAAGACAGAAATGAGACAGCGATAGAGAATATGTTAAGCATACTGTCATGGGAGATGTACATAAGTACAAAATTGCTTTTGTGCATTTGTGTATTCTTTTTATAAGCTAGAAAAGAATGGGAGAGGGAACCTGAGATCCCTGCTTGATGGATCATGTCTTAATACTGTGCACCTTTAAAACATCAAACAGTTAAACATGTGATTTTTGTGTTATAATGCACAGTATTTTCACTCTTTTGATTTTAGAAACTAGATTATGAAAGTCTCTATGGACCATATCTGGGCTTTATGTGATGGAGAGAAGCCCATATGTGGTGTTAAGACCCACAGGTCGACACTGTTGATATCCCACTGAGACACAGTATGGCTTTATATCACCCAGCCCACACCACCACACGGTCTGGTGACATCGTGGCTCACTATGCCACATGCTTTTATCATATTTCAATCTACTCCATTACAGAATCACATTTCAACTTCCTATACCACAGAGTCTGATCACATTTCAACCTACTGCACCACAGAGTCCAATCACATCTCAACCTTTTAAACCACAGAGTCCAATCACATCTCAACTTTTTAAACCACAGAGTCCAATCACTTCACCCTACTACACTATAGAGTCCAATCACGTCAACCTACTACACCACAGAGTCCAATCACATCTCAACCTTTTAAACCACAGAGCCCAATCACTTCACCCTACTACACAACAGAGTCCAATCACATGTTAACCTACTATACCAGTGTCCAATCACATCTCAGCCTACTACACCACAATGTCCAATCACATCTCAATCTTTTAAACCACAGAGTCCAAACACTTCACCCTACTACACAAGAGTCCAATCACATGTTAACCTACTATACCAGTGTCCAATCACATCTCAACCTACTACACCACAATGTCCAATCACATCTCAGTCTTTTAAACCACAGAGTCCAATCACTTCACCCGACTACACAACAGAGTCAAATCACATGTCAACCTAATATACCACAGTGTCCAAACGCATCAACCTACTTCACCACAGTGTCCAATCACATCTCCACCATGTCACCCTACTACTGTATATCACAAATCCAATCACGTCAGCTTACCACACCACTAATCACATCAACTTACTTCACCACAGTGTCCAATCAGATCTCAAACTTATACTCCAGAGAGTCCAATCAGTTCACCTTACTACACCACAGAGTCGCATGTCTACCTACTATACCACAGAGTCCAATCACATCTCAACCTACCACACCACAGAATCCATTCACATGTCAGCCTAACACATCAAAGAGTCCAATCATGTCACCCTATTACGCCAGAGAGTCCAGTCAAATCTCAACCCACTACACCACATGGTCCAATCACATGTCAATTTACTACACCACAGAGTCCAGTCACATGTTAACCTACTAAACCACAAAATCCAATCACATCTCACCCTACTATAAAACAGAGTCCAATCACAAGTCAGCCTACTACACCACAGGGTCCAATTATGTCAACCTACTACAATGCAGGGTGTAATTACATGTCAGCCCACACACCCAGGTACATGTCATCTTTAGTTTAGCAAATTGTTTCATATTCAGCAAGTTCACATTTCTTACATGCTATTGCATTGCTACTTGCTTGCTTAATATACTTCTATTCTTCTTCTAGGGTTAATGAGCAGGCAGGGAGTGTATCAATGCATGGACAAAAATGTCTGGTTTAGGTAATTACTAGAAATGTACAAAAATGTACAAGGTCACATTTCTTAAGAATTCTAATTAATCCTTGGATAAAATGGCCCCAGTCATTCACTCATTTATCTGTGGTTTATCTTGCTCTTTTGGGGAACAAGGTATGGCCTGCTGACCCTCTGATAAGCATGACTGATCAGACCACACACCTTCTCCATATATTCAAGCAATTAGAGAGACAGCGGAGGCTCTGAAGGGAAATAGAACATGGCATTAGCTCAGCCATCAATTCCGGTTATCCATTTTTAGTTTTCAGTGCATAATGGTTCTCGTTGCCAGGTTATTTGTTAATGGTATTAAATGAGCCTTACCCATAGCCTTATGTCTGAGACGGTATTGATTATGGCTTACTTCTGTCACTGCTGTTTATTCTAGGGCTGAAGGAAAGCAAGCCTTAAGAGAAGACTTATGCTTAATGGCTTAAACCTGAGAGTCATTTGCTGTGACAAGAGTTTTAATTTGCAGCTCTTTGGAACAACATTCCTTCACTTATATGCATGGTGTAAGGAACAGGAATACTCAGATGGATATAAAAAAGCTTTGATGTTTCTCTCTGCTGCTTTCGAGAAAACGCCTGAATTTGACACCATGCTCCCTTAAGTATCCCATTTTGTCCTTATTCTATCACTCATTAGGATGGAAATTGAGATCCATGCTAAATGCGGATGAGCACGGGACCAGAGGGATGGTGTTTTAAAATCAAAGGAAGAAAGAATAAGGGCTCACCTTAAAACCTCGAATGAACTGTAATTATCATATTGATGCTCGTATGAGCTCGTATTTAGTTATTCAGAATATCCTTTTTAGATATACAATACTCTGAGAAGCAAGCATTTACTGAGTCACTTGTGCCCTTTGAGGAAAGTATTACCCCAAAATGGTCACCTCGAATCAGTTTCAATAAAGTGTGTGTGTCAGCAGTGTATGACAGTCTCTTATTGAGCCAATCCATTCCACTTTGCTCTCCTCCTCCAGACGACACATTATCCTCCAATGCCATCATTAAATCATCTTTTACTATTTATGGCCTGTGTAAGTGTGTGTTAAAGAGGATAAGTGATGAACGCAGTAGGAGGTCGGTGTACTTCTGAGCCTGCTCCCCTTTCATCTTATCTGGTTTCATTTCTTTTCTTTCTTTTTTTTTCCTCATCAAGCTGCAGCAGTCTGAGATATCACCATTCACCCACACCAGGTGCTCAGGTTGCCGTATAAGATTGAAGCTTAATTAGTTGCTTTAAAAAAGGAGAATACTACGTTTCTGTTATATTTTCTTTAAAAGTGCTTACTAGAGTGTGATATTGCAGAGGTGAGGGTTTGAGAAATGTGTCCTTTTCTCTTCCCAAAATAGTCATCTACTTTTTATGCAAGTCCCACATCATGAGAAAACAAAGACAAACAAGGATGGCAGAGAGTGACACCATGCCTGCAGTTCCCCACTGATTCAGTCAGTTCATTAAACAGATGCCAATATTCTCAGTGCTATCTTTGTCTTTTTTTTTTTTTTTTTTGCATTAAAAAAGCTATAGTGTTTGCCTTTAGCAGAATGTACATAAGCCTGGTTTATTCTCTTTGCTCCAGGGTCAGATTCAAGTATAGATTCAAGTATAGAATAACTTGCACCTTGGCATACTGTAACTAATATTCAATTAATATTTTTGTAAAACTCCAGCTAGATAAAATTCCTTGCTTACAAAGTTCCAGATAAGGAACTAACATGACTGAATAGCAACTACAGTCACATTTTAATGCTTAACAATTATTAGTCATTATGTTTTGTTTCGCACTTTCTATTACCACTTTTGACTAGCACCATAGACTCTGAACAGAAGAAATTGAAGCGGAGAATAAATGCATACTTCTCTGTCAGATCAATTTTTTTTTTTTTTTTACAAGCCATGAACTAAAGCCAGTTTTTGTAGTACCTGAATTGATTCTGCCTGGTAAAAATATTTGCCAGTTTGATCTTTTGGAATACTTTGCAAGGTATTTATCTAGAATGCACTCTGCCAGTTGAAGACCTCTGCATTAAAGTATGTTATTTAATAATTATGACGAACTGTTCTATAACTACACCGATATACAGTAGATATGTAGTTACAAGGGTGAGGAATCTACATCTGTCCACACCGATGGGTTACTGGGGGTTTTATGTTCATCCATTTCATCACACTGTTCACAGTTTTATGCGAAATATTGTTTTTTGTTTGTTTGTAAAGCTCTAATAGAGTTGTTTATTTGTTTTATTACTGTAAGTATTAGCTGTACATTAAATTATAGGCTTGCGTTCATATAAACATTTTATATGTGTCGTGTAATTGGTCACATGACCATAGTCAATTTTTTCAAGCATGCACTTCAGGAAGATGATGTGTGTGTTGAAGCTCTATGAAAGGAAGTACAGACAGGTGACAAATTACAATGAAAAAGAAAAACAGATGTTCTTTTATACTGTGGGAGATATCTTGCTCTTATCATTTGGTTCTGCTTGTACTGTTAGAGGGCAGAGCTGCTGCAAATCAATATAAAGTTATTCTGACTGATCACCTCTATCCTATGATTGTTATCCAGATGGGAGTGGCCTCTTTAGAGGATGACTCCGCCCATATACACAGAGCACGAGAGCTCACTGGACGGTTTAATGAGTACAAAAAAGATGTAAATTATATGGTATGGCCTTTAGAGTTACTAGATCTCAACATCACTTACCACCACCTTCAACAGAATGCCCAGTGAGGGAATATGTTTTGGAAGAATGGTGTTCATACCAGTACAATACCATGGTGCATTGAGGCTGTTCTGGCAGCTTGTGGTTGCCTTACTAACACCTTACTAAAACATGTTCTGGTGTTTGTTATTTTAATTTTTATATAACATGTTCAAATACAACTATACATAACTATCACATTTGGTATATTTCATCTTTAATGATTAATGGGTCTCCATATAATATTACTTGTTACTTGTTACTAATTGTTGATATTTTACTAAGATTATATTACTACATTTACAGTATATCATCCTCACAGGAGATATACAGTAAACATGTGAACGGTCACAGTTGCAGTGGGAACCACTGGGATAACACACAACTTATTGTAAATACGTAACTGGCTGTTACTATTCTTAATTATCCACATTGCAAGAGTTTTAAAAATATTAATCCTTGTTGTTTGTATACATAGTGAAAAAGAAAACGGTATTATATGGACTGATCAACTGATTCACTTCTTAACTCTTTTCCCACTGGCCACAGGTTTGCACAAGAATAAACTTTTCACAAACTTTTCCAAAACTTCCAGAAAAGTCATACTGGTTTTGCCATAGGGCTGTAAAATTGGGGGTTGGGGCTTCGAATCTCACCTCTGCCCTGTGTACGAGGAGTTTGCATGTTCTCTCCGTGCTTCGGGGGTTTCCTCCAGCTACTCCGGTTTCCTCCACCAGTCCAAAGACATGTGTTGTAGGCTGATTGGCATTTCCAAATTGTCCTGCGATGGGCTGGTCACCTGCCCAGGTTGTCCCCTGCCCCATGTCCTGAGTTCCCTGGGATAGGCTCCAGGTTCCCCCGTGACCCTGTGTAGGATAAGCGGTACAGAAAATGGATGGATGGAAAATGGTTCAGCTCTACGTATACTGTAGAACATTTGACTATAGAAATATTTACAATATATGACTCAGGTGCACAGTGAGTTCTTACAGTGATTTATAGTGAGACCATAGCAGACCAGAGAGTCGTGGCCTTGCCTGAAGCGATTTACAGTACTCAAGCAGCTAACCTAGATTCTCTGTCTGACCTCTCCTGACCATTACACTGACCCAATTAAAACACTACATGTCAACAAGCCTTTTCTCTTTCTCTCTATGTCTCTCTTTCTGTCTGTCCTCTTTCTCACCTCACCCTTATCTATGCCCACTCCTCTAATCACTCAGAAGACCTTTCACAAGCTCTCTCTCTCTCTCTCTCTCTCTCTCTCTCTCTCTCTCTCTCTCTCTCTCTCTCTCTCTCTCTCTTTTTGTCTCGTCATGTTTAATATGTAAAATGTAGCTCATCATGTATGCATGGTGCTTACGCAGTGGTGAGACACTGCACACACCTGCTGTGGGTAGATGTTGCTGCTTTTGCTGGTTTTTGGCACTCTTCCCACATCTATTAATCATGCATTCTTTAATGTTGACTGGATGGATGTAAGGTACCGAAGAATGAAATTGTTGTCAACAACCTGTTACTCTTTTTGAATGAATCATAATAATTTTAATCAGTAATCAATTTACACAACTGGAGTTGCATGAAATTATGGATTGATTCGCAAGAATATAAATGTCCCCCCAAAAAAGCATATGTTGTTGATTTGTTGAATCATATATTATCATGGCTCGGAAAGTTTTCCATGTGTGTTCTCTGGAAAAAAAAAAAGGTCTACAGTTCAGTTCAGTTTATGAATAATGTATTGTATTTATGTGAAATATTGGCCCTTGCAGCAGAGCATGTTTGATATTTATTGTGTGTATTAGATATAGGTTTATGTGCAATAAATACATGAATTATTTAAGCTTACATGCGTCTTGCAGGCAGTGATTCACAGAGACAGTGGATCTGTCTCTCCTGTTCTCTCGCTACCTGTCCTGCCTCACTCCTGTCTTTTTTGCTGTCCTCGGTATTGTGGCGCTTATTAAAAAACAATTCCTCCTACACTCAGTTGGGCTCAGGCACTGTGAGTGGCAGGTCATTTCTCCATCACTAGTGTGTGTGTGTGTGTGTGTGTGAGTGGCCTAAAGTGTTCTGTTTACCAGAGCACAGTTCCACTCTACTCTGCACCACTTTTATCTCTTGTATCGTTAGTCCACAAAGGCTGTTACTGATTATAGAAATCTGCAGCAAGCTGACAATCATCTACAGTTATATATTTATTATGAAGAAAATCAAATAACCTTACTGCCGTCCTTCACAGTACCTGCTGCCAGCACTATCTCTATATAACTCTATATCTGATAGTGGTGTTTCGACAGAATTGCTTTACGCGTTGTTATTCATGGTTATTTTGTGGTTTCCTTGAAATTCTCTGAAATGTGATAAGATTTTATTACAGGTTTGATTGAATCTAGGGGTTACCCCACTCTTACACCTTAGTAAGCTCCTGTACTTGATAAGTCAGAGCAGATTTATTGGAATATATTAAGGGATATTTCTTGCTGTTCCACTGTCCAGAGGTGAGCGGCATGAGAAGAGGTCGGGCCGGTGTCCGAATGTAATCATGGAGCAGTCTTGTGAATATGAAACTCGAGCAGCCAGCAGATTTATTATTCAGCTGTATCCATCTCGCTGTTCTGCTCAGTGCTGCACTCTGAATCCTGCTCTGAAATCTATTAGTTAAGCCTTTGATGCATTTGAAATTTGCCGTGCCTGACTTGAGATGGAGATGATTCTTGAAAGTTTGGAAAATATAAATTTGGTAACTATTTACACTTTGGAGAAAGGAAAGTTTACTTTTTGGGGGGTGAAAAAATAACAAATGTATAAAAATGTTTGACTGATTTTCTTGCAACGCAAAGCAAATTTTCCTGCTACCCATAAGGCAGATATTACAGTAGATAGTGTATAATATTAATTTTATGACTGGTTTCAAAAAGGAGCTTATTTCAAAATGCCCAAAAACCCAGGCTTGTCATAAATCTCACAGCATCCCGAGGACGTCCCTGCTTCCCCGAAACCATAAAGCAGAGTGCAGCCTGGGGAAGGAGGGAGGCCTGAGGCTAAACCCAAGAAATTAAGACACCATTTTATAGCAGGTCTCAGCCCTTGTCATCAATCTATGAAGGGCAAAAAGTGAGACAGAGACTTTACTTTCTTCTCGTCTTTTTTTTTATTATTATTTACAGTCATGCTCAGATAAATGGAAACTCAGCCTCACGCTCACACACCTCTGTGTATCGTCTCGACAGTGTAACATTTCAAACACATTGGAGCTTAAAGTAATAATAGTTTAGGATTAGCATAGAGTGATGGAAAGGAGACTTTTCTTTTCGAATGTCTGTCAGCGGGTTGTGTTGAAGGAGGAGGCCCAGGTACCGACAGCTCCTCATTACCACCTTCTCTTCCCGAGTCTCTCTCCTCCTGCTCCATTCGAGAAGAACACACTGCTGAGAAATATCACTTTCTCTCCCCAAGGCAAATACATTTCCTGGAAAGTAGTTGGGGCATTATTAAGGGAAAAAGTTTAAATTCATGGCCGACTTCCTCTACACCTGCATTTCTTTTTTTTCTCCCCCCAGTTGCCTTTTTTTGCCTTGAGGATGAGCACTAGGGAGAATTTTTCTCAAAGCCGTTGCCACACTGGGATTCATTGGAGGTGCTTTTTCACTGTGATCTAGCTTTACTTTTCATGAGATAAGTTTAAGCTTGCTCACCATGCTGGATGGTTCCTCTTTTATTTGCTTTGCTTTATGACATTTTATTTGCAACCCTGGTGTGCATTTTATGCCACACTATATTTCTCAGGTGGCAGATAGAGACAGTTATGAATAATCTAGTGGAAAATGCCATGTATTTTTTGTTAATACTTTGATAATATTCAGTGTTTGAAACCTTCTCTCAAGCAGGCAGAACACAAGTGAGCAAAGTTGTAATGATTTTGATTAAATATTGCCCATGGATATTCAATTCACCCAGCGAAGGACCTGGGGCATGGAATGTGTGTGTATACAGTATGCTTGTAAGATAAAGAAAGTCAATGAAGACGTTTATAGAGCCAGTGCTTTTTTTTTTTGTTTGTTTGTTTTTTTTGCATGTGTATTACTTTGATATGAAGCACAGCTGGAAAATCATGTCCCAGCATACCACACTAGCTAACACAGCAGAACTGCTCATGGAGCAAAAGGACATGGAAATGTTTTTATTTAGGTTACTTTCTACCCTTACCTTTGGATGTCTGCCTGCAAAACACACTGGGTTAGTAGCCAGTTTAACATACAAATTGGTAAATGCGGATAGTAAGATGTCTAAAATCTTACTAGCTACAGTAAGTGTGCTTTTATTGCACAATGAATGTCACAGTTTGTTGAAGTTGTTGGATAGCTAAATGGATGCATATTTGTGACATTTGTGACAGTGACATTTACCTCAGGTGATGAGACTGAGACTGATGTGGATGATAATTCTTTAAAAAGTCACAGTTTTTCCATAAGTTGATTAGGTTATAAATGTAGCTGTAGGCCGGATCATGTGGTGAAGGGTTTTTCCAGGCCACCACATACTATATATAGCACTTTTTTCCAAGCCCGAGGTCATTTTACAAGCATCCATTTTCTGTACTGCTTATTCTACACAGAGTTGCGGGGGAGCCTGGACGGGGTGCCAACCAATCACAGGGCACAAACTCACACACCACAGACAATTTGGGAATGCCAATCAGCTGACAATGCATGTCTTTGGATTGGGGGAGGAAACTGGAGTATGTGGAGGAAACCCCCGAAACACAGGGAGAACATGCAAGCTCTGTGGATACAGGGCAGAAGCAGGACTCGAACCCCCAACCCCACTAAGCCACTGTGCCCCCCTCTTTGCAAACATGTAAGCCGAAAAACAGATAGTAACCAAAAAGGACCATACAAGCATTACAACAGTACAAACCATAGGGGAAAAAAACATATTACACATGATGTTTGACCAGACTAGACAGCATCAGAGAGAGAGGGATAGGATGTTTTTAATTGGGGGACGTTAAATAAGATGTAGCATAGGCTCTGTAGGGAAGAATTCCAGAGATTCAGTGGCATGAAAGAGTCAAAACTTAGGGATGGCAAGTATGGCTGATGGATCTGAGCATACTAGAGAGTGTATACAAATGGAGTACTTCAGTCAAATACTGAGGAGCATGGTTATGAAGTGCTTTAAAGGTCAGAAGAAGAATTCGAAAATGAATGCAATGAAATGAATGAAAGGGCATTGCAGTAGTTGAGGCGAGAAGTTATGAATGTATGAAATAAAGTTTTCACGTCCTTCACGTTAAGAAGGGGACAAATGCAATATTACAGAGGTGAAAAAAAATGCAGACTTCACTAAGCAATTTATATGGGCTTCCAAAAGTAAATGTGTTCCAAACAGATTAAGAGAGTTGTCAGTGTTTAAATCAGAACAGCTGTTCATAAAAGTATTGGCACCAACTAGTAGGATTTCTATGGAGCCACTGATGTGCCAATGGTTATTTTTTAATAGGATGTGGTCACAATTTAATATATCAAGGCAATGATTTCTTATTTAGAGTCCACACACTAAGTTGTGAGCTCAAGTTCCACTTTTCACACCCATAACTTTGGTATTTCATGGTCATGAATTGTACAACTTAAGCCCAAATCTTAATATTTGTCTTCCAGTTATTTGGTAGGAATGGGATGAAAAGTCTATTCACTTTAAGAATTCCCTTAAAGGAAACTGAAGGTAATGGTGTATCCGATGTCACAATGACTCATGCATCATTCCAAGATGGAAGTACAGTGCAATATAATCAGTCATCTCTAGTCATCTTCATAGGTACTTGTAGCCAGAATGGTCTAATTCAATTGATTATTCAATTGATTATTCTGTCTCACTCATTTAACATCATTCAACATAGTGGTTGGCAAGTATTTCCTGGAAAAAGCTAACTCAAGTTAACATGTCCACAAACATGTCCACACATCACATGGCCACAAATTAATATATTAAGGCCACAAGTTCAGTTTCTCACACAGGAAACTTAACTCGTGGCTATGAGAAGCATATCTAATGGCCTCAGAAAATTTATTCATGGCCACACATTATTAAAATAATAACCATGTCACCTCAGCAGCTATGTAGATTTGAAAAAGTTGGAGTACATCCAGTCCTTTATGTCACTGCATGTTCATAATGTGGGGCTGGCCTGGCATAAATTGTTTCATAACAGTGGAATCTGAGACAGATGAGGTTGCTATTGGGAAGCAAATAGATCAGAAAAAGAAGAGGGCCAAGTAGAGGTCCTTGGGGGATATGCCATGTATGAGGGCATAGATGCTGAGTCGAAGCAAACAGCACCGAGTCAAAGTAGACCAGATACCTCATTAAAATGTGTCACATCGTCGAACACGTTTCAAACTAGGTTTGTGATGTTGTGATGTACCACAGTCTTATCAAGTCCTCTAGCAATTGCTGATTAACAAAAGGTACAGGATTTACCAAATTTGTTTTGGACTAAAAGCATAGTCAGTATACTGTAAATATGGTAGCATCATGTAAATAAAAAGAAAGAATATTATTTAGAAAGGTGAGTTAATATTTTTAGGTTTTATGTATAGTCAAATGTTTTCTGTTTTTCATGTACTCTGTGGATTTTAAATAACAGCATCCTTTTGTCAAGGGCTAGCTGTAACATTGCTGTCACTACACTTACCATGTGAGAGATGCAGGAGATTTTTCTCCTGGTGTATAAAAATCTGCGGACATTCTGACCTTTCATATGGGGAATCAGAGTAAGACAGATGGAGTGTAGAGAGATTTGTCGTCTGCTGTGTGAAAACACATTTTATGGCATTTAAATTGTCCAATTTAATCACAGAAGAAATAGTTTAGATTCCTGATACCATTGTCAGTTGGCTGAAGCCTATCTCATATATGCATACACACCCACACACACTCTGTTTCTGAGCTCTGCTTGACCTTATACCCAGAAAAGAACTTCGCCTGTGCAGCTTCAGGCACTGTAATCTGAAATCAGTAGTTTTAAAACCGAACTGCTTATGTAAGGAATCATATTAGTGTCTTTTACAGGCTGGAGTGGCCGTTCCGCGGGACCCAACACCGGCCACAGGGACAGAAAGGCAGAATATCTTGGCCATTGTGTGATTTTAATGGGCCAATTTTCTGTCAAGTTTGTACCCACTAGCCAGAATGATCCAGGCAGTATTTTTTATTTGTTGTTGTTTGTGCTCTAAATCCCTGCTCGAAAGCTTGAAACAAAGCCAGCACTTTGAATGACACACAAGTCCCACTGGTGACACACCATCACCTCAGCCAATGGTGCAAGAAATTCCTCCACCAGCTCCACTCAGTCCAGCGAGGTATCAGCCGCAACACCTGCCATCTCTCCTGGCTCAGTGGCTCAGTGTGTATGTGTGTGTGTGCATATATATATATATATGTGTGTGAGTGTGTGGGTGATTCTTCTTTTAAATTTGGGCAACATCTCTCGATGTGTGAGACACATGGGAACTGGTGGACAGTGTGTTTAACAGCGTTACCATTCAATCACTTGGCAGACATATTTGTCTGGGGAGACCCATCCAGTGATGAGGGACAGTTCGGTGATGTGTGGAGCAGAACAGCTCGCTGCACTCAGAATACAAATCACGGCTAAATGATGATCCGTGCTAATTCAGCAATGCTAAAGTAATTTACAGCAACAATAATAGCCTCCATCGCTGTAGCCCTGAGGGTGATTGATTGAATTTAAGCCATCAGAGGGTAATTTTTACAGAGGTGTGCTGGCACAGATTGAGGCGGCAAGGTCATGCAGCGAGCACAGTGCTAAATAAATCCTGTTTCTGTAATGCAGCAGCAGCAAATGCTGCTCGCACACAAGCGTGGCCCACCAAGAAACGTGTCAGAAAGAGACAGCCGATGCACAAACGCCATTTCGTACAGCGCTCTCCTGTCTCCCTCCCTGCTTCTTTATTCATATAGCTGTCTGCTGGGCTAAAAAAATGAGTTTGTCTTCAGACAGGAGAATGCTGCTCGCCAACACACTGGGTGGGAGGTGTATTGTTGAGGCGTAGGGGGTAATATGTTGCTGTTTTGACTGGCAGCCTTGTAAAATGAGAAGCTCAAATGCTTTTACCTGTAGATGCTGAGATGTCAGTTAGTGTTGGTTACTGTGACATGAAGGCTTAATGAAGAATCCCATAAAATATAAGGCCAGCTTGGGGCATTTACTATGGGGTCTCAGGATTGCGATTAGGGGAACATCAATGCCGGGTTGGATCGGTTATAACTATTTTTTTTTTTTGTATTAACATATAATACTAAAATAAATGGAATTAATCTGCCAAGGTTCAGTTGCATTTAGTCATGCAGTCTTATAAATTCTACATCCTGGTGTGTATTTGTGCATTTACATTTGCTGTTATCTAACCTTTAAGGGAGCAGTTTGTCACTTTAACAGTCCTCGGTTGCCATCGACAAATGTATTGCAATTTAAAACATTGACAGGTCTTTCCCTCCAACCCAACCAACCCCACCTATTTCATTCAAATTCCATATCTTTCATGGGGTGACTTTTAGAGAAAATAGGCGCAAATGCAAACAGAAGCCTGATAGGAAGAAACTGGCAGGGGAAAAAACATTGAAATTGAACACAGTCCCCTCCAAAAGTATTGGAACAGCAAGGCCAATTCTATTGTTTTCACTATACATTGAAGACATTTGGGTTTGAGATCAAAAGATAAATATTAGATGATAGATCACAATTTCAGCTTTTATATCCTCATATTGACATCTAGATGTGTTAAACAACTCAAAACCTGGCACCATTTGTTTGAACCCACCCATTTTTTCAAGTGATCAGAAATATTGGAACATGTGACTGATAGCTGTTTCTTGCTGCTCAGGTGTGCCCCTTAAATTGACTGCTTAAAGAATTATTAGCTCTGAATGTCTACTCTTGGTTTTAGCCTTCAGATTCACCTATGAAGACTGCATTTGTTGTTAAAAATGATAAACCAACATGAAGACCAGAGAGTCATCTATGGGAGAAAAGCAAGCCACCTTGAAGCTGAGAAAAGAGGGAATATCCATCAGAGCCATAACACAAGCATTGGACATAACCAATACAACAATTTGGAATGTCCTGAAAAAGAAACAAACCACTGGTGTACGAACAGGTCAGCCAAGGAAAACAACAGCAGTTGATGACAGAAACATTGTGAGAGCTGTGAAGAAAAACAACAGTTAGTGACATCACCAACAATCTTCGCAGGACAGGGGTGAAGGTATTAGAAACACTTTAGAAACACGTTTAATAATTAAAATGTTTATTGTAAGGTGATGGTTAAAAAGAAAAATGTAATACAAGACAAATGTTCTATGTTAGACAGTAAGAAACCGTATAAGACTTCTACTGGCCTTCATGTTATGTATGTAGCGTAGCCCCAACAATCTGCTGAATGAAATTAATTTTGAGCTTTGCCTAGTCATAGGTTTCTGCAGAGAAGGTACTGTATCATGTTATGGTAGGTTTAGTGGCCAGTGGATGTAATATGGAAATGTTTTGTCTTTTAAATAAAACCTGCTCCATCTCATATCTGCTCATTTGAAACCCTAGCACATTTTGGATTAGAATGCTAAGCATTTGTCTTAACCTCAAGCCAGTGTTTCCTCTATGACCCTGGTTTATCTCTGTCTATACTGGCTAGTTCTGTTTCTTCCTTCATGTCCTGGATAGCTAATGTATGGTGCGTGTCCTGCTGCAGCTAGCTGTGGCTGAATCATCCAGCTGGCCACTACATACATATTGGTTGTGCCTGAGCTATCAGTGTATCCCCAATTCATAAAAGTGTCAAGAAAAGTGCTTGTTAGGTCCAAGCACAGCAAATTTTTCATGGGCCATTATCAGGACTGTATTACTTTATCAATCGTAGTGCTATTTATGCATGATTTATAACTGTGGCTGTTCACTGGTGAATGGATTTTAAGGAAGAAATTTTCCATAATGAACACCATTTGTTAATGAAGGAGAAAAAATGGGTGTGACTTTTATGATTATGGATTGTTAGATTTCACTGCATTTCCCTATCATTACCATCAGCAAAGACAAAACTCTTCCTATACTCCTGCTGTGGGAATACAGAAGAGAATATACTGTATTATCGGGCAGCACATTGTCAGTTTTTTTTATATTGCTGCTTTGCCTCAATAACTGAATAGATATCATGTATTTCACCCCTGAATCCTAAGAGTCCAGTGGTGCTCTGGTCTTTCCATGTGATGGCTCAGTCTGGTCATCAGTACTCTACAGATTGAGCTTTGTGAATCAGTAGTCTTCTGCTGTTTTTTGAATCCATGCTTACTTGAAACATCTGATTTCTTTAACTAAGTGGACACTGGCTTTGATGAAGCATTATGATTGAGGGGGGGAGGCAACTGTTTAAGCTTAAGTACTGTATGATTGTATTAGTCATCGTGAGCATGTGAAGTCTTCTTCCAGTTCTTCTGTTCTTGTGCTTCTGATCTAATCACCTTCACAGGCAATTAGAGGAGGTCCATTAATTATCGGCTTTGGTGCAACCAGACGGGCACTTTACAAAATCCACAGGAAACTTCATCAAAGGCCGAGATCCACAGGAGAGTGATTTAACGCCACTTTCTGGCAGCTTAAGATTTAATTTCTTCCTAATCAAAAGGGATCTGTGTTTTTCATCCCTGATATTCAGAGCTTTTATTAAGTCTTTATTAAGCCTTTTGTGGGTGAATGTGCGTGTGTATGTACATGCACAAGTCTGTTTTGATGTGCTTCATGCATATTGCAAGATCAGTGCAGCCAACATCATTGGATTAAGGATCTGATTCCCATGGGTGAACATGACACTGATACAGAATAAATGATTCTGTCAGAGTACTCGAGTCTCAGAGCCAGCACGCCAGCCACATGAATATAAACACGCAATCAGCCATCATGTACTTGCAGATCATAACAAGGGACGTACTCTTGGAGAATAAAACGGACTTACTTTGCAGGCCAAATGATTTTTAAACATCCCTGCATAATTAAATAGAAAAGATCTCTTGTCTGAATGTATTTGAATATATTTGTAAATAGAAAGTATCGCCGTGAGTGTTTTTGAGAGAAAAATAGATCTGTGTTAATTCTTAATCTGGGCCTAATGCCAGAGCCGTATTCCATGGAGTGTCTCGCCCTGTCCAATTTTAAAACTCTCAATGACTTTTCACATCTTGTTCAATCTTCAAAGAAAAAACATGAAAAATGGGTGAAAGGTAGTTTTGTGTCATCCATTAGCCAATACAGGTAGCAGGGCAAAGCTGTATAGCCGGGTTAAATAAGTAAGTTAGATTATAGTTAAGTTATAGTACATTATCGATGTGTTAATACCCAACAGTGAACCTGCCCTGTGTGCCCAGAGCCTGTATGCGCTCCCCAGTCCAAAGACTGTGTTCTAGGCTGATTGGCATTTCAAATTGTCTGGATGGATGCATGGATGAATGGATGGAATGCATATCAGTAGGTAATAAACGTAGTGCTTATCCCTGTATTATGTGCCAAAACATAAACATCTCTACTGAGTCAATAAAGAAATGGCAGTGGAAAATGTGTTTTTTTATTGAATAAGGCAAGATGTATTTATAATGATGAACAGATAATGAACAGATCATTCCAAAAACTCACAACTGGATTTCCAAATCACAAAATAATGAGTCTATAATGTTTTGCTAATTACCACTTTAATCAAATGAAAGTATTTGAGAAGACTCCCTGTAGTGTGTAGATATGTGTGCTCTACATTTTAAATTGATCTCAACATTCTTCTTATGTTGTGAACCTGTTTCTTACTATATAAACTTGGCAAATACAGCCAAAATGTGTTATATTTATTTATGTCTTCTAGTGAAACATTATGCAATTTTGTAATCTGGTGGCAGAGAAACCATACTAGAGAAACGGGTATGCCAGAGTTCAATAGTGAAAGTTCTGGTCAATAGTGAATGGTTATTCTTTACTGCTTTAGGCAGAAGAGAGGGGGAAAAATCCATGAAGGCA
This sequence comes from Cranoglanis bouderius, assembly GCA_023630585.1. Classification (NCBI taxonomy): domain Eukaryota; kingdom Metazoa; phylum Chordata; class Actinopteri; order Siluriformes; family Cranoglanididae; genus Cranoglanis; species Cranoglanis bouderius. The sequence continues at coordinate 7,101,654 of CM042550.1, read as the reverse complement.
ATAATATTCAGGCTGTTACTGGGTGTTAATGAGGCCTGAAATGTCTTAGAGAGTTTGATGTAGAGCAGAAGGTGGTGATGAGTGACCTTGGATCTGCTGATTAAATTATATTGCCACAAGGTCAATATTACTCACAATGTGTTTCTTCTACTCTCCTGGCTCGGTTGTTATATTACCGACGAGTTGATGAAAGACAGTCCTGTCATTACCTGATCTCCAGCATTAACCTTTTACCTTATAGTAAGAAATATTGATGGTAGCAACTGAAAGCTGTCAGAACTATGACATTGTCAAACCTTGGCATAAGTCAAAATAAAGTTCAACTTTGTTTCAGAGTAGATTGATAGAAGACAGACACATAAAAGCCAGAAAAACAGAAAGACCAGTGTAGGTGAAGAATATTAAAGGAGCAGAATATTGAACTGTCAGTACTTTTAAATAAGTAGGTACAGAAGGAGGAGACACATTCATTGGTCTATATTGTAAATCTCGGTCGTTGTATTGATTGAAATGATGGTTGAATTTAAACACAGAGTGATCTATATTTCATTTTCTCTCTGATTGAAATGACTTCACTAGTATGTAGCAACATTGATTTTTTTTGGTTCACACTGTATGCACTTTCAGAGTTCCCGTTCTACATAAAAGCACTGTTAAATAATTGTTTAAAAAGGTGAAGGACATGACTTTTAATTTTTTCTTGTTTTACACTCTGGTTTCCATGTTCTGAATGGATGTAATAGTTGAGCAGGATAGAATATAGTACAATACAATAATGAGTAAATATTAGCAAAGAAGGCTGTGAAAAATTGTCTTTATTCTTTAACCTTTTTATCTTTTGTTCAAAAAATTCACAAAAATACTCTGCTCTCATGGATATCAAACAATTGCAAACAAAACACAGGTTTATCCAAAAAAACAACTTTGTTAAATATAGGTGTGCAGCAATTATTGGCACCCTTTTAGTCAATACATTGTGCTACCTCCCTTTGCCGAGATAACAGATGCCAGATCCTTCAAATTTCGAGGTCCACGCTGGTGGACTTCAGTTCACCCCACAGGTTGTCTATGGGTTTCAAGTCAGGGGGCTGTGATGGCCATGGCAGGACCTTGATTTTGTGGTCAGTAAACCATTTTTGTGTTGATTTTGATGTATGTTTTGGATCATTGTCCTGCTGGAAGATCCAACAACGGCCCATTTTAAGCTTTCTGGCAGAGGCAGTCAGGTTTTCATTTAATATCTGTTGATATTTGATAGAGTCCATGATGCCATGTATCCTAACAAAATATTCAGGTTCTCTGGCAGAAAAACTTCCTCAAAACATTAAAGAGCCACCGCCATATTTAACCATGTTCATGAGGTCTCTGAGTGTGCCAAGACCACCTCTAGTGTTTATTGCCAAAAAGCTCTTTTTTGGTTTCATCTGACCATACAACCCAATCCCATTTGAAGTTCTAGTAGTATCTGGCAAACTGAAGACACTTGAGTTTGTTTTTGGATGAGAGTAGAGGCTTTTGTCTTGAAACCCTTCCAAACAACTTGTGGTGTAGGTGTAGGTGATGTAGTTTTGGAGACTATTCTCCAGCTGTGATCCTTGGAGATTTTTTGGCCACTCGAAACATCCTCTTCACAGTGCGTTGAGACAATATAGACACACATCCAATTCCAGGTTGATTCATAACATTTCCAGTTGACTGGGCATTTTCAGTGTTTGTGCTATTTTCTTATAGCCACTTCCCATTTTGTGAAGCTCAACAACCTTTCCCGCACATCACAGCTATATTCCTTGGTCTTACCCATTGTTATGAATGACTAAGGGAATTTGGCCTATGTGTTACCTCATATTTATACCTCTGTGAAACAGGAATGGTAAATGGTCTGCACTTATTTTGCGGTTCACAAAGCGCTTTACACTGTGTCTCATTCACCCATTAACGCACACACTCACACACCAATGACAACGGTAAACAGTAAAACAGTAAACTCTAAACAGTAAACAGTTTATTGTAAAACAGTAAACAGCTGTAAACAGTAGTAAATGAAACACGGTCAATATTTGGTGTGACAAAAAATTAAAAATAAAAATAAAAATAGTAGTCTCCGGTACAATTTGTGCAGTTTTATAAGGAAATGAGCTGGTAAGTTTTATTGAGCATCAATAAACCACAGAACCAGCCACAGTTCTTCTGGAGACTTTGACTTTCGCACTTGATTCTTATTTTTGCAGCAAAACCCAGCAGCCTTCATTGTGTTTTTTGTCTGAAAAGTGTCTCTTACATAATATGCTGCTTTCTTTAATGACATACAAACATTTTTCTGTAACATTTAATTTTGTGCTAGAAATTTTGGGAATCTAAAATGTTTTTTGTACTGACTTGATAATGTAGAAGTCATAAAATAAAAAATCTATAACAAAGTTTGTACTTTTTTTGTTTTGTTGTTGTTGGTTTGTTTGTTTTTGTTGTTTTTTTAAACTCATTTTTGTAATCTTTGTGGCAGTGTTGGCTGTTGTGTTGTGCAAGCAGATCCCTCACCCAGACCCATCCCTCACCCTTGTGGTTGTGTCTCACCCACAGCTCTGAGAGACAACCGGATTGATTTGATCCGAGCCTCGTGGCAGGAGCTCACCATCAGCATCCGTGAGGTTACGCTCGGAGACGAAGGGCTATACACTTGTTCCCTCTTCACCATGCCTGTCAAAACAGCCAAGGCTTATCTGACTGTACTGGGTAAGAACTACAGGCACTTCACACAAATCTTAACATTCTGCTTATCCGTAAAGTGAAGCCATCACTTAATATTGAAGCTAATGTTGAATCTTTTTGCTATTTTTATATCCAACCAAGAATTTTCATCTTTCACACCTTAAGGCAAAGCAATATTGCTTTATTGTCGCAGAATTTGTGGTCTCTTTTAATGAGTTCAGGAATCTCTGAAAAGCTTGACAGGAAACCAATATCACCACACCAGAATCCTGCAAAATTAGTCTCTTTGAGTTGATAGATAATTAGATTTCAACCTCATAAAGTGGTGAGGATGTAACAGATCTAACGTTGTTGAGGATCTGAGTTTAATGAGGCAAATTTGAGCCGTCGCAGGCGATCACAGAAAACTGGCCAGAAGACAGTTTAATTAGTCGTTTCTATTAGGATTTTTTCCTCCTTTACTTTGTCAGTCAAAAGTCAAACAAATGCCATTGCACTGTTCCTGTGTGGAATTCTGGGTAATGTCAACACAGCCGGGCCACAAATATTTCTTCATTCCTAATTAGGTGCCCAATCACTTAGTATAATTTTAATTATGCACTGTATGTCATTAAAATCATTATGTGAGTTAATGTTAGTGTGTTCGTGTGTGTGTGTGTGTGTGTGTGTGTGTGTGTGTGTGAGAGAGAGAGAGAGAGAGAGAGAGAGAGAGAGTGAGTGAAGAAGCCCACACAACATTAAAGATTGCTCATTGTGAATCAGGGTATAATTAATTCAGTGTCCATGTTTAATGATGTAAGAAATACATGTAATTTATAAATTTGTAATTATAAGCTATTTCAATTCATAATACACATTCTAAAACAGCTTTTAAAACAGTGATTAAGGCGAGTGACATTATAAAACAAGACATTTGAATATTAATTGCCAATGATCATTTCACCACTTCAGTTAATCAAATATATGAAATGATCTCTTGTTTCATTGGTTGCTCACAGTTCACAACAAGTAGTGATAGTATGAAATGTAAAACATTAAATATGTCATGTTTAACAGTAATGTAATACAGTAATACCAAGACTGTTAAGATCAAGGATATATGTTATAGTTTGAGTGATCCAAATACCAAAATTTCAGGACCAGCTCTGCTTAATAAAAGCACTCACTAACCTGTAAACCTTCAAAACTAACAAAAGCAGCCATAAGGAAGATCAGCAATACAGCTTCTGAGCTTCCAGTGCATGTTGATTTTTAATGCATGGTGCACATACATTATATCATGCATGCTTTCAATGTACTTTTAATAGAAATGCATTCAGTCTTGCCCTTGCAGGCACAATTCACACTACAAAAAAGCCTAATATCTAGACTTTTCTTCAGTCAAAAAGATCCCAGCATCTTTTGTCCCCTATTTTTCCTGAGTAATGTTTCCTATTTATTTTTCTGTTTCTGCTCCTTTGAATCATCAGTCTTGAATTATCCCAATAAAAATCAAGACCACTTACGTGCTTTATGTGGTTCATGTTTGCTCATAAACATGGTCCTTAAAATGTTCAGAAATAGAAAAATGGCTTAAAAGAATATCACAATGTCTAGCCTGTGAATTTTGTGGGCAACATCGTTGATCCGATGCAAAATTTGATATCAAAAGCACTCTGTAAATTGTAAAATAGAGAACACTTTTTCTTACTTACACAAACGCATCTGTAGTTGAAGTAAAAGAATGATAAGTTTAATGAAATTCATCAATGTCACAACCTCCATTTTATCAAAGATAAAGTTTTACTCTGAAATGCTATTACAATATGATCAAATACCAACTATGAATAAAAGGTCCAAATTCAAATTAACCTCAGTGGAGGACAATGCCCCAGGCAAAACTGGAGGATTTAAGAATGTGATTGTAGAATACTGATAAAATATTTCAAATGTGTTCATGTTCGACTGCAGCAGATTTAGAAATAGCTCCTTTAATACACTTAGTCTGGGGGCTTTTTCCCCAAATGTCATAGCTTTCAGGCAGCCTTTTCACAGACCACATTGAACAGAGACTTTGTGGTCCTGTTATCCTTTTTTTTTTTTTTTGGTCACACCATTCCACTTTTCCACTTTTTGGCTAGTTTCAGCTTAGTACTTTCTCTGAGTGTATGTGTGTTTCTCTTGCTGTCCTTTTATACAGGAGTACCAGAGAAACCAGAGATCAATGGTTTTACTAAGCCAGCAATGGAAGGAGACCAGATCACCCTGACATGTGTGACTTCAGGCAGCAAGCCAGCCGCAGACATCAGGTGGTTCAGGAACGAGAAGGAGATTAAAGGTAGAGAAGCGTGGATGAGTCCAATTTGTGTTCAATCATGATCAATCAAGATATTAAATCATGTATTAAATCAATCTTTGCATGCAGTCAAAACAGAGTTTTGTTATATTTAGCTCTCATATTTAGCTCTATGTATAAAATAGCAGTAAATTATGTAGATTATGTTATGTTATAATTTATATTGGACACATACATGTATAATTTGTGTTGACAAGCAAATTAAGTAGCAAGGTCACGTATCTACAATCCTAAGGTGGATTATACTCAATATACTCAGTAAACTCAGTAGAAGTTTATTAGTTATTGTGATAATAAGCAATGAGTATTTTCAATTCAGTTCAGTTTTATTTGTATAGCACTTTTAACAACAGACACACAAATCCAGATGTAAATTTAGAACCATAATGAGTAAGCCAGAGGCGACAGTATCAAGAAAAACTCCCTGTGAGATGACATGAGGAAGAAACCTCGCGCGGAACCAGACTCAAAACAGAGCCCACCCCCTTCTAGGTGACACCAGATAGTGGGATTATAAATCATTACTCTTCTACAACTGTATATTATAAAGTCAGTACCAAGTGTGTTGAATGGATGTTCAGTATGAGCATATTGTGAATAAGAGGCCTGGGATGAGCACATGGCTGTTTTTTATGATTACAGGTACAAATACGGTGAGACTGTAAACTGTAAATCTTTAGGTTATCCATATGGGCCCCTCCACAACAACAGAAAGTGAATCACGTGGAGAAAGCTCTGCACAGAATTAGAGTGTCAGGATGAATACTGAATCACTGGATAGCTCACTCCTACACAGTATATATAAGTTATCGACATATATATGCTTTAGCTAACTGTATCATAACTCTGTTCAGTAGATGCTGTGAAGCTCCATAGTAATGATGCATTTTTTTTGCCACTGTATTGAAGTAACATTCTTCTACAGATACATATCTGTGTCAAGAGCAGACTAGATTTCTATCTCATATCTGACTTCATTGTCTTATTAATAATGAATAAAGCTAGTTTCTTGTAAGTCATTTCTTATCCCTAGACAGTAGACTGTATGAATAGCATGCGCCATTCTCTGAGTATTTATGCATGCAGCGTATATACACATATCTGTTTTTGCCCAGTTGTCTTTCTGGTAATCGAGCAGGTAAAAGGCAGCATAATAACTGGAACGTGGCAGCACGTTGAGTGATCGATGCCCGGTTTTCTGCGCTGTGCATTCCAAGCAGGAGGCATTGATTGCCTTTGTTTGAGCACTGTGCGGTGCTCTAAAAATACAGCTGTTCTAATTTGCAACGAGACCATTTTGCGTGCTGTGTGATTATTGCATCTTTGCCGAGCAAGAAGTGAGCAAGAAGCCAATCTAACTTTGCTGCTCATTTCCTTGTTAGGACTTCATGCTTGAATAATGGTTTTGGGTTTGGTTGAAAACTTTTTTGCCGAACCCTCTTGGATCGATTCGTTTATAATCCTTGCTCCTGAATCACATCAACAAGGATCAATTTAAACACACTAATAAAAAAAATTTGTTGACCTTTTATTTTAATTCAGGTTGTGTTGCGTGACTTAATTTTAAACGTGTTTACAAACAGGGCCAGCTAGTGTAAATGAGCTAGGAGGGGCTAAGCCTTCCATCTCTTTTAAGAAACAGAAATAATTTTTTTAAAAATACATGCACTTCTCATCGTATTAATTGCCACTGGCAAATGGCTGTTTGTTTTTTGTTTTTTGTTTTTTTTACTTCAAAGTATCAGTGGAACCCAAAATAGGGAGGTAGGGGGCACAATAGCTTAGTTTGAATCCCGTCTCTGTCCTGTGTATGCGGGGTTCAGGGGTCAGGGGTTTCCTCCGGGTACTCCGGTTTCCTCCCCCAGTCCAAAGACGTGCTGTTGGCGGATTGGCATTTCCAAATTGTCTGTAGTATGTGAATGGGTGAGTGAATGTGTGTGCGATTGTGCCCCCCCGTCCAAGGTGTCCCCCGCCTTGTGCCCCGAGTTGCCTAGGATAAGCGGCATGGAAAATGGATGGATGAATTTATGGAACCAAAAACAACAGTACCACCAGTGGTGGCAAAAAAAATAATAAAAAATACGCATATGAAGTAAAGGCTGGGGCTTGTGTCTTCTAGGTTAAGGGAAAAGTAGTAGCCTTTGTTGAGACTCAATAGTAGTCTTGGTAGAGCTGCAGTTTAAGGGCAAGAAGTGAGTAAGATGAGTAAGATCCACATGTTGACCTAGCAAGTATGGCTGCTGACAAACTCAGTTGTGGATGCTGTTTCCAAGTAGAAAATTAAGTATTTGCTAACAACACTTAAATGCATCTAGTATTGGACAGTTGGGTGGTGAACTGTCTGTGTGAAAGAGGATTACTTATTTTATTTTATTTTTGATTGGACATTAAGAACTTTTGACTGTTTGTAGATATTTTGTGAATTAATTTAATTAATTAATTAATTGATCTATGTATTTATTTATTTATTTATTTGCACTTGGAGCAGGGGTTACCATAATCACACATTTGAACCTTCTCAGCTACAAATTAAAAATTAATCCCTGAATGATTTTTTTATCCGAGTTTAATTGAACAGAACAACAGGATTACATGTCATCTAAATTCTAAAACTAGGATGGATTAGATAGTTTATGTTTATAAATAAGGTTTTTAATTTTTCACTAGGATTAATAAATAAACTTTTATTTAATTCAGCTTGAAGCTTTAACTTTATTTGTGCCACAAAGTCAGAATGGTAATTATACTCTTATATTCACCAACCCGAACACAAAATAGAACAGACTGGAACATTGTAGTTAAAGATAACATCTGACAGTGGATTTAACGAGGACATAATACTTATCTGAAGTCGGATTAGCTATAAAAGAGATAGAGATCTACTCATTTAACTGTAATTAACAATCAAATATTCAAATAGCATTTGGTGACAAGCTTCAGGAAAATGGAATGACATAAAAATAAGGTTTAACAGAAGAATATTCATGAGGGATTGCTGATGCTGTAGATGAGAAAGCAGTTGAAATCAGCTTATTTAGTTTAAATCCTTTTATATACTGATGCTCTGATTTGCTCTGGATTGACTGATAAACATTTGCTGATAAAACCCAGCTCTGGTGAAGCAGAATTAAAATTCTTATTAGCAGGGTTTGTTCTCAAGTTGTAATGAAGGTGTTGTGAGGGCCAGGAGTATATTTATAGTTTATGAGGTGAAAGCAGGTGTTGCTCCTGACAGAACATTCTGTTAAATGCTGTCACATGCATTTGTCCTCACTAGTTTGCTTGTAATTGGATGTAGGATTCTCTTTCTCTAGATTTCAAATAAGTACATACTTATGAACATACATAGTGCAATGAATTCAATGTCACCGCTTGACTTGAGGAACCAGCAGGTCTTTTGTGGCTTTTTCTCTGAGTGTTATGCTTAGTATATAAGGGTTTGCACTGGTCTTCAAAAATTACCTCTGTTTTACTGCTTTATTGTTTTTTAGTGCTTATATTCTTTATTCATCAGTGTATATGCTAGATTTTATTTTTATTTTTTTGCTCCACCATAAGTCACAGGGGAATCTCATCCATCATGCACTTGAGACTAGTTTTATTTGAGGATTTATGAGCAGATGGCTTGAATCAGACTCAGGATTGGATATGATGTGTAACTATGTGTTGCGCGGCGCTCAGCATTGTCAATCTAAACTCCAGTTCGCGGGGGAACATTATGCTCCCTGTGCAGAATGTAGTGGAAGTTTTCATCATGAACACATGCATATGAAACAGAAATAGAGGGATTCAATTACACAAGCAAAGCTCTGATATGCAGAATGGGTTTGCATTAAAAATAAGTAAATAAAAAGCAGAGCAAGACAAAGACAGTGATGAAGGAAGAGAGTAAGGCAGCTTTGCAGAGGACAAAAATATATACAGTGGGTGGAAAAAGTATTTGATCCCCTGCTGATTTTGTACGTTTGCCCACTGACAAAGAAATGATCAGTCTATAATTTTAATGGTAGGTCTATTTTAACAGTGAGAGACAGAATAACAACAAAAAAAATCCAGAAAAACACGTTTCAAAAAAGTTATAAATTGATTTGCATTTTAATGAGTGAAATAAGTATTTGGCCCCTTTGGTTTAGTACTTGGTGGCAAAACCCATGTTGGCAATCACAGAGGTCAGATGTTTCTTGTAGTTGGCCACCAGGTTTGCACACATCTCAGGAGGGATTTTGTCCCACTCCTCTTTGCAGATCCTCTCCAAGTCATTAAGGTCATTTTCAATGCCCTGGCTGAGGGAAGGAGGTTCTCACCCAAGATTTGACGGTACATGGCCCTGTCCATTGTCCCTTTGATGCGGTGCAGTTGTCCTGTCGCCTTAGCAGAAAAACACCCCCCAAAAAATGTTCCTACCTCCATGTTTGACGGTGGGGATGGTGTTATGACTTGGGGTCATAGGCAGCATTCCTCCTCCTCCAAACACGGCGAGTTGAGTTGATGCCAAAGAGATCTGACCACACCTGACCACAACACTTTCACCCAGTTCTTCTCTGAATCATTCAGGCAAACTTCAGACGGGCCTGTACATGTGCTTTCTTGAGCAGGGGGACCTTGCGGGCGCTGCAGGATTTCAGTCCTTCACGGCGTAGTGTGTTACCAATTGTTTTCTTGGTGACTATGGTCCCAGCTGCCTTTAGATCATTAACAAGATCCTCCCGTGTAGTTCTGGGCTGATTCCTCACCGTTCTCATGATCATTGAAACTCCACGAGGTGAGATCTTGCATGGAGCCCCAGACTGAGGGAGACTGACAGTTTCTTCCATTTGCGAATAATCGCACCAACTGTTGTCACCTTCTCACCAAGCTGCTTGGCGATGGTCTTGTAGCCCATTCCAGCCTTGTGTAGGTCTACAGTCTTGTCCCTGACATCCTTGGACAGCTCTTTGGTCTTGGGCATGGTGGTGAGTTTGGAATCTGATTGATTGATTGCTTCTGTGGACAGGTGTCTTTTACAGGTAACATGCTGAGATTAGGAGCACTCCCTTTAAGAGAGTGCTCCTAATCTCAGCTCATTACCCGTGTAAAAGACACCTGGGAGCCAGAAATCTTGCTGATTGATAGGGGATCAAATACTTATTTCCCTCATTAAAATGCAAATCAATTTATAACTTTTTTAAAATGTGTTTTTCTGGATTTTTTTGTTGTTATTCTGTCTCTCACTGTTAAAATACACTTACCATTAAAATTATAGACTGATCATTTCTTTGTCAGTGGGCAAACATACAAAATCAGCAGGGGATCAAATACTTTTTTCCCCCACTGTAAGAATGCTGTCTTTAGGATTAACATGAGAATTAAGTAGTATAATAAGCATTGGAGCATCATGAATAATGTAGTTAGTGGTAGATTCATTTGGTTTTTCCTTGTGCTAAGAGTTATTTGTGTTTTGTGTTTATAGGTGTGTGTATATGGGTTTGTGTGTGTGTTTGTGTGTGTACTGTGGACACGTGCACACGGGTGAGGTGACAGTCTCTGTCATCACTGATTTCAGCACCTCTCCACCACACTCATGGTGTGATAAAGGCGTTTATTTTAGAGCCCAATTCAGGGAATAACAGTCACATGAAAGCAAAACACTGGCATTCTGGCTTCTATTAAATTTTCAGTCTCTGGGTTGCAGGCCATCTCTTTCCTCTTCTCTTTTCTTCCTCTTTTTTTTTTTTCCAAAACAGTTCCCCTGTGCCTCTTACTTCGCCCAGCAATAAGTGTGTATTTTTTTTCCACTCTAAGCAAATCTTCAGAGATCTCTGAGATCAAATATTGCAGAGTGCTACTGCAAAACACCTCTCGCTTTCACACACTCTTTCTCTGTGTGTTTATGTGTGTCTCTTTGTCATAATTCACTTCCATGCAACAGTTCTGCTCGCACACTAACTCAGTGTTGCGCCTGAATGATGAATAAAACATGGGCTGCGATGCTGTTCTTTATCATACGCCAGTCATGCATTCCTCCACACAGCACAAAGCTGGTACTCACAGCAATCTTAGGGATACTGAGACTTGCTTGCATCAAACACCTTATACAGATTGAATGTACTGTTGCTTTATCATGGTTATCAGATGAATGGACTTTTTGCATTCTACCTCAGCATGAAGCAGATTAGCCAGTTGGAAAAATATTCCACCGCTCCGCTACACAATTCTCTCTAAAGACTTCCAACTGTTTCAGGAAGCAGACTTGGGAGCGGTTGAGGAGGCGCACTAACTAATTTCACAGTCTCATAAGCACAGCGTACAACAATATGTTTTGAGCATGTGTGTGCATCATGCGTTTCAATGAGCCAAGTGGTGATGCTAATGGAGTCACCATGATTGTACTCCAGTGTAACACAGTGATGATCCAGTATAATCAAGTGATGCTCCAGTGTAACACAGTGATCATCCAGTATAACACAGTGATTGTCCAGTATAACACAGTGATTCTCCAGTATAACACAATGATTCTCCTGTATGACACTGATTGTTAGGTTGATAGGTTGCAAGCCTAATGCTGCTCAACATTTAGTTAAATCAATGGCACAAAATCAACAGAGGTCGAGACCCATATGCATATTTTACTCTTAATCTATTATGTAGGTGGTCTTAGCCAATATGGCAATTGGTATCTGATCTTGATCTCTGTTGAATCCGTATTGATGTGGATTTCTCCAAAAGGGCAGATTGGGAGCTAATACAGGACACCCATGGGCACCCTTTTGAACCCTAAATGAGAAACAGGATACCTTTTGCACTTCAGACAGTCCCACAGACCTCACAGGCATGTGTTAATGAGGACTGTAAGTGTGCCATTTGTGTCAGTGGGACAGACAGCGAGAGAAAGCGAGTGAATAGGGGAACGAGCAGTGAATCTAAGCAAGCTTAGACCATTTTTATCACAGGTGATAAGACAGAACACTGATGTTGATGTGGATGGTGGCAATTAAAGTTTGAACTCATTTCACATTGTAAATGTGTAATTCCATAATTATGTTAGATTATGCATGTAGCGTTATCAGTAGAACTGGAATGAAATTCTTCACCTTGGAAACTACAATATAAAATACTATGTATGTATGTACAGTATGTATGTATATATATATATATATATATATATATATATATATATATATATATATATATATATATATATATATATATATATATATATATATATATATGAGAAAATGAAAGTGAAAGTGACATGTGAAGGTCAATGTATGGTAACCCATACTTGGAATTTGTCCTCTGCATTTAACACATCCAAGTTAGTGCACACACATTAGGAGTTGTGAGTAGTGAACACACACACTACAAACCGTGAACACACCCGGAGAACACACAGATATGAAATGTCACAATTTGACAATGTGAAGGGTTTTCCCAGACTGTTACTCTTGTCCATCAGTGTTATATGGATATGACTACATTTTATGGTATTAAAGTGTATCCCCTGTGGTGTGCAGTTTGAAATATAGCCTATGATGTACTTTTGAGTTCTTTCTGCTGTTGAAAATTGAAGTTAAAGCTGATTTGTTAAATTGTGCCTCATTATAATTGTAATTACACCCACAGTGTATGTTTAATAAAGACTGGAAACTCTGGGTGTGTAAGCTGTGTGTGTGTAGCAGCAGGAGTCCCCTGAGCCTTATGAAAGTGGCTACATTATGTGAATGACAGGAAACTGTTAAGTGTTTGTGGTGTGAAGATACTGTAGATAATAGAAACGGAGAGAGAGGTTATTAATGCCAACCTGGCTCTCACAATCACGCTGCCACATCTCAGTCTAATGTTGGAGGCTCCTGGCAGCAGTGAAATGCCTTGTGTGGATTAGACAGATAATATTACTAAGCAAGAGAAGAGCTAAAGTAATACAGTGGAGCTCATCTCACCCAGTCACACAACCTCAGATGAAGCATATATCATTCACTGTCACTGTTTTATAATTGCTGTAGGTTTTATCACTCTTTTTATTTTGAGATGTTGTGTGTTATATTTACTCTTGCTTGATTTGTATTTTCCTTTAATAGTTTCTTGTTTTATGTTCTGCTGTAGGTTCTGCATCCTTATTTTTTTTTAAATTCTTTTTGTTCTGTATAAGCAGGACTATAAATGGATATAGAGATCTGCATAGATAGCCAGGCTTGGGGAGTAACTGAATACATGTAACGGCATTACATAATCAGGATACAAAAAACTGGTAACTGTAATCCGTTACAGTTACATCAAAAAACAAAGTCATCAGATTACAAGTACATTTTGTAAAAAAAAAATAGAAAAATAAAAATGGAAATTTAAAACCAAAGAAATTAATCTTTTGTAGGGTGACCATACGTCCTCCCAGACATGTCCTCTTTTTCGGACCTTAAAAAAGCGTCAGGCCGGGATTTCTAAATTTGAGTAAATGTCCGGGATTCGGCTTTCGTTTCATTATGATGTGCTTATGGTCTAACACAGCATCATGTGTGCACATATTTGCATTGTTTTAACCTCTCTCTGTAATTCCTACCTTCTTGCACACCAATCAGTTGTGTGCGGCATCAAACAGTTGCTTGACAATAGCAGCAAATGACAGCTGTCCTGAAACAATGCCCATGGCCATATAAGGTCATTTTTAATTTTATGTTATCACATTGCTTCGTATTACATGGCCATTTAAATGTCTAAATGATGGTAGAAGGTACATCCATGGCATCTAATATTTTATTTTATTCCATGGATATGCAAAAGAATGTAGGAAAAAAATGTCAGAGTGAAACTATATATTTTATATATAGTTATATATAGTTTATATATATATATATATATATATATATATATATATATATATATATATATATATATATATATATATATATATAAAATTTCAGTGTATTACAGTTTGCATTCATTCATAGTAACACTGTTTTGAACGTTAGCTAGCAGATAGCAGGTAGCAGATAGCTACGTTAGATAGCAGTTTTTTTCTGCAAATATTAGCTTGGTTAGCTTGATAATTAAGTTAGCTAGCCAGTTTTCTAGGCAAACAATAGCTAAGTAAGATAGCTAATTGAGTTAGCTAGCTATTTATTTCTGCAAACATTAGCTAGTTGTTGTGTTGTGTTATTTAATTAAGACAGACAACTTGGTTAAATTAAAGGGGGGGGGGATATTGCATTTGTAACATGCAGCTTTATTCAGGCAAATCATTTTACAGTTTCATGGTGATCAAAACACAGGGGTCAAAAAACAGGCATACCATTATACCCATAATCAGAAATGAGGGAAACAGGCAAGGGTCAAAATCAGAAAGTACAAAAAAACACAGAACAAGGCTCATACTTAATGGCACAATAAAACATTGGTCCGTCACATAGACACAACATGGCATACATAGACGAACTAACCAAGGACTAACTCAGAACAGATGAGCACAATCAAGTAACAAACTTGCCCAGACAGGGGATAGGACTGAAATAGAAACCAATAAACAAGCACATTTCGTTCATCGTCATGGGAACAACAGTGCAAAAGTGGAAATCATAACAGCATCATGTTTGACAGGTCAAAATTATGTTTTAAAATAAACCGTTGTCATTCTGTTCTGTTTTTGGCACAAAAAAGAGATTTAAAAGTCAGTGAAATCTGAGTCTAGATTTCAGTATGTTTACACATTTCCTGACATTTCACACCATATTGTCTCTTTAGCCTTAACATAAATAAAGAAAGTTAGTATGAATGTTATGAGCGGTGTATGATTTTGATATTTTTGTGGAACAGGTTATTTTCTCCTCTCGTTCTCTCTCACTCTCTATCTAGTGGAGGATAAACCAGTTGATAAACTCTGCATGCAACCTTCTTCCCTCCTGTTGATATGAATGCCTTGTGGTTGGAAATGAGTATTTAAATTCCAGTCCGCTTGCAGCTAAAATGAAATGCTAATCTTTTGCTTCTTCTTCCACCTTTCCCGCTGCTCTCTGTGTTGACTTATGCTTTAGCTGTATCTCTGAATGCCAGGAAAATCTGGTGAGGCATATAGCCTTAAAAGTGAAATTAGCACTGCGAAAGAGGACTATGATTTGCACTAGCTTCTATCCAACTATGAATATAATTTTCAAATGCAGTGTGTGTTTAATAAAGATAGGTATTTGCATGTGTGTGTGGGGGTGGGGGGGAGGGGGGTATGATGTTATGTGTGTTAGTGTATGTGTGTGACACTGTGTTGATTTTCCTTCATAAATATTAATGTGAAACATGTTGACCTTAATTTTGAACCTGTCTGCTGGCACATCTCCTACTTTGAGAGAGACTGAGAGATAAAGCAGGAAGTCAGTCTTCTCCATTATGCAGATTAATTCCAAACAGATGCATGGATAGATGATTGGATGATATATCATCATATAAGCAGGGTTCTCATTTCAATTTTAAGTCAGCAAATGAAAATGGAAAGAATATGTTTCCATGTTATGCAAAAATCCTGAAAATGACGTATCATGATTAGTGTGCAGGCTGCAGGGTGGCACTCCAGGGTCCCTGGCTTGATCCTGAGCTTGGATTACTGTCTGTGCAGAGCTTCCTCTGAGTTCTGTGGTTTCTTCCCACCCCTCAAACTGGCTTTCTATTAAAATGTTTCACAGATGTATGAGGATGTGCGTATATTTTCGTTCACTCCTTACTATGCATATTCAAGAACCCCTAGTGTTAGAAAAGTGTAATAGCAGGTCAACTGACTATGCAGAGTTTCTATATCAGGGGTCATCAATCTTGGCTGCAGGCTTTTATTCCAACCAGGCAGGAGTCACTCCTGCTTCCACTTGTTTAATCAGTTCATCATGGGCTCCAATCAACTATCAAGTTTGCTCATATTTGGCCCTGAGCCACACCAGCCCTTTGCCGATAGGACTGAAGACCCCTGTTCTATATAATGTACTGTCTATCATATCAGCATAATTCAGAAAGTAATCACTGATTTTGGTGCTCACAATATGCAGACAGATGACACAGACAGAATGTAAATTAAAATCATATAAAAGGCACATTTAAAGATTGACTGGGATTATGCCTTGTTTGAAGATTTGGCTCATGCAGCTTTGTGGAGGGAATGTGCTTTTCACAACACTGGAAAGTCTATGCTGAGATTGAGAAGTGGATCATCAGTCGATTTTGCGCAGTTTTAGTTGAGCTCTATTCTATGGCTTTTAGGGTACATTTCAAAGAGAAATTGGAGACAGTACTGGAATTTCCCAATCAACTACAAGTTGAATAATGACACGTCTTACCTTCATTCATATAGCTCACAGTGCAGTACATTACCTTTCCAAAACCAGCAGCAGAAAGGACAGCAAAAATTATTCATTTTCATACCATCGCCAAGTTTTTTTTAATTAAATTGGGGAAATTGAATGCACACACGTGTACTCATAATATACAGTACTGTGCAAAAGTTTTAGGTACATGCAAAGAAATGCTGTGGAGCAAACATGCCTTCAAAATAATGAAATTAAATGTTTCTACGTTACAAAAAAAATACTGTAAAGAGCAGTAAACAGTAATAAATGGAACAAGTTGTTATTTATATATACAGTACTGTGCAAAAGTTTTGGCCACCCTATTTTTTTAGTATAAACTTTCTTAAAGATTTTTTATTTTATGGCTTCTACATTATCAAGTCAGTACAAAAAACATTTTAGATTCCCAAACATTAGTTTTCTAGCACAAAATTAAATGTTACAGAAAAATGTTTGTATGTCGTTAAAGAAAGCAGTGTATTACATAAGAGACCACTTTTCAGACAAAAAACACAATGAAGGCTGCTGGGTTTTGCTGCAAAAAAAGCAAGTGCGAAAGTCAAAGTCTCCAGAAGAACTGTGTCTGGTTCTGCAAGATGCTCAATAAAACTTACCAGCTCATTTCCTTATAAAACTGCACAAATTGTACCAGAGACTAATTTTTTTATTTTTTTGTCACACCAAATATTGTTTCATTTGCTACTGTTTATTGCTCTTTACAGTTTTTTTTTAAATGTAGAAATGTTTACTTCCATTATTTTGAAGGCATCTTTGCGCTTTTGGCAGCATTTCTTTGCATGTGACTAAAACTCAAGACTCAAAGATTTGAACTCACGACCTTCCAATCAGTAATCCAACGTCTAAACCAATGAGACCCATACATACAGTAGATAAAGCTACAGTAGTTGGAACAAAAGAGCAGTCTGATAGTGGAAAATGCAAAAAGCAAAGAAATTCTTTACGTACATAGTTATGTGAGCAGTTGTGATTATTGCATTAAAACACATTAATCCACATACTGTATTTCAGCGGGGAAATAATATGGATTGCAACTACTTAAAATAAATAAACAAAACAAACTAACAAATTGATAAATGCATACATACATGCATACATACTGTACATACATACAAGCATGACATAACATGATGTGTGGCATCTTTTTACAACACAGATAGGAACATCCTCCATAATGTTAATTCTACCTTTGTTCTAAATTTAGGTCTTAGATAAAATGCTCCTTGTTTGTTAGCAACATCATTTTGGGAATGCTAAACAAATGTCTTTTGAATTTTACATAATAAAAGAAGCTCTTCGGTCCTCATGGGCACAGCTGATTAGAGCTAAGGTTGATTGACAGTTTGTAAGTGATAGCAGGACTGGTGTAAAGACAGACAGAAAGACAGACAGACAGACTACGCTACAGAAGTACTTGACATTCAGTGCAGACCCCGTCACTGTAATTTGCATTCAGTAAAAACTTACATTCAAATTTACATCCAGAACTTTCTGAATGCTTTGTATGGACAGCTGAATGATCTAATGGAATCTGAATGCAAATAAGCAAACTGTTGCATTGCTTTAGCTTTTGAGACATTTTAGTATTCTGCCCAATTCTACTCCATCAAATAGATGAGATTCTTCCAACTCTGTTCATCAAATGGTTTCTTTTATTCCGCAGTGGCAAATCACAAACTCTGATTATGAATATTGTGCTGATATTGAAATCTGATTTTTTTTTAATGTAGAGAAGCTTCCTGAGGAAAAGTGTGCTTTGATCAAGTCTGTTTTAAGGTTTTTTAAATAATCCTCTTTGTTTATTCCATTCAAACTGCTATTTAAATTTCTTATGTATGCATTATCATTGTCTTTCTTTAAAAAAGAATGGGGGAAGAAAGATTATCATGTCCCATGTGAAAGCCCTTTACCATTTGAATGGACATTTATGTGTTTTAAAGAGCACTTTCTAACTGTGTAGCATGGCTCAGTAATGCAGGCCTAGTGTGAAGATTGGATGGATCTTTATATTTATAATGAGAGGTGACAAAGACGGTGTGTTCCGCAGTAGGTGTCAGGTCAACACTGGATGGTTAAAAAGCCATTTTCTTGGCAGTCCATGAGCATTAGTACTATTTATCCCTTTTTAGTGTTTTGCTTTATACCCATCTATTTGATATGACTGGAATGAAAACTGCAAAAGAGTACAGATGCATGAACGGCTAATATTCATCTGTACTCTGTAACTAATGTTTTAGTTTTTAAAATGTTTTAATTTTTTTTATGTTTTCACCAAGAACTACATGATTTGCAATCCCAATCGTCTTTAACAACCACCAAGAAGAGAAGCAATTAGGTTTATTTTATTACGCTTTAAAGACTAAATATACACTCACCATCCACTATAAAATCATACAGATACAAGTCAAGAGCTTCAGTTAATGTTCATACCAAACATCAGAATGGGGAAAATGTGATCTCAGGGACTTCGACCATGGCATAGTTTTTGGGTGCCAGATGGGCTGGTTTGAATATTTCAAAAACTGCTGATATCCGGGGATTTAGACTCTGGAGTTCACACAGAATGGTGCCTTGTTGAGGAGAATGTCCATTGGCAGGAAGTTTACAGTGACTCAGATAACCATTGTACAGCCATGATGAGCAGAAAAGAATCTCAGAATGCAAAACACATTGAACCGAAGACCTCCTGTCAGCCAAGAACAGGAATCTGAGGCTACAGAGAGAACAGGCTTCCCAAAACTGGAGATTAGAAAAACACCAGTCAATAAAGCACTAAATTACTCATGACCTATAATCATGTCTAAAAGTAAGTTAAATGTACTGTATTTATTACATGTGGGTGTGGTTAAATGACAGTGGTGCAGAATGTGACCTGCAGAGTGTCTAGTGAAATTTAATATGCAGTACTGTATTGTGTAGTAATGTGTGCTTGTGACAAAATGTAGATATTTATCATGTATAAGGTGTTGTAAATTAGTTGCATGTGAATGTTTTTTTCTATGAGACTGGGTTGATTATAAAAATATTTTGTGATATTGGGTATATCAGCTGTCACCCTGCTAATCATGTTTTTAATTACTGCCACTTATTATTATGCATTAAATAAACAAAAACCTTCTATTCTCATATATAGTTGTATGATAATTTAATTAGTGTCCTTTGAGACAAAGAGCACTACAGTTGGGTATTTACAATTAAATGTTTATGTGTAAATACGTTTGCCTGTATACTGTTGTGCAGGGGCAAAAGAGGTAAATGCCAGCGGGAGGACATTCACGGTCAGGAGCTCAGTGCAGCTGCAGGTAGACAGGAATGATGATGGTGTGGCCTACACATGTAAAGTGGTCCACGAGGCACTGCGGGCTGTCCCACAGCAAACAACCGAGGTGCTAGAAGTGCACTGTAAGTCCTGTCCTAAAATAAATCTGCGCCTTTCATTTAGTGTCTATTTCCATATTAGCTTTCATTATTTCATTTCACTATTATCTGAATTTTTATTGGTTAGGTTATTTTTCATTTAGGCTTTCAGTTAGGCTTTTTTCATTAGAAGGTTTTAATGCTTATAGTTACCAGGTTTATAGCTTTGGTTTTGGGTATTATACAGGTGATTGAATTGACCATTATAATGCCATCATGATTATAATTTTCTGTAAATTCATCATACAATAATGTGATTTTATCATTGTATTAGAATAAGCACCAGAATCACTTTCATATTTGTCAAAAACATATGAAAGTGAAACATATATTTCATAAAAAACAGAAAAGAAACCTGATAGAGACTCGCTCCCACTCACTCACCAGTCAGCTCTCCCCTATCATATGACAGCTAACAACCAGCTAGAGTGAAGGCCAACACATGCTTCCTCTGAGAAATATGAAGCCATCCAACCTTACCTTTTCTAAATGATACTCATGCAGCATCACAGGGCAGCGTAACACCCTCAGAGGAAAATCTTCTGCATACATGAACTCACAGGCACCCATGATTGTCACTGTGATTGACAGGGGAGAGAATATGAAATCCCTTCCACCCTGAGAGCACGGCCAATTTTGCTCCATTGTCTCTCGGCCACGAATGGCTGTGACATCATCGGGATTCGAAATCATGATCGTCCAACATTAGGGCGCTTTTCTGTTGCGCCACTCAGGAGCCCCATGCTTTTAATTTAAAAGTTAGCAGAGAGGAGAGACCATAGAGGAGAAAACGTATTACTATCATTGGGATTAGACTAATATTTTTTTTAGAAAGCTTTTGGATCCATTTCTGCCATGAGCTTTTATATAGATTTTTAAACAGATTGGAGTTTCCAAAATTGGTGGGTATAAAATTCATTCTCTGTGTAGAGGTGTGGGTCACTTTTCTGGTTAAGGCTAAATGCTGTAAATGTTAATGTACAGTTGTGAATGTCATAAAGTGCTGGGAACATGTCCCCAATATACAGTAAATTACACCTGCCTATCATTGTTGTCTTTAAATCCAAAGAAATTGCACACCACTGAAGAGGACCGTTTTTGTTTTGTTTGTTTTCATTTTTTCTCTTATTTTTTTTTTCTCTACCAGCATTATTTGCTTAGCCACAACCTTCAGTAGATTCATGTACCATTCTGTCTAAAACCGAATCTGTTCTGTTCTTGAATTGAGCCGCATATAAAAACAAATCAAGATCAATATTTTAGGATGGTTTTCTCTGCAGCCCTACAGTTAGTCAGTAATTACTAATGACACTAAAAATTAAGTGTTACAGTTATACTTTATTATCAAGATATAGAACATACTGTAGGTTGTTTTATGGATATACAGTCTATATAGCCGTCTGCTTTTCGCTGGCTAAGAAGCTCTCTGTCCATGCAGATGCCCCTCGTGTGGAGATCAGGCATTCTCAAGCACTTCCACAAGAAGGAGATGTTCTCAAACTGGAATGTGTGTCTAACGGAAACCCCTCGTAAGTCTTTCACACTGTCTCAACAAACATGGTTTCACCATTTAGTTTATTTAGTTAGTTTGATATTTTCAACTCTCTGTGTGGTTTTTGCATTTTATGGAGTTTTGTAGGTGTCAATAAATGTAAATCAGCAGTCCCATGAATATACTTGGTAATTTAAGGATGATTAGCCTTCATCAACATATGCATGTTTGTTACTGCAACTTTTGTAAATCTAGGCAGGAACTTTTGTTCAGTTTGGCCTCAGAAAACATTTGCACACTGTGATTGATAAACAAGGCCCAATAAGTGTGCTTGTTGGAAGGATCACTTCAAACATTTCCATATGAGGTTCCAAAATCAGTTTTTAAAAAAAAAAAAAAAAATCTTCCTTAATTTTCGGCATGTTTCTCAGGCCAGACCCAGTGAAATGGACGAAAGATGGAGGCAAACTGCCAGACTTGGACCGTATGATTGTGGACGGCAGAGATCTCACTTTCATATCCTTAAATAAAACAGACAACGGCACCTACCGCTGTGAAGCCAGCAATCATCTGGGCACCAACCATGCTGAATATGTGCTCTTTGTGTACGGTGAGTGCTAAAAAAGTCTAAAAGAGTGTGATCATGTTAAAAAGGGACATGTGTGATGTATTGAAGTAGGTGTTCTCAGCCTGCAGGTGCCTTATGCTTTTCCAGCTATTTTAAAAGTTCTCCCATACCACACTGTGTCTGTAAAAACCCATCCCGTACATCAGAATATCTTTCGGATCCTTTGCAATCGATTGCAAAGTGACCTTCTTGTTTTTCACAGAACCTGTTTCTAAAGCTAGCACAAAGGTTACTGGTTATTACCGTGGAAATCCCATTAAAACTTTGCGAAATATTGACAACAGGCTCATGTAGTTTGCATTATCATAGCTCAGTGGGCAGAGAATGACCATAACTTGCACATACTGAGCATTTAATATCTTGCATTTGCTATATATACAGTGCCCTCCACTAATATTGGCACCCTTGGTAAATATGAGCAAAGAAGGCTGTGGAAAATTGTCTTTATTGTTTAACCTTTTGATCTTTTGTTAAAAAAAAAATCACAAAAATACTCTGCTCTCATGGATATCAAACAATTGCAAACACAACACAGGTTTATCAAAAAAATATATCTTTGTTAAATATAGGTGTGCAACAATTATTGGCACCCTTTTAGTCAATACTTTGTGCTACCTCCCTTTGCCATGATAACAGCTCTGAGTCTTCTTCTATAATGCCTGATGAGGTTGGAGAATACATAGCAAGGGATCTGAGACCATTCCTCCATACAGAATCTCTCCAGATCCTTCACATTTCGAGGTCCATGCTGGTGGACTCTCCTCTTCAGTTCATCCACAGGTTGTCTATGCATTCCAAGTCAGGGGACCGGGATGGCCATGACAGGACCTTGATTTTGTGGTCAATAAAACATTTTTGTGTTGATTTTGATGTATGTTTTGGATCATTGTCCTGCTGGAAGATCCAACAACGGCCCATTTTAAGCTTTCTGGCAGAGGCAGTCAGGTTTTCATTTAATATCTGTTGATATTTGATAGAGTCCATGATGCCATGTATCCTAACCAAATTTCCAACAGCCCCAAAACATTAAAGATCCACCACCATATTTAACCATGGGCATGAGGTACTTTTCCATATGGCTACCTCTCTGTGTGTGACAAAGCCACCTCTGGTGTTTATTGCCAAAAATGTTTTTTTTTTTTTTTTGGATGAGAGTACAGGCTTTTTTCTTGAAACCCTTCCAAACAACTTGTGGTGATGTAGGTGACCCCCAAGATGCAACTAACTTCTGCAATTCTCCTTGGAGATTTTTTGGCCACTCAAACCATCCTCTTCACAGTGTGTTGAGACAATATACAAGCGTCCAATTCCAGGTTGATTCATAACATTTCCAGTTGACTTAATTATTGCCCTGATGGTGGAAATGGGCATTCTCAATGCTTGTGCTATTGTCTTATAGCCACTTCCCATTTTGTGAAGCTCAACAACCTTTTGCTGCACATCACAGCTATATTCCTTGGTCTTACCCATTGTTATGAATGGCTAAGGGAATTTGGCCTGTGTGTTACCTCATATTTATACCTCTGTGAAACAGGAAGTAAGATATCAATGAGAATATACTTCAAATGTATTTTTCTCATATGAATTCAAAGGGGTGCCAATAATTGTGCACACCTATATTTAACAATTTTTTTTTTTTTTTTTTTTTTTTTTTTTTTTTTTTTTTTTTTTTTTTTATAAACCTGTGTTGTGTTTGCCTTTTTTACTCATATTTTACCAAGGGTGCCAATATTAGTGAAGGGCACTCTATATGTGTGTAGGTTTTTGGAGAGTCCATGCCTGCTACTAGGTTATTTATTATGTATTGATTTTTGAATATGAAAATTTCAATCTCATCTGTTTGAAGAATTGCGTAAATGCTGTGAGTTCTCTGTAAAGGAACAAAGTGAAATGCCACAATACACAAAATCTCCATCCAGCCTAGCCTACAGGAACTGCCTCTCTCTAACACTTTCTGTTCTCTCACATTTCTCTTCGCTTTGCTCTTTCGTGTTTGTGAGACTCGATTAATGAGCGCAAAGGGTACAGTGTAGAGGTCCCAACTGGGGACCGCAGAAATGTCAGAGCACTGTAAGGACACAGATAACCAAAGCTCCTAATGATGTTGGCACTACAACGCCTGACAACTTCCTGTAAGAATAATAAGCTAACTGGATATCACAGTTTATAAAAAAGCACCCAGCCAGTACTGAACAGTACTGTTAACTGACAAAAGTTGTCACCTTTCATCAATGATCAGCACATGCACAATCCTACTATCCTAAAATTTCCATCATTTGTAATGATACAGGATGCATGTACAAACACAAAATGTGCTTCTCTCCTTCATACATACAGTACGCATTTGAAGGAGGACGTCAGCCCAAAATAGTGATTATACAGAATTTTCCATTCAATGTACTAACCTTAGGGCAAGCAGCAGTGGTGGAAGTAGCATTTTTGTGCAGGATTTTGTCCACTTACAAAAACTAGCTGTAAGTTAGCACCATGTTTGTTCCTCAGAGTAGTAGAGTGCTGTGATAAAGTATTTTCCCCCATCCTGATGTCTTCTGTTTTTGTGTATCTCTCATACTAAATCGTTTTAGATCTTCAAATGAAATACAACATAAAACAAAGGCAACTGGAGTAAACACACAATACAGTTCTTATTATTTTGTACATTTTTTTTTATTGAAGCAAAAAGTTATGCAAGACCTATCACCTATGTGAAAAGCAAATTGCCTCCTTAAACTTAAACTCTGGTTGTGTCACTTTTAGTAGCAATAACTGCAACCAAACACTTCTGAGAACAGGAGATCAGTCTTTCACAGCACTGTGGTGGAATTTGGCCACTCTTCTTTGCAGAACTGCTTTAGTTCAGCCACACTGGAGGGTTTTTGAGCATGAACTGCCTGTTTAAGGTCCTGACACAGCATCTCAATTGGTTCAAGTCAGGACTTTGACTAGGCCACTCCAAAATTTTAATTTAGCTTTTTTGAGCCATTCAGAGGTGGACTTACGCCTATGCTTTGGATCATTGTCTTTCTGCATTGCAAGTTGCCAGTTGAGCTTGAGTTTCAACTTATGAACTGAAGACCGGACATTCTCCTTTAGGATTTTCTGGTAGAGAGCAGATTTCATGTTTCCCTCAATTACTGCAAGTTGCCCAGGCCCTGAAGCAGCAAAGCTTCCCCACACCATCACACTTCCACCACCATGCTTGACTGTAGGTATGATGTTCTCTTTGTGAAATTCTGTGTTTGGTTTACGCCAAATGTAACGGATGTAACCCATGTCTTCCTAGCAGTTCCTAGCACTCATCAGTCCACAGAACATCCTCCCAAAAGGTTTGAGGATCATCATGGTGTGTTTTGGCACACCTTAATGTGCCTTAATGTTCTTCTGGGTTAGCACTGGTTTTTGCCTCGCCTCTCTTCCATGGATGCCATTTTTGCCCAGTGTCTTTCTGATAGTGGAGTCATGAACAGTGACCTTTATTTATGCAACAGAGGCCTGTAGTTCCTTTGATGTTGTCCTTTTGTTGGCTCTTTTGTGACTTGCTGGATGAGTAGTTGCTGTGCTCTTGGAGGAATTTTGGAAGGTCAGCCACTTCTGGGAAGGTTCACTACTGTGTTGAGTTTTTTTTTCCATTTGGAGATAATGGCTCTCAGTGTGGTCCTTTGGGGTCCCAGAACCTTTGAAATAGCTTTGTAAGCCTTCCCAGACTGATGTATTTCAATCACCTTCTTCATCATTGTTTCTGGAATTTCTTTCAACTTTGGCATAGTGTGTTACTGGGTAAAATCTTTTAACCAACTTCATGCTGTTGAAAAAGTTCTATTTAAGTGGTGATTTGATTGAACAGGGCTTGCAGTAATCGGGCCTGGTTGCGTCTAGTCCAACTGAACCCCATTATGAATGCAGTTTCATAGATTTAGGGAATTAGTAACTATGGGGGCAAATACATTTTCACACAGGCCCAGTTGGTATTGGGTAACTTTTTTGCTTCAATATATAACATTATCATTTAAAAACCTTATTTTGTGTTTACTCAGGTTGCCTTTGTTTTATCTTAGATTTTGTTTTAATTTCTTTTTCACAGCACTGTATAGCCAATGTTTCCAGGAACATGTTTTTTTCTTTTTAACTATGCTGACACATTTTTTTTCAGTAATTCTTAGAAGTAAGATGTATTAATGCCAAAATGTTTAATAATACAAAAATATTTTATGACATTTCTGTAAGAACTATTCTGGTCAACTACGTGTTTTAATACCGATTGAAGCTTTTGTGTAGATTTGGCAAACCTGGTCATAGCACATACATCACAAACTCATGTATCAAATTCATCACATTTAAGACATTTTACAAAATAAAGATTCACTTTTTGCCACTGTGAATATTTCAAATGCTACAAGACCTGCACAAGAAAAGCAGAATACAGTTTATTTATAGTCTTATTTATTATGGATCATTCTGTTCATACCAGTCTTTTCATTAGAGTAAAACAAATTATCATATCAGTCACCATTTATTTGCTCTTTATTTAATTTGAAATTCCTTTAACATACTTATGTCTTCTCTACTGAAGTTACATTTCTTCTAGTCTCAAGCTTTTTAATTATTTACAGCAGCTTTAAACCACGATTTTCAAACAGAGCACACTTTGTTGGCGGTTTCAGGTGCAGTTTGTGGGATGAATTACAACCTTAGGAAATCAGACATCAATGATTTGCACATTTTGCAACCACATCCAGTCACGCCCCACTGTATACTATGTACACCTTTCACGCAGTACCAACACATGGGTGAAGGAAATTCAGTAATATGTGTGTATTTTCTGCATTATTATAGGCCAGGAAATTATTTTGCCTCTAGTAAGTCACACAAACAAGTAGAAACATGCAGCATAGCTATGGCAATGGATGAGAAACGAGATGAGAAATTTCATTTTCCATAGTCTGTGTTGTTTTTCCTACCGAAAACTCAAACTGATCAAAAACATTCCAAAATTTTGTTTATGTGTTGCTAGAAAGAATCAATGAAATTATTCTAACGCATTCATTCATGTTCTGTTCAGGGAAAAGGCAGGTTGCAAAGCTTCATTTCACCCTCATGTTCTCACATCAGCTCCTGAAAGACATGACAACTGTTATGCTCCTGTGAGAACAGAGTGTGTGTTTGAAAGAGCAGACTCATTAGAGAAAGAGCAGACTGGTGATTCACCTTATCATCCTCCGTCCAACTTTATCAGGAGGCCAAACACATTTTATGCATTTCTAAGGGCTGTGTGTCCTGACGGAAACAGGCTGCCGGGGCAGATTCAGGATTAAGAAAATCCTGAATGTGACCTGCCATTTTAAAAGCCAGGGTCACTCAATTTCAGCTGTAGCACATGGCGATATATTTAGTTAAAGCTGATTGGCATGAACTTTACTTTGACTTTTCTTTTCTTTTCTTTAAAATGGAGATAGCAGAAGAGCACAGACCACACTATTACCAGTTCTAAAAGTTTGGGCTTTTTAGCCGTTTATACAATAGTTAGTTCCAGTCCAGTAATTTGACTGGACAAGCAGTGATCCGAGAGTGCTGATATTTATTTGTATCACTCCGCTTGACTGTATAAAATATTTGGCAAGTTGTGTCTTATATGTCATTTACTCAATATTAATTTCTTGTTTATAAAACTGTTGTATAAAAGCAATATCACACTCGCAATCGTGCTGTTGTACTCAACAGCACTCTTGCTTGTGCGATTTTGCTTAATTATGTGACATTTGTAGAGTTATTGGACAAGTTAACATATAAGACCTTAACCACTGGGATTATCACAGAAGTAATGACTTCTACTACTACTGCTACTACTACTACTACTACTACTACTGCTACTACTAATATTACACTACTGCTACCACTACTACTACTTCTAAACTGCTACTTTTATACTGCTACTACACAACTACAATCTACTACTAATACTACACTACTGCTACTACTATTACTACTTTTACTACTGCTACTTCTACACTGCTACTTTTATACTGCTACTACATTACTACATGTACTGTTAATACTACATTACTGCTACTACTTCTATTATTGCTATACTATTACTTATACTACTAGTACTACTGCACCACCACTACTACCACACCACTACATCTCCAGCTACTATTTTACTGCTACTACACTACTACCTCTAATACTATTATACTGCTACTACACAACTACCTCTAATACTATTATACTGCTACTACACTACTGCTGCTACTACTGATACACCACCCTACTACTATTGCTACTACTACTATTAATGATAATAATAATATGAATAATAATAATAATAATAATAATAATGTTTGCATGTGGTTTGGACTGCATCTGCTATCTTTCATATCTTATATATATATATATATATATATAAAATATTTATATTTTATTAAATTAAAAAAATTTAATAAAATATTAAACTTATGAGATTTAATGAATGTTAGTTCTGGAATTATTTTTATATAATTTAGTCATAACTTATCCATCATTGGTGTTATACATTCCGTTTTAATTTGCGTTATGTATTCAATATGAAACAGTTCTGTTGTGTATGTTCCATTGCTATGTTGATGTTTTGTTTTTGTTTTGTTTTTTGTTTTGTTTTTTGTTTATGTGTTTATGTCTGCGTCCATCCCTGTGCATTTGTCTGCATGATGTGTTCCATTGACCAGATGCCCCCACTACACCCTCTCCATCCACAACTCCTCCCCCTGTAGCCATCCTCCCAGACACCACAGATCCATTAGACTTCAAGCAGTCCGACTCTGCAGTCACCGGTCAGAGAGGTACGGTAACCCTACCGCCCTTCCACCACTCCCTCTTTCTCACACGCACCCCTGTCTCCACCAGTCCTATGTTGTCTTCTGTTTTAGATCTGAAGTCTATTAACTATCTTTTCTTACATGTTTGTGCTAACCAGGGTTTTGTTCTGCTTCCATCTTGGTGTTCTTTGCCTCTGTTTTTCCTGTTCTGTGCAGCTCCGTGTTGACATTTAGCTCTCTTAGACAACAGGTTTGGAATACATGTGTGTACCACATGTACCACTCATTCTGCATCACATAATATTTACATCTACAGTATGGTACTGGAAATGGAATGATGGTATGTTGATAAACCCTGAAGGGTCCAAAACCGCAATACTAGCCAGGGTAAAACACAGAAAGGCACAACATTTCAAAATCAGAGAGTAAATCCAAAGAGCAAACAATAGGCAAGGCAAAGATCAATGTACATAATGGCAATTAGACTAAACATGGTTCACGACTTACACAAATGCTGGCTTTGCCAGACTTCACAATGCTGTATTGCAATTACTAGGGATGCTAGGCTTTATATACTCTAAAAAAGGGGAGTAACCTGGAAATGTTAAGCTAGAACTCATAGGTTGGAGGTGTAGAACTCTGCTGGCAGGGAGGTGTAACATCACAGTCTGGGGCGGCAGGTACTTTCACCCCATCTGAACTGTCTCTCTCACAACCCTCACCTTTGGCTTCCAGTGTCTCTGATATGTAGCGATACATAACAGAATTTGTATCAATGTATGAAAAACAAATCCCAATGGTGTCTCATTATTTAGTTTTTTACTATTTTAAGCACGATATATATAGATTTCTGTGATATATAACAGACATTACGTGTTCTCCCTTTGGCCTCTGCCTGAGGTTATTTGAAATTCTTCCTATTTATTGAGTTGCACAAGAGGCACAGTGCAGCAGGCAGAATGGCATCCAGCTAACCCTGAAACTCTGTAGGTTTGGCAGCTGGTTTGCATCACACTCTGTCCACGCACTGATAGAAATTACTTTCATTTGGCACTAAATTATATCTCTCTCTGCTGTTGTCATGTAAAGCAGAAGTTCTTTGTACTTAAAGAAAATCGTTCTCAGGCATGTTATGCCATTTTAGCTATTTCTTTCAGCCTACCAGTCTCTAGCCTGCATAGCCAAGCAGCCCTTTATAGCTGCTGTACCATGAAAGGTCTAGAGTGTTAACTGCACTTATTTCCCTCGGTGCATTAGCCGCCCATCTCAGCGTCTGCGATCAATGGTGGGATTTCAGCAGCGGGCAGTCAGGCTTAATGAGCATAATAACTCTTCCGCACAGAAGCGCCGGGCCCAAACGATGTCATCAGAGCAGCTCTCATCCGCGTTAAATCTGCCAAATGCATTTTTATGGCTTGCAAATTAGCCGTGACCTTATGAAGCTGAAAGGTTGAATAAAGTTCTTGGGTTTCAGGGATTTTTTAAAATATTTACAGCTCACTTTTCATAATCAGTGCGTGTCCGCCCTATCTCACACCCCACAGCGTTATCATCCCAGTGAGGCACTTCCACAGACATAGTGATTGGTCATGCCTTTTGTCTCAGGGTGAGCAGAAGAGAGTGCAAATCCATCTCATTCAGGGAGGGCAGGCTTCGGGTTCATTAGCCAGGGACATAATAGGACAGAAAATATGGGAGGAAAACAAAACACAAGCCAAAAGCTGTGTAATTGCAGCAAAACTTTATTTCAAGTTGTCAAATTTGGTGCTAGTTTTTTGCCTTGCATTGTTTGTTTACTGGATGACATGTAGGTGCAAACGAAGAACTTATGAAACTGCAGTACAATTTAGGTTTTTGCAGTCTATGTGCAACAGCAAAATGACAGTTCTATGCTAAGAGAGTGCTTTAATAACAGGATTTATATCCTTTGTTAACCTCATCACCCCACCATTCTGCTGGCAAATAAAATTCCAATTGCCTTTAAACCATTGCTGGTTCATATTTTAGAGTGAAAATGATGCAATTTTTCCTCTGTGAAATTGAAGACTTTGGGCTAACTAGAGAGCTGCAGTGTGTCATCAAACTGCTGCGTAAATTTGAATTTAGTTTGTCATGCTGCCTGGTGCATTGATGGTTCTTATGCTTTGTGTATACAGTATACTGTATAAATACAACCCCAATTCCAGGGGTTGTACTTAAAATGCAATAAAATGCAATAAAAACAAAAACCTGTGATTCTTGAAACTTTAATTAACTGACAAAAGTACAAAGAAAAGTCATTCAATGTTTTCACTGACCAACTTAATTGTATTTTGTAAATATAAACAAATTTAGAATTTGATGCCTTCAACACACTCAAAAAAAGTTGGGACAGAGGCATGTTTACCACTGTGTTACATCACCCTTCCTTTTAATTACACTTTTTAATCGTTTGGGAACTGAGGATACTAATTGTTGTCTTTACGCAATGAGATTTCTCCGGATTCTCTGAATCTTTTCACAGTATTATGCACTGTAGATGGTGAAAGACCTCAATTCTTTGCAATCTTGCATTGGACAATGTTCTTTTTGAACTGACTGACAATTCTCTCACGAAGTTTGGCACAAAGCGGTGAGCCACGACGCACCCTTGCTTGCAAAGTCTGAGCTTTTGGTGGATGCTCCTTTTATGCCCAATCCTGATACCCTCCCCTGTTACCAATTAACCTGATCCTCCAAAATGGTGTTACGTGAATATTCTATAAACTTTTCAGTCTTATTTTGCCTCTGTCCCAACTTTTTTTGAGTGTGTTGAAGGCATCAAATTCTAAATTTGTTTATATTTACAAAATACAATTAAGTTGGTCAGTGAAAACATTGAACATCTCTTCTTTGTACTTTTGCCAGTTAATTAAAGTTTCAAGAGACTTGACAAATCACAGATTTTTGTTTTTATTGCATTTTAGAAAAAATCCAAACTTTTCTGGAATTGGGGTTGTACATACTAGATAGTTTAAATGGCTAAGCCCTTGCTCTCTTTGAAGGGAAAATCACATAAAAAATATGGCTGAAGTTTTTTTTTTTTTTTTTTTTTTTTTTTTTACATCTATATTGTCCTATTTGCTGTTAACAAATGACTTAAAGTGGATTATTTTGGACTTTTGCCAGTCATAAGTAAAAAAATACGCAGAATGGTATGAAGTAGAGACTTTCTGTTTAACCCAGACGGTATATTACACGTAGTGAAATGCCCCAGAATTTTTTGTGCACTGGGGCTAATTTATTTAAACATGCTTGGCATCAATAACATGTCATCAGTAGTGATTGAGAAGGCACATCTGAAATACAGTAGCAGGTGTGATAAACATGAACTAGGTCGATTACGATTACTGATTTTTGAAGTAGAACTAGAAGTAAATACACTAAGCAAACATTGTCCATTCAAAGTAAAAATTACATGATGGGACATGATGGGACTACAGAACCTGGAACTACAACTACTATGCATAATAGTATTATGAGACCCCATGTTATGAGTCAACCCTAAAGTAAAATTGTTTAGCCCTCCCACTCGATATGTTGACAAGCCATCACTGTATACAGTGTGTTCATTCATATATATATATATATATATATATATATATATATATATATATATATATATATATATATATATATATATATATATATATATATATATATGTGCATCTCAATAAATTAGAATGTCATGGAAAAGTTCATTTATTTCAGTAATTCAACTCAAATTGTGAAACTCGTGTATTAAATAAATTCAATGCACACAGACTGAAGTAGTTTAAGTCTTTGGTTCTTTTAATTGTGATGATTTTGGCTCACATTTAACAAAAACCCACCAATTCACTATCTCAACAAATTAGAATACTTCATAAGACCAATAAAAAAAAACATTTTTAGTGAACTGTTGGCCTTCTGGAGAGTATGATCATTTACTGTACATGTACTCAATACTTGGTAGGGGCTCCTTTTGCTTTAATTACTGCCTCAATTCAGTGCGGCATGGAGGTGATCAGTTTGTGGCACTGCTGAGGTGGTATGGAAGCCCAGGTTTCTTTGACAGTGGCCTTCAGCTCATCTGCATTTTTTGGTCTCCTGTTTCTCATTTTCCTCTTGACAATACCCCATAGATTCTCTATGGGGTTCAGGTCTGGTGAGTTTGCTGGCCAGTCAAGCACACCAAGACCATGGTCATTTAACCAACTTTTGGTGCTTTTGGCAGTGTGGGCAGGTGCCAAATCCTGCTGGAAAATGAAATCAGCATCTTCAAAAAGCTGGTCAGCAGAAGGAAGCATGAAGTGCTCCAAAATTTCTTGGTAAATGGATGCAGTGACTTTTGTTTTCAAAAAACACAATGGACCAACACCAGCAGATGACATTGCACCCCAAATCATCACAGACTGTGGAAACTTAACACTGGACTTCAAGCAACTTGGGCTATGAGCTTCTCCACCCTTCCTCCAGACTCTAGGACCTTGGTTTCCAAATGAAATACAAAACTTGCTCTCATCTGAAAAAAGGACTTTGGACCACTGGGCAACAGTCCAGTTCTTCTTCTCCTTAGCCCAGGTAAGACGCCTCTGACGTTGTCTGTGGTTCAGGAGTGGCTTAACAAGAAGAATACGACAACTGTAGCCAAATTCCTTGGCACGTCTGTGTGTGGTGGCTCTTGATGCCTTGACCCAGCCTCAGTCCATTCCTTGTGAAGTTCACTCAAATGCTTGAATCGATTTTGCTTGACAATCCTCATAAGGCTGCGGTTCTCTCGGTTGGTTGTACATCTTTTTCTTCCACACTTTTTCCTTCCACTCAACTTTCTGTTAACATACTTGGATACAGCACTCTGTGAACAGCCAGCTTCTTTGGCAATGAATGTTTGTGGCTTACCTAGTGAACCAAACTGAGAGACCATTTTGAAGGCTCAGGAAACCTTTGCAGGTGTTTTGAGTTGATTAGCTGATTGGCATGTCACCATATTCTAATTTGTTGAGATAGTGAATTGGTGGGTTTTTGTTAAATGTAAACCAAAATCATCACAATTAAAAGTACCAAAGACTTAAACTACTTCAGTCTGTGTGCACTGAATTTATTTAATACACGAGTTTCACAATTTGAGTTGAATTACTGAAATAAATGAACTTTTCCATGACATTCTAATTTATTGAGATGCACCTGTACAGATGGTGGGTTTCCATCCACCATCTTTGTGATTTAGTTTGCGATTTTTTGGGATCTTTCTGGTAGGTTGCATATCACAGCCAATCAGAGTGTCTAATTAGATCACACACTTTCAGCAAACAATTTATCCTGGTTAGAATTGCGGTAGATCCAGAGCATATCCTGGGAAAAAAGGACATGAAGCAGGAATATACACTTGATGGGTGCAATGCAAGATACCACACACACACATACACGCCTTGGGGCAATTTATCATAGTCAGTCCAACTACTAGCATGTTTTGGGAGGTGGAAGGAAACCAGAAGAAACCCACACAGACAAAAGGATACAAGGAGCCTCTACACAGACAATAACCCGAGCTTTGGATCGAAGAGACCTGGGGACAAAAATGCTGTCCATGTCTTATTGAGAAATGAAAAAAATTACAGCCCCATCAATCAAAGTGACCTGAGATTGACAAGAGGAATTTTGTTGGTTTTGTGATGATGCAGTTTTGAGGCGTTAACGTTGGGCTTGAGTGATTAAATCAAACAGTTTCCACATGGTCAGTGTTCCGCCTCCAAATAAGGCTGAAACATATGCATCTTCATGCACTGAGCAGATATTCAGTGAGCACACAGCATGCATGCTCAACAGGAGTGTAATGGGCTGACAGCAGCAGGCTGGACGTGCCCTTGTTCATGGGCTCTGCTCCCAGTGAGACACAAACAAATGAGGAATCCTCTGAACACCATTTGCAGGTTTAAGCGTTTTGTTCCTCAGTGGCTGGCAGAATGGCTCACCTTGGAGAGCTTTGCTCATCCAATTAGGACTCTACATGGTGCCTTGTCCTCCTTTTCTCTACTATCTCTAGAGCTAAGGTGAGAACTATACATGTGCATGTGAGTGCACTGGGGTCCTTTACAGCTTTGACTTCACTGGATTTGGCTGATTTTTCAGAGAGAACAGGCTTCATAAAGAAAATAAGAGAGGTCAAGCAACTCAGACTACAACTTTGAAAATGTAACGCTTTTATCCTCAGTGAGGAATTAGGGATTTTTAGCTGCGTATTGATTTAGATCAGTTTTCCGCTGTTCCTGACAGAAGGGCTGAATAAAGTGGCACAGTGGGGGGAAAATGGCTCCTCTGAGCTTCCACAAAAGGACAATGCTAAAAAAAAAAAAAAAAAAAAACAGCTTTGTTTAAAAGAGGTACGGCAAAGTCCTCTGCCGTATCTCTCCAGGGAAGATTATTATGGAGACAGCTATACACTCTCCTTGCCCACTTTTCCAAATGCAGTGGAACACAAGGGGAATTAAAATGTAATGCAAAGGTCTTGCTAAATCATAGTATAGTTAATGATTGACCTACCATATTAAGTCACATACAGTAGTTCTAAGAATTATAGCCACAATTTGAAATAGGCAAAGGATGAAAAAGAGAAATCATTAAAACTGAATAGAAATTAGGACTAATAGTCCTTCCATTCATTATGTTTTAATAGCAGGAGTCACTTTAAGTAGTTCTCTGGAATGAACCCTACATTTTCAACCTTCATTTTGTCAGTGCCTCATCTTGTTTGGAATTTGACAATGTAATTTGATTTAAAAGTGATGATATAATGTTTCCTTGGACCCTTACTTTCTTATCATTCTAATAACTAGCATCTTAAAGATTTTATGCATCTTTAACAAATAGAGATAGATGATATAGAGTCTGGGGCTGATTTTTTTTTCAGACTGTAGATTCACTCAGACTATCACTGACAGTCATGTCTAGTGATTGCACTTAGTGAAACACCCCTAGACCAGGATCATAAAGATACCACGTGGTGTTCAACAGTTGGATTTCCCATGTTCCTATATGGGTTCAGACCATGCATGATATTTAACCCAAATTAAAGACTGTAATTTATTATGAAAATCTAATTAAGCAACCCAGGGGGCCAGCATGGTCCCTGGTGCATGCGTTCATTTTAAAATCAATGTCTGATATTTTCTGACATGTAAATCACTCTGGTGACTAGCACTAGTTTATTTTTCTCTGTGTTCTTACATGTCTGTCTTTCTTTTTATTTGTGGGGAGTGGATGAAGAGTGTATGATCTCAGATTCTTCAGATGTTAAATCCCTCTGATGACTCATGTGTGAGTGTGCTGGAATACAAATAACATCCCCTAGGCCTCTTCTATCCCAGCCTTACCTCCTCACATTAAAAACACACTGCCAAACTTCCTGCAAAAAAATGGCCTATAATGAATTTATTCAGTCCTCTCTTGCTTCTTCTGAAATGTCATAACCTACTTTTGTTTATTCTATTTATTCACTTGTTTGTTTGTGTGTTTGTTTATTTGTTTATTTAATTAGGATGTACTGGCTCAAGTGCTATTTTACAAGCTGCCGAATAATGAGGGTGGAAACCATATTAAACCAAATTTGTGATCATTACAATTAGGACTATTCATGCAGCAATATATTAGCAATATATACTATCAAGTATTGTAGTATCATTGCATTTGTCTTTTTTATTGTTCACTTTAAAATTGTCTCTTGCTTTTATGTTACATCATATTTCACTTGACATCCAAGTGAAATTTTTTTCAGTCTGTATTTTCTATCCCAGAATCCCAGATGTTTTGTTTTGTTTTTTAAAGGTGAGTGCTTTGTGTTTAAAGCAGTTTTCTAGATACTATTTGAAAAACCCTATCTCGTACAACTCTACTCAAGAAGAATCTGGCAACTTCAGAAGCCTGAACTCACACAGGTGATCTGTATAATCTGAATGGAGAACCCAAAAAATGAAAGCATGTGGTAGCATGCTTAATATCTGCATACATGCAAAATTCCTTGCATAAATATTGACATAACGTTTGAGCTTAAATTGCCAACTTAAAGCATTACTTCCCAAAATACTGCATTAACAGCTGTTTAAAAGTGTTTATACTGTATGTGTAGTCATGTTCTAAAACAGATTATAAGAGTACAGCATTAGATACAGCAGGTTTGACTAAACTGTAGTCAGAGGGCTTTGACTCATACTGTTGGATTTATGGCCTCACAGAGAGAAGCTTAAAGTTCAGTCTTAAATCAAACAATAATTAAATCCAGATGAGCTAATGAACTAATAAGTTGGTCTTTCCATTCCAGTGCTTTTGTCAGTTAGTTAATTTGTTTGGTCTCTGTTGCCATCCTATAGCATTCAGATGGAAGAACCAAACCGAAACAATCCTGCTTACTTATTTATTAGATTGTGTGCACATATTTCTTATAGGCAACAGCAGATATTTCACTTTGACTTTTGCACTGACTTTTAAACAGAGATATGGTGGTGTTTTGACTACATGCAGCCATCCGTGTTCTTCTATACCCTTATATCATGTAACACATCACTGGTCACCTGAGAGTTTATAGACGTCCATGTGTTCATCAGAGAGAAAACTGCAGTGTCCCTTTCTGCATGTTAATAAGAGTTTTATTGTGCTCAGTAGGTGAAGCTCTGCGGCTCAGCACTTTCTCATCAGAAACACTCGATAGCTCACCTAAGGAAGGAAGATCAGCACAGGGTCACACACACACAAACACATTGCTTATTCGTGTGTATACGTTTCTAACTGCAGCATTCTTCCAAATACATCACAGATGCAACGTTAATCTTGGACGACTGCACGGGTAATCCTAGATAGCGCAATACTTGCTCTTCAGGTGCTGAATTACAATGTGGCATAAATATTCATCTTAACCTTGAACTCTCCCACTAGGAAGAGAGTGAAAATGGTGGCTCAGGTTCTCACCACTATGATGTTTTGGCTCGCATCAGCATGTTTTAGTTCGCTGCTTGTATCTTCCATCTGGAAAGGAAGCTTCCAAGTCTCTTGCCATACCACTGGCCAGGAGTTACTGTCAGAACTTCACAGTTTACTTTCCATTCATTCGACTTATAAAATATATAGTCACACAGTCATGGAGACAGAGAGGCCCAGATGTACTAAGGTCCAGTTATGACTTATTGTGCCTGAAAAACTTTGCATGTTATGTACAAAACCAAAGCCTAAGTGCACAGCCTACGGTTGAGGTCTTAAGTTTACATATGCCTTGCAGAATCTGCAAAATGTTAATATTAATAGTAAAAATAAAATAATAATAACAATAAAAAATAAAAGATATCATAAAAATTTCATTTTGTTTTTTATTTAGTCCTGCCCTGAATAAGCTATTTCACATAACAGATGTTTACATATAGTCCACAAGACACAATAATAACTGAATTTACACAAAAGAACCAGTTCAAAAGTGTACACACGCTTGTTTCTTAATACACTTGTGTTGTTACACGGTTGATCAGCGACTGTGTTTATGTTTTGTGATAGTTGTTCATATGTCCCTTGTTTGTCCTGAGCAGTTAAACTGCCCAATGTTCTTCAGAAAAATCCTCCAGGTCCTGCACATTCTTTGCTTTTCCAGCATCTTCTGCATATTTGTCCCCTTTCTGAAAGTGGCTATATGATTTTGAGATCCATCTTTTCACACTAAGAGACAACTGAGAGACTCAAACACAACTATTACAAACGGTGCAAACATTCACTGATGCTCAAGTAGGCAATGCGATACATTAAGGGGGGTGTAAAATTTTTAACAGGATGATCGGTGTAAATTGTTAGTATTTTTGTCTTCTGGGAAACATTTAAATATCTTATGTAGCTTCTGAAGGGCAGTACTAAATTTTTTTTTTAATGTCTTTAAACAAAATAATCTACACCGATCATCCTGTTCAAAAGTTTACACCCCCCTGGCTCTTAATGTAGTGTGTCTTAAAGTACTGTTCTCTCTCTTCTCATTACACAATCCTTACAATTTACTAAAATCTAGTCATTTAGCAAAGGTTAGTTTTGTGTAAAATTTCATCTGCCTTCCAGAACCACATGTAATTTTGTGGTATGCATGTACCTCAGACCAGAATAGGTTTTCCCTACTTGAAATTGTACTTGAAATTGTCACATACTTGAAATTTTACTTGAAATTGTCACATATCTGGCAACTTGGGTTGCAGCACAAAAATCACAAACACTTACTTGTTCTTCATTTAAAAAGAGCTTTAGAGCTTCAGATTTTGTTATTGAATGTGCATTTTCAATTTAGTCCCAAGCTTTTTGATGTTTGACCATTTCCACCATTTCACAGCAGTTCACGTGGAGCACATGTACTGATAGATAGGTGCAGTTTGAGTGATGAACTACAGATTTAGGAAATTGAACATTAATGTCAGATGCACTGGGAGTTTATTTTGTGGCCAGAACATTACCCATTTTTTGCTGTGCCTCCTCATGTATGTAAAACTAGCCCAGACTGTTAAATGTATATGAAGGGGAAATTTGCATATGGTACATCATTGTTAAACCATTATTAAACACACATTATTTCACAATAAAATGCTCAAGGAAGAAAAATGCATCGTGGCTGCCTCCACCAAGCCCACCACAGCTATGAAAGAGATCACTGATTGGTTTAACCAACCAGACACAGATGGACAGGCGCAGAGGTGGAGATTCATATATTAAACTAGCACATTTCCTGCTTTAACAGCCAATTCCCCTAAACAGAGCAGGACATAATGAAATGCCCTGCGTTGGCCATATCAATCTGCCTGGCTGTAGAAATTACTTTTCATATCGTTATCATCTGCTGGGCTCCACAAAGAGTTTGCCGTGTCAATAGACTTGCCCCAGGAAGGCTCTCATCACGCTGGCCTCATTGGCTGCTGATATAAATAGAGCAAGCACTGAAGATATCCAATTATGACAACCCCAGAGCACATGCATGAGATGCCTGTCCCTATCCTCGTCACTATTGAGATATCACTCTCAAACATGGGGATGTGCGAATGACTTTAACGCAGGCGTAAGTGCCCTTGAGATGGATGTTATCTGATATGACAAAGCGGGTATGCTAAATCAGGACATCTTTTTCTGTAGGTAAACAAGGAGGACGTACGCACTATAGACACTCTTTTACATCACTCAACAGATGTTGAGGAGGGAGCCAATAACGCCACAGCCATCCGTAGCTGGGGGTTCAAGAGAATTTATCGGTGCTCTCTGTGTGGAAGGGAGGATGTTATTCTCCCGTCAAGCAGAGTGACACTAGCCAGTCGTGGACGTCTATGAGAATGCCGAAGAGGGCTGTCAGCACTTTACTCTGAGTATGTTATGTTGCCCTGTAGCGTAGCATGTGCAGATGCTTGAAAAGATGCAATGGCTTGCTTCACATGTCTCAGAGGAAGCACGTGTTAGCCTTCACTCATGGTTGGGGAATTGGTAAATGACCAAATTGGGGGGAAAATGGGGTTTAAAAAAATGAGAGAGACCGACGGAGAGAAAGAGCAAGACTGCTGTAATGCAGCTACACCTTTGAATTTTATTCTTAATAACTCCCTACTGTGATAATAACTCCCATTTATAACCAGCCTTCATTCCTCAGCCACACTATTGTTCATGGGCTGTTGAGCTGATATTTTACACCTGTTTTATCATGTGCACTGATAAAGACTCACATTAGCGGATGCTTTTGTGCTGGCTGAGAATATTACTACTTCCGCTATACTTAGATTATGTATAGATATACTCTCCTTGTGCCCTGGGATAGGCTCAAGGCTCCCCGTGACCCTGTGTAGGATAAGTTGTATAGAAAGTGGATGCATGGATGTATTATTATTATTATTATTATTATTATTATTATTATTATTATTATTGTTGTTGTTGTTGTTGTTATTAATAATATCATCAGCATGGTTGCTTTTTTTTCATTCTTGTCCTTTTCAAATTCAGAAATAATGCTTTGAGGGATAGAATAATTGTAGCAGGGAATATGTCCATCTAGTAATGATAAATACATGTGATAGAGGTGTTGGACATTTGAAAGTCTTTCCTTCTCTCTTTTTTCCCTTTAAATGTGTGTATAGATGTAAACAGTTACTATCTCTCTATCTAAACAGTTACTTCAAGACATAACCTACGTGAAATAAAATGATATTATAATAAATAGGACATGAAAAAAATTTAAA
The DNA here is from genome assembly GCA_023630585.1 of Cranoglanis bouderius. Classification (NCBI taxonomy): domain Eukaryota; kingdom Metazoa; phylum Chordata; class Actinopteri; order Siluriformes; family Cranoglanididae; genus Cranoglanis; species Cranoglanis bouderius. Next base: position 7,060,749 of record CM042550.1, on the reverse strand, counting down.
ACGAGCAATCTGTTCTCTTCTACACATTGATGAACCTTTTAAAAATTGGTCTGTATCACACCAAGACCATTCCACTAGTGCTTTAACATTTTTTTTTTGTTCTATAAGCTTTCATTTAGACATTCATTGTGTTCAGTCTGTTACTTTTGTACAGCAGGTCTTGCTCTGCTTCATAATTATCCATGTTACATGGTTAGATCCGTCTCTGTCTGAGTATGCACCAGCCCTATCACAATCAGTTGACCTTGAACTTGTTAAAGATTATTCTTGTGTTTTCTCTGTTTGTGTTCATTCTCTAAAGCCCCGCAACACACAGATGAGTGTTAGAGTGTTGTTCTTTTCATTCATCATCATTTCAAATCCAAATTCTACTTTCAAATCCTAACACAGGCTTGGCCAGTGCAAAGTGAGACCGAGGAGACATAGTGCAGCAACTGTCAGAGGAGTAAATAACATTTAGTTTATCCTGTGTCTTCAGTGTAGGGATAAGAGTATCTCTTTTTATTCACCTACTTAAATATTTATGCATTTATTTCAGTACTCTCATTTGTAAGCTTAGATCTTTCCTCCTCTGGGATTTTAAATAATTCCTTTTTTCCAGCTAGTTGTGTTTCCATTTCTTTTCTCTAAAAAATCCTTCTCACTCTCTCTCTCTCTCTCTCTCTCTCTCTCTCTCTCTCTCTCTCTCTCTCCAGATCCTAATGCTTTGGTACAGCATGGTCCAGATCACGCTCTGATTGGTGGAGTAGTGGCCGTTGTTGTCTTTGTCACCTTGTGCTTAATCATCGTACTGGGCCGATATCTGGCACGGCATAAAGGTAAAATCCCCAAAATATTTTTTTTACATTCCACAAATAATTAAAGCTTTAAAATACAATTCATTTTGTAAAGAACTAATTAGAAAAATTCATTATATGGCCAAAAGTTTGCAGACACCTGACATTAACCTGACACTGTTGCCACAAAGTTGCCACACAATTGTATTGAATGTCTTTGTATGTTGTAGCAGTACAATTTCCCTTCACTGGAACTAAGAGGCCCAAACCTGTTCCAGCATGACAATGCCCCTGTGTACAAAACAAGGGCCATGAAGACATGTTCTGCTGAGGTTGTAGTGGAAGAACTTGATTGGGCTGGACAGAGCCCTGACCTCAACCCCACTGAACACCTGAATTAGGTGCTGACTGCACTCCAGGCCTCCTCACCAGACATCAGTGCACAACCTCACTAATGCTCTTGTGGCTGAATGAGCACAAATCCCCACAGCTCCTAAATCTAGTGGAAAGCCTTCCCAGAAGAGTGGAGGTTATTATAACAGCAAACGGGGAATAATCTGGAATGGGATGTTTAACAAAAACATAAGAGTGTGACGGTCAGGTGTTCACAAACTGTTGGCCATATGATGTATGCATGATGCATTAGTGATAATAAATTTAAATTAAAAATAAAGTTGAATTTAAACAATGCCATTTTTACTGGGACAGGCACATATTTGACAAATGAGGCCAAAGGAGCAGACGATGCCCCTGATGCAGACACAGCCATTATCAATGCAGATGGTAACCACGCACACACAGAGGAAAAGAAGGAGTACTTCATTTAGACTGCGCTCTACTTGCACCCCTCTCTCTCTCTTTCTCTCTCTCTCTCTCTCTTCCCCTCTCTCTCTCACTCTCATTCCCTGCTCCATGTCGGAACCTTGCCTGGCAGCAGCGGAAGTTTCTTCTTTACTCATGTCCTATGTTCTTTGCGCTTTTTATTTGCATCCGTAATTTTTTTTTCTTTTTCAGCTTGTCCTGAATTTCGCCTGCTACTTTTTCCAAACATAGCTGCTGATGATCTTTGCTTTTTTTTTATTCACATTGTTCACATTGTGTCTGTAAAAAAGTGAATCTTTGGCCAAACCACCTGAGTCCAGTTTAATACTTCACTGCAATTTCTTGAAAGTCCTCCACCATCACTTTCTCACAGTGCCTCAATATAATATACAGACATCCATCCGAGGTTTTAGTCAATGCCTTCAGTTGGGTCGAGTGTTTTAGGATTGGCTGCTTGCTTTTTTTTTTTTTATCTTCAGCACTATTACAAACGCAGTATCATCTCTAATGTATATATGTATTTTTGTTTCTTTTTACTCTTTACAGTCCATTGCAACACTGTTGTAATTTTTCTTCAATTAAAAAAATATACAGGAAATCATTTTCTTAAGAAAAGTAGCTGATACCCGTTTTAACTTACAGAAAAATGCTGATCAGTAATAAGTGTGTGTTCCATAGTGTGAGTGAAGATTTACGCAAACAGACTGATAGCTCGCACTTGTATTAACCAGTATTTGTACCTGAAATGTAGATATTGGCAAGAAGCCTATATGATAGTTCAAGGGTCATGAAGCATCAACTAGATACTGTCATGATTTACATCATCAAAAAAGTAGCTAGTATGATAGAAGGCCAGGGGTTGTAGGCTGAGGACACACCAGTGACTTTAATGAAGTTTCCAATTTTTTTCTATACTCATCAAGTTGCCGTGTCTATGTGAAATACTGTGTCTCGGGCTCATCTGTATATTCCTGCACTGTCTCACTCAAACTACACATAACTTAACATAACATAACAGTGGCTATGTTCACATTACAGATTTTGTGATCAATCCCTCAACTGTTCACATCTGCCCGTCATTTAAATGAACAGATTTCTGGCATATTTGTAAAGCAGTCCAACTGGAAAAATGAGACTATAGGTGAAAAGGCAAAAAATAATAATAATAATAATAATAATAGCTGTAGACGATATATAAATTCTGGTTCGTAATATCTGACACTTTTTCTATGGTTTCCCAAAAGAATCAATTAAAATCATCATCATTATACCACACTGCTGCTGAATCCTCAAATCTGATTAGACAGAAGGTGTTGATTAATTTTCTATAAGAGCATCTCTAACAACAGTGTTGGCTGTAATACAAATCACAGTACAGGGTGTCCCAAAAGTCTCCATACATAGGGGACTAATGTCGGTTGTGCCTTCGTCAGTGGATGTTCGTGGATGTCCACTTCTCGGTTGGTCCGCAACACTTCCAGTCTTTTTGAATTTGTTAATAAATAAATAAATATATTTATATCGTAACATCTGTATGGCAGATGTTCCGTATGCAGTGATTTTGGGAAACCCAACAGAGATTTGTTTCCATTTGTATCTGGAGCCACATATGAAAGTGGCCCAAATACAGTATATAATGACATTAAAAAGATCAGACATAAAAACATTTTATCTTAACAGTTTACTTTTAGAGAATTACTTTAGAGAACAAACCGCCACCAATCTGGTAATGGAATCAGAACAAATTTCCAAACATTTCACCAATTTTAGCAACAGAATACACATTTCCTATTAATAAGTACACATTCAACAAAGTCTGTATAAACTGTAGTCTCTCAGCAGCTGCTTTGCTAAATAATATTTATGCGAATACTATCACTTTATAGTGCCAACCAACTATCACTAGACTCTCAACTATCAGTTGTTACACGTCCGTGATGTTTGACTGATAGTTAGTGGACAGTCACTTGAAAAATAGTTCTGAATAGTGTTGCTGATTTTTACATTCATGCAGCTTACAAAAATTTTTAAAAAATCAGAACTGAGTAGGCAGATTGGATGCAGGCAGAAATGTATTTTTTTTCCTGTCCTGTAATGTGAACATAATCAGTCACTGCATTGCCATGGACATGTGTTTTATAAATGTACCCACTTCTGCAGTTTACATCATGAACATCAAACATGAACATTTTAAATTCTAAATTATCAGTCACATTCAATTACAGGAATACAAACTAAGTGTAACAGGCTCTTTATCTAAACCTTTGTGACATTAAACATGATAATAATAATAATCAATTCCAGAAAGTCATGATGGTGTTTCATGGCATTTAGTGCCAGCTTTTCTCCTGTCTACATCTTCATCTGATGATTAGATTCAATGTAGAAGCACAAGAGAGTTTGGACTCGCAGAGTTAAAGAGTGATTGTTAGACAACACACAGTGGTTATGGCAGTATGTGACAATTAGGAAACATCTCTGAAACTAATTTGAACTTTTGTAAATCAGTGAACATGATGTAAAACATATATTATGGTCATTACGTCTCATCTGACATTGATGAATGATTGCAGTGTTTTTTTTAAATAGTCTACGTCTCTTTATTTTCATATTCATTCTTTTGGATTTCTATAATAAATAGGTGCCCTTGTTAATAAGGCTGTATATTACATCTGCTTAATGTAGTAAGTAGTGAAAATTGTTGTCAGACATTGGGACCCCACATATCAAGAAGTTTGTACTGTATATTAGCCTATTATTCACATTAATTAAAAATTATGGTTTCTTTTTTTGTTTGTTTGTTTTTGGTCCATGGGGATTCTTAACAAGCATTCTGCATCTTTTTTACAGAGTTTAATTTCAGCATAAGGTGTATATACTGTGCAAGTATTACATTTGGTATAAAAAAAAAAATAACATTTTGATGTTATGATTTTATTTCAGATCTTATAGTAAAAGCTGAAAAAAACAACAACTTATGTATGAAAAGAGAAAATAGCAGTTAAATATGCCTATGAGGACTGATAATAGATGCTGCAAATTAAGGTAGTGTTGGAAAGTGGAAATTTAGCACTTAATTCAAACCCTTAATGTATTATTGGTCAGAGTGCATACTGTAGTTAATGGACTTGAGGAACTGATAGCTCACTGTTGGTTTCTTGTGTAGAAAGAGAATTATTAATGCTGAGGAAAGGATAGAAGATAAAGCAGTAGAATTGGTAAAATGGCTTTTATCGAATTCCTAGCATACAACATACAGACAGGCTCAAATCTTGTATTTCCAGCTTCATGCCTCATCCATATACTGTAAGCTCCTCAAACAAAAATAAATGTCACATCCAGCAACAGCATGACTTTGTTGTACAGTGTCAATAGGTTGCAAACTTAGCATAAACCAAACCTGTTGTGTAAAATGGGTCAGAAAAAGATGTCACAGTAAGGGAGTGGCAAAGACATTTGATATGGCAAAAGGATACCAGTCAAAAATTGTAAGTGAACTGAAGAGTGGTCTAAAAAAAGACAATGGTGGCCTTCTTACCTGACAGGATTAGTGCTTTTGTTAAGGTCAGTGGAGGTATAAACAAGTATTAGGAAAGAAATGACACGCAACGTTTTTGCACACTCCTGGGGAAAAAAAGGCAAAATATTAAGCGTTTAATGGTCTTAACAACAAATAATTGGTCAGACAAATAACGGTCCAGACATGAGTTAGTTTGAATTTTACATCAAACATTTTAATCATTATCATGATTTTGTCTTTGCGTACAAGATTATATTAGCATATAAGAATTACCCTGTTTCTAGCTTTTCCTCCACACAGTTCACTGCAGCAAAAGTAAATGAGCAAATGGTGGCACAGGAGGTCTCAGGAGTGCGTTTGTTTAATTTTTAATTTTATGACCAATGATTTGTTGTTAACCATGAAAAGCTAAATATTTTGCCATTATATATATATATATATATATATATATATATATATATATATATATATATATATATATATATATATATATATATATATATATATATATATATATACATACACACAGTATATATAAACCATAAACTGTGTGTTAGTGTTTGAGAGAGTCCAGACTGTCTAATTTAGGAAGGAACCACAGAAGATGTTGTTGTGATAAGGAGAGACGTGCAGTACACTATAATGCCTATTTTCTGTCTTTGACCAATTACATTTTCTGTCAAAACCTGCATTTACAGCTACACATACCCACCCTGGCTGTCTTTGCATTTGATATGGGAGGTTAATGTCAGGTTGTTTTGATGGAGCATCTTTTCAAGATTTTTTTTTTTTTTTTTTGTAGACTAAACATTGCAAGATTATTTTTCTTTTATCAGTTCCTATTTTTCCATGCCAGCAGATCTTTATTTAGCTGAGTGTAGATTGCTGTAATGACAGCGCAGGTGCCGCTGATGTCTTTGGGCTCCGTCATTAGGAGGTTCATCTCAGCACAAATGTTTGCAGGTGCTGTGGAGTGTAGCTTTTTGAAAAGCTGTGAAATTTCCCTCAGTTCAGGCGGAACCTGTAATATATGAGGTGAAATGATCTTTAACACACCTGAAAACTCACTAACTCACAAATTTTATTTCTGCCCTACTAGCTGCAGCATGTTACGCTCTAAAACATAAAAATAATGAAACACATGCTGAGACTTGCCAAGTGTGTAAATCATGATTATATGTAAATGGGTTCTGTTACAAAATTTTGGCACATAGCTTGGATACAGTACTTTCTATTTATTTTATTGTTCCTAGCAACAATTTTTTTTTTTTTTTTTTTTTTTTTTGTTATAACATTGTTCTTTATATACAGACTGGAGAAACCCCAGTCCAACCTGTAACTATTATTTAGGAAATAAACCTGTCTGTTTATGTAGCTTAGATTGCAGAACATCACAAACTGCTGTTTAATATAAATAAACACAAACAGTAGTTTGTGATGTCCTGCATTGATTTCACTGTATCAATGCAATTTCTGTACAAATGGAATAGTCGATGTTTGAGAAATTGGGAGCCGTATATAACACAAAGAGCATGTGATTCCATTTCTTTGGCATTTTTCTTTTCTTTTGGAGTCTCAGGAATGATTCTTTGGGTCATTTTTATCATTTGATCAGACAGATTTGCAAAGCACCTCCCATCTGCTGAAGCTCTGTATCTGTTACATTTCAAAATAGGCAATTATAATGTTAATAAAAATCTCAGTGTTTATTTAAGGTTTTGTTTTCCGATGCTGTCTTTTTTTCCATGATTGCATGATTTTTGTGGGTTTCACAGGAAGAGACTTCACTGGTGTCATCCACACCATTGTGTTTGTATGAAGGAATACACCATAAGCTTTTATTCAACTCTAACCATTAATAAAAGAATAAAGACGCTCATTATAGTGACATTAACAAACACTGTCTATATAAATAAGCATACAGACGAGCTACACACCAGTCAGACCTGACACATGTAAAAGATGAGCAGGACGATAACATGTTCAATGTGTGTAAGTGTGTAAGATTTCCTCAAACTGGGTAAAGCATATTTTGTGGCAAGTCCAAGCTAGAATTAACATATACACCAACTGCCTTATAATAATCTGTTATAAGAAAAGCAAAATCAAGGACTTGCGGAGACTGAGTATGAATTAAGAGTGTGACATATTAAGAGTGTTAACAGTGAGCACTTCCCTTCACATCGAGTGGATCAGGAATACAGAAGCAGTAGGTAGTGCTTTTGGACCTTCAGAGTAACTTGCTTTAGGCGAGTTGGCCTTCAGATGACAGAGGCACCAGACAAGTGGTGGGATCTGTACCTCTTGAAAATGAAAACACATCATTTTAAGTTATGTCTTCTGCCTCCGTGTATTCATTTGTTCTGCAATTCCGTTTCAAGTGTAATTAATATGTATGGAATGAAACTCTTGAATAAATAAATGCCAAAATCACTAGCAGGTGGCTGGTTTTATTGTTCTCTCTTTCTGATATGATTCCATATCCATCCATCTATCCCTACTAAATAACCCTACACAAAAATTGCACATAAATGGTAGGCTTAGTTGTAATTTACAAATTTACATTACGGCGGAGGTAGAAATAGCAGCTGGATGCAGTTCAGGGTGCGTTAAACAGAGTGGAACAATTGTGTTATATATAATAAACAATGATATATAGTAATCATTGTTAATAATATATAAATATATTTATATATATATTTATATAATATTAAAAAAAAAACAGTACAATAATATCAAAAGTCAACAAAATGATGAGAGATGTGTATATATTATAAGGAATTTGTATATATACACATACATATATATATATATATATATATATATATATATATATATATATATATATATATATATATGTATGTGTGTATATATATATATATATATATATATATATATATATATATATATATATATATATATATATATATATGTATGTGTATATATATATATGTGTGTGTGTGTGTATATATATATATATATATTACTATATATCGTTGTTTATTACATATATCACAATTGTTCTAACTTAAGTGTTATAATCTACATCACTAAACACTAAAAGTTAAGTCAGCTTTACTCAATCACTCACTTTCGGTAACCGCTTTATCCTGGTCAGGGTCACGGTGAATACGGAGTCTATCCAGGGAACACTGTGTGTGAGACAGGCACAAATCCTGGACACCAGTCCATTGCAGGTTAACAATGCACACACACACACACAACCGTGTGTTTTTGGTCAATGGGAGGAAACCAGAGAACCTGGAGGAAACCCATGTGAAAATGGGGAGAATATGTAAAATAACCCATACTCAAGATCTAAGGAGCCTGGAGCTGTGAGGCAGTTATTAGAATAACTTGATTTCTATAAAGGTATTTTCACATGCTGAAAAAAATCCTTGCATGCGTTCTTTGAGAAGCTACAATGTTTATTCATTCTTTTAACCCACCAAACAGCACTGCCCCATAGTGCTCTTGTGAAATATTTCCTAAGTCTACACACACCACTGAGTAGTTATGAGTTTTCTATAATTGGAGGATTGAGTTGCAGAGGAAATATCCTCTCTTCTCCCTAAAGAGTTTATAAGGCTTTTATGATGCTGTAAATTCAAGTAAGATCAACATAACTGTATTTAACTGTATGTAGACAAACCAGCACCTTTCTAATATGACCTCTTGCCCTAAATGTGATTTTCATCCACTTGCATAAACATAATGGAGCACTTTCTTGCCTCAAACTCTGCAGCTGGTGTTAGAAGTAAAAGTAGTCCTGAAATGAAGTACAAATATCACACAGCAGACGTATTCATAGCCTCAGTGATAAATGAAGTAGTCTGTCCCTGTGGAGAGGCGAGACAGGTGCCCTAAGGGAAGAGAGCAGTGATCAGTGGGACACTGCCACAGGAGACACTTCCTACACTCCTACGTGCACTAACACTGGCATCACGCCTGCCAGCCGAGCCAACACACATGCCAACACACTCACAAGAGGACATGAGAGATAGCCTACATATCCCAAAATAAGCTCTTTACAGCAATTTGAGAGGCACCACTCACATCCCAAAACACAATGCAGTCTGATCCCAGGGTCAAACAGATTTAATAAACTATCTCTAATCTCCTGGGTCTTGTTTGTGTACATGGGACATTTTGTTCCAGTTAGCAGCTGCGAGGTGCTGATTCAGAGTGCCAGCTGAGTGGAAATATATCCTGCACATACACAGGGTTTGGTAAGAATCGATGTTTGTTAACATTTTATTTAAGGGTGGTGTTTATAGGGCTACATGACATCCTTTATGACAACTGATATAAATCTACATAAACATTTATAAAGGCTTACTCCAACAGGTGTCAGGCTGTTTTATCGATTTCACTGTCAAGTTGATATAACACCTGAGTCAAGTACCATTGATTTTAGTTGACTTAAGGTTTTTTCCAGGCAGATTTGGATTTGAAAGCCATGACAAATGTTTTTGTAGCTCAGTGCACGTTTGGATGTCAGTCACTTTTCATAAATACCAAATGTCATGACACTGTAAGTAAACTGTGGTGTATTTTACTACTGATGGGATATTTATAAAACGGCAATCTTATTGCACCTTTATGATGACAGAGTTCTGTATATTTTCTCTGAGTCAGTTCAGTCTTGAGGTTTGTCACATTACATCAACATTATGTGACTGATATACCAGAAGTTCATTTGTCATGATATTCTATCATAAGTGTTATAATACCACTTTATGAGTTATAACAATACCTCAACAAAACATTTACATGACTGGACTGTTATATCAACTTATTCATTCATTCATTCATCCATTCATTCATTCATTCATTCATTCATTTATCTTCAGTAACTGCTTTATCCTGGTCACGGTCATGGTGGATCTGGAGTCTTTCTTGGAAACACGGCGTGAGACAGAAATACACACACACACACACACACACACACACACACACACACACACATACACAAAAAAAAAAAAAAATCATACACTCATTCACACCTCAGGGCAATTTATCTTACCAGTCCACCTTCTAGCATGTTTTTGTGAGGTAGAACGAAACCAGAGAAGCCAGAGGAAACCCACATGGACACAGGGAGAAGATGCAAAACAACCTACAGACAGTAACATGAGCTCAGGATGAACCAGGGACCCTGAAGCTGTGAGACAGCAACATAAAATCAGTTTTTGGTTGGTATAGGACAATGTAGGTAAAGAAATATCCAGAGAGGACAAAATGTAATGAAATGACTTCCCTATATTGACTTATAGTCATAGTAACATGTTATAAAATAATTTCTGAGGTGATTGATATTAAGAGGAGGTGTTACCTGAATTTAACATCTCTCCTGATAAAAGCAGTCTATCTGACAGTAAAGCCTTTATAAATAATTGTGTAGGTTTATGTCAGCAGTCATACAGGGCTTATGTAGGAGCCATATGAATACCAACCTCAACATATCATACATAACATAACATGTAAAATAGTTTGTGATTGTGATTGGTTTCTCTCATTTTGGTATAATGAGGATTAATAACCCTTCATTAGTCCTGATTTTGTCTGTATCTGATGAATGTTTGGATTTAGAGTTGACAGTTTTTCTGAAAAAGAAAGAGATTTTGTGATTTTTCCAGGCCATTATTCATGCACATTCTGTAGTTCATCATTCTAAACAGGTAAAGTATAGCATGTATATTATAGGTAATAAAGGTTTAACTGCAAATGACGTTACCTGTCTTTTTCTATAGCTCCCAGATTGTGTTTGTCATAATAGCAGGCTGGTGTGGGCTGTTCCCTGCGGCAATGCTGTCTCCTGTGGCATGTCTGCCAGGCTCGGCTTTTTATGATAATGAATTCGTGCGTCTGCTAGAGTTTCAACTTTACCTGAGACATGGCTCAGAGCTTCAGCTGACAGTACGCGTGCGCACACACACACACACACACACACACACACACACACACTCACACACAAAGCACCCCGCAGTTCAGCAGTTCACCCCACAGCTATGTAGACACACACAAAAAAAAAAACAAAAAAAAAAAAAACAATGACATTCACAGAGGTGCACTATAACACACTAGAACCTCTGGAAACTTTTATACTACAACCTTGTTGAATTCTCAAATCTGATTGGTCAGAAGGTATTGATTAATTTTCAGCTCTTAAATGTATGAACCAGTACATGCACACCAGTACATCATAGCCATATTCATAAAATCTCCCTATAAAAGAATTTAATGAGCTTTTTCACCTTTTTTAATCTAGACTTTACCTTTTTCCTTTCATTTGAATGATGCAATCTTGACAAAGTCACACACATTACGTTCTAAAGGGCACGGCAACGATGATCATTAATATTAAAGCACACTGGCTCCATGTGGCACATGTCTGCCTCTTTAACCTTGAGCTTAACTATGAAGCATGTGTCTGATTTTACATTCTTATGTACAGCATGTCAGCTTTGAACAGCTGGTGTCTGTATAAATATGAGCTCCTCGTCACCTTGCCTTACTCTCAACACCTGTTGCAGAAGAATATCACTTCTTTTAATACCTCCTACACATCAGAGGCTGAATGCATTCACATACCTGCGCCTATACACCTACACCTGCACCTATACAGTGTATCATTCCAGATTGAACTAGATCTTCAGTTCACGTCTCCCTGTCTCTTGTTTGTGTTGTGAGGAAGTCTCCAGTCCACTCTACATCTGGCTCCTGCCTGCCACAGCCACAGTGTTTGTCTGTGTGTCAGGTGTTATGCAGCACTCGAAAATATGCAATGAAACAGACACTAATGTTTGAATTTCCAGTCAAGATCTACCAACATAAACAACAAACTTGACACATTAAAAAATACAAAGTATTACTCAAATAGCATCAAGCTGAACTTTATAAAGCATGATCATACAGTATATATGGGCTAGGGATATAACAGAATATGAATAGGTTATTCAGAATGAACAGATAATGTGTAAACAGATGCAAGTACAGACATGAATAGAAGTTTTTTTTTTTTTTTTTTTTTTTTTTTTTTTTGGGGTGTCGTCAACCTTTTTATCTGTGACTTGAAACCTTAACCACTGAGCCACCACAACTAGTTCAACTAGCTTGCATTGATTAAATGCAATTTTTTAGTGAAGTTAATTCAATGGTAGTGGTAGTTGAATAAATGCAAGATGTGGTGGCTCAGCGGTTAAGGCTTTGTGGCACATATCAGAAGCTTGTGTGATCAAATCCCAGCAGCCCATGTTGGCAGTAAATATCTGTAAAATTTACAGCAGTTTTTTACAGTGTAGTTACATCCCAATCAGGATTTCAGTGTTTTAAATTAGGCTACTATGTAAACTTCCACACACGTCTCTAGTTGAGACTAATTATGAACATGAATGATGTAGCTGAGGTCGAGGAACTGTCAAAGCCATAATTCACAGAGATAATGCTGACATTTCTACCTCTGGGTTTTTCCCAATGTTTTCCAGTGTTTCCAGGACAGTCAAGGGGTTCATATTTTTAAAAACCCTTCCGGTTTAGACCACTCTCCATATCTGTATTTTTTTTTTAATCCAAATACAGATATGGATATTTTGATCACTAAACAGATCCATATAGGGGCACCTCTCTCTCTCTCTCTCTCTCTCTCTCTCTCTCTCTCTCTCTATATATATATATATATATATATATATATATATATATATATATATATATATATATATATATATATATATATATATATATATATATATAGAAAGAGAGAGAGAGAGATAGAGAGAGAGAGAGAGGTGCCCCTATATGGGGTGTACTCACTTTTGTGAGATACTGTACATACACACACACACACACACACACACACATATATATATATATATATATATATATATATATATATATATATATATATATATATGTGTGTGTGTGTGTGTGTGTGTGTGTGTGTGTGTGTGTGTGTGTGTGTGTGATTAAATATTACATATATTATGCTATGAAAAGCTAAATGTGTCACAATGTTCAAACATTTTTTTCCAGTGTATAGAAGTGCTTATATCCAATCAGACAGAAAACATCATTATGAAAACTTGCTGTAACCAGTTTTAGGTTTCCATTTGTATTGTAATTTGGGTAATTTGTGCATAATAATACTATTGTATTATGCTATCCATGTTGTTGCATTTGTTTTTGTTTTTTTTTAATAATTTCAGGCATACAAAAAAACTATTGGTTAACAATGTTTTTTTCGTTTTATTACACAAAATAACTGTACAGCTCAGCAAACTTTTTATCATGACATCCTCAACTTCGTCTTTGCCTGGCATGTTTGGCCAAGTCTTGCTAAATGCCACAGCCATTTTCAGTGCTTGTTTGTTTTCGAGGGCTTTTAACCAACAATCTCCTTTTCAGCAAGTTAAATACATGCTTGATTGGATTTATACTGGGGAAATGACTCAATCAGTCCACAGCTTTCCACTTTTCCCAAAATGGACTCCTTGTTTTGTTTTGTTTTTAATGAGTGACAATAAAAAAAAAACATGAGAAAAACACTACAGAATTTTGCATAGCTGCAATTCAGTTGTTCAGTCAAAGGCAGTCTTCAAGGTCATTGATATTACTGATAGCCAAAAATATTTGATAGTACTGCAATTTCCTTCATGGGATCTTTGATCGAACTGAACAATATGTCCTGCATTAACACCTACTCAATGTCTGTCCTTCCTCTCCCTCAGTATCTGTTCCCCAATAACCGTAATCCTGGCTTGTAAGTGTGTATGTCAGAGTGGGACTTCACTTTAGAAAAGTCGTTCTTTTCCCATTTGAAGCAAGGTAAAACACTTCATTCTGGTTGTCCTTCCCAGATCTCATTATTCTACATGTCCCGTTTTCCAGTTTTCCCTCGTGCACACACACACACATCTCTCTCACACACACACACACACACACACACACACACACACACACACACATACACACACACAGGTTCATTTTTATTTCATTCTCCCGTTATACCTCAGTAGTCGATGGAAAAACGCCTTGCCAAATTTAGATGCTAGCCAACCTCGGCCTCTTTCTCTTACATTTAATTTTTCTCTCATTTTCGTAATGCACGTAATCAGCCCACTGACACTGACTCATGACAGAGCTGTAGGAATTGTCGACTCGTGGTACAATCAATTCCTCCTCTTCAATCTCCATCTCTTTTTTGTCTACAAGATAAAGAATTCTCATCCTTTTTCCTCTCTATATTTAAACCATTCTCAAATTCGCCAATTCATCATACAGTAGCACTTTGTTCATTAAGAACAAATGGTTCTGTGTAAAGCTTCTCTTTTTGGCAGCCATGACAGCTTAGTTAAGGAGAGGAGAAAAGAGGACAAGGAAATGTAGCGTTCAAGATTGAATGAGGAATGGGGCTGTAATGTTGTCATCTTTTTTCCACTGCACCAGTTGTTTGAACACAGTTTACCTACATAAATATTGTCATTGTGTGCACCATGCCAAGTTTGAGGTTTTTAGCATGTGGCATTGTAGATTCGGGGCTGCTATCTTGGAAGAAATAGGAGACTAATTTGAGCAAGACTTCGTTCACATGAGCCATTAGGGAACAACACTCCTTTTTCTTCCTCGGTCTCCAGAGACTCATGGCAAATTACTGCCACCTATGGATAGAAAGGCTCTCTCCACTGGTCTTTTATTTCTACAGCAGATGACACAGAGGATGTACTTGCAAGGGGTATTTTTTGTGTTCTGTTAATAGCGTGGTCCTGAAAGATGGACTGCGTGGTGTATTATATATAATTTGTCTGGTTACCCCCAAAAGGGAAAAAGAGAACATCAAAATTTGTCAAAAGATGTCCACTGTCTCTATATTTATAACATAATCTACTTATGGAAAAATATCACTGACAAATTTTAAAGAATTTAAAGGTTTACAATAGGAAATGAGTTCTCACTTTGATTATCAATATCATAAACATCAGTCTCTGTCTCATCACCTGAGCTAAAACTCATTTAAAAACAAGCCTCATTATCATATCGTCTTTTATTACGTCATTTAAACATTTTAAAACTTTGTCTGCTGTTGTTTGTACAGAGAGTTTACTTGGGTGGATGAAGCAGAAAGCCAGACTCCATAACCTTTATTCTGTCTTGTGACCTTGTTGGTCCTCACTGAATAATGTATTAAAGATCTTCTTCCTGGTTTTTTTTTGTTTGTTTTTTTTTTTAATATTTTTTCTCTCAGTGCTATCTGCTCTAGTTTCACAATACCGCAGCGAATGGATGCTGATTGAGATGTAGCTCACATTTCTGTACTTTCTGTGTCCGTGTGCCTAATTGAAGAAACAGGAGTATCTATCACAAGCTGATAGCATCTACAGCATGCAGCCGATTATTCTGTCAGCAATGCTCAGTGGGCTAATCAGTTAGCAGCCGACCAAACTCCACAAAGAGATCTGATCTGACTGTGACAAGGCCAACAGAAGAAAAATGTATGCAGCTTTTTATTATGAAACATCCGAATAGGGTGATGGATGGCCCAAATTTCACTTCAGCAAACTTCCCTGAGTTTCCATTGATACGGGCTGATTAACGACTACATGATTCGTCCAACAGGGAGACAGAGACGAGAGAAAGAAGGGTAGTGAGAGTAAATTTTTTCAGTATCAAATCAAACTTTCACTTACTGAAGCAAGATGCATTTTTCATTATTTAGGTATAGTAGATATGTTTTTTTATTACAAAAAAAAGATGGAGAATGTTCAAAGTGATAGATGATCAGAAATATATTCATGCTTTATACGCTCACCAGCCACTTTAATAGGACACATTCTGATTCATGCAGGTATCCAATCAGGCAATCATGTGGTAGCAGTGCAATGCATAAAGTCAATGCAGATACAGGTGAAGAGCTTCAGATCAAACATCGGTATGTGGACAAAATGTGATCTCAGTGACTTTGGTTTTGAAACAGGTGTTGGTTGAGTATTTCAGAAACTGCTGATCTGGGCTTTTCAGATGCAACAGTCTCTAGAGTTTACACAGAATGGTGTGAAAAATATCCAGTGTGAGACTGTTCTGCAGGCGGAAACACATCGTTGATGAGAGAGGTCAGAAGAGGATTGTGAGACTGGCTCGAGCTGACAGGAAGGATATGGTAACTCAAATAAGCACTCTTTACAACCACGTCATGTTTCACTCCTGTCAGCTAGATTCAGTGGGCACAGGTTCACCTAAACTGGACAAATATTGGAAAAACCTCACCTGGATCCCAGTCCAGATGCACACCTCTAGTGTTATCCATATGCCCTGTCAACCTTTCTGGTAAGCTTTCTTTGGCGTCTTGGAACAATTTCACTGCACTTTGTACCTGCTACAAATGTGCATGTGACAAATAAACTTTTTACTCCTATTTGTTTCTGTACTTGTATCTGTTTAGAACGCATTATCTGTTCATTCTGGTTAATGTATTCATATTCAGGTTGTATCCCTAATATACTGTTTATTACTTCACATATATTACAAAGTTTAAAAATAGGACAACTAGATTGTAAAGCCCCATTCAGGAGCAGCACAAACTACAGCACACCTGCTCCCAGGTCAGTGAGTTTAACAACCCTGAGCATCATGAATGTAGATATTGCATATTTTTGCAGGGAACAGTTTTGTTGCATTAATAAAAAAATTTAAAAAAAAAAAAAACAGCCTACCAGCTGCACAGATGTCTGATTGGGGCTTTTTGCAGCCCAGAGGTACTCAGGGAGAGACTCGTTCAAAACACACACCAACATCTGGCAGCCCTCATCAATCATGGCCTTTTTCTGAATACCATTCCTCATCAGCCTGTACTGGTACATAAGATCAGTGTTCACTCCATTCACTGAGATCGCACACTCCTTCCCAAACACATGCACACACACACACACACACACACACACACACACACACACACACACACACACACACACACACACACCAATCCTCAATGTGACCGCTCAGAGGCCCATCACAGTGGATTTAAAGAGGGCACATAGGTCACCTGGAGGCAGTGTTTACCAATGCCCCTTGTAAATATGTATTAAAGAGTGTACTCTCAGTGGGGACCCAAAGGCAGACAATCAGCAAACAGATCATGTTTAACTTCAGTAATACACTTTCAAATGGAAAAACAGGGAGGGCACATTCACAAGAGAAAGCATGAGTTGAAAGCTTGAGTGAGTAAGGTCCAATCTAATCCATCCAGTCAAATCTGTTCCTTCAAAATGTAAATTTTTCAGCCTCAGACAACCCAGTAGTGACCTTTGCTGACATAGGAGCAGTGTTCCTGACTATGTATATAAGCGCAATCAAATCATTTTTTATGCATTCCATCAGCCTGAAATTTGATTCCATTTAAACCAGACATTCAACACGAAAAGTCCTCATCAATCACAACCTTTATGGGTTCGATTTTCAAATTCAAGAATTATTCATTTAAAGCGGTCCTGAACTTTTTCTCTATGACTTTCCTGATGGTTGATGTGTATTGCAATTTTTCTGCAATATATTATTTGCCATTCTCAAGCCACAGTATTGACTACCAGTCGAAAGAGAAAATGAGCTTTGATATGACCTTTCATGACAGAAAAATGTAATCCCGTCAGACAGCATTCATACCACCATCTCTTGCTATAGAACCAGCTTCAATCTTTTCACATAGGAGACATAGGTACTGTCATGATTTCATTACGAAGAGTGCACACTTGCTAATTAATTCCAAAGTCACCAAAGATCACTAAAGAATTTCAGAGCAGAAAAAAAGCCAACTTCAGATCATTTAGAGGTTGCGATTAAAAAATGAAATATCGTGTGCTTGAAAGGTCAGCCATCAGATGAGTTATGAAGGTGAAGACATGCCCTGTGCCAGCACTGAGCAGAGAGAGAGAGAGAGAGAGAGAGAGAGAGAGAGAGAGAGAGAGAGAGAGAGAGAGAATTCCCAGTGCTACTGTCTAGACAAAGACATTAAGAAATATACTTTTTTTTAAAAATTTAAATAGTTCATTTTACTTTGTTCTTCTTGTGTCAGTTCTGCATGGGAAAGATTAAATGCAACATGAAACTATACCAGTTTCAACTCCATTTATTTGACTTAATGGAATTCTCATGCAGAAAAAAGAAAGAAAAGTAGGTTTAAACGCAAGCTAATGTGTGAGTAGGGATTATTAGTTCCCAGATGTTGCTTATTGCTTTGTCCTTATTTGTACTTTTGCAGTCTAGTGAAATGTAAACTGCTATGGATCAAACCAGTATGTTTTACTAGTGTGTCTTTGTGCTTAGTTAAAATTGGAAATTAACTCATTTTGCATGCTGTAATGTTTTGGAATTTGAAAGATTAGTGATCCTTTAGAGATTTAGAGATATGTTCACACTGCCTCCTTGCATTTCCGGTGAGACCAATATAGGCAGGAAAACATCAGTCCATCTTAACAGCTTCCTTTAGGCACTATAACCATCACCTTCCATCCCTCTGGATTGCCTCCCTTTTCTTTTCCTCTCCCATTTAATGCCCACTATGCGATTTGTTATATTTTTACGTCAGTTACTAAACGCATACAAGCAAGCATTTCCCTCCAGGTGGGCTTGAACCTGTGGCGGTATGTGTCGAGGAGCAGAGGCCCAGGGGATGCCATTAAACTGCAGCAGCTCTTCCGGTCCTGCTGAGCGTGACAGCAGGTGAGGGTAAAAATAGTGAGCCATCTGTTAAAGCAGGAGATTGTGAAAGCCTTCACCATGACTCAGTGGGGACTCAATTAAAATGTACATTTTCCTCAATGGCTAAAGGGAATGCACTCCTGTAGCATCCCAAACCCATACAGGCCCAGGTGCAGCGGTCTCAGGTAGGACAGAGGATCCCCAGACTGAGGGGGGTCCAGAGTAGCTGTTTTTGTGACAGCAACCCTAAAAAAAAAACTGGAGCTGTTTTCTCCTGCTATCAAATCCCTGTGTGCTCAGGCTTTTTCTTTGTTTTCCCTTTGTGCTCTTGAAAACTTTGTAAAACTGTAGCTATCATGGGCTTTGGGGGGTTTTTTGTTTGTAAAGGCATGCTGGTACAAAGCCTTTTTTCATGCATATATCAGTTTGCAGAAGGCAGGATAAACCTTGAGGATTTAATACTTTAAAATAGCAAGAGAACTAAAAGCATACTTCAGCTCTACTGCTCTGCTGCAAATTTGCATCATCAGGCTTACAATATGGGCGATCGCATCAAGATGCCCTGTTTGCGGCGGCATACTCATAATCGAGTTAATCACATTTGCATGTTTGCAGAGCACAGACCTCTGCGCCAATCAGAACAGGTGCATGCTCTTGTACACGTTTGTATCCTGCTCCATCATTATCTACTCCAAATCCTGCACCGAATTAGTGCTAACGTTGTATATGCCGACTTGAACGCCACCTGCTGCATGGAATATTCCATACAAGAAAATATTTAGTCCAGTCAACATCTGGCAAACAATCTTTCGTTTTCACTCAGTACAATGCTCAGTTATGTAATCGCTATGTTGGATTTGAATTCAGACTGTGTAGCCCTTCTCTTGCAGCAAATCATTATTTTTTTGAACCAATTTAACCCCATGGTCTTGTTTCATTAATGTGGTTTAATATGACAGTAATGAGATTCTGCCGTTGCCTGATATGATAGTGTATATTTACACTCACCGTCCACTTTAATGGGAACACCTGTACACCTGTACATTCAAGCAGTTATCTAACCAGCCAATCATGTGGCAGCAGCACAATGCATAAAATCATGCAGATACAGGTCAAGAGCTTCAGTTAAAGTTCACATCAAACATCAGAATGGGGGGAAAGTGTGATCTCTGTGGCTTTAACCGTGGCATGGTTGCTAGTGCAAGAAAAACTGCTGATCTCTTGGGATTTTACACACAACAGTCTCTAGAGTTTACAAAGAATGGTGCAAAAAACAAAAAAACATCCTGTTTATGGAAGGTCGGCAGGCTGAAACACCTTGTTGATGAGAGAGATCAGAGGAGAATGACCAGATTGGTCTGAGCTAACAAGAAGTCTATAGTAACTGATATAAGCAGTCTTTACTTAACTGTGGTGAGCAGAAAAGTATCTCAGCATGCACAACACATCGAACCTTGAGGTGGATGGGCTACAACAACAGAAGACCACATCAGGTTCCACTCCTGTCAGCCAAGAACAAGAATCTGAGGCTTTCATGGGCACACACTCACCCAAACTGGACAGTTGAAGACTGGTGATTTTTTTTTCTAATCTGTCCAGTTTCCCATGATGAACGTGTGCCCATGATCAGCTTTTCTGATCACCATGGCTGTTAAAACCAATCTGGCCATTTACCTCTGACCTCTCTTATCAGCAAGGCATTTCCAAACACCATTCTGTGTAAACGCAGAGACAGTGTGTGAAAATCCCAGGAGATCGGCAGTCTCTGAAATACTCAAACCTGCCCATCTGGTACCAACAACTATGTCACGGTTTAAGTCACAGAGATCACATTTTCCCCCATTCTGATGTTTGATGTGAACATTAACTGAAGTTCATGACCTGTATCTGTATGATCTGCCTTATGCTGCTGCTACATAATTGGCTGATTCAATAACTGCATAAATGAGCAGGTGTACAGGTGTTCCATATTAAAGTGGACGGTGAGTGTACGTATGTAACATTCTTGAGCCTCAGACTATGCCTTAAATATTCTCCATAAACACAGCAGTGTCTGCTATGTGTCCATTGACTGAATGTGCTTCTTTTTTTTAATCCTCCTCTCTTGCAGCATATGCCTTAAATCACCTGACAGTATAGCTATCATCTCAGCGGTAAGGGAGGTAGACAGAAACATTTTATGGGGTGGTAGAACCCACAGACAAACACTTAAGAACACTTTCATGGTTTGGTGCTGACAAATGGTGGTGATCAAGCCAAGGTATGTAACAATTGTGCTGCAAATCAAATGGTACAGTGGTTTGCAAACATATTCAGAGCCCACATACATAGACATTTGTGAAAGTATAAATGGAGCATTCATCTGGAATAACAGATGTTAAAATAAGGTACAATAAACATAAGCATCAAACTATACGGTATATGGATTTTCAGATCCATAATTAAATCAGGTGCACAATATATAGGCTAATCAAGTACTTTGTGCATGTGTGTGCGTGTGTCCTGACAATGGTTCAGTAAGTAGGATTCAGAATTCATATTCTTACTCATGCTCTAAGTAAATCATAAAACACAAGGATGAATTAAATTTAAATAGATGAATTAGACAAGAATTGAAATTAAAATCTCTCCCTCCGGACTCTGAAAATCCTTGTGCACAAAATCTAGAAAGACATCATAATAAAGAAATCTAAATTGTCAAACTGTAACTGTTGCTAAAGGGGCTTTTGTAAAATATATTTAGGAAATGCTCACATTTGAGCATTCATTTTGCTTTTTGAAGCTTATCCTACAGTATCATTAGAAATATTTGGTTTATGTTGTAGGAGAGATATAAATTGTGACAGTAAGATGATGCTGAACTGGTGAGATTAAAATGGTGAGGAATGTGGGTGAGAGAGACCATGTGAAATAAACCTGATCGTCTAAACTACAATGAGGGAAAAAAGTATTTGATCCCCTGCTGATTTTGTACGTTTGCCCACTGACAAAGAAATTATCAGTCTATAATTTTAATGATGTATTTTAACAGTGAGAGACAGAATAACAACAAAAAAATCCAGAAAAATGCATTTCAAAAAAGTTATAAATTGATTTGCATTTTAATGAGTGAAATAAGTATTTGGTCCCCTATCAATCAGCAAGATTTCTGGCTCCCAGGTGTCTTTTACACAGGTAATGAGCTGAGATTAGGATCACTCTCTTAAAGGGAGTGCTCCTAATCTCAGCTTGTTACCTGTATAAAAGACACCTGACCACAGAAGCAATCAATCAATCAGATTCCAAACTCTCCACCATGGCCAGGACCAAAGAGCTGCCCAAGGACGTCAGGGACAAGATTGTAGACCTACACAAGGCTGGAATGGGCTACAAGACCAACACCAAGCAGCTTGGTGAGATGGTGACAACAATTGTTGAGATTATTCGCAAATGGAAGAAACACAAAATAACTGTCAGTCTCGGTCTGGGGCTCCATGCAAGATCTCACCTTGTGGAGTTTCAATGATCATGAGAACGGTGAGGAATCAGCCCAGAACTACACGGGAGGATCTTGTTAATGATCTCAAGGCAGCTGGGACCATAGTCACCAAGAAAACAATTGGTAACACACTACATCGTGAAGGACTGAAATTCTGCAGCGCCCGCAAGGTCCCCCTGCTCAAGAAAGCACATGTACAGGCCCGTCTGAAGTTTGCCTGAATGATTCAGAGGAGAACTGGATGAAAGTGTTGTGGTCAGATGAGACCAAAATCGAGCTCTTTGGCATCAACTCAACTCGCTGTGTTTGGAGGAGGAGGAATGCTGCCTATGACCCCAAGAACACCATCCCCACAGTCAAACATGGAGGTGGGAACATTATGCTTTGGGGGTGTTTTTCTGCTAAGGGGACAGGACAACTGACCGCATCAAAGGGACGATGAACGGGGCCATGTACTGTCAAATCTTGGGTGAGAACCTCTTTCCCTCAGCCAGGGCATTGAAAATGGGTCGTGGATGGGTATTCCAGCATGACAATGACCCAAAACACACAGCCAAGGCAACATTAAGGCACATTAAGGTCCTGGAGTGGCCTAGCCAGTCTCCAGACCTTAATCCCATAGAAAATCTGTGCAGGGAGCTGAAGCTTCGAGTTGCCAAACATCAGCCTTGAGACCTTAATGACTTGGAGAGGATCTGCAAAGAGGAGTGGGACAAAATCCCTCCTGAGATGTGTGCAAACCTGGTGGCCAACTACAAGAAACGTCCGACCTCTGTGATTGCCAACAAGGGTTTTGCCACCAAGTACTAAGTCGAAGGAGTCAAATACTTATTTCACTCATTAAAATGCAAATCTGTCTCTCACTGTTAAAATACACCTACCATTAAAATCATAGACTGATCATTTCTTTGTCACTGGGCAAACGTACAAAATCAGCAGGGGATCAAATACTTTTTCCCCCCCCACTGTATGTTTAATTAAAATATTCCTCAGGGTATGTTTGGTATCAGTCTAATCTATATTTCGTGGTGTACAATGTGCTGACATCATAAATATCATACAAGTTTAGGAAATAACATTTACAGTATATGATTTTATATCTTGCAATGTGTGTTTTATTTTTCCCACACACACACCTACACTCACACACATACTGGGACACACATATACAGGTGCATCTCAATAAATTAGAATGTTGTGGAAAAGTTCATTTATTTCAGTAATTCAACTCAAATTGTGAAACTCGTGTATTAAATCAATTCAGTGCACACAGACTGAAGTAGTTTAAGTCTTTGGTTCTTTTAATTGTGATGATTTTGGCTCACATTTAACAAAAACCCACCAATTCACTATCTCAACAAATTAGAATATGGTGACATACCAATCAGCTAATCACCTCAAAACACCTGCAAAGGTTTCCTGAGCCTTCAAAATGGTCTCTCAGTTTGGTTCACTAGGTAAGCCACAAACATTCATTGCCAAAGAAGCTGGCTGTTCACAGAGTGCTGTATCCAAGCATGTTCACAGAAAGTTGAGTGGAAGGAAAAAGTGTGGAAGAAAAAGATGCACAACCAACTGAGAGAACCGCAGCCTTATGAGGATTGTCAAGCAAAATCGATTCAAGAATTTGAGTGATTTGGCACCTGCCCACACTGCCAAAAGCACCAAAAGTTGGTTAAATGACCATGGTCTTGGTGTGCTTGACAGGTCAGCAAACTCACCAGACCTGAACCCCATAGAGAATCTATGGGGTATTGTCAAGAGGAAAATGAGAAACAAGAGACCAAAAAATGCAGATAAGCTGAAGGCCACTGTCAAAGAAACCTGGGCTTCCATACCACCACAGCAGTGCCACAAACTGATCACCTCCATGCCACGCCGAATTGAGGCAGTAATTAAAGCAAAAGGAGCCCCTACCAAGTATTGAGTACATATACAGTAAATGAACATACTTTCCAGAAGGCCAACAATTCACTAAAAATGTTTTTTTTTATTGGTCTTATGAAGTATTCTAATTTGTTGAGATAGTGAATTGGTGGGTTTTTGTTAAATGTGAGCCAAAATCATCACAATTAAAAGAACCAAAGACTTAAACTACTTCAGTCTGTGTGCATTGAATTTATTTAATACACGAGTTTCACAATTTGAGTTGAATTACTGAAATAAATTAACTTTTCCACGACATTCTAATTTATTGAGATGCACCTGTATACCTGGTCTACACAGGAGACCTTTTCCTATTGTACCAAAGCCTCATTCTCAGGGACCTAATTAACATATAACACCGTAGGGTGAGCCTGCCCAACTGGGGGTCCACGCTGCCATAAATTACATTGTACATCTCATTTGATACTCCAGTCATTATATATTTCAAAGAGGCTCAGGAGTATAAAAGGGTATGCTTTATACAATGGTGAGAGATGCATTTATCATCAAGCATCCTATTCCCTCGACTCTGTCCACTGACTCTGTAAGTTCTCTTTGTTTTTACTTTCTGTACATTGTGTATTTGTATTTTGTACAATAAACCCATTTATTACTTTCACAAACTAAAACATTATTCTTTGGAATCGGTTACATTAAGTTAACAGTTATTATAAATTGGAGTCAGATAATTAATTTAATGTTTTGGAGTCAGATATTTAAGTCATAAAGTCCTTACTACTGAACTCCTACTCAAGTTATCTGGCGCAAAGTTTTTACAGTTCCACAATCATTATTCATGACATTTAGGTCTGCACAGCATATGGCCTGTGGGCCGGGACCAACCCAATAAAAGTTCTAATCCAGCACCGCTGTTTAAATGATTACATTTAAAAAAAATATATGCCTGCAACATTACCAATCCCATTTTCTGTACCACTTACCCTAAACAGGGTCATGGGGAAGCCTGGAGTATGAGTGGGGAACACCCAAAACAGGGTACCAACCCACTGCAGGGCACAATCACACACACACTATGGACAATTTGTAAACACCAATCAGCCTACAATGCAAACTCCGTGCACACAGACCAGAGGTGAGAATCAAACCCCCAACCTTGGAGGTATGAGGCAAACATGTTAACCACTAAGCCACCATGCCCACATTTGTGCACTTTTTTTTTGTGCAAATATACACAAATATAATAAATATAAACCACAAACTGTGGCATTATGGAAAGAGTATAGATTCTTTTGCACCGTATCATATCCTATTACAAAATAAATATTTTAAGTGTCAAACATAATATACCAGAATAGGTTTATTTATAATGAAACATGAAAACAGTACATGTGATATGGATTCATTGATATTTTTATCAGCATGAAACTTGGAAAATGATAACAACGGTAGCCCATGGCGAATGTTTTTCAGCACCAGAATGGCAGACTGGCTTGGCAATAGTTTCTCACACCATGAAGCAAATTATTTCCTGTTTCGAAACCATATGGGCTGTGAATTGCAGGAGTCTCTCTCCGATGCCTGATGGCCTTGGTTTTCAGAGAATTGTGTCTATCAGCGAGTGTAACTTCGAGGTGGCACCGTGAAGCTGGTGTGATCAGATGGCTTGGGCTTTGCCAGAGAACCCTCAAGCACCTGAAAATAATGGACCAGACAGAGTGAACTCACATAACGGTGCTGATGCTCTGCTAAAATCCACACTGGCGTGATAGATGCCTCGCTATTATCTGAAAATCCATTGGGTAACATGACACCCTTTTTTTTCCTTTTTTTTTTTTTTTTTAAAAAAAAACAACCCCTAATAACACAGTGACTGACAGATTCTCATTCACCATGAGCTTTAGTCTGTCATACCTCCATCAACCTCAGTTTCCACTTCATCTCCAGTCAGACGCTGTCCTCCCAGAATGCTTTTTTTTTCTAGAACTGAACAAAATTACTAGGACATGTAATAGCTTGACTTCACAGAAAAAAAGACTTTTCATGGACAATTTCCCTTGAAATAGCTTTGTTTTCAAAGCTCCTCCAGTTAACTTCAGGACTTCTGTGTCTTTCTACTTTCTCTGTAGTGGGTCTTCATGCTCGGTGCCCTGAAGCCAGCTACCTGGGCTTTTAATTACTGTTTTTCTAAAAGGACTTTGATTCCTGCAAGCGAGTCCATTCTGCCATGACATAATGACTCTCAGTTAAAAGTAATTAGTACCTAGGGAAAGAGGTGTACCAGGGCAAGAAAACAACTGTGAAGCCTCCACAATTAGGTGGGTTGCCAATGTATGTAAGCTCTCGTCAGCTGAACAGAGAATGAGGGGAACTCGGGAGCACAGGACAGGACGCTGTTATGATACATAATCTTGTACAGTCGTATTATACAACAATTAGATCTGGTCCACTAATTTGATTGGACAAGCAGCATTCCAGTCATGCTGATAGTTAGTATAACAACACTGGTAAATGTCTGTTTTCACTACATAAAATTCCAATTCTAGCAATAGTTTGTTACATCGAAACCTTTACTACACTATGGGCTGTCAGTCAGTCTGTGCGCTGCATGGCAACACGCAACACTCTATCCAGCTGTGGCTTCTTTGGGAACTATTTTCATAGATGGCGTGAATACACAAAATATTTATTTCAGTTACTCCATACTAATATCGTGTTCATCTTTTAGTTCATTTTACGAAAACATTTACACACAAAACTTGATCGGTGCGGCCCTGTGTTCTTTAATTAAGCAATATCACACTCGCAACCATGCTGTTGTACTAAATATCAGCACAGTTATGATTACCTATGGCTGAATCACAGCCTTGCTGATATTCAGTATAACAGCACTCGTGACTGTGTGATATTGCTTAATTAAAGAACATAAGGCCTCATTTATCAAGTTTTGTGTTTAAATGTTTTTGTACTCTGATGTAACGTATGGCAGTGTCCAAACTGATTTCTGAATTAACCTAGACTTAACATAAAAAAAAAGTTTCACCACTCAGGTGACCGAGAGGCCTCCTGCGGCCAGATGCCCCTTTGGAATGCAAAAGACTCTTGTAACGTCTGACGGTATCAAACTGATTTCTGAATCAACCTGGGCTTAGCACAGAAGTTTCTTTTGTTTCTTTTGAGCTGTAAATCCCTATCTGTTTAATGACCACTCTAACCTCTTCACCAGATGCCCCATTGGAATGCGACACGACCCCCCCTCTTCTCACACACACACACACACACACACACACACACACACACACACAAGCTACCTACACGCGCACACACACACACACACACACACACACACACACACACACACAAGCTTACCTTACACACACAATGGAAAAATCTCTCTCTTTTCAATGTAACATGTAATTATATGTAATTATTTGATGTCCAAATAGTTTGATGTTTTCTTATTTGCATGTATTGTGTGCCTATGTAACCAAGCTAGGATGATTTTGGATAGTTTAACTTAGGATATCATTTTAAATGTCTATAACCATGTTTTACTTGTAATATTCTTTACAAGTCCATCAAATGTGGTATGTAGTTAATCGTCTCGAGATACCCTGATTGATTATGCATATCATATTGCAATGGGATACATTATATCATGTTTTCTCTTAATTTCATTTATAATATGGTATAAACCGGCTCCTCCCTGGACATGCAAATCCAACTTCCTGATTGGCCCATAGCCCAAAGAGGCGTGTGCATTGGTGTTGTCTTTAAAACAACACCATGCTTTGAAACTTTTTCTCTTGATCTTCAGTCTTCAGTCTCTCTTCAGTAACTCTTCACTTCTACACTCCTTCCGGTTTCTCTCCCCCGGGGCCACGTGCCCCGGGAAGAGGAAGCCAGGATCTCTCTCTCCCGGACAAAGGATGCAACCTCTTCACGGCTCACGCCTTTTTGCAAATGGCGCAACGAACCAGCGAACTCTACACGACCTCGCGCGAACTTTCAAACCGAAGCTATGCAAGTATAGTTAATGAGCCTATATCCGTGTTTAAGATTGTACCCCTGTTTACAGGAGATTTAAGTTGTTGCTGGTTTTTGAAAAAGGCTAATTAGTTGTGTTTTTGTCTGCTTCCCTTTTACTTCATTACTTTCTCTCTATACCTTTTCTTTCCTTGTATATAGATGTACATATGCATGTTCTGCTTAGAGTTAGTCGTGTGTATCCATAGTTACATCTAGCTATTAAAATCTATTATCACCACGCTTGATTTGTCTCTGTTTTGTCACGTGATGAGTTCCTTAAACGCTGCATAAGATCTCGATTACCTGCTCTAATCTTTAATAACAAACTTCGTGGTTAATTCTTCCTGGCCAGAAGGATAAACTCCCTCTTTAGAGTTCATAATTCCAGACTAGACTACAGCTAACCCTAAAGCTGATCTAGTCCACATACATAGTCATAATTAATTATAGTCCATTGTAGTTAATTATCTATATGTATATGTGCACATACATGAATTCCCTTTCATGGCTGATGTATATTTATAACTGGTCACAACACGTGTTGATTAGATATATAGATATATTTCACGCCATTCAAGCTAATTCCTTATATAAATTGGAGAATACATTTAAACGTGTTAAACATTTTTTAATTTGTTACATAAATTGTAACTGGTGGAGAATATTTTTAAACGTTGCAAATTCATCCGAGTTACTACACATTCTGGTAGATAATGCGGGCACGCTTTAAAACTCGTCTCCTTTAAAAAGGTGCTTCGAATCCAAGCGTGCGCTTCTGTTTCGTTTTTCATGTTTAAAGTTGATCCATTACATTATTCTGGTGGAAAAGAATAATGCTAGTAATGCTTGATTCGTTACACTCTTGCAAACCCACACAGGACTTACACCTACAATAAAAGAGACCTTTCATGAGCCTAACAGGTGTGAACGTCTGGAAGAATTCACGATTAGGTTCATCAGCAGGGGTCAACCAAAACTCCGACCAAGGGCCTGTAAATCTCTGATCTAATCTCTGTTTACAACCACATGGATTAGCCTCAGAGCCGACAACGCTAGGAGGAAAAACGTCCTCCCTAAAGGTCACCCTGAGGTGACCAAGGACCGGTGGGACATTAGAAGAACACCAGCCCCCTCTTCTGGACATACACACACTCACGCACACACAGTGAAAATGTCCCTTGAATGTAACATATAATCATATTTCTAGATAGTTATAATGTATTCATATATGCATGTGTTATGTGTCTAGATAACCTAACTATAGTGATTTTAGATAGTTTGAGCGAGAAGCTAATTTTAAGTTGTCTGTAACCATGTCTAATGATCCTTCACTGTCCAAGATATCATAATCTCCTTGAGTTTGGTACCAAAATCATTGTCTCGTAATATGTCAATTAATGATGCACACTATAGGACGATGGGATGTATCATTCTATACTTTTCCATATTTCATCCAAATCCAAACTTAATACAAACCCCGCCTTGACATGTGACCCGTTTTGGAACAGACAAGAAGTTCTCCCCCCAGAACTTTCTCATCTCTCTGGATTCGCCAGCAGCTCAGAGAGGCGTGTATGTTGGCATTGTCCATAAAAGACCACGACACACGTTCCTCTACACTCTCTCTTTACCTACACTTTACCTTGACTTTACTTCCTTACTTTACTTTCTACTTTTACTCTCCTTTTTCTTTCTACTTTACACTTCTTACTTTTTACTTTGACTTCACTTTTCTCTCTCTCTCGCGCGGACTTGCTCTCTTCCGCCTTCTTTTTCCGGTACTCCTCCGGACTCTCCTTTGTCTCGTTAAACCACATGGCAATTGCCGTTTTCTTTCTTCTTTCTACTTTGGCGAGACCCAACTCCGTTTACCGCGACTCTACCGACGCGGAAGATTCAGCAAACTCCTCGCTAAATCTACGCACCAAGGACCCTCGTGAACGGCATAAAATTAACGCAAGTATAAATTTTAATTGATCTATAGAGGTGTCCTTTTAAGCCAGTGCCCCTGTTGAAGGTGAATTCAATTCATTGCTGATTCTCGAGGTTAAACTGTTGTGTGTTCTGCCATTCTGTTATTTTCATCATTTTTCCTTTCGTTTCTTTCACTTTCCCTGTATATATGTATTATTTGTTTATACCTAGTTGCGTATATCAGTAGTTTTACGTAGTTATTAAAATCCATGGTTATCACGCTGGATCGTCTCTGTTTTTACTCATGGAAAGGTTCACTTTTAACGTTGCTTTTCGCTATGCGCTGTATTTCTTTTAACTTAGAATAAACTATGCTTCGTGGCCAGAAGAATAATTTATTCTTTTAGAGTAATACGAAGACTGCCCTGGTAAGTTTGGTGGACAAACAGATCAAGCTGCTTCGCATTTAATTCTAAAGCTAGACTACAGTAATTAATATAACATTCCCTTTCATGGTCGATTTATATCCATAACTAATCAGAACACGCTTTGATTAGAGCTATAGATATATTTCACCCATTTGAGCTAGATTCGCTACACTGAACAAAAAACTTCTGCCAGATTTACAAAACTATCTGTATCACTGATTTTCTTTGTACCCACATGCGTACATTGATGAATCCCAATCACCTGGAAATTGCCAAGAGCATAGGACAGCTGATTTACTTTTAGTGACTTCCACAAAACTCCATAAAAGTTAAAGCTCCCATAGCACTGAAATGGAGACAAAATGGTGAAAGAAAAATAATCTCTCAGAGGCAGAAGTGGATGTTATTGTGACTCATGTCTGCACCAATAAAAATTATTATTTAGCAGCATAACAGCATGTGAAAAGGACAAAATCTGGAGACAAATTACAGAAAATGTAATTAGGTGTTGAATTAAGTGAGGTAAAAAAAAAGAAGAAGAAGAAAGAAAGAAAGAAAAAGGCTTGACATGAAAATGGGGGGGGTCTACACTGTGCTCAGGTGATCATGCACACCAAAGCACAGAGTGAAATGTAAATTGTAAAATGTAAAAGGGTAACTCCATGATTGCGCTGCCATTCAGCTCTTACCAACAACATACCGCACTTTACTTAGCTGCATCAGTCACTTTTATATTATGGAACTCATTTTTGCTGCCAATATTGCTGCTATACTTGTGCTGCTATATTACACAATAGTTTACAGTTTATTTTCCTGTGTATTAATTGTCTTGCATTTGTCTCACACTGTTGTGTATTTGCACATTATGTAGTCTTGTATACTGTTCTGTGTTGCACCATGGTCCTGAAGAATCCTCTATATAGCCTGTATACAAGCTAAATAGAGGAATAACGATAAAAAAATCACTTGACTTGACAAATGTGTATTTGCTCTATGCTTGTGTCCATGCTTGTGGCATGAGGTCATTAAGGACATTCTAATAATGTACTGTACTTAAAATGGGGTGAATGTGTTCAGCGAACAGGGTTGAGTGAAAATTGCGGGAACATAAAAATGTACATTTTTCATAACCTACAATGGATGACTCATGGAAACAGATGCTTCAAGCCTGAGATGTTAAATGGATTCACATATTAATGCAAAAATAATCATGATTATATTTCAAGCTCAGTTATAGTATAGTGAGCTGGGGACAAGCATAAATGTTCTTTTCTAGGTGCTGTATGTAGGTATATATGTATAGCCCACACAGAGGCCAACAGGTTGTGAATGAACTGGTCACCTCTATTACTGTCAATGCTGTTAATGTGAAGTAACTACTTAATGCAAAGTAAAGTGGTTGATATGCACAGCAGAGAGATTGACACTTTCCACAAATACAATTGCAGCTTTTGTAATAGTTGTGTATGAGTCCCCCAGTTGTCTTAAATGTGAAAAGATGGATCTCAAAATCATATAGCCACTGCTGGAAACGGGTCCAATATGCAGAAGATGCTGGAAAACCAAAGAATGTGCAGAATCTGGAGGGTTTTTTTTGAAGAACAGTGGGCAGTTTAACTGCACTTTTTTTAAGTAGAAGGTTTTAAAAAATCTAAATAATATGTCAAATAGACACCTATTTGAGATTATGACCCACACATGCAGTAAGAAACCTACAAAAAATACAATACACTTTTTATATTTTCATATATTTGTGTGAAGGCTTGAAAAACCTATCAAGTGCAGCTGTGGCTGGCTTCCGGCAAACAGTCAAAAATGATGAAAAAAATGTGACCAAATTTGGATTTTCTTTTTCTGCCTATAACACTTTTACATCTATATTAAGAAAACAGAAAATATATATCTCACCAAAATATGGAAATATTTGGTTTACTTTCTAACCTTGCCTCGGCTTTCTGCAAAGATCACGTTAGGTATAGGACAATATCGTACTGTGGAATTGTTTTATTTTCCTTTACTTTCTCTTATGCTTAAAATCTCTTTTATTCACTTTATGCTGATTCATATGATTTGAGAGTCTATTCTGTACCAGGGTGTTCTGACCTGATATGTCTCGCCATAAGATAATTGGATAGAATGTATGTAAGGAGACAGATAAGTCGTGCATGGACAGTCAGTTAAGTCAAGAGCAACAATGATGCTTCTATTCATCACATTCCATGTCTGACATTTACCTCAAGTGATAAGAGACTGACAATGATGATGGATGTGAAAGTAATTGCAAATTTCCCATAATAAATGTATAATCTTTGACAAAGTGTCACTATGTTGTTTTTCCACAAGTAGATCAGGTTAGAAGTGTAGACATAGGCAGAGTGTTTGTGTGCTATAGCCTGTCATCTTAGGATAATATTAAATCAGGTTAAAGTAATTACAACTGAGATAATAATAATAATACTGAGATGACAACAGAGTAATTGCAGACTCCGAATCTAGTTTACAATGCAAATATAATTAATTCTAGTAATAATTTTAAAAAATAAAATAAAAGATAGTATTTTGCATGGAATGGGCTGCTTTATAGCCTATTAGTCTGAATGCTATAAATAAAGGCTGACAAACATAGTTTGATTGATCGTATTTATAATTTCTACAATCGAACAGGATGACCGGTGTAAATTGTTATTATTTTGTTTTCTGGTAAACATGTAAATATCTTATGTAGCTTCTGAGGGGCAGTACTAAATGAAAAAAAAATAATAAGATCTGTAAACCCCCTGGCTCTTAATGTAGTGTGTTGTCTTCTTGAGCATCAGTGAATGACTGTTGGAAAGGGGTCTAATATACAGAAAATGCTGGAAAAGCAAAGAATGTGCAGGACCTGGAGGATTTTTCTGAAGAACAGTGGGCAGTTTAACAGCACAAACAAGGGATTCATGAACAACTATCACAAAACATAAAAACAGTCGTTGATCATCCAGATACCAACACACAGTATTAAGAATCAAGCGTATGTAAACTTTTGAACTGGTTCATTCAAGTAAATTCAGTTATTATTGTGTCTTGTGGACTATATGTAAACATCTGTTATGTGAAATAGCTTAATCAGGGCAGAACTAAATAAAAAACAAAATGAAATTTTTATGATCCCTCATCATTTTTTTTCTAATTATTAACATTTTGCAGATTCTGCAAGGCATATGTACATTTATGACCCCAATTGTATATCTTATTCATTACATATTACATTCAGCTATATTAAAATGAATACATAGAATTTGCTTTTAGACTTTCAGTGTGTTTGGTGTCTTTCATTCGAATTGGATGAAATCTTGAAATGCCCAAAAATGCAGTTTTCCTCCTTATAACTTCTGGGAGTAATCTGATTTTTAAATGTGATAACTTAACTTGTGATGGAAAGGTACAAGAGGGAAACATAATTTCATTCAGGAAACCTGGTAGTTTTCAGAAATTCGTAGAATATTTCACCATTTCAGCACTTTCCCAAGCTGCCACACATTTGTTATTCAGATCCATTAGGTTATTGTTGAGGAAGAAGCTGTAAAGTAGAAAGAACACAAAATATTATACACATCATAATTCAAGAGAACAAGAAAGAAATATTCATAAGAATATAAAATGCCACATTCAACTACGGAGTACTGATTTCTTAAAAGTCTTATTTGTAAACATGAAGTAAGCAAAAAGGCACCACTACAGGAATCCTAGGAGAGTGAGTAATGCCTACCTTTCAGGACTGTAAAGGCAAAAAAGGGGGCCACAGAGAGGAGGTTGAAATTTTTAGAAAGACAGATTTCCCACAAGTTGAAGGCTGTTCCGGATCAGATATTTATCAGCGGAATGAGTCGGCCTCTAACAGAGCCCGGAGCACCCTGGGTATTAACTCTGCAGTGGGCATCGTCATCATCCACCCTGCTCACATGACCAGCATCGCAATGGGCTGATGAGAGATGGCTCTTCCTTCAGGGCACAGTATATCATTGTGTGGCCTTGCCACATGTTGTCAGCTGTGACCTTGTTTGAATGTGAAAGTGAGACATCCACTTTAAGTCGTAAAGCTGTGGAACCTTATTACAGTTTTTGTCCAGCAGTTTTACCCTTGAAGGCAGACGTAAATAAAATAAGATGAATCCACAAACCATAAGTCAACCATTACAGAGGCAACTCAAATACAGCTTTCCTTCGCATGACTTACTTGGTTTTTGTTTACTTCACAGTGGCAATGACATTGAAGGGAAGAAAGTTCTGAAGTTAAAGTCCTACTCTTCTTAACTTGCTAAGTCGTTCCTCCTGTAAAATACACCACCACTTTGACTGCAAAGATATTTGCGCTATATAGAAGCCCAATCACCATGCTCCAAAGCACTATTAAATGAACGTTTAAAAAGCAGTTTGGATTATATAATCAGAGTAATTGGCAATTAGGATTTGCTTAATGGTATAAAACAGTACATAATCACTAAGCTGTAGTTACAAATCTTAATTTTGTACTTAAGTTTCAAAAAATAAAGTATAGAAGAACAAACATGACTCCTAGTATAAGCTTGGCCAAACATTTATTCACACATATCTCTCTGCACCAAATAGCTGTTTATGTAGGGAAATGTGTCATAAATAGGATCTACATGAGCCGTCTCCAGCCATTAGTGTCATGTAAGATGTTTTTGGATTTCGCTCCCCCACGAGGAAGTCGCCCCAGGCCCCGGCTCCTTACTGAGCTGCTCTGATCTCTAGACCTGCCAGCTATGACCCCATTAGCATACTGGCGTAAACATGCTTCACTTTCCATACAAAATAATGTGGCTGATCGGAATAAGCAATGAGTGGCACTGGTAGAGCTTGCCCTTGGCTGCTCATCCCTGACCAGAGAAATGTTTTCTTCAGTAATGACTGTGGTTAGGATTAGAAAAGGTTAGCCTGAGAACAGTGTGTTTGGCCCTGTCACAACTGGAACAGTGCCAAGATGGCCAGGTTTTTCTTCTAGATATGAAAATATCTTATGTTGTTTGATTAAAGTTTAACGGTTAAGGGATAATACTGTGAAGCCTGATTATATTATGTGTTTTAAAAATGTGATAATGCGAAAATCTTCAGTGGCATCCGAGATTTATTTTGTAACAAAATTCAGAGTTGACTTTTTCGATTAAAACTATTCTCACTTTGGTTAATGCTTTCCTACATTATCCACAATGCTGTTCAACTACCTTCTGATAGTGTTGCCAGTAGGAATTAGCCCTTCTCTAGCCTCATCTCTACCTAGAGATGCAGCAGCACTTTAGTCAGTCTGTCCAGTTCTCTCCTCTCTCCTCCAGTACACTCTTGTCAAACAGATGAGGTTCCAAAGACTCAGCTTTCATGCTAATACCCCCCCCCCCCATCAACATCATCATGCTCATCATCTCATAGATCACTAACTACTTGAGTGTAACTCGGCACAACAGTTTCATATAGCTGTACTGCATTCTAGAACTTTGAGCCCAATGTTGCTGTAACCACTTCTGTGTTGGATTTCTCATTAATATGACATTGAACTTTGGTGGAAAATGGTGTCAGCAGTGAGACCTGACTGTAATCACTTATGTGTGAGAATGTTTATGTTTGTGAACATTTTTTTCTACTAATAAACGCCACTGGAACTGCGCCAGCAGTGTCCACCTGTGACGTCAGCACTGGAGACAACCACTTATTTCTTACAAGAATTACAAAAAATACAGCGACAACCAACAAATTAGCACCAGAATCACTAATCACTAATCACACACCACAAATATTTCAATATAAACAAATTTAATGTGTTTCAGGGTGGACTTTTCCTTTAAGATTAGAAAAAACTGTCATACCACTTACTTACTTAAAGATTTATAAAGTAAATTCAGTAGAGATACTGGTGAGCACTTGCTGACCACACACACTGGATCTGGCCAGTGGAGACCCAGCATAAGAGTGATGCAGTGAAGTTACCCAAGCTATACAGCTTCCATTGCTAAACTCTGTTCTTCTCTAGCCTGTGGCAGTCTCTCCACTTGATAATATTCCTCTGACACATACAACTGTTCAAACAAGAGCTGAAAGCCTGCTATTAATGGCCTCCTCTTTAGAAGTCGAGACGAATCACTGGCCTAAGCCCCTCCCTGGGCTGCTCCATTTGTACTTATTCAGTGCCTCACTAGCACAGTCACACTGTGTAAACAACATGAAGCAAGGAGAATGGGTTCTCCTCTGCCCTCTCCTTTCTAATTTAGACATCCCAGCTTCACCGCTGTGGGACATTAGGGAGCGTGGCTAAGGAGTCAGACTAAAAGCACAGTAAGATTGTAGCCCTGTCTTCAACTCGCTTTCCTTTTTTCCTCCCCATCTAGTGTGCATCCTAGCAAAACGAATCATCCCTACCAGAGGAGACAGGCACCATGTGCTGCTAGAGATAGCAAATGAGATTTATGCAATGAAAGATGAGACGCTCTGTTCAGCAGAACGCACTGATGGCTAAAATTGAATACACAGCGCAAAGTCGAGGACTGCAATCGATACCGAGTATTAAAGCAGAATTTGAATGGAGAAGCAGTGATGATAATAATAATGGTGCTCATCATCATTCAGGTCTGTCAGTTTGGGCGTAGCAGCCCTGGCACAATGGTCAAAAACTTTCCATGTTGCACAGGGCTGAAAAATGCTCTTTTGATTAGGTTCTAGTTGTAATATTGAAAGAGAGTGTAAAACTTGCTGAAAGCTCTTTCACTACCTCGATCATTCTGCTCTCAGTGAGACTACTAATGCAAAAAAAAAAATTTTAATTAAAAAAATAAATAAATAAAAAGTACCATTCATGACTGAAACTTGAGGGGAATTGTTTTTATAGATTTTTTTTTTATAGACAGGTGGAAGGTTAAAAGACTGAGAATAAAATAGAGGGCATAAAACATGGAGTGAAAATGACTCATTTCCCCCACGTCAATCCATAAAGCCCTACGCGAAAAGTCTGAAAGCAGTCCATTCCTAAGTAATTCAAGTGGTCCCAGATCTTGTAATATTAAATAAAAGACTCCCATTGGTCATCTGAAATTTTGCCTGAGGAGCATCATGCAAAAGTTGAAACTGAACTGAACTCTGTTTGTCTGTGCAGTGTCCATTACTGAGCTGAGTAATGTGAAAATCCACATCTGTGTTGTGCATCCAATTGAAGATAATGTGCTTCAAAGCACACTGGTAAATTTTCCACAAAATATGCAAGTCACTTTGCTATGAACAATATTTAGCTGGACTTGCGGTGGTTTCACGGTGGATCCGCTTCCATCCGAACTGTTGAATAAATATGTATGCAGATACACTTTGATTTAAAAAAAAAAAACGACCTCAATATGACAGAAATTCATCATTGTGACTTTAACCCATATGATTCAGTAGGAATAGGTTATGTGTGTACTACTAAGAGACTGCCAGGAAGAGCATGCATGGGTAAAATTAAGGCAAGCCCATGCTGCCCTGATAATTAGTCCAGCTCAGTCCGAGGTCTAATAGCAGATGGATAAATTCTAATATCTGCTCATCAGGCAGCAAACAGGGAGGAAGCCAGCAAGACGAGCAGTGACCCCCTCATCAAACAAGGACATCTTTATGTATAGCCAAGAGGGTGAGACTGAAGAGGACGCAAACAAGTATTGCTTCATTTGGAGTCAGATGAACTAGTGTAAATTGGCTATTTTGATGATGATAACAAGAAGGAGATAGGGCAGAAGGATGAGGAACAGCTGGCCTGATTCTGATTTTTTTTTAAAAAATTTTTTTTAACACCAATGTGCCGCTATTTGGAGAGTAGAACAGTGGCCTAGAGCATGGAGCTGAAGCGTGACTCCATGGTAAGGAGCAGAATACCTCAAATGGGTCCGAATAAACTGAATATTAACTAGAGCCATGCAGAGACACACAGAGGAGAGAATACTCATTGGATTCGATCAAGTTTAAGAGGAAGCAAGAGGAAAATTGGAGACTTGCATTATACCATTGTGAGTTCTCATTTTAAGTGAGTTATTCTGTAATCTAATGGAAAGTAACATTATCCACTTAGGGAATCATAAGAATCATGCGTTTCGCCAAAACTCAAATACAACTGATTCAGCACATAATATCACTTGAATAACCACAAAGCTCCCAATAGATACTAACGCAAACACTGAAGATTAAAATCATTTGTTGTTGCTGACTGAAAACAGTAAGAGTACTGAACCACGCTGGTGTACACAACTGTTCTTAAACAGCAGAAACCAAACAGAGCCAAGTAAGACACAATGAAATACTGCCATCTAGGGTTTATATTACAATACGTCTGTACTTCACACTGGAGAGTTAGAACACACTGCCTTCAGTGCATTCAAGTGTAAAGGTCATACCAAGGATATAACACTGACCTAAACATTTGTGTTTTAAATATAGCTGGATTGTCATCATAAACTCAGTTCTGCCCAATCTCACTGGTAAATATCATGATCAGTTGCTTAATGACTTTCAAACATGCAATGAATTAAAAACAAGACTTCCATTATGCAAACAAATGACCGAAATAGAAATGAGAGAAACCCAAGATCCACAAACGATGGCCACTTGGCGCCAGTAGTGGTTGCCTAATCGTGAGGTTTCCAAGAACCTACGGCAAGCGGGTTAGGCTTTTCCAGTAAGCTGGAAATTGCTATTGGCATTCCAGGCAGATTAAAGTCAATAAAATACCACCGAAAGGAAATCAAGTTTATTATGATAGAGCGCCGTCTGGGTGAACTCCTCTTAGGCTTCAGCAAACACTAGACACTGTGTCTTTTTCTTTCTCTCTGTCCCTCACTCACGTCTGCAACTCTGCATTCATTCATCCTTTTTTCCTTCCGTTACCATTCATTCACTGCACCGCTAATGGTGAAGGTAATGATAGTGTGGTGGTAAAGCAAGATTGAATACATTTCCTCTGCACAATATATTCACCCATGTCTGACTGTGCAGCTTCCCTGTTTGGTTGGGTTTTTTTTTTTAATTATTATTATAATAGTCTTTAATGGTATTGATTTTAATCATGAATAAGAGGGCTGAATCTCCTGGTGAGCTTTAAATCTTTGCACTCTCTGTACTGCTGTATTAACTTACTCCTTTATACTACAGCAAATAATCATCTCTCGCACTCCCCAGGGTGCCTCTTGTCCGTCACAAAACCTGAGGCACTGTTACTACCTGAAAGGGAGCAAGGCGCCACACGAGGGAACTAAAAAGAAATAAGCTTTTCTCCTCCTGAGAAGAAGAATAATGTGCTAATTAAGAATTTACCTTGACTGGACCACTTTAAAGAAAAAAAGATTAAACTGGTCTCAGATCCGCGCAAAAAAAACCCACTCAGATCTTGTTCTAAAACTGTAGTTACAGAAATGTGTCATTTTAATGCATCACATTGATGGCTTTAATTAACATTTGACAAACTTTGTCTTTTATTTGGATCATATACATAAGATTCACAGCAATTTGGCACATAGATTTC
The DNA here is from genome assembly GCA_023630585.1 of Cranoglanis bouderius. Lineage (NCBI taxonomy): Eukaryota > Metazoa > Chordata > Actinopteri > Siluriformes > Cranoglanididae > Cranoglanis > Cranoglanis bouderius. The sequence goes on along the minus strand of CM042550.1, from coordinate 7,020,683 downwards.
ATTAATAATTCTTTGTGATTTTTTTTGTTGCTCAAATTGAGTGATGTCTTACATAGATTAGGGCATTTACTAAGTGCTTACTACTACAAGTATGTAATAATAATATAATTAAAGGTTATTGTCTATCACTAGACCTTGGAAACTCAAATGAGATGAATATTGGTTCACGAAATTTTACGCTGACAATATAACAACAATCAGAAGCGGAGTGGCACCATCACTGTAACAAGAAAAGAAATACACAATACACTAATTGTACAATTTGCAATCAGCAATATAGTAATGGATTCTGAAATGACCGGGAGTGTCAAAGTCATTGATTGGATATTTAACTAAATGCTGAGCATGTTTAAAAAGACAAAACTTTTTGTAAATAGACACAAGCAGGCCAAACAGGGACAGACTGTTATTTATCGTATTTATTTATCTGGCACACTGATCCTCACTGACGACCTCTATCAAATATTTACCATTCAGCAGATTGTTCAGCTGTGATTTGATCACAAATTCTTGTCAGCGCTCACTATTTCCTTTTGTGTTTACACAGAGGGGGGGGTATTTAAAAAAAAAAAAAAAAAAAAAAACAATGCACTCTTCCTATAAAGGTGCAGAACAGATTTTTTTTTTTTTTTTTTTTTTTTTTTTTTTTTTAACACCATAACACATTTGTCAAAAAAATCAGTGAGTATATTTTGTACACACTTCCAGAGGACAATACTTGTGGCAAGTGGACAAAATAATACGTGCATGGCTGGTTTAATAAATGCTACATTATTGTTATGGTCATGTTTTCTTGGAACATCATAGCTATAATCTCAACTTCTCTAGTATCTATGTTCTGTGTGTTGTTCTATCTCCGTCCGTGTGGGTTTCCTCTCAACAACATGCTGGTAGTTGGATTGTTGGATTGGCTGCACTAAAGGTAGGTGTGAATGAATGTGCAAATGTGTGTGTGGGGTATATTCTCGCCTCACGCCCAGTGTTCCTGGGATAGGCTCCAGATCCATCATGACCCTGACCAGGATAAAGCATGAAAGACTTTTTGGCAGCATTTACATGAGTCATATATATTGCTAACACCAATGCTGTTTTTATGATTAACAATCGATTTATCGCACCATTGGAGCGAAGATAAAAGCACTGTCTGACTTAATATGGGTCTCCGATTGCATTAAGAGTCTGTACATTAGTAGGAAGGAACAAATGAAGTAGGAGTCTATGCAAATGACTGCAGAAACATAATTTAACAATTTAACTATAAATCAGAAAATGAAGTGGTTCTACACAATTGATTAACATGGTCCCTAGCATAGCACCACAAAATATTCTGATATACAGGCCAATTTCAGTGAAAATAACACAGGGGCTTACATACCACAGAAAATATTCCATTTATGTATGAAATTAAAGACTTATTTTCAAATGATGTTGTCATGGACAATCCTTTATCAGCTCCATGTGATAACAGAATATGCAAATAAGCATCTTGGTTGAGGAACATTATCCTTTTGCAAAACAAAATGAATGAGACAACAAGGTGGTCCAGTCCAGCACAATCTATTCCATGGATTCAGACAGCTTGGATGCAGTGTCAGTCTCTCAGTCTCTCAGGTCTGGGTCTAATCCATGCCATTTCCTTGAGTCTTGTTCATCATTCTTCTCAGTGAGGAGACAGAGGTGTAAAGGCCAGTGCCTGCATGATCACTAAAATGGGCGGCACTGCCCAAAAAAAAACTTCTGTCTCACTCAAAATTAATAACGTTATAGGCTGAATATTTTTTTCTTGCTCTTTTTCCCCCCCATTGTGTCCATGTTCAAAATTCAATAATTTGTCCATGATGGAGTTTAGAAAAAGGTCTCCCTACACAGGGGGCATGTGGACTTGTTGCTTGATGTAAACCATTTATACTGAAAAAAAAAAAGAATGAAGAATTATACACAAAGTACTGAAAGCACAGGATGAACAATTTACCATGTGTTTGAGATACAGAGAGAGAGAGAGAGAGAGAGAGATAAGGAGGGATATGATACTTACCAGACAAGCAGAGTGGAACTTCTTCTTACAGGTGCGACAGGCTTTCTTAGGAAGTGAATAGTTGGACCCGTGGATGACAGAGAAGCAGATCATGCAGTCCTCCACTCCCTCAAATCGCTTATCCACATTGTTCTTCCACAGAGACAAACCTTCCATGATACTGCCGTTCTACACACAGCATACACAGTACACACAGTCACGTACAATTTGCAAGCCAAGTTACAGGTGTGTTAGTATTTGAGTATACCGACGTCTGGATGTGAAATAGTGATCGTAGCTCTTGACAGTTGTTTTCCTATGAAACTATTTTATATGCAATGGAAATCAAAAGAATACAGAAGTTGAAGCGAATTTCACAACTGAATTTCTTTATCAAAAGGAATTGTCAATTGGGAATCATTGTTCATTTTACCCGATTCCTATTTCTAACATAGCTTTGTGTGTATTGTACTTGACTCCAAGTACAATACAGTTTCTTTAAGTATAGAACTTGCGTAGGTGGTATAGCGGTATGAATAAGAGATTGGTGGAAATTTGTATTTCATTATTATTGAACCAGCTGAACTGACAGGGGTGTTTAAGGTCTTTGTTATGCAAGTTTGCAAGACTTCAATAACATAAGTTCACTATTCATGTTTAGATTGAAGCACAGCCATATGTGGTTCTTCCCCAAACAGTTGCCACAATGTTGGAAGCACACAATCGTCTTGAATGACTTGAATGACAATTTCCCTTCACTGGAACAAAGAGGCTCAAACCTGTTCCAGCATGATAATGTCCTTGTGTACAAAGCAAGCTCCATTAAGACCCAAGGTTGGAGAGGAAAAACTCAGGCAGCTTGCACAGAGCCCTGACCTCAACCACACTGAACACCTCTGGAATTAACTGGAACTCTGACTGCACACCAGGCCTCCTTGTCTAACATCAATGCCTGACCTCCACTAATGCGCTTGTGGCTGAATGAGCACAAATCCCCACAGCCACGCTCGAAAATCTTCAAAATACTTCATTAATCTTTTCCAACATCCCGGTTTAATATTCCTGAAAGTGTATTTGTTGTGAAAGCAGGTCCTACCTGGTGTGTAAGGTAGGTGCTGAGCTGCAGCATCCAGTTGCGCCACTGCTGCACTGCGACGCCGACCCTGCGGCCACTCTCTACAATAATGGAGCCCAGAGGGTAGTTCTGAGGCAGCTGGATCACTAGCTCAATAAAAATATCATCCACTGAGTATGTTGCTATCACCTCTCGTGTGGCAGAGCGAGCTTTGACCTGTAAACACAGACACATGCCTTATTGGTACACATAAAAGTTCAACAAACAGTCTTCGGCTGGTATTAGTTTCTCAGGGTGACATCTGCAATAAAATATGAGCAGGTCTCATGCATAATAAAACTCCAGATCCAGAGAGCCCTGAATTATGTGAGAAAAGCTTTCTTTTCATATAAAACAGGAGATCACACACACAACAATCCTGATATATAGTGGCATATGCAAACATAAAGTGAGGCTTTATATGGGCTATAGCTCTCATTAATAGACCATTTAATCAGCTTTCGAGATTGCACTTTTTTTATTTGACTTTCTTTTTTCTTTCAAATGACCCCTAGTGAGAACAATATACAAGCAAAGCAGCCAGCATTTTATGTTTGCTAAACTAATTTAAACATTCTCTGGATATGCATGCAAAAAAAGGTGCAAAAGATGGGATTACCTTAGCTCCCTGTGCACCCAAATGCACCCATAGACTCTCATAAAACACTATTTTTGCATTAAAAAAATCTAATATATTTGAATCCGTATATTGGACCTGCCTACCGGTTCTGACCACTTATGATCCAAACCAATAGTGGTATTCCAGCTCAGTGAAGTCAAGCCATTTTTAATGCTAATAGTTTTTCTGAGCACATTCCAAAGTGTGCAAGCCTGTAGACAGAATCAAAGCAGTACTGCTGCCAGTGCTATGTTTTATTTAACAGTCGTTTTCTGAGCAGTTGTCTGCAATTCCAAACAAGCCTCCACCAGCTGACGTTTAGCATAAACCGTTCCACTGTGTTTGTCGCAGCACGTGAAAGCCTGATATCGAGTTTACTGCGCTGTGTCTCACCGTCATGCTGTCGAAGGTCTGCGTGCTGGACTGCACTGAGGCAATCTCCTGCGCTGATAGCACACTGCTCACATACTTGCTGGTGAATTTATCCACGGTGCTAACCACACGCTTCTCCTGACTGTTCCACCACAGACGCACCATCGCAGGCAGATCCTTCAGAGCACTGTAGTACACAGAGCAGGCCAAGTGCGGAACCTCGGACTGCAAGCCGTCCTTCTCTGTCACACAAGTGAGCACACACAAAACGGAAGACGTACTGAATTTTGAGATCCAACAAAAAAATGTTATGCTTTATCAAAAGCGCTTCTGAGAACTACCTGAAACCAACTTCTGAAAACTTGGAACATTCATGTATGAGGTTCTTAGGTATTTGCAAGGGGGGCAGTGTACTAAACAAGTGAAAGTGTGTGTCTGTTCAAACTAAACTGCAACATGTTACTAGTGTAGATCAGCTACATTAAAGACACCCTTCATAGAAATGCTGCTTAACATTTGAAGCTACAGCAATGATTTATGTCATGGTTTATCTTCTACAAATAATAATTAAATCAAACAGCCTGTCAAACAATTTATACTCCTTTTTCTTCCAAATTAACTACAAGTTGGTCAGTTGTCTCTAAACACTGACTCCAAAAGAACCCAACCCCTTGAAAGAGCAAGAGAAAAGTCCCCTCAACCAACCAACAAGAAATGTGTAACTTATTTAACTATATATATTGTGTACGTTAAGAAATCATAAGGAATGTTAAGAAGTTAACAAGTTTTATAAATGTTGCTCAGTCAACAAAATAGTCGAACTCTAAGACTGAAGCAGCAGGCAGTGTTGGGCTCCCTGGTTCAGTCCTAATCTCAGGTTACTGTCTGTGTGCTGTCCCCATGTCCATAGAGGTTTCCTCTGGCTTCCTCCCACCTCCCAAAAACATGAACCGACATCCCATCCAGGTGTATTCCTGCCTAGTCTTCCTGGGATAGACTCCCAATCCAATGCCACCCTGACCACGATATAGCTCTTAGACTATAAGCCACTGGATTTAAAATGTAGAGATGCTATCACCTTACTAGCGGGAATGTATTCAAGCTAATAGCTTTACTACTTGAAGTGACACTACAGCCCAACACTGCTGCTGTGATTAGATGAATGCTTTAGATGAGAGACTCTTAAGATGCAGAGCTGAAGCTCTCGTTCGTTTCCGCCCTTCCATACATCACTACTGGCTGATTGCGGTGGACTAAGGAGCACTTTCCTAAATTGCCCGTCCCACATTCCCTTCACAATGTCGTTTCTGACCTTCTGAAGTTTTTGGAGGCATGTTTGAAAGAGAGACTAAACCAGCCTTAAATTCCTCATGGCTCTATTTGTGATAAGTGAGCTTAAACATGAACCTAAACGAGCATGTACTCACGATGCAGGGAGAGAGACATGCTCTCGGTGAAGAAGCTTTTGGGCTCTCTGCTTGCTGTTTCTGTGATCTGCCCAGGCAGTGTCGGGTTCTCCGGCATGAGCCGAAACAGGTGCAGCAGCAGCTTATGCAGTGAACGAGTCTTCTTTAAATGCAGGCAGTATTGAACACGCAGCTGTAACACAACATCATCCCAAGTGGATGAGTAAACCCACTTAAAACCACATTACATAGAGAAGCACATAAATGCTCGTCTATTCAAAATGCAAATGCAAATCTTCACTTGAATTTAAATAAATAAATAAATAGACTAGCTTCATGTGAGTGTACTATACCTGGGAAGGTGCAGCCTTAAAGATGATGAGAAGCAGTTTCCAGGCCAACAGATATCCCAGGATGCAACCGTGCTCCATGCTGAGAGGTTGCACAACAGCAAATTCGCCCACTTCAACACTACCCAAAATATTTTCCACCAGCTCCTCTGTGACTGTGACAATACTCATAATCGCAGCCGGAGGAGACCTGCAAAACAGAGGAGCGTAGAGTTGTTTCACATCGATTTTGTTCATTTGCTCTCCGTATTAACACAACCCTTGGGATATCTTTTGATTAATGTGCTGTTTTCAGTTATAGACTGTTTAAAAGTACAAAAAGTTAAAGTGCTATTTGATTTTTACATACATATTTCACTATAGGATAATCAATATTCTCATAACTTTGTGACTTTTGCTTTCTTTTAAAAGTCACACGTCAATGCAAAAATTAAAAATGCAAAACAAATTTTAAAGGTCTTTATTGTTTTGTTTTTGTTCTTTCCAGTTCTGTAACTGGTCCACAACATTGCACAATGTGACTGAGTGACGTGATTTTTGCACAGTACACAGACACAATCTTACAAGGATGGCTCTTCCTCGTCTTCATCTTCAGATTTGGTGCTGGCACCTTCGCTGTCACTTTCTGGTAGTGAAGGCATTACCCTGAAAAAACATGAATATTTAAAAAAAAAAATAATAATAATAATAAAATAAAAAAAGAGAAGGAGAGAGAGAGAGAGAGAGAGAACACCAGCAATAACATCTTGAACTACTGGTTCCATTACCATTATAGCATATTATTGTATGACGGTTCTCGTTTTGAATTGCTCTTGCTCCACTCCAAATGAATTTGCATAATGATTAGCCCCTGGCTTACTTGTGCAGCATGTGGTAGACAGCTAGCTGCAGTGGCCGGCTCTTGAACAACAGCAGCGGTGCGAGTGTGTTCAGCAGCGTCTGCAGGGCATCAGGCAGGCTGCTCCTCTGGTCGGCCACAAACCGAGCTGGGAGTGTGTTGTGTGTGAGCAGCTGGACAGGAATGTGCCTGAGAGCTTCACCCACTGCCTCCACCACAGCCAATGGGAACATCGGTTCATCTGGCTCAGAAAACTCCACTGCAATAAAACAAAACACCATGCTCAGATTTACTCAGGTATTAATGCACGAGGCATTAAAGAATCTGCTTTGCAACAGCATCTGAATGTTACTTTTAAGGCCAGCAAGCTTGAGGATGAAAAGAAAAAACATCATTTGAATATATGAGGCTAAGCAGCACTAAAACGCACCATGTGTTCATTACTCCAGCTATTCATAGAAATGATAGCTGTTCTGACTGCTAGTTTAAGCCAAGTGTTGGAATAAATTGCAGCCTCATCAGGGGTTCTGATGAATAAAATAAATAAATAAAACTGCAAGACTCCCAAAACTTTTTAAAGAGTTGTTTTATTTTTCCCCATGATGAATAATAAATAGCTTGAAGTGCTAGTTCCATAAAAATGTATAACAGAAATATGGCTAAACTTTTACCCACATCAAGAAATCCAGATTATAAGAATATGCAAATTGGAAAGAGCTCCAACTTTAGAGGAACCCATCCCTTTCCCCTGGAAAATTATATGCGGGAACATGATTGCCTCTTATAATATATGACAAACTAACTCTTGCCAGTCACATGTTCAATACAAGCACAGGTTATCTGACAAGAATTTCAGCTCCCTTTGGTTTAATTTTTTCCCTTTAATCATTTTCTACCCACTGCCTACCACACTAACTATCACTCAACAGCTACCATCTAGGAAGAGTGAAGGCTAACGTGCAATCAGCGAAACTTTTTTTTTTACTGCGGCTTAAGGTTAGAGTTAGGGGTTAGGGGTTAGGGTCACACAGCAAAAGAACAGGCTTGGAGGAGACACTGACTGTCTTCTTCCTTAACTCTAGTTAAGGCCTAGTGTCACTCTGATCCACTGGGATCAACATTAACAAAACCACTGCAGTGACCAATCCACATTCTGACAAATTAATTCCCCCAAAAGGATTTAATCCTAACCCGAATTCCTACCGGGCATGTCATGTATGCTAATACAAAAACCTGGATATAAAGCAACCAAAAAAAAACAAAAGAAGGAGAACATGAACTTCCATTGCTAAATCTTGTTTGCTCTCGAGCCTTCATTACTAAACCTATTTCTGTCTATACCTAACCTATTTCTGTCACGATCTGTCAGCTGTAATTACAAAATCGTTCACCTAAAAACATGATGAGACAGAGAATAACTGGTATATTTGTGTTTGTTTTGTTTTCCAATGTTGGTGTTTGTAGATCATTATTTTAAATACAGCATACAGAAAGTGTGGTTTTGTGATTTCAGTGGATTTCTATGCAGTTTACTCTTCGCTCATGCACGAGTCAAAAAATAAATCTGAGCCGAAGTGTAAAATAAGGGCTGCACGAGGCACAGGCTTGAATTGGACAGAGTTCCATCACGCATCTGACTCGGCAGATATGGATTGAAACTTCAAATGAAAGTGAATGAAGATTTGATGTGATGCTCGACATGAACCTTGACGCGACGTGATGTCCGATGTTAACTGGTCTATAGTAAACATTTTATAAATTGTAGACTGACCTTCACACTTTCTAGTATAAAATCAGTAAAAATTTGATGATGGTTGTAACCACGCTGAAGGATAGAATATATGTAACCAGTTAAGTTGTAAATAAAGCAGGACTCACTGGGAATCTTGATCAGTAGAGGCAGCAGCAGATTGTGGATTCCCTCCATGAAGAACTCCTGCCATTCAGAGCTGAGATCAGGAGGCAGCTGCTCCATTACACCAGCAGGTGGTGCTGTGAAGAACTCATTCAGTGTGACAATCAGCTCACAGTTGGCCTGAACAAACTGTTGCACACAAGGGTTCCAGAAGGCCCTGCTGCTCTCACTGGCAGTCTATGGACAAACACACGAACACTCACATATGAGAACAAGCCTGGTTCAGTTCTGATGTTTAATCTCTAAAATAAATGATGACAAAACAACTACCAAACAAGGAGCACCTTACCTCCAGCCAGGCCAGCATGGAGCAGAGTAGGAAGTCCCAGTGAGAGTTGCCGAGGACTGTGGGAGAATGGTTCACCACCCGAGATAGGAAACGCATCATCTCCACAGACAGGGCCAGCTGTGCGGCAGGTGTTTTCCCCAGGTCACTGAGGATGAACAGATGAGAAACAGAGACTCTGGAATGTTTTTCAAACCTTTGAACAAGACAATTAATATATCTAGCCGTTTTCCCAAACCAAATGATGAAGTCTTATATATCTTTAAATATGTTATCCTCTTGTGAAAATGTGATGCTGTGGTCAGAGAGCAAGAAATGGTGTAAATGGATTTATCAACAAACTGTATCTCTGTAATAGTCAGAGACTGATTATGGCAGACAGCATGACAGCAATTGACTGACATGTAGCTTGCTTTAGCATTTTGTTATTTTGCAAACGTAAATAAGATGCTGATGAGACGGTGTCATAGCAGCACAATAGGAGTCGGCAGTTGTCGTCCTTATACAGTGTACGGTAATAGTACAGTATCATTCATTACACTAGGCCTGCATTCTTTTTGAAGATTATACACAAATCCACAAACCTGTTAAAGAGAAACCATTCCTCTTTGCTGTTGCGCCACTCGAGCATGGTGGCCATAACAGCCAGCAGAATCTCATCTTCAACAGGAGTCGCAGCCTGCAGACAACAGTCCAGCACCGCTAGGCATGCCCAAACACCTAAAAACAAATACCAGCAAGCAAAACACAATCAGGAATCAGTTAACAGCAATTTTGACAACTGATTAAGGTTCATTAATGCTGAAATGCACTAGAATAATCTTCAATGTGAACTCTTTGCTTTGTAAGAAATGCATGCTTTTATGAAAGATGGCAGAATGGTAATATTTTATTCAGCATTATTTAGTCAGGATTTTCCCTACAATAGAAAGGCTCAGGAAGACCTTAAGCTGAAAGAACGTAAAAAGGCGACATACCAGAATGAACGTAAAAACAACGGTGAGAGATCTATGCTCTGACACACAAAAAAAAAAAAACAGAGAGGTGGCTTGATCTCAAACAGAAAGTTAAGCTGGCAACAGGAATGACCTGCCAATCAATCAGCAATAAGTGTTTGGACGAACGTTTGTGTGATTCAGATGCTCATCGCCAAGCTAATCAAACAGCTGATTGGATATTGTACCGTCAACTCAGGATGGTAGTTACAACCACCGACTCGGATAAGCAAGTTGCAAGCCAACAGTAAGGTAAGCCTCAAAGAATATATGAAGTGTAACCTTTTTTTGTTCGAGAGTAATTCTTGTGGATGTTAACAACAGCGACAGCAGACAGATATAACTAATGTAACTTATTTTCCAACTTAAGAAATTGCTAACTTACATAGATATTCACGACTGAATTAAGTTACGTTAGCCAGCAAAGCTAGTTAGTTGATGTTACATAAAGATACCTCGACTGACCTAATGTTAGTATCTAACGTGGCTTGGTAGGTAAACAAAGTTGTGTTCAGACGTAACGTCTTTTTCTGTTGAAAACAGCTGGTCAAAGCATTTTTTTAATATAATGCATATATATAATATATGTTCCAAAATGCAGTTGTGAGCAGATTGGAAAAGACTTGGAAGATGTTTGCAACAATATTTGCTAAAGCACACCTGCATTGTTTCTGCATATAAAATCAACTAATTTAGTCATCTACCAACCCTATTGAGTGTGCTGATAAAAATCCTAGAGATTTAGATGACAAATAGCTGGTTCCTGGAGTGTGTGTGTGTAAATGTGAGATTAAAAAAAAAAAAAAAAAAAAAAAAAAGTATAAAATCATTAATCTTACTTTGTGCACAGTCTTGTTCTCTCTCCTGCCAGTTGAGCAATTCAGCAATGGACAGCGCAATGAGCGCTTCTCTCTCTGTAGTAGTCATATACGGACACAGAACCTGTATAGAGCTCACGTTCTGCTCTGAGAGAGGGTAGAAACTGACACACACACACACACACACACACACACACACACACACGGAAAAGAGAGAGGAAATAAAACATCAACATTAATGGTGCTGTTTTCAGGTTGCCCGTGCTTTACAGTTTATTTAAGCAAGCCTAGCTGGGGCATGTTAATAGCTTTAACATTAGCGCTCCAAGAGAAGCAGCTGTTGCTGATGAGCTGGCTCAAGTATGGCACTACTCCTGAATGAGGGTATCTGCAGGTATCAAGTTATAATTAAAAAAAATAAAAAATCCAGGTATCTAGAAAAGAACAAATAAAAATGTTCCCACAAAACACTCCTATAAGGGAAGCCTTGACAGCTGTTGGTGTTTGCTGCAGCAGTTACCCTAACACCTTGTCCTAACAGCAAACACATCAAACAAGCAACAACAACAACTCCAGGTGTTGCACCATTTTTTTTTATGGATGCCCTATTTCTATTTTCTGCCTGCTGCACCTTAAAAACTGAAGAGAAAGTCATCCATGTGGCGAAGAAATGACTCTTCCTCTAAATGTTAGAAATGCTCCCATATACAAAAACTCTAAACTATGTATATAAGAATTATATACTGCCATATGCAATATTTGATAATAAATATGCGGTGTAAATTTAGCATGTGTGTTTCATATTAAAATTATGTATGTTAAGGTGCTATTACATACACAAGCTAAGAGACACTCACTGAGCACTTTAATGGGAACCCTATACTAATACTGGGTAGGGCCTCCCTCTCAAAACAACCTCAATTCTTCGTGGCATGGGTTCCACAAGATGTTGGAAACATTCCTTTGAGATTCTGGTCCAGGTTGACATGATTGGATCACACAATTCCTGCAGATTTTTCAGGTGCACTTTCATGCTGCGTTCTACCACAATCCAAAGGGGTTCTCTTGGATTCAGATCCGGTGACTGGGAAGGCCACTGAAGAACATTGAACTCATTGTCATGTTCATGAAACATTGGGACAACTTTTGCTTTGTGACACGGTGCATCATCATGCTCAAAAGTAGTCATTAGAATATGGGTGGATTGTGGCCATGAAGGGATGAACATGGTCAGCAACAATACTCAAATAGGCTGTGGCATGCAAGCAATGATTGATATAAATGGGCCCAAAGTGTGCCAAGAAAACATTCCTCACACCATTACACCACCTCCACCAGCCTGGACAAGGCAGGCTGGGTCCATGGAGTCATGCTATTGGTGCAGAAATCAAGATTCACCAGACCAGGCTACATTTTTCCGGTCTTCAACTGTCCAGTTTTGGTGAGCCTGTGCCCATTTCAGCCTCAGCTTTCTGTTCTTGGCTGACAGAAGTGGAACCTGATGTGGTCTAATTGCATGAGTGAGTAGGTGTACAGGTGTTCCTAATAAAGTGTTCAGTGAGCATACTGTATATTGACTAAATCTGCTAACGATAAGTAATTCTTCATTAGAAACCTATAAATTTGATGCTGTATTCATGTCTTTTCCCAAAATTACTAATGGAAGTTTCAGATTACGCAAATATAATTTTTCTGTCACTGACTCCTAATTGCTAAATAGACTACCATGGATGTAGTTATGGACGCAGTCAGTGTCTAACTTCCAGTTGATCGCGCTGGTGTTTTAGCCTCACACTGGTTAAAATTCAAACTGAGCATTGGAGTATCAATTTAAAAGCACTGTAGAGCAGCCACAGTGTGACTTGCACACCTAGTTAACATGGGAGTGTATTGAAAATAGCACCACTGAGGCAAACTGGATTTATCTTATAAACAATAAACAAAGATTAGACTGAAATACTGCTGGAGCATTCATTTGTGCCATAAAAGCCGAATTAAATACTTGTTAAAGCATTACATTTGTAAAATAGAATTTCAGACAAATTAAAGATAGCACAGATACCCTGTGAATTACAGCTACTCAGTTTCCATTTGTCCATATAGCAATGCCCTTAGATGCAGAAGAAAATGAAGGGTTAGCAGTATAGTGCAGTACACTATATATCATGCCAACTATGATGTATGACTAAATAATTTTGCCAAAAAGAAGATTCTGCCATCCTTGGGAATGCCTTGTATTTCTTAACAAACCAAAAGTTCACATCCCTTCATGTTATTTTTTAAAGAAGACCCGTGTGCATTTCAGCATATATTAACCTTTATCGGTTTCTTTACATTTATAGTCCTCTTAAGGAACTTTTGTGGTAACCTTTTATGAAATAGTAAAGCACACTTGCCCAAACCTTTAGTACTTCTCTTACCTTTCCACACTATCATAGAGACTCATGACTGGACTGGCAACCGATTTGCTATTCTGAATATAGTTTGCCAAAGTCAGTGACCAGAGGGCACCTTCTGCTCGTGACCTGCGATTTAACCAAACACAAAACTTTGGATTAATTGCACTCATTAAAAATAAATCTAACACATTTGCAATCAGGGAAGGTCATTCTAACATGCATCTAAACATGGATATTAGTAATTAATGACAAACTAATTAGAAAATAATCAATGTGGTGGAATTTAAGCAGATTAGAATTTGGGCATAGATAAATGGGTTCACCTTGTGAACAGTGTTTCCAAAACAGCAACTTTATCAGAGTTGCTCGTGTGCACTTTCCGAACTACGTCCCAGTCTTGAAGCATTTTGTGATATTCAGACACCAAGGAAGGGCAATGTTCCATCTCTTCACACCACTGCAGTGCGTAGACAATTTCTGCAACTAAACATGACAAGAAATTCATACAAACCAGACATCCAGGTTGTATGAGTAATATATTGTTAATATCCAGATGTCATATCGGGCTGTACTTCCCTGTACTTCTCTCTGACTATTAAGAGAAGAACATTTACAATTTTCATTCCCATGTGTTCAGTTGCAGCTCATGTGTCTTAATCTCCTTATGTTCATTACAACAGGCTCATTTTTTAGCTCTCTATAATTCTTTTATATTGTATCAGTGCTTCGTGCCTCACCTGTGTGTCCAAGATCAGAGAGCTCAGAGGTGTCTGTCTCCTCCTGCTGTCCGTCAACCGGCACTGCACTGAAGATGATCTTCCCCAGCAGAGCACTGGCAGACAGGTGTGCGGGGAGTGTGTTTAAGCCCCTCACCTTCCATACCTCCATCCCAGGACACATGCAAATTGCTCTAAAATGCCTATACAGCATGGAACGCTTCACCCACTGCAATTCAAATACATCAGTTTAGCAAAGAGGTATAACATTTTACTGTTTTATCTGCACTTTAGACAGAAGTCATCAGATTTCAAGGCATAAAAGTGTACAAATTAAGTATCTGCATACAGTACAACGTCTACATGCATTTCACTAGTCAGTTTGCTTCAGTCAACAAATAACTGGCCTGGGTCATTATTTCAATATTTTAATTGAGCTGTAAAGGCCATGATTAGGCTAATCAACCTCACAAAAAAAAAAAAAAAAAAAAACAACCTCAGGCTGTGTTACAAGCAGAAACCAACCAAGTGGCTGTGTACCTGAGGTGGCAGGGCTTCTCTGAGCTTGGCCCACTCCTCATTTGTAGGAGTAAGGCAGCTGATGAACTGAGGCAGCAGACAGCCGCTCGTCTGGGCTAGAGTGTCGGTTAAGCTCTGCACTGCCTGCACCAGAACCTGCAGACTGCACACAGCACACACATGATCACTCTTCAGCTTAACAGCACAATGAACAATAAGATGGAGACAAATCTTCTAATGAATCGATATATAACTTAGAGCTGCACCAGACACATAATACTGTTAAAGTTAAACAGTTTAGTTATGGAACACACTGTGTAAACTGAAACTAGATTGTTGATCAAGTCCCTTCACACCACATTATCAACTCACAAAATGTTATGTTAATCTATAGGCTTGTTTTGAGCATTTCTAGCAAAACCTCTGTGCTTGAAGACTATTCCTGTAGAGGTCTGGGAAAAGCTCCCTGATGTCACTGTGGCAACATCTGGCAAACAGCCAAAAAAAAGAAAAAAAGACCACTTTTGGCCAAAGTAGGGTTTTCGACCTAGAACATACTTTGACACTATATTTTAAAATGCTATAAATATATTCCACCAAAAGACAAAAATCTCACCTAGGCTCTTCTTACAAAGTTCTGACTGACTGGTAAAAACATCAGTCTGTCTAAAGATGACTAAAGCCTTGCTAACTATGTGTATGTATGAGCAAAAGGGAAACATATTTCAGTCAGAAAAGCATGTTTTCAAAACTATAATTGTGTCCCGAATGACGTACTATACACTATGCACTTACACTATGCACTATGTGCTCTAACATCTTGTGTATGAATTTTAGAAGGGTAGTATTGGCTCAAATGGAACACTAATGTTTTCTTACTAATCGGACATATAAGCTGTTTCCCAGTAAATGGCAAATGACGTCAAACGCACATAATGCAACGGCGCTAGCTTTAGCAGAATACCCAGAGTCAATGAAAATTAATTTCTTCTGAATTTCTTCATTTTACTGTTTATGTCAGTGCTTTTTTTTTTTTTTTGCACGATCCAAAATCAACATAGTAAGTTGTGGTTGTGGCTATGGGTGCTGGCACTGTAAACATAGAGCATAGTGCCCCACAAAGCTAAAACATAGTAATTACACCTTGATTTTGTATTTGCTGAAGTTTTCACACTCCCTTTTTTTTTTTTTTTTTTTTTATTCTGAGCAAATTTGAGCCAGTGCCAGCGCCTGGTAGACTCTCCCCTCTTCCGCTACGTAAGCGAAGCTGCGGCCATTGAATGCATGAAGTGTCCAACGTTCCACATTTCGTTTTTTTGCTTGAATAAGCGCATCATCCGGATACTTGACGTGCACTTCTTGTTGGAATTTTCAGTGTGAACATTACTCACACTATTTATACTATACTAAAATGGCACAGAATAGATTTGGGACGAACCTTAAATATAGTATACAATTTCACCCTGTCAAGGGTTTTCAGAGGCCATCACACATACAGTACATCTCAACATACTAAATGGGATAAAGAGACAACCAGTGGTGAGTGGTACCTTTTCACATTGAGAGGAGTGGTGAGAAGTTGGTTTTTAACCCAGACTGCAGTACTGTGGAGGATGGTACCCTTTGTGACACCTGCCCCCAAGTGTGTGACCAATGAGTGTACTCCAACAGTGTATGCATGTTTCAGCTTCTCCCGCAGAGTGTCTGACAAACACACACAAAATAGAGTTTACACTAATATCAAAGTCAAACAAGATTTAAGCAGCAATTTAAGTAGTATTGGGTGATGAAAATAATTATGAATACACACTGAAGAACTGTTCAGTGTTGTATTTTTCCTAAATTAAAGCTGAAAAGTACTTTGTTGGACAAGAAACTAGAAGTAAGCATACACTATCCAGTCAAAATAGAAATTACACAAAAATGTAAGTTTTGTATACTTTGGTTTGGACAAAAGAGATGGATAACAACAAGCAGTTTTTACTAAGTAGAAGAGACAGGGCATGATTACAGATGAGAAAAACTTGACTATAAAACAATCAAGCAAAAATCCCAATGAAGTCTATTTCGGTTCCAGGTTACTGGAACACTACAAAATGGAAAAGGAAAAAAAAAAAAATTGTGTTTCACCGTAATACAGCATATCTAATCACAAAAAAATAATGTGTTTTGAGACTTCGCATTGTTTTTTTCTCTTTAATCTTCATTTATCAAAGTGTGACATGCAGCCAATGTGCCAAAACTATGTCTGATTTAACAACTAAAATAAGTTAGGAAGCAGAAAGTTACCCGAGAGGTGCGTTATCATCTGATCCTGAGCACACAGCTGGAAGATATTGAGCAGCAGGTCCTCGGCGGCGGCCAGCAGGAGACAGCCTTTTACTGATGAGAAGAAGTTAAAGGCTACGTTGGATATGAAGGAGACCAGAGGTTCCATATTGCCAGCATCAGACATGCCCTTCGCCTCAGACAGTGTAGCATGAAGCCGCTCAATGATCTGTTCTACGTACACCTTTCCTATCAGAGACTCTGGAGGAGAGAAAATGGGACAATAAATTAAGTTGAGTTATAAGACCAATTTATTACTCACTCTAGATACACAGAGAAATGTCAAGTTAGAAAACCTAATTAGCACAGAATGTAACACATTATCAACATACATATGAACAGAGTCCCAGAGTAATACAAGTGATATACAGTCCCCTCTGAAAGTGTTGGAACAGCAAGGCCAATTCTACTGTTTTCGCTATACACTGAAGACATTTGGGTTTGAGATCAAAAGATGAATACAAGACAATAGGTCAGAATTTCAGCTTTCATTTCCTCAAATTTACATCTAGATGTGTTAAACAACTTAGAACATGGCACCTTTAGTGGCAGACCACCCAATTTTAAGGTTAGCAAAAGTATAGGAACAGATAGTCTTACAGTAAATGACACTTAATATTTCGTTGCATATCCCTTGCTTGCAATAACTGCAATTGCAATCAACCCAGTGGTTTCTTTCTTCCTTCTTCAGGACTGTCCCAGTTGTTCTACTGGTTATACCCAATGCTTGTGCAATGGCTCCGATAGATTTTCCCTCTTTTCTCAGCTTCAAAATGGCTTGCTTTTCTCCCATAGACAGCTCTCTGTTCTTCGTGTTGGTTTATCCTTTTTAACAACAGATGCAGTCTTCACAGGTAAAACTTAAGGCTCAAACCAAGAGTATACATTCAGAGCTATTAATTCTTTAAACAATCAATTTAACAGGGCACACCTGGGCAGCAAGAAACGCCTATCGGTCACATGTTCCAATATTTTTGATCACCTTAAAAAGATGGGTGGGTTCAAACAAAAGCTGCCATGTTCTAAGTTGTTTAACACATCTAGATGTAAATTTGAGGAAATGAAAGCTGAAGTTCTGATCTATTGTCTCATATTCATCTTTTGATCTCAAACCCAAATGTGTTCAATGTATAGTCAAAAACAACAGAATTGGCCTTGCTGTTCCAATACTTTTGGAGGACATTGTAGATTTACAACATTAGTTCCATATAAGCATAATGATTGCTCATGGTGCATTTCTGTCTGTGTGTGTTTACCATCATCATGCTGCTGAGATAGGGCCAGACTGATGAGGCGCCAGCTGTGGTTATGTTGGTCCAAGGCAGATGACGCAGAGGGAGAACCTTTCAGCCCCACAGCACACAGCTCACCAGCCAGTCTTACCATACGCTCACCTAACACAGACCCTCTTAACCACCCTGCACACACCTCCAAATGCCCAGCATCAGAACATGCCTGACACACACACACACACACACACACACACATACACACAAAACACCAGTTAAGAAGGTACATCACTTGTTTCTATGACTGTAAAGCAAAAAGTGCAGATCTAAACACTGGAGCAAAATGGGCTATGGTTCTTTTTGCTTCAAATGTGTTGCAGATCACTCAATGTTAGAACCCATTTCATGGGTTTCACACCTAAACAGCAGTGTTTTTTAAATGCATCAATATCACAGTTGAGCAACTTGAACAACTGAGCAAACATTAGGCCTACTTATTGATAAACTGCTAAAAATGGATTAGAGTCTGAACACTCTCATTTGATGGCTTATGCTTTCAGTGACTGAAGAAGAAGGCAGCCACTGTGCTAAAAAAAACAAAATCTTTCATGATGACTGACCTTGTGCCTGTACATATGTCAAGCATAAACTAAGCATAATATCTTTATACTATGTGGCAAAGCAGAGCAGCTGTAAGTCTCTCAAATTTGCGGTTTAAATAAAATTTTAAAAAACAATTCTTTGCATGATGCCACGTTTTCCAAATAGAAACTCCGGTAACTTATTTTATTTATATTTATGTCAAAGAGTTGTTCAGTGACTTATTTTAGATTATATTTCCATGAAAATGTGTATACTGTGATGTGATGTATTCCATAACCATCCAAACCTGATGTACCCCACCCTACACTTCATTACCCTGTCTCAACATACCTTTTGGATAATCTGCAGAATAACACTCCATTTTAAGTCCACCTACATGGAGAGAGAAAGAAAAAAAGAAAAAAATATATACACATCTGAGAAAAATGAGCAAAGTGCATTCTGAGTAGATCCACTGGAAGATACACTATATGGCCCAAAGTCTGTGGATACCTGACCATGACACCCATATGTGCTTTTTAAACATCCCATTTCAGATTTATTGCCCCTTGCTGGTATAATAACCTCCACTCTTCTGGGAAGGCTTTCCACTATATTTTGGAGCATGACTGTAGTGATTTTCCATTCAGCCACAAGAGTATTAGTGAGGTCAGGCACTGATGTCAGGTGAGGAGGCCTGGGGCATGTTGGCGCTCCAATTCAATCCCAAAGGTGTTCAGTGCAGGACACTCGAGTTGTTCCACTGCAGCTTTGGCAAACCATGGCTTCATGGAGCTCGCTTTGTGCACAGGGGCATTATAATGCTGGAACAGGTTTGGGGCTCTTAGTTCCAGTGAAGGGAAATCATAATACTACAGCATACAAAGACATTCTATACAATTGTGTGCTTCCAGCTTTGTGGCAACAGTTTGGGGAAGGCACATATGGGTGTGATGGTCAGGTGCCCACAAACCTTTGGCCACACAGTGTAATTTGTTGGGCTGGATGTCTTACGGTGATGTGGTTGAGTACAAGAGTCTGCTCTGCGCTCGAGCTGCAGCATTGCAAAGAACTGAACACCATGTCCACCAGGAACTCTGTGTCTTTCCTGTCGTCCTGCCTGAGCCACACCATCACCCTCTGCAGAAGGAAACGGATGGCTGGATTTTCTGATAGCTCAGCCTCCAATTTCACTTCTGTCTTCTCATCGTCTGGTTTCAGCAGCCCTTGGAACACCTGGGCCTTTGGGAAAGCCTGCAACAACAGCGCCAGGAAGTGCAGGTGCCTCTCCGAGTCACGCTCACTCACATACACCATGTTCAGCTCAGCCAGCTGGCACACCAGCTCCAACAGGTGGCTGCTCCTCAGGGGAGAATACTGCTTCTCCTGCCCCTGTAAGGTTTCCACCTCTGGAGTTTGGCTCAGGTTTTCCTCCACTTGCCCTTTCACCTCCTCCTCAGAAAAGCAGACCTTTACAGCCTTCTTTCTCTTCCCTTGCTTGGTGCAGTAGCTTGCTGGATTCTGCATGATCTGTAACAGTGAGGCAATGCCCTGTAGCACCACCTGCTCAACCTGCTCCTCCTCGTGGTCCACATAGCGCACACACAGGCTGCCTAAACCCTCCCAGAAATCTGACAGAAGTCTGAGGAAAGTGGTGGCCTCATTCCCCACTGCTCGCTTCTCCCATGAGACTAACATCTCAGTGATCTGAGGGAACAGAGGCCCACTTTGCAATGTACGGCTTCCAAGAGCTTTGTCTATCAAAGGCAGGAGCTGCAAAAGGAGAGGTGAAAAGGAAAAAAAAAAAGCAGTGGTAAAAAAGAAGCACAACCAAAACTGTTACCCTTTATGAAAAGATCAGCAACTGTTTATCTGTGTAAATCACAAAAAAAGGCAATATACTAAACAGCTAAACCAACACTGCAATTAACATACAAGCGAAGAAACTAATTTATGAAACTTTATTTCATAAAAAAATTCTATTAACTGTTTTCTAAATGCTGTCGCTAAACAGCAATTGACCAATCAATAAGATTGTGATATCTATAATAAATCACATATCATAAAATATGTAGCTAGCTAGCAAGTTTGGCAAAAACCTTTCACCTTTTATAGGTGAACATGTTTTGGGTAAATTCACATGCTCCAGTGATAGAGGAATGCTGCTGTTATGGGTTGTTATAGGAAAAGGAAATGTATTCATTTACATTTTTTGTTTTGTACCTGCCTGCAAATCTTTTCCAAGGATCTCAAGGAGTGAAAATTGTATTCACAAGAAATGTTATTCTTAAAAAGTAAATACACTCATATTTGCCTGACCTCTAATGCATACTCGAGACTTTCTAAAATTTCAGCTGAAATTTTACATGATCTATCTTCTACCCTTGTCATTGAAAACTTCATAGCTGACAAAGTAGGATCAAATCCTTTGCACACTACAACTTAAACTAAGGAGGGTAAGGCTTAGCGAAGATTCACTTGAATGCAAGAGTAAGACCTGGGGGGGAAAAAAACATCCCTGATCAGCAGTACTACTCCGATGCACACAGCCCTGAAGCCACTCACCTGCTCTGAGATGAGCATGTTTTGGATGGCTCGCTGCTCTGGCTCTTCTCCTGCATTCTGTAGCACAAGAAAACGCAGGCACTCCATGGTAGCAAAGACAATGGCTGCACATTCTGATGGGCTGACTAATGCACGCTCGCTGGAAAGACTAGAGCAAATATCAGACAGTGAAACACTCTTTTTTTAGACATTTAATCTTAGCTCAGCAATGTGAATTAATGCATTTGAGGCTGACTATATTATGTAAGGACATGTAATGTAGCAGAGGACTGTTAACAGCATTTTCCACTTATACCAACAGTTACTTGTTTTGGGTTTTTTTTATTAAAGAATGACGTGGAACTTTTTATCCATTTACAGTTACATTTAATGTTGTGGAATGACCATGGAACCAATTAGTTCCTGATATCCCAGTGGGTGCACAGGAGACTCCTTCCATAAATCTTAAATAAATATCTCCCTTATGTTAAATAACAGCATGCTTTTCAAAAATCTGTATATTATTAGCTTTGGAATATGTGGCACGTCTGTCATACAAGTGCCTGTGGATGAGTTGTTACTTTATGCTGCACTCGACTAGAGGTTATAATTCGGAATTTCCAACCTCCAAGCAGGAAAAAAAACAAAACGCCTGAACTCCAAATTCCTACTCAGAAACTCGGGATGGTCTCCTCAACGCCGAGGTCCTCCAAGCTCACCAAGTGACACCAAATCATCATGGCTGCACAAAGCATCAGCAGTAAACAAAACAGCACCTCTTACCTTTAAATGAGTTGTATTGTATATACATAAGTTTTTGCTTTAGATCAATCAACATATCTTATATAAATATTCGCTTGTTAAATCTGATTATGACTAAATTTTGATTATACAGATCGCTGTTTTGAGGAGGAAAATGTACATCACTCATCACAGTTACCTGGCTAGCTTGTTGCTAAGAAAAGATGGACATGGAGACGTTCATGTTTTGCTTCCTCACTTTCTAGCTTGAACATGCAGAGGTCAAAAATGGCACCGGTCCGAGCCACGTCCAAGGTAAGTCGAATGCAGCATAAAAACGATAACATTAGAACGAGCGATCTTAAAGAGAGCACTACTGTCAGAATTTCTGTTATAGAAAATGAATTAGCACCTTCTGGCCAATCAGATTTGAGAATTCTACAGCACTGTGTTATAAGCAACATTATCTAACCTTTATTTAGTCAGGTCTACATCATATTACAGCAAAAGCATTTATCAAAAGGATCTTGATGCAAATCAGTGATTTAAGTGATACAGTGATGCAGGTGTCTTACCCTTGTATAATGGAAGAGAAGAATGTGCTACAGAAGTCGAGTTTGGGTTCGGTGACATCTCCTGGCAGTTTGCTGATAAATGGAAGCATGTTGGGGTGCAGGGCTGTGGCCAGGCCCCGCCCCCCTTCTCTCAACAGAGCCCAAACCTTGGGCAGCACACCCTTCCGAGCATTTACATGAGTCCAACAGTCCTGCAGAACATTGAGGAACTGATGAGGGATAATCCAACACTTTAATTTAATTTCAGAAAAAATCCACATTAAAATCCACAGTAAAAGTGGTGAAGCCCTAATATTATTAACCGTGCAATCTTGAGAGCTGGATTATAAAGTTGGAAAGTTTATTAGCAATTCAGTTAATACAACAATTAGTCATTTTTGAGATTTTATTAATAATTCAATAATTAATATTTCATACCTTTTGTATATTTTTGCAAACATAATAACATTTATTTGAATAACATCAGGAACTACTTTTGTTGCAAATTAGAACATCTGGTGCCATTAGGTAGGTTAAAGACTTTTGGTTTTTCACTTCCTTCAAATCAAAAATATGAGAAATAGGATATTTATAAACCGGTCACCTTATAAATAAACTACTTTTAAGATTAATGAAGAAATCTTGCTGTGTAAGCAAAACAAGGATATACAGTAACTGGTTTCAGTGAGAAGAATAACAAAAAACACACTGCAAATGGGTGCAAAATACTGTTGCTTAAATTGCTTATAGTATTAATTTATTATTTATTAGTATTTACATTATGAAGCCTAGAGCAGTTCATTATTTTACTGTACTAACACACCTACTAAACATGTAGGCAAAGTACCAATGAATTTAAATGATTGAAATTTGACTTGCACCTTCTAAGAACTGCTGCTGTAATCATGAATACTGTATACAGCCAGAGCCATATCACCCTGCAGTTCTCACCCAGTTTCCCACCAAATCTAAGCAGGGTTGAGGCTGGCCAGTACCTGGATGGGAGACCTCCTGGGGAAAACTAAGGTTGCTGCTGGAAGTGGTATTAGGGATGCCAGTAGGTGGTGCTCTCCCTGTGGTCTGTGTGGGTCCTAATGCCCTAGTATAGTGATGGGGACACTATACAGTAAAAAAGAGCACTGTCTTTCGGATGAGACATTAAACCAAGGTCCTGACTCTCTGTGGTCATTAAAAATCCCAGGTCACTTCTCCTAAAGAGTAGGGGTATCATGCTGGTGTCCAGGCAAAATTGTCCCATTGGCCTTTGTCTATCATGGCCCCCTAATAATCTCCATCCCTGAATTGGCTACATCACTCTCCTCTCCACCAATAGCTGGTGGGTGTTCTGGCACACTATGGCTGCTGTCGCATCATCCAGGTGGATGCTACACACTGGTGGTGGTTGAGGAGATTTCCCCCCATACTATGTAAAGCGCTGTGAGTGTCTAGAAAAGCGCTATATAAAAAATGCAACAAATTATTACTATAATTCTCCCAGTACTCTGCACAATATGCTTATACTGAACCTCATTTCAACACGCTTAGTACTATTTAGTACTAATTTAGTCTGGTTCCTCTTAAGGTTTCTTCCTCATGTTGTTTCAAGGAGATTTTTTTTTTTTTTATAGCCGCTTTCACATCCACGTCTCACGTCTACATTCTCATCCCAGCTGTTTCCCACTGCAAACACACTAAATAGAACGTAACTAAAAGAGAACTATCACTCACTCTAAAGCACTATTCGGACAGGACTAGTTTTCTAAACCTAGTTTGAGTTACAATTCTTAATCACCCGACGTCTGTGATTCCAGGTACCGATTCGGTCGGGACTAACGTCTCTGTGTTTATTACAGAGGTGGGAGTGTCTGTGTTGTACATCTGGGCGTTGCAGAAGATCATGTGCTATGGATGCGTGCATAAGTACTTTTAAATTTAAAACTGAAAATTTCTTAATTTATTGATTTAATCAATTTTTTTTAAATTACTTATTTAAAAAAAAATACTTAATAAAATAAACTTCACATGACTTTATAGAACTGGCTGCTTATTATAAACCCATGGAAATAGACATGATTACAACATATATAGATATAATTAAAACATTATATAATTGAGTGCAGAAATGAAGGCGAGTAATCACCGGACACTGATATTACAGGTGAATCTCAATAAATTAGAATGTCGTGGAAAAGTTCATTTATTTCGGTAATTCAACTCAAATTGGTTCTTTTAATTGTGATGATTTTGGCTCACATTTAACAAAAACCCACCAATTCACTCTCTCAACAAATTAGAATATGGTGACATGCCAATCAGCTAATCAACTCAAAACACCTGCAAAGGTTTCCTGAGCCCAACTTCTTAACTACTGAGCTACCACCGTCCCGTTTCTCAGAGGATCACAGAGTTAGCCGAAAAACAGTAGGTAATTTGCTCTGGAATTTTTACAGAGGTTGTGTGAGGAAAAACACAGACTTGGTAGATTCAGACGGGATTAAAATCACGAAGTACGTCTGTGAAACACGAATTTCTCTAACGTCCCCCTGGAAAACTAGTCCCGTCCGAATACTGCTAAAGACTGCACCAAAGGGCCTGACCTGTATGCTGGAGATAACGTGCAGGACAGCTTCCCACAGCGGCGGCAACACAACAGGGTCCGAGTCATCGATACTGAGGAGTACGGCAGAACAAACTCGAGCTGCTTCGGTCTGAACAAGCTGAGGTACGAGTTCACACAGCGCTGCTACCGCCTTAAAGAACGCCCCTCTGACCTGGAGGAGAGAACACAACTTCCAGCTTAGTACTTGTCACTCAACAGTCTCTTTTAATTGTGTTTAACAATTAAATTATAGCTTGTCGGTGGAATAAGAGTATCAAGAACTTAAGCGTTCTGGTACTTTACTTTTCTTTATTAAGTCCTGTAAAGCTTAAAATGGTTTACTTTTGCACCTTATCCAGCTCACCTGTGGGGTTTTGTGTTTGTTGTACTTCCAGAATTTCCCCTGTGAGATGATGTGAGTGAGCCGCTGGCTGAGAGCTTCACGATCAGACATGGATAAGGACACAAGCAGTTTCTTGAGAGCCAGCAGCGAGCTGGTCAGCGCACGAACATATTTTGCCTGTCGCTCGTCTTCTGGTACGCTCCTGCACATATACATCACATACAGTTGAACTGGCACAAAAAACTCCATCCATCCATCCTACACAGGGCTTCAAGGAGCCTGGAGCCAATCCCAGGAGACTCGGGGCACAAGCCGGGGGACACCCTGGATGGGGTGAAAACCCATCGTAGGGCACAATCGCACACACATTCACACATCGATTCACTCAATTTAGAGATGCCGATCAGCCTACCGTGCATGTCTTTGGACTGGGGGAGGAAACCGGAGTACCCAGAGGAAACCCCCGAGGCACAGGGAGAACATGCAGGCTCTGGAGGCAGGAATCAAACCCACAACCCCGGAGGTGCGAGGCAAGCTTGCTAACCATTACGCCACTATGCCCCCCCACCAAGGACTCCAAATTATGGTAACAGAAATGCAATATTAATTTAGCATTACTAAAAATAATGTATTGTAAGAGAATATTCTGTGGGAAAAGCCTTTACAGGTTATATTTATAAATGACACGTTTACACTTACTGTGGGTCACTGAGTGTGTCGGCTGTTTCCTTGAGCAGATTGTCTTGAAGCACCTAAGGGAAACAAAATAGAACAGTATGTGTAATAGCTCAGAACTGCTTACCATTCCAGGCCATTCCCCTGGACAGTGAATTATTCCTCAGCTTAATAACACACATATTTGTGAGTCATATTACTTAGACTTACGGTCAGCACTTCATCTTTGCAGAAGCTGAGAGCCTCTGGCTGTTTGTTGAGAGGGAAAGCAGCCTGGAAGGCGACATTAGCAGCAGAGGCAGCAGGGGAATAAGTGTCACACTGAGCTATGAGCCAGTGGCCCATTATTGCCTTCAGGTATGGGGCGAGGTTACGCTTGACTTTCAGAATCAGCTGTTCAAATGCCTGCTGTGTGGCTTCTCGAACTCGTCTGTCATGATCCTAACACAGTATCAGTGTTAGAAGTAGGTAGCAGTTGGCATCATATATACAATCACCATCCACTTTATTAGGAACACCTGTACCCCTGTTCATTCATGCAATTATCCAATTAGCCAATCATGTGGCAGCAGCTCAATGCATAAATTCATGCAGATACAGGTTAAGACCTTCACATGAAACATCAGAACAGGGGAAATACGTGATCTCAGTGACTTTGCCCGTGGCATGGCTGTTGGTGCCAGACGGGTCGATTTGAGTATTTCAGAAACCGCTGAGCTCCTGAGGTTTTCATGCACAACAGTCTCTAGAGTTTACACAGAATGGTGTGGAAAACAAAAAACAACCAGTCAGCGGGAGTTCTGCAGGCAGAAACGCCTTGTTGTTGAAACAGGTCAAAGGAGAATGGCCGGACTGGTTCAAGCGGACAGGAAGGCTATGGTGAATAACGTTGCGTGGTCTTTTTCCAATCTTCAACTGTACAGTTTCGGTGAGCCTCTGCCCACTGTAAGCCTCAGATTCCTGTTATTAGCTGACAGGAGTATAACGCAATGAGGTCTTCTGCTGTTGTAGCCCATCTGCCTCAAGGTTGAACATGCTGTGAGTTCTGAGATGCTTTTCTGCTCACCACAGTTGTAAAGACTGGTTATGTGAATTACTGTAAACTTCAAAATCAGCTTCAACCAGTCTGGCCATTCTCCTCTCTCAACAACAAGGCATTTACTCCTGTACAACTGCTGCTCCCTGAATGTTTTTTGGGTTGTTTTTTTTTTTTTTTTTACACCATTCTGTGTAAACTCTAGAGTATGTTGTGCATGAAAAACCCAAGAGATCAGCTGTTTTTTTTTAAATATTCAAACCAGCTTTGGCACCAACAAGTATGTTGGTGCCAAACACTAACTCATTCTGGTGTTTGATGTGAACAGGTCACCAACAGCAGGTGTACGGGTGATCCGATTAAAGTGGACAATAAATGTGTAAGAGTAAATCATATAGGTCGTCAACACAAATACATTAATAATATTAAAACATGAAGCCTTACCATTGATATTTTGCAGTATATACGTGGCCAGTATGGAAGAACTCCTTTGACTATGTCTGAATCACGCTCTTGACACATTGCTCCAAATTCTTGTACAGCCTGCAAGGACAATGAGTTATTTCAGAGATCAACTGCATAGAGAATCTACACAGGTTTCCATCTAGATTCTAGATTCAGGGTAGTTTTATTGGCCATGTGCAACGAATGCATTGGGATTCTTTACCGTTTCAGCTTACCCAATTACTACAGACAATCCAAACAAAGGATACAACACTATATGCAAAATGAATTAAGAACGTTCACCTTTAATTTGGTGACTGCGTCTCTCTTGTACAATTTCCTTAAAACCAGACGAAAATCAGCGTCCACCAGGTTGTCTATTTCCTCGGCACCGTGGACCGCAGGCACATATCCCGGGTCATTCGGGGTTGAAATCCCAAATCCAACAAATCCAGGAACCACTCCATTTTCCCGAGCTAAGAGAGCGGCAGCTCTGCCACTGCTGGATGGCTGAAATAGTAAGGAAAGAAGATGTTGTAGAAGTGACAAGGATATACAGTATGGTGTCACTGATGCAAAGCATCATTATTCAATGATCCACCACAATGTGAATACAACAAATGTATTTCAGCAGATCCATTTCTGCTAACAATTTGTTTTGTTGGGTGAAGCTTTACAAGAATTTTTGTTTAAGTTTTGTATGAGTGCCGCTTTTGAACAAGTTACACGAGGTCCTTTGCATCATGACGTCACGAGACAAATTTGCATAATAACGTCATTGTTGCGTCAACTAGAGAACTAGATTGTTAGCTTAATAACCTGATTGGTTATTAAGCTAACAAACCGGCATTATATTTGTTTTGTTCTATTATGTATCTATTTTTCGCTTACCAGTTTTAAAAGCCTAAATAAACTATGTGCCATTAACATGTGTACCTACAGACTTAGATATTGGTCAAATTTAGTATTTTTAATCTTGTATTTCTTTTAGTATAGTATACTATACTGTCGTACTAAAAGTATGGCAAAATAATACGCCATATCCGGAACCTGGCAGAACACTAGACTGGAAGTAGCACACTTGTAGTAGCCTGCTAACCAACTAGAACAGTCAAGCTATCGACCCTTTTAGCTGAACAAGCCTCCGAACAACTTAAATTCGGCTTACCCGAACATTTCCTTTCGTCCTTTGTTTATTTTTGCCACCCATGTTGTGTGATTTTCTTTGGCGTTTACCCCCGATTTCAGCTCAGCCTGTAAAAGGCAGCTAGCTGTTACTTCACTTTAAAACCGTCGCACTCTTGTGACGTACCAGTCTTGACAAACACGTCATTTTCCAGCGTCCTCCAAAGATACACAACACGTGTGGAAGGTAAATTCATCGCGATAAAATAATCATTTGTTGTATTGAAGTTTCCGTTATGTCTTGTTTAGTACATTAGTGCAGTATTTTCACTCTTTTAATATCTACATGATTTGTTTAGTGTTAAGGTGAATGAAGATTCCCGTATGAACCAAGTAGCAAGCCGGCAACATCCTGTATATTAGTTTATCAAGTCTTGATCTAGGAATTTGGCGATGCAATAAATCATTTTTAAGCATACTTAGAGCATCGTCAATAGATCTATAACAATAAAAAGGGGGGGAAAGAAAAGTTAGTTATGGCATATTCAAAGACAGAAAAACAGCATATTAACTTACATACTAACTTATTGACAGCAAGCCTATCATCTAATTATCTATTTTTACCAATTCTTTTTTCCAGTGTTAAATTGTTTATTTTGAAAATAAATGTCGCTGAAGTATTATTTAATCCAAGTCATTATGCATTTGAAAGATGTAGTTTGTCATTTTTAATTTTATACCTATAATAATCAGTTAGCTTCATAGATGCCTTATAGATAGGCAAACTAATATGCAGTATCACAATGCAGTTGTTCTGGTTAGTTTCTTCTCTTCAGGCCTCTGTTTACATTTTTCTGGCCCAGAAAATTAGCTCCACCCCCATCTGGAACAGGGCTTTTCCTTAAAAGGCAACTCATAAGGAATAAGTAGTTTCGGTATAGGGGATAGGGTCAGTTGCCCCTTTAAAACTCGGCTGTTGTGTTTTGCTTGTGCATTATGAGAATCATGAATTCTGCTAGAATTTTGCAGTATCTACAAATGCTCTCACTCATCTTACGTGTTTTGACAGACAGCTTGAGAGCGTGTTTAAAAATGAGTGAGGACGTGGAGCGCATGTTAATCCAGTTTCAGGATGAAGGTGGCGAGCCTCTCGGATCTCCCTTTGATGTCCCATTGAACATAACCCCAGATAAGCTGCAGCTGGTCTGTAATGCGCTGCTACAAAAGGTAACTGCAACATAGACTTTATCACACTGCCTTGTTATGGTGGGTGGTAAATGATATGTAGAGACACTGGTGACTTGTTGAAAGCTAAAACTCAAGATACTTATTCTTCACGTTAGTTTTTCGTTTGTTATTATTTGAACTTGAGTTGTGCTCATTCTATGTACCCTTTTATATTAAAGTGTAGTGTGGTGTGTTTTAAGCCACCCCCTTTCTCTCTGTATCTCTTCAGGAAGAGCCTGTGCCACTGCTGTTCTTCGTGCATGATGCTGAGGTGGTGTCGTCCCTGGGGGCTTGTGTGCAGACTCTGGGTGTGGAAACGGAGCAGGTGCTGCCAGTGGTGTACCAACCACAGGCCGTGTTCCGTGTGAGGGCCGTGGCTCGCTGCACCAGTTCGCTGGAGGGCCACACCGAGGCAGTCATCTCAGTGGCCTTCAGTCCCACAGGGAAGTGAGTGGAACAACCGTTAAAGGAATAACCCTTGTTTTTCAATCTACATTATGATACAGAATCAGAATCATATACAAGGAATTGAATTCAGTTGTTGAGCACTTGTGCTTATAGGCATTACACATTACAGTAAGATAACAAAGACAAGACTTGCAATATAACACACATTTGTTATGAACAGTGGATAGTATGTACAAATATGTTATGGTGTAAGTGGTGGTGGTGATTTTTTTATTTTTTTTTTTTTTATTTTTTTTTTTCCTGCTTGCTTTCTGGCTCTGGAGCATAAATCACAAGATTTAGAGCTTCAACTACAAATACTTTTGACATAGGAATTTGGGACAGCATTCTACAAAAATGTGTCTTCTTGTGGAAACATTTATTTTGTGCCTCAACAGCTGCCCTCGTTTTGAGTTGTGAGGAAATAGGTTTTACTTTGTCATAGCCAGTATCAGGGTTTATTACTGACACTGTCTTGTATGGAACAATTTGATGTCGTCCTAAAGGATCCTTCCTCTGTGCTTAATCTGTCCTTAGATACCTGGCTAGTGGTTCTGGAGATACGACTGTGAGATTTTGGGATCTGACCACAGAGACTCCTCATCACACTGCCAAAGGTCAGTGAAGATATACTGCATTTGACGAAAACCAATTTTTTTTAGAATGGAACTCCTGTTTTATATAAGTTCTGAGGTTAACAGGCTCTATTTATACCTTTAAGGACACAAACACTGGGTTCTGTCCATCGCCTGGTCTCCAAATGGCAAGAAGTTAGCATCAGGGTGTAAGAACAGTCAGGTAAGTGTTTACTCTGCTTCAAACACAGTAGCTATGCCTTTAAAACACCAACAGTATCAGTAATTTGTACATATTATGTAAATAGATTCTCCTGTGGGACCCAGTAACAGGACAGCAGATAGGAAAGACTCTGACCGGACACACTAAATGGATTACTTGGCTGTGTTGGGAGCCATTGCACCTGTAAGTTCTGTCCTAATTTCAGAATGTTATTTGTGCCAGGAAATGCTGTCATTGCAGCCTGGTTTAAATTTTGGTCATGTACAGGGGCCCTGCATTTTCAGTTTCATATTCTACTACCGTTTGTTACACACTTCTGTAATATCCGGGAATATAAAAAAAAAAAAAAAAACGAACGTAATTATGGATCTAACAAGAAACAAAAAATCACAAACACCCCAATGATTACCACCACCAACATTTAAGAATCCGAGAAAGCTTTCCATCATACACTCATATACAGATGGATCAAAATCTGGAGATCATCTGTCAGCTGCTTTTGTGGTCGACCATCAGAAAAGTGGAATACAGATTCCCAGCCATAGCTCAGTTTTTACTGCAGGAGCCAATGCTATTATTTCGGCCCTGGATCGTGTTAAAACTTCTCAACAGTGGCATTGCCAAATAATAACAGACTCAAAGTCATGTCTTCAAACTCTGGCATCCCTTAAAAATGAACACCCAGCTTTTGTAGAAATCTTAAATGGACTGCGGTCTTCGGAGGGACAGGATTTTATATAATTTTTGTTGTTGTTGTTGGGTACCAGGGCATTGTGGAATTCCAGGGAATGACCAAGCAGATTATAGTAAAGCAGATGATTATAAACTCTTATGTCTTCAAAAAAAAAAAAAAAAAACAAGGCAAAGCGATTGGGATCAGTGTAATAGAAAATGCTGTTTCTACTTGGATAATCGCTGGGACCATATCATCTACGCATGTTTCTGAAAAGGCCACTCCAGACTCCCTCACAAGTTTCTGATAACGGGTGAAGATCCTCCTTCATGCCCTTTTTGCCAAAGTCCAATATCTCTGAGGCATATTTTAATGGACTGTGATGGTTTCAACTCCACTAGGCTGTATGGAAGTTGGAGTTGTCAGTTTGTCAGTTCGTTTATTCTTATTCCTTGGTTAAATGTTTAAATTGTAAAGTAAATAAAGTTTAAACAAAAATGTTAAAATATAGGGTGTTCAAAAATGTTTGACTGGCAGTGTATTTAATACTAGAGCTAAACTCATACAGCTTCATTGCACTGTTTTTCCCATCCATCCGCTCCATAACATCTTTCATTCCCATTTTTCTTTAATATTATCATGTATTGGATCGAACTGTATTCATTGTGTAACTCTGCCAAAGGAACCCTGAGTGCCGGTACTTGGCTAGTTCGTCTAAAGACGGCTCGGTTCGGATATGGGACACGGTGCTGAGCCGCTGCGATAAGATCCTGACGGGCCACACACAGTCAGTGACCTGTGTTAAATGGGGAGGGGATGGCCTTTTGTACACTTCATCCCAGGACAGGACTGTTAAAGTCTGGAGGGCCAAAGATGTAAGAGCAAATGCTTTATCTGTGTGTGTGTGTGTGTGTGTGTGTGTGTGTGTGTGTGTGTACATATACACTTGACTATTAGATTTGCAGCTCTTCTCTACTAATTTATGCACAAAACTAGAAATATAAGCGCTGTCTTCTTCTACACAACATATTCTTACAGAAAATTCATTAGTGCAAACCTAACATGTGCTGAATTTAATAAAGATGTTTTATGGATTTCTCCTTGCTTTAGGGGGTTCAGTGTCGGACGTTGCAGGGTCATGCTCACTGGGTGAACACGCTGGCCCTCAGCACAGACTACGTCCTCCGTACAGGAGCCTTTGAGCCAGCCACTGCTACCATCAACCCTCAGGACCTTACTGGCTCATGTAAGATTAACAATGCATGCAATCTTTATGGATGAATATGGGGTTTATGGGGTCCGAGACTTACTTAACAATCAAGTCCACATTTTAAACTCTCAATCAGTAATTTAGTGATCTCGCAGAGCCGGACATGATCTCTGACATAAAACAGGCTGTCTTTTAAAAACGTGGCAGTGAATTGTGGGGGAAAACAAGCACAAACAATGTTACACTCAGACTTTCCTTCTGAAACTTGCCCCAGTTTCTTCTACGTTTAACATCCGAAGCAAGCTAAATATATCTTCAAAATAGATATTTAACCAAACGGTTTTGGCCTTGCAAAGGATTTCTAGTGCATGTAATCTGTTCTCTGCACACACAACAAACAGATGCATGCTTTACTGGCGTCTTATTTAGTGACTTTTCTGCCATCCTGGTTTATTCACATGATACCGTATGCTTGTTGTTAAGGGTGTTCTTATAAAAGACTACTAATAAAATAATACAATAGTCACATGGTGCCTGATGTACCTTTTGGATTAATGCTCATTTGGTTGCATCCTACAGTGGAGGAAATCAAAGAGAGAGCACTTCAGCGATATAACAAAGTCCGAGTAAGTGCAAAGTGTATGGTAATGAGATTTTAGTTCATATACTGTATTGGCAGTTTTACACTTTATTGAGCGTTGTCTCTGAATCAGGGTGAGGCTCCTGAGAGATTGGTGTCCGGTTCAGATGACTTCACACTGTTCCTATGGACTCCAGCAGAGGAGAAGAAGCCTGTGGCCCGTATGACTGGACACCAGGCTCTGGTCAACGAGGTGCTCTTTTCCCCTGACACACGACTGCTCGCAAGTGCTTCTTTCGACAAGTCCATCAAGATCTGGGATGGCAGGACCGGCAAGTACGTAACTGAACCTGATATTTTATCCTTTTTGGATTGTTGATGTATCTAGAATAGGGGTGGGAAGCGTGATACCTTTACAATGCGGTATCATGATTTTAACGATGCTGCCTTTTGCAACATTTCCCATGAAATATGACATTTTTCAAATCATCATCTGTATAATGGACAAACATTAAAACGTTTTTTTTTTTTTCATGTAAAAGTCTTAAAATAAGATTTTTATTGTGACAGGGTTTTTTTTTTTTTTTTTTTAACATTTGATGTTAATGTGGACTGTTTTGAATGACATTTTTTTGCAGTGCCTCATTTCTGACTTCTTATAGTTAGGGTTAACAGAGAACTATAAAGGAATTGTATAATATAATATTTATGCGTATTGGCTATAATACAGGTGCATCTCAATAAATTAGAATGTCGTGGAAAAGTTCATTTATTTCAGTAATTCAACTCAAATTGTGAAACTCGTGTATTACATAAATTCAATGCACACAGACTGAAGTAGTTTAAGTCTTTGGTTCTTTTAATTGTGATGATTTTGGCTCACATTAACAAAAACCCACCAATTCACTATCTCAACAAATTAGAATACTTCATAAGACCAATAAAAAAAAAAATTTTTAGTGAATTGTTGGCCTTCTGGAAAGTATGTTCATTTACTGTACATGTACTCAATACTTGGTAGGGGCTCCTTTTGCTTTAATTGCTGCCTCAATTCGGCGTGGCATGGAGGTGATCAGTTTGTGGCACTGCTGAGGTGGTATGGAAGCCCAGGTTTCTTTGACAGTGGCCTTCAGCTCATCTGCATTTTTTGGTCTCCTGTTTCTCATTTTCCTCTTGACAATACCCCATAGATTCTCTATGGGGTTCAGGTCTGGTGAGTTTGCTGGCCAGTCAAGCACACCAACACCATGGTCATTTAACCAACTTTTGGTGCTTTTGGCAGTGTGGGCAGGTGCCAAATCCTGCTGGAAAATGAAATCAGCATCTTCAAAAAGCTGGTAAGCAGAAGGAAGCATGAAGTGCTCCAAAATTTCTTGGTAAATGGATGCAGTGACTTTGGTTTTCAAAAAACACAATGGACCAACACCAGCAGATGACATTGCACCCCAAATCATCACAGACTGTGGAAACTTAACACTGGACTTCAAGCAACTTGGGCTATGAGCTTCTCCACCCTTCCTCCAGACTCTAGGACCTTGGTTTCCAAATGAAATACAAAACTTGCTCTCATCTGAAAAGAGGACTTTGGACCACTGGTCAACAGTCCAGTTCTTCTTCTCCTTAGCCCAGGTAAGACGCCTCTGACGTTGTCTGTGGTTCAGGAGTGGCTTAAAAAGAGGAATACGACAACTGTAGCCAAATTCCTTGGCACGTCTGTGTGTGGTGGCTCTTGATGCCTTGACCCCAGCCTCAGTCCATTCCTTGTGAAGTTCACTCAAATTCTTGAATCGATTTTGCTTGACAATCCTCATAAGGCTGCGGTTCTCTCGGTTGGTTGTGCATCTTTTTCTTCCACACTTTTTCCTTCCACTTAACTTTCTGTTAACATGCTTGGATACAGCACTCTGTGAACAGCCAACTTCTTTGGTAATGAATGTTTGTGTCTTACCTAGTGAACCAAACTGAGACCATTTTGAAGGCTCAGGAAACCTTTGCAGGTGTTTTGAGTTGATTAGCTGATTGGCATGTCACCATATTCTAATTTGTTGAGATAGTGAATTGGTGGGTTTTTGTTAAATGTAAACCAAAATCACAATTAAAAGAACCAAAGACTTAAACTACTTCAGTCTGTGTGCATTGAATTTATTTAATACACGAGTTTCACAATTTGAGCTGAATTACTGAAATAAATGAACTTTTCCACGACATTCTAATTTATTGAGATGCACCTGTATGTGAAATCATACTGGCATTTGTTCCAGAAAAATACAGTAGATGGCGCCCAAGTGACATTGGTCTTAATTTCGGCATCACCTGTTATTCAACCAGAAGGAACTAGAAATGTCTTTTCGCTGCTTTTTGTTTTCCATGTATTCCTTAAAGGTCTTAGATGAAGCTTAGGCTACTGCAGATCTCTTAGCGAAGTAATAGAGTATAGGAATAGAAACAGAATAATAGAGAAGAATTAAGCTGCCAAAGTCTTCAGACATCAAGCACTTAACACACATTACAGCCACACCTCAGCAGTTACATTAGCTACCTGTCTGCGGTCTAGTTAAGTACAGAAGCACATCATGAACTTAATGGTCCACACAACCCATTTCATACAGTCAGCTGCTCCAGTTTTAGTGTACTAGTGATTGATAAGACAAGACTGTCTCTCATACAGAACAGACTGACTGGCCTAAATATCGCTCTGTGACTATCTCAGTCTCTTTTTACTAGATTTCTTGCTTCTTTTTTATTTTGCAAAATCATGAAGAAATCTTGAATGTGAGCGCAGTACTACATAATTCAAGGCGAGTATAAACGTAGGACTACATGTGTGTGATTTCCCTCCTGCAGGTATTTAACATCACTCCGGGGTCACGTGGCCGCTGTGTATCAGGTAGCGTGGTCAGCAGACAGCCGTCTGTTAGTGAGCGGGAGCAGTGACAGCACACTGAAGGTGTGGGATGTGAAGACTGGCAAACTGAGCATGGATCTGCCTGGGCATGCTGACGAGGTGAGAGGCTCATTTCATCGCTTGTGCATGTTCGATTTGTTTATTACATTTGTCATTTTCTTTAGGAAGTGTCTTGTACAAATGAAACATTATTTATAATTACTGATATTATTTGTTTCATTCAGGTTTTCGCTGTAGATTGGAGTCCTGACGGTCAGCGAGTGGCCAGTGGTGGGAAAGACAAATGTCTACGGATGTGAGTAATTACCTTACTTATTGCCCTGCTTTATCTACCATTTACATACCATGGCATGTGGCAACAGTCGATATGTCTGACTTTTTTCCTCTCCCAAATAGATGGAGGAGGTAGCTGAAGCAGGTTCCTGTCCCCACCATTGTACATTTACCAGCCAATTAGTGAAGTGCCTCAGTGCATCCACCGTCATCATTCAATGGCCTGCCCCACAGGATGACTGACAGCTGTGTCACTTTGAGCTTTAACCTAATTACCCAGTGCGACTCAGAGTCAGGACATTTACAGCACATACTGTGGCCTTGTGCCAAAGAAACGCAGAAGCACGATGTCATGGTGTTTTCTTGGCTTAAGGAAATTTGGCGGCTTTGCCCAGTATATAAACTCAATTGACCTGGGCTACTTTCAGTAATCCCCACATACAGTGAGAGCTTGTCCTATACAGATGCCTTCTTATTAAACAACCAGTATAGAGAATATTTAAATAAAAATTCCTCTTTCCAAGCCATTTCTTGGAGTAATTACTGTCTCTCTACTGGATTTTCAGATCATTTCTGACTCAAACATGACCGGATACATACAGTCTAAGCAGTTACAAGTCATTTACTCATTCTTTCTATAACAAAATTAAAATATAGCCACAAGCAGCAATATGCAGGGTCTTGGCATCCTCAGAAAATGGCACAAAGGTCTTGCCACGTTACATAGAACAATAAAGAAACCACAAATTAATATACTTAAAATATTGTACTATAGTGCCACCATTAGGCCAAACAGACTTACTGCTCTAGCCAGTGTAGTGAGAGGGGGTACTACCTACTAGCCAAATTTCACATTTCTGTGACATAGACTATAGCAGTGGTCACCAACCCTGTTCCTGGAGATCTACACAAAAAAGTCTACAGTAAGCTAGTTACACAAAATTAGTTGTTTTAATTTAAAATATATTTTTATCAACCCAGATTAGGTGAAGAATAGAAATGACCTTGAGCCTCACACCCAGCTGTTCGAGCTGAAGCCAAGAAAATCTCCAGTTTCCTTCTCTTCTTTACAGTGTGGTGAGTCAGGGCTGGAGTTGAGCAGCTGGTCTTTACCGGCTTTCCCAAGTGCTTTAGTAAAAGGCTTGTCTACTTTAGCAGTAGGTAAAGCACGAATTTAGAAATTGGATACAAAATTCCAATTCTTGAACAATAACAATAAGAAAATACTTCTACAAAACAATCATATACATCAACCATTTCCTTTATTTTGTTAATATATTTCAGTGCAATTAATAGAAAAATGCAAGATCTATACAAGTTGGTTAAATTGAGAGCAAGGAAATTGTGCGCTTTGATTTACACTGGGCTTTGCCACACAAGTGGATTAGTACGAGTAAGATGTGAGTGAACGCAGTTGCATGGTTTTGCATTAAGTGAGAAAGTGCAACTTAATACTCTTTGCATGCATGTGCTAGACAGAAACATTAGTAGTATGCTGTGCATCAGAACACCACTTGTGAGCTTAATTCTCCACCCTCCCTCACATGTACATGGCTGCCTAACCCAGTGCACTCAGCCAGGGATCAGTGTAACAGTCAGTCCTGTCATTTGAGCGACACTGCCAACTGTGTCTACATTAGTCATCATTCTCTGCAGAGCAAGTCGTTAACGTCCTCAGTCTGTCGGCCAGACTTTGTTCAGAAGCTTTACAACCTCCTCATACAGGACAAAGACAATGGCGACGTCCAGACACACCCGGCCCAGCCGAGGAACCGTGCCTTTGTAGAACCTGCAGCACAGAGAAAGCTGGGTTACGAAGCTGGAATGGTTGAATGGGAAGAAGGAGAGAATATGCATTTGCTGCTAGACAGTCATACCAGGGGTTCTCAACTCTAGTCCAATGCAGTCTTTAAAGTTTGATCCAACATGTAAGCTAATCACCAAACCTTACTGCATCAGTGCTGTGGACAGGGATAACTTAAAACTGCAGCACACTGGGTTCCAGGATGATATTTGGGAAACTGTTGTACAATACACTGCAATATTGAACATCACTATGCCTTGCACTAATATCACTACCCCTTACACTCCATTCAAATGGAGGATTACAGCACATAGGCTTTTCCTAAAAAAAAAAAATTTAAAAAAAAATCACATTAATTGTGATTACATACAAGACTTTAAAAAAAAAAATAATAATAATAATATTAATAAATGTGTTTGTCAAAGCTGGAAAGCTAACAAGCAATTTTGAGAAAATAGAAGTGGCATGAATGATATCTGATGACACTGAAGGGAATCTCGATTACAAAGACTATGAAGCTTTTTATTTTTTATCAGATAAAGTGCTGCTCAATGTGAAAAGTTAACTTTTTAAAATACAACACTGAAGCACGGAAAGTACAAAGTCCCCTGCCATGAAGACTTCCAACGTGGTCAGTAGGTTTTTCGACCATTACAAATCACTGACGCTGGAGATTCCTTCCATAAGATGGGAAATAAACATATATGTACTTACAGAAAGCATCACTATGAAGGAGTATATGCTTTTCTTTGTTAAAGAACACATTTTAATTCATGTTATTAGACTTGGATTATGTGGAGCATTCACCAGACAATTGTAAATTTGCTGTTACTATAGAAACGATAATGTATTAGAAAGTGTGCATTAATATAAACCTGTGATTTGAATTACAGCCGGTACTAATATCAGAGCTGCTGTTATAGAAAATGAATCAGCTTCTTCCTTCTGATCGATCAGATTTGAGAATTCAGCAGTATAACAAATTATGTTAATTATGAGATTAAATTTCAATATCAGCATGTTTAGTTGGGACAAGGGAAAAGTGCTAATAAATAAATAAATAAATATAAAATGCATACGCTTGTGGGCCTTCGTTCTTTAGTATCTGGAAAGCACAGTCTAGAGTGTTCTTATAACGATGGGCTTCTAGACCCTACAACAGAAAAGTTACAAGTTACATGATAGCAATGCAACAGGCTGAAAAGACTCATTTTGATCATAAAAATGCTCCGTTATGATTGATTGCTGTACCTGCATCCTGGTCTTCACCACATCCAAAGGTGTGTTTCCAAAGACACTTGCTGCACCTGCAGTTGCCCCAAATATAGCCGTGACCAGCGGATGAATCTCGCGTGTAAGGTCATCACCTGGAGATGATGGCAAGAGCCTAATCCTATTATTTCTTCATCTGATCATCACAATCCCTTGATATTTTGGTGAATAATTTTGAGACTACAGTTGTGTCCAATCTCTTACCTTTATACCAATTGCGCAGAAGGTTCATGACATAAAAGCGTATAGCCTGATTGCTCCCCTGTTTCAGTACTGTAGCAGTCAGCCCTTGGTACGTACCACGAACCCCTGCCAGTAAAGCAGATCAGTGCGTTATAGCATAAATTTCAAATACCATAACAATTATTTTAACATACTCTGCCAGTGTCTAAATGGAACAGTTTACGGGGTTAAAGTAGCACATTTTTTTCAAAAATATGTGAGCTTTGTGAAAACATACAACAGATTTATTCAAATTCAAAGTTTTTAGAACCTCCTAATGGTGATTGGATACATATAAAATAATCAGATGTGTGATCGTAATGACAATATGCAGATTTGAATTTTTTAAAATGACACCTGGCTGTGCATTTGTAAGTAGCAGCTAATTTGAAGAGAAAACAAGGACTGAGCACTGAAACCAACTACAGTTCATGGTATATCAGATTATTCAAATATTTGGAGTTCATTTTTCATTCATAGTTTGTTTTTTTTGTATTGCTATGTAATTACAATTATGACCACCTGTTTATGCTGTTCACAATGTTATAAATAATGACATGCTTCAAAAAACAAATGTGAATGATTACACATAGAATTAAAACTTGTCCAACATTTACCCTGATCACGAATTATTTCCCGCACGCCATGGAAGAAGCCTCTGTACCGTGGACGAAGAGAGCACTGGTCATGGATTAACTTCACCTGGGACAGCACCAAATCCCTTGAATTAGGGCAAGTTCTTCCTTTTCATTTTATCTGAGTTTATTATAATGTTCATTTCCTCCAAAAATGTTTCCCATAATACATTGCATCATGCAATTCTGTAATGCGTAGACAATATGAAATAATTATTGGATTAACAAGGTGGTGTTACAGAGTATTTTGAAAGATGGATGTTACTTCTGTTCAAATTAAACAGACAGCGTGTTCATTCCTCCAACCTTGAGCGTTTCCATTGGACAGACCACTAGCACTGCTTCAGTGATTCCCGCTCCCAGGCCACACAGCAAGCTACGAGTGTTATCCAGGCGACCGGTATCGTCTCTCATCGGGTTGCTCAGGACCTCAAATGTGCCAAACCTGTCATCAAAATAAGCAGATGGAAACAGGTTAAAAGAAAGGACAACGTAAGTGATTTAGGAGGCATTTCACATTTGCTTCTCTTACCGAATCGCAGACTTTGGGATGGAGCCATAGAGTAGTGAGCTCAGGCCTCTGTACAGCCCTCTGAAACCATGATACTGAACGGTCAGCTTCACACAGTCCCCTAAGCACACATTTACAATCCTCAATTTCAAGGTTTGAACGACCAAATTAGTACAGCCACCAATACCTCAGGCCATTATTGCACTGCTGATTTTAGTTCAGAAAATGTTCAATGAGTGTGGATTCGGTTCAGCCTATTCCTAACCAAGGTTGTAGCAGAATGCTAAAAGAGTCTTCCCCTCACCTATCCCTCGATAACGAGGTGGATTTGCCCGCTCATCCAGCTGCAGCTGAGTCTTCACATACTCTGTGGGGAAGGTGATGCAGATCTCAATACCTCCCGCAATGCCACCTATGTACATAAAGATAAACCTTAAAGGAATTTTCTAAACCTAATCTCCGTACTGTATGGGAGATACAATACAGTCACAAACAATAAGTTGGAAAATCTATTTACTCGTCACTTATAATGGAATTGTAGTGGCAGTTGTTAGGGCACTTTCCATTCTTTTCTCTGTACAAGATAAAAGGTCATTCTTGTCTTTGCTAATCCCCATATGATGTGGTCGATAGAAGTTGAAAATTTTTAGGGTGAAAACTGTAGAGGCCAGGCTAAATATTACTATATATTTTCTTGCTTGCTTATCTGACTTTTGGTGGAGTACATGAATGTGCCATATTCTTTCAATTTTTTTTTTTTTTAATGAATGTATTTAATGTTTCTCTGCAGGATTTTCAAAGTGTAATATTTTTTTTTAATCCAAATCCTGACTAAACACTTTTCCACAACTTTGTACTGGACTTGTTTTGATAGCTTCTTGGTCTTCATGATGCTGGTTTCTTAGGTATGTTTGGCCTCCCACTAACAGGTGTATTGATATTCAGATCACGTGACACTTTAATTGCACACAGGTGTCTCCATTCGTTTCTGAGGGCGACTGGTTGCACTGGCACTAATTTAGGAGGTGAATACTTGTATAATAATACTCTATTTACCCAAAAAAAAAAAAAAAAGGTTTGCAACCTATTTTAATTCCCTCTTCAATATTATGGGTTATTTTGTCAAGAATTATGACAATCCCAATTAACTCCATTTCCAGTTTGTAACATTACAAAATGTGGGAAAGTTCAAGGGGGTGAATACTTCTGCAACACGTCGTATGATTTATTAACTCCAAGTATACGCACATGAATATTTTTATTGTTTTCCTCGGTAGGTTATATAACAGTGATTTCCGCCATGCTAACACTAAACATGTTGACATAACGCTGAAGATGACAACAGAGGGCTAATATTAGCCATCTCGCTAGCTAAAGCAGGGCAGGTCATAGATAGCACACTAGCTGTGCCTTTAGTTAGCTCTTTAGCAAGTGCTAATACCTTACCATAAAGTAAAACAGTACGCGGCGTTTGCAATGTTTACTAGAATATTCTCTTGTGAATGTGAACAGGGACATTTGACCCAGTTCTGCGTCCCGGGTGTTGTTGTGCGACGAGGTATTTAAAAAAAATATATATATATATATATTTAAATAGATAAATAGAAAGCAGCTGCAGCTTGGCTAGCGACCAAGGCAACAGTCTATAAAAAAAAAATCTGCATCGACTCAAACATTTACCTGCGAGAATTGCCTTTCCTGGATGAGTGATTTTCCTCCCGCCCGTTGCAGCAGCAGCAAAACGCCGTTTTCCTTCACATACATTGTGAATTGGGGTGAAACTGCTCGCTATTACACCCAAACCTGCCGGCGGCGGCGCGGAGCTCAACCCTGCGGGATGCTGCACAGATTTGCATCCGCGTCTCCAAATCGCGTCTTTACACGGCCCATCAGAAACACAGAACGGCTTGTACAGAGACGACATCTTCCTGAGCGCAAATAAAAATAAATGAACCCCTGCGCTTTTACGGAATATGACAGCCAACAGTGTGCGTCCTGCCCAATGAGACAAAGCCAACACAATCACTGGCGCACCACTGGGGGGCCTGGCGGTGGGATGCTTAATATTAAAATATTAAATATTAAAACAGGTGTCACACGCCTGGCACTCTCATTGGTCTGTACGTGTTTTTTGATTATTTTATGCAAATATTCCGCCTACTTAATATTAATAAGATCTATTATCCAATGGTGTTAGCTGCGTATCTGCAGATTGCGGGAAAGGCATGTTGTGAAAAATAGGACTGGTCAATATTCGTTTGTGGTTAACGTAACACATACAGCGCAGCTAATTTCTATACACGTCAAAGCATTGTTCTGCGCAGTAATTGCGCTGTCATGATGTTCATAAAAGG
Organism: Cranoglanis bouderius; assembly: GCA_023630585.1. Classification (NCBI taxonomy): domain Eukaryota; kingdom Metazoa; phylum Chordata; class Actinopteri; order Siluriformes; family Cranoglanididae; genus Cranoglanis; species Cranoglanis bouderius. The sequence goes on along the minus strand of CM042550.1, from coordinate 6,977,211 downwards.
TCAATTTAGTCACTCATTAACCAATCAGGATTATGTTTCCCCCGCACCCCCCCACCCCCGTTTGTTTGAAAGCTAACGAGGTAGCTATACATTAAATAAAAAAGGGCGTGACTTCACACTTTAAACGTATTAAATGTAATAAACATTTCTACCTAAAGGCTGTTAAATTTCTCCTATACACTGCTCATGTGGAAGTTTTTTCAGTCCTTGGGGGAATTAAGAGTAAATTGCACAGCACCATGAGAGAAAACGGATTTAACTGATTAAATATTACTGTTTACTGAGAGGTATAGAGGTGAGAGTCGGCGAAGTACTGAAGAGGTGTACTGCAGGAGGAGAAAAAGATCAGCTTTTATAAGGAAACGTGTCATTTGACTCTGATGGGTGGAGAAGGTGAAGGAAGTAAGAAAGCTGCAGCGTTCTTCGCCTTCTACTGAGGTCTTCTAACCACATGTTCTGCAGGAAAACAGCACTCCCCGTAAATAAATACGAAACAAGGTTTCTAGTGCGTATGAAAATGTGAGCTGTCCAATGTGCAAGTGCACCTTTACGTGTGAGAAACTTGGAGGAGAAGCTCGCAGTGTGATGAGTCAGACCAAACCCCTCCTCTCAGCAAGCACTGGCTGATTCATGGAGGAAAAGTGAATGGTCTGACTCCTCACACTGTGTGCCTATTCTTTAGGTTCTTTTTTATTGCATCTGTTGTTCTCCTGCTGTATATAATATGAGTTATAAAATATGTTTTTGTAAATATTCATTATTGAATGATAACTGTAGATATCCTGTACTACTCACAGGCTTTTCTTTATTTTAAATTACAGGGTGTCCCAAAAGTCTCCATGCATAGGGGACTATGTTTGCCAGCACCACGTCAGTTGTGCCTTCGTCAGTGGATGCTCTTGGACGTCCACTTCTTGGTTGGTCAGCAAAACTTCTAGTCTTTTTGAATTAGTTAATAAGTTTGACAAGAGTGTCGTGTGTGATGTGCTTGCCATGTTTCATGGTAAAGTCCATTACAACCTTGCGACAGCGATGAAAATGATTTCAATCCGTTCATCTTTTGTCAAAGGCATTCTTAAAGGCTGTATATGCAATACTGTGCAAAAGTTTTAGGCACGTGCAAAGAAATGCTGTAAAGCAAAGATGCCTTCAAAATAATTAAATTAAATGTTTCTACATTTTTAAAAAATACCGTAAACAGTAGTAAATGAAACAAAGTCAAAATTTGGTGTGACAAAAAAATTAAAATAAAAATAGTAGTCTCCGGTACAATGTGTGCAGTTTTATAAGGAAATGAGCTGGTAAGTTTTATTGAGCATCTTGCAGAACCAGACACAGTTCTTCTGGAGACTTTGACTTTCGCACTTGCTTCTTATTTTTGCAGCAAAACCCAGCAGCCTTCATTGTGTTTTTTTGTCTGAAAAGTGTCTCTTACGTAATATGCTGCTTTCTTTAATGACACACAAACATTTTTCTGTAACATTTAATTTTGTGCTAGAAAACTAATGTTTGGGAATCTAAATTTTTTTTTGTACTGACTTGATAATGTAGTCATAAAATAAAAAATCTATAACAAAGTTTGTACTTTTTTATAAAAAATAACAAATTATTAAAAATAGGGTTCCTAAATCATTTGCACGAATCACCCCCCTTTAAAATAATCACATTTTGTTGCTTTTCAGCCTGAAATGAAGACAAACACAGTTTTTGTTTTATCCAGCTGTATTTACTCAGTGCAACTTATAACATCCAAGTGAAAGATATAACAACATATCAGAATTTTTTTTTTTTGTTTTTTTTTTTGTTTTTTTTTTTTTAAATAAAAAAACAGAATCACTGAGTTGGAAAATATCACCCCCCTCCTAAAAATGACTTGTAAACTCAATCAGGTGTAGCTAATCACCTTCTCAATGGCACACAAAGCCATTTGACTTTTGGCATTGACATTTGGCTTTCCTGGAGCATTTTTCAGTCCTTGGTAGTGCAACTGAAGCAGTCAACCAACTATGGGTGGCTAGGCACTGTCAAAAGATCTCTGGGATAAAGTTATGGACAGTCAGGAGATGGATACAAAAAAAATTCAAAGGCTTTATCAATGCCTAGAAGCACAGTGAAGTCTGTTATTAAGAAGTGGAAGGTATTTGGTACAACACAGACCTTCCCTGGATCAGGACGTCACTCCAAACTGGATGAAAGAGCCAGGAGGAAACTGGTCAGAGAGGCTACCAAGAGGCCTACAGCAACTCTGAAGCAGTTGCAGGAATTTATGACAAAGAGTGGTCATTGTGTGTATGTGACAACAATATCACAAATTCTCCACAAATGTGGCTTGTATGGGAGGGTTGCAAGAAAAAAAGCCACCCACGACTGAGCTTTGTCAAAACACACCTTGAAGATTTTGTATACCCACTGTGTGTGTTATATATATATAGATATAGATATAGATATATATGACAATGCTATAATAGAGGTGACATCGAAACTATCAAGTAACATCAAGTAACATGTAGTTCTAAAAAAAATTTGTTCCTTTGGTTTAACTGCAGCATAATACACTAAATTGGTTATGAGTTCAAATCCCAATGCTAATCTGCCACTGTTGGATCCTTGTTTAAGGCCTCTGCGCTCTGAATCCAGCTTCCTAACAAGCTGGGATGTGTGAAGAAAATGAATCTTCCCCAGAGGTAAACTTTATTGCTTATCAGAAAATTTTGCCATATCTACAGTCAAGACTTTATTGTTTTCTTTACAGTTAACTTATTCAGTAGAGTAGCTAGCATTCAATGACCACAGCTTTGTTGTCATAAGCAAGTTTAGTTTAAGTAATACAAACAACTCTCCAAAGCCTTTTACATTTGATTCTTGAACACACAATGCAGACTGCTTTTGTAAAGACTGTAGGACACGAGTGCAATAGTTATAAAACCTGAAATGTAATATGCAGCTCTTGTTATTGGATTATAACTCTAATTAATGCAGGTACTGCTAACACTGATGGGCCACAAAACTAAATGGCTTTAAATAGTAATGTTAAATAATACAGTGGATAACAGCGTTGTGATTGTGGCTGACAGCTGGTCACATTGTCTGAGAGAAAAGCGACAAGTCAATCTTAACATCTGAGTTGTTTAGCACATTGTAACAATCAGTTCTAGTGAGAAAACAGCATGAAGACCTAACTACACTGCTGCTTGTTATAACAATGGACAAGAATTGTCTTTGAATTCTAGTTTAATGAAAGCAGCAGGCACAATAACATTAATGCACGGATGCTTACTGTATTTGTCAGGGCAAATATGTAACACTTTGTTTGTCTTACATTTTATTTAGTAACCCGTACAATGAAACCTATAATGTTTTGTCAGTCTGAAGGTAGATCAGAATAGGTCAATCAGAATATTGTCTTCCATTCATTCATCTCCAATAATTGCTTTATCCTGATCAGGGTTGTGGAGGATCTGGAGCCAGACCCAGGAATATCCCAGGAACACTGGGTGCATGGCAGGACAATTCACCCTGGGTGGGACGCCAGTCTGTCTCAGGGCACCATGCACACACTTATTCATGTATCGTATTGAAATTGTAAAGAAACATTTAAGCAAATATTCAACAATTCAACAACTTTCTGACCGTAATCATGGCTTACAGGGAATTACAGGAATTGCATATAGCTTTTCAGACATAAAATAATAACAGTAATATTAAAAACACCAAACCTCTACAGTAGAATGGTAAACAAGTTATATATTTAACTGTATTATCATAGAACCTATGCATATATTAATACAGATATACTGTAAATATAGCAGGCATGGTAACAGACTAGTTACAGTAACATGCTGGCAATAGTTTTGCCAGTATATTACTGTTAAAAAAAAAAAAAAAAAAAAAAAAAAAAGTCTACCAGTGCATGTAACATTCCTATAATGCAACACACAATTTTTTCATATTTTTTTTTTAACCCATCTTCACCAAGGGCATCAACAATTCTGGAGCTGTGGATCTGGAGCCTCTCCTGGTAAAACTGAGTGCGATTCAGGAGTACACCCTGAATGGAATGCCAATCCGTATGTGATAAGCTTATTTTGTTTTTGATCTAGTTTAACAACGTATAAAGCTGACCTCTCTCACTGTTTGACGTTTTATTTCATATGTCAGTTCTGGGGCCTTCAAATAACAGACATTTTTCCTGTGAAGGAAAAAAAGAAAATAAATCTCAGAACTCATGTTTTTATAACAGTTTAGATTATACCGATTTATAACAGTTAAATAATTAAAGCACCATAGTTGTACATAGAAAATAGGTAGAGGTAATGGTTTATTACATTTTCGGTGCAGTTCCCCTTCCATTATTCTCTCTTTCTTACTACATTGTTATTTCCTTGGACCTTTTGAAATGTGTCTTTGTGTTTACCGCATGCCAGCGTAGTGTATCAAGAGGAAGTCCCAGATGGCAGTGTGGGCAGTTGCTGATAGAGTTCATATCATCCTCATCAGCCTCCCTCTTCATCTCTCTGTGTTCCTCACTGCCCCATAGGGGGAACGATGTGGAGCGTGAGGAGCGTGCCACTCCAAAATGAGGCCTGGGGTCTTGCTGATAGCTTGAACGATCTCCACCATAGGGAGGCATTAAAGTCTTGTTCTCAAACTCCAGCTGCAAATATATATTGAAAAGACAGCACCATCTAGAGGACATGTGCAGCAGAAAAACACAGGCTCGTATGCAGCTAACTCAGATCCATAATTTACAGCTTACTGAAATGGTTGAAACAAGAGACAAAAGTCAGGGTAAGAATGTGAAACTCAACCCTGAATGATAGCGACAGAAAAGACAGAAGGTCAGATCAGTTTCCTATCTAATGAACTGCACCACAAGACATGAGCACTGATAAACCAATGTACCTGTGGTGTGTTGAGCTCTGCCAGAGAGTGAGATTTCATGCAGTACCAGCAGAGCTCCATGCCTGAGTAATTTTAACAAAAACAAAACCTGTATTTTGAAATTAGCATTTAGATTGGACACATCTTTGTAAAGATCATGTATTATTTCATTACAGTTAAATACATAAGACATAACAAGGCAGCATAGAGACTAAAGACTAAAGGCTACTACTACTACTACTACTACTACTACTACTACTAATAATAATAATAATATACATACTCTCTGTGCCTGTAGGTTGTTTCTTAGGTTCTGCCTGTTCTCTAAGCTGTTCTCCAGCCACGGGCTTTTCTTGAGACTGGTCCTTAAGTCCTGACTGTTCTTGAAATTGTTCTCTATCAGAAAGGTTTTCCTGAGACATTTCAGAACATTCCTGCAGCTCAGACGCCTGTTCCTGTATCTGAAGCTCAGCTTGTTTTAAGCTCTCACCTTCACTGGAGCTCTGTGAAGAGAAAATAAGTGAAAGAGAAAATGAGATATAAAGTGACAGATGACAGTAAAGTGATTCAGTACAATCCCATACTAGTACAGTCCTAGAATGATCATGCTACCACATGTTCTGCTAGAATAACATTTCACTCAAAAGAAATGTGCGGTTCTCACCTGATTCTGCTCATCCTGTTCAGTTGGATTCTCTTTGAACGTTTTGGAGAAGGTTGAACCATCTGTCTTTGTCTCACTGTTTGTTTTAGAAGTAATGTTTATATTGAAAAAGAAAAAAGAAAAAAGTTAATCAGATATTAGCATTACAAAATCCATTTCCTGTTCACAGAAATGAATCATACTGTGAATTACAAAATCTAAAAAGGCTGCTCTTATCATAAGCCCCGCATGCCCTTACATCTGTCATTAACACCTGACTACTCACCTCATGCACACCGTCTGCCCAGTCACCAAACACTGCTCCTGTGGCAGCACACTGCTGTTTGTTTTTCTCTCTCCGTCTTCTCGCTTTCCACGAAACGGAAACTCTGACAGTTTAATAATGGATGAGTCCGAATGGCTCACAAGCAGATTTGCTGTAAAGAGTAAGCGAAGGCCGGCTTCAGTGTCGCACTGTGACTTGCACACCTTGTCAGTAACAAGTGTAATACTGTTATTAAACACAACCTCGGTTTGACAAACAGGTTTATTTACTGTATTAGCACCCACATAAGCATCAGAATAAATAATGCACTTCTTTCCAATGGCTTATGAGTATGGCATTAATTTACAGACTGATTTCTCATTAACATTCCTCAGTTATCGATTATGCCGTATATGCCCTAAAGGAAGTGTGTGTGCATAGTTCCCCATATATGTACTGTATGTTTCTGTCAGTGTACTGTATATGTGTGTATTCATGCGTGTGTATTTTTCTAGCGTGGAAATGGTGCAGTGGAGGCCGAGAATGAATGTAAGTGCTTATGACTGTGCAGTGAGCTCATTAATGTGGAGGTGGTCCACCACTTTATGGAGCTGTTCGATGCGCACTTACACAGGGTGAGTCACTCTAAGCTTCACCCCCATTCTCTCTTTTACTGCCTCCCCTTTCTCTTTCACTTCATCAATTTCTCACCCTCTTCACCTTTTCCTCTTCGCTTTTTCAGCTTTGCCTCTGGCACAAACAGCACCCGTTTGGAACGTAGGATTAAGTGGTAATGCTGTTGCTTCGCTCCACTGTTTTCTCTATTAGCATTTTTGCAGGTGTTTCTAACAGCAATGGTAATGATTTGGCTGTGAATGCACACAGAGTGGGCTTGAGGAAGAAAAAAGTGTGTGTGTGTGTGCGCGCACATCCTTCACAACACTTTTTACTTCTCCCAATTAGAAATGAGCTTTTAGCAGGCAAATTAATCATATAACAATCTGGGCTTGACACTTACTGCAGCTATAGTTAAATGTTCCATGTCTTGGTATAATTACAGCATTATTGAAACATGACTGGCCTCCAGCAGTGTGCTGCCATTCTCTACAAGCTTTTGTCAGTATCTGACAAGTGTAAACACAAAGCACTGGATATTACTGCATGTATGTATGCTGTGTCTCGATACGATGACAAAAAAACACGTTGCTAGACATCGGTGCCTGATGGCACAAACACATCCTCAAATGTCAGTATTATTCAGAGCACACAGGATGTCCTGATCTGAATTTGCAAAACAACCTGTTTACCTCTGTAAGGCAGCTCCGAGAGCATCATGAAGACAATCTGAGCAGCGGCAGCTCCTGCACAGGCAGGGGAGATGATCATTATACTGCAATTATCATCATGCAGGTTTGGAATATAAAAGAGGATCAAGCGAATAGCAATATGATCTCACGGAGCTCTAAACAAATTGGCTCAATTATTATTAATCAGGGGAATATAGGGAGTGCGCAAGATGTGCTTTAGTCACTGGGAAAGTTTAAGTGGAGAGTGTTTTGGCCATTTTTTGAACCTCCGTCGTGCACTGGTTGGTCGGCTCGGAGGAGTGCATCATCAGAGCTGCTTACAGCACTGCGTATGACTCAGTCTAATTATCCGTCCGTTTTTATATCTGAAGTATCTGTGCCTCTGCCGTCATTGCCTTAGACTACATTTCTGAGGGCTTGATTTTGTACAGGCATACAAGCCTTTGTTTGTGTGTGTGTGTGTTTGTGTATGTACGCATATAGTTGTTACTGAGTGAACACAACAAAATTTTACATGGGTGGAGCCACTGTTTAGATTAAAAGCAGTTTGCATGTGATAGCTGATACATGTACAGCATGGGTGTCCATGTTGTCTGTAAATGGTTGTTTTAGCATTTTATTGTATTGGTGTACAGTAAAAGACACTTTTGTTTCATGCTGCAGTGAAAATGTTAAGTAGATGCACAGAGTGGCTATAAGTGCTTATGACACTTATGACTCTCCTGCATCCTTTTACCACGGCTGAAAATTACACTCTCCTCTGTTCACTGATCAAGTCCCTCTAGAAGAGCACAGCATGTCCTGAAGTACTGTGTTTCTGAAGCTGATTGACTCACTGGACTCAAAATCCAAGTTTTTGTCATTATCAGTACATCAACTGTTTAATTTGTTACTGGACCGCCACTCATGGCAACTGGCAACAAACTAATTTTGGAGTGGGGCATTAGCTTGATAATCAGCTTATAATCTTGAAAACTGGGCTTTTAATCAGCTCTGCTTGAAAAGAGACCCTAGAATATTGGTATCTTTTTGCATTTTTTCCGTAATTAACACTGATTGTGCATCATGACACAAACATTGAAGAGTGTAAATCGAACGTAGATAGTTTTGACCAGTGGGTAATTCATGAATATTATGCACACTTCATTATAACAATGGATGTCCCATTTGCACAAACTGTGTCCATTCAGAGGTCAAAATGATTCTTTTGTGGTAATTCATCTGCATTTAATTAGAGAGCAATCGTTCGTACTGGAATTGGCTTTCAAGTCCTGCATGTCTGTGAATACATAGTATGTGTTTGTGTACATATATGGTAAACGTGCGTTGCCATACACTAACGCTTGAGGTCCTACCTTAGGGCAGTGGCTATTTTATCTAGCAAGGGTGAGTGCATGTGCAGGTGTTTGTGTCCAGTGTATGGGTATAAATCTTAATGCTTGAGGTTCTGCAGTGGTGCATGGCAGTAGATGACTCACCCGTCAATCATGTGACTCATTAATCACTGCAGCTCTCTCTCTCTCTCCCTCTTTCCCCATCTCTCTCCCTCCCTCTCTTTCTCTCTCTCTCTCTCTCTCTCTCTCTCTCTCTCTCTGCACTCCCCCCTCCTTGGTTTCATTGTGTCTCCATAGTTATTCCTGTCACATCAATAGCCTTTTTACATTCCAGTCTCTCTCTCTCTACTATTGTGAATGACTCTTTCATATATACTCCTTCATGTCTCCTCGTTTCATTGAATGCCATCATAGTCAATTGGCTGGAGAAAATGGAGGATTATTTTTCAATGGTTTGTGATTTATTGAGTCATAAGGGGTTTGCTATGTATTTTTGCATGTATCTGTGCAAATGCAAGAATGTGGAAAACCTTAATTTTCCGATCAGCCTATTGTTCAAAATGCAGAATTAACCAACCTTCGCTTAGCTTTATCTTTAAATGAGGCTTTTATATAGAACACTTGTTTTGTTCATATTTCATATATTTGTTTGAGGCTTATAGTTTTCTATAGTTACTTTGACTTTTTTGCACACAAATTTCATGTTCACGTCCATTAGCTGATAAATGCATCATACCAGGCTTTAAGCGACAGTTCCAATCTTTATGTATTGTCAATGTTACAGGCAGGTGAAAAGGAACAATGCTACACTGTACAATCTGTTAGTCAAAGTCCACTTTTTTCGAATGTAAAATGAAACACTTGAAAGTGCACTTGAAAGGCTTAAATGGCACATTATTCTGGATGACTAATCAAACGCTCTCCAATAAGGCATTTTAAAAAAATGATCTTTAATAAAATAGTGGCTTTTATTTTTTTTTTCATATAGCAAAACTAGTAATCAACATGCTGTTATTTACACATTGCACGCACTTGTTTATTTCACACTGTACAACGTACAATCTGGAAGGTGACATCAACAACAAATTCCTTTCACAAGACTGATTCACTTGTGGAAACAAAGATTTCTTTCTTAGGGTTTTTTGTATATTTTTTAAAATAACCACAGTTTTTCAAAGAGGCAAGTTCCCCCATATTTTTTTTTCTGTTTTTTTAAGATGCAAATACAGATAGACGTGCAGACGTTTCAACCTCAGTTCATTTCTCAAGACTTTTCAAGTGTTTTAAAACTTCTTTTGAATAGACATAATATATACAGCTTTCTTCTGACCCTCAAGACAAAGATACAATGTGTTGATAGAATGCTAGAGGCAACCCATAAATAGTAATAAAGGCGTTTTAAAAATGTTTGTGAGGCATAGAGTAAATCATTGGCAAGGTGAAAGAATACTGAAAAAAACTACCATCATAGGACATCCATCCATTAAAGACACCCACCATTTTGCATTTATTTAAACAGAATGGAAGATTTGCTTTCAAGTTTGTGGTGGATATTTGTTTTTGTTTCACATAAAGTTATTTTCAAGGGTGCAAGACCTGCATGCACATGAATTAAATAGAGCCATATTAAGACAAAAAGACTACTGATAATAACAACTAAACATGGCCTATGAAAAAGATGGGTCAGTAATAATTTCACTAGTGAGTCAAGAATTCAGCCCCAAGCTTGAGACCCTTTTTTAAAATCACGTTAATTAATCAAGCATCAAAAGTAATCTTTGTGTAAACATGGGTCTCTTGCAATTGGCACCTAAAATGTTTTGACATGCAAGAGTAAAACCATACCTGAATGAAGCCTGTCAAATTCACCCGTAAGTTCTCTCACCAAATGAAAATGTAAACTGCGAGAGGAACAGAATGCAAACACACACAGAGGGTCCAGTACCTCATTAACATCGCTTTTCTGACCTAACCTGGAATGTTTTAAAAAACAAGAGTGGAGAAGTAACATAGAATTAGTCTTTCCTCAGCCCTTAACCTCACTCCCTCACTCATTCAATTTTTCCTCTTTGTTCTCCTCACTCTTTTTTCATCGCTATGGTTTATCACAGGTCTTTCCCACAGATAGAGAACTATCTAGAACAACCTGCGATTGTAGTAAATCTTCTCAATGAAGTTCTCCAGCTCATCGTCACTATCTGGCACAGGCTCTGGCTCATCATACGCATAGTCTGGGTGGTAATAATAGCCAGGTGCCACTGCACTTGGAGGAGAACGGGCTTTGGGCACGGGGAGCGTCTGGTAAGTTCGGGGATGAGGAAGGATGTAGTTAGAAAGGACTGTGTCTGCTAAAGGGTAGATATTTTGGGGCCGGCGGGCCCCTTGCACCCAGTTTCGCTCCCTCCCCTTGGCTCTGTCTTTGAACCTACGTTTGGGAGGCTTAAAGCCATAACCAATAGGGTCCCCAAAGTTGTAGTCAAATGAGAGTGCAGGATTTGTGTAGAAGCGTGGTTTAGGAGATGGAAAATAGACGGGGTAATAGGCTCGATATGGCTTCTGATAGTAGGGAAAGGAAGGATATGCTAATAACTGCTTCTCTGGCTTAAACCAGTAGTCCTGCTTGTTGAACTTGGGTTTACTTTTCTCCTTGTACCACTTTTTATATGGGTTCATCTTGTAAGAGGATTTCTTTGGGGACTTGGGGTATTGGTAAAGGGGAGCCCTCGGTTTGGCTTTGAGTGGGACTAAAGGCCGGAAACGGGGGGCATTGTTGGGGGGTGGGTCCTTCCTCTTCTTCTTTTCCTCCACATCTGTGATGATTTCAACTACATCGTCAGCAGGTAGATGCAGTTTACTAGATATTTCGATCAGCTTGTCAATTGTCTCTGGGTCCATTTCATCATCATCACTGTCCTCCACTTCATTAGACCGTTTGTCCTCAGCCACATTGGTGAGCAATAAAGCATTCTTCCTGTCTTTCATATAAGAGGCTGTTTTTTGTTTCCTCCCCATGTATTCCAGAAGCATGTCAGAGGCGATATCTGCAAGTCTCTGCTCCTCCTCTCGTGCCTCTTGTGCCTCTGCCTCCTGTCTCCGCACCTCTTCCTGCTCAGCTCGGGCTCTTGCCTCTTCTTCTTCACGTGGAAGGACCTCCTCCTCCTCTTCTATGAAGTCAAAATCATCCATGAAGTTTCTGTCGAGCTGGGAGGGGTTTCGCTCTCTCTCTTCCTGCCACTTGAGCTTCTTGCTGGCCAAGGCCAGCTGCTGGTTATAAGCTTTGTAGCCCTTCAGAGGTGGGAGGATCTCATTGTCCTGGAGTCCAAGGTCAATGTTTTGAAAATAGCCCCTGGTTTTACGCTGTAGTGAGGTGATTATTTGGGGTGGGACCTCTGCTTTCTTACTGAGCAAACTCTGCAGAAGCCCTTCCTTTTCCTCAAACTTCTTTTCACCATTTCCATTCTCGTTCTCCTCGTCTGAAACCCATGGGTCTGTTAATCCTACCTTTTCTTCTCCTCCCTTCTCCACTCCTTGCATCACCTTCGTCACTCCAGACTGTGGTATCTCTATATTCTCCTCCTCACCCACACCTTGCTCAGGGTTTCTGTGGTCCTCCTGATCCCTCCACATCTCCAGCTCCTTCCATGGCTCCTCATTCATGTACTCTGCTGTCTCTACCAGGTTTCCCTTCTCTTCTCTAGCTGGATGATCAAGAGCCTCTAACAACACAGACACCAGCGCCCTGGCAGAGTCTATGTCTGTAAAGCGGCCCTGTCCCAGTGGAGTCTGGAGGATGGCTTCCACTTTCCTGTGTGTCCTGACCGCTCCAGCTGCTGTGGCTGGTTCTTGGTGCACCAGCCAGAGTGTCTCATTGCTGGTGCCCGTGAGAGGGCTTTCAGTAAGCAGTGGGGCAGCAGCAGGTAGCTGTGGAGCAATGCTGAGCAGTACTAACAGGAGAGTAGTGGAGGGAGGATGGCAGCAGGTCATGTCCTTGCAGAGCAGACCAGATGGGGCTGGGGGAGAGGGGACAGGGTGAGCACCTTGCAGAGACGAACACAAAACAAAACGAGTCAATGCTGGTGTCACACGACCCCCTATATAATGCATTCCCTGGCTAAAGCATTTGTGAGCTCATCACCATTAACACCAACACAAATCCCCCCCCCCCCTCCCAAAAAAAAAGCACTGTATGTTTTAAATTATATTTAAAGTTTACATGATGTAGAAGCAGTTTCCATATATATATATATATATATATATATATATATATATATATATATATATATATATATATATATATATATATATATATAACACCTATTTCAATTATTAAAAATACATTTGTATTAGAATTACTGTTCATTTTTGCTATTTTGTCACGCAGTATACCAACGCAAAAAAAAAAAAAAAAAAAAAAAAAACCGACTCATTCGCATGCCCACTGTAGTCTTTGTTAATTGGCAGACATCCGACTTCATAGATTTCACAGACTGACTACGGCATTCCAGCAAAACAGATAACAGATCCTTAAGACAGATAATTAGGCGAATTTCCTTGCGTATAATAAGCGAGTATTTCTTAGCCAGAATGCAACTTTAAAATGCAGTTCACACATCAATGCGAGACGGGTTATACCACAGCGTCAGTATGGTGTCGTTATGCTGTAGCGGGAGATATGGAGCTACTGTGTGCGATTTCGCGACTCTGTATTTAATCATAGTCATATTCTAGATAAGTCCATATTAGACACCTGTTTAATTTATTTCGTTTTCTATAGACATAGTTGGAATAACAGGACTGCTGCTGAAGCTCAGGTACTTATCAGAATTACTTATCAGAATGAAATCCTGAAACCGTATTATTCTGTAAAAAAAAAAAAAAAAAAAAGTCTGATCTTAGATTACATTAGACTTCTCTGTGAATCTATTAATGCTGAATATCCACTGGTTTTTTTGTCTTTTTTTTTTTTTTTTTTTTTTTTAAGTCTGTGTCCTGGAAACCAGCTCTTCGGCTGACAATTTTTCACTCAGATTAGTGCGCGCTGTCAAGATAAAACGTTTGTCCGAGACCTAATTCACATTCCCATACTAAGGTTTAACTGTATATGTCTTTTAACGTGCATTGGAAAGAATAATAAAAGCGTTGAAACGCCACTCACCTGCGATCCCACACAAAATTCAGCTGCAACTCAGAAGCGCTCCTGTGCCTCTTCGTGTCTAACGAATGAAGCTCGAAGATCTCAGTCCTTATTTAATTCGAAACTAAGAAGAAAAAAAAAAAAGTTTTCTCTTCCAGGCCCAGACTGATATTTCGTTTACGATTCACTCTTGTTTGCACATGTAAAAGCTGTTATTGGTTGTTGCACATCAGTGTGGCGCGTGATTTTTTTTTATCAGGACCGCGGACAGCTCAGCGCCGATAAGTACAGGCGCGTGGGCCCACGTGACTAACGAGTCAGCGCTCGCCGCCTTTGACGTCACCCCCTTCATTGATAAGAATTTCGTGTCTCGTTTGAACTCAGAGGGTACGTTACGCTGCTCTGATGAATGAACGGAAACGGCATGAATGAAGCAACTCTTTCCATTAAGAACGGAGAGCACCGTGCTTGGAAATCAGAAACATATTCTCGCTTAAACGAAGTTCTCAAATCCCTTTTATTCATTAAGTGAAGTGCGTTGGGAAGCAGAATGACGATAAATTATGCGTGGGCCTATTTAATTGGTAGGCTAATTGAAGATACGAGTCTAAATGAAGTGAAACTCCTTATTTGGTCCAAAGACGCACATCTTCTGGCAGCGTTCGGTATCCCCCTTTAAAAAAACAGTACTTTTTGCCCTTCGGTCTGGTATTTGTAGGGTCTGAGTTGCCCGTTAATCGGATCTGGACCGAAGCCAAACGTCTGAGGCCGCCGTGACGCACACGGCTCCGCTCCATTTCCGCTCCATTTCCCGAGCACCTCCAATTTGCCAGTCTTTGTCTCTCGCGCCCATCGCCGACTTGCATCCATCTGGCTCGCGCGTCATCCTCTCATTCTGTCCCTATATTTAGAGGCTATCATTTGTTGGAATTACGTGCATTTTTTTTTTTTTTGGTTCAATTATTTTTACATACACATGGTCCTTAAAATAGGACTCATTGGGATGCAACCCATTAACTTAGGCTATAAAATGCTCTGCAGCAGCCTTTACTCACGTGGTAATAACTTAATAACTCCATATTCAGGCCTAGGAATAAGGCCTAATTGCTAAAATACTCTGGCGGAGTCTTGACCCGCCACAAACCCGCCAATCACAGTTTATGATTCATGTAATTGAATTAGTCGCACTGCGCATATTGAAGTCCCTCGAGTCCCATTGGAAATGGCAGCGCCTTCGCACAATGGGGAAATCTGATTTCAACAATTTCTGAAAATGCTGGATGAGTCACGACATGTTCTTGAAATACTAATCAACTCTATGACACAATCAGGGCCTTCGGTCTAACAAGTATATCTTGACACATTATAAACAGTTCCAAACAATCTAAAAACAAACCCACGCGGCTTAATTTTGACCAGTTGACCACGTTTTTACACGTGCTGGTCTCGAAATCCATATACCATTAGCTCAAAACGGAGTAAAGCTCGTGTGTTTCTACCTGGGTTGTCAGCGGTTAGGGGCCAGAGGGCAGAGTGTGATCCGCCTTGGCATTATCGACTGCCACTCAGCATTAGCCCAGTGACGGCCCTTCAACTAGGCGCTTTCCATCCCCCGCGCTGACTCACCACCTCTCACTCAAGCCCCTTTAGAAGCAAAATAGAGAGTGTGTTACAGGGTTATCACGTACCCAAAATGTAGCGAAATTCTCACACGCCATTTTACTCAACACCACAGTGGAGATGCAATAGTGCGTTAAGCCAATATTGCTTGGCTGCGAGTGCGCTTTTCGTGGGTTTTCTTCATCATCATCATCATCATAATCATCATTCTTATTATCATTGTCATTACTATTACTACTAGTTTTATCATTGCTAACATTCTCTACCCTCGTTTAAATGGACACGCTGGCCGTTTTTTTTTTTTTCCTTTTTTTTTCCTAGTGTACCACAGACATGTTGCCCGCAATTATGAAAATGTGAAAAAATGCTTATCAGTTGTTAATGCATCAAAGTACAAAGGCGCTTAATGGAAGTGGCATAACATGCCCCTTATGAATAAAAGAATTCCTACTCCCACACGAGAAGAACGGGGGTGTGTGAGGGGGGGGGGAATTATGGCTCTGAAAAAAAATAATAATAAAAAGAGACTGGTTCTCGTGTGTTTCAGATGCTCCTCCGCTGCGGCTCAGGCGTAATGATGTGGAACCCGAATCTCGCGCCCACACGCGGAGTGGGGGGTCGCATAAACCCCGAGTGTGTTTTTATTGCCGGTTCCGGTAGAAGCACCCAGTCCCCTGAGGCGAGCTCTGAGCTGCTGAAAAAATGTCGGACAGGAAGGTGGCTTTGTGCGCCACGTGGCCCCGAATAGCCTAGCCTGGCACATATTAACAAGGAGAGCGCGTACACCCGCGTCATCGCCGAAAACAGCATCCTAATTATCACTAGTAAAACGCGAACAATAACCAGCACAGCTTTTAGTAAATCTAAAGCGATCCGAACTTGCAGTGAAATGCGCTGCGTGCTTGAGTCTGTCCGATTCGAGTCGTGCTGCGAAAACGTGCTCACTGTCTTTTTTAGCTCGGATGCAGACTGTCATTAAGAGCACTGCAAACAGGCAGAGGGCATTTGTGTCCCGGTTCCCGGTCTGAGGCGGGCATTAGGTGTCGTTCCCTCATCGTGCGGAAAAGCTCCATTTCGGGCGCGCGCCATGCGTCTGCTCAAAACAAGAAGACGAGCTTCAAACAATTCCTTTCAATGAACACGCTTCGTTTAGATGGTAATTTCTAACGTTTAGTGTGTAAGTAAAGCGTTTGACTAAAGTGTCCCTTGTGTACTGAGATTCCGTATTGCCTGTCATTCTTAGACTGGCATATTTTACGGCACTGGCGCAACGAGAAAGCCGAAACGAGATGATTTGGATGTAAAAAGGCGAACAAATTTCATTTTAATAAGCTAAATAGTGTGTGTTGCAAAACGTGTTTATTTCTTTCACCATAGCTTATTTTATGATTTCGTCCACCGGAAAGCAGATTGAGCTTTGCGCGTGGCTTTATGTGCAAGTCCAGCATATCCACATTTATTCAGAAATAATATGCAATGGGAACCTTTGGAACGACGCACGCGCCAGTGACAGATTACACGGGAGCTCGGGCTTCGTATTCGGGGTTAATGAACCGCTTCATATCAGTAAGAGCCGTCGGTTCCCTAAGATCAATCACCACCCCTCTCACGCAGAAAAAAAAGAGAGCAGCATTTTGCGTTTTCGCCAAGATTTCAACTAACACGCGATTTAAATCTATCGATGTCTGATTAACGACGAGCCGCAAAAAAAAAAAAAAGGAGGGAAAAAAAGTAATTAACACCCAAATAAACCAGTAAATGAACAGACCACCCTTAGGTTAATGAATGCACTTAAAGCTTTATGCCGCTGTGCAGTCACAGCTGGTTAAAATAAACTCCCAGCAATAAGACGATATAGCCTATATACACAATCACATCTATTTAAACTGTAATAGCCTATATCGAATGTGCAATTTCAATATTACACGTTGGTAGGTTTTTCGATTATGTTCTTTAAGAGAATATAGATCCAGTTTTCCCACCTTTAATTTTAATTGTATTGTATTTATTTTTGTTTCATTTGGCTAATATTAAAAGCTTTAATATGACAGAAATATAACGACAGCGATATAACGAGTTTCCATCCAGAGTAACCTAATCTAAAATATGAAATTTGTTAATTTGGATATAGAAAACACATAACAATTATGACCCTATTTTATGGCCACATGACGATATATCTACGTTGAGGCCCCCAAATTTTGCGTGTCAGGTCTTAAAGGAGTTTTTCCAGTTTTGTTTTGTTTTTCACTGATGAATAAATACACTCTAATAAGATATCACTTTAATAATAGCCTTTTATTGTAGGCTTTTGTTAGTATTTAGGAGTAGCGTAATAGTAGTCTATGATTGATTAATATGTTATGAGGTATTAAAGGTTTATACTCCTCATATCCTCCATTAGCAAAATGTAAACATTTTATAGTAGGCGCATTAGGACTTGCACTTCATTTTAGATATCAGATTCACAGCTAATAATTGCATTTGTATTCTTTTCATTTCGGGAGGGGGGTGGGGGGGGGGGAGTGCACTGGGGGATCTGAAGCGTGTCTGCTGTATCACGTCATGTCCGGTAGAGGGCAATACCACGTCGCGCGCTCAGGCTTTATTTTATAATCCACTCTCTTGTGATGTTGCCAGGTTCTCGTTTAAATCAGGAATCATGGGATATATTTTGAAAATGAAGTCTCTTTGGATACGTCAGTGATCTCAGGGAAAAAAAAGGTCCCTTGGGCTGACATTTGTCTTAAATAACATGACAGGGTAAATGGGTAAATGAATGGGTAATTTAATAAATGAATATATTTGTCGGCTTACCCTTTTAGAGAGACAAACAAGTCAGCAGGTAGGTGTTTAGAGCATTGAGGATTAAAAATGAGAAGGCGGGGTTATCTTTTTTTTTATACAATATGCGACATCAGTCAGGTTTTTTTTTTTAATTTTTTTTTTTTAGAATGAGTATAGTCTAACACTATTGACTTTATGAATTCAGTGAATTAATGTATCCTTTTGTTGTGGGGAAAACAATCAGCACCGACGTCACTGACTGGCTATAGACCTTTTGATGGGAGCAAGTCTGAGAATAAAAAATAGGAGCTAGATTTTGTGAACACCGCCGTCTTATCGGAATCCTGTCGCGTTGTCAACGTGTTTCCACTCAAATCGCTTCGAGCGCGCTCACATCAACTCCGCAAGGAGTGCATGCGTGACGAGACACGGACGCTCACGAGTGTCCTCCAAAACTCCTTGCAGAAATGAAAACTGTTATCGGTGATCAGCGCGACTGGACGGGAAGTCATTTGAGAAATGCTTTAAACTGAGTAATTTGCCGATGTGACTCATCCAAGACACCCACAAGGCTACAAGTCTCTCTGCTCAAACCAAAGGGAGGGAGGGGAACGAATTATGAGTGCGTGTGTGTGAGGTGGATGCGTTTTTATAACACGATGGGGACCAAATGTCCACACAAAGCATAGGATTATCTGACAGTTTTGGCCTTGTGGGAACAATTGGCTACACCCCACCTCTACCTCACTTTTTTTTTAAAACAGAAACTGCCAAGCCAAAAAAATAAAAATAAAAAATAACCTAAAAGAGCCAAAAGGATTCTGTTTGCTTACTGAGGCTACGGTTAAAGTAAGATTTAGGTTTAGGCATAGCATTAATAGTTATGCCAAAGGAAGGTCTTCACAAGGATATTAATGTGTATGTGTAGGAAAGAGAGAGAGAGAGAGAGAGAGGCATATGCGGGGAGACAACACGCACATACACACTGGGTGGGAGAGGGGAAAAAATACAGAAGATGAATGGAGATGTTGTGTGAGTATGCGCTAGTATCGCCTGTGGGAAAAAATAGAAACTTACAAATTAGAGTCACGTTCACCTGAAGAGCAGAAAGATATGTAAGCTCCAGATGGACCATGTCTGCCCTCGTTCTCATCCCTTCAATCTTAAAAGTGAAACCAACACCAATGACCAAAAACCTACAGCATGAAAGCAGGAAAAGGCCAAAGAACTCTCAGGTCATAGAAAGGCTCAAAGATAACAGATAACTGATTGACTAAGACTTTAAGCCAGTGTGTAAGTAAATGACTGATTATAGTATGGTTAAAAGCACTTTAGCTTACAATTAACCCATTAGACACTGAAAATGGCCTGCCTAATTAAAAATTATCCATCCATCCATTTTCTTTTCTTATCCTACACAGGGTTGTGGGGGGGAGCCTGGAGCCTATCCCGGGGGACTCGGGCATAAGGCAGGGGACCCCATGGATGGGGTGCCAACCCATCACAGGGCACAAGTGCACTCAACCTTATACACCCATTCACACACTACATACAATTCGGAAATGCCAATCAGCAAAACATTCTGATTGGCAAACCCCCAACCCCGGAGGTGTGAGGCAAACGTGCCAGTTGGGAAAATGAAAAATGCAAATATGTTTTATGGTGCTTTTTGTCTTGCCATTTCAAGCACGCCTCTCTTCTTTACTTAGACTTAATTTCTCCAGTCCTCAATAGAGGAGCACTATATACCATACTTGCACCGCTGTTACGTTATCTCTGTCTGTGCCATCATGAGATATGTTTTAGTATGTGTGAACTGACTTTCTCCTATATGCTGATTGTGTGTATGTGTAGGCGAGGCTCGAGATAACATCTGTGTAATTTCACCATGATGGCAGGCCCCGTGGGAGCCAACACAGGAGACGAACTGACTTGAGCTAAGTACTATTAATCGTTTAATTACCACTGCCTGATTCAATCCATCAAATCATGCCATGGT
Organism: Cranoglanis bouderius; assembly: GCA_023630585.1. Taxonomy (NCBI): domain Eukaryota; kingdom Metazoa; phylum Chordata; class Actinopteri; order Siluriformes; family Cranoglanididae; genus Cranoglanis; species Cranoglanis bouderius. Next base: position 6,957,241 of record CM042550.1, on the reverse strand, counting down.
GTGCCTCGTACACTCAGGTCATTTGTGCCGTCAGCAAATTGCACAGCCGCAGACGTAATGCTGTTGTTTGGTTTGTAAGTGTTATATAATATGAAACAAACACAGTTGCACTTGTCTTTTGAGTAAAAACATCATAGTCAGAAGAGCAGATGGCTTGCTGGTATATATTTTTAGGCTGTAGATTAGTGTGATGCTTCTGGCCACTTTAATATGGGATGGAAATTAGGTTATAAGGTCAGCTTATGGCTTAATTACACAAATGTTTGAATTGCACAAACTGTACCACTATGCCTCTGGGGTTTGTTTTGAGTGTAGTACTCTTATGTAACTGTTGGTATCACTAGACAAAGCACTACATTCAGATGGCCAAAGGATGACATGGCCCTTTGGGACACTTTCCCAAACACCACCATTGAGAATGCTACTGGCTCCTTTTGAGGATGCTAGGACTGTTGACTGCAACTGCAGCGATAGTTCCCTGGGGTCTGCTGGAACATTTCTACAAATTTTCATAGTGGGGCATCAGCTGGCAGCTAGACCTCAAACCACAGAAATGTCTCAGTAAGAGAGTCACAAGCTCTAGCTCTTTGGAGATGCAAGGCATTTTTTAACTAAAGGTGTCCGCTTGGGAGTGGTGCTCCATCGGTCATCATAGACACCTCCCACACCAGCTGGGGGTGTAGTGTGATACCACAGGGACAGAAGTTCCTCTTAAGTGCAACAACATTCCTCGTGACAGTCAGATACACAAAAACACCAGGGTGGCACAATGCACTCTATACCTTGCATGAAGGCCCATCAGGTTGACATACCCACTGTTAGGCTCACTGAGAGTAACTCACCTACCGGTACTCCACAATGCTGCAGCAGACACACTGTCAACACAGCCTATATGCCTGGGAGAGTGGCATCTGCACCCAGAAGTGGTGTCCAAGATCTGGGAAAGGTATGAAGCACAGGAAGACGCCATTCCCAATGTCACATCAACTTTTTGTAGACTGACAGCTGCTGAGACAGGAGTGTCCAGGTGATTCTCACTGCCTCTGGTGTTCACAGACCCACAGATACAGTACACCACTGAGAGCTTTTAGGGGAGATTTGTTGATAAATGAATAGATTAATCAGAAACATATGATATTGTTTGCTGTAAACATAAACCTGGTTAATTATTGCGAGCAAATGAAGAATATATTTATTAGAAAGGTAGGTGTCCACAATCATTTAACAGGCAGTGTACCTTAATCAGCCAGTCAGTTGCAACAATTTATTCTTGGGGCTTTAATATTGTTAGTACAGCCTCTTGGTTTTGAGTCATTGTTGGAACCTGTGAGTGAATTAGCTTACAATTTTTCATAAATTTTCAGAAGCTGTGGAACATAAAGTCTCATTAGTCAAAATGCTGCAGTGCCAGAATCTGTGACCCACATCAACTCTATCTTGCGCTCTGATCACAATGAAAGAAGAGCGATGATAAACCAATAATGGACTGTAGACTACCATGACATTTAACTCCGCTAGTTAAGTGAGAAATCATTTGATATAAAACCCTTAAACTCCCTGGATCTATCTGTGGGTCCAGACCTACATTCCTCTTTCATAGCTGCATACCTTGTCTAATAGTTTCACTATAGTTATAGAATAACTCCTAGTTACTGAATGATACATTTTAAGATACATTTTACATGATGTTGTTTATATAGGTTCTTATGGTACCCTGTGTACCATTAAATGCCTGATCATCAACTGCATTATGAATATAGCACTAGCCCTAACAAGGAGTTTATGTTCATATTGCAAGCTTTAATCTCTCAAAGTGTCATTGTTTGAAAGCCTGTACGTACCACAGAACTGCAGCCATCTTCAAAAAAAAATCCAAAAAAACATTTAGTCTACAAATATTAGCCTATTTCTGGACCTACTTTTAATACAAACATCAGTCTTGGCATAATTTGACAACATATGAAAAATTGCATCTATGTACCAACCTACTGAATTCTGGACTTCCTGAGCAACTTTCTGGACTTCCTGGGCAACTTTCTGGACTTCCTGGGCAACTTTCTGGACTTCCTGGGCTGTGTACTGAATCTTAAGCTGTACACAACACTCACCCACAAATGTTTAGTCAAACATTATAGCAGCCATATCATTAAGTTTGCTGACGACACCACTGTTGTGGAGTTCATCAGAGACTGCCTACAGAGAGGAAGTGAGTAGCTCACACTGTGACAGTAAAAACAGTGAGCAACTTAAAATTCCTGGGAGTTCACATCATCAACAACTGCTCATTGTCCCTCAACACGTTATTAGTGAAGAAGGCACAACAGCGCCTCTACCTTCTAAGAAGAATGAAGGGGGCCGAGATGTGCACACCCATCCTCAACTGTTTCTACAGATCTACAGTGGTAGCTCAGTGGTTAAGACATTGGACTTCTGATTGGAAGGTCATGAGCCCTTGAGCAACACTCTTAACCCTCAACTGCTCAGTTGTGTACAGTACAATGAGATAAATGTAAGTGGCTCTTGATAAGGGCATCTGCCAAATCCAATGAATGTAAATGTAATGCTTCTTCTCAAACAGGAAAGCACTGCAACGGGTGGCGAAGGCCGCCCAGTTTATCGCTGGGTTTTCTTGCATCCACACCAAGCAGTGTATAAGGAAGAATCCCTCTGACCCATCCCAAGGACTGTTCACCCTCGTGCTATCTGGAAGAAGGCTATGGAGTATCCGGACTACCCTTCTCATGAGCAGTTACTTTCCACAGTCCATTAGACCCTTAAACCTGATGGCCATTTCATTTTATGTCAATCTGCTTCCCTACTCTACCCACTGCTCTCAGTCACTTTACAGGGGAGACGTATGTCTACAAAATCCATATGCCCAAGTCACTTTACATGTTCATACTGCTTCTCAGGACTATTAACAGGACCGTTAACAGAATTTACCTTATCACAATATTACTGTGCAGCAAAGTCTGTTGTGTAGTAAAGTTTTAAGTGTAGTGTTTATTGTATAGTTTATAGTTTACTGTATGGTCTGTTGTCTGTGTTTACTGTGTTTGTTTATCCTCTTGCCTGTAACTGTTTCATTGTAAGTGTAGCACTGTGATTCTGGGGGAACTATATTTTGTTCCTGGCATTACATCTGACTTTGAGGAGAGGAATGAAAATAAAGCCCACTTGATCAAATTATGCTCAATGCATAAGAACATAGTTTTACACATTACCATGTGTTTCGGTCCTTGTTTCTGTATATGCACACCTAAATGCTGCACTATGGGTATTTACATTGTGTTGTTATACTTAGATTCTTAAGGCACCTGATATTAAAGCCCTAACACTACAGCTTGTCCTCAGTTAGTTTATATTAAGCTCATACTACAAGCTTTAGTGGCTGCAGTCTTATACCATGCTTATCAAAGCCTCAGTTGTTGCGGAACCAAAAAACCCTTGAGTACTGTTCTGTTCTTGAGGTTTTTACAGATCCAGGAATGTGCGCATGAGGATTGCTGAGGAGAAAGGTTTTGTAACTGAAGTGCACTCGCTATGACTTTACCATCTCACCTCACCGCTCCAGCCCCACTGAGAACTGCATGACTCAGAGCATAGGCGCAAGAGTCTCCGTTAGAAGGATTTCAATACACACACGGGGGACCAAACCCAACCCTGAATTTCACGCCTTGCATTTCATCCAAAACATTTTTGTTTTTACAGGTAAACTGATTCCGTTTCACAATGCAGATACTCTTCTTTGAAGCACGTTCTGTGGCTGTACAGATGCTTACAAACGTCAGTATTTCCCTTGCGCTCATCACATGCTGGATGAAGCTAATTGGATAAGCGTGCAAAGTTAGGCGTTAAATTGCTTCTTTTTTGCAGGGGATGAACTTCTCTTTTTAGGGGAAAAAAATGGATCCAGCAAGTGCACACAATTACATGAGTCATGAATTTAATGTTTTCTTCCCACTCACTCTCTAAATGACCACAGAGCTATATGTGACCTCAGTGAGTGTGGACCGGCATGATTAAAAAGCTGGAGTGAAGAGTGGGCCACTTCACAGTGCTGCCTTTACAACTGCAGCACACTGATAAGATTGGCCAGGTCTACTCACTGAATCAACACTACACCTTTTTGTGTTGTCTCTACTCCACGCTTCATTTGTTTTTCCTTGTCACTGTCATCCTTTGGCAGGTTGAGCCTTTGTCCAAAGCCCAAGGTAATAATTAATTATGAGTCAGATAATGAGTCAGGCCTCTGTTTGGCAATTGTGGCCAGCCGTGGTTGTCTTTCCATGACTTTGGTTCGTTGCCACATAATGCTTCGCTTCTTTTCTTCCTTTTGTTTTGCTGTTTCTATAACTTAGAGCCATCGATCACTACTCATGGTTTCTGGCAGCAGGGCGAGAGCCGAAGCGTGAAAAGTCATCTGCTTCGTCACTTTTGCGTATAGTTCAGAAGAGATAAGCTGCCGCATCATCCTTGCCGCCTCTGACTCTTTTTTTTTTTTTTTTTTTTCTCTGTATGTGAAAATGCTTTAGGCTAAAAAGGAGTGCAAGACAGCGGCTTATCTTTAAAGAGAGGAAACAAGAAAGAGAGGAAAAAGAGAAATATACTAGAGAGATATATTGGTAGAACAAGTTGTAGGAATGTGAAGGAGATAGAGAGAGGGATCTGGTGGAATGCATAAAAGGAGGGTAGGAAATTGGCCGTGCAGTATAATATGTTTGGAGAAAAAAGGGGGGAAAGCAAGCAGGCTGGAGACATGGAGCGCGTGTTTTGGATTGAATGGAGGGAGAAAGGTAAAGGGGAGACGGTTGGGGAGGATGGAGAGACAGAGGGAGGGGTGGTGATCCTCGGGGCTGGATGACTCACTTCTCTGCAGCCGGCGTGTGCGTCACTGGCGCACGGCTGGAGGAGGAGATAGTGGAGAGGTCTGCACATTTAATTACAACCTGCCAATTTATATACAGTGTACACACACGCACACATCTCTCTCTATCTCTCTCTCTCTTTCTCTTAATGCCAACACATGATAATGTATATGCAAAGACTAAACAATCTCACGTCTGTAAACATGGACATTCCCAAAGCTTGTTTTGTGGATCTGAAATATGAAATTGTTTTTGATTAATGCAAACATCTTTTCTTATACATGCCACATGTGAATGTGCAAGGAATTCAACAATTCCCACTGACAAATTTCATATACCTGAAAGGTTGCAGCAGTCTAGGGGGATTGCAGCATTTTGTCTGTATTTCAAGTAAAAAATAAAATAAAATACTGGTCTTTTGCAAAGCTTTCACTTTAATTGGCAGGGTATACTGACTAGATGCGAATGTTATTAGGAGCAGAGTGGCGTGAATGCAGGTCATATGTTGAGTGCTCCTGGGTTAAACTACACCATTCACAGAATACTATGCCACTGACAGAGTACTACATATCATTCATTAAACCGTGAACGTGTCCGACACCGGGAGTTTCTCTAGAGGGTGGAAACACTTGCATTTTAGACCATACGCTATAAACTTAACCCGTTCATGTCATCATTACTTCGCTCGCACCCTCTATATTTCTGTTCCTGTTGTTCTCACTGCACCAGTCCCCTTGAGCAGCAGTTTTCCTGTGAGTGCCGCAAGCCATACTCGGCAGACAATAGCTGCAATCAGCCGCCCTTCCGTGAGCCGCAGGCTCTGATCCGGCTTCCTCCACACAAAGACGTGAGCAATTTGGGCAAACAACAGCATTCTTAGGAAAGCATTCCGAGGCTGCATGCAGCGACAATGATTGGCCAATGCGGTTGCGAGCTCTCATAAAAAGCACGAGTAAAACAGAGCACGCCACCATCTCGCTTCAGCTCCAACATGGCTGCTTCTGTCTTAGCAGTCAAATTGGGTGTACTCCGTGTCAAAAACATCAACAAAAATACAACACAGAACGAGGCTCATCTTTTCTTTGAGACTGCTCAGATCACAGCCAAAACCAGTCAGCGTCAATCGTAACGTAATGTCAAATGATGCTACAGACGAGAGGATTTTCTAACTGTTAAAATGAGCTGCGATACAAACAAACATCTGCGGTGGCTATGCGCTTTTGAATAAGGTAGAAATACAGCACTACTGTATGAGTCAGGCCTTATGTGACATCACAAACAGCTTGCCATTTTCACGCTCGAGCTGCACTCATTTTCAATCAAATGGCTTTGAAACGCTTCAGTGACCAGCCTCAGCTGCAGGAGAGACACTGCATTTTCTCGCCTTTTGGAATTATTTGAGATAGACCACCTAAAGTCAAGGGAGTGAATAATAAAGCCTATTACGTATAATACTCCTCCTGCTGTGCTGTAGAGCTTTACTGTCCAGCTTGTCAGATAACCCGATACGCTCGCGGAATGTATTTTTATTTAATGTGCTCATTTCAGAATTCATGAGCGGCCTCGTCATTTGTTTTGACGTTCCCACCACACTGCAAAGGGGCTGTCACTGTAAATAGCGTCTGTGTTGCCGGCTGCTCATAACGGCATTAATAATGAGGCATGAGATGATATGATGAATGGTCAAAACCAACAAACAGACTGATAAAGGAAGAGTAATGGCAATGGAGGAATGGAGGTGCAGACAGAGAGATGGATGGATATGAGCAGGTGACAAATGAAGAAAGTGCAAAGGGGAGAGCAGGTTGGGAAACGGAGAGAGAATTAGGCACACAAAAGCAATGATTGATGGGAAAGTGACGTTAAATGACAGGGAGGGCGAAAGGGAAACGGTGGCACTTGCAATAAATCTGATTTGTGCTGCCGCTATGTGCCCACTTGCTACGAAACACACATGTTCTATGGTCCCCTCTGACATCAACACAATGATGTGATGTTTTGTTTTGTTTTTTTTTTTAATCTTGAAAATGGACACTGTGGGAGGTTTGGCGCCACACATGAGAAATCCTGCTTTTTAATATTAATAAAGGTCATTGGAATGCTTCTCTTTCTGTATTTAGGGGCACATCACTGAAGAGCAAAATCGAAATGGGGCAGAGAGAAATACAGTGTATGCAGACAGATAGAAAGAGATGGACAATCACAATAGTTTACAATGGTATGTGTATATATATATATATATATATATATATATATATATATATATATATATATATATATACACTGCTTGTGTAAAGACAAATGGACTGCTTAAAGGCTTTGCTACACAAGAGCCGTTTTTGCAGTAGTTGGAGTTTTCATCTGGCGACACTGCAATTCCATTACATTCTTACTAGTGCACATTTATTTTCCTGCTTTCCATTTCTCTCCTTCTTTCTTGCAGACACACACACACACACACACACACACACACACACACACACACACACACACACACACACACACACACACACACACACACACACACACACAATGTCCATCCCTTTTCATCTGCTTAAGGCACTTTGATACAAGGCAGCATAATGTTGAGGTTACAGTGTTCAAAGGATGAAAAGGGATGAGTGTCAGAAAACCTCAGAAGAATTTACCATATTATCACTCTCTCACACACTCAGTCTCACACACACACATACAAATGCATGCACAAATATGCCATTTTGAAACACACAGACACACACATTGGTCTTACTATCTTTGTGAGGACCTTCTACTGACATAATTATTAATGCAGCTAATTAATGCCATGTCTACACCTAAATCTGACTCTAATTATAACTGCAGTAACCAAAAGGAATTTTTGACTCTTCTAGTTTGTTTGTTTGTTTTTTACTAAAAGACCCCCCAACACACACATCCACACACACACACACCACACATACACACACAAACGTATACTGGAGTTAACATAAAAAAGGGGGAAATGTCAAAAGTCTGTAAGAAACAGAATAATCATAAGGAAAAGGTCACAATAAAGGACTCACTTATACCAGCTGTCCTCTACATTAACACAACTCCTACTAGCAAAGGTCTCCCAAAGGGAGATCAAACACAATCAAAAACAAAAGGACATACCAAATGAATAGTCACATGAATGAAATTCAGTCGATAGAAATGAGCAAGCACCTACACACACATCTAACAAATCCCTGCCTTCACACAAAACTACCTCTATTATTATAATAAGCTCAAATGGTCTTAGTCTGCCCTTTCTCCTTACAATGAATGGCTAATGGTGTGGCGCAAGGCAGCTGCAGGCTGGTAGACTATCATCTCTGCCCATTGCTGCAGCATGGATTACTCTTGTCCAATCTACATTTGCAGTCTTCGAGCAACACAATGCCAGCGACCATAATTAGAATACAGATAAAGCCTAGTTTCTGGCTACATTAAACCGTCGAAAGGGGATTTTCCTGCTACAAATCCTTTTTTCAATTTAAGCCTGGGCTTAATCTGTGTTCACATTAGAACAAACTCTAGTGTTTATCTGAACAATGAAAACAGTGCTTCATTTGAGCCGTGCTCTATCCTCCTGAGCTTAAAGATGTGGACTTCATTGTCTGTCAGAACCACCACGTCTCATGAATGGGAATCGTACATTTAGTGTTATGTGCCTAAACATTGCTTAATAACCTTGTAACTGTTTATGTATGGGAGCTGCGCAAATATTTGAAACACAGTGACAGGATGACTGAACTAATCCTTTTTAAAACCATGCTAGATAAATTAAAAGGGCCCACTGTGATGTTTATCATCAGACAGAGAGGGTGCCGTGTGGCTCAGTAGATATGCTAAAAGTCAAACATAGTAATAATGATGGCAATCTCTTGTTAACTAAACATTTCACTCATGTATTTACTTCATGTGCTTAATCTGGCTGCACTAGTGTTATTCATTGCTTATATCCCTTTCTCTCATTTCTTTCTTTCTTTCTCCACCTGTCCCATGTCCCTGAATGGAAATAAGCCCAATTTAGCTCATTGCTAATGGCTGCTGTGCCCACCGCCCTACACCTAATAGCACTCAATCTATTCCTTCACTTTAAGACAGTAATTAAGTCTCTACTGCGCAGGGCAAATTTGCACACTAAAACCCCCACTTTTTAACAATTAAAAGCATTTTGCTCATACAATACAGCTTTTAATTACTATACACCAGGAGGGTGGTGGAGGACTCTACACAGCAGCTGGTGATGATGTGAAGAAACATTTTGAAGTGCTTAAAAAGAGCGTGGGGTGGGGGTTGATAGTCAAATTCACATTATAAACATTTAAAGTATTTATAAATCAGATTCAAAACGTGATGATCTCATTTTATTGACTCACACTGACAAGTATCTTTCATCTATCATGCACTATATTATTTCCCCTATAAAGTAGACATAACTGTTCTCATATCATAGCATAGCATGATACTAGTATTCATTCTAAATGGATTATGATTATGATTTCTTTAAGATCACTGTGGTCTCTACAGGGTGTCCCAAAAGTCTCCATACATAGGGGAAACTAACACCATTTAGCAAAATGTTTTCCAATTTTTTTTTATTACATTTATTCATTTAGCAGATGCTTTTACACGTTCACAGAAGTGGTGGGTCTTTAGCCGTTTTTTGAAGATAGTGACAGATTCTGCTGTCCGGATTGAGGTTGGAAGTTCATTCAACCACTGAGGGACAGGCAGTTTGAAGGTTATGGAAAGGGACCTCATGCCTCGCTGAGTAGGCACTACCAGGCGTCGGTCGTTAACCGATCACAGGCTGCATGAAGGAACGTAAACCTCAAGGAGGGTGTTGAGGTAGAGGGGTGCTGTTCCATATTATATACAGTATTGTGCAAAAGTTTTAGGCACTCTATTTTGTTTAGTACAAACTTTGTTATAGATTTTTTATTTTATGACTTCTACATTATCAAGTCAGTACAAAAAACATTTTAGATTCCCAAACATTAGTTTTCTAGCACAAAATTAAATGTTACAGAAAAATGTTTGTATGTCATTAAAGAAAGCAGCATATTACGTAAAAGACCATTTTTCAGGCTGCTGGGTTTTGCTGCAAAAATAAGAAGCGAGTGCGAAAGTCTCCAGAAGAACTGTGGCTGGTTCTGCAAGATGCTCAATAAAACTTACCAGCTCATTTCCTTATAAAACTGCACAAATTGTACCGGAGACTACTATTTTTATTTTTATTTTTATTTTTTTGTCACACTAAATATTGACTTTGTTTCATTTACTGCTGTTTACTGCTCTTTACTGTATTTTTTTTTTTTTTTTTTTTACATAGAAACATTTAATTTCATTATTTTGAAGGCATCTTTGCTCTACAGCATTTGCATGTGCCCCAAACTTTTGCACAGTGCTGTATATTTTTTCAGATAGCCTTTAAGAATGCCTTTGACAAAAGAAGAACGTATTGAAATCATTCTCATGGCTGGATCAGGAAGCTGTCGGAAGGTTACAATGAAGTTCAACAGGAACTTGTGGGGAAGCTTTGCTGCTTCAGGGCCTGGGCAACTTGCAATAATTGAGGGAAACATTAATTCTGCTCTCTACCAGAAAATCCTAAAGGAGAATGTCCGGTCTTCTGTCCGTAAGTTGAAACTCAAGCGCAACTGGATTATGCAGCAAGACAATGATCCAAAGCATAGGAGTAAGTCCTAGTCCTAGAAGTAAATGAAAGACTCTGAAATGAAATGAAATGAAAGCTCTCCAGTTATCAGAAGTGTTTGGTTGCAGTTGTTGCTGCTAAAGGCAGCACAACCAGATTTTAAGTTTAAGGGGGCAATTAGTTTTTCACATGGTCATAGGTGTTGGATAACTTTTTTTTGCTTCAATAAAAAAAATAAATGAATAAAAACTGTATTGTGTGTTTACTTGTGTGCTTGCCTTTGTTTTATGTTGTATTTCGTTTGAAGATCTAAAACTATTTAGAATGAGATATACACAAAAAGAGAAGAAATCAGGATGGGAGCAAATACTTTTTCAAAGCATTGTACATTTACAATTTTGCCAACCAAAAAAAAGTTTGGTGCTGTTGCTACAATCCATTAAAAACCGACTTGATTTTTTTAATGTAATGCTCAACTATTAATTAATTCAATGCCTTTAACTGATATCTTCTGGTTATATGAGACATGAGAGCCAAGGACTAGTTCAATTTGATCAACAATACAAAGCATGTAGTAGTGCACTTTTCAGAGTTTAAAGGAAATGTATTATTAAATTGTCATGCAACCCTTTTCACACTTCAGTTCCTTCACAGAACTTCTTATTTGTGACATTACTTGCTAAACAGCCATGCCAGTTTTAATTCTCAATTTATGGATCTTAGAGCAAGTTTTGTTCCGACTTTTGTCCCAGATGTTCAAACAATTTTTACCTGAAGACAAAGAAGAATGTCATGAGACATTTTTAATTCGTTAAAGGAAAAACAATAGTACAGAGCACAAGCATTACTGTGCATGGTGCATGAGTCACGGAAGCTCAATTATGAAAATTGGTTTTAGACACGAACAAATATGAGAGTAAGAAAGACAAAATTTGGAGAACTTTAATAATGCATTTGTGGGATTATCTGTTTAGTTCTGGAAGATACAAATGGGGACAAATTAAAGAGAAAAAACAACAACATAAAGTATGCCAGAAAAGCTCCAATGTCCAGTCCTTGGCATTGGTTCTGGAGAGGTACTGGAGGGATGAACACCATTCTTCCAAAAGATATTCCCTCATTGTTTTTGTTTTTTAATAATGTTGGTGGAGAGCACTGTTTAACACATCAGTCCAAAATCTCCCATAGATGTCCAGTTGGGTTGAGATGTAGTGACTGTGAAGGCCATAGCATATAATTTACATACACTCCTATCAGGATAGAAATGTTTCATAATAGGATAAAAGTGGTCAGTCAGAATAACTTTGCATTAATTTGCAGTGACTCTTCTCTATACGGGGACAAAAAACATGCCAGCAAAATCCAAAATGCCCCCACAGCTTTTTTTCCACCTGCCTGTATATATACGCAATACTTTTGGTCCTGCATAGAAATTTGCCTACATCTACACTGTAAGAGGAGACATGCTGAATCCGGATAATCATATGTGAAATCAGATGCAAAAGGAAGACTTACAGTTAGTCAAGTTGCCAAAACTGACAGGAAACTGTACATGAGGGACTATAAAATAATTGCATTGCCACATAGGTGAAAACAGAGATACACACATAGAGAGTACACTGTCCATTTATTCTACACACAGTCCCCAGGCTACCACAGCATCTCCACATAGCGTGTAAATGCAGCTGATAGTCCTGCCACGTAAGCGACAGGCCAGGCAGGAGCGACATGGGAAGTTGGTTATTATTGTTATCATCATAACTATTATCATTATCAGCCTCGGCAGCAGCAGGTACCCTTCATCTGGGAGTGATGCGTCATACGCCTGGGTCGAAACCGTGAAGTGCCAGGAAGCGACCTGCACTGAATGTAAAATACAAAAAGGGTTTGGGGGGGGGTTGTACAGGCTTGAATCACTCTGGCACGCTTTCAATTTCTCCCTCTCCACCCCTCCTGCTCACTCTTTCTTTCGCCTTTCTGCTCAATTTTCTTTTCTAGTCACAAAAATATGTTTCCCTTGCTCGCCCTGTCCCGATCTTTTTCCATTTCTGCCACACCATCATTGATCTTAGTCACTTTCATCTGTTTCGTTTTTCACTGCATGTCCTTTCTGATGTATTTACAATTCCTTTCTCATTCGTGCACCATCTCACAGACATATACACACACGCCCCGCTTACAAAGTCTCCACGTCACACAGCATCACCACATTGCTACGAGACTGCAACATCACTGTGTATCACTTTTCCCACTAGCTGTGGGATGCATGTCTTTCCATTTTCGGAGACAAAGAAATGGCACTTTTCGCTCTCTCAGAAACGCCCCCTTGCAATTCCCCCACTATGCAAAATCTGAACCCCCACAAAGAGTTTATCCACATTTTCCAGAAGCTGACATCTCCTCTTATCTCCCCTTGGCAAATACGGCGCAGCTAAAAACAATTTTCCTCTTATTTGTCTTGTTATTATGGACCCCTCCTACTCCCCCATCCCACTGCCTGCAGCTCAGCACAAAGACTGTCACAGTGCATTAACCCGTCAGATAGCAGCGGCAACTGGATGCTGCCATCAAGTAGCTTTTGTGACCTCCTGCTCGAGTAACTCCATATTTCCACACAAAGAGACTTTACAATGTAATCCATTTGAGAATTACAAGCATTTTAATAAATCAACATTGTCTCTTGTCATTGTTATTTTATACACAAAAGTCAATGTACTATGGCAAAAAAGCTGTAATGAAATCTGCGTTTTAATTTCTGTACATCTCTGAAATGGATCATTTTCCATATGGCTAACAGCAACTCATGTATCACATAAAAAGTGCGGGCATCTGCTTTCATTAAGGAAAAAGCTCTACTGCTTACTTCAAGCTCTGTACAGTTTTGTAAACACTCTACATGACTGGGCACTTAAGGCAGCATGACTGATGTGGGAGGTAAGGCAAAGGGTTCATTTTTCCCCCTGGGTTAATTGGGTTAAGCAAAATTTTGTCATATGTGCTTCAGATTAATTCTAGTTAATCTTGTTTTTTCTGCCTTTCTAATACCATCTAATCTCAGAATATTATCTAGAGAGATGTTAGATCATTTTTTACTGCTACCTATCAAACCATAAAAAGGAGTGATGCCGGTGATGAGGTCTTCATTCAACTGATTTATTACAGTGTCCAAAGGTATTAAAAATACCATACAGTATAATGACCTGCGAGGCAATGACAGCGGTGTAGACACAATGATGAAGACTGGTGTGATTAAGATCTCTGCAACTTGGGCATATTTTTAAATCAAAAACCTGCCACACATACACTTTTAAAATGGGAATTTGTTGTGCATTCGGATATAGAGAAACAGAATTTGTTGAGCGGATAATGATTAATGAAGTGCTTTTATAATTATTAGTATAATTAAGCTTTTAAGTACCGTGATACATATGTTTTACATGAGCTGAAAGCAGATATGATTTCCAATTAGTGCTAGAATAATACACATAGAAATGAGTATGCTTTTAGGATGAAGGTTTAATCTATTTTACCTAGACATTTTGCCGAAGTCTTTCTTAAAAACCTAAATTGCTTTGTATTTTAAGGATTTTGATACTCAGACTCTGGGTAGCTCTGTTAGAGGCCACCGGGTGCTGTGAGGTGTGGACACTTAGGTAGGAAGGACAGTGGAAGTTATCAGCCATCCTCCCTTAGAATGCGTTACACATAAACATCTCTTATGCCATTATATATACACTCACTGAGCACTTTATTAGGAAGACTATACTAATACTCTCAAAACAGCCGTAATTCTTTGTGGCATGTATTCCACAAGATGTTGGAAACATTCCATTCTGGTCCATGTTGACATGACTGCGTCACACAATTACTGGAGATTTTTCAGAAATACTGTACTTTCATGCTGCGACCAAGCTACGTTTTTTCCAGTCTTCAGCTGTCCAGTTTTGGTGAGCCTGTACCCACTGCAGCCTCAGCTTTCTGTTCTTGGCTGACAGAAGTGGAACCCGATGGAGGTCCTTCTGCTGTTGTAGCCCATCCGCCTCAAGGTTCAACATGTTGTTCATTCTGAAATGCTTTTAACTTTAGAGCCTGTTGTGTGTGAAAATCCCTAGAGAGCAGCAGTTATAGAAATACTCAAACCAGTCCATCTGACACCAACAATCATGCCACGGTCAAAATCACTGATATCACATTTTTTCCCCATTCTGATGGTTGATGTGATTTTGTTTCCCCTGGATATAATGCATCAAAATTTCTCATAGAGTAAACAAGTTCTTAATTATAAATGTAAACTGGAAAAGACTAGTGGTGGACCTGTGCCCACTTTAGCCTTGGTGTGGTGAACCCAATGTGCCTCAAGGTTTAGTGTGTCAGCTCGAACCAGTCTGGCCACTCTCTTCTGACCTCTCTCATCAACAAGGCATTTCTTCCAGCAGAACTTCTGCTTACTACATGTTTTTTTTGTTTTTCACACCATTCTGTGTAAACTCTAGAGACTTGTGCATGAATCTCCCACAAGATCAGCAGTTTCCAAAATGTTCAAACAGCTTATCCAGCCTATATGGCAATGTCACGTAGACCACATTTTTGATCCATTCTGATGTTTGATGTGAACATTAACTAAAGCCCTTTACCTGTATCCAGGGGCAAAGCGAGCCAGAATGGTCCCATGCTGGCACCATAAGTAACTTGGAGAGTGTAAAAATGAGTTTTTCTGCTTGTACTTCAGCAGGAACCAAATTTGGAGTCATCAAGGTGTGATTATTACACAGACAGCAAGAGGAGTTTATGACCAAAATAAAACTGCTGAGCATTTGATACATATTGTATACTTCCCATTCAGAAGCAAGGAGCTTCTGGTTGCAGAAAATAACATAAATACACACCGTGTCCATCTGTCTAACACCTTTACTCATCTTCTAAAGTTACCAACATTAAAAGCCACTGTTTGTGAATAACTGCACAAAAAGGAACAGTTTTATCAATGTTTTTCCTCCTTTTTCATGGTTAAGGTCTGCATCCTCACTGAATATCGCTGGGCCGAATTTACTGCCGTCAGTCCTGCATTTGCCGCAAAACGTTAGATTGATGCTAATCTAACCTCACAATTATTTTAAATAGATTCAAATGTAACTGTAAAATGAGCGTACAGGAACGCTTTATTACACCAGGAGTGCACTGTGAGTCAAACACGTGCACAACACACACTGATTCCATTATCGAAAGTAATCACAAAGGCACAACATTTACTTGGCTGTTTTTCTTCTATTTCAATGATTATTAAAATGATTACCCACCTCATTACATTGGATAGAAATTTTATTCGGATTGGCCTCATTTACTGTATTCCGATGAAGTGTATACAGGATCTATTATGATTGATCATTAATAACGGATTATTAGGCTGCATGTAAACTTAGCTAATGAGCGGCAGGAACGTAAACGCTCAAAATCACTTCAAGTCAAGTTGAATTTAACAGTGCTCCTAGGGCAACTGTCAATGTTTAAATAAGTAAGCAATTGCAATTTATCGTTTGCTGTTTTGGACATTATTGAGACGTTTCATGCCGCTAGATCAGCCAAACATCATCATCAGTCATCGTACTCCTTAAACTTTCAGTAGACTTCAATGTAATCAATCACAAGACTCTCTTGTCCATCCTCATGAGTCTTGGAATTTGTGACAGAGCATACAAACAAGGTTTGTATCTTACCTGGAGCGACAGCCATATCAGGTGACATGGAAGGGATCCACATCTGCCCCATGCAGACTCTCCACTGGTTTCCCACAAGCCTCAGTGATGAGTCTTCTTCTGTTCTCCCTCTATGCCCACTCTCTTGGTGAAGTCATATCCTCATATGGGTTTCATACCACTGTTATGCTGATGACACTCAACTCATCCTCTCCTTTCCTCCCTCAGACACATCTCAGCATGTTTGGCAGATATGTTGTCATGGATGGCATCTCATCAACTAAAAATCCTAGCACAACTGATCTGCTGTACATCCCTGGAGCTGTATCCCCATGTCAAGATCTTGTGATCTCTCTGATCTCACATTAACCTTGGGGTAAACTTGGGCAACCAACTGTCCTTCTCACTTGGGAAACTGACTCGCTTTTACCAGCACTCTTTCGGTAGTTACAAAGAACCCTTGAAGAAATCTTTTTCTTAGAATGCAGTCCTGAATGATGGCACATCCAAAATGTTGGACTTTTGCTATTAAGATCTTTATATCTTGTTTTCTTGCTAGTACTGATTTTATTTAGTCAAAATGGGCCCGATATTTCTGAAAGAAAGGTTCCTGATTTAAACATGAAAAAAAGTAAACCACTAGAGCGGTGTCTGAAATCACTCATAAACTCACTTGTTCAATATTTACTATATAGACTGCTGTATACAGAACACTAAATAGGGCAGCAGTGAGGGAGACAGTGGACCAAATTCAGGTAACACTCACTAGTGAGCATTCTGGAAACACACCTGGCATAACTTATAGCTCATAATCAATCAGAATCCACAAATAGAGAAGTATTAAAGGTGATTATTATGATTATTATTATACATGTATAAAATACACCAAATGTATATACAGAGTTGGTTGTTTCGGTATACGTCCTGACAAGTTAATATCAAGCTGGAAAAAATAAAAACCCAAAGTACTGTGATACTTGGGGTGGAAGCCACATGCATCAGCTGTACACTGGATTTACAGTATTAATACAGTGAGCTATACCGGAAATATAAATTATCCTCAGAGAATTTGCACAACACATTTTGAACACTGCACTCAATAATGCACTATATTGTAAATTCAGGCACAGCATAAGACTATTGGGTATTAACAGATAAAAAGTACACTGTAATGTAGCATTCCTGCAGACTTTCATTTAAAAAAAATAATAATAATAATAATAAAAAATTAAATGACTCATGCTCAGAATGTGACTCATCCAGCTTTCCAGTGCTAATCAGTCTATCTAGTCCTGGAGCATCACAAATTAAACAGCAGGTGCACACAGTGAAGTAAACATGTTGGTAGCATTCAGTAAAATCATGGATCTTCCTCTCTAGCTTGCGGGCTTTCAACCACCACATGACTCCATCAGACACTACAGCCATCTGCCACGTAAAGCATCTCACCTCCATCAACCTCTCAACACCAAGCTTAATGTTACTCACACACTGTCATACTTGTTAAAATCACATTGCAAACACATTTGACACTTGAACTGCATATATGTCTTCAGGGGAAAATAAGCAGATCTTTAATGTGTTAGCTTAGCTTAAGGTTGACATGTTGCAGGTTCTGGGTTTCCTTCTTTAGCTGTTAACCACTGCTACAGTGCACTTGATAAACAGTTATTACAAAGTCACTGCACTCTAAAAAAAAAATGCTGGGTTATTTTTTCTACCCAAACGCTGGATTGAGCCTTTTGGGTCATTTAATTGGGTTATTTTCTCAGTCTTGGGTAGTTTTTGGGTAGATTTGTGTAACCCAACCACTGGGTTACTAGCTGGGTTGTAGGCAGTGGTAGCTCAGTGGTTAAGATGTTGGACTACTAAGCAGAAGGTTGTGAATTCAAACCCCAGCACTGAGACTGTGCAACTGTGGGCCCTTGAGCAAGGTCTTTAACCCTCAACTACTCAGTTGTATAAATGAGTGTATGAGATAAGTGTAAGTTGCTCTGGATAAGGGCATCTGCCAAATGCTATAAATGTCATGTAATGGTCACTTTCACTGACAGTTGAATCAAGGCATCCCTCCACCAACCTGATGCAGGATACTTGTTTGTAATGCCCACTGGATCATAAGTTGGTTACTCAGTTTTTTTGATGTTTCAAACATCTCCTTTGATCAAAATCTTAAATATATGACTTATTTGAGTAATTTACTTCAAAGTCTATATATAAACACCACTTTAGCAGCTCTATGTTACCATGTTGACATATTTGTTTATAATCTGTTATATTTCACATTTTCAAAGGGTAAAAATAACCCTGAAAATTTTAACCCATTTATGAAATAAAATTAATCCAGCATTTCTGTAAAAATGAAACCATCCTTTGCGTTGAAAAACAACTGTCCTATATTTACCCAGCCGTTGGGCTAAAAATAACCCAAACGGAGTTATTTTTAGCCCAACGGCTGGGTAAATACAGTGGGGTTTTTTAGAGTGGGGGTAAAAGCTATTGCTTCAGGCATCCTTAACCTTTGTACCTTCTGTACCTCTTTTTCAAAACATAAACATTACAAAAAATAAATAAATAAATATAGAGAGAAGAAAATAAAGGCTTACAGGAATAAGTGAGTCATGCTAGACAGCATGCTAGACATTAATGATTTATGTCTCTTTGCTGGTTAAATAAATAAATAAATAAATAAATAGAAACATCTGTATCAAACTCCAGACTGTGTACTCCAATTGTGCCATTGTAATTTGTACCCCATACATTTAGGGTGTATTTATAGGAATGCATGAAAAATGTAGCATTAACTTCATTCATAAAACTGAATTCCATTCCAAAAATGTATGTTAATTTATGCATTCAATACTTGGTCAGGGCTCCTTTTGCTCGAATTACTGCATCAATGCGGTGTGGCATGGAGGCAATCAGCCTGTGGCACTGCTGAGGTGTTATGATGCCCAGGTGCCCAGGTTGCTTTGATAGCGGCCTTCAGCTCGTCTGTATTGTTGGGTCTGGTGTCTTTCATCTTCCTCTGGCTGGCCAATCAAGCACAGTAATATCATGGTCCGCAAACCAGTTACTAGTAGTTTTGGCACTGTGGGCAGGTGCCAAGTCCTGCTGGAAAAGGAAATCAGCATCTCCATAAAGCTTGTCAGCAGATGGAAGCATGAAGTGCTTTAAAATCTCCTGGTAGACGCTGCATTGACTCTCGACTTGAGAAAACACAGTGGACCAACACCAGCAGATGACATGGCACCCCAAATCATCACCGACTGTGGAAACTTCACACTGGACTTCAAGAAACTTGGTTTCTCTGCCTCTCCACTCTTCCTCCAGACTCTGGGACCTTGATTGAAATGAAATGAAATGCAAAATTAATTTTCATCTGAAAAGAGGACTTTGAACCACTGAGCAATAGTGTTTTGAGTAAAAAGGTGTTTTGAGTTAATTAGCAAATTATTATAAATTCTTTATTCTAATATTTTTGAGATACTGGATTTTTCCAGTATCTCATTTCCATGAGCTGTAAGCCGTAATCATCAAGATTAAAACAAAAAAAGGCTTGAAATATTTCACTTTATGTGTAATGAATCTAGAATATATGAAAGTTCCACTTTTTGAATTAAATTACAGGAAAAAACGAACTTTTCCACGATATTCAAATTTTTTTTAGATGCACCTGCAAGTGGTGTGAGGAAAGGTAATAAATAATAGTAAGTAAACTTTAGTCTGTATTAGTGACAGAAATTCTCAGACTTTCCACCCATAGGTTACCTGTTAAAATACCTGGAAAAGCACAACAACAACAAAAAAACATACAAACTAACAAATGAATAAATAATCAGTTTAAAAGTGATAAGACCTCGACAGACCACTCACTGTTAGTTCTTAATGACTCGTCCACACCATAGCTTTTGTACCACATCTGTTGCTTAAAACAAAACAACAAGAACAACAAAAATAAAACAATATGAGTGCCTAGGACAGTTTAAGGACCAAAGTTCTTACTTAGTGATTCATTATTCAGGTGCCGTGATGACGACAGCGTGAGTTTATTTTGCACTCAGCCCCAAAATGGCGCTTTATACCCAAAATATCTGAGCTGTATTCTTGTGTAACCACCGTGTTTCCTAAGGCAGAGTAACTTTAATAGCGGTAACCTCCGCGGTTTGACTCCTGTGTGTGTGTGTGTGTGTGTGTGTGTGCTCTTGTACTTCTGTTCAGCTCTATCCCGTGAGCAAACTTCGAAGATGAATCGGTCGGGAAAACTCCGTGTGGCTGTAGTTGGAGCAGGGGCAGCGGGATTATGTGCAGCTCGTCACATTCTCTCTCGAGCCGAATTGTTTGAGCCTCCCGTGGTGTTCGAGCAGAACGCGCACGTGGGAGGTACGTGGTACTACGAGGAGCGCGTGGGCACTTATGACGATGGCCGGCCGATCCACAGCAGCATGTACAGAGACCTCAGGTGGCGTAGCACTCTGGACACACGCATGTGGCTTTCTATAAAGGTTTAAAATTACTTTAAAAGGTACATTCAGTGGCCACTTTATCAGGTACACCTACCACACAGAGGCACTTCCCTGCTTAAAAATCCAGTTTGGTCTGGTCAACTGCAGTTTGGCCAAATCACCTTTACCAGATATTCACATTTCCTTACTGATGACTTTCTGAAATGCTTAACGTAAAAAACGCTTAACATGGCTTATTGTACTAAAACAGCGACCAGGGAAACCCGAATTTGGTCTTATAATATCACTGTCTTAATGCATTAAGTCAATTTAAGCATTTTCTTTATAACGGTTTTCTATGGGGTAGAAAATGCTTTTACTGTTCAAATATTGTCTTTCCACTTAGATTGCGGTGCTGTTGTCTTAGCAGTAGATAGTGTTTATGACAAGAGAAATGTGAGAGAAAAACGGCTTTCCCTGGTCACTCAAACGACATTAAGTGTTTTTGACGTTAAGCATTTTAGAATGTCCCCCTTAGGTTTGTGTTCTTAAAAGTGAACTTGTCTATGGTTTAGAATTAGTACCAGTGATTCAGAAGCTTGTTTCTTTCCACCAGCTGGCAAATATGGTCTACCAGTTTTACCAGTGGCAGTTGATCAGATTATGAGAGTACCTGGAGGGAACCCCCGAAACACAGGGAGAACATGCAAACACCACACACAGAGAGCAGAGTCAGGAACCTAACCCCCAACCCCAGAGACATGAGGCAAACATGCTAACCACTAAGCCACTGTGCCTGTCTTGAGCTACAGCTATTAATTTTATCTACAATGTTCATATATATGGTGTATAAATGGTATCTCATAAAATGGCTAATGAGTCCAGATATAAGGTAGATGTACCTAATAAAGTCACTACTGAGTAATAGTATTAAGTGAAGGTGACTGGTCATAACCCCCCCACCGCTGTGTGCTATGCTGTTGTGTCTCTCAACATGTTCTCTGTTTTCAGAACCAATCTGCCTAAAGAGGTCATGATGTTTCCTGATTTTCCCTTTGACTCCCACTTGCCCTCTTTTCTGACCCACTGGGATGTTCAGCAGTATTTAGAGACATACTGCAAGAGTCATGACATCACACCACACATTAAGGTTTTCAAACACAGATCATCATGGCATTATTATTCCCAAGCATATTTTACAAACTGTAAAATACTGTATACAACATATTTAGACATATTGTACAAAGTGTCTCATTTTCTGTGTCCAGAGCATGTGTCAATTGCAGCAATGATCATTAGAGTTTCAAACAGTGTCAACTTCATTGCACACTGGCTGAAAACACTGCCATAGAGACAGTAGCAGAAAACACAGCCAATCAGATGTGCACATAGGCCAATGAGGCGTGGCTTGTAAATGTCCTTTGGTATTAGTGAGTAACGTTTTTGTGTTGGAGGCTAAAGTAATGCTTGTGATGGCCCTGTCTCCCTCTCCCCGACAGTTCAACACTGTGGTGGAAAAGGTGAAACCCATCTCCATGGAGACAGATGAAGGGGGGGCCGCGAGGTGGGAGGTAATTTCGCGTGGCATGCACGGAGGACATTGCACACAGACATTCGACTCTGTGTTCATCTGCAGTGGGTGAGGAATGCCATTTCTGCTCTTGAGACACACAAAATCAACTTGTACTCTGTGTGAAATCGATCCCTTGGTGCCATTTTGTTAAGATGTATGTTATTACCCTAAAAGAGGTTTAGGGTTTTTTTTTTATTTTTTTAGTTAAACTCCAAACATTGAACTGATTTCACCCTT
Source organism: Cranoglanis bouderius (assembly GCA_023630585.1). Classification (NCBI taxonomy): domain Eukaryota; kingdom Metazoa; phylum Chordata; class Actinopteri; order Siluriformes; family Cranoglanididae; genus Cranoglanis; species Cranoglanis bouderius. Next base: position 6,934,763 of record CM042550.1, on the reverse strand, counting down.
GCTGCTAGAATATGAATGAGCACTGTTTAAACCATTCATAAGGAATAGGTGTGAAAGAAGCCACAAGGAGAAAAGAGCACCAGACTTCCAGGCATGACTCATGTGTTCCTTCTTTTTCTACAGTCATTACTCTGCACCCCATTTGCCCTCCATTCCAGGAATAGAGCATTTTAAAGGTGCAGCAAATGTTCGGTGGTAACAACAAACATGACCCTGAAAGTGCAAACCATTACGCTCATATTCTCTTACCATATTGCTCTCTGTTTATTTGCTCTCTTTTGCTTGTGTGTCCTTTCTCAGGAAAGGTGATGCACAGCCACTCTTATCGCTGCCCAGAGCCTTTTGCCCATCAATCTGTTGTGGTCGTGGGTGCTGGACCATCTGGGGTTGACATCTCGTTTGAGCTGGCTCAAGCTAAAGCCCAGGTGAAATAAGCATCTAATACACAGTGATGTTGTTGTGCTTAAAAAGGCATGTGACAAACATATACAAACATATTTTGTGTAGGAGCTTCTAATCTACAGCTGGGTGACAAAGTAAGAAAACGAAAAAAAAACAAAAAACTGGTGGCTCTCTTATGTGTTAGACAGCGCTCCCCACCACCATCATCAAAACACCTATTGAGGGAATATCTGGTGTTCATCCCTCCTGTACAATACACATACTTGTAGAATTGAAGCCAAGGTACAGTGAAGCTGTAATGGTGGCTGGTGGTGGCCCAACATCTTACTAAGACACTTTATGTTGGTTTTTGCTTTGTCTCCTGTCTGTAGTTAGGATATGTGATTGACTGGTCAGCATGTAATGGTTATTCAGTACTCACTTATAATGTGCCTTTTTTAAAATCGGCTACACGTGGCTGTCAGCAATATTAATGGTAAGCAGAGACTTACTCAACAGAGATCTCACTGTTTCATTATCTCCATCTCTAGGTGATTTTGAGCCATAATAAGCCAGCCCTGCCATTTTCTTTGCCCCTGGAAATCCAGCAGGCACCTCCTGTAGTGAAGGTGCTGGACGATGGCTCTCTGTTCTTCCAGGATGGTTCAGTGGCCCACGCTCAAGTTCTTCTGCTTTGCACTGGATACAATTACCAATTCCCATTCCTTTGCCCAAAACAGCTTGGCCTGGAGGTGCAGCACCACCTAGTGGCTCCTCTTTACAAGTACCTGGTGCTTCCAGCCTTTCCCTCACTCTTTTTTATAGGTGTGTGCAAAAACATCTGGCCTTTTTTTCACTTCCATTATCAGGTAAGTACCTAGATGATGTGTTTTCAGTGATATAAGCAGCTAGAGTTATCATGCTTTTTTTTTTTTTGTCTAATTGTCTCATTGTTTTATCTTTCCCTCAGATCCAGTTTGCACTTGCAGTTCTTGGCGGCACTGTGCAGTTGCCCTCACGTGAGTTGATGGAAGAGGATGCAGAGAGAGAGAGGCAAAGAAAAACACAGATGGGTGTTCAGGTGAAACACCTCATGTGCATAAATTATGATCAGTGGGATTACTATGTGAGTCTGGCAACAACAGCGGGATTGACTCCCCCAAATCCAGTTATAAAGAGTCTCCATGAAGATGTAGTGAGACAACGACAGGCAAACCCTCAAGCCTACAGAGAACTCAACTACAGATTGGTTAATGCCACTGAGTGGCAGCTTTTCAATGCACCATTTGAACAAACAGATAATATTTAGTTAGAGATGTTTAGTAGCAGTAAATCAAGGCAAATGCACCTCTCACCAGTCATCCGAAGCTCTCGATCACTTGCAGTCAAATCAGTTCTTCATCTGATCTATCTCAACTGATTAAACAGAACTGTTTATTGTCATGGGCAATAAACATTTCCCAATCAATATTAATTGTAGACCTAATACATTTTCATTGATGCAAACAAAACAAACATGTGAAGGGCCCCTGAACGTCCACAAAAGACTGAATCTTTTCAGAAAGATGGCAAAACCTACATTGCAGGTTCACTGGCCTTGATTTAATATTTCTAGGTTTTCAAGACTAGAATTACTCAAAAATTTCATAGACAAGATAATGTGATACTAGTTGTCTCATACATGAGATCTTTTCACTACTCACCAGATTAATCTATTAGAAATACTGTATTTATGTATGAGATTTTGTAACACTAAATCTGTCTGTAGCATTCTGAATTTATTCTGAAGATGTAACCTTCCACATTAAAGGAAATCATGAACCAAATGTATTCTTTTTAGGTAAAGTATAAGAAATACGTGTATGGATATCCTATAACAATAAAGATAGTATGCCAAGTATAAAATGTTTTATTGACATGAGTAAGTAGGGATTTATGAATATTCAGGTATATTGGGACATCAGGTTAATCAGGACACTATAAAATAGCAGCATTTATTTTCTGGCTTTATAAGTGATTTTAACTTTTGTTACCCTTGCTGTGGTACTGCTTGATAGAAGTGGCATCATTCCTGTGACAGCATATAAGGAAGTGTGGTCAGCATCAGATGGGAAGTTGATGCCAAAAAGCATATGGTAGGAACATGTGCTTTGGCTAGTTTTTCTTATAAGGTTATAAAATTGTCATGACTAATATATTATACACATTTATGATGCATGTATGGATACAAAATAAGCAAAAAGTTAGTTCAAATCATGTACTTGTGTGTATAATTTAATCATTTTCAAGATGATTAAGTGGATGACCAAACATAGATAATTGGGAGAGTTTTCCAAAAAAGTAAGTATACAGAGGTTTTTTTTACTTAGGGCACAGTGTTAATTTAATTTCAGAGAATGACGTCAGGTATATTAGGACATCAGGTTAATCAGGACATTATACAATAGCAGCATTTATTTTCTGGCTTTATAAACTGCAAGAAATGAATCATCAAATCTTAACTTACGTTTAAGTGGTTTTCCACTGTGATTTTTACTTAATCTGTTCATATGAATCTTAGAATTTTAGAAAAGCTCAATTATGAATTTGGAAAATGTTATTAGTGTAGGAAATGAATTATTATGAGTTATTTAGGCATATTAACATGTTAAGATATAGTTATTTTTATTTAATCTACTGTGCACATTCAGAATACAAATTAAGAATATACTGACGATATATTTGGAGATTTTTCCCGAATCCTGTTATTGAAATCTGATTTATTGATGCCATGAAGAATGCTAGAAGTAAATTAAAATTCCAAAACATGCTGTCCCAAATGACCAAACGTCCCAATAAAATGCTTGACAAGAATTTAAATTATGATATAAGCATTTTCCCTTCACATGGAGATAGTTAACATCTTGAGGATTTCTCAAAGGTATAGTATATCAAGGTATTATGTTTTATTAATGGGAAGATAACTCAAATAAATTATATATATATATATATATATATATATATATATATATATATATATATATATATATATATATGAATTCAGCCTAAATAAAGTATAATCTTGACTGAATTTCTGTGAAAAACATTTGTGCTATGTTAATTGTAGCCTACTGTGTTTTTATATTTGCAATTGATTTGAATTGCTGGCACTCTAGTAAGTAGCACAGAGGCCAGAATTATGTGCATATGAATCAATTCAGAAATATGCTCCGACTATAAAGCTGAGCATTATAACACCACAAATATTTAGACCAAAAACACCATATGTCAAAGGAGACTGAGGATTTGTGTAGGAAGATAATAAACACCCCCCTCTCCGCCTTCATCAGCTATGCGAGTCATTTCTGAGTTTTTCCATCTGCTTTCAGGCGTCATCTCCGAACATTGTGAAATTGGACACCTAAGTTTCTTCCCAACCTTCCCAATCCGGCCGCCCCTTCCACTTTGTACTCCAAAAAGTAACTAAAGCTCATGTGCTGGTCGTACAGTGCAGATTTGAACGTGTCTAATGGTTTTTGAGCAAGAAACCGAAAAACAAACAAACGTCGCGGACGCAGCTTGTAAAGTTTAGCTTCAAACAAAACAGGGCCACGGAAGGATCTCGCGAGCGGGCGGGGCGGCGGGAAATGTAAGATAGGGAGGGGGGGGGGTTCCTCACAGAGGAGGAATGATTAACTAATAAGACGCAATTAATTGAACTCTGTGAATTTATCTGCTTTGATGTGCCGCCGTTTTTGGACCGTAATGGCAGTTTATGTGTCAAGAACAGCGTTGCGATAAGGAGAGGTAAGGAACTAACTTCATGTCATCCGCCCCCTTAGAAAAACAGACTATGGCATGTGTGGTATGGTCCTCTGAACTTTCTCTAGCTGCATACTGATTATTTAGGGAAAATACCTTTCACTTGCTTGCATATTAAGGTTACGTTGTTTTGTCCTTTAAAAAAAAAAAAAAAAAAAAGGTGAAACCAGCACGTTATAAACTGTTAAATAATCTCTCACTGTAAGTTTGTGTGTGAGAGCAGGATCTCCAGTGTTACACTAACACCCTATAACTAAACTATAAGTCTTAAAAGTTAGCCCTCTGTGTTTACATTTGTGTATGTTCTCTATTATACCAAAAGCCTGAATTTAAGATGCAGAGCTATTGAAGACGATTACTGATACATTAAGTTTCATTTATGCACAAATAGCTTGCCTCAAATGACTTTGCCTCACTGATCAGCACATGGACGAGGAGGTGGACGGCAGTGGGAAGGAAGAACAGAATACTGATGACCCTGCTCTTCCTGCTGCCAACCTTGTGGCACAGAACCAGCCTCAGCACTACCACGAACCCTACACACAAGACCAGGACCTTCCCATCATGCACTGGGAGGACTTGAGTTTGCGAATAGCCGAGCTTGAGAAACAGGAGGAAGAGAGGAGGAAAAGAGTTGAGGTTTGAACAACAATCATTCAGCTGTCAAAGATTTTGTAAAGCCTATACTCTCAGGCATTATTGTCTTCTCTTATTCTGTCTGCCCCAGTGTTCATGTGAAACGTTATCGAAGATAAGAAGCTACTGTAAAAATTTGATCCTAAATTCCATGTTTTTTTTTTTTTGGTTTTTTTTTTGTGATCGTATTCCAGTCCATGGGTTTAACAGACCACAAACCAGTGCCAGGACCCTGGCCTCATGTAAAGCACCATTCACTTAACAGAAAGCGCTGGGAAGATGCAGGTGATCTTGGAGGACATCGTTTTCCATGCATTACATCTCGGTATGTCGTGAGTGCTTTTTAGCTACATCACAAAACTTGGACCCAGGGTGTTCACAAAATTCTCTGGGTTCATAGTGATGTTGAGGGGTTCATGAGATTGAGATCGATTATGACTTTGTATTTAAAATGTGGCAGAATTGGTTGACTGAAATAACTGTAACTAGAATGTGCTAAACATTGTTTTCAAGCCACAGCTTAATGTAGGCTACAGTTAGATAATTAGCTAATACGGTGCCCTCCACTAATATCGGCACCCTTGGTAAATATGAGCAAAGAAGGCTGTGAAAAATACTCTGCTCTCATGGATATCAAACAATTGCAAACAAAACACAGGTTTATTTAAAAAAAAAAATATATATATATATATATATATATATATATATATATATATATATATATATATATATATAGGTAAATATGGGTGTGCAACAATTATTGGCACCCTTTTACTCTCCCTTTGCCAAGATGACAGCTCTGAGTCTTCTCCTATAATGCCTGATGAGGTTGGAGAATACATGGCAAGGGTTCTGAGACCATTCCTCCATACAGAATCTCTCCAGATCCTTCACATTTTGAGGTCCAGACTGGTGGACTCTCCTCTTCAGTTCACCCCACAGGTTTTCTATGGGTTTCAAGTCAGGGGACTGGGATGGCCATGGCAGGACCTTGATTTTGTAGTCAGTAAACCATTTTTGTTGATTTTGATGTATGTTTTGGAAAATCGTCCTGCTGGAAGATCCAACCACGGCCCATTTTAAGCTTTCTGGCAGAGGCAGTCAGGATTTCATTTAATATCTGTTGATATTTGATAGAGTCCATGATTCCATGTATCCTAACAAAATGTCCAGGTCCTCTGGCAGAAAAACAGCCCCAAAACATTAAAGAGCCACCACCATATTTAACCGTGGGCATGAAGTACTAGTCCATATGGCTACCTCTCTGTGTGCGCCAAAACCACCACTGGTGTTTATTGCCAAAAAGCTCTATTTTGGTTTCATCTGACCATAGAACCTGATCCCATTTGAAGTTCCAGTAGTGTCTGGCAAACTGAAGACGCTTGAGTTTGTTTTTGGATGAGAGTAGAGGCTTTTTTCTTGAAACCCTTTCAAACAACTTGTGGTGATGTAGGTGACTTCGGATTTTAGTTTTGGAGACTTTCATATTTATACCCCTGTGAAACAGGAAGTCATGGTTGAACAATTTCCTGTTCCTAGTCACCCAGGTGTACTAAAGAAACTAAAAATATCAATACTTCAAATATATTTTTCTCATATGAATTCATAGGGGTGCCAATAATTGTTGCACACCTATATTTAACAAAGATTTATTTATTTTTTTGATAAATCTATGTTTTGTTTGCAACTGTTTGATATCCATGAGAGCAAAGTATTTTTGTGAATTTTCCCAACAAAATATCAAAAGGTTAAACAATAAAGACAATTTTTCACAGCCTTCTTTGCTCATATTTATATGATATTAGTGGAGGGCACTGTATATGCTTTGTGGCAAAAACATGTTTATTTTAAAAAGTTTGTAAACTAGCCTAAAATGGAAAAAATATTAAAATAAATCTTTAATAATCATATGAGGGTATACATATGCATATGAGGGGTTTCTTTAAAAAAAAAAATTAAATAAAATATTAAATAAAATAAAACTAAACTTAACATGCTAATCTGGCCTCAAAACCAGACACATACTTCAAAGCAAAGATGGCCTATTTAAAATAATGTAAAAAATAGTTACAATTGTAATAATAAGAATATTTATATTATTACAAAACTGTTATTCATATGTCACAAAATAAATAAACATGCCACAATTTGGCATCTATTATTTTTATTAATAAAAAGACTTAGCAGTAAGCAAAATCTCAAAGGATACTTGAGGAAAATAACAGGGTTGAGGCAATCCGGCTTCCCAGTGCAGCAAAGATTCAAAAAATATAAGCATAGACCAGAGACTAGAGAGTACTTTATTGATCCCCAAGGGGAAATTTGGTAAGCATCAGTAGTGAATGACATAAGAATTATTATCACCTTTTATAATCTTTGTAACCCAGGTTTTGATAAACATAATTTTGACAGGTTTCATCACCACACTTAATTTGTGTTTATAGGTTTAACAGTCCTAAAAACCTCCAGCTGTGTTTTATCAATGACAGTGAGAGCGATCAAGAGGGTGAGGAAGGGGCATCCTTCAGAGAGGTGAACACAGCTCCAAAAATCATCTGTATTTGCATTTAAAATGAACTGCTTTTTCTTTACTGCAATATATGTAATTACAGGATGGTATTATGCTAATACGATGTTTCTTTGCTTTCTCACGGCCAGAGGCCACATGATTCACAGGGACAGAGGCGACAATCTGCCGGCCTGAAACAGGAAGTGAGAGCAGCTCTGAGTGAGCTCCGAGATAAGCTTTGGGCTGAGCAGAGGCTGCAACAGGTGCCTTAAACGCATTCCGGCTTTGCACAATATAATACACTGTGATGTCATATCTGTGACTCATTCACTCTTTTGTGCTAGACTGTGTTTGTTCCTACATTGTTCTGGTGTGTTTTGATGATGCAGCAGCCGAGCCACAAGGACGTGAGCTTTAGGAGAAGAAAGCTTAGCCACAGTGACCTGCAAACCTGCTCTGTGCTTCAGCTAAATGCCCTCAGGACTTCCCTCCATGAAGACATTCAGGGTTAGTACATCCTCCTCTTTGTTTCATGGGTTTTAAATATGCATTTTATTTCTAAATACATAATAGTTAAGGTGGCAAACATATGTTATAATGTGCAAATATCTGTATTTGCGTGTAATTGTTTAAACTTACAGATCTGAGCTCGGAATTAGTGAAGCATCTGGTGGTGAGGGACAATCTACGGACAAAGCAAGATGCCATGCTCCTGGACGTACAGGATATGACATCGCTGTGACTCACATCAATCTATAATCTATAGGCCTTTATTATAAAATACTGTGCCGTATGATAGGCCTTTTTGGAATGATGGCCATATATTACACCAGCAATTTATTGTCCAATATGTTTTTATTTTCTACTTTACACTAACAAAGCCATATGATCCTGTTTGTCTTGATTTTGCTTTTTTGTGCTCACACAAATATTGCTTACTATGTGAATGTAATTATTTTAGTCACAAGTTTTATTGTGAGAAACTACATGTGTGAACGAGTAGCTAAACAAGCATGCTCTTCATGTTTTCAACATTTGTTTTACATTACCATCTATAAGAACTGTGAAAGCTGCTATTCAGTGTATGTGCGATCAGTAACTGCTGATGATGGGAGTATGAACTGCATGTAATATACTATAGCATCTGCTGAATATGGGGCTTCTCAATGTAAAAAAAAAAAAAAACTAACAAACTTTAAGTATTTTTCTTAAAAATTGACAATTAATATAACTGAATAAATTTGTAATGTTTACTTAACTCCTAAATGTGTGGGTGTTTTGCCGACCTTTGTCATTTTTTGATAATTGTACACAGATATTTTTGCAGATACTATGCTGTCAGTGCTATCAAATGCATTGAGCTACATGTAACAATATTCACTGTTAACTACCTCCATGTTCATATTGTCAATCACATATCTAAGGGAAATCACCTTTTTTTTTAAAAAAAAAAAAAAAGGTTTGTTCTAACTTACAACCTCCTGAAGATCCACTTTCTACCTCATAGCATGTCTACTGGAGTGAATGTCAGTGTCTAATAAACATGATCTCTCAGCCTTGCACCGTTCAGCTGCTCAGCCAAGCAAAGTAAGACATGGTCTGAGAGAGTGAGAGCAACAGAAAGATCAGAATAACAAGCAGCACATATGGACAGGAAACTGTTACTGTCTACAGCAAAAAACAAAAAAGGTATTATTAAAGTACATGCTGTATTTTTGATCAGTGTAATGGATAGACAGATGGACAGTTTTCTTTGCAGCTAATCTGTTCTGAATTCTTATACTACACAGATATTTTGTTTACACAACTTTGTAAACAAACCAAAATATTCCTTGCTTCTCTTGCTGTTTCTAAAGGGCCACACTGTGTTGTATACCGTATTGGGTTTCCTTTCAGCATTTCTGTCTGAATGAATAGATATTAATTATTTACCAAAGTGTACCTGTGAGACCACATGCAGTTGCAGCGTAAGAACGGCCTCCATGTCACAAACACTTGATATTTAGACGTTGGCGTCTGTCCTCGACAGAACTGTGGCATTTCAGTGTGGCTACAAAAATAGATTGAATGAACTGCTCATTTTCCAGACATGTAAGTATTTCCTGTTCAGTTTTCTATGGCAGATTGGGTCAGCAACTGAAGATCATTCAGATCACAGGGTTTTTTTTTTTTTATGCAAGTAATAAGAAACTAGAAGTATGAATGGAGAGTTTGAAGTAAAAGCCTGTTACTGATTGAAAGGCTAATAGACCAAGTAAGGCTAAATCAGCACAATAATTTGGTCAACATGAATTTCCTTTAGGGGTGCAAGACCGTCAGGACAAATGCTTAGCACTTAATGTGATGAGGATATTCGAGTTCTACAGATGAAATGTTGAAATTGAAGATTAAATGTGTCATTTAAAATGTTAATTACTTAAATACCATGTTTGTTTATTTTAAAAACTCTGGATTTCATTTAGCACTGGGGAAAACCTGAGGATTTACTATCAAGCTACTCAAACACAGGAATGTATTCAGGACTAATCATTAGCAGTGAAGAGGAAATGTAGGATGAAGCTCTGTATCTATGCCATAAACAGCTGATCACTACTGCTTTCTCCAGCACCATGGCAGATGCTTTACTGGAGCCAGGCACAAACTCGAGTAACCAAACAGATTTCAGCTGCAGCAATGATGAGTCATACAAGTACATCATCTTACCCCTGTGCTACTCTATAACCTTCTTACTTAGTGTCATCCTAAACTCCACTGTTCTCTTGCGCTCATACCGTGGTGGCCGCCGATGGAATACCTCATTAATTTATATGGTCAACCTGGCATCCACGGACTTAATGTACAGCTTGTCTCTGCCACTTCTTGTGGCAAGTTATGTCATGCATGACCATTGGGTGTTTGGGGATTTTATGTGCAGGCTGGTACGCTTCCTCTTTTATTTTAACCTCTACTGCAGCATCTTTTTCCTCACCTGCATCTCTGTGCACCGCTACATGGGCATCTGCCACCCCATCAGAACCATCACGCTGGAGAGCAAGCGGGCTGCAAAGAGCACCTGCGCTATGGTCTGGGTCGTGGTGTTCCTGCTCACCTGTCCAATCTTTCGTTTCGCTCAAACCGGTGACATGCCCAGAGTAAATGGAAATGGAAAGAACACAACCATGGGACGTGGGCTAAACCAAGTGGGCTTGGAGATGTATAAGAACTGTTTTGATGTTGCAACAGACACCGAGTTCTCCGAGTACATTCCGTATGGAATTGTTCTTCACCTTCTAGGCTTCTTTGTTCCCTTTACTGTCATTGCGTGGTGTTACTCGCAGGTGGTTAGAACCATCTTTCAGACCTTGCACCCCAAACCATATGTGCAGGAGGTTGGTGATAATGAAAGAGGCCCCACCAATCAGACCTCGATCTCGATCTCTGGCTCTCAGCATGCACCATATATCAGCAGGCGCCGCAAGTCCATCAAAACAATCATTACCATCACCTTCTTGTTCGCGCTGTGCTTCCTGCCATTCCATATCACCCGGACGCTGTACCTCATTCTTAAACAGAGAAATGCAGAGTGCCACACCATGCACGCTATCTCTGTCTGCTACAAAGTCACTCGACCCCTGGCGTCATTCAATTCATGGCTCAATGCTCTGCTCTACTTCCTCACTGGGGACAATGGCATCTCTTGCTGTGGAGTCACAGAAACCAGTCATCACATACACCATGTCTCGCCATCAAGGGCTCTTGGAGGACTGAAAAAGGAGGTGGTGGTTGAAAAGGGAGAACAGGGTGAAAAACATACAAACCACAATCAAAACAGAGACTCCAAACCCTCAGGAATCACAAAGCGGACTGTGAAAATGACCAAACCCTGTGCATGGTGGCTTTCCTATGAACTGTCTGTGTCTGAATAATACTGATCCTGTATTTATTTTCTTAACTTTCTATTAAAAGAAAGTTTATCATATTCGTATTCAAATTCTCTGTTCTGATGTAGTTGTATTTTATCACCTTACTGCTCAGTACATAATCTTGTGACAATGTATTATTTTTCACAATTGTGGTAATGCTGAGATGGCTTTAACTTTTAAAAAAAAAAAAACTGCTTATTAATTTGCTTTTCATTAATTATTTATTAAATGATTGTTTGCAAATAAATAATTACAATGACTCATTTTTACATTCCTCTCCCTTAATTAATACAAGACCTACAATGGCTGTTAGCAAATGGAGTGTAATGAGGTTGATTGATATATAAGACCAGTCAATAAATGAAAAGAAAACAGGAAACAATGTTACTAATTCACAGCCCGTGACCATGTATGGTATTAATAGTTAAACTCTTTCCTGTCCTGATCTAAGCATAATCCATTAGTATTACTGGGGCACGATGACTTACAGTCATGTGAAAAAATAAGTATTTATAAGAAATTGTTGGCTTTTTTGACATATTTGGACAAGCAAACATTTGATCACCGCTGAAACAGTGCCTATTAATAAAGTTGATATACTTTAACAAACCCACAAGGATAATTAGCTTTTTCAATCATTTATTCAACAGAAATATCAATAGATGTGATATTCTTCTGTGGAAAAAGTAAGTACACCCTTGGCCTCAGAAGCTAGTATTGCCCCCTTCAGCAGAAATAACTTCTTGTAGGGGATTTGCATAATTGTCCACCAGGCTTGCTGGAATTTTTGACCATTCTTCCATGCAATATTCTTTCAGCTGCAAGATGTTTGAGGTTTTTCTTGCATGTACTGCTCATTTCAAACCCCCGACAACATTTCAATGCGATTCAAATACGGGCTTTGACTAGGCCATTCCATAACCCTCCATTTCTTCTTTTTGAGCCATTCTTTGGTTGATTTGCTAGTGTGCTTAGGATCATTAACCTGTTGAAATGTCCACTTTCGGTTCAGCTTCAACTTTTGGACAGATGGCCTCACATTATCTTCAAGCGCTCTTTGATATGATGCAGAATTCATAGTTAAATCAACGAATGTAAGCTGTCCAGTCCCTGAGGTGGCGAAGCACCTCAAACCATAACATTTCCACCACCGTGCTTCACAGTTGGTATGAGGTGCTTCTCCTGAAAAGCTGTCTTTGGTCTGTGAAAATCATGCCTGCTGTTACTGTGACCAAACAACTCTATCTTTGATTAATCTGTCCAGAGCACATTATTCCAAAAGGCCTGTTCTTTGCCTATATGCTCAGTGGCAAACTGTAGTCTTGTAAAGGCTTTTTCCTGGCACGGCTCCCATGCAGGTCAAATTTGTGCAATCTCGTTTCGATTGTAGAAGCATGCACTTTGACACCAACAGTTGCAAGACTTACTAGCAGATACTGTGATGAAATTTTGGGGTTCTTGGAGACTTCTTTTTTGCATCAGACAGTCTTCTCTTGGGCTGAATTTGCTGGGACGGCCAGTCCTAGACTAATTGGCAGTCGTTTGAAATCTGCGCCATTTGTAGATTATTTTCCTTACAGTGGAATGATGTATTTCAAATAATTTGGAGTTCTTTCTAAATCCCTTGCCAGACTCATAGGCATCCACAACCTTTTTTGAAGGCCCTACAGAACACTTTAGATCTTGGCATGATGACACCACACACCTCAATAACAAATGGAACACCAGACACTAGATATGAGAGGGGTATAAATAAGACAGGTTCCACCTGCACTCCCTAAGCAGGTTCTAATCACTGGCACCCAATCTTGAACACCTGATTCAAATTTTATGGATTTGAAGGTGTGATAAATGTAGGGATGTATGTATTTGTTCACATGACTATAGTGGTTGGCACGTTTGCCTCTGCCTCAACATCCTGCCTCTTCCCTGTGTGTGCAGAGTTTGCATGTTCTCTCCTTGCTTCGGGGTTTCCTCTGCGTACTCTGATTTCTTCCCTCAGTCCAAAGACATGCGTTGTAGGTCAACTCGCATTTCCAAATTGTCCGTAGCGTGAACGTGTGCGATTGAGGCCTGCGATGGGTTGTCACCCCGTCAAGGGTTCCCCGCCTTGTGCCCAGAGTTCCCTGTGTAGGATAAACGGTATGGAAAATGGATAGCATTGGTATTACTTTGACCCTTATGCATGACCTCCTTGCATGTTAATGATAGTTTCACAGCATAAACTGCTGAACAAGATAAGCAATGGATGTTTTGATAAACGTTCATCAAATCAAAAAACTGTCTTTACAGATTTCTACATTGTATCCAATATTTTGTTGTTTACCACACACATCCACAAAACACACATACTTGCCAGACCATAAAAATGTAATAATTTCCAATTAGGGGTCTTCCTATGTCCAATTTTTGTAGAGTTTTAAACAGGAAGTCCACTGTCACAGGCCCTTACAGCTTTCACATCTTTATTCAGAATGTATGACAAGCTGTCTGTTGTCTATTGCTATTAAATGCATAATATACAAATACAAATATAAATACTGAATTGTATACAAGTCAGTTTACATTCCCGTTAAACACTTCCTATTTTAGATGTAAGGTAAAGGAAAGTAAGCAGTATGAGAGCATTAATCAGAGGAGCTGGCAGAGAAATCAGACGTGTCTATCGAGCTTGTAGTTTTCTTCATGGCCAGAGCGAGGTGGTGTTGTTGAAGAAGACCATCACTATTTGGTTGCTGGTAATATATATATTTTAAAAATGTTCTGAATTAATGAAAGCCAGACTAATGTCCAGACTGATTTGCATTGCCGGTTAGCTTTAAAGAGGAAATTTGCGCACTCTTAATCGCATCAGTCTGTTAAAGTTATTTTCACGCAGTTCTTACGATTTGCGTTTCGGCATTATTCGGCTGCTTTACAAACTAGCACTAAAACTTGGGAAATAGCTGCGTGGCTAGCTAACTAGCCATCTCTCTTGCTCGTAGTCTTTTATATTTAGCCATTTCGAATAAAAATAAATAAATATAACGTGATGTGAAGAGTTTACTGAAAGTTTCGCTAAGTGCCAAAACTACTTCTGACTGGTGTATGCGAGTCGCTGTTAAACCTGTCGGAGCTAGTCCTGAACTTACTTGAGCAATAACCCGAAGAACTAGTTAGGGGAGTTTTGTACACCGTGGTCCTGTGTTCAAACCTTACAACTTCTAACAGAATGCGACTGATAAGGGACCACTTGAAATAATCCCCGCTCAGTTATCAGGCGGCTTTAAATTGGACCGAGCACTTTTAGCGTGCGGCCTGCTGGTCAGGCTTTCGCCGCATTAGATTTTAAGCTCACGCCGCTGTGGAGCGCGCTAAGTCCGGCTGCCTGCTTCAAACATACTCCGGCCTGCCATGGAGAGAATGGAAGTGGACCAGTGCGCAGGCGCAGCTGGAGGGAACGGGGGCGGGGCTTTACGGAGGTCCAACAGCGCCCCTATGATCACTAATGTCAGGTAAGAAAAACACACATCTGAACAACATCTGCATCTAAATAAAGTGTGTTTTATACAATCTCTTAAGTTATAATCACGTCCTCAGGTATTGTGATGGTATAGTCAAGAGCAGTGGTTCTTTTAAGAGTCTGTGAATTTATTATTACACCTTCCTGTCCCTAGACAACAGGTCTGCGGAATATACACAGGATACACAAAACTCTTGCTATACGAAATATGCAATCTGATTAAAATGTGTTTTATATCATCTCTTAATTTGTAAGAATATCTTCAGATGGCATATGTTGTATAGCAAGTGTTATATTTTTGCATATCTGTTGACTAGGTCAGGATTAATAATAAGCGTTAACAGAGCCTTTAGTGTTGATTATACCACAAGTTCTATAGGTTTGGAATTTTGCATGTATATTTATTCATTTGACAGATTGATTCATTTTTTTTTTTTTTGAATCCAAAATGTATGGTGGCCTGTAATTGCAAAATGCATTAAAAAAACCAAAAACGCAACAGCGAATCAGAAAACATAACATCAAAACCAAAAACACTATAACGACTGTGAAAACACAACAGGAAAAATCACATCAACATTAACTAAAAATGGAAAGGGTAGGTCCTTAAACATTAAACATCACACGCTCTCCGACAGTCTGCGTCAGTCCGAGAGACCACAGAAATGGGATAGCTAGAGGATGTTTACAGTAAGACAAATATCTAGTGATGTTATTATTCATGCTTATTTTTATCATTCACATGATGTTATGTTAGACATGCTGTCAACTATTTTAGATATGCTGTCAACTTTGCGTTAAAAATGACTGTGGCAAATGCTAAGCGGCAAATTAATGAACACACTCAGTAGTACAGTTGAGGAAGAGTAATGATTCACGATCGCACGATCTGGTGTCACCCAGAAGTGGATGAATTCCCTTTTGAATCTGGTTCCTCTTAAGGTTTCTTTCTCGTGTCCCCTCAGGGAGTTGTGGCTTGCTCAGTAAGGATCTAAATCTATATCGGGATTTCTGTGAAACTGCTTTGCGACACTGTCTGTTGTTCAACACTATATGAATAAAATTTAATTGAATTGAAAACATGCCTAAAGGAAGCTGGGTTATTCAGAAAAAAAAATTATTCCTTGTTATAATAACATAATAACGTAATAACGTAACTCTGCATGAAAGCATAGAGTAGCCTAGACAAAAGACTGAAAACAGTGCTATTGATTCTCCTTCATGTAGTCATATGCTGTATGAGCATGTGAGCATGTGGTGTTCAATAAGGATGCACTTTTTCCAAGTTAATGTTGATGTGTTTTTCTGATTTGCTGTTGTTTCTGAATTTACTGTTGTGCTTTGGTTTGTTAATCTGTTTTCGCCTTCACAGGCCACCGTAAAAATGACTCTGCGCTTGGACTGAATCCAACTGAGGATTAGGCCACATACAGAGAATGAATTTAAGGGTGAAAGGGCCCATTAGTGGCTTCCTGGAAGTGCTGAGATTTGAACTCTCAGTCTTCCAGTCACTAGCTCAGAAGTTAAACCACTGTGGTGAAATTGTTATTCAGCACCAGAGTCTTGTGCAGTCTTGTGTTCCATAATGAGAGTACTTATTACGTGTTGTTGTGTAATCCTGTCTCAAGTCTGATGTAGAGTAGTACAGCATACAGCTGCAATTGTTTGACATAACTTGACGTAACCCAATTCTCTGGCAAACCTCTAATGACTTACATGTCTCATAAACTTTCCCCATCAGTGACGGAATGACAGTGTTCAGCTCAAACACTTCGGCCCGGTATCGCCGGAGCAGTGTGTCTGTAAACCCAAGCTGTCCCTCTAGAGTGAGTCTTTATTTATATAGTAGGCATCAAGGTGAGCTGTTGTATTGACAGTCATCACCCAGAGAAAATCAATGCATTGCCTTTTTTGTTGTAGACCCTGCCTTTTTCTCCGTTCTCCTTGTGCAGCGAGAGACCAGATCACAGGCGACAGGTGAGGTTAAAGTCTGCAGCATAGACCTATAGTGGTATTAACTAACTACTCACGGTTAGTTAGTCTGGTTTGATTTCCATGTTTAGGTGCATTTTGAGGCTTATTTTGAAAACAGGCATAGTTTGCATATTATCTTTATTGTACTGACAGGGTTGTTTTTATGCTGTAGATGGAGAACATGGAACTCACTCTCAGAGGGAGTTTACAGAGACTAAGGTAACCATATATTTCTCTTGATAATGTAGAATGAAACATAACATAACATAACCGCACACAGAGCAGTGTTTTATGTATGACTGTCTGTCTTTCTTTCTTTCTGTCTGTCTGTCTGTCTGTCTGTCTTTCTGATAGTGCCTCAGCTACAGTCCCCTCACCTCCTGGAACTCATTGGCATGGGCATCTATCACCAGTGAGTATGATGGACCGCTTCGATTTAATCACCTTTTGATAATCTTTAAATTATTTTTCTCCCTCACTCTCATTCTGTCATAGGATTTCCATTCCCAAGACTCTGGAGTCACTCCTAATTCTTCCCCCAGTCCAACAAGAAGGTTCAGGGGGTAGGTTTCATTGTACTACAGGCAAATTAATGAATGAAAAATGAACATTTCATTAGTGTACTTGCGTCATTTTGGAATTTTCCATTTATTGCGAGTTTACGATTGTTAAAAAACGTTCACATCTTTGCTAAACCTACCGTTACTAGTTAGAAAAACGTTTATTTTTTATTTCTTTATAGGAATTGTTGACTTGTGTCAGTACATATGAATCATTTAAAGGGGGAGGCCATCTTTTTTCACATTTGAGCAGTTCTAAATATTTATCCGCCAATTTCTATTCACCTCAGTCAGTTTTTAAATCAAAACATGCAGTTTGAAAAAAATTTTCCCCACTAATAATTGTTTTGCAAAAAACAAACAAACAAACAAACAAAAAAAAACCAAACTGGGCTGGAAGAAAAGCCAATTCACTGAAGGGGGAAAAGACCGAATACGTGCATTTGTTTCTTCTTACTTTATCTAGGTGAACTTTGACCTGCTAATCTCAGTCTTGTAGAATAAATGAAGGTGCGATTGTGGTCCCTTTCGTTGGTAAAAAAAAAATAAAAATGGAAGAGCTGCTTATTATTAAGTATCAGTAACATCAGACTTTTGCTTTGCTGTTTTGTTACTGCTGCTTTTTGACACATCAGGGAAAAAAAAGAATCAGCCATCTCTTTCACTGGCATATGCTAGGGTTTCCATGGTAAAATTCAGTTTGAGCTTTCTGCCTGCTAGGATTTTCTTGTTAGAAATGTTGGAACCTCTGCAATATGATCATATTTAACTACAGCTACACACAGTAGAGGTTTGACCTTTTTTGACCTCCATATTTGTTGCATTCATCATGCGATTGGTATAACACTGGATAACGCAGCATATTGCTGATTTCCAACAGGGGGTCAGTGAGTTCATCTGTGAGATGGCCAGTGGTTGCACCTTTAAAAAGAAAAGGTAAGAACTGAGTTAAACTTGTGTTAAGGATCTACACTAAATTTTTGTCCCAGGTGTAAATATTCGGTGTGATTACATACAAATGGTTGCAAAAAATAAAATGTCTTAATGTCACCTTTTAACATTGCACTACATTCTTTTTTTTGACGTGCCTAATCAGGTGGAGTGGAATCTGACGGTCCGCCTAAAAAGCTGTTTGTTGCTGGAGTTACAGATCCTGCCCACATAACTAGTTGCACTGTCAGGTGAGGCCTTAAAAAAGGGGGAAACGTCTGCTGTGCTAATGGTCAGCTTCGGAAATGATATCATGTTTCATTTCCTCTCCTCTGTCCACAGTGTTAATTTTTTGTTTTTTTTCTTCTCTGTGCAGTGTTTCCCAGTCAGTGGACTCTCCCTCAAGCGCCGTACCCTTATGTCCAAGCCCTCAGAACATCGCGCTCTCGCGTTCTCCTCCCTCGCCGTTTACATCCCAACACCCCAGCATCTAAACCACATCAGTTCAACTGGCAACGTAAGGACAACGTTTCTGTCTTTGCACTCATCACATCCTGAACTTTTGTTCAGAACCGTGTCCTGAGATCAGCTCTCCGTCTCACTACTTGGTGCTTTAAGGAATGTATTCGGTTCCACATTATTTGCAGAAAAAACCTTCCCGATGGAACTTTTGAGGAAGGTTGTATGGTGTATGACTGAAGATGGAAAATGTGTCGATGCCAGGAATAGTGCAGTGCTGCCCAGTGTCATCTGTTAATAGTTCATTTGCACGAGGGCAAGGGTTTCCTTGCATTTTTGTGAAATAGTGTCAGGATTTACACCGAGTTATCATGTTCACGATAGTGTTTTAGTGTTTTTGGTCGCAATCTAGTCATCATTTACACATAAGGATTGGCTGTGAGCATGCAAATACACATCAAGGTTTGCCTTCCCTGTATTTAGTTTTTTTTTTTTTTTTTTTAGTAGGGTCAGAACATGCTTTTCTAATCTCATCCACAAGCATTGAGGTCTTCCAAAAAGTTTTTTTTTAAGTTTTTTTTTTTTTTTTAAATTATAATTAAGAAAATATGCTTAGATTACTAGACTGTTCAGGCCACAAGTGTATTCATATATGCTCTGTATGTTTTACAGCTTTCTTTTAAAAGAGTCATTTTAATGCATTTTATTATTTTATACATTTTTCATAAAACCCTTCCAACAACCCTTGGAATAGCAGAATGCCAGCCTGCTCTAAAGCTTGTCCTTTACATTGTTTTATATTTAATATGGAAGAAGAAGAATGGATTTCTTTCTTAAATATTCCCTTTTATAAAATATGCCCAGAAAATTTTCAGATTTCATATAACAGGCACAAGCGTCTACCCGGATTTACTAGCAAAAGCGTTGCCATATTGATTTTCGGGCTGCATTTATGTTGCAAAAGCACCCATGTGACCCTAAGCTTGTAGTCGAGAAAACAAACACAAATGAAGCTACACAAACCGACTGACTGTAAAATTGTATTGCATGTCATTAATAAGACATGGCTGATAGGTATCTTTTTTCCTTTGTGCAGTGTTAGACATTATTAATGTAAGTTTAAATTACATTACATAAGTGGGATCATATCTCCATGTTTTTGCTAGGGTTCTTGTAAAAATAAACCGACTAACAGATGTACAGTATTGCTGATTAGAGACTTTTTTTGGGGTTTTTTGCTGACAAGTGCATTAATGCTTCCAGAGCAGTCTTTGAGCAGGACTGTTGTGGATCATGTGCATCATACACTGACTAGAAAACATCAACATTTGACCATGTTATATTTCAGATTAGCATCTCAGCAGCTTAATTCTGACCTAATATTTCGACTTCAGCATTTATTTCACTTTGCAAAGATAAGAAGGAACTTATTGAAAGATTTCTTTAAACGTTCTTTCCTTTTCCTCGTTTTCTTTTAGCTTTACTGCTGGTACAATGAAATGCCTTGCAAAGTAATTCCAAAGACATTTGCACATATTGTCAAAGTCTCCAGTTGTACATGTTTAAATTAATACCAATGGATCCAAGTTGAGTCTTGAAAAGAATTGTGCAATATAGATAAAAATGCATCACGGAATAGGAAAGAAGACTCAATCATTTTTTTCCACGTTCTGTGGCTTCTCTTTTTGCTTTTCTTTCTTAAATGAACATATTGATCATTTAAATGTAATGTATTATTTATGTAAAGTCACAAATGGTCAGTTTTGTTTAGAAAGCATCTTTTAGCAACTTGGATGTAATTGTTTTGGGGTTTTTTTTGACATCACTTGAAATTTTTTGTAATTATTATTCTACTTTACGTTTGTACATTTCTGCCTTTTATTTCTCTCACTTAAATGGGAGGTTCACTATCTGCATCTTATATGTTTTCTTTAAAAAGAATGAAGGACAAGTGTTAATCAGTGACTGTTACAAAGCTGGAACACGAGGCCGGGAGTTGGGGCAAGCACATGGAGCATTCTATAAAATGACACAAAAAAAAACAAAACACACAACTCTTGCCTCTTGTGTTTGAGATGTAAATATGTTGTAGCCACAACAAACAGAAGAGGAAGATGTATTTTTATGAACTGTAATATAAAGCAATGAGGTATATAAAGGTATATTCATTCCCTCTGAGCATATCCTGTACCTGGTAATGTCTCATTTCTAGTACATACAAAATGCTGTTCACCTTTGAATTTGTATTTTACATTGTACATATCGATCAGGAAAATAAAGATACTGTATTTAAGATTGTTGGTTTTTTAATTTATTTGATTATACATTGTGTCAAGACCCAATAGATAAACTTCTATGGGAGTACAGTCACATCCCTCTTTGACAATAAAGAGTATTTTAAAATATAATACAAAAGCAGAACTAGAGCACCTGTAGGAGTTTTACTCAGTGATCTGAACCACTCGATGGAAATGTTTAACACATTCAAAGCCAGTCTTGACTTAAGCTTAACACATCTAGCAAATTAAAAAATAACTCTCTTGTATCATACAATTAAAACAGAGTTTGAGATTAGTTTGTCACTTTTTTCTTCTACCAGTGTTCATAAACAAACCAAAGTTTATTAGCCTGAACTTCACGTCCGTGTTTGTGCATTGGTCTTCAGTTGTTTCACCGGGAAAGTAGTGGCAAGTCGCTGGAGTTCATTATAAGGCTGGAGTCCAAACTCAGACACTCTGTGGGGGGGGGGAAGAAGAGTGATAAATTTTTCAATGGGACAGTGAGCATCATTTACCATTCTTTTAGTAAAGTTGTGTGTAAATGTTTTCATAGCCCAAATCAAACTAAAGGATTCCTGACAGATTTACAAAAGGTTTCTATAACAAAGACTTTCTCCATATTCACATGCATAATTCATACACTATATGGCCAAAGGTTGGGGTTGAGGTCAGGGCTCTGTGCAGGACCCTCGAGTTCTTCAACCTTGGCAAACCATGTCTTAACGGTCCTCGCTTTGTGTCATGCTAGAACATGTTTAGGCCCCTTAGTTCCAGTGAAGGAAAACTGAATGCTACAGAAGAAGAACCACATACAAGTGTGATGGTCAGGTGTCCACAAACTTTTGGGCATATAGTGTATAAAATTGCAGTAACTCATGCTAATTATACAATTTCAAGTCTAAAACGAGGGTCACATTGCTGAGTCTCCTTATATGTGAATTTACGCATACTAACTGGATTTTAATGAATACAACATTTCTTTTGTAAATTCTCCGGTGAATTATTTATTTGTTCATATTCAGCTTCATAAATCAGACCCAATATGTATAAAGCTTGAAATACCTTTTGTCTTGGGTAATTTGTATGAGTATATTCAATCAAAGCTAACCCATGACCATAAATAATTGGAATGCTCATTCAGTTTTAAACATAGGTTTTATACATACAGTGCCCTCTACTAATATTGGCACCCTTGGTAAATATGAGCAAAGAAAGCTGTGAAAAATTGTCTTTATTGTTTAACCTTTTGATATTTTGTTCAAAAAATTCAGAAAAATACTCTGCTCTCATGGATATCAAACCATTGCAAACACAACACAGGTTTATTCAAAAAAATAAATAAATAAATAAAAATAAAAAAATAAAATTTGTTAAATATAGGTGTGCAACAATTATTCAGTTTTTTTAGTACGCCTGGGTGGCTAGGAACAGGAAATTGTTCAACCACGACTTCCTGTTTCACAGGGGTATAAATATGAGGTAACACATAGGCCAAATTCCCTTAGTCATTCATAACATTGGGTAAGACCAAGGAATATAGCTGTGATGTGTGGCAAAAGGTTGTTGAGCTTCACAAAATGGGAAGTGGCTATAAGAAAATAGCACAAGCATTGAAAATGCCCATTTCCACCATCAGGGCAATAATTTAGAAGTTCCAGTCAACTGGAAATGTTATGAATCAACCTGGAATTGGACGTGTGTCTATATTGTCTCAACACACTGTGAAGAGGTTGGCTCGAGTGGCCAAAAAATCTCCATGGATCTCAGCTGGAGAATTGCAGAAGTTAGTTGCATCTTGGGGTCAGAAAATCTCCAAAACTACAATCCGAAGTCACCTACATCACCACAAGTTGTTTGAAAGGGTTTCAAGAAAAAAGCCTCTACTCTCATCCAAAAACAAACTCAAGCGTCTTCAGTTTGCCAGACACTACTGGAACTTCAAATGGGATCGGGTTCTATGGTCAGATGAAACCAAAATAGAGCTTTTTGGCAATAAATACCAGAGGTGGCTTTGGCACACTCAGAGAGGTAGCCATATGGAAAAGTACCTCATGTCCACGGTTAAATATGGTGGTGGCTCTTTAATGTTTTGGGGATGTTTTCTGCCAGAGGACCTGGACATTTTGTTAGGATACATGGAATCATGGACTCTATCAAATATCAACAGATATTAAATGAAAACCTGACTGCCTCTGCCAGAAAGCTTAAAATGGGCCATGGTTGGATCTTCCAGCAGGACAATGATCCAAAACATACATCAAAATCAACACAAAAATGGTTTACTGACTACAAAATCAAGGTCCTGCCATGGCCGTCCCAGTCCCCTGACTTGAAACCCATAGACAACCTGTGGGGTGAACTGAAGAGGAGAGTCCACCAGTGTGGACCTCGAAATTTGAAGGATCTGGAGAGATTCTGTATGGAGGAATGGTCTCAGAACCCTTGCCATGTATTCTCCAACCTCAACAGGCATTATAGGAGAAGACTCAGAGCTGTTATCTTGGCAAAGGGAGGTAGCACAAAGTATTCACTAAAAGGGTGCCAATAATTGTTGAACACCTATATTTAACAAAGATTTTTTTTTTTGGATAAACCTGTGTTTTGTTTGCAATTGTTTGATATCCATGAGAGCAGAGTATTTTTGTGAACAAAATATCGAAAGGTTAAACAATAAAGACAATTTTTCACAGCTTTCTTTGCTCATATTTACCAAGGGTGCCAATATTAGTGGAGGGCACCGTAAATGGCATACACATGTAATGTGTTACAACACCACTATTTACATTTACACAAAGCATTGAGATAATTTATTTAGTCACTACAAACAATTTCACACCAACCACAACTTATAATCATTCAATCATAAACAGACACAGGGCTTACTCTTACCTTGATCGAAGTTGGGTTTTTTGGTAGAACCCTCTCCTAATCCTTCCATATCCACCAAGTCACTGTTGACATCTGAGTCATTCAGGGCACTGAGTGTCACGTCTGATACAAAGGACCATTCTGTTAACGCGTTGGTTTTTGGCAAGGAATCAAGAGACGACGATTACGTTTACATGCACATCCAATATTGATCGGAATTTGGCGATATTCTATTTAGCATTGAGTCATGTAAACACTGCAATCCGACTGCCCGAATCAGATTAAGACAATATTCTGATTCCCCAAATTCTGATTCCCATCCCTGGGATATGCCTGTTTTAATCGGAAATTTGTTGCATGTAAACACCTCATTCAGAAAATCCACTGAAAGCAGATATATACGCATGCTCAGTCCGCAAGGCATTGTGGGTGCTAACAGATGATTAGCTATAGGCTAGGTATTTAGGAATGGCAACTCAGGCATACTTACAACAACCGTGTATACAGGAATATTCAGATTCCTGTACACATATAAACATCATATTCAGAATATGGCTGCAACCTGAATATAGGCTTTAAACAGAATTTGATGTGCATGTAAATGTACTGTAGTCACTGTGCTTAAAGTGGTTTTTACACTAGTCACCTGCAGTTTTTGGCTTTTTAATTGTGTGTGGCAAAGAAGAAGAAGAAGCACGCTGCAATCCTGCTGTCACAACTTTTGAGGTTGGAGCCATGGATGCTGGAGTCGCTGCCATGGCAACGGTGGTTTTCTTCACAGTCTTTTGGGGTGCCTCTGATGAGAGCGGGACTCTGTTGTCCTCGTAGAGCTTCCTCTTTACTGTGGTCTTAATCTGGGCACTGAGAAAGCAATAGATTAAAATGCATCGTCAGTTAATCAAGAGACATTTTTGTTATGATGTCATGTGTTAATGAGGCTTGTTGATGCTATTTACCCAGGCCATAATGTAAAGAACAAAACACAAACAGGCATGCTGGAGTTACTGCCCCCAGCTCAAAGTATTGTTATATTACAAAAAGGGTTTTATTCCTTTTATACCACAGCCAACACTAACATCTTTTTATTTATTAAAGAGCGACACATCATACTTTTTATCCGTTTGTAGTTATATGTGGAATATAACCACAGGAAAGCTACAGCTTTACCTCTGACTGACACTGGAGACTCCTTCCATAAATGCTAAATAAACAAGGAACAATTATCAACAATGATGCACTTTTAATCTGTTTATGTGGAAGTCCCTGTGTAAGTTGTTACTATACAAATGATTTGCTTTGCAGCTGGCATTACAGTCAGAGCTGCTGTTCTAGAAAATTCATCAACACTTTCTGAATCAGATTTGAGAATTCAGTGCTGTGGTATAATTAAAACAAATCAATACATTTATAAATAAATACATATTGTAAATCAATAAGAAATAATATGGCTGCAGACAGAACAGAAGAATCAGTGAGTTAAAACTTACACTGTGCGTTCTTTAATGACGGAGCTGATATTGTTCAAATCATCACCAAAGCGGCTCACAGCTGAACGCAGCATCTCGATTTCAGTCTCTGTCCATTTGGCTCTAGAGAGAAGTGTTGAAACAGGGAATAAGCAGCAATCCAAGTACTACCCAGGGAAATACCTGCTAACAACTCTGCAGTGCACTGGCAGAATACCAGAAAAGTTACAGTAAAATTCCACCCTGAACCCTTAAATATGTTTATATTGAAATATCTGTGATGTGTTCAGCAAGTCTGGATGTTAATTTGTTGGGTGCTGATGTATTTTCATTATTTCTGTGAGAAGTTAGTGGTTGTGTGCTGCTCTGACATCACAGGGGGACATGGCTAGTGCAGTAGTTACAATGTTGTTTAATAGGAGAACATTTTCAACAAACTCAAACGGTCAGGTTTCACTTATCTCTTAAAAACCAAAGCGCAAGAGCTTCTTTTCTCACCATTTTTCAGAGACGTTATGTATGCATGTATATATATATATATATATATGTATATATATACAGTACTGTTTTAGGCACATGCAAAGAAATGCTGTAGAGCAAAGATGCCTTCAAAATAATGAAATTAAATGTTTCTACATTTATAAAAAAAAAAAAATACCGTAAAGGGCAGTAAACATTAGTAAATGAAAAAGTCAATATTTGGTGTAACAAAAAATAAAAATTTAAATAAAAATAGTAGTCTCTGGTACAATGTGTGCAGTTTTATAAGGAAATGAGCTGGTAAGTTTTATTGAGCATCTTGCAGAACCAGCCACAGTTCTTCTGGAGACTTTGACTTTCACACTTTTTTCTTATTTTTGCAGCAAAACCCAGCAGCCTTCATTGTGTTTTTTGTCTGAAAAGTGTCTCTTACGTAATATAGTGCTTTCTTTAATGCCATACAAACATTTACTTTTGTGCTAGAAAACTAATGTTTGGGAATCTAAAATGATTTTTCCACTGACTTGATAATGAGAAGTCATAAAATAAAAAAAATCTATAACAAAGTTTGTACTAAAAAAATAGGGTGCCTAAACTGAAACGTTTGCACAGTACTGTGTATATATATATATATATATATATATATCTCCAAACATTACTTTTCCAACAAAAAAAAAATGTGTTACAGAACAATGTTTGTATGTCAGTAAAGAAAGCAACATATTACATAACAGACCACTTTTCAGACAAAAAGACAACGAAGACTGTCAGGTTTTACCTGCAACAACAGAAGCCACTGCGACAGTCAAAGTCTCCAGAAAAACTGTGGCAGAGATTAATGATGCATTTTTTAAAAATCAAAGGGTTGTCAGACCAAATATTGACTTTATTTTAGCACTGTTTGCTGCTCTTTATATGAGATTTTTTAAATGTAGAAACATTTAATTTAATTAATTTTAAGAGCATCTTTGCTTTACAGCATTTCTTTGCATGTGCCTAAGACCTTTGCACAGTAAACACGTACATATAAAGACATGTATACACGTGTATATTTAAAGTCACGGAGTGGACACTTACCCTGCAGGAGATGAATCGGCTACAGGATGTAGCTGCATGGTGAGTTCACCTAATTTACTGAAAGCGGCCCCTGCCGCGGAGAAGATTTCACCCACCTGTTTACAGCACATAAAGTTTTTTTTTTAAATCAAAATTACATAATTTATCTGCAATTTATGCCAAACAGGTGCATATTCCTACCTTTGCTGAAGACGAAGTCATTCTAGCAAAGTTTATTGAGACACTAAGTGTTAGCTAGCGACTTAACGTTACTATCTGCTGCTGTAGTTATCCAACTTACTAGCCAACTACATAGAATTACTAAATAACCAGAGTAAAAATGTAACGTGTAATTATTAAACTTTTTAAAGTTTTTTTTTTTTTAAGTTTTTTTATTTTATTTTTTTACAACGAGTGAATTGTTTCAGTCATAACACAAAATTTCGTTTTCCCTGTTCTGCTAACACGGTTGCTAGAGATGCAATCCCACAATGCAACACACGCTGTTCTGCGTCGGATTGGTCAGAAGTCATCAAATAAGGAGCAGAGACGAAAGCGAACGAAGAAAGCCGAGCGGACCCGAGTTGTCTAGCGACCTTTTTTATTTTCGCGACTGCGTCCGCCGTCCTTGAGGTTTTTAGCCAGTAGAAGTGTTACCTTTTTCGTCTGGTCTGTTTTTTTAACAACTCAGAGCCCAGACAATGCCGTCTCTGTTATTTTGCGGCCCCAAATTAGCCGCCTGCGGGATTGTGTTAAGCATTTGGGGAATCGTCATGTTGGTAAGCGTCGGCCTTCATCTCCGTGTCATTGATCGCGAGCTAAAATGTCCAACCACTGATGTTCGACATTGCTAGTTATAGAGGTTTACCTTGATCAAACTACTGTTAACGTTATGATGTAATCCGTTGATATCTGTCTGTACCGTGTTATCGAATTGTGGTGTTTTCTGTATATACCGTGTAGAGGATTTTGTGACACTGTGTGTGTGTGTGTGTGTGTGTGTGTGTGTGTTATTTATTATCCAGGCGATGCTGGGGATCTTCTTCAGTGCGAAGTCCGCTGTGCTGATCGAGGATGTTCCCTTTACTGAGGAAGACATCAGAAATGAGTGAGTTGTTTCTATCATAATGCTGCACAATATGGGCAAAATTAGTGCTATTATGTCTGTATTGCCATTGCTGTATTGGCGTGTAGTGTACTCGAAACTAATTGGTGGTCCCTTACTGGTGTCCTGCACTATTCTGAATGAAATGACTTGGTTGTCCTTGTTGGATTAATTCATTTATTCATGCATTTGTTCATTGATTGTTCACATTGGAGCGGGGTGGCATAGTGGTTAGCACATCTGCATCACATCCCCAGGGTTGGGGGCTTGATTCCCACCTCAGCCCAGCATGCGTGGAGTTCTCCCCATGATTCAAGGGTTTCCTCCTGGCACTTCGGTTTCCTCCCCCAGTATAAAAGACATGTCCTGTAGACTGATTGGCATCTCAATTTTCTGTAGAATGTCCGTGCGATTGTGTCCAGTGATGGGTTGGCACCCTGTCCAGGGTTTCCCCCACCTTGTGCCCCAAGTTGCCTGGGATAGGCTCCAGGGTCGTGTCCGTCCCCCCCCCCCGACTCTGTGTAGGAAAAGTGGTAAAAGATGGATGGATGGTTGAATGGTTAACAGTGGATCCAGATCCTATCAAGTCAAGTGGCTTTATTGTCATTTCAACCATATACAACTGGTACAATATACAGCGAAACGAAATAACGTTCCTCCAGGAACCATGGTGCTACTAAGAAAAACAGCACAGGAGACTACACAGAACTAAACAAGACATTGCACATGCAAATGTGTGCAAACAGCACAAGACAGTACAATAACCACTAAAACAGGACAGTAGGGATCATATACTGGGATCACTGGATGTGAGGTAGGAATACACCCTGAAGGGGATGCCAGTCCATCACAGAGAGCCATGGACCCACGTTTACAGACTTATTCATACAGTGGGGGGAAAAAAGTATTTGATCCCCTGCTGATTTTGTACGTTTGCTCACTGACAAAGAAATGATCAGTCTATGATTTTAATGGTAGGTGTATTTTAACAGTGAGAGACAGAATAACAATAAAAAAAATCCAGAAAAATGCATTTCAAAAAAGTTATAAATTGATTTGCATTTTAATGAGGGAAATAAGTATTTGACCCCTTTGACTTAGTACTTGGTGACAACACCCTTGTTGGCAATAACACAAGTTTTGGAGATTTTCTGACCACAAGATGCAACTAACTTCTGCAATTCTCCAGCTGTGATCCTTGGAGATTTTTTGGCCACTCGAACCATCCTCTTCACAGTGCGTTGAGACAGTATAGACACACGTCCAATTCTGGGTTGATTCATAACATTTCCAGTTGACTGGAATTTCTTAGTTATTGCCCTGATGGTGGAAATGGGCATTTTCAATGCTTGTGCTATTTTCTTATAGCCACTTCCCATTTTGTGAAGCTCAACAACCTTTTGCTGCACATCACAGCTATATTCCTTGGTCTTACCCATTGTTATGAATGACTAAGGGAATTTGGCCTATGTGTTACCTCATATTTATACCCCTGTGAAACAGGAAGTCGTGGTTGAACAATTTCCTGTTCCTAGTCACCCAGACGTACTAAAAAAAATGAACAATTGTTGCACACCTATATTTAACAAAGTTTTTTTTTTTTTTTTTTTTTTTTGATAAACCTGTGTTGTGTTTGCAATGGTTTGATATCCATGAGAGCAGAGTATTTTTGTGATTTTTTATTTTTATTTATTTATTTATTTATTTAAACAAAAGATCAAAAGGTTAAACAATAAAGACAATTTTTCACAGCCTTCTTTGCTCATATTTATCAAGGGTGCCAATATTAGTGGAGGGCACTGTATATACAGAGATGTCATCACACCACAATACCCACCTGTGCAAGAATGTATTAAAAATCCGGCACAGTTGCCTTTTAATTTCTATGAAAAATATATAGTCAGATCCATAAGTATTTGGACAGTGACACAATTTTTGTCATTTTGCCTCTATACACCACCACAGTGGATTTGAAATGAAGCAGTCAAGATGTGATTGAGTTGTAGACTTTCAGCTTTAATTCAAGGATTTTAACAAAAATATCGCATTAGGAATTACAACCAGTCCCTCCAATTTCATAGGCACAAAAGTAATTGGACAGTTGACTGATAAGCAGTTTCATGGCCAGCTGTGGCCTGTTGTTAAACCGTTTACCAAAAATTTACAGTCAGGTCCTTGTTATTTCATGACGTGTATATTTTCAGTAAACGGTTTCACATATCAGTGACATTCTAAAAATGTTCCTATACATTTTTTTTGTATGATTCCATTTTCCTGAGCAATGCAAAGGTTTTGCTTTTCAGTCTGGTATGTTTCCTGGAAGTCACTAATGAACAGCACTACAGTTTATGTATTGTATTTTAATGTTTTTTTGTTGTTGTTCTTGTTCTGGCTGCTTTGTTAAACTTTGTTGATTTTCTGTCTCATACACAGCAAAAACCCACCCCAGGCAATCTACAGCTTGTACAACCAAGTGGCCATCAACTGCTTCATTGCTGCTGCCATTTATGTTGGAGTGGGTGCTATCTCTCTGTGCCAGGTTCGCCTGAACAAGCGCCAGGAGTACATGGTGACATAAGCGGAGGATGTCGAGCAGTCCACCAAATCTTCCAAACGTTATTTATTTGCAGATGACTTTATTTATTCTAATGGATTGGTCGTAGTAGCAGTTCAAGGTTTCCGTCTTTAGAAACGTAACATGGAACAAATGGGGAAATATAGACACAAATTAAAAGTATACTCTATCGGTGATCAGATAAACAATTCTATAACATAAAATTTAAAATGTTCTTATGCATGTATGTGAAGATGGATGTTTTGTGAATTACACATTCCCACATCAAATTGAAGAGAGTAGAATAAATTAATCACTGGACCACAAAAAGACCAACCATTAACGATAAATTATTCCACAGCATTGTATGGTCAAAAACAGTGTACCTGGTGTGAAAACATTCCTGTCTATTAATGTGTGGCTCTTCATAGTAATAGAAACGTGTTATTTATTCAGTGCATTATGTATTCATGTTGGAAATTATACTTCCTCATACTGCTTAGGTTTTTTTTTTTGTTTTTTTTTTAATTTTCAAATTTTTATTTTATTCCGTTTACATTATATGAATGTGATGGCGGTGTGACATTACCCTGAATAACATGTCAAGTGGAAATAAAAGGCTTATTGTTTAAACATGGGGGAAAAAAATCCCTTTAATTTATTTGTTACAAAACAGTGAGATTCAAGTTGTTTTCTTTATACAACATGAGGGGGAAAAAGCTCCAATTAGAAAAACCCTAACCTCATAGAAACCAGTACGAAGTCAAAGTTTTCCTTAGACAGTCTGAAAATAGATACGTACTTCACAAAAGTGAGATTTCTCACAAAGCCAAGGTTCAAAAGTCTTTAAGATTTTCTTTAGACTCTGGCTAAATCTAGATGTTATGCTACCACATTTCCAATAAAACAGTAATGGATAACATCATGTCTGGGGGTCGAGCATCATCTCACAGGTGCGTCTTAGTTCTCCAAGTTTGACACGGGCGTATTCTGCACGGTTCAGGGCCATCTGGCAGTCCTTTCGGGCCGAGTACGTTGAGCCTTCATGAGGTTGACCAGTCGCCACCTTTACTCAAATGGAAAAGGAGAAAGCACACACTCGTGCCTCAGACGACATGAAATTACTCACACAAATGTGTTAAATTCCTTTATCGCATGCAAGTCCTTCACCGTTTACTTCGACAAAAGTAATACTTTACAACTGTTAACAATTGAATACAAATGAATTCTATACAAGAAAATACAATTCACAATATCCTACTAAGGAATTAAAGGGTGTTGCACAATTGTGGATAAAGCTGAAATCTCTGAATACAAGAATCTATGGAAACATGGGAATGGATAAGCTCACCTGTGTGAGGTAGCGGATCTGAGAGCTGAGCTCACTCTCAATCCTGTTAATGGAGGTTTGAAACTGGTTGAGCTGCCGATCTAATAAACTTGCATTATGCTTCTCCTTGGACAACTCCAGCACTATGGTTCCTAAAAGAAGAGCGACTGTAAATGAGCCGGTAACAGTTCGTAAATGTTTGCCGACTGACTGTCAAACAAACGATTATGATGAATGATTTTGTCTTTTCTATTGACTTTATGCCACTCTAAAGCAAAAAGCCACTTATTGATATATTGATAAGTAAATTTGTGTGACTTTCTGACTTGATACAAAAAATAGACATATAAAGCTAAAATATACTAACTAAAATATACAGAGGATATTAAATAATAAACATATTATTGCAAAAACTATGCAAAAGAGTAATGTATTACACTATGTAACACAATTTTTGATCCTGGGTAATAAGTGTTATTTCCTAACTGCTTATGCAATTAGAGAAAAATGGCTGTTAATCCCCTCAAACATTGCTTTTGTGACCAAGGTCTTTGGTATTTTGAAATGTACCTGTTTTCATTGGGAAAATGGGCGAATTTAGCTCATTTAATTTATTTATTCAGGCTGTGCTCCTGCCATTGCATGGCCAGTCTGTTAGAGCAATCGGAATTGCCTGTAGCCTGAATGAGTGGTGCCTCTTCATTGACAGCTCATCCAGGAGCCATAAAGCCGTGCTGCTCCATACTGGGAACAAGTGCCCCGTCTCTTCCCCTAGCTCACTCCCTTACCTCAAAGAAGATTACAACAGGATCAAGACATCGCTGGATGACTTGAACTATGATGAGTACGGCTAGGAGGTCATTGGAGACTTCAAAATGATGGAAGGTGCTGATGCCACCACTGCACATCAAATTGGGCCACAGCTCTAGATCAGCAGTCCGTACAGGATTCTACAGAGTTTTTCTGTGATTGTTGCAGCCAAAAATGCTTTTGCAGTGTGATGGTCTTTCGCAGTGATGAAAATGAGAACTTTTAGATGTACTCATGTTCGACGCACATGAACTGAAGAGGGCTTTGGCTGAATGCACGTTGTGATGACGTCACACGGCGCATCTCCGCCCAAATCTGCGGAAAATCTGCAGTAATTGTGAAAAATTGCAAGCTCCTCCGAATATTGAGGTGTTTGCTTGATTTTGCATTCATTTCTGAGATCGCAAAATCACGAAATCCTAGAGGGACTGGATAAAGATAAAGCTGTCTGAGGCAAAAATCAAAGCCGGTGTCTTCGTCGGACCACAGATAAAGAAGATCCTGGAGTGCAAGGAATTCCCCCAAGAAGGTCACTAAGAAGGAGAAAGTGGCTTGGAACAGCTTTGTCACAGTGGTTTGGGGCTTCCTGGCAATCACAAAGTGGAAAACTATGTGGAGATGGGTGAGACTTTGGTGAAAAACTACAGCACAATGGGCTGCAGGATGTCTCTCAAAGTCCATGTCCTTGATGCTCATCTTGATCGAGGAGACCATAGGACCGTACTCAGATGAGCAAGACTAGTGCTTCCATAAGGATTTACTGGACTTTAAATGCTGCTTCCAAGGACAATATATAATGAGAACATGAGGGGAGACTACATTTTGGGGCTGCTTCATGAAAGTGATATACAATATAATTGTAAATCTCGAAAAACTCACTTCTACTTCTTCTACTCACTTCTAAATCTTTTGTGGTCATTGTTGTATAACTTTAGTATAAATACATGTTAATTTTGTTTCACATGTTGTTTTTTCCTGACTTTATTTGAAAGATGCATATTCACCCATTTTCTCAAAGAAAATAGGTAAATTTCAAAATACCCAATGCCCTGGTCACAAAAGCAAAGTTTAAGTTTAGTTTAAAGTTTAAGAGGAATATATATATCCGTGATAAAGTTGGGGTGTGCTATTCTAAAAAAATAATGCTGGCGTGTGAAAGATTGTTTTCCAATAACAGCATGCCCCAAACTGATTTATTCCAACTATTACAATTTTTAATGTATTAATACATGTCACATGATAGTTTTTATTTAACTGTTTATAGTTACATGTAATGTTGTGGAACATCCGGAAAAAAAGTTTATTCCTGTTAACACACTATTAAACAGTTGTCTCTTTTTTCTCTCTCTTAAGGTTAATGGCAAACGTTACTTTTTTTTGCTGCTACCGTATTTATAAAAATATCATATTTAATTTCTTGTCACTATTATACACATTACCTGGCTCCTACTGCAATAACTGCTAGGTCCATATTTGTTATCAGAAAGTCTGCTGAATACTAAGTCACAGCATGTTATGTTTACATTCACAGCAGTTTTTAAAACTATATTGTTACTCTTTTGCACTACTGTTATATCGGACATTTCCATACTAGAACTGTGTACTGGTCGACGCTACACTGTCACTTACTGTGCCTATTGTTCCTGTTTTAGTAGTTACTGTACTGTCTTGTGTTGTTTGCACACGTTTGCACGTGCACTTTATGTAAAAATGTGTAGGTCTTAGATAGTTCTATGTCATGTCATGTGGTTAGTGTATTGTTTTATGTAGCACCATGGTCCTGGAGGAACGTTGTTTCGTTTCACTGTGTACTGTACCAGCTGTATATATACAGTATCTCACAAAAGTGAGTACACCCCTCACATTTTTGTAAATATTTTATTATACCGTTTCATGGGACAACACTGACGAAATGACACTTTGCTACAATGTAAAGTAGTGAGTGTACAGCTTGTATAACAGTGTAAATTTGCTGTCCCCTCAAAATAACTCAACACACAGCCATTAATGTCTAAACCGCTGGCAACAAAAGTGAGTACACCCCTAAGTGAAAATGTCCAAATTGGGCCCAATTAGCCATTTTCCCTCCCCAGTGTCATGTGACTCGTTAGTGTTACAAGGTCTCAGGTGTGAATGGGGAGCAGGTGTGTTAAGTTTGGTGTTATCGCTCTCACACTCTCTCATACTGGTCACTGGAAGTTCAACATGGCACCTCATGGCAAAGAACTCTCTGAGGATCTGAAAAAAAAGAATTGGTGCTCTAAATAAAGATGGCCTAGGCTATAAGAAGATTGCCAACACCCTGAAACTGAGCTGCAGCACGGTGGCCAAGACCATACAGCAGTTTAACAGGACAGGTTCCACTCAGAACAGGCCTCACCATGGTCGATCAAAGTAGTTGAGTGCACGTGCTCAGCATCATATCCAGAGGTTGGCTTTGCAGAATAGATGTATGAGCTGCAGAGGTTGAAGGGGTGGGGGGTCAGCCTGTCGGTGCTCAGACCATACACCGCACACTGCATCAAATTGGTCTGCATGGCTGTCGTCCCAGAAGAAAGCCTCTTCTAAAGATGTTGCATTACATTTACATTTATGGCATTTAGCAGATGCCCTTATCCAGAGCGATTTACATTTATTTCAT
This sequence comes from Cranoglanis bouderius, assembly GCA_023630585.1. Lineage (NCBI taxonomy): Eukaryota > Metazoa > Chordata > Actinopteri > Siluriformes > Cranoglanididae > Cranoglanis > Cranoglanis bouderius. Next base: position 6,899,520 of record CM042550.1, on the reverse strand, counting down.
TTATACATCTGAGCAATTGAGGGTTAACTGCCAACAGTGGCAGCTTGGCGGTGCTGGGATTTGAACTCACGACCTTCCAATCAGTAGACTGCTGCCTCTGATGCACAAGAAAGCCCGCAAACAGTTTACTGAAGACAAGCAGACCAAGGACATGGATTACTGGAACCATGTCCTGTGGTCTGATGAGACCAAGATAAACTTATTTGGTTCAGATGGTGTCAAGTGTGTGTGGCGGCAACCAGGTGAGGAGTACAAAGACAAGTGTGTCTTGCCTACAATCAAGCATGGTGGTGGAGTGTCATGGTCTGGGGCTGCATAAGTGGTGCCGGCACTGGGGACTGTACTGTGACATGTACTGTGACATACTGAAGCAGAGCATGATCCCCTCCCTTCGGAAACTGGGCCGCAGGGCAGTATTCCAACATGATAACGACCCCAAACACACCTCCAAGACGACCACTGCCTTGCTAAAGAAGCTGAGGGTAAAGGTGATGGACTGGCCAAGCATGTCTCCAGACCTAAACCCTATTGAGCATCTGTGGGGCATCCTCAAACGAAAGGTGGAGGAGCGCAAGGTCTCTAACATCCACCAGCTCTGTGATGTCGTCATGGAGGAGTGAAAGAGGACTCCACAGGCAACCTGTGAAGCTCTGGTGAACTCCATGCCCAACAGGGTTAAGGCAGTGCTGGAAAATAATGGTGGCCACACAAAATATTGACACTTTGGGCCCAATTTGGACATTTTCACTTAGGGGTGTACTCACTTTTGTTGCCAGCGGTTTAGACATTAATGGCTGTGTGTTGAGTTATTTTGAGGGGACAGCAAATTTACACTGTTATACAAGCTGTACACTCACTACTTTACATTGTAGCAAAGTGTCATTTCGTCAGTGTTGTCCCATGAAAAGATATAATAAAATATTTACAAAAATGTGAGGGGTGTACTCACTTTTGTGAGATACTGTATGTGTACTGTAGTAGCTGTATATGATTGAAATGACAATAAAAAGCCACTTGACTTGCCTTGACTTCACTCGACTCGACTCGGCTCAGCTAAAAACAGCCTGTCATGTTACTGAGAACCTGGAAAGTTCTCTGTCTTGAAGACTCTACTGTAGCGGAAAACCTACTGACACTGGAGACTCCTTCCATAAACGTTAAATAAACATCTCTTTACAGAAAGCTTCACCATATCATTGATTATCCGTTTCTCTTTGTCAAATAACAAACCATTTCCCCCCCATATGTTTATTATTATTCTTAGTTTATGTGGAGCATTCAAGTCCCTCTGTAAGTTATGATAACGTGTTAGAGCACATTAATATAAACCTGTCATTTGTTTTGCTGAAGGCACTACATTCAGAGCTGCTGTTAAAGAAAATGAACACCTTCTGACCAATCAGAATCGAGAATTCAACAGCACTGTGGTATGAACAGTATTAACGATGCGTGATTATAGAGCTTCTCGTGGCTAGGGTAGAGGAAGTTCACTCTGCTACAAGTTAGCTACAGTTTAAGAAAAATATCAGACATGGAGTCGAGCTGAGACAGATACCTGCACACTGGAGAACGACAGCGATCTCCTTTTCCACATCCTCCAGAGCCCGTAACCTGTCATTGGCCATTTTGCAGCTCTTTAGTATCGCATCTACAGGAGAACAGACATGATTAGCAAAACCCGCGTTTACCTTTAAGCGCATTGGATTCCAGTAAACAACACACCACAGTAACAAAAATATTACAGCTCACTTACTTCTACTTTGGAACGACGTTGAACTAATTTTATTTGATTTAAAAGGCTATCAAATACTTAAATATATATATTTTTTAAATAAAAATAAAAAAAACATTCAAGGCAACACACAAAGCTTCACTCGAGTGACGGCAAGCCAAGTAGGACAAACTTCAGCTGAAAGAAAACGCGAAACCTCACCAGTGCTTAATCAACTGAGAGGCAGGAAGGATGGACTGAACCGTGCTCTTTTGAACCAGACATGTAGCTGGAGTTTTACAAGAAAGAACAAGAAAATACACCGCGCGTAGGTCCGTCGTACTGCAGAAAAGCATAAGAAAGACTTTAATGATATTTTAATTTAGTTTTCTATAATATAAGTGTGTTGTTAGTGTGAAGCCGGATTATGGAGGCATGGAAAAGTCACGTGCGAGCTGCACTGATCCACAGAGACTGCCTACAGAAAGATCCCTTCTCTGGACTCTTCACTAAAAGTCAGTAGGCCTGCATTATCAGTTTCTGTCTTTATTTCTATAAAATGTTTTCTTACAAAAAAAAAAAACAAAAAAAAATTAAGAAAGTTTCTGACTAATGCCCAGTGTCTAGATTAGAAGAAATGTTAAGTCTACACATGGGTGTATGGGAGGATTTGGAGAGAGACAGAATACAGAGGTAAGACTGAACAACGTTATTTATTGTTTATTTATTTAGTTATTTATTTTAAATAATATATTGTCAGATGTAACGTGGTAACACGTGGACTAGTGTCCAGTCTGATATTTTAATGTCTTGTTCCTGGAGTCCAAATACAAATGGAGTATTGCAATGCCCAATTGAGGAGAAAAACACACCGAAACTCTATCTGCAGCTCAAAGAGGAAGAACAAGTCAGGCAAAAGGTATATCTTTGTAAAAAAAAGTGTTTATATATATATATATATATATACACACACATATATATATATATATATATATATATATATATATATATATATATAAACTTTATACTTTTATTTTAGAACTAAAGTATTTTTTTCTTCTAGAAACATCAAAAGACAAAATTGTAGCCTAACTACACTGTGTCTGAGTCCATACACTGTTCACGATGTAGTGCACATTTTTGGGAGTCCTCTGAAATGATGAGTGATGAATATCAGATAATACAATGCACTAAAATACAGAAATGCATCTCATTATTTTTGGCATTCCTGAAATGATTTTTTGATCAGAGCAAATGTCTTGTAGGTACAGAATACTGCAACTACAATCAAGTGTTGTTTCTGTGTTGTTTATGTCATCAAGACATTTTCTACCAACTTCACCAAATTTTATGGGCATGTTTTGAATACAAGAGGATGTTTTGCTTTATTTATTTGACAATATGCTGATTAAACTCCCACAGTCTGTTGATAGTTGGTTAATAATACTCCTTAGCCAGAGTCAAAATGAAGCTTTGTTTTTGTATATTTTATACAGACACTCTTTTAAAAAGGGGCTGATTAAGGGTTCTCGGGCTGGTAAATAGTTTTATTAAGGGGTTGTGCTTGGAATGTTTTGTAAAAAGAAAACCCTCTGCTGTTAGGTTCTGCATATAACCTTTCAAGGTTCACACAGAGGCACAGACCAAACAACCATTTGGATGTTTACTATGAGCGTGTTTGTTTATATATATATATATATATATATATATATATATATATATATATATATATATATATATATATATATATATATATATAATATATGTGTGTGTGTGTGTGTATATTTATTATATCTTTTCATGGGACAACACTGATGAAATGACACTTTGCTACAATGTAAAGTAGTGAGTTTACAGCTTGTATAACAGTGTAAATTTGCTGTCCCCTCAAAATAACTCAACGCACAGCCATTAATGTCTAAACCGCTGGCAACAAAAGTGAGTACACCCCTAAGTGAAAATGTCCAAATTGGGTCCAATTAGCCATTTTCCCTCCCCGGTGTCATGTGACTCGTTAGTGTTACAAGGTCTCGGGTGTGAATGGGGAGCAGGTGTGTTAAGTTTGGTGTTATCGTGCTCACACTCTCTCATACTGGTCACTGGAAGTTCAACATGGCACCTCATGGCAAATAACTCTCTGAGGATCTGAAAAAAAGAATTGTTGCTCTACATAAAGATGGCCTAGGCTATAAGAAGATTGCCAACACCCTGAAACTGAGCTGCAGCACGGTGGCCAAGACCATACAGCGTTTTAACAGGACAGGTTCCACTCAGAACAGGCCTCGTCATGGTCGACCAAAGAAGTTGAGTGCACGTGCTCAGCATCATATCCAGAGGTTGGCTTTGCAGAATAGACATATGAGTGCTGCCAGCATTGCTGCAGAGGTTGAAGGGGTGGGGGGTCAGCCTGTCAGTGCTCAGACCATACGCCGCACACTGCATCAAATTGGTCTGCATGGCTGTCGTCCCAGAAGGAAGCCTCTTCTAAAGATGATGCACAAGAAAGCCAGCAAACAGTTTGCTGAAGACAAGCAGACTAAGGACATGGATTACTGGAAACATGTCCTGTGATCTGATGAGACCAAGATAAACTTATTTGGTTCAGATGGTATCAAGCGTGTGTGGCGGCAACCAGTTGAGGATTACGAAGACAAGTGTGTCTTGCCTACAGTCAAGCATGGTGGTGGGAGTGTCATGGTCTGGGGCTGCATGAGTGTTGCCGGCACTGGGGAGTGTACTGTGAAATGTACTGTGACATACTGAAGTAGAGCATGATCCCCTCCCTTCGGAAACTGGGCCGCAGGGCAGTATTCCAACATGATAACGACCCCAAACACACCTCCAAGACGACCACTGCCTTGCTAAAGAAGCTGAGGGTAAAGGTGATGGACCGGCCAAGCATGTCTCCAGACCTAAACCCTATTAAGCATCTGTGGGGCATGTGGAGGAGCGCAAGGTCTCTAACATCCACCAGCTCTGTGATGTCGTCATGGAGGAGTGGAAGAGGACTCCACAGGCAACCTGTGAAGCTCTGGTGAACTCCATTCCCAACAGGGTTAAGGCAGTGCTGGAAAATAATGGTGGCCACACAAAATATTGACACTTTGGGCCCAATTTGGACATTTTCACTTAGGGGTGTACTCACTTTTGTTGCCAGCGGTTTAGACATTAATGGCTGTGTGTTGAGTTATTTTGAGGGGACAGCAAATTTACACTGTTATACAAGCTGTACACTCACTACTTTACATTGTAGCAAAGTGTCATTTCGTCAGTGTTGTCCCATGAAAAGATATAATAAAATATTTACAAAAATGTGAGGGGTGTACTCACTTTTGTGAGATACTGTGTGTGTGTGTGTGTGTGTGTGTGTGTGTGTGTGTGTGTGTGTGTGTGTGTGTGTGTGTGTATATATATATATATATATATATATATATATATATATATATATATATATATATATATATATGTGTGTGATTTATATAGCACTTTTCAATGACGTAAAAATGTCACACATATACAGTCATGTGAAAAAATAAGTACACCCCATGGAAATTGTTGACTTTTTTGACATATTTGGACAAGCAAACATTTGATCATCTTTGAAACAGTGCCTATTAATAAAGTTGATATATTTGAACAAACCCACATGGAAAATTAACCCTTTCATTCATTTATTCAACAGAAATATCAATAGATGTGATATTCTTCTGTGGAAAAGTAAGTACATACTTAGCCTCAGAATCTAGTATTGCCCCCTTCAGCAGAAATAACTTCTTGTAGGCATTTTGCATAACTGTCCACCAGGCTTGCTGGAATTTTTGACCATTCTTCCATGCAATATTCTTTCAGTTGCAAGATGTTTGAGGGTTTTCTTGCATATACTGCCCGTTTCAAATCCCTCCACAACATTTCAATGGGACTCAAATTCGGGCTTTGACTAGACCATTCCATAACCCTCAATTTCTTTTTTTTGAGCCATTCCTTGGTGGATTTGCTAGTGTGCTTAGGATCATTGTCCTGTTGAAAGGTCCACTTTCGGTTCAGCTCACATTATCTTCAAGCGCTCTTTGATATGATGCAGAATTCATAGCTGAATCAGTGAATGCAAGCTGTCCAGTCCCTGAGGTGGCGAAGCACCTCAAACCATAACATTTCCACCACCGTGCTTCACAGTTGGTATGAGGTGCTTCTCCTGAAAAGCTGTCTTTGGTCTGCGCCAAACATGTCTGCTGTTACTGTGGTCAAACAACTCTATCTTTGATTAATCTGTCCAGAGCACATTATTCCAAAAAGCTTGGTCTTTGCCTACATGCTCATTGGCAAAATGTAGTCTTGTAAAGGATTTTTCCTGGCTTTTCAAATTTGTGCAGTCTCTTTCTGATTGTAGAAGCATGTACTTTGACACCAACAGTTGCAAGACTTACTTACAGATCCTGTGATGATATTTTGGGGTTCTTGGAGACTTCTTTTTGCATCAGACAGTCTGCTTTTGGGCTGAATTTGCTGGGACGGCCAGTCCTGGACAAATTGGCAGTCGTTTGAAATCTGCGCCATTTGTAGATTATTTTCCTTACAGTGGAATGATGTATTTCAAATAATTTGGAGATCTTTTTAAATTCTTTGCCAGACTCATAGGCATCCACAATCTTTTTTCTCTGAAGGACTTATAGAATTCTTTAGATCTTAGCATGATGACACCACACACCTCAGTAATAAAGGGAACACCAGACACTAGATATGAGAGATTTAAATAAGACAGGTTCCACCTGCATTCCCTAAGCAGGTTCTAATCACTGGCACCCAATCTTGAACACCTGATTCTAATTTTGTGGATTTGAAGGTGTGATAAATGTAGGGATGTACTTACTCTTTCTGTGTGACTGATCTGTGTTTTTTTTGTTTTTTTTTTTGTTGTTGTTGTTAATTTAAATTGTGAAAATTACTACAAAATGTCGATTTTATGTGTCATTTGATAGTGTATCAGCTTTATCAATATACACTGTTTAAAGAGGATCAAATGTTTGCTTGTCCAAATATGGTAAAAAAAAAAAAAAAAAAAGATAAATAAATAAATAAAAAAAACAATTTTCATCTGGTGTACTTATTTTTTCACATGAATGTATAACGTAACAAGCATTTACATATACACTCATTATAGACATGAACTTAAATAGGAAGACAAAATTTTTGCAGGAGAGGAGACAAAGGTTACGGGTTGGGAATATTTTAAGTTGTGGAAAATGCTATGCTGGCATTCAATGTTATGGAGTTTGGACTGAAAGATAATAAGCATGCCTGTACAGGAGGATCTGACTATGCAGTGGGTTGGTAGGGTGAGCAAGGGGAAAACAGTTAGAAGGGAATGAGATTGTTGTTGGCTTTGTATACTGCAGGAAATTGCAGCTGGATGTAAATGATATTTCTTCTCCAGCTTGCCCAGAAAGTCTCAGACCTGACCAGTAACCTTTACCTGAAGGAAGCAGAGCTGCAGTACTGTCACTCACAGTAAGTGAGCTTCCCTTTACAGCTTCCAAAATTATGCATTCTGGTGATTTTATGCACGCTAAATGTTGTATCTTTGTTTTATAGAGTAAGCCGCTACCGCAGTGAAGCTGTGCTCTTGGCCAGAGGAGTGTGCTCTCTCAGAAATGATCTGTCTGAGTACGAGTATAAATTGGAGTGTCGGTCAAAGGAGTTGGCCGCGTTGCAATTGGAGCAGAGGACACTGAGGGAGGAGCTGACACTCGTACGTCAGGAGAAGGAGGAGCTGCTGGAACGCTGGTTGGAGGAGAAAAGAGAGGAGGCAGAGCGAATTAATAAGCACAATGCTGCTCTGGAAAGGTGAATGTGCTATTTTGGCAATTGTACTAAAATTTTGAATTGTAGACACTTCCCACAGTCCAGGTCAAAAAGGGTCTTTGTTAGGTAGGGAGGCTTGGCATAATTAGCCATCTTTGTCAAGATATGGACCAACACAAATTTAGGAAGGTTATATTGTATATCATAAATAAACCATGCTAGGGGACTCGACACCAAGGTGGCTTAGTGGTTAGCAAGTTTGCCTTGCACCTCCAGGGTTGGGAGTTCGAATCCCACCTTCCCGTGTTCCAGGGGTTTTCTCTGGGTACTTCGGTTCCCTCCCCCAGTCCAATGACATGCATTTCCAAATTGTCTGTAGTGTGTGTAATGTGTGTGCGATTGTGCCCTGTGATGGGTTGGCACCCCGTCAAGGGTATGCCCCGAGTTCCCTGGGATAGTCTCCAGGCTCCCCTGTGACCCTGTGTAGGATAATTGGTATGGAAAATGGATTGTTAGGGGACTCAAGCCACTAATTCTAAAATGCATTTGGTTTGATTTGTAGACCAGTTTATACATTTTTGTACTTTAAAATGTCAAATTGTGTCAAATAAGGAATTAAACATGTCACATGCTGATATAGGAAAATAATCACAAAAGGGTGATGTGATTACCACTCCAAAGCTGATTATTTTCCAATAATAGCATGCCCCATTTCTTTTATACCACAGCAATTTTTCACCGATTGCAGTGTTTCATTTATTGATCTTTTTTTTTTCAGTTACATTTAATGTTGTGGAACGTACACAAAGCAAGTCAGTTCCTGTAATTGTTTACGTTATAGCAGCTGTTGAGGTTAATAAGATGAAAAATGCAGCTTGACATGTTACTGAGAAACCTAGAAGTCCTTTGTCCTGAGACAGACTTTCCTGTGGTGGAAAGCATACCAATAATTACAAAGCACTAACACTGGAGACTCCTTCTGTGAATGTTAAGCATCTCCTTCACTACATTAATGATTATACACTTTTAATCTGTTTCTTATTAGACTTAGATTATGTGGAGCCATGGCTATTCACGTCGAATAGGACTAGCTGTTACTATATAAATGAAAACATATTATAATGAGTGCATTAATATAAACCTGCGATTTTGTTATAGAAAATTAATCATCACTTTCTGACCAATCAGAATCAGTAATTTGTCAAAAACAGCACTGTGGTATAAAAAGAATTACTACAGGCTGGATAATTAAATGAATACTGTTATTTATGTAACAATTAACCATAATGACATCTTAATATGAAAAAAATGTTGCAGATACTAAACATCTTGATCTTATCCCCTCCCCCCCCCTCCCTAGGTGGAATAGTTATGCTGGTCGACTGAACAGGCGTCTGTATTCTGGGCCTCGTCGGCAAACACGGGCAACTACTAACAGCAGAGTTATCCAAAGAGATTCAACTGATCAACCATCCACCGAGCAGGACTAAATACTTTACTGATTTACTTTTAATTCAGTTTACTGAAAATTTGCAGTTTACTAAAGCTTAACTGTATAAAATATGTATATTATTATTATTTTAATGTGAATTTCAAGCCAGTATGCACAATAAACTTTATAAAATGTTTTGAATTACATTGCTACATTATATATACACACTCACTGTCCACTTTAATAGGAACACCTGTACACCTGCTTATTTATGCAGTTATCTTATCAGCCAATTATGTGTCAGCGGCACAATGCATAAAATCATGCAAATACAGGTCAAGAGCTTCAGAATGGAGAAAGTGTGATCTCTGTGACTTTAACTGTGGCATGATCGTTGGTGCCAGATGGGCTACGACAGCAGATGACCTCATCAGGTTCCACTCCTGTCAACCAAGGACAAGAGTCTGAGGCTATCATGGGCAAAGACTCACCCAGGACTCACCCTGGACAGTTGAAGACTGGAAAAAGTCGGCTGGTCACCTCAAGGTGTGATGTTTTGTGCATGCTGGGATGCTTTCCTGCTCACCACAGTTGTAAAGTGTGATTATACGAGTTACCGTATCCTTTCTGGCAGCTCGCCCCAACTTGGCCATTTTCCTGACCTCTCTTACCAACATTTGGTATTTCGCACCATTCTGTGTAAACTCTGGAGTCTGCTGTGTGTGAAAATCCCAGGAGTTTAGCATTTTCTGAAATACTCGAACCTTTCCATCTGGCACCAACAACCATGCTACAGTTAAAGTCTCCGAGATCACGTTTCCCCCCGTTCTGATGATTGATGTGAACATTAACTGAAGCTCTTGACCTGTATCTGCAGGATTTTATGCATTGTGCTGCTGCCACATGATTGGCTGATTGGATAACTGCATAAATGAGCAGGTGTTCCTCTTAAAATGGACAGTGAGTGTATATTCGATTCAATGAATGAAACACTGTTTGGCATTTTATATTTTATTTAAAAAATTAAATAAATTCTGAAATAAAATAAAAAAAGTAAATGGAAAACAATGACATGTCACAGTTATTAAACTTGTATTAACATGAAGATAATTATACTTATTTTTTTCCCCCGTCTGAGACCTGATGACTTTTTTCAAAAGTAGCATGTTTATTTACACATGAAGGTGCTGTATGGTAAATGTAAACGCCTTTCCAACGTGCAGACGGCCATTACAGCTCGACTAAAGCGCGCTCCATATCAGCACCGATTCTATCAATGTGAATGAAGAAGGAATGAGCCAGTGTACCTGAGGGTTGGACACAGTATGCCATGGACAACACAAACAAACATCCTATTAATATTAATCATGTCGACCTGCTTAACTGTTAGCTAATGAGCACTTTGTAAAACATGATGCAGGGCAAAGAGGTTGTGTGTGACAGTGCTTCGCCTGGGATTCCCAATACAGTTATTTCTTCATCATGTTTGTGTCATAACTCATAATAATTAAGATTAACACTCATTTACTAATGTCAAAACACATTGTAGAAATTAAGCTAAAAAGGCATTTCAAAATCAACTTCAAGATATCACAGAACAACAAAACAGAAGTTCTCACAATTTGGATTTTCTTTCCAAATCCTTTTTTTTTTTTTTGTGTATTTAACCTCTCACCATGGTTGGCACCATGTAGGACACCTAGATGCCACGTTAGGCTAAAAACAGACAAGATTGATTCTACTGAGTCAGCACATTGCAGCAGGATACAAGAATCACCGCCACCTCAAAGCAAGAGAACACGGATTGACTTTTGGAAAATCTCTGACGATGTGCGTTTTCGTTTTATGAGGAACTTTACAGCAGGGTTACAGCTGCTTGAAGAGGTGGGTTTACTGTTTATGACTGTTTAATGGGTAAGAGCTTCTCGAACTCTGCCTAATTTATTGCCTAATGTTAATGTCTGGTAGTGCATGTGCAGAACAGTATGAGTTTTGCAATAAGAACTGCTGTTGGATTTCTGAATAAGTATTTACTTGAGTAGGCTGTTTATCATAGATCATGGCTTACGTGTTACTTGTTCAATTTACGATGAATATTAATTCATCTTCTGTAACAGTTTTATCCTGTCAGGGTTGTGTTGGATCTGGAGCCTATCCCGGGAACACTGGGCATGAGTTGGGAACACACCCTGAACACACCACAGGGCACCATGCACACACATTCAAACTTCCCGTATTTTTGGGAGGTGGGAGGAAACCCATGCGGTCACGGGGAGAACATGAGAAACTCCGCACAGGCAGTAACACGAGCTCAGGATTGGACCAGGAGTTGTTAGGTAGCAAAGCTACCCTCTGTGCTACCCTGTGATGCATATGTTGTTTGCTAAGCTGTGTCTACATGAAGCTTATACTTTGTGTATTTTGGTAATCTTGTTCGAGGATTCATGTTTTATTAATTAAAAATAACGTTCAGATATCCATCCAACCATCCATCCATTTTGTATACCGCTTATCCTTCCTGGGTCGCGGGGAACCTGGAGCCTATCCCAGGGAGCATGGGGCACAGGCGGGGGACACCCTGGACGGGGTGCCAGTCCATCGCAGGGCACAATCACATACATTCACAGCCTACGGCCACTTTGGAAAATGACAATCAGCCTACGATGCATGTCTTTGGACTGGGGGAGGAAACCAGAGTACCCGGCTGTTCAGATATCTGCTCTGATTATTATTATTATTATTATTAGGCTTTTATACTTATAATTGTGAAAGATATAAATGCATCGAAACTAGTAAAACGCTTGCTCAAGACTGACCGATCTTATCATGCATTATGAAAATTTCTGTCCAAATGCATATTAGCAGACATCCCACTGCTTTGCATAAGTTTCTCAGCAGTTAGGCTTAATCAAATTATCGGCAGTGCAGGTATATTTACGTTACCTGCAACATGTAGAAATGTATGACATCTGTAACAAAGCTAATTTGATGAGAATGAACATAGACCTGCAGCTCTCCCTAGACTGAACTGACCTACGTGCAATCGCTGACATATCCGAGTAGTGCGGCATCTAGATTTCCTACATCGATGTTTGGCACAAGAATCACATGAGCTCATTATTTACTCTCAAGAAAAGGTGGTTAATTCTCTCTTCTTTTTTTTCTCCTTTGTTCAATGCTCTCTAAATTACAGCACCTTTCCTCAAATGATCCTTTTAGCATTTGGAAAATGTTGACAAAACACTGCATCATCAAAGGAATGATAAGACGACTAAGAAGGAGATTCGTTATGAAAGACTGTTCATTTTGAGTAAATTAGTTGGTGATTTTTCTTCATGCTGTAAGTTTCTGGGCTGAGTTGGGGGGGGGAGAACAAGAGGGAGGAAAGAAGGCTCAGCAGTCCTCATCCTTATCATCAGCAGTTCCTTTTAACCGTAGACGAGCAAAATCTTCAAACACCAGGTCGTCATCCTGGGTGAAGCTACTATTGGAAGGGAAGAAAAAAAAAAAAAAGGACACTCCAGATAGGCAAAACCACACATTCGGGTTAAAAATAAATCAATATTAAAGTTAATAATCACAAACTTACTTTGTGTCAAACTCTATGAGGTTGGTGTCGATAGGAGGGTCTGCCTCTGGCACAGCTGTTAAAAAAATATTATGGATATTATTCATGACACTGTAGTAAGTTAGAAATATAGTTCTAACTGTACTGGTGTTACAGAGAGTAACCACGACTAGACTAACCTTCATTTCAATATTTTTTTTAATTTGTAAATTCATCACTTTAAAAGATTTGAAAATTTCAAGAATAATGCGCTAACTCAGCTTTTGCTATATTACAAGTATCAAATTATTTGGTTATGCCTGGACCACGTTATGAGATTTATACAATCCTAACCGACACTGAAAAGACCCTAGATATAAAAAGACTTCACTCTGATTTTTTTTTTTGTTGTCCTGGATCATCCTTCAATCCTCAAACCCCACTCCCATGCAGGATTTCCCAAAACAACAAACCTGACTCTCAGAAATTGGGATTTTGCAGAATTACTTGTGCAGAAACGTGGCTTCAGATCAAAACACACATGACTGATAACAGTACAGCTCGGGCAATCATGAACAACATCAAGATTGTGTTTTCACACTAGACAGTCAGCCTGTTCCCACACACTACAGGATGCTGATTTATAAATAATGAAAATTAATATTTACCATTTTAGACTGCCCCGATTATCTTCTAGTGTAGCTCTTGCGTTTTTAAACATATTTGCTATGTTACGTAGATCAATGTTGTACAATGTTAACAGTTTTACTATTTCATTTTTCTGCATCACAGTATAATCACAGACCAGGATACCATCATCCAATACACTTTTCAGGAATAAGCCTAAGACGAGTGCTGCGTAATCAAGGCTGAAGTACATCAGGTACCTGAGGCTGGTCGAGAAGTGGGAACATCTATGGGTTTCGGATGCATTAAGACAAACGGCAGCTCGACTGAGACGTCTCTGTGGGAAGAAAAGACACGACAGTTATACTGCTTGTAAGATTCTATTTGGTTTTAATGCAATAATGCACAGGCATTCTGTACATATAGGTATCATTCGGTTATTTCACAACAAGAGAAAAACAGATGAGTAGCAGATAGAGCAAGCTTCACTGCAAACCTGGACAGGCAAATCAAGAAGCCACAGTGATGCACAGTGTATATTTACCTCTCCAGTAAGCTGCTTAAAAGTCTGATGCAACGCAGGAGGGTTAACAGACAGATGGAGGGAAACAGATACACAGAGAATAAGATGAAACACCAGCAGAGAACGGAATGATGTGAAAGCACAAATGACTTAATGAAAGCAAAAGGTTAAGGGAGAGCATCAGCAGCCATCCTGCTGCTGGAACATACACTCTCATGTATAAAATTCTTGAGGGGAAGAAAGAAAAAGAAAAAAAAAAAAAAAAAAAATCTCACAAAGAGGTTGGTAACAGTACATTATTATCTGAGATTTGCCTTTGAGCAAACCAAATGTTCCAACAGCGGAAATGTGGGTATTAAAACCCTACAGCCTTGCTTTTCAGCCATCATCAGGCTCATATACAGTAATTTAAATCAAATCTAACAGCAGTACGGGGAGAACATGATGGCGGTTCAATACAGAAAGAACACTGTTCTGTGCATGCGTTGCAAGCTACAAAAGATCAAAGCTGTGAACCATTTATCTCAAATATAGATCTCTATAAAGCATACCTTACTGAAGCCCTTTGACGCATGAATTGTAATAGTTTAAATAACAGCCAAACCCCGTGGAGAGAATAAGTACCAGACTACAAATGAACCCTGCTACAGTATAACTGCATATCGAAGAGAGGCTTTGTTTCTGAGAAACCTGTGACTCACCCTCCGCGGGAGATGACCAGCTTAACTTTGACTCGATACGACACCAGAACTCCAAGAACCTCCTTATTACATCCATCTTTAACACTGCACAGAGTAGGAACAAAGAAAGAAAATTAGCCTGCTCACTCCTTCAACAGACGATATAAATACAGACACACTCCTTACTAACATGGTGCTGGAGGCCAGGTTGGTATCTTCGTGTTTGAGCTTGCCATCCAGAGCCAGCCCTCGCTTCTCTCGGTTATTGTTCAGGGTGGGAGTCAGAGTGTACACCTTACAGAATGTGGAGCTGGATGATACCTGGTCACTGAAAGAGTTGAAATCCAGTCAGCTTAACAACACAGATGCATTTACTCTAGTGTATTCTACTGAGAATATACAATGATGAAAGCTGTTGCTCACTCTGCCTCAAGCTGAGCCACTGGACATTTGTACTGAGCTGTGCTGAACAGACAGATGTCAGCATACTGCCGCACTGAGGAAAGATGAAGTTGTTATTCATAACTGTTTAAATAACTGCTAGAGCAGAATCAGCACAAGACAAGTACATATGAACGGACATGGAAAACGTCTTGCCTGATATTTTGACTCGTTTGACAGTCTTGGTCGAGTTGTTGGTGACGTGAACGTTCACACTGATAGGCTCCCCGTGGTAATACAGCTGTACAAAAGAGTACAAACATCTCAGACCAGTATATTTATATATATATATATATATATATATATATATATATATATACACACACACACATACACAGTGGGGGAAAAAAGTATTTGATCTCCTGCTGATTTTGTACGTTTGCCCACTGACAAAGAAATGATCAGTCTATAATTTTAATGGTAGGTGTATTTTAACAGTGAGAGACAGAATAACAACAAAAAAATCCAGAAAAACGCATTTCAAAAAAGTTATAAATTGATTTGCATTTTAATGAGGGAAATAAGTATTTGATCCCCTATCAGTCAGCAAGATTTCTGGCTCCCAGGTGTCTTTTACACAGGTAACGAGCTGAGATTAGGAGCACTCTCTTAAAGGGAGTGCTCCTAATCTCAGTTTGTTACCTGTAAAAAGACACCGGTCCACAGAAGCCATCAATCAATCAGATTCCAAACTCTCCACCATGGCCAAGACCAAAGAGCTGTCCAAGGATGTCAGGGACAAGATTGAAGACCTACACAAGGCTGGAATGGGCTACAAGACCATCGCCAAGCAGCTTGGTGAGAAGGAGACAACAGTTGGTGCGATTATTCGCAAATGGAAGAAACTGTCAGTCTCCCTCAGTCTGGGGCTCCATGCAAGATCTCACCTTGTGGAGTTTCAATGATCATGAGAACGGTGAGGAATCAGCCCAGAACTACACGGGAGGATCTTGTTAATGATCTCAAGGCAACTGGGACCATAGTCACCAAGAAAACAATTGGTAACACACTACGCCGTGAAGGACTGAAATCCTGCAGCACCAGCAAGGTCCCCCTGCTCAAGAAAGCACATGTACAGGCCCGTCTGAAGTTTGCCTGAATGATTCAGAGGAGAACTGGGTGAAAGTGTTCTGGTCAGGTGTGGTCAGATCTCTTTGGCATCAACTCAACTTGCCGTGTTTGGAGGAGGAGGAATGCTGCCTATGACCGCAAGTCATAACGCCATCCCCACCGTCAAACATGGAGGTGGGAACATTATGCTTTGGGGGTGTTTTTCTGCTAAGGGGACAGGACAACTGCACCGCATCAAAGGGACGATGGACAGAGCCATGTACCGTCACATCTTGGGTGAGAACCTCCTTCCCTCAGCCAGGGCATTGAAAATTACCTTAATGACTTGGAGAGGATCTGCAAAGAGGAGTGGGACAAAATCCCTCCTGAGATGTGTGCAAACCTGGTGGCCAACTACAAGAAACGTCTGACCTCTGTGATTGCCAACAAGGGTTTTGCCAGCAAGTACTAAGTCGAAGGGGTCAAATACTTATTTCCCTCATTAAAATGCAAATCAATTTATAACTTTTTTGAAATGCGTTTTTCTGGATTTTTTTGTTGTTATTCTGTCTCTCACTGTTAAAATACATCTACCATTAAAATCATAGACTGATAATTTCTTTGTCAGTGGGCAAACGTACAAAATCAGCAGGGGATAAAATACTTTTTTCCCCCCACTGTGTGTGTATGTGTGTATATATATATATATATATATATATATATATATATATATATATATATATATATATATATATATATATATATATATATATATATATATAAAAAACTGTACATTACATACACCCCCAATAAAAAAAATGTTAAAAAAAAGATTACTGAATTGGAGGACAGAAATGGCATGAAAGAAGCCCAACTACATGATGGCTGGCAGGAGCTGGCAGGTCAGAGAGAATGAGAAAGCATCAGAGTGTAAAGAAATGGATGTGAGAGAAAGAAAAAGTCTGTATTACACTATTAAAGGATTTTTTTCTTGCTGAACAGGTATTATATATCATTCACCAGCTTCCCACCAAACTGTTCTCTTTTCACTAGAGAACGATTTGGTGGGAAGCTAGTGAGTGATGGATAATAGTCAGCCAATTTATCTTCATTGTGGAGTTTCTACTCAACTTCCTGGTGAGAAGTTGTTGAGCTACAGAACACGCGAGTCACTAACAGGAGGTGTTGAGTTTCTCCTATATATGGGACTATATATGGTTATATGGGCCGAGAATTAGTGACCCGAACATTTTGATTTGCCTTATCTGTGTCTTTTTATCATCTCAATTTTTATACTATATTCTTTTTCTATTGTTCTTATATTATTCTTGCTAGACAGCCATAGTCCTTGCAGAACCTTGGAGAAAACGCCTACATTCTCTCAGACCTTGTATCTTAGCAAGTGATTTTTAACAAGCTGCTTATGAGCTTGCAGAATGAGCATAGTTACACTGTGACAGGTCAGCAGTGCACAGGCAATGCTGCTTCATCAGGCAGTTACAATGAGAGCGAACTGGCTACAAAAGACAAGCTCTTGTTGAGCAGTTTTGCTTTCACCTGCAACTCAATAACACATTGATGTGCACAATAAAATCGTTTTATTCTCATAACACCTCTGTAATACTGTGCAATCACAAGTAATAACAATTGGACTGCATAATAGTGTACTAAATAGTATGTCACTACAACAGTGGTGTCATTATTATTTAGGTACACTAGTGTGCATTCCGCGAGTTGGCTGCGAGAACAGCCTCGAATTCTACCTAAATAAGTGCAATTGCAGCCTGAGATTCACAAGTAACTCACGATAGCATTTTTTTCTACCAGAGAGAGCGAAATTCCAAAATCTTACTTCCTGTACCATTAAACAGAGGGCTGAGAAATAATAGCATCAACCCATTAAGTAAATAGCATGGCAAAAATAACAAATAGCTTTTGCTTTAACAGGGCAGTGTGGTAGTCACCTCTTTATCTAGAGATGCCTCTAGATGCAGAGAGCGGTCAGACATCAGGAAGCTCCGTGTTGTCTCCACCATTGGCTGAGGACCGGGCTTCTCGGGAGCATACTGCACTTTACGAATCACTAATCGGACAGAATTTCTGAAACACTCAAACAATCACACACAGAAAAAAAAAAAAAACACAGAAATTTTTAGTACAAGCTAAGACTAAATGGATACAGTTGTGCCCCTATAGGCCAATATGATTTAATTTGTGCAGGCACATAAAGTGCTGAGTCATGAAGGAGGAAACTCAACTGGCTTACCGTTTATGAATCTTCTCCTCGACAGACCTGGCACAGAAAGCTCTTATCTCATAATCTACCCCACAGGCCTGTGCAGTGCAGAGAGAGAGGTTAATGAGGTGGCAGCAAAAAAACAAAAACAAACAAGTTATCATAGCAATCAAGCCAAAGAAGAACTGAAAGTGGGGTCAAAAACTGAACATTTGTGAAAAGAATGTGGGGGAAAAAAAGTGCTTGGGTTTACCTTTCCAGTGTCCTCAGGGCCGGGCTGCAGGGTAACTGAACATGGCAGGTTTTGAGGGATCTGAAACAGATCAACAGTTAACATGTAGCATGTTTTATAAAGACTAGTTTTACTTCTGTATCTAAGTGCATAAAGATTAAGCAATTATTTTACACACACAAAACACCCAACATGTATACAGTGGGGTCCAAAAGTCTGAGACCACACTGAAACTCTGGGATTTTTTTTTTCCATTTGAAATTGGAAATAAAACAATATGTTAATATTTAAAACAAAACAAAACAAAAAACACTCAGTATCTATATAGTATTTAATATTCAAGATTGTGCACTATTTCTAGGCCACTATTTAAATATAAGCAAATGTGTGATATTGTGCATGTTATCTGCTTTGTACAAAAGGTCAGATTTTCCTCATGTCTAATCTCTTCTATAGAAGCATGTGTTCAGACGACAAGCCGATGATTTCGATCTAAAATGCATCATAACGTTTTGGTCAAACTTGTGGAGTCCATGCCAGCTCGAGGGGACGTAGCACATACTAAGAAACTCTGAAATTCATGTAAATATTCTACTTTTCACTCAAGTTGTGAGTCAATGATATAAGTTGTATTGAAAATTATTGCATTAAATTAGAAAAGAATGCAAAACAGAAGCATTTTCACTAGTGGTCTCAGACTTTTGGTCTCCACTGTCTGTTATATCAGGAATAACAGATTCTCGTCACTTACAGTAAAGTGAAAAGGATGAGCCTGCTGGCCCAGTTTCTTCAGGAGTCTCTCCTGAAGACGACTGTTGGGCTTGCGCTCCTCCGCTATAGGTGGGAAAGCTTGAAACGTGGATATGTAAAGATCTTTCCGGAAGGAAAGTCCAAGAACGTCCAGGTCCTCCCGTCCATAACGGAAGGCACAGGTTAACGTCACAAACACTAGAGGAGAGAAAATCAGGTGCGACTGCAGTGCTGCTCTTCTTTTAGTGATCGCTTGATCAAATTTAACATAATCTAATGTGCTGTTTTACCTTTTCTGTCTTTGAGATATTCAGGGTCTACCAGTATGACTCCATCTGTAAAGAAAGCAATCGGAAGAGTATTTATCCAAGTGTATCCAAGTTTTCCTTAAAAATATGCAAATTTAAGTCAGTCGGAATTCCAGATGTGGAGGCAACTCACCTACAGGATCCACCTGATCTAAATGATCCACAAAATCCCTTTTCCCTAAGTATACTGTAATCTGAAACAGATGGTAGAACAAATTATTTAAAAAACACAGCGGGTAAACGTGAGCACAAAAACAAACAAACAAAAAAAAAAGCTGAGTGGACATTACAATCATAATACACTATTGTCTGGTATTAGTGCTTTTATAACTTCATGTTTCGTACATGCACCTTTACATAGGAATTATAAACATTATAAATGCAATGAATTGGGAAAGGGGTTAAGTGCGAACACAAGCCACCGATGAAATCCCCAGGAACACTGACAAGGCATTCACATTCCCGGCAAGATCAACAAGGCATTCAGCTGAGGCATAGTTCAATTTGTGTGAACAAAAGTTAATACAGTTAAGCAACAGGAGAAAATAAATAGGAGTCAACAAAAAGAACTGCAGGAGAAAACATCTGGAAGTGAGAGCGAGTCCGAAATGAAGGAGCTGCTGGTCATTAGAGCCGAGAATGAAACCCTTTGTGAAATGTATGGTGCGGTCTAGGATGAGCCGTTTATGCACCAATCGTCAGCACGCTCAGAAAGAAAAGGCACAGGCGATAACCAATCACAGGAGATACACATCATGTATGTAGCTATGTTTCCATCCAAGCAAATTTAACTTGTGTGAAAAATGGGAATATCGCATAAAACATTTGTGAAAAAAAGCACCGTTTCCATCCCATGTGTTGAAGAGAAAAAAACCAGGGAAGCCAATGTGGCTCTTTCTTCTGACTTGCGCTTCAGAGCGGCAGACGATTATGGAATTAAATTTGTGCCAAAAGTATTGAATGTAACTTTTGAAGAAATGAACAAAAATATACAATGATTTAGATGAAAAACACTCTGGAACTGAAAACAGTGAACTCAGTGGCAAAAATTTAATATGGTCTTCAAACACACAACATTCTTTATGAACAGGTTCCTAAAGCTTCGTTTTCGCTAATCATGGTTTATGAATGCGCTGCCAGAGTTTTCATTTACGCTTTGAAACTTTTTGTTTACGTTCACCATTCTGGCACAAACCTCACGTGTGGGTGGGGCTTAACAGCACTTTACTCTCATTGGTTAGTGAGATTTGGATTGACAGCTCGAGTATCCAGTTGAGGCGGAGGATGACGATGATGGCAACAATGATGTTCCAGGCCGCTAATGAGAGCTCATCTCGAAAAAATATTCATATGAGACTCCCCAAACCTCAAATATTAATTACAAACTAATATACTAAGTAAGTAAGTAATTTCCACTACAAAGTACAAACACTAACTAGACAGAGAACCGCATCCAGAATACTCTCCAAAATCCGTGCCACTGAAGTCTCGACTTCCTGGTCAGGGAGCTGTCAATCCAAATCTCACTAGCCAATGAGAGTAAAGCGCTGTTAAGCCCCACCCACACGAGAGGTTTGTGCCAGAATGGTGAACGTAAACTTCTGGAGCGTAAACAAAAAGTTTAAAAGTGTAAATGAAAACTCTGGCAGCGAATTCATAAACCATGATTAGTGAAAACGAAGCTTAGGAAACTGTTAACAAAGAATGCTGTTTACAAATTTAAATCCAATACGCCATCACAAACCTCATGTTTTCTTGAGATCTGAGGTGGATGCCTGATATTTCTGGGAGGTAGCCTAATTATACCAAATCATTTCGATGACAGACTTTAGCTCAGGCATTTCAGAATGACAAAAACAACATTTGAGATGCTGTGCAACAAGATTGGTCTGCTGGTTAATCCGGTTATGTGACACACCATGCCCCAGTTCCCACAGAAAAGCTTTTCTGAACCAATTATTATCCAATCAAATAATAACCAACTATGCAATCAAATGATTTGTTGAGGCAAAGTCACATGACTTTTTTGATGTACAGTTTATGCACATCTTCTTATAGAATTTTTTTTTTTTTTTTTTTTTAAATCTGCCGCAATTGAGCGCATACATTTTTTTATGCACATTTTGGAGATTTTATTCACATCTGGTGTTTTCATCCAGCATTTTTTTATGCGATATCCCAAAATTTGCATAAAAATTGGTGGATGAAAACACAGCTTGTGTAGGAGAACCTTCATGAAAAATGTAAACGTGTGAATCCGGTTAAAACTGAAAATCTTCTGCAAGCCTCAACATCAAACTTCACAGCTAAAGTGACAAGCTGATTGGACGGTAAAGATCTATTTTCGGACTTTTCAGTTCCCTTGTAAAACAAGGTTTTTGTTTTGTTTTGTTTAACACTGCTGAGCTCTTTTTTTTTTTTTAATTCTTATTAATTTCGAGAGAGAGAAAAGAGAGGCTGGTGAAGGAATGACTGTATATAGATGCTACAACGCAAGTGAAAACAGGAACTAACTTGTCTCGCAGACGTTCCACAACCATAAATGGTTAAAAAAAAAATCAGTGTCATTCATCCATCCATCCATTTTCCATACCGCTTATCCTACACAGGGTCACGGGGAGCCTGGAGCCTGTCCCAGGGAACTCGGGGCACAAGGTGGCAGACACCCTGGACGGGGTGCCAACCTATCGCAGGGCACAATCGCACACACACCTCGGACAATTTGGAAATCAGCCTAAAACGCATGCCTTTGGACTGGGGGAGGAAACCGGAGTACCTGGAGGAAACCCCTGAAACACGGGGAGAACATGCAAACTCCACGCACACAGGGCGGAGGCGGGATTCGAGCCCCCAACCCCAAAGGTGTGAGGTAAAATGTGCTAACCACTAAGCCACCGTGTCCCTCCCTCCCCCCCCCCCCAGTGTCATTCATTAATAAATTAAAAATTGTAATCAAATAAAACACATTGGGACGTGCTATTATAGGAAAATAATCTACTTTTGGGTGGTTGTTGATTATTTTCTTAAAACAGCATGCAACAAATGTTTTATTTACATAAAAGCTGATAAAAAGCATACCAAAAAAAAAAATAAAAACGCTTTGGTTTCTTTGGTTAGCATTTGCTGGAAAAACCTCAGCAAAATAAAATACTGTGACACCGTGCATCGTGAAAACGTCTTCGAGTATGGACATGGGATATTTGTGCTTTTTCATCCACCTATAAGCCAAAACAATTAGTCACGCTTACCTTGCAATTCGGACTGGACTTCTTGAAAACCCTATAAAAGAAAACAAGCCGAATTTAACAGATTTAGCACTAAACCAAGAGACGCAGAGAAAATAAACAGTAGAAACCACCTTATGGTAGGAACAGAAACCATTCTAATGGTTTCCGCTACAAACACCATTACAACCCGTCAGCTGTTAACCATTAAAACCATTACCAAGTGTCAAAGGTGTGCTTAATGGTGTCCACTAGACATAACATGCCACCAACAGAAGGCAACGAATTACCAGTAGAGACCCACAAGGACCGTTATAATTCCCATTACAGCCATTAAGACCATTACAAATTCTATGAGGGATTCTACTGTGTTTTTTTTTTTTTATCAGTGATTAATGATGCACCAGTGAGCTATAATGCACAGAGGACCTGCTGCAGAGTATTACACATCCTCACGATGTCGTAAATAAAGCGGCAGATCTGATGCAAAATGCCATGAGCAGACGAGATCGTCACCAACACCCCCACAGCCCCACAGTCAGAACCTACATGACTGATTAACCAGCTCCATATTCATCCCCATCTCTCTTCAGCCAAACATGAGCTTATTAACACGATAACATCAACATGCTGCTATAAGCGGGCGGTGTTATTGTTTACTATTCTCCTTAACACTTACAAAGATGCAATCTGCTGAAATGAAATAGACATGTTAAAAGCTGTGTGTGTAAGGATGCTACACTAAAGCTGCGGTGGTGGTTTAGCAAGCAAGCGAAGCCCCATAGCTAATTAACACGAGCCACTTCCATTGTTAAACTTAACACAGATATTATTTATTATACAAAATCTTTTGTTATCGCGTATTACATAAACCCCCCCCCACCAGTCATCTAGATGGCTATCATAATTAGTTAGTTATGTAGCTGCGTAACTGAGTGTTCATCCGCCTAGCTATCTCCACAGCTAACAGTAGGGTCCATGTTACTGAAGCTGCTACGAAGAGGAATCGAAAAAAAAAAAAAAAAAAAAAATATTCCAGCTAGAGATTTGAATGAAAGCGGGTAAAATCTCACCGGGTACCGGCCTTGTCCCCCATAATCCAGGGAGAATGTGACCTTCACGATTTGATGAATCAATAAAGGTTAAGTGTTATTTTGTTTAGTAAAACACATCGAACGTTATAGTTCTTTTAGCTGCGCTACATAACAGAAGGCACAGCAGCTACAATGAGCAAACGGTCAGACCGGAAGTAGCACAGACACCCTGCTCTCTTTCATAATAAAATATTCAACTTTTCAAACGAGTTGAAAACAGTCCGACATGTTCAGAATACTGTGAAATGATCGACATGCTCTCAAACTGTATCTCTTTCGTTGTCTAAGAATGTATACAGAATTATAGCATTATATACATACACTGTATAGCCAAAACTTGTGGACACGTGACCATCACGCCCATATGTGTTCCTTCCCCAAACTGCTGCAACAAAGTTGGACAATTGCGCACAATTGTATATAATGTCTTTGAACGCAGTAATGTTACAATTTCCGTCGTCATGACCCCGGGCACAAAGCAAGATCCGACACGGTTAAGCTGTTGGACTTCTGACTGGAAGGGCATGAGTTCAAATCCCAGCACCACCAAGCTGCCACTGCTGGGCCCTTAAGTATAGGCTCAGTGTACATTAGATTATATGTAAACTGCTCTGGATTAAGAGTGTCTGCTATATAATGCTGTAAATGTAAGAACTCACATGACCTGCACAGTGCTCTGACCTCAACCCCACTGAACACCTTTGGGATGAACTGGAATGCTGACTGAACCCCAGCCCTCACTAATGCTCTCGTGGCTGAATGGGCAAATCCCCACAGCCATGCTCCGAAATCTATCGGAAAGCCTTCCCATAAGAATGGAGGTTATTATAACAGCAAAGGGAGAACAATCTGGAAAAGGATGTTCGGAAAGCACGTATGGGTGCGATGGTCAGGTGTCCACAAACTTTGGCCATATAGTGTACCAAAAGGAGTTCTCACAGTGAATCCAGGGGGTCTGTGATCTTTTATTTATTTATTTATTTTTTTTTACATTTTTGTTTTGTTACAGTAGTGAAAATCACAACCTACAATTATCAAAGTTGTATTTATATTCTCATAGTTATTCGTCTGTTTGACTGGTCACTTGAATTGAATTGGTTTAATGGGTTTAAGAACATGTAAGCCTATAAATAATGACAACTTGGACATAATTCGAATAGTTCAGGAATAAAAGGACTAGGGCTCCAGTGAAAAACCAGAATATTAGTGAACATATTTGAAGAATGAGCCTGTATCTGTACAAATTACTGCTTCCTTAGCCTTTGCCTCAGTGATAGTGGTAGCTCAGTGGTTAAGGTGTTGGTCTACATGAGTTCAAAACCCAGCACCACCAAGCTGCCACTTTTGGGCCCTTGAGCAGGGCCCTTAATGCTCAGCTGTATAAATGAGATAAATGTAAGTCACTCTGGATAAGAGCATCTGCCTCATACACAGTTATGAACCCTAAAACACCCATTTATTTCCACAATTATGTTGAACATAGAGTTAAACCAAGCTGTTTAAAACCTATACGTCAAGATGCCACTTTTTGTGAGTCTCAGACTTGTAGGCTTGATAGGATACAACAATAAATTTAGGTTTTTAGTCTAGTGATACAATTAATAAATTACATTACATTACCAACTTTAGTAAATCATTACATCAAACCAGTTTTGGGGACTCCAGACAATTTTTATATGGAAGGCTCAGTGGCTGTGTATATCTTATACTATACATTCATTGGTCAGGCATCAGAAGGGTGTCTTAGATGTTTTATTTTGAAAATCCCTATTTCCGAGTTTACAGGATTACGTAGTTGGCGTGTCTGGTTTCACACGGCCCCGCCCCCGTGCTTCTGATTGGCTGCTTCATTTCATCTGATCTGAGATCAGATTTGTCTCTGTGTCAGTGAGCGCGTTTGCTCCCTTCGGTTTAAGTTGCAGGGCAAGTTTATTATAAGAAACGTTTTTTTTTTTTTTTTTTTTTTTTTTTTTTTTTTTTTTTTTTTTTTTAATGACTAACGGTTCACTGCATCTCTGCTCTACTAGAAGATTCAGGATTTCTCCAGCAGTACATGTTTAACCTTAGTAGTATCATCATCCTTTACCTTTTCCTCTCTTGTACTGAGTTTGCCAGATTGGAGCCAAGAGGGACCCAGAGGTAAACTTTCTCTCATTTACTCTGTTTACTACAAATACCTTAGTAGATCAGCAAAGCAGTGGATTAGGGCTCATAGCTGCTTAAACTGGTCATGGACTCTGCTGTGTTTGTAGTTTGTAAAATATGCAGCATGCTGTAACAAGAGCACAGGCTCATGTTTTAACAGGTATGGGCCATATTGAGCCTGAATCAGTCATTATTGGTGGTGAGTTTTAAATTGTCTAGTTGATGTACATTTGTAATGCCAATTTAGAAAACAAACAAAAACAGCAATTTAAAATTTAAATGTAAAATTACTCATTTTATTTTAACAATAACAACAACAAGTAATTTTATGAGACGATTTCAACTAAAGTCAAAGTTTAACGTTTAAAATTTTCTCAAGAAAGCTTAGAGACATCAACACACCACTAAAGATGGATTAGAAATTTATTCCTGAATGTGTGTGTGTGTGTGTGTGTGTGTGTGTGTGTGAGAGAGAGAGAGAGAGAGAGAGACCGAAAAAGTCAGACAGACGGGCAGAAAGTTGCTTTTGGCTGTCATTGACTTGAGAGTGATGGTCTCCTGTCATAACATGTTCTTCTAAATGGCCTGAATTCCTGCAGTTTGCTCTGTAGTTATGCTACAGATCACTGTGAAAACAGTTACCCATACTAACAATAAACTACCTTTGTATGGAATGGAGGTTGGGTTTGTACGCTTTGCATCACTCGTTTTCTTCTGGATATATTTACGGTGAGCCTCCTTGGAACATGTGAGCGTCAATATATTTGATAAGCTTCATCACACTGAACAGAAGAGTAGGACATTTTAATCAAGTCGGTAAAGTGTGTAACGGTTACACAGGCTCTCCTCCACCTTAGGGTTGTCTTACACCCTGTAGATAAACTAACATGGCGTGTTGATCTTTCTCAGTATCTCGGTACCGAGAAGGAAGAACTCGGATATAAACAATGTGGTTTATAGTTTATACCACAGACGGGAGCGGTTGTTTTCATTCCAGCACAACTCTAAACTGTTCATGTGTAAATGTGGTGCAAATGTAGCTGAATGTTATTATGCACTGCATTATTGTACATCATTATTATTATTATTATTATTATTATTATTATTATTATTATTGCATTACAGCAGTGATCACAAGCTTGTCTAAACCCAAGAATCTAAAATTCAATTCTAAAAAAAAAAAAATCTGATTAAACAACTGTCTGGACTTCTTCACAAATCATTTCTATAAAGAGAAAAAGGACACATATTTCTATTATATTTTTCCAAATCCTGTTAAAGCTGGTTTGTTTATACTTGTAGAAGTGAGTCAGTCAGGATCTTATAACAGGAAATGGTAATTAGTACTGGCACTTCCTTCTGAAAAGAATCGGACTGCAGCTAACGTCCCTTTAAACGTTAAGAAAACACGCCTACTAAATTGTTCCTGATTGGCCATGTTCACTCTCTAATCTAATTTATCTTTTAAACAGGACTCTGAGCATCAGACGCAGATCTGATTATAAGTGGTTGTCTCAGAGGAGCTCAAATAAACATAATTCTTTGGGTGGAATTTTGGCTCAGCAGCTGTGTAATGTCCAGCCATTTATATGCTTTCGAGGCTGACCTTTTAAAGTTTTGAATACAGAAAACAAGACAAAAAGACTTTGGAGCATGCCACAATGGTTAACATTTTTCTTCTAAAGGTCAACTGATAATGCCACATCACACGCTCCATGTAAAATCTTTTATGCTGTTCTGTATTGTGACTGATATGCAGTAACATTTTTAGTTGGGAATATGAGAAGCCCACCACTTCCAATTTCATTCATCTGATACTAGGACTGGGATGACATGACTTCTAGTATAAGGAAGCTTTTTATTGATGTTGATGTTGAGCTGTTTGTTTGAGCCACAGCCCTTGTTATGTGTTTAGTTTTGCAGCTTCTGAATTTCCTTCCTGATTTTCCACATTATGCACACATGTCTGGGCAGACAAACTGATTTGTTCCCAGTCCTCAGGCCTCTGTTTAATTTCAGTGATGCTGTTGTGTCTGTTGCGACCTCACACTGAAGATATCTGATCATCAACAGTGTCTGAAGACCGATCCCAGAACAGTCTCGTCCTACACACAGTCTCTGTGATCGAAAATCTTTTCCTACAATCATCATGATTGACTTGAGCTACCTGACAGAGGAGGAGCAGGAGATGATCCTGTCAGTTCTGAAGAGAGATGCTGAGCTGAAACATAAAGAAGAGCAGCGAATCAAGTGAGTGAGACACCATAAGGGTTCAGTTTGTATATTTTAAGGGGTCGGGTGAATGTTTAGTTTTTAGATGTATTGTGTAATAGGAATACAGGATGCACACTATAATAAGGAATAAAACACAATGCTGTTATGCATGCTATTATGAAAAAAATCAACACTTGGGTGGTGTGATGCGACACGGATATGATATATATTTATTAAAGAATGATGTCATGTGTTTTATCGGTTTATAGTTACAGTTTATGTCATGGAACAGGGGTCGACCGATTGATAGGTTTTGCGATTAATCGGCACCGATAACCAATTGCTGGATCAGTTATCGGCAAAAATCCACACCGATTGCGTCCATTGTGGGAGCGGCTGAGAAGGGTCCACTGTCATTATACAGTACGAGAGCAGCCT
Organism: Cranoglanis bouderius; assembly: GCA_023630585.1. Classification (NCBI taxonomy): domain Eukaryota; kingdom Metazoa; phylum Chordata; class Actinopteri; order Siluriformes; family Cranoglanididae; genus Cranoglanis; species Cranoglanis bouderius. Next base: position 6,871,069 of record CM042550.1, on the reverse strand, counting down.
CTAGAGGCGAAATAAAAACATTCACTGACAAATTTTGTTGTGTTATTTGAAGTGTTTTTTGATTAATTTCGGATGTCTCTATTTTTATTTGTTATTTGGCGTGTTACTTTTTGGTTCAGGATGTATATCTTTTATTTACTTTATTTATTAATAGTTAATATAGCTTAATATTTATATGTTTATTTCATTTGAAAAAAGTACCATACATTTTCATGGTACAGCCAGAACTGTTTATTTTTGTCAGCAAAATTTTTATTTTTATTTTAAATTTTACTTTGAGTGTTATGTTTTCATTCGGTATCAATTTAAAAAAACTACCGGTTCGTTAATCGGTAGGTACTGCCCAACATAAATATCGGTATCAGTAAAATCTACATTTATGGCATTTGGCCTTATCCAGAGCAACTTACATCTATTTCATTTATACATCTGAGCAGTTGAGGGCCTTGCTCAAGGGTCCAACAGTGGCAGTTTGGTGGTGCTGGGATTTGAACTCATGACCTTCCGATCAGTAGCCCAACATCTTAACCACTGAGCTACTGATACCATTACTATCAATCGACCTCTAATCCACATTAGTTAATGGTATTCCTTGCCTTACAGTAGCTATAAACATGAGTTCCCTCACAATGGCTTGAAGTTAATAAAAGAAATAAATGCAGCTTGTTAATCCTGGGTCCTGAAGACTTTGGTGGCAGAAACGTGCAGTGCAGACACTGGAGACCCCTTCCATAAATAAGCATATCCTTAAATAGACATGTTCTTACTGAAAGCTTCACAATATCAACGATTATACTTAACGTTAGAGAACATGTTTTGTTATTACACTTAGTTTATGTGGATAGTCCACCATACAAGTCCCTGTAAGTGAGCTGTTACTACAGAAAAAACAACATATTAGAGCATGTGCATTAATTTAGACCTGTGATTTGAATTTCAGCCAGAACTACTGTCAGAGCCATGCACCTCTGAAACCTCTTAATTACTTCTTTGTCAAATGTAATTAGTTAATGAACTTCCTGGGCCCTGGCTGCCTCTTGGAAAGTTTCACATCGTTTCTTTATTGTGTGTAATTTAGATAACTGCACTTCCTTATTTTTCCTTATTCTGGATGTCGCTGTTTATGTGTAAGGCATTTAAGCAGTGCATTTAATCACCAGACCAACCGATAGCTCTTTTCTGGATTGAGAATGTGTGAATTTACATATTCATTCATTCATTCATTCAATTCACTTCAGTAACTGCTGTAGTCAGGGTCACAGTAGATTATTATTTGAAGCAATTACTCAATTACTGTGGAGTTTTTTGTTTTCAGCACAATCTTTATCATGTTAAACTGTTTTTGGAAATTGTCTTTCACCTCAAAGAATGTCTGGAATTTCTCCATAAAGATGCCTTTGTAAATCTGCCTTATTAAGTTAGAGGTTAATCTCCAGGAGTCGCAATCTTTAGGGTCTAATTCTTGTACATTCAGTCCTTCAGGTGTATATTGTTTTTGAGAAGAAATCAAATCCCCACATCAGAAATTAATGCAGTAAATAGAGCAGGGTATCATAGCGCATTACAGAGCACACTGAAGAGCTTGCCAGTGCCTGAAGCTGAAAAACAGTGCCATAAAAGTATAAAACTCTGGTTTGCCTTAATTCAGTTAAGACACATTCCATTCAAAATTTTTGGGCTAATTGGCTATGAACTGTATGCTATAACAGCATGCAAATGATGTACTAAACTTTTCGTGGACAAATTTGAGCCAAATTTGATCTGACGGAGTTAGTGCTTTGTGATCTAAACAAAATATGGTCTTGTGATTATCCTGATACATATTTAATTTGCAGTACTATTTTGAGCATGAGAAAACACTTGGGTGCTGTGGAAACAACCCCAACACACTGAGATACTTGGCTGTGTAACCCAAGCCTCATACTGTTTAAATATGACTTTACTGCAGCTGTTCCGCAGAAAAATGCCAATAACGATAATAAAGTGTCTGTGTCTCTGTTGAAACATGCCTGTCTCAGTTCTAACATGCCTCTCTTTTCTGTCCACGCAGTAAGTTGCAGAAGACCGAGCGAGACAAGCGCAAACTGAAGTACCTGACAGGAGAATGGTTTTACGAGACCAAGTCAAACAGACACAGAGACAAGATACATGGCTCCGACATCATTAGAGCCTCCATGACGCGCAGGAAACCTGTGACTATAAGTGAGTGTGCCAGCAGACACACCGACTCGACTCGTTCATTAGATCACCGTTTAATTCTCTCGTTAGTGTCAGTAAATTTGTTCTGGGAAACGATCACATGCCTCTGCCTCCCCAGCACAAACACACTTTTAAACAAAGCTTTAAAGGACTACTGTTTAAACCAGTATATGACATCTCAGAGCATAACATTCTGAGTTCTAGGTGTGTAACACAATGCCACTATCTATATAGGTATCTGCTTTTATCTGTTTCACTTCATATACTTGTGCCCACATGAAAGTAAAAACCTCACGCTCACTTTTTTGTTGTCCTCCAAGATTCCATTCCCAGCCCTAACGAGTTGCCCTGTAAACCTTTCTGGCCAAATAATAAAAAACAACAACAGCAAAAATATGGTGTTTTTCCCCCCAGTCTTTCTGGGATAGGAGTGGTAGTTTGATGCGTGATGTTATCACCCCTGAGTTTGTCATCAGTTATATTTTTATATTCTTAAAGAACGAGAAGTCATTCTGGGGGAACGGTGGCTTAGTGGTTAGTAATTTTGCCTCTCACCTCTGGGGATGGGGGTTCAAATCCAGCCTCCGCTCTGTGTGGGGAGTTTGCATGTTCTCTGCTTTGGGGGTTTCCTCCAGGAACTCAGGTTTCCTCCAGCAGTCCAAAGACATGCATTGTAGTCTGACTGGCATTTCCAAATTGTCTGTAGTGTGTGAATGTGTATAAGATTCTGCCCTGCGATGGGTTGACACACCATCCAGGGTGTTCCCCGCCTTGTGCCCGAGTCCCATGGGATAGGCTCCAGGTTCCCATGCGACCCTGTGTAGGATAAACGGTATGGAAAATGGATAGATGGAAGAAGATGTCCATTTATCCACTTTTCCACTTTTTATCCATTTACTGTTGTGGAATGTCCAGGAAACAAGTTAGTTCTTGTTCTGTCACCAACCTCTGTTTTTTCTCTCTTTTTAAGTTAATAATGCAAAAAAATTGGAGCTCAGTCTCTCCAAAAGTCTCCCAATGGTGGAAAACCTACTGACCATTACAAAGAGCTTCCACTGGAGACTCCTTCAATAAATGATAATCTTTCTTTACAGAAAGCTTCAAAATATTCAACCACATTTTAACTGAATTATTATTAGCCTTAGAGTGTGGCGTGTCCAACAAACAAGTCCCTATGAATGAGTTGTTACTATAGAAATGTAATATATGTGGACATGTGATTTTGTCTTGCAGCCAGCACTATTGTCAAAGCTGCTGTTGTAGAAAATTCATCAGCATCAGATATGTGAATTCAAAAGTGATATGGTATAATAGACAAAGACACATTTTTAACTGTAAGAAATGTGGATCAGGATAAATCTCCATTAGTAAATGATTTGATTAACCAGGATACCGCTGAGTTATGACATTTGTGTGTATTTGTGTCACTCTGTTTTACACATTTTATGTGCGTCTTTCAGTGGAGCTCACACAGATCTGGCCGGGAAAATCTAGCTTTTTGAAAAGCGAGAGCAAGGACATCTATATCCCACCAGAACTGTCTGGATTAATAGGGGAACCGTCATCATCGGCACATGATAACAGGTGACCATTTATTTATAGACATGTAATTTGACAGAAATAAGTCTATTCAGAAGACTGATTTCTCCCATATCATTAAGTTATTAAATTTAAGCAGTATGACTCACAAAAAGTCCACTTTCTTTGATTAAAGACTCACTTAGCACCTCACACAGACCAAACATCCGGCCATTAGGGAACCATTAGCTTGAAACTCGGTACATTAAGCACAAATGTAGCAGTATTTGTTATCCCATTGTCCTCTTGATCGTAAATACTCCTGTCAAGTTTTTCCCCTTGAATACCATTGAATAATGTAACAACCCATGACTGATACAAACGCTTTTCCCATGGGTCATGCTTAGCATGTGACAGAAAGAAGTTAATCTCCTTCAACTTTCTTTATGTTTAGAATTGTGTGTGTGTGTGTGTGTGTGTGTGTGTGCGTGCGTGCGTGCGTGAAAGAGATTGTGCTTTAGGTCCAATGCTTCAGAAACGGACAGTTTCACCAACATAGATTAAATATAAAATTATTTTTTAGCAATTTATTATTTTTTCAGAACCTCCAAGGTTTACACTACAAACTGACTTCATAGAAGTGATATCTCTGACATACAGTATACAGTAGAGTAGAGTATACAGTAGAGCCAGCACCACTACCACTAACTAATATGGCAATGGTAGTTCACTGTAGCTTGTATTTTGTTATCATAGCTATGTTTTTTCTTTTCTTTCTTTTTTTTTCTAAATCTAAAGTTTAACTTAAAACTGTGCATTCATATGCTAGCTTCAGTCTAATTGTAAATATAACAGGAAAAGCACTGTTTATATAATACATAATGCTTCAAAAAATGTATCACAATGTGTTTTGTTTTGTATGTGATTTGTCGCCATTAAATAAATATGATGTACATATTGGGCCAACGTCCTTAATATTTGAATCACTGGATTATATTCAGAAAAATTAATCTGTCCTGCAATCATAAAGGGTTCTGTAGAGTGGCTTTCTAATAGCAACAGGTTTGGCATAGAGTAAGACAACAATTTTTTACTGAATATACTGTTGTGTTGCCATTAATCATAGCTTCCTTTAACAGTGAGGATCACTACCAAGTGGCAGAATATAAATCTTCCACACACCCTCAGACAAAGGTACATCAATCAAATTCAATTTTCTGTTAATTAGGGGGGTTTTTTTCTTTCTTTTTTTTAATGCTGCGTAATTACTGATATTATTGTTTTTGTAGGCTAGACAGAATCCTTTCAACAGCAAGCCCATAGGGTTAGACTCTCCTGTAAAGACAGATGGACATTTGCAAACTGGTGTAAAGATCCAGCAGATACCAGGGAACTCATACCAGGTTCCTGCAGATCAGCAGCCAGCAGTGGAGTCACTGTCGTCATCACCTAAACCGTACCGGGCACCACAGATCCCTGCTGAGGGTGAGAATCTCACTCATCATTCATAAGCTGCTGCAAAAATGTAGTTGATGGTGTGATTCAGACTCAGAACTAATGATGATCTAGACTCGATTTCAGAGGACGTCCATCTCAAACAGACGTGAAATGGCAGCCATCAAATCTTCAAATTATTGCGTTTAACTTGACTATAAACATTTGAAGGCTGTTGTATACTCTTCTGTTAGGTTGTGTTGTCAGTGGATAATTAATGTGTTGTGTTTTTGCTGGAGTGGCCGGCGTGAAGATCACACAGTCAGAGTCACACAGTCCTTGCACACACACACAGTAAGTCTGATTGACTGATCTCCATTGAATGCTACGTGTGAACCTCATCTGGGCTTTTTTTTTGTTTTGGGGATGGCTGTTTAACTCAAGCATGCCTTTTATGCTTTCCATGACTCACATCTCTTCTGTGCAACATTATACTCTTCATGTCTCAAAGGGCCGTATTCAGAGTTGGCGACTTACGTCCAAAGGTTACTTCAATATTTATGCAGGGGAAGTTATTCGTATTCAGAAATGGGCCACACATGTGCTTAAGTTGATTTTCTGGGCTCCCATTTAGATTATGCAGCTCAACTCTGTGTAGGTCACAACTCCAGGGTTGCCAATAATGTCCAAGAACAGTGAGCTTAAGTTCATGTTCAAAATCACATGTAACAAGAAAAACCTCAAACTCCACTCCACGTGCAACTCTCGTGCGACTATCAAATAGTACGGAGTTATGTCTTGGGTCCGAATAGCGATGTGCGTAATTGTGGTATTAAAGCCTCACTGCATGCACTTATCTCAACTGTGAATATGGCCCAAAATTCTTCTCGGAGAGAGCATGCAAGAATAAAATGTTACTGTATTCATATATTTGACATTCACTGTTTGGCCTAAAGTGCAAACAAAAGTGCAAATCTATATATTTCGGGTCTGTGGATTAAACTGTAATATTTTGTATAACGTTTTACAATAAAAGTACTGCAGTTCAGAATGAAATAGGCAGTCTAGGGAATGTGTAGGACGATAGTGATATAGAAACTGTATCGGTAGAGACGGTAGTATAAATCCAGTCAAAATAGAAAGCAACCAGGTACTGAGGGGATTATATAGAGGAATGTAGACCTGCATTAGGATTCTAAGATGCCATGTATGATCAGAATATACAGTACACACACACACACACACACACACACACATTGATTGTATATTTATCTCCTAAGATCAGGTATAGAGCTGTTCTTTTCCAGAGAAGTTCATATGATTATGAAAGTGCTAGTCAGGGTTTCTATGTAAAATGATTGTTAGATAAGTACGAAAGATACTGAAAGTCTACTTTGAACATGTAGTTGTTGTTTTTTTATGTACAGTACTGTGCAAAAATTTTAGGCACATGCAAAGAAATGCTGTAGAGCAAAGATGCCTTCAAAATAATGAAATTAACTGTTTCTACGTTTTAAAAAAATACCGTAAAGAGCAGTAAACAGTAGTAAATGAAACAAAGTCAATATTTGGTGTGACAAAAAAATTAAAAATATTAGTCTCCGGTACAATTTGTGCAGTTTTATAAGGAAATGAGGTGGTAAGTTTTATTGAGCATCTTGCAGAACCAGCCACAGTTCTTCTGGAGACTTTGACTTTCGCACTTATTTTTGCAGTAAAACCCAGCAGCCTTCATTGTGTTTTGTCTGAAAAGTGGTCTCTTACGTAATATGCTGCTTTCTTTACTGACATACAAACATTTTTCTGTAACATTTAATTTTGTGCTAGAAAACTAATGTTTGGGAATCTAAAATGTTTTTTGTACTGCCTTGATAATGTAGAATGTAGAATAAAAAATCTATAACAAAGGTTGTACTAAAAAAATAGGGTGCCTAAAACTTTTGCACAGTACTGTATATATTTAACTGCTTTGTGAAACATGCATCTTGAAAAATTACCATCAGTTTACTAAAACTTGAATCATAAATGGATTATATTCTACCATTTTAACAATTAAACCATGCTGTTCGATACGCATAGAAATATGTATAGGTGTGTATATATATATATATAGTATCTATAGAATATAAATATAATAATACTTGTTTTAGTTATTTATATTGCAATTTACTTTTAAATTGTTTAAATTATTCAAAACTCATCTCTGATTAGATGATTGAACATATAGGCAAATCAGTCCCTCAATAATAACCTTCTTTCTGCTACCTTGTGCTGCTTTATTATTCTCATTTTGTTCCAACATATTATTAGCCAAGTGAGAGCCCAATACCCCTAACACTAACCACAAACTCTTCAGCTATATTCCTTCTAAGACTGTTTTGAACACCAACAGTGACACATAGAAAGGAAATGACAGATTAGGTGGAAATTCATAGGAGTAAGGACAGCAGCTCCAACTGTGACTTTGCTGATACTCCCCTCTTCGTCACCAAGCTCCATCAGTCCGCCCTTCTCCTCTGATTTAGACTGCTTCTTTCTGAGGTGTCTAGATAACAAGCTGGTGCATTTCACTATCATGGGTGCCAGAGAAACTGGCAGACTGGAGGTGCAGATTAGGCAAGAATCTGAAGGGGGAGCCCAAGCGCAGTTGAGACTACAAATGTAAGCAGTGTGTGGCGGTACCACTAAGGTACATTAAAAAAAGGAAATAAACATAAAGGAAACTGACTCCGCTGTAGATTTCCTGATATTCTCCCTTTCAAAGTGGTTGAGTAAATCAGTTCTGGCCCCTCTGTTTTGAGCAGTTGGCCAAGAGGTGGGGAAGAGTAGGATTTTGAGTACTCTGACCGCAGAAAATGGATTGATGGTCCAGCTTATAAAACAAGCACTACCAGCACACAGTCCCAGCTTGCAAATCAGTCTCTAGGCATGCATTTAGATCAATAAATAAATAAAAAAATAGTAGTGTTCAGTGTACTACTATGTGTTCAGTATACAGTGTGCTAATACTGTTTACGTCTAGTAGTCTAGTAAATCCACATAACCAAACTTTTTTTTCATTATTTAGATACATCCAGCTGAATTTTAACAGTGCTTAAGTGGCGTAACAATCATTATTCAGTCCTTTAATCCATTCCTCATACTAATTGCTTGCCTGCACATATGACATGCATACATGTATATTCCTGTTCATGTATGTATGAAAACAATATGTACAAATGGTGATTGGTGAATTGGCAAGGGATGTTTGGAATCTGCAAGGAATGTGTTTCTACTGTCTGATTGTGGATTTCAAAAATTAATGTTTGGTATTTGCATTGAAATATTCCACAAATCATGTATGACTTTTTTGGCTCCACTCAGCCGTTATAAAATTTAAGAACAGGTTCCATTCCATATTCATAGTACATCTCAGAACAGAAGTGAAGATGCAGGATCTTGGTTTTTAGCACATTATGATTATGGTTATGGTGGAAATGTGAGCATGGATTAGAGCTCTAAGTCGGATCTTTTCTCCAGTCGCTCCCTGATCTGAGTGTTTATTCTGCAGATCATCATGAGGATCTTGCTGAGCCTCGTTCCTCGCAGGTGTCTGAGCCCTCTGACTCTCTTTTAGAACAAGGTAAGGTCAATCAACTGAGCACAGAGGCCCAATCCCATACTTTAACAGAGGAGGATGAAAGCTCCATCAATAAGGTACTTGGGTGGTTTGGAATGATATCCAAAGGAAATGAAAGGCCTGGTGTTCAAGAGGAGCAGAACGGAGAAGATCTTGAGAGTTTTGCCACTCCAGATACAGAAAATGCATCTCACATTCAGACAGAAAAAGCAAAACCCTCACCAAAACATAGGATGGGTTCACTTGGGCTGTTTTTAGGAAAAGACACAAGAGTTGAGACTTCAGAAAATGTGGTAAATAAAGATGATGTGCGTGATGTGTGTCAACCTAATGGTAAACAAGACAACATAATTTTAGGATGTTCTGCACAAAATTCTGCTTCTGGACTGAACTTCGTAACAGAAGCACTTGAATCAAATCCATGTCTTTCTATGATAGAAGATAGATCAGACAACTTAGCTGATGACGACATCCAACGAAGAGAGAGTCCATACCAAGATGAAGGATCACAAAATCGACTTGCCAGCCTGATGTCTTTTTGGGAGAGCAGGAACAAAGGGCCAAAAGTATTGAGTATCAAAAAAAGTGAGACCAATGAGAACAAAGTGTCAGACCAAAAGATATCAAAGGTAGAGTTTTACTTGAGCCCATCAAAAGCAAAAATTTTTGAATATACAGATATTTTTGAGTCATATAAAGGTTTTTCTGAGTCACATAATGGAACCAGACACAAGGACAACATTTCTGTTATACCGTTTGTTGAGGAGAAAACGTCATCCTGTGATACTGGTCAGGAGCCACATGAGTATGGACTTGAAATTGAAAGCACGACTGGGTCACTGAATTCACCAACTAAACAAACAGATGATATTCTTATATATAAACTAAAGGAAATTTATTCCCCTGTGCTGTCAGTTAGAAAGGCTATTACTGAGCAGCCCACTTCTACCGGCCCAAATCAAGTGGAAAGTCCTGAGACAAGTAGCTCCTCTTCAAACAGAAAGCTTGGTGAATTAAAGGCTTCATCAAAAGGGAAACTTGATCAAAGTTCCAAAAGAGTCATTGTAAATAGTCCTCTAGATGACACAGATAGGAAATCATACAATAGATCTCCATTTAAGACATACATGTTAGGTTCAGATGAAAGCATTAAGTTCAGTCCAGTATCATACCCCATCAGAAATATCAGCTCAGTCTCTCAGGATCACAGTGACCAGTCAACGGGTGACACAATGACAATCCCAGAGCCATCCAGAAATCTCAGCCCAAGACACATGCCTAAAACAATGTCTAGAGGTTTATATCCAGTCAAGGAGTTTAGAATGGTTGGGTCCCCCAACCAAAGGCTGAGAGCCTTTCCTATAGATATCAATCCAACTGAAAAGACATCCTTGAAAGGTTTGGAACCCACACCCAGAGGACAGACCGGGTATCCACATGGACTGTCAAGTCCTGGGAAAGATGGGAACTTGCTGACTGAGAGGCTAGAGCAGAATATCATGTCTTTACCAGGAAATACATCTGAGAGAAACATACAGTACCAGCTTACATCTCAACACTCTTCAGCATGCTCGGGAAGTTCCCAGGCTCCAGGAACAATCTGCATAGGCAATATCAATAGTAAACAGACTAATCAAGTCCATCACTTACCTGTTTCACAAGGGCAAACCTCTGTACAGCTGATGCCATCACCTGACCACCACAGAAAGACCACTACTAAAAGATCTGTTGAAGGTATTAAAGATATAATACCAGTAGTGCTCACAGAACAAATGCAGCTGGATGGCTTGCAGTGCAAAACTTCTCTAACCTGGTCTTCCATTCATCTGAGCTGTCAGCATAACCTAAGATTAGCTGAGTCCACACACATATCTGGGTTTTCAGACCAAACAGACAAGCAAGAGTGGGCCGGAGTACAGGTGTGCGAGAGTTCTGAACACATGTCACCCTCTCAAAAATCCCAGCCTGAATCCGAGATCACCTGTGACTCCTCCAGCAGCACATCAGCTGAAACCTGGTCTCTGTTTCGGACAAGTTCAGCCTGTGAGCGCTAATTTACTTGGTCCAGTCAAGGTTCAGTAAAAACAATTTGTAGTTTTGCTAGAAGCAGGGTTTACTACAACAATGTCCACCATTTGTCATTTATTTTATATACTTTCTATAATTTTTCTATCACTTTAAAACCTTACTTCTTCATTGCATGTGTCTAACTTTTACCAGGCTAACTATTCCAGATAATCTCTTTGACAGTTTGAAGAAATTAAACAAAAAAGAAACATTCATTATATAGCAGTATATTTCATCCCATCATGTGATATTTGTGATTTCGACATTATCAGCACAGTAAAAAAAAAAAAGAGTTATATTTGTTATAAAGCTATTTTTGTTAAAGCCAATTCACCAAGGCAGATTCTAACATGTAAATTATAATGATTTCTCAAAATAAACTAAATCTTTGATAAGTTTAAGTTGACATTTTTGGTAAAACTGGCCAAAAATACCATGTAATTTATAGCTACTGCTTTTTACTTCATTTTCTATAAAAAAAAGATTTGTTAGTTCTAGCGTACATTTGTATAGGTAGTAATCAGTCATTATTTTTTATGTCTGAAGTTGCAAAGCTATGTATTGATCCTACAGTTTGACGTTATTTCTTGTAGGTGGCAATGATGGTCCTAGCCCAGTAAGAACAGCACAGAAGCAACCCAGCATCAGACCCCTTTCTATTTCCAAGAGTTTAGAGGACCTGGCAACCCTGTCCTCAAGTGAGTACCCTGATATTGAAACGTTTAAATGACTGTCATGCTTCATCAGGTCATGTCAGGTTTTATGCTAAGTAACAACTAGATGTAGACAAAGTATACTATCGGGTGCTTTCAAAATCATCTGCGTTTACACTGCATTTTGTTTCACATTACTTTTTGGCTATTCCATTTAACACCAAGAAGATGAAAGATGGAAAAATGAACCAAGCAGTGGCATGATACAGACAGTGGAGGAAGGTAAATATTTAGCTAAACTTTTATTAATATGCAGAAGTGTTGTCTCTTGAATCAGTGGAGCATTATATTTCTGTTGAATCACATGAAGTGCTATATTTATAAACACGCTCCAAGAAGTAAGCAGCATTATTCTGTCCATATACAGTCATGTGAAAAAATAAGTACACCCCATGGAAAGTGTTGGTTTTTTTTAACATATTTGGACAAGCAAACATTTGATCGTCTTTGAAACAATGCCTATTACAAACAAAACCACAAGGAAAATTAGCTTTTTCAATCATTTATTCAACAGAAATATCAAGTAAGTACACCTTTGGCCTTTGGTAAGTATTGCCCCCTTCAGCAGAAATAACTTCTTATAGGCGTTTTGCATAACTGTCCACCAGGCTTGCTGGAATTTTTGACCACTCTTCCATGCAATATTCTTTCAGTTGCAAGATGTTTGAGGGTTTTCTTGCATGTACTGCCCTTTTCAAATCCCCCCCACAACATTTCAATGGGATTCAAATCCGGGCTTTGACTAGGCCATTCCATAACCCTCCATTTCTTCTTTTTGAGACATTCCTTGGTGGATTTGCTAGTGTGCTTAGGATCATTATCTTGATAAAAGGTCCAACTTTTGGTTCAACTTCAACTTTCGGACAGATGGCCTCACATTATCTTCAAGCACTTTTTGATATGATGCAGAATTCATAGTTGAATCAGTGAATGCAAGCTGTCCAGTCCCTGAGGCAGCGAAGCAACCCCAAACCATAACATTTCCACCAGCATGCTTCACAGTTGGTATGAAGTGCTTCTCCTAAAAAGCTGTCTTTATTCTGTGCCAGATATGGCTGCTGTTACTGTGGCCAAACAACTCTATCTTTGATTCGTCTGTCCAGAGCACATTATTCCAAAAGGCCTGGTCTTTGCCTATATGCTCATTGGCAAACTGTAGTCTTGCAAAGCCTTCTTCCTGACACGCTTCCCATGCAGGTCAAATTTGTGCAATCTCTTTCTGAGATTTCTAGCAAGACTTGCTAGCAGATACTGTGATGATATTTTGGGGTTCTTGGAGATTTCATTTTGCATCAGACGGTCTGCTCTTGGGCTGAATTTGCTGGGATGGCCAGTCCTGGACAAATTGGCAGTCGTTCTGCCAATCTGCACCATTTGTAGACTATTTTCCTTACAGTAGAATGTATGTACAATGTATTTCAAATAATTTGGAGATTTTTTAAAAATCCCTTGCCAGACTCATAGGCATCCACAATCTTTTTTCTGAAGGCCTTACAGAAGTCTTTAGATCTTGGCATGATGACACCACACACCTCAATAGCAATGGGAACACCAGACACTAGATATGAGAGTTTTAAATAAGACAGGTTCCATGTGCACTCCCTAAGCAGGTTCAGATTACTGGCGAAAATGTGAAATTTGAATGTGAAAATTACTACAAAATGTCAATTTTATGTGTCATTTGATACAGTGTATCAGCTTTATTACTAGGCACTGTTTCAAAGAGGATCAAATGTTTGCTTGTCCAAATATGTCAAAAAAGTGTAGTGTACTTATTTTTGTCACATGATTGTACATTATGATAATTATCACGATAATACAATTATTCTGTTCTCTTTACCATATCTGCTGTTACTGGACTGGTGTCTGCAGCGTCAGGTGCACTCAGCATTTCTGTCTTGGACCCAGAGCAGAGTAAGAGGCTGAGTGTCTCAGTACCTGCTTTTATGCATGAGCAGGTAATCAAGTCACCTGACCTAGCATCAGTTTTGGTGACTGGTGAAAGTGCTGCATGCGTTAAATCAATGGTGCTTAACTCTTTAGTACATATCAATGAGTTGTAAAATATCTCTCTAATTATTTACATGTTAATGACTAATTATGAATAACTGAATCAGCTGTCCACGTTTAATCAGATTTTGCCTTAATATTGACTATACTGTGACTGATTCATTGTGCATTCACACATTTGTTTACTGATGTGCTGTACTTCTATATACTATATGTAGCCATGTATCTACCACCTTCTTTTCAAAATTGGTATGGAATATGGTATTAGCATGATTTTGTCCTGCCTTTTATGGCATTTTAAACATGTGCATGTCAGTCACACGTGAGAGGGTGCAAGACACCCCTCTGGCAGTGATGGTTTAATTTGTATGATCGTCATGAATAGACATATGATTAAAATGAACTGCTGTATTACTTTAAGTATACATTTCTGTGATATAAGGGTATAAGGGCACTGCCAGACTGGTATATTGCACAAATGTGGCTACTAGAATGTATTTCATCTGAAGATCAGGAATTTAAATATATTTAAGTAAATAATTTTTTTCTTTTGGCATACATGGTACTTCCAACATATTTCACAAGCATAGTCAGTATCACTAGCAGCATCTGAATGCAGTAATGTTTTTCCTGTACATTTACTTTTTGTCCTCCTGTGTCTACTAGGGTAAAAGCAAAGAAAGTGACTGTGTCTCAGTGAACAGTTTCTATTCTGAAAGACAAAGGAAAAGCAGCACAAATACTAACGCCAGTGCCTCTTCTGGCCTCGCCTCCATGTCTTCTGTATGTGCCTTACATTTTAACACATGCAGCAAAATGATTTGATTGTATATTAACACACATGTATAAGCATGTTTCATTAGAGTTATAGTCTTAATCTGTTATTAGTATTAGTGAGTAATGTTGGGCGACTTGTGTTGATATAAAAGGTCAGTGGCAGTGTGACGAACATTTACAGCACAGACTTTGGACATGTGGAGGCTAAGGGAACCATCCAATTTGCTATTAATTATGTGAATAAACTGGGAGAGCTTCACATCTTTATAGTCCAGTGCAGAAATTTGGCAGTGGCAGAGCCTAAGAGGAACCGTTCTGACCCGTGAGTGGATCAGTGTGCTTCATTACTTAGACACACCCTATCTATCTATCTATCTATCTATCTATCTATCTATCTATCTATCTATCTATCTATCTATCTATCTACCTACCTACCTACAGTGGGTATAGAAAAGAATCACCACCCCTTTAAAATGATCACATTTTGTTGCTTTTCAGCCTGAAATGAAGACGGACACAGTTTTTGTTTTATCCAGCTGTATTTACTCAGTGCAACTTATAACATCCAAGTGAAAGATATAACACCAACATGTCAGAAAATTAAAAAAAAAAAAAATGAGTTGGAAAAAGGATCATCCCCCTCCTAAAAATTACTTGTAAACTCAATCAGGTGTAGCTAATCACATTCTCAATGGCACACAAAGCCATTTGACTTTCAGCTGTGATCATCTGTGGTCATTTAGATTAGCTCAGCATGAAAAGAGCTTTCCTGGAACATTTCAGTCCTTGGTAGTGCAACTGAAACAAACAATCAACTATGGGGGGCAAGGCACTGCCAAAAGATCTCCGGGATAAAGTTATGGACAGGCACAAGTCAGGAGATGGATACAAAAAATTTTCAAAGGCTTTATTAATGCCTAGAAGCACAGTGAAGTCTATTATTAAGAAGTGATAAGATTATGAAAGAGCCAGGAGGAAACTAGTCAGAGAGGCTACAAAGAGGCCTACAGCAACTCTGAAGCAGTTGGAGGAATTTGTAACAAAGAGTGGTCAGTGTGTGCATGTGACAACAATATCACAAATTCTACACAAATGTGGCTTGTAGGGGAGGGTTGCAAAAAAAAAAGACACTCACGACTGAGCTTTGCCAAAAATGCACCTTGAAGATTCTGAGGCCACATGGAAAAAGGTGTTATGGTCAGATGAGACTAAAATTGAATTATTTGGCCTCAACACCAAACGATTTGTCTGGAGGAAATCCAATACAGCTCACCATCCAAATAACACCATTCCTACAGTAAAGCATGGAGGTGGTAATATCCTGTTATGGGGGTGTTTCTCTGCAGCAAGGACCGAAGCACTTGTCAGGATAGAAGGAAAAATGGATGGGGAAAATACCGTCAAATTCTTGAGGAAAATCTGCTGCCCTCTGCCAGAGAGTTGTCAATGGGAAGAAGGTTTACCTTCCAACATGACAATGACCCAAAGCACACAGCAAAACTGACCACACAGTGGTTGAAGGAGAAAAAGGTGAATGTCCTTGCATGGCCTAGTCAGAGCCCAGACTTAAACCCCATTGAAAATCTGTGGAATGACTTGAAGACTGCAGTCCACAAACGGTCACCATCACATTTAACTGAACTTGAAGAGTTGGGCAAATATTGCAAAGTCTAGATGTGCAAAATTAGTAGAGACATATCCCAACAGACTAAAGGTTGTAATTAAAGCAAAAGGTGGTTCAACAAAATACTGACACAAGGGGGTGATCCTTTTTCCAACTCAGTGATTGTTTTTTTTATTTTTTATATTTTTTTCTGACATGTTGGTGTTATATCTTTCACTTGGATGTTATAAGTTGCACTGAGTAAATACAGCTGGATAAAACAGAAACTGTGTCTGTCTTCATTTCAGGCTGAAAAGCAACAAAATGTGATTATTTTCTATACCCACTGTGTGTGTGTGTGTGTGTGTGTGTGTGTGTGTGTGTGTGTGTGTGTGTGTGTGTGTATATATATATATATATATATATATATATATATATATATATATATATATATATATATATGTACAGGTGCATCTCAATAAATTAGAATGTCGTGGAAAAGTTCATTTATTTCAGTAATTCAACTCAAATTGTGAAACTTGTGTATTAAATAAATTCAATGCCACAGACTGAAGTAGTTTAAGTCTTTGGTTCTTTTAATTGTGATGATTTTGGCTCACATTTAACAAAAACCCACCAATTCACTATCTCAACAAATTAGAATACTTCATAAGACCAATAAAAAAAACATTTTTAGTGAATTGTTGGCCTTCTGGAAAGTATGTTCATTTACTGTACATGTACTCAATACTTGGTAGGGGCTCATTTTGCTTTAATTGCTGCCTCAATTCGGCGTGGCATGGAGGTGATCAGTTTGTGGCACTGCTGAGGTGGTATGGAAGCCCAGGTTTCTTTGACAGTGGCCTTCAGCTCATCTGCATTTTTTGGTCTCTTGTTTCTCATTTTCCTCTTGACAATATCCCATAGATTCTCTATGGGGTTCAGGTCTGGTGAGTTTGCTGGCCAGTCAAGCACACCAACACCGTGGTCATTTAACCAACTTTTGGTGCTTTTGGCAGAGTGGGCAGGTGCCAAATCCTGCTGGAAAATGAAATCAGCATCTTCAAAATGCTGGTCAGCTGAAGGAAGCATGAAGTGCTCCAAAATTTCTTGGTAAACGGGTGCAGTGACTTTGGTTTTCAAAAAACACAATGGACCAACACCAGCAGATGACATTGCACCCCAAATCATCACAGACTGTGGAAACTTAACACTGGACTTCAAGCAACTTGGACTATGAGCTTCTCCACCCTTCCTCCAGACTCTAGGACCTTGGTTTCCAAATGAAATACAAAAATTGCTCCCATCTGAAAAGAGGACTTTGGACCACTGGTCAACAGTCCAGTTCTTCTTCTCGTTAGCCCAGGTAAGACGCCTCTGACGTTGTCTGTGGTTCAGGAGTGGCTTAACAAGAGGAATACGACAACTGTAGCCAAATTCCTTGGAACGTCTGTGTGTGTTGGCTCTTGATGCCTTGACCCCAGCCTCAGTCCATTCCTTGTGAAGTTCACTCAAATTCTTGAATCGATTTTGCTTGACAATCCTCATAAGGCTGCGGTTCTCTCGGTTGGTTGTGCATCTTTTTCTTCCACAATTTTTCCTTCCACTCAACTTTCTGTTAACATGCTTGGATACAGCACTCTGTGAACAGCCAGCTTCTTTGGCAATGAATGTTTGTGGCTTACCTAGTGAACCAAACTGAGAGACCATTTTGAAGGCTCAGGAAACCTTTGCAAGTGATTTAAGTTGATTAGCTGATTGGCATGTCACCATATTCTAATTTGTTGAGATAGTGAATTGGTGGGTTTTTGTTAAATGTGAGCCAAAATCATCACAATTAAATGAACCAAAGACTTAAACTACTTCAGTCTGCGGCATTGAATTTATTTAATACACGAGTTTCACAATTTGAGTTGAATTACTGAAATAAACGAACTTTTCCACAACATTCTAATTTATTGAGATGCACCTGTATATAATAGGATGATGGATGGATGGATGGATGGATCAGTTGCTGTGTTCTAAGTGCATTGAGATGTCTTCTTTTACATGGTTTAGGTATGTTAAATGCTATCTTTTACCTGACAAAGCAAAGCTGGGGAAGAGGAAAACATCTGTGAAGAAGAAGACTCTGAATCCTACTTATAATGAAATCCTACGGGTATGAACTGTGTTAAAAATTGCAGGGTAGTTTTTACTATTTTTGTATATATTAAAAACTGAAACCAATATGTCCTCCTTTCCAAACAGTATAAGATACCACTGGAGAGTGTAAAGGTCCATACTTTAAATCTCTCTGTGTGGCATAATGACACATTTGGGAGGAACAGTTTTCTTGGGGAGGTCAATGTGGATTTGTCTGAGTGGGACAATAATACACACATGATGGACCACACCCTCAAAGGAAGGGTAAGAGTTTCTAGAACATTAAAACATTTCTAAGCATGTTTTGCAGTATCATGCCCTAAATTCCTCATCTGTTTGTGCTGATTTTGTTAGATAACCCTGGTGAGTAGAGATGGTTTATAAAAGAAAACCAGAAAGCTGAATTTGCAGAATAAGGAAGAAATGCGTCAGCTTATTCAGACATGTCTCTTGTGGAAATATGGCAACATGTTATACCTGGAATAATGTGTTTGCTTATTTTACTCTGTCATAGATTGCAGCTCCATCCAGTCCAAAGTATGTCAACCACAACATGGAAATGTGTGGAGATATGAGAATATCTTTGCGTTTCCTTCTGCAGACATCTCAAAGTAAGTGTTCGAACTTCAATGACTGTGCACACAAATGCAACGTGAAATGAATAATTTTGTGCCTTCTGTGGTTGCAGGTGACAAGACACCACAGACTGGTGAGATTCAGGTCTGGGTAAAGGAATGTATGAATCTAACATCCAGAAGAGAGTCCATAGACCCCTTTGTGAAATGGTGTGTATGCGCGTGTGTGTGCGTGTGTGTGCGTGTGTGTGTGTGTGTGTGTGTGTGTGTGTGTGTGTGTGTGTGTATATATATACATACACAGTATATATATAGTCTAGCTGTAGTAATGTTTCCTAAGATTTTCATTTTGTGGATATACTGTGGGTATTATGTTTTAGGCAAGCTGTGTATTTATTTTTGTTATATATTTGTATGGCTTAATCTTTGCACTGGTAGTTGTTCATGTACTGTATATTGTGGCTTTCAGCTCAATACTTCCAGACAGCCATCATAAAAACCGGCAGAAATCTAGGGTTGTAAAGAGGACAGCAAACCCAGTGTTCAACCACACCATGGTCTATGATGGCCTCAGACTAGAGGACCTGAAAGACACCTGTGTTGAACTCACTGTGTGGGACCATGATCGGCTCAGTAATCACTTCATAGGAGGCATAAGGCTTGGCCTTGGAACAGGTGGGAGGCACTTGTGCCTAAACTCACTTCTATTTATTCACAGCTAGATTTACTTATAGATAAAATACAAGTTAGTCCCTGTTATCATGTACATTATAGCAGCTATATACAGTTGTTTCCTAATCAGCCTCTTGTTTTTCCTCCCTCTTGAAGTTAAGATTGGTTATCAGAAGAAAAAAAAACACATCATACAGTACAACAAATCACATCCCTGTGTATGTTATTATTAGAGAAAGTATTAGGATGAGTACATTAATATAAACCTTTACATAAACTACAATGGAGGGCACATCGGCTTAGTGGTTAGCACATTTGCCTCGCACATCCAGGGTGTTGGTTCGATTCTCCCGTGTGTGCTGTGTTCTCATCCGTTCTCAGCTCTCAGTCCAAAGACATGTATTGTAGGCTGATTGGCATTTCCAAATTGTCTGTAGTGTGTGAATAGGTGAGTGAATGTGTGTGCAATTATGGATTGGCACCCCATCCACGTTGTCCCCCTCCTTGTGTCCCGGCTGTGCCCAGAGAGTGCCCCTGGTATAGGCTCCAGGCTCCCCATGATCCTGTGTAGGATAAGTGGTAAAGAAAATGGATGGATAAACTACAGTCCAAGCCATGCTCTTATAGAACATTACTCAACACTCAGACTCAAGCAATCAATAGCTCTCTGGTATAGTTTGATCGTAGTATATTGTGGAGGCTTGTAATAGAATTTTGTCGTTTCTGTCTCTATCCAGGTAAAACTCACGGCACTGAGGTAAAGTGGATGGATTCTAACCCTGCTGAATCTGCACTGTGGAGAAAAATGATTGGATCAAAGAATGAATGGGTAGAAGAAACTATACCTTTGAGGATGCTCATCATGGCAAGATAGTAATAGTCCAAGTGTTTGGCTCAAAAAAAGATGTGTGAAAAAAGTTATAGAACATCAAATTGGAGGATGTGGTACACACTGAAATAACACGCCTTCATTTGAGATCATCAAACAGTACATTTCAGAACGTTAAGCACTACATTGTGTATGGAAAAAGGAGTACTGAAGATGTGTATGTTTTACCTGTTGTAAAATTGTAAAATATTATATATACATATATATATATACATATATATATATATATATATATATATATATATATATATATATATATATATATATATATATATATATATACATATATGTCATTAACAAATTATATAAATTGTGCATATGATTTAGTACGTCAGGACCCCAGCCAGGAAATGCTACAGAGAGTGGGCCTTTTAAACTAAGCAACAACATATTCCATGAAAACAGTGTTTCCAAATCCTAGTCTTAAAGTACGTGCACTGTAAATTTGTAATATTTTCCCTGCACTAGCAAACCCATTCCAACTTCATAATCCTTTAATTAGCTGATGTGATGGAAAAACACTAAAATGTGTAGCACAGAGGAATTAAAATATGTATTATGTACATGTATTGTAGAAATAATCCTTAGTTGGCTAAGCTGTTTCTGCATTTCCTATTGGAAACTGAGTGTATAACTAGAGCACTGTATTTAAAAGAGCTCTATTTGTGATGTAAAGATGATCAGTTTATAAAAACAATTTCAATAAACATTACATGTTCAGTGAAGAAAATGGTGTTTCCGGTTATTTGATGATTATATCAAATACATATAAGGGCAAATAATTACAGAATCTAGATACAGTAATTGCAGAAAAGGGCATACAATACAATTTACAACAATAGGTCTGTAAAGCTATAAGTATTTGGTGTTTGAGTTTTGTGTCATCTGAGATTTTTATCTATTTCTCATAAATAAAGAGATTGGGGTACATATATGGCAGCTTTATCTTCTCTGCTAAATGTAAGAACTGCTGCTAAGTCAAGTTGTATCCGGAGACAAAAGCGTCATGTCCAATATCTAAATCAAATTGCACAGAATTCTACTTTCTGAGGTACCTCCATCTGGACTTCTGAAGACAGCACAATTGTATCCTTACCTACAGCCAAATCAATTATTATAGTTTCTTTTTTACTTAAAATTTTATTCTAGTGAGAATTGGCTGGTGTTGTCACAGCTAATATATCAAAGTTAATCCTACTGCAGAAAACTTGATAAACATAAAAATATTGGCCTAAGATGGCTGTGTAATGGGGACAAACTTGCTGGTGTGGTCTAAATGCACTAATATATTGAGTTGTCTTCATTTACATGGTTTAGGTTTGTTAAAAGCTATATTTTGCCTGATAAAGCAAAGCTGAGGAAGAGGAAAACATTTGTGAAGAAGAAGAAGAAGACTCATTAAAACTGAAACCATGTCTTCTTTCCCAAACAGTACAAGATACCAAGGACAGCCAAAAGGTCCACATTTTAAACATCTCTGTGTGGCTTAATGACACATTTGAGCAGAACAGTTTTTCTTATTTTCTCAGTTCTTAAAAAACTTGGAAGTTGAGCTCATGGGGGGAAAATCTGCAGTATACTTCTGCAGTAAAGCGTGTAACAGAATAATGCTGGAGCTAACAATAATGCTAACAGCATATCTCAAACATGTTTTTTATACAATACAGGAGAAAGCAGCGACATCTTATGGAGAGCTGACAATACTAAAATATCATAATTATTGATTTTCTTTCTGCTAATGAACCAAGTACACCCCCTGGCAGAAGTTATTGAATCACCACCCAGCTTTTTTACTTCATAGCAAATAAACTAATCACAGATATGACACAAAACAATTTTTGTTTAATAGCTGAACATTTTGGCTTCGTGAAACATACCCCAAACAAATTAAATTTAATTATTTTAATTAATGGCGTTTTTTTTTCTTCTTCCAGATCAAGTAGAGGAGAAAATTAGGGAGTCACTCAACGTTGAGGAAAAAATTATGGAATCACCTTGTCATTTGCATTTCTAAAACAAATACCAGCACAAGTCTAAAATGCAAATTAGTCTGCAGTTAAAAGAGAGTGCTTACAGACCTTAACCTTGGACTTTTTGAAAGGAAACATGGCCCCAACAAGAGAGTTGTCAACTGAAACAATGGAAAGGATTATAAAACTCCTTCAAGAAGGAAATGCAACACGGAGTGTGGCAAAAGATGTTGGTTGGTCCCAGTCAACTGTCCCTAAAATTTGGTACAAGTATAAACAAAATGGGAAGGTTATAAAAGGAAAACATACAGGTAGACCAAGGAAGACGGCAAACGTCAGGATAGGAAACTCAAAGCAATATGCCTTGAAAATAGAAAATGCACAACAAAAAAAATGAAAAACAAATGGGCAGAAATAGGAGTCAGTGTTTGTGACAGAACTGTAAGAAATCAGCTGAATGAAATGGGATTTACATATAGAAAAGCCAAACGAAAACCAGCACTAACACCTAAACAGAAGAAAACAAGGTTACAGTGGGCTAAAGATAAGCAATCATGGAGTGTGGATGATTGGAGGAAAGTGATATTCAGTGATGTATCACGAATCTGCATTGGCCAAGGAGGTGATGCTGGAACTTTTGTCTGGTGCCGTTCTAATGAAACATATAAAGATGACTGCCTGAAGAAAACAATCAAATTTCCCCACTCATTTATGATATGGGGTTGCATGTCAGGTAAAGGACCAGGGGAGACCTCAACAGTCAATGCACAGGTGTACATTGAAATTTTGGACACTTTTCCCATTCCATTGATAGAAAATAGGTTTGGTGATCATTTTTCAGGATGATAATGCATCTTGAAACAGAGCAAAGAGTGTTAAAGCTTTTCTTCAGGAAAGGCAAATCAACTCAATGACAGCAAACAGTCCGAATCTCAATCCAATTGAAAATTTATGGTGGAAATTAAAAAAATTGGTCCATGACAAGGCTCCATTCTGCAAAGCTGATCTGTCAACCCCTATTTGAGATAGTTGGAACCAGCTTGATGGAGAATATTGTTTTTCATTAGTGAAGTCCATGCCTCAAAGAATTCAGGCTGTCATAAAACCCTGAGGAGGAGCAACAAAGTACTAATTGTGATTTTTTTTTTTTTTGTTGATGATTCCATAATTTTTCCTCAACCTTGAGTGATTCCATAGTTTTTTTCCCTCTGCTTAATCTGGAAAAAATATATACCATCAATTAAAACAATTTTATTTTATTTGTTTGAGATATGTTTCATGAAGCCAGAATGTTCAGCTCTTAAACAAAAATTGAAGTGTCATATCTGTGATTTGTTTATTTGCTACGAAGTAAAAAAGGTGAGCTTCCTCTGTGGTTATTCCATAATTTTTGGCAGGGGTTGTATGTTGAAATCTCAAATTCGTTGTTTACCTTTCAATGTAAACAAACAAATACTACCTGAACTTGAGATTTGAGGCGAAACATTGAGATAATGAACTTCTGTACAACGTTAAGTTTACAATAACTTCAACTTTTAATGTTTACTGCTATAGAACCCTCCCTGCTTAAAAAAACAACAACAGTAGAAACCATCACAGAAATTCTAATGGTTTCCACTACAAATACCATTACAAACCATCAGCTGTTAACCATTAAAACCATTACCAATTGGTTTCCATTACATAGTGGAACGTATTAAGGACGTAGGTCCTTAATGGTATAACAAATTACCAGTAGTGAACCACAGGGGCCATTGAAATTTTCATCAAAACCCAATACAATTCCCATTATAACCATTACAAATTCTATGAAAGTTTCTTATTTTTTTTTTTTTTTTTTCAGCAGGGCTGCTGGTGACATCCTACTTAATAAAAATTAATGTGTGACTATAGGCATTAACGGGAAAAAACAGTACATTGGTAAAAGTTGTAACCAACGTTTTATGAATATATAATATTATAAATGTAAAAAAAAAAAAAGTTTTAATATTTATATTATTAGTCACATGAACGCCTTTGAAACAAGCGGGGCTCTGTAGAGAGCCCGCGAAAATTTCGCGTCAAATCGCAGCACTTAAGTCTCGCGAGATTTCATGTCGCGCCATTTTAGGCCCGAGCTCTCTCATCGCATTGTTGCTCGGAGCCTCTCCACTGCTGCGGTTGTTGGGCGAGGTTTTTGTTTTTTATTTTTTATTTTTTAACTTTCTTACACAGGGCGCGGTGTTTTGAGAAGTTTGTTTTATATAATACGCTTCGAGGAAGGTGTGATATACCGAGGGTGAGTAAATGAGTGAAGGGTAAAAAAAAAAAAAAAAGGTGTATGGACGAGTTCGTGTTTTCCGTCTAGCTAAAAATGCTGCATCACTTCAATAATGGCGTCAGCACGCGGCCTGCAGTAACAATGCTAGCGTAAACAACTAGCCAGCTAACTAAGGTGGCCAGTTTTTGGCTTAATTATTTGTAACATTGTGTTGTTCTACTCTGTATATAACTTCCTTATAAATTCATGTGGAAATGTTTAGTTAAGTTGTGAATGTTAAGACAAAGCCGCCTAGCTGTTGTTGACGGCTTGAGAAAGACGTAGCTAGCTAGCTATAAGCCAATTACCTTATCGCCACAGAATCCCGCGTTAACTCACTGTTGGGTGGAAATATTTGGAAAGTGGAAAGCGCTGGTAATAAGACTTGCGTTATGTACGCGTTTATTCCGCCTGTTATTTACAGTTCTTTGTCGTTTGGGGCCTCAAAACTTTGCGCGCTAGCTAGAGGTCATCGTGGCCAGTTAAGAAGGCATCGTTAATACTACAACAGCTCGTAGCTAGTTAACTTAAAATACCAATTCATTCTACAAACCACAGCTGACAGCCATGTGCATTTGGTATACAAACTTGAACGTGATTAGGTGACTGACTGACGTATTTTGTTCTGCCTTTTCAGACTATAATTCTGCAGGAGATCAGAATTCACCGGAACCAATCAGGAATCCCCAATGGTGACCAGAAAAAGAGGAAGACTTGCGAGTAAAGGCGTGGACGCCATGTGCTCAAGTCCTTCCGAGGAATGTGACCTCGCCTTAAAAATCGATTCTGAAAGCGCAATCAAGCACTCGTCACCAGAAAGCGATTCAAACGACTGGGAGCTAGACGAGCTCTTCACCTCTGATTTCAACTGGGCTTTAGAAGACGATGTGCTCTCTCCTTTCCAAGACATCGGAATGCAAGATCTAGGTGTAAGTGCGGAAGACAGGACGGATCAGGAATCTGACGTGAGCATATCCCACAGCAGAGCTTCAACCCGGAGGCAGAAGCTACAAGACCTTTCTGGGCGCAACATCAATAAGAATGCCCTGGCGGCAAGATTGAACCGGCTGAAGAAGAAAGAGTATTTGAATGGCTTGGAGCAGCGCGTTGGATCGCTGACATCTGAAAACCGGCTTCTCAAGCAGGAAAACAGCAGCCTGAACAAAAGAGTGGAAGAACTTGAAAATGAGACTAGGTACTTGAGAGCTGTGTTGGCCAATGAGAGCATGTTGGCGCAGCTGTTGTCTAGATTGAGCGGTGTGAACGGCATGAAATTCTCTACCTCGCTTTTCCAGGCGTCCAGCGAGAACGACCACGATTACGCCATGCCGAGGAAGAAAGTGAAGGTGGAGGACAAGGATGCGGCAGGCGGTGTCTGTCTGCATGTGGACAAAGACCACGTCTCTGTGGAGTTCTGCACTAAATGTGCAGAGAGTGCAAGCGCATCGCTTAAAATGTAGGGTCAAGTATTTTGCCTTTTCAGCGTTTTCCTGAGACTGAACTAATGTAATGAGCAGCGTGTCGGACATCACAACAGTAGTTGTCAAATGACAAATTAACTGTACAAATAGAGACATGGCATGTATATAAGAAATTGGTTTGAATACAAGTTACTGCTAAACTTGTTGACAGTTTTCTTCTAGGTGCTTGGTCTGCCATGTGGGGTGACTGGATCTCAGAGCATCCATGACTGCCAGAACCTATGGTAAGGATCAAGATGTTGAAGACTGCACAGAAATGAGTTTCTCCTGAGATGTGCTGGAGTGTTCTGAAAGTTCACGGCACGATATGAACTTGTAAATAAGCTTTCCTGTAATTGAAGCTAACTGAACATTTGTTTAAATCAACACTTTGGAACATGCTTATGATACATGCAGTAGTTAGCTCTTGTCAACACTGTAGAGGGCTAATTAGTACTTATTGTAAATTGTTTTAAAATGATGTAAATATGTGATGTTTCACAAAGGGTGTTTTGGTATGCAGACAATAGTGTAATTGGTATGGCCAAAGAGCTACTTGAACAATTCCAGCCATTCTTTTTGTTCAAATGAAGCCCTTTGTGAAATGTCACTGCTTTCCTGAAGAACATTTTTCATGGCGCCCCTTATTTTTTTTTATGCTAAAGTGGATTTGCTGTGGGGAAAGCTGAAGAAACGGGACCAGCAGCTTGCAACATGGCCTGGTAAATTAAAAAAGGTAGTACAAGAAGCAGTGTAAGTTAAAGCTTTTACTGGTACTCCATCCTGTTGCATTTTGTTTCATATATAAAAAAAAAAAATGCACTATTTTTTTTAGTATCAGTGAATCGGCATTTAAAGCTCCTGGCCTTTTGTGCCTACCAGCAAACCATTGCAGCAAACAGAGTATGTGTTAAAGAAGCACATCAGCTTCATCTTCACAAACAGAAAACACAGATGATTTGTTTTGGGAAAGTGTGACTGTATTTTGTTAAGTGTGTTGTATATAAGTCAATGTGTTTAAAATCCAAAGACTGTTTAGGATTTTGAATCAGTATCTGCAAATAAATCTTATTTTTGTCAACACATTTGTGTAATGTACACTGCTTTGTTATTTTGAACTATATTAACCATTCTCCTCTTCTCTTTTTAAGCAGCAGTTTCTTCACTCTCCTCAAGTGTTATCCTCCCTCTTTTCTAAGTGGATAAAGAGTGGTAATCTTGAATTTAAGGGACTGCAAACCACAAACCATGACATCATGCTATGTGCCCTTTATGCTGTGTGGGTTATGGAGGGGGAACCTTGCTTACAAAGTGCTTGTGATGGTCCAGACATAGGGAGGGGCTTTCACACCTATTAGTCTGTTTGCAGAGTATGAATCAGAGTGAAATTGATAGTTTTTCGTTTTTACGATTTGGTTTGATACAGCATTTAATTTGACAAGCCGAAGAAGCAGGAATTGGCTAAGCATCGGGTGAAAACTTAATTATTTCAGTTGGTCAAATATAGCAATCGAAAGAGATGTAGGAATTACAAGTCACCTGAGCACAGAGTATATAAAGTATGTAAGCCAAAGTATATAAAAATGAATCAGTTGTATAAATAACTACTCGGTGTCCCAAAGTCTCCATACATAGGGGAATTTACAAAACATCTTGTACATAATTGACATTTCTTTGTAAACACAGTCTCGTCTCTCCCAACTTTGGCTCACAGTTTGGCAGCAGTGTCGTGTGTGATGTGCTTGCCATGTTTCCTGTTAAAATCCATCTCAGCCTTGCGACACGTTCCCGATGCAGCCATGAGAATGATTTCAATACGTTCTTTTCTCAAAGGCATTCTTAAAGGTTACTTGGGGAAAAAAACCTAAGTATTTCGGAAGACATTTTGCCAAAGTGTTAATTTCCCCTATGTATGGAGACTTGGGACAGACTATAGTTTATAATGTGTAGTGTCCCAGCCAGGACATCAGATCAGATTAAACGTACAGAATCACTATACATGAAAGCAAGATGTTAAATCTCCACTTTTGCACTTTGTGGCAGTGGTTCCCTCTTTGTTCTCAACAGTTCAAGATGATGAAGCTTAATAGCTTAATACTTTGCAAGATTTTTATTTATTTATTTTTTTCGTAGGTGCAAAATTAAGAGAATTTTCAAATGGATTTATAGAAGGGTGTTATAAAGCTGAATGAAACGTTTAAAACGGGCTTGCTTGAAGTCTCTTGGAATGTGTAAAACTATGTAAATAGAAAACAAACACACAACAAAATTCCCTTCGGTCCCTACAGAATTATAAATTGCGTGATGGGGTGCTTTCTGCTTGCACCCTCATTGAGAGTATTCAGATATACACATAGGAACTTGGCCATTAGCTTGTCTTGTGAAGCCTATGATGTAATAGGTTGAGTGATTATTGTTTTTAATGTAGCCTGCATTTTGATAATAATGGGTTCATATGCTCTATGGTTCACTAATGCGCATCTGTTGCATGGCCAGTACTAGATGCTTGAAATTCACATTTTTCACACATGCAGCAGTTTGCACATTCAAATGACTTATAAACCTTGAGGGGATAATGATTACATGTACTGTTTTACCAAAGCATGAATATTGATAGGCATCACAAAGTTTCCCAGTGGGTTTGAGAGTTCTATATATGGTTTATAAAATTCTTATTTTAATTTTTAGGTAGTTTTTATTCAGTGAACTATGGGATTGCCTTTGCTGTGAAGGACACAAGATTTTCCTTCAGCGTTGTCCAAAATATCAGACTTTAGACATCTGTCCTTTCCAAAAAAAAAAAAAAAATTAAGGCTAATTATGCTTGTTCAGTGAATGTTATCTGCACATTTGTAGTGTACTGTGTTGGTAATGTTTAGAGACCGATGCAGTGACCGTGCAGCTTAGCAGGTGTGCAGTACAAAATAGCAATGCCATATGTAACTCTAGATTGTATGAGTACAGATTTAAGTCATAAACCACTCGGTACAGAGATTAATAAAGTTAACTTAGATTAATATAGGTAACTTTTTATCAAAAATCCTAATATTTTATTTGTTTAGGCTTTCATACAAATTGGAAATATATGGTTGTAGAATTTAGATTTTTTTTTTTTTTTTTTATAATACAAAGATTCATTTGATTTTATGATGCACCATAGAAAACAGCAAAAGGTTACATGACAGTGTAGCGATGAAAGATTCATAATGAATTACAGTGGTGCTTGAAAGTTTGTGCATGAAATTTCTGCATAATTGTGACCTAGTGCATCAGATTTCTCAAAGCAGATAAAGAGAACCTAATTAAACAAATCAGATCCAATGACGTTTTAGGTCATGTTTATGCAGGTATATAGAAAATTCTAAAGGGTTCACAAATTTTCAAGCAGCACTGTATTATACAAATTCACAAAACTTTTTTTTTCAAATCTTGTCTTGCATCTTTTGATCTATAAATGGGAGCCATCTGCATTATTAAAATACCGTGGTTTACAATTACAGCTATTATTGGACTTTCTGTTAACTAGGCTTGTATATTGAGGTGGAAATGATGAGATCGGACTTCCAACCCAGTGCATTAGGCTTTAATAGCTTGTATCAAAAGCAACAACAAAAAAAAGACAAACAGGACAGTTTAAGGTCTGTTTTCTAGATACAGTATAAACCTGGTGTTTGAAAGTTCTGTGTAAAGGGAGAAAAAACAGCGCACAAATATTTAGCATTTTCTTTTAAGTGAAGTGTTGGCTTAGTCATGCAGGTCCTCACTGTCTGATTCTGGCAGTTTAAGCAGCTTTAGATAGATCTCAAAGTGCTTGGAGCCTAAATATGTACCAAACAGTGTCTGTAGTAATAATACAGCATACATTTTCCTCACAACGGGCTTGCTCAGGGTCATCCAGAAGCGCAATATGTTCCCCTTCTCTGGCATTGGAGCACTGTTGTACCTGCAAGGCAAATAAGGATGTATTTAATATGAATTAGGCCCAAACATTCATTAACATATCTTCAGTAACCACTCTATCCTGGTCAGTGTTGCGGTGGATCTGGAGCCCATCTTGTAAGCCCTCGGCAAAAAGTGGGGTGCCAGTCCATCACCATGAACATACACACTGACACTCCTTCACAACTAGGCGCAGTTTAGTTTAGCTAATACATCCACTGAATGTTTTTAAACGGTAAGAACATGTTCAAACAGTAACCTGAGCTCACAATCAAACCGGGGACCCTGCAGCTATGAGGCAGCAATGCTCCTCACTGCATCACCATGCCACCCAGAGTGTGTAACACGTAAATCAAAATGAAAACATCAACCAGTACGCTAATCACTCCCAGAAATAAAAGTACAAAACTTTATTTATCCTTGTTGCTGGGTGGTACCATTAGTATATATCTTTTACTGGGAAGCCTTTAAAAATAATTAAAGTTACATAATTGGAATTTAAGGACCACCACTCTGAATGCTGCACTACTTTGCTATGTTAAAGATGCACCCTTGATGGTACCACCCCAGAGACAAGGAAGAGTACAGTACAGGTACGTTTATTTCTGAAAGTGAATGTAACTACTAGCGTGTTTTTGGGAGGTGGGAGGAAACCAAAGACCCATATAGTACATGAACTCACTAGATGTTGTAGTTGTACATGGTTAAGAATGTTGTGTGATGACCGTGTGATAATGGCTAAGTGTTAATGACAGAAATGTTGTAATTTGAGATGTCTGCCTGCCAGAGGGCCACTGTCGGACCCTTCAACTGCTTAATATCTAAGACAGTCTGAACAGAACTGTCTACCAGATGAATAAAATAAACGCACCTTGCTGCAAGCCCAGCGTTGACTGGCAATGCCAACAAAATGGGGTATATTCCACCACCAGCTACACCTACTAAAGCACCCCTTAGCAGGGCACAGTTTGGGCAGTTGAGGTCACCTAGAAAAAACAAATATATATATAAACTTATCTGCAAACAGTTATTTATTATTCTGTACGTCTTACCTTGACATTAAGTTCTTACCTGCCAATAAAGGGTTGCTGACAGCTGCATTATATAATGCCACAGTTGTAAGAAAAGGAAGTACGGACATGGGAAGACCGGAAGTAAATCGTCCTTGTGTGACATTGAGCGCACGCCGATACAAACTGTTTGCAATCAGACCCGCCAGTCCAGCATTAGCACCCAAATAAACCGGGCCATATGCGAACAGCTTCCTGTTGAAAGACAGCTGATCAGATTAGGCAAAACTTGTAATAGGGCAACGATCCAAGAGCTGGAGGTCCAGTTCAGGCTTCCTACCTGTCAAAGTCCGGTAGCTTTTCAAATCTTTTGGACAGCATTTCCATGATCATGGCTCTGGACATTGGCTGCCCTTGACTGGTGTCTTTCAGCGACATTTTTTTCCTACAGAACATTATCAAAAAAGACACGATGCTGTATAGATGGATGCAAAAACAACCCCATCTATTACTACCTAACGTACAGTTAAAGATCTATGCCAATGAACAGATGATAAACAGGACGTTTGTTTACGTTGTATTTTCACACGACTGTGTTATATCTAGCTCATACATTATCAACAAAACTCTTGAATTATTTTTTAGAACGCACGTTGTATCTTTGCCTCATTCGATTATAACTTACCTTGCAGTTAGTTAGTTATAATAGTCAGCTGTGATAACATTCCTTTTCCCATCCCGCTTCTTCAAACTGCATAGGGCGCCGCCATAACTAGCCACATGTTACTGTGAACTTTCACATCGAGAGTCGGGAACGAAACACGGCTTCCGATTGGTTGAGTTTTACGCAGGCGGGTAAAAACGTGGCGCCCTATTGGCTGTTCGAATCTGTCGATCACGTCTGGTGCGTAGTGACCCAGCCCCCGGTTGCTAAGGCGAAATCGGTGATGCTGCTGCTGCTGCTGCTGAAGAAATTGCTGCACTCGCCGTTGAGAGTCTACAATCCCAGCCTGACAGAGACGAAGCCAAAGAAAGACGGGACAAACGTAAAGTAAATCCTCATCACATGACTGGGCGTTTTGAAGATAAGAGGTTGTGCTAAAGATTTGGGAGTTGAATAGTCTAGGTTGTTCATGTGCTAGCTTTAAACTTGCAGGTGTCTCCCGACAGGCGTCGCACCGACATGCTGCTGTTTGCTCGCTGAAATTAGCCGAACCCACTGACTAGCAGGATGCTTCAATAATCCATCCATGCGGATGTTGTTTATTTTCATAAACGCAATAATGTATGCAGCTATACACGTTCTCTCGCATTATCTTACTCTAGGTGAGTGACATCGGCTTCCTCTGTCATTATGAGTGAATGTCAGTTTGGAGTATCTGCAGAGGCTGAGAGGAAAGTCCACTCTGACACTGACACTGACACTTCTCTTCTGCGAAATGTCCTGGGTCCTGTTTTGATCTTGTATTTTTTGTGTGAAATGTTTATTAATCATGCTGTAAGCCATAACTACTGACAGTTCTGGTGTTCGCCTCAGGACGTCAAGTTGCTCTAACTTGGCATTAAGCTGACCTGAATGGAACAAGCCATTTCAAACGAGTTTACATAACTGCTGATGGGGATAAGAGTGTCCGAGTTTACCACTTTCAAAAACTTCTCCGTCCACTTGTCCGAATGATTTCTACAGGACTGCACTAACGTTGTTTGTGAGTAAAAGCGAGTACGGCGTGGACCCGTCCACCCAGCACTGACCAGCACCGCTGCGCCTTTAATATTTCCTCGAGCTGTGATTGGGTTCCACTTTAAATCTCCTCTTATCAACTTATGACCCAGGAGTCTCCTGTGTCTGGACACTTACAGCTAAAAGGAAACGCCTTATGGATGCAGTGATCAAGTGCATTTCTACAGAACTGGTGAAGAACAAAGGTCCTGCACCAAAGTCACTTTTATGAACTAGGACTTTGGCGTTATGTGTTCCTCACCTAACACAAGAGACAGGATGGACTGCTCTGTTTAAAATGCTTTACTCGAAATCCCTCCCAGCCGGATACTCCTGCATGTCGGTCTACAAATTCATCGCGGTCGAAGCGGACACACATGGAGTCACTTTGTGCTGATGGAGCTTAAGTTCTCTTTTACGTGATGTTGTGACGACAACCGTCTCAAGTCTATTGGATTTCAAATGTGCAAGCTGAGCTAAATGCCATCTAACGTGGCTGCACGACTGCAGCTGCGAAACTGGCCAATAACTCAGTACTTTAAGGCTTTCCAACTGGCCCAACACTTCCAAAGCCATCCAATGAAGGGGAAACGTCTGTGTTGCAGGCTCACCCAGATATAAAGAAGAAAGCATGCCTTTAAGAAAAAGAGGTGAGATAAAAAAAAAAAAGAAAAAGAAAACAAGATCACATTCATGTCTTGTACAGGAAAAACTTAAAACATTGTCTTGGCAGTTTATCATAAAAGCCTGCCATTGTAAGCTACATGTTGTCTGCATGCTAGTATTTATTCTTTCATGATTATTAAACTTATAATCGTGACTATAGTGTACATGCACTATGCAGTCAAGAGACTATAAATAGACTCCAGAATGGACCTCAAGTGTCATAAGCTTCATGTCTCATATATCACGACTGTCTAATAGCCTATGCCAAAGGGGAAGTAAAGTTTTTACAAAGCTTTTCTGCCTGACTAAAAGACATTAGAGCCCATAAGTGCCATTCAGTGAGCGAGGGAAGGGAATCGGATTTGCAGGGTAATAATGACTTCTGCTAAAACGTCAAATAACTTTTACTCTGAGATTCCAGGCTTCACACCGGTGCCAGTGCTGTCTGACATTAGTACTCACTAACAAAACTCAGCTTCTCTGAATGTCAGAAGGATACATGACATGATTTTAAAAAAACAACAACAAAAAAAAATTCGTTATGATAAATAAATCTTCACAGATTTTCAGACGATTTTCTGTGTCATCGTTATCAAAGTGAAGTCAGATTTCATTGTCGAATTTATTTAATTGTTACATTTTTTTCGGCACTTATTGCATTATTATTGCATTATTATTGCATTATTATCACACTATTATTAACTATTATTATTGCATTATTATTGCACTTATTTCATGATTGAGGCATAAGGAAATCCACGCATATAGCAGTTAACACCAGAACTCTCAGCTATATTATTCAGTTAATCATTATTCAGAAGCTACTACTGATTATTCAGCGAGTCCCTCCAGGATTTAGCGACTTTGTGATCGCAGAATTTAATGCAAATTCAAGCAAACTCAGCAGTATCCGGAGGAGCTGGCAATTTTTCAGATTTTCTGCAGATTTGGGCCAAGACGTGTCATGTGATGCCGTCACATGTGTCTGCTAAAAGGTCTCATTTACCAACAAACATCACTGCGAAAGACCGCGCAAAACAATTTTGTGCATTGCAATTTTGCCAATAGGAAAGTTATCTAGTCAGCGGTGAGAAATGACAACCTGGACATGCTACAGGTCCTGGGAGTTTCCTGGGAGATTTAAAGAGG
The DNA here is from genome assembly GCA_023630585.1 of Cranoglanis bouderius. Taxonomy (NCBI): domain Eukaryota; kingdom Metazoa; phylum Chordata; class Actinopteri; order Siluriformes; family Cranoglanididae; genus Cranoglanis; species Cranoglanis bouderius. The sequence continues at coordinate 6,836,635 of CM042550.1, read as the reverse complement.
TAAAGTAACTTATACAGTGAAACAAGTGCCACATGACTAAGCTGTAATGAGTTACTCAGAAATAACTGTAAGAAAGTTGTAGGAATAGCAAAAAAAAGCACACCTTTGAAGAATTAAGTATGAAATAAAACACTTGGTGGCATGCTGTTGTAGGAAAATAATCAGTGATGGGATGTCCTGAAGTGTGTTATTCCTCTTATAGCACTGTAACTTTCCCAGTGATTACAATTTTTAGTTTATTAATGTACGACACTGTAGAACCCACTGCGTGTGTGTATGTGTGTGTGAGAAGGAGGACTTGGGAGACAGGCGACTTTTTTTTTTTTTACGGAGGTTCTTGCTTCCTTTTATTTTTGCAGGCTTTTTGTTTCCCGCAAGCTCTTTTCAGTGTCTTCTGCATCAACCAAAAACAAACACTATGCCACTCACAGCCTGTTATGTTCAAGTTCAAGTTCAAGTGTAACACAAGTGTGTGTGTGTGTGTGTGTGTGTGTGTGTCGGCTCAGTCAGCTCCGTCTCTCTCTCTGTCTCTCTCTCTCTCTGGCTTACAGCCTTTCCTGAAAGGACAAACAAAGCACATAAGTAAACTGGCCGTAATCACACACACAGGTGAGAATAATCACGTGTTACCTGCCGGTTCAACCCGTCTCCTCTCCATCCACAGCCAGCGCTCGACCGCGCCCTCTCCGCCACATACACATCATACTTTTGACCTGTTTTACAGTTACGCTTAATGTCATGGAACATCCCGAAACCACGTACATTTCAGCAACTATAAATGCTCGTTCCCCCATCTTATGTTTTCTCTCTCTCTAGATGTTAAGACAAAAAGTGCAACTGTGAAACTAGAAAGCTCGCAGAAAACTTCACCATATCAACAATTAGACGCTTTGTTAAATAACAATGCGATTTTAAAATCTGTTCATAATTAGGAGTAGATTATGTTTAGCGTCTGCCATACAAGTCCTAGAAGAATACAAGCGAATGAGTTATTACTATATAAAAGTGATAACGGATGAGAACTTCTGACCAATCAGATTCATGAATTCAACAGTGCCTTGGTATGAAGATGTTAACTAATAACACTTTTTATTAGTTGCAGAACAATAACAACAATCCCACTAGATCTCAGTGACATTAATGCTTTGCGGCTATTTTGGCAGATACGGCGCGAGCGTTAGGGCTGCTGGAGGATTATTGTTCCAAACTAAAGAAGCCAGAGGAGCAGCAGCTCAAAGCTGCCATTCTGCGAGTGATGGGCATCTTCAGAAGCAGCCTCTTTCAGGCGCTCATAGGTGAGTATTCAGACTTGTTCAGTAAAGGTGCACACACTCACACACACACACACTGAAACAGGAAACGTGGTGCCAGGGTTGTATGTAATGGGCCTGAACAATTTGCTGTATTATGTCGTGAAGTTATTCACATTGATTTTGGCGTGCAGTTTCTACACGCCCTTTCCCGTAACACACGACGTCTTTGCACAGGCTCTTAAACGTGTTTATAATTGCTGATGTCATGCTTGCTCCAGGCACAGCTCGTTCATTCTTTCTGCAGATTTGGGCCTTTCCTCTGAAATAAAGTTATTTTTAGTCTTGCTGATGTGGCAGAAAATATATTGCAGGGCCTCCTGTCTTTTTCACGTGTGCCTCATAATCTTTCTTTCCTGTTGTTTTTGTGTGTTAAAAACCTCAGAAATGATTTCTTAGTCTCACAGCAATTACACATTTACAATTACAATTTTCTTATTTGCTTCTTTTTGTTGTTGTTGTTGTTGTAGTTGTTGATTAGGTTGTTCTTCTTTCAAGGTCATTTGGAGTTGTGCACATTTGTGAGAAATCATGGCAAAATTACCTACAGTACTGTGCAAAAGTTTTAGGCACATGCAAAGAAATGCTGTAGAGCACAGACGCCTCCAAAATAATGAAATTAAATGTTTCTACATTTAAAAAATACCGTATAAAGAGCAGTAAACAGTAGTAAATGAAACAAAGTCAATATTTGGTGTGACAAAAAAATAAAAATAAAAATAGTAGTCTCCGGTACAATGTGTGCAGTTTATAAGGAAATGAGCTGGTAAGTTTTATTGAGCATCTTGCAGAACCAGCCACAGTTCTTCTGGAGACTTTGACTTTCGCACTTGTTTCTTATTTTTGCAGCAAAACCCAGCAGCCTTCATTGTGGTTTTTGTCTGAAAAGTGGTCTCTTATGTAATATACTGCTTTCTTTAATGACATACAAACATTTTTCTGTAACATTTCTTTAACATTTGTGCTAGAAAACTAATGTTTGGGAATCTAAAATGTCTTTTGTACTGACTTGATAATGCAGAAGTCATAAAAAAAAAATCTATAACAAAGTTTGTACTAAAAAAAAAAACAGGGTGCCTAAAACTTTTGCACAGTACCGTAAATACCAAAATTCTAAAATTTTTGTGATTTTACAGAATTTTAATCTTCATTGATTTTGTTCAAATTATTTGTACTTGCTTATTGACACAGGCTTAACTAAAGTTCATCAAAACGTAAAAGATAAATCAATTTATTTGATCCAACCAGACATTGAGCATGTTATGTTTTACATGTGTTCCTTCTTTATCACAAGAAATAAACTACATGGTTTATTTACATACATAGTTTATGACAGTACATAATAAATCATACCTGTTCAAAAGATTGCATCTCTCTTTATGAACTACTACTACTACCTTCGCTTTACTTTCTCCCTCCGGTGTCTTTGCATATCCTCTGAGCAATGTTTGGATCTTCTCAGTTGTAGTATTTCATTTCAAGCTGGCTTTATTTCACTTTATTTTGTAGCTAAATTCTAAAATACAGATACTTTTTTATATTCTTCTGCTTAAACCACAAGGGATGCAAATGTATGCACTTAACCTTTTGGTTTGAACACTTAGATGTAAGAAAGAATAATTGCACATTGAGAAACACAATTTATTACCAAGTCTTTATTAAAAAAAACAAAAAAAAAAAACTTAGCACATTCTTGAATATATAACAGAAAAAAAAACAAAGGAAACAAAAAGATCAAATCCCCTAATGGCACTTCTTTCTGCGGGATAAGATTTCCGGATATACTGTACATTTTGTTAAGTAATGTTGCCGGAGGATGCGTGTAGTAATTATGATCGAATTTGCACGGGAGAAGTGATTTCTAATTAAATTACAGAGATGCGAGTGTCTTTACCATCACACTAAAGTCTTATACATACTGCATACACCTTATTTTAATACAATATCTGGCCTTTTATTTAACTGCTTCTTGTAGGGATTGTGGCGACGCAAGATGCGCTTGATCGTTAGTAGGTCACATGACCGTAACATGTACTGTATGTCGGCCAGAACTGTCCTCGAAACTCAGTAACTTACCTGAAATCCCTGAAAATGACAAATGTCGCTTCTTTTAAATATCATATCTATTTTATTGTTCAGCACTTTAAACTTGGACAGTATGCGGTTTTGTTCTGGTCTCGGTGGGAGACAATAGGAAAGAGCACTTCTTTTAGTGTCTTTATACTGAAGAAAAAGTGTAAATCATCTTTTCCCACAGGATATGATGGCATATTTACCAACATGTAAGATCTGATTGGACAGAGGCAGTGCATAAAAAAAAAAATACTGACATAATTGATTGAGACAGGATTAAAATCCCAAGATACTCAGGTAATAACTACATTTACCCACCTCTCCATGTTAAAATAGTCTTTAAGGCTATAAAAAGATATTTTTAAGAATGACTTTTCTATAAAATAACATTATAAGCTGAAAGAGGGAGTAGCTGTGAGGAAAAAAGGCCACACACGTTTTAATCCGTATTATGAAAACGATCAAATCTGATCAAACACAATCTGAGTAACTGTGACATGGTAACAACCCTACTTGAGAGCATTACAAAACCCTCTTTTTTTGGTGATGGGCCAAACCTGGGGCATGGACTTGTTTCTGGTTCCTGTCTTTTAAGCTGAGCTGGGTTCCAAGCCACACATCACACTGAGTGGTTACTACAGTTACATAACTTTGTTTACTCCTACTGATGCATTTAACCTGTCGCCCATCATCAAAATGGAATATAAGGCTTACATTTCAGTGCAGACCATTTACATTTAGACAAAACTGAAGTGTTCCTAAAATAAAAGTCTAGACACAAGGACCGATGCAGGCATCCAACAGCAATTTGAAAGTGTCATTCCTAATTACAAAGTGTATAAACTACAGCAATGCAAAGAATCCCCTGTGTAGCAATGAGCAGCAGTGCAAACTGCGCTACCTGAAGCTCTATTCTCAGTTGGGTTTCCTGCATTATTGTAAATGTCACATATTGTTATTATGATTGTAGGGTTTTATGTTGCCGGCGGAGGCACTACAATGGAAACGTTACCAGAAACCGTAGCCTTAGTGTTTCATTTCCAGACCAGAGTCTAAAATTCCACAGTGGAAAGACGGCTATTGTGATTTCAGTGACCAGACTCAGTGACCAGACTCATGTAAGAGCTTCTAATTGATTATGACTCAGTTGCAGACATTCTGGTCTCTGGCCCAATCTTCATCTGAACAATTAGAAATGAGAAATTTGCCTGCCATACTCCTGCGTCCTGTACTTTTTCCAAGTCAAGTCAACTTTACTGTCATATTTATTCCAGATACATGGCATAGGAAAGCAATGAAATTCTTGTGCTACAGTATCATGCTCGTACTGTATGCTCCTACAGCTAACAGTGCATATGAGATTATAGTATGTATTGGGAATATGTATTACACATGTTTATAGTATCTGATGTTAACTACGTACTTGTGTAATGTTAGCTAAGTGACACATTCAGTGTCTCTGCATCTTTTTTAAGCAAGGGAACTCAGTCAAGGCAACAGCACCGGCTGAAATGTTACTGATGTGAGATAGGGGGAGGGGGCGGGGGTTCCAGGGTTCGGGTTAATATCAGTCGATTGACTTGTCTGACATTGTTATTGGGGGGAAAAAAAAAACTGCTTTTTTGGTCTATTATTTAGTGATTAGTCATTTTAGCATATCACTATATTAAAATAAATGTTAATGTTTAATTTTTTGATATTATACATCTCACCCCTCACCTGCATTATAACTCAGTGGTTAAGACTTTGGGCTACTGATCGGAAGGTCGTGAGTTCAAACCCCAGAACCACCGAGCTGCCACTGTTGGGCCCTTGAGCAAGGCCCTTAACCCTCAAGTGCTCAGATGTATAAATGAGATAAATGTAAGTCGCTCTGGATAAGGGCGTCTGCCAAATGCCGTAAATGTTATAACCAAACTTTATACAGACATAATACAAACACAGTAATGTGTGTGTGTATATATATATATATATATATATATATATATATATATATATATATATATATATATATATATATATATATATATATATATATTTATACACACACACACACACACACACACTGAGGTAACAACAGAATAAGACAGGTAACAACTAGACAGATGTAAACAATTATTGGGGATTTGGTCAAGGTTGAGCTTGAGCATGGGCAGAGGAAAAACAGTAAAGTTAAGGTTGCTGTAGTGTTTATTATGGCATTTATGGCATTATTATTATTATTATTATTATTATTATTATTATTATTATAAAGTATGCAAATCCAGGCACATGAATAGCTGCATTATAGTTCTGTTTGCACTGCCTGCACAATATAAACAAGAATAACTGAAAACATGCAAATAACACGCATAGCATGTTAAGTAAGTTGTACGTTTAAGCATTAAAATAATGCTTAATATACAGACATTTGAGTCCTAATGGATTAGACCTAGGCCTGCCTGTATGAAGTGATTTTTAAAATTCATTTCTTTTGACATGAAACAGAAATATTTAAATGTTTATATGAGTTGAAAAGGGAAGATTTTTTTTTCCGGTACACATTCCTTCGTAATGCATTTATTATTTTCAATTTTTTTTTTATTTTATATTTTACACGATCAATAACACCAAACAGAGCTGAACATGGAGTTATTTAACCTTCAGTACTCTAGAGTTCATAGTGGAATTAGGATCTTCTGATCCTGCAGTATTAATATCAGCGTTTTGCTGACATCGTCTATTAACCGAGCTGACTGCAAGTTGTGCAAAACATCAGGGGCAGCCAATGGCAGCCATGTCATTTTAAACCAATAAAAGCAATATAAGTGACATAATAATTGTTTGATATGTTTTATAATAAATTTCTTAAATGGCCTTTGGAACATTTTTACATCTTATTTTTTTATACTATCTTCTTTTTTTTTTCTTTCTTTTTTTTTTTTACAGGAAGACATTAGTAGTAGTCTACTAAAATGAATACAGAAAAACAATCAAACTTATTTTGTTCATCACTAACATTAGCTATATTATGTAGCTAAGCATGCAGGTTCTGCTGTTAAAAGTTTTGAGGTATCAATCTGCATAAACAGAGGAGCTCAGTGAGTGTTTTTCCTTTTAAAAATGAAAAATTAAAACCATCCTGTGAACAGCAGTTTTGTGGGTGGAAATCCTTTGTTGATGAGAGAGGCCAGAGGAGAATGGCAAGACTGGGTACAGGCTCACTGATCTTCGGTTGTCCAGGTTTGTCGAGCCTGTGCCCACTGTGGCCTCAGATTTCTGTTCTTGGCTGACAGGAGTGGAACTTGATGAGGTCCTCTGCAGTTGTTAATCTCCCTCCTCAAGGTTTAATGTGTTTTGCTTTTCCGAGATGCTTTTCTGCTCACCACGGTTGTAAAGTGTGGTTATTTGAGTTACTATAGCCTTCCTGTTAGCTTGAACCAATCTGACCATTCTCATTTGACCTCTTTCAGCAGCAAGCTGTTTCCACTGGATGTTTTTTTTTTTTTTTTTTCCAAGCCATCCTGTATAAAACTCTAGAGATAGTTCTGTGTGAAAATCCCAGGAGATCAGCAGTTACTGAAATACTCAAACCAGTTCTTGACCTATATATTCATTGTCCTGCTGCCACATGATTGGCAAATTGAATAATTGCATGGATGAGCAGGGGTACAGGTGTTCTTATTAAAGTGTCCACTATAATAATGTTGAGTATTTCTTGCATAAGATTTAACTTACAGTAAAATCCATTTCTTCTAGCCCAAGTTCTGCTAATTAAAGCATTATTTAAACCATACTGCATATTGGACAAATGACAAATGAGTCTTAAATCCTGCACTTATGTATCAGTTGAAAATAAAAATCTATGCATATTTTGTTGAAGGATTCATTTGTTGTAGGATTGTCATTTATGCAACACAGAACAGAGAACAAACAATGAGATATTCCATATATCATAACATGTGACCCAATAATATTTCCATCCTTTTTGTATTTAAGTTATTGTGACTCCTTAAGCATGACTGCTTCATGTCTACCTTAAAGGTTGCATCTTTAAATCTGTTCAGGACACTCAAGACCTGTCTGCCTGTGAGCCCTTACTTATTGATAATCAATAAAGCAGCATTAAACCATAAGGGGTGAGTAGTGCTTCCTGAAATAGCAATAATCATCTTATGAGGCATTAGAGTGTGTGTAATCTGGTCAGCGTGTGCAGACTGAAGGTCCATAATGACTAGCCAAGCTGTTGTACTCCAGCACAGTGGATTTAAAATGGAAAAAGGGTTTGAAGTTCAAATGTACATCACTATTCAGGGAACTAGATAGACTTTCTTTTGTTTGTATAGTCTAAAAAAACTAGAATACATTAGAAAAAAATACAAAAATAATAAAATCTTGTTTTTTTAGTAATCTATATAGATGTTTTTTTTTTGCAGATAATTGTTTTTTTTTTATCTTCGCTTTTTATTTTTGACTTCATACTACATGTCTTCTGTTCATGATATATGTAATATTTTTTGTGCATATTATGAAACACATTTAGCTGCATGAAATGTATAAATGTTCTTATTATAAAGAGATCATGGCCCTTCTGTCCATCATCACAGCTGGCATTCTTTTTAAGACTCATTTGCTAAGTATCCATTATCATGCCTATTCATCTGGATCAGTTTGACACTCTGCCCATTCGGGAACCCGACTGCAGTCTGCCAATTTGTTGCACAGAGATCTTTAATGGGCTCCATTTGTCACTGTCAGATGAACAAGGTTGGATGCTGCTCCCTGTGATAGTGCGGCTATGACTCTGCGCTCATGTTTCAACAGAGCCACCGTCCCATGAGGAGCCTTTTTTGTTCTCTACTGCTAAGTCGTAATTAAATAATTTCTCTCCCGGGATGGCTTTCCCTGACAGGACCAGAGAGAGAGAGAGAGAGAGAGAGGGAGAGAGAGAGAGAGAGAGAGAGAGATATCTAAAATCAACCAAAAGACACTAAGAATGTGGGTTTCTAGAATTTCAGGGAAGCCTGTAGTACTCAACTTTAGGAGAATGTTATATTTTGTGTCATATTTTTTGTCATGTGATTTGAAAAGCCTAGCAGCCTATTTTTAGTGAACACACATAGCAGGTCAAAATCATATCTTCCTTTAAGACAGTTAAAAATTCCAGTTTCTCTAACTATATAATTTACGGGGGTCATGGACACCAATTATATAACTTGAATCCACGACCTTACAGTATCTCACAAAAGTGAGTACACCCCTCACAGTTTTGTAAATATTTTATTATATCTTTTCATAGGACAACACTGACCAAATGACACTTTGCTACAATGTAAAGTAGTGAGTGTACAGCTTGTATAACAGTGTAAATTTGCTGTCCCCTCAAAATAACTCAACACACAGCCATTAATGTCTAAACCGCTGGCAACAAAAGTGAGTACTCATGTATCTTTTCCCATGAAAAGATATAATAAAATATTTACAAAATTGTGAGTGGTGTACTCACTTTTGTGAGATACTGTAATATGTTGTGGGAACATCATACTTAATATGTAGTCTTCAGTTAATTATTTGGCAGGAACAGGCGTAAATGTCTATTCATTTTGAGAATTCTCTTAAGGTGATGTGGGCGGGTGGCATGGTTGTGCAGTGGGTAGTGTTGCTGTCTCCAGGGTCCCCAGTTCAACCTGAGCTTGGGTTACTGTACGTGTTGAGTTTTGCATGTTCTCCTAGTGTCTATGTGGGTTTTCTCTGGGTTCTTCGGTTTCCTCCCACCTCCCAAAAACATGCCAGTTGGTGGACTGGCTACGCTCCCTAGGTGTGTGTGTGTGTGTGTGTGTGTGTGTGTGTGTGTGTGTGTGTGTGTGTGTCTGTTGCGCCCTGTGATGTGATGGCCGTATGCAAAGTATTTTCACTATATCCACCTCAACCCTGACCAGGATAACGCAGTTACTGAAGATGAATGAATGAATGAATGAATGAATGGCATGGGCTACTGGTATATACATGTTGCAATGCCAGTGACTCCAGTATTTCTTTATCCTTTATTGCAAGACTAAAGTAAAATTTATATTATTGTCTTAGTATCCTGCAGCCACAGTGGTCTAATTTATTTGATTTCTCATTGTGTCTCATTCATTTTAAAATACAATGGTTGCAAATTACAAATTCTTTTTTTTTGTGGCCACAGAATAGATCTTAAGAAACTTAACTGGCCTTAATATTTTAATTAAGCTTCATATGGCTTATGGCATATGGTTTCTCGTGGCCATAAGAAGATTAACTCGTAGCCTCAATGTATTCATTTGTGACCACGCCTTATTAAAACATAACCACCATGTCACCTCTGCAGCTCTATTATAATTTAATCCTGCAGAACCCCAGCAGTTTTATGCTATTAAATGCCACTGTCTGAAAACTGTTGTAAGAAAATCCTGTGATGTACTGAAAAACATGAACCGAACTCAGAAAGAGCTTGATAAATAGCTCATGTGCTGGATCAGGGTGCTGAGACTGTATGAAAGAGGGTTTCTAATACCGGAGTTCAGCAACACTGACCTAGACAGTGTTCTTAGATCTCAGGTCAGGGGTCTTAGATATAAGGTAAGTGGTCTAAAATCACGAGTCAGTGGTCTAGGATCACAGGTCAGTCGTCTTAGATCTCAGGTCGGTGGTCTTAGTTGCAGATCAGTGGTCTTGAATCTGAGGTCAGTGGTCTTATACAATGTATATAAAATGTGTACACACCCCTGTTAAAATGGCAGGTTTATGTTGTGTTAAAAATGATGTTAAGCCAAGATAAATCATGCCAGAACTTTTTCCACCCTCAATGTAAAATTACAGTGTATAAAAATTAAGTGACAATCAGAAAAATTTTAGTGAAAAATAGGAAAAAAAAAACAAAAAACTACCTACCTAAAAAAAATAACCTACAGTGGGGGGAAAAAGTATTTGATCCCCTGCTGATTTTGTACGTTTGCCCACTGACAAAGAAATGATCAGTCTATAATTTTAATGGTAGGTGTATTTTAACAGTGAGAGACAGAATATGATGCCAAAGAGTTAAATTTTGGTCTCATCTGACCACAACACTTTCACCCAGTTCTCCTTTGAATCATTCAGGCAAACTTCAGACGGGCCTGTACATGTGCTTTCTTGAGCAGGGGGACCTTGCTGGTGCTGCAGGATTTCAGTCCTTCACAGCATAATGTGTTACCAATTGTTTTCTTGGTGACTATGGTCCCAGCTGCCTTGAGATCATTAACAAGATCCTCTGTGTAGTTCAGGGCTGATTCCTCACCGTTCTCATGATCATTGAAACTCCACGAGGTGAGATCTTGCATGGAGCCTCAGACCGAGGGAGACTGACAGTTTCTTCCATTTGCGAATAATCGCACCAACTGACAGGTCTTTGGTGGAGAGTTTGGAATCTGATTGATTGATTGCTTCTGTGGACAGGTGTCTTTTTACAGGTAACATGCTGAGATTAGGAGCACTCCCTTTAAGAGAGTGCTCCTAATCTCAGCTCGTTACCTGTGTAAAAGACACCTGGGAGCCAGAAATCTTGCTGATTGATAGGGGATCAAATACTTATTTCCCTCATTAAAATGCAAATCAATTTATAACTTTTTGAAATGTGTTTTTCTGGATTTTTTTGTTGTTATTCTGTCTCTCACTGTTAAAATACACCTAACATTAAAATTATAGACTGATCATTTCTTTAAAATCAGCAGGTGATCAAATACTTTTTCCCCCATTGTAGTTGCATAATTGTGTAAACAAATACTTTGTTGAAGCACCTTTTGATTTTATTACACCACTCAGTCTTTTTGGGGAAGAGTCTATCAGCATGGCACATCTTGACTTGGGAATATTTTAGAAGCCTTTATTTGTCACATATGCATTACAGCTTTCACGTATCCCAGCGTCAGAGCGCAGGGTCAGCAATGATACGGTGCCCCTGGAGCAGATAGGGTTAAGGGCCTTGCTCAAAGGGCCCAACAGGGGCAGCTTGCCAGTGCGGGAGCTTGAACCCCCAACCTTCTGATCAGTAACCCAGAGCCTTTACCCTTGTGAGCCACCATGTCCCACACTTTCTTGCATAAACATTCTAGATCCATCAAATTGTAAGGGCATCTCCTGTGCACAGCTCGCTTCAGGTCACCCCACAGATTTTTAGTTGGATTCAGGTCTGGGCTCTGGCTTCTTTTGCTTAAGCCATTCCTTTGTTGATTTGGGTGTATGCTTTGGGGTATTGTTGTGCCTTATTGTTCAGCTTACTAGCAGACACCTAAAGGTTTTGCACTACTGGTATTTGTAGCTATTCATGATACACCTTGATAAAGCATTATGCTGCCACCACCATGCTGCACCGCGAGTGTGGTGTTCTTTTGGTGATGTTTTTTTTTTTTTTTTGCACCAAACGTACCTTTTCGAATTAAGGAACTATTATACCTTAATTGGAATTGGTCTCATCAGACCTTAACACATTTTGCCACATGGTTTGGAGTGATCTTTATTTGGAGTTAGATTGAATGTGATCTTTATTTGGAGTTATCCCCAATTATAAAAGGGTGTGCACACTTATGTAACAAGGTTACTGAAACTTTTATATTTTTCCTTTTTCCCCTAAAATGTTTCTGATTGTTTTCACTTAATTTTTATACGTTGAAAAACCTGAAATTTTAAAAGGGGTGTGTAGACTTTTTATAGCCATTGTATCTTAGGTCTCAGGTCAATGGTCCTGGATCTCGGTTCAGTAATCTTAGATCTCAGGTTGGTGGTCTAAAATCTCAGGTCAGTGGTCTTAGATCTCAAGTCAGTGCTCTTGGATCTCAGGTCTGTGGTCTACGATCACAGGACAGTGGTCTTCAATCTCAACTGAGTAGCCTTATCTCAGATGAGCGATCTTAGATCACAGGTCAGTGGTTTTAGATCTCAGATCAGTGGTCTTATGTCATTGGATTCAGAATTACTTTTGACTATGTTTAGACATTGTGCTCAGTGAATCAGTGCTTCAGATTTATCTTTACCTGTTCTGCTGTAGGAGGCACATGCTGACCTGCAGATATAAATGTGCTGTTTCCTATACAAAGCCTTTGCCTCCAGAGCATTAACACATGCAAACTGCTGACGTGCTCTGGGTCTACCATTAATTAATTCAGTCATGATCTACTTTGTATTTACTTCAGACAGTAAAATGTTGCCACCTTGTGGAAATGGAAGGCAGTACAGTCATGTAAGTTTAACTGGCCCTCTGAACGTTCCCTAGCAATTAAGTAATCAAACATCACACATAATATGACTAAAATGTCATACTTTTTGAAAATATTATATATGATGCTGACCTTTATATGATCTTAATCTTCTTTAGTGCCTCAATCCTGTGTCTATATAGCAACAGTGACTGTTTCTTGTGAAAAATAAATATGTTCAGTCTCACACAAAGTGAATAAACTTAATAACTTGTGTAGTAATGCATCTACTACCTAGGCTCCCTACATTTGGAGGCCAAATCAACACCTTGATCTCTTTGTCATGTTTCTCAAACCATTCCTGAGCAATTTTTGCAGTGTGGCAGGGCGCATTATCCTGCTCAAAGAGGCCACTGCTGTTAGGGAATACCATTGCCATGAGGGGGTCTACTTGGTCTGCATTAGGTGGTATGAGTCAAAGTAGCATCCATATGAATGCCAGGACCCAAGGATTCCCAGCAGAACTGTTTACAAAAATCATACTTTTGTTCTTTTGCTAAAATGCTTTGTTGCCATGAGCTTGCTGATATCCGACAAACATGTGATGACACTTTTTTGTTGTTTTAGTTCACAATTAGTCTTGAAAATGTTCAATCTCTATCCTCATCAGCAGAGATTACATTACATTACTATGGCAGCAGGTGATATTTGTGCTGACCTATGACAGCCTATTGTATTGAGTGGTCCTATTCTGAATGTATATTAAGACTTTATTTTCTGCCCTATACTGTAGCACAGAGGGCACCACCAGAGGGCACCATGGTGTTTTGTGGCATCATAGAGTGGGTCCAGTGAGAAAGTTTTTTTCTTCCTTGTTTAAAGCTCTTTTCCAGAGGCCTAAATATGTCCTGATCTATATTATGATGAACTGGAGTTGGTGTAGTGCCATCACACAAGTATATTTTTTTCTCAGTTTCTCATCTCATCATTGGAAATACTGTGAGGACAGTCTGCCATCCTTCTGTTTTGTGATTCAGTGTTTTGGCCTCGATGAACATCAGTTCCTACAGCAGAGCCCAACATGCATACCTGCCATAGAGCTTAAAACGAATTCTCTGCTAGTCACCATGGGAACGCAGACATTTTCCAGATTTGTATTTGTAGTGAGAAGGCAGAAGCTCCAATGTTTAAAATAATAATAATAAGCTTGATTTAGCCTCTTTTATCTCTTTCCATGCTCCTTAATTAGAATGACTTGAAGCTTCTGTGGCTCGTGTGAAACCATAGACGCGATCCACTATCAGCCTGCAAGTGTTTTCAGTAACAAAGTCACTTTCTGCATTTACATCTATGTTTAATGTATAGATTTATTCATGATGACATAGTAGAGCAATTCAGTTCAGTCCAGTTCGGCTCAACTATTGCAATTATACAGTCAAATCCAGAATTATTGTCACCCTTCTTGAAATTAAGGATAAATGGTTGTATTAGAAACATTACAGACAATAAAAATTTCCACTCAAACAATAGGAGAAACTATTTTTGTCTCTCTAACTGAAATAATTCTCATGAGGAGTTTATAAATAATTCATTCACATTGTCCTGGTCAGGGTAGTGGTGGATCTGGAGATAATCTTGGGAACACTGGGCATCAGGTGGGAATACACCCTACATGGGGTGCCTGTCCATCGCAGGTGATCGTGCACACACATTCAAACACATGTTCACACTAAGGGGCAATTTTAGTCTCACCAGTCCATCAACTGTCATGTTTCTGGGGGACGGGACGAAAGAGGGTTTAGAAGCAGACCTAAACCCACACCGACAACGACTGAACATGTGGAACTCCACACAGACAGTAACCAGAGTTCAGGATCGAACCGGGGCCCTGGAGCTGTGAGGCAACAAAGCCACCCACTTCTTAAAATAACTGACTTTCCTAATTAATAAATTAATCACTTTTGCGCTTTCAGCACAAAAGAGATAGGTGGTTGTCAGGTAATGAATAGAAAAAATACAGCCATAGTTATGATAGTTATTCACTACTCACAACTCCTAATGTGTGTGCACTAACTTGGATGGGTTAAATGCAGAGGACAAATTCCAAGTATGGGTTACCATACATTGGCCTTCACCTGTCACTTAAAACTATATATGTTCATGCACCTTGTCATGTGCTTTAGAGATCAGATTTTGTCTAGGACTATCCTGAGCCGAGATATTGAGGTTTGCTTAAACAGCTGTATTACCAACATTTGTTGTGTGCCATGACATAAAGATACATAAAGGTAATCACTAAAAAAACTGACCCACAGGTATATTGAACAATATAGGACACATCCCTTGTCCCTTAGGCCCATTTGAGCACATCTACATGGACTTTATTGTCATGACAGAAAGGAGGGAAAAGGTACTGTCTAGTAGTCCAACCACATCCAACCACATCCAACCACATTGACAGTTGTTAAATGTTTAGCAAGGGAAATAATTACAAAATTTGGCATACCTGAAATTATTAGCTTGGACAATGGGAGCTATTTTGTAAACAGTGTAATTAACTGCCTAACAAAACAACTGGGCATTAAACATAAGCTCTTACCCACAATCACAATCTGTGGGACTAGTAGAAAGAATAAATGGAACAATTCAATCCAACAGCTTGTCAGGACGCAGGGTTGAATTGGGTAGCTGAGTTACCCCTTGTCCTGAAGAGCATGAGATGCTCAAGAAACAATAGCACACATTTGACTCCAACATGAAATGCTTACTAGGAGACCAATGCCAATCTCCTACACATGACCAGAGTATCTAGGCCCACAGCTAGAACAACTGGAGAATGAGTTGTCAAACTACTGGTACAATGGTACATGCTGCTTTTGGAATATAATCAACCACCACGCAGGCCATGTTTTGTAAAAAACTTATTATTTATTTATTTATTTATTTTATATTATGAGCAAGAGTTGGAAACTGTATTATTTAAAATATATTATTTACTCACTGGATTGTCACTGATATATAACTATCTAGATATTGCATATTTCCACATGTTTTTACGATAATTGGGTAGGACAGTTCAGTACAGTATGAAGAAGCTCAGTTGTTGGTATTTTGGAGTTGGTTTCTCCAGGCTGCCAAGTGTTTGAACTGGAAAGTAATCAGTGACACACTGCCAGAATCAAGATAAGTGACAACTTTATCAGTTTATAGACATTTTATCAGAAAAGTGCAGCAATTCAGCTTCCAATTTTGGTGTGAGAACATCTCTGATTTATAAATGCAAGTGTAGCCTTTCATAGAGGCCATTTGCCGTATTGTTGTGTGATTGTGTGTCTTCTGGTCGTTCATGCGTTGTGAAATATCAACGAAAATCTCTTTGGCTGTTGGCCTGCTGCCTAGGAGTACATATTCTTTATTTTGTTGTTAATGTCTGCTGCACACAGAGGTTGTAACACATAAGAATGAATGTTTTATGAATGTATTGGAGTTAGAGTTTGTATATGATTGTGTGTATGTGTGTATATGTGTGTGTGTGTGTGTTTTGGTGGGTTCCTGCCCACACTGGAATACTCTCTTGTAGAAAAGGAGCTGAGATTAATGTCGCAGAAGCCCACCCACCCACCTGTTACATAACAGTAGAGAAGCTGAACTTCAGCCTATGTGAAAGAGAGAGAGAGAGAGAGAGGAAGAAAGAAAGATCATGCTAAGGCTGTTCATTTGTAAATCTTTTCAGGTCTAAGTTGTGGTTGCTATGGAAACACGGCACATAAACTCTCTTTCAGTGGCCCATGCGTTCTTTGTTTTACTTGAATACATGTTCTCATTCATATTTATAACGTAAAGTAAGTGGATAAGTACGCATTAAAAGCACAGCCCAGTAAAGCTGACCATGAGAACACACTGTAAAATGAGCAGCAGAAATAAAAAACGATAAATGGTTTATTACCATTAACATGCCTACACAGTAACTACTTCTGTATGCTGAAGTCATGCTTTAAGCCTGTGGGTTTAATAACAATTTACATCAGTAGTTTGGGACTTTTATCCACTAAGTATAAAGTGTGACATACACTATATGGCCAAAAGATTGAGGACACCTGACCATCACACCCATATGTGCTTGTTAAACATCCCATTCCAGATTTATTTCCCCTTTGCTGTAACCTCCACTCTTCTGGGAAGGCTTTCTACTAGATTTTGGAACATGGCTGTGGGGATTTGTCCATTCAGCCACAAGAGCACTGATGTCGGGCGAGGAAGCCTGGGGCTCAGTCAGCATTCAATTTCATCCCTACGGTGTTCAGTGTGGTTGAGGTCAGGGCTCTGTGCAGGCCACTTAGGTTCTTCCACTCCAACCTTGGCAACCATGTCTTCATGGACCTCGCTTTGTGCAGAGGGGCATTGTCATGCTGGAACATGTTTGGGCCCCTTAGTTCCAGTGAAGGGAAACTGTAAAACTACAGCATACAAAGACATCCTATACAATTGTGTGCTTCCAACTTTGTGTTAACAGATTGGGGAAGAACAACATATGGGTGTAATGGTCAGGTGTCCACAAACTTTTTGGTCATATAGTATGTATATACTGTAACCAAACAAGTTAACTTTTTGGGTGTCAACAAATAATTAACACGGTTGTATAAGGCATGTATTTACAATATTAATTTCACCCCATCCATGGACAGGAGTCCAAGAGAGCAAAAATGAGCTACGTCATAGCAAGGGAAAGGCTAGGAATCAGTACCGCAGTGCAAACACATTACCCACGCTTTAGGCAAACACAGTGCACTGAAGGAAAACAGCATTATTAATCTCTGCATGGCTCTGCAGTCATTTGTGCAGCACTGCTGCACACCATCTTTGCGGTTTAGACAACAAACTAGCACATTCCTGAACATCATAAAAGTCCTCCACCTGCAGGAAAAAAAACAACTACAGAGATGAAGCCATGTCAGCCCTCCATCTTAGCTGAATGTACTGTACAATAGACTTTTAATATCAGTAGAATTGGCTAATTTTTTAAATCATGGCTTATGATATTATTATTATTAATATGATATTATCATTATAATTATGAATGTGATAATATAATTAGTAATATACATATAATTTACCCATACCCATTGTATTAAGCAGAATTTTAACCAAAAAAATTACCATGGCAGATATTACATTTGTGCCACCTTTCAGTATCATCATACATCTTTACCACTTGTGCACGGACCCACAATCACTCATTCTCAGCTTTTCAGCTAGCATAAAAACATAGCCAGGCATTGTAAATAGGGATAGTGTTTGTATTGGAGAGCTAACATCACTCTGTAGCCACTTACCTACTGTCAGACATTTCCCCTCGCTGGAGCGAGCAGCGTGCTCAGCAGCCTGAATCGACATTGCGCGCGTCCAGGTTGTTTTGTGCGAAGTATTGCGTTTCTGCGTTTTGCCGCCAGAGCCATATCAAGCCTTTCTTTGTCCTCGTTTCTCGGTTTTCTGATCCTGTCCATAAATGTATGGACAGAATTCTGAAAAAAACTGAGGCTATGTCTCTATCAGCTCCCTGACACCCTTGGTGGTGAATCAGTATATCATGTACACGAGTAGGGCACTGCTACATTTTGAAGGTTGACCCGCTCCAAATTTGAAATAAAGAAAGCAAGTGTTTGTAATAAAAATGCTTAAAAAGTTGCATATTATGGTACATTGTATAACAGATTATTGGTACATGCCTACTGTACATTGTAACGAATCAATCATTACTAGCATTATTCTTTTCCACCAGAATAATGTAATGGATCAACTTTAAACATGAAAAACGAAACAGAAGCGTACGCTTTGATTCGAAGCACCTTTTTAAAGGGGACGAGTTTTAAAGCGTGCCCGCATTATCTACCAGAATATGTAGTAAATCGGATGAATCTGCAACGTCTAAAAATATTCTCCACCAGTTACAATTTATGTAACGAATTAAAAGATGTTTAACACGTTTAAATGTATTCTCCAATTTATGTAAGCAATTAGCTCGAATGGTGTGAAATATATCTATATATCTAATCAACGCGTGTTGTGACCAGTTATAAATATACATCAGCCATGAAAGAGAATTCATGTATGTGCACATATACATATAGATAATTAACTACAATGGACTATAATTAATTATGACTATGTATGTGGTCTAGATCAGCTTTTAGGGTTAGCTGTAGTCTAGTTTGGAATTATGAACTCTAAAGAGGGAGTTTATCCTTCTGGCCAGGAAGGATTAACCAAAGAAGTTGTTATTAAAAATTAGAGCGGGTAATCGAGATCTTATGCAGTGAAGAAGGGACTCTATCACGTGACCAAAAACAGAGAAAATCAAGCGTGGGATAATAGATTTTAATAACTAGGTGTAACTATGGATACACACGACTAACTCTAAGCAAAACATACATATGTACATCTATATACAAGGAAAGAAAAGGTATAGAGAGAAAGTAATGAAATAAAAGGGAATGGCAGACAAAAACACAACTAATTAGCCTTTTTCAAAACCAGCAACGAACTTAAATCTCCTGTAAACAGGGGTACAATCTTAAACGCAGATATAGATCCATTTAACTATACTTGTATGGCTTCGGTTTGAAAGTTCGCGCAAGGTCGTGTAGAGTTCACTGGTTCGTCGTGCCATTTGAAAAGGCGTGGGCCGTGAGGCGGTTGCATCCTTTGTCCGGGAGAGAGAGATCCTGGCTTCCTCTTCCCGGGGCACGCGGCCCCGGGGGAGAGAAACCGGAAGGAGCGTCAAGTTGAAGTGAGTGAAGAGAGACTGAAGAGAGACTCGAAGACTGAAGAGTTTCAAAGCGTGGTGTTGTTTTAAAGACAACACCAACACACACGCCTCTTTGGGCTATGGGCCAATCAGGAAGTTGGATTTGTTGGCGGGATGACCTCTCTTTGTCTGGTCTCAAACCCTAATTTAAATGTCCAGGGAGGAGCCAGTTTATACCATATTATATATGAAATTAAGGGAAAGCATGAAATAATGTATCCCATTGCAATATGATATGCATAATCAATCAGGGTATCGCAAGACGATTAACTACATACCAAATTCAATGGACTTGTAAAGAATATTACAAATAAAACCTGGTTACAGACATTTAAAATAATATCCTAAGTTAAGACTATCTAAAATCATTAAGGTTAGGTCACATAAACACACAATATATGTAAACAAGATAACATCACACTATTTAGGCATCGAATAATTACATATAATTACACGTTACATTCGAGAGAGATTTTTCTATTGTGTGTGTAAGGTAAGCTTGTGTGTGTGTGTGTGTGTGTGTGTGTGCGCGTGCGCGTGTAGGTAGCTTGTGTGTGTGTGTGTGTGTGTGTGTGTGTGTGTGTGTGTGTGTGTACGAAGGGGGGGAAGGTTGGTCGTTAGCATTCCAAAGGTATCTGGTCAAACTGGGGCCAGAGTGGTCATTAAACAGATAGGGATTTACAGCTCAAGGAGACAGAGAAATTTCATTGCTAAACCCAGGCTGATTCAGAAATCAGTTTGATACGTTCAGACGTTACAACATTATTCAGGAGCTTGTGCAACAATGCAAGCAGCTGCCAGCCTTTATGGCCAACTTCCTGTCATCTTAACTTTCCTTGACCTAGGTAGTCTCTGCCTCAATGATGGCAAGCCATCCAGGCCTAGATGCAGTAAAACAGGCCCAAACCATGATACTACCACTACCATGTCTCACAGATGGGATAATATTTTTATGCTGGAATGCAGTGTTTTCCTTTCTCCAAACATAATGCTTCTCATTTCACCTAAAACATTTTATTTTGGTCTCATTTGTCCACAAAACATTTTTCCAATAGCCTTCTGGCTTGTCCATATGATCTTTAGCAAACTGCAGATGGGCAGCAATGTTCTTTTTGGGGAGCAGGAGAGCAATGGCTTTCTCCCTGCAACCCTGCCATGCACACAATTGTTGTTCAGTGTTCTCCTGATGGTGGACTCATGAACATTAACAATGTTACCCTGGGTTCCTTTGTGATCTTGCGGACTATTACACGTCTTGCTCTTGGAGTGATCTTTGTTGGTCAACCACTCCTGATGAGGGTAACAGCGGTCTTGAATTCCATCCATTTGTACACAATCTGTCTGACTGTGTATTGGTGGAGTCCAAACTCTTCAGAGATGGTTTTGTAACCTTTTCCAGCCTCCTTAGATCATGCCACAATACACTTCCACAAACAAGATCAGACTCTGATAGGTCCCTGTCTTTGGGATCCCACCTGATCCCACCTTCAAATTAACTGCTAATCCTAGAGTTTCACATTCTTTTGCCACTCACAGATATGTATATTGGATCATTTTCCTCAATAAATAAATGCCCAAGTATAATATTTTTGTCTCATTTGTTTAATTGGGTTCTCTTTGTCTACTTTCAGGGAATCTGATGTTGTTTTAGGTCATATTTATGCAGATACAGTGGGTATAGAAAAGAATCACCCCCCTTTAAAATAATCACATTTTGTTTTTCAGCCTGAAATGTAGACGGACACATTTTTTGTTTTATCCAGCTGTATTTACTCACTGCAACGTATAACATCCAAGTGAAACATATAACACCTGGAATTTGGGGTCAGAGTACAGGGTCTGTCATGATACAATGCCTCTGGAGCAGAGCGGGTTTAGCACCTTGTTCAAGGGCCCGCTTGGTAGTGCTTTCTGATCAGTAACCCAGAGCCTTAACCATTGAGCCGCACTGCCCTCTGATCCTTTAAATAGACATTGAAAGTGGCCATGTTAAAGAAATGCATGGATTGTAGTATGAGATCTGTATTTTTTATGTAACGGTGCTCTGTATTAAGCATTTTTTTTTTCTTTTTTTTAATTAGATGGATTGCTCAGCTGTCATGGTTCAGACAGGTTTAGTAAGCAGGGCACAAAAGGACTGCCCTTGGGATGCTTACACTGTGTGGCTACAACCTCATGATTTCGTGCAGCTCCATTAATTTTCCTCCAAGCTAAAACTCTAAAAAGGTCTCTGACCTTTCCTCGTTTTTTAGATAGTCACTCCATGGACCCTTAAAAAGGATTTATAGTGTCCTCCGTCTACTATGCGATGCAACACTGAGCAAAGCTGCAGCTTGACTAACTCGTTGGCGCTGAAGTGTTGTAAGAGATGTCAGCTCTTTCTATGACCAGTACAGTTATAAACAGTAATTAGCACTGGTTACAGGGATCAGTGCAGGGTTGCATGGAGGCTGGTTTAACTGATTCTGTCAGATTCCGACGCACTGACTTAAACATGTTTTCTTTCCATTGTCAGCTCCATATAGACACACAGATACAGCTAACTGTGTAATCCTGCAGTTTTGCAAACACTCATGGGAAAGGGAATTTCCCAAAGGGAACTGCACTCATGGTTTGAAAAAGGAAGAGTCCAGTCTGTACAGCCGTGGCCAAAAGTTTTGAGAATGACACAAATATTACTTTTCACAAAGTCTACTGCTTGAGTGTTTTTAGATCTTTTTGTCAGATGTTACTAACTGTTACTGAAGTATAATCACAAGCATTTCATAAGTGTCAATGGGTTTTATTGACAATTACATGAAGTTTATGCAAAGAGTCAATATTTGCAGTGTTGACCCTTCTTTTTCAAGACCTCTGCAGTTCGCCCTGGCATGCTGTCAATCAACTACTGGGCCACATCCTGACTGATGGCAGCCCATTCTTACATAATCAATGCTTGGAGTTTGTCAGAGTTTGTGGGTTTTTGTTTGTCCACCCTCCTCTTGAGGATTGACCACAAATTCTCAATGGGATTAAGGTCTGGGGAGTTTGCTGGCCATGGACCCAAAATGTCGATGTTCCCCGAGACACTTCGTTATCACTTTTGCCTTGTGGCAAGGTGCCCCATCATGCTGGAAAAGGCATTGTTCGTCACCAAACTGTTGTTGGATGGTTGGGAGAAGTTGCTCTCTGAGGATGTTTTTGTACCATTCTTTATTCATGACTGTGTTCTTAGGCAAAATTGTGAGTGAGCCCACTCCCTTGGCTGAGAAGCAACCCCACACGAGTGGTCTCAGGATGCTTTACTGTTGGCATGACACAGGACTGATGGTAGCGCTCACCTTTTCTTCTCCGGACAAGCTTTTTTCCAGATGCCCCAAACAATCGGAAAGGAGATTCATCAGAGAAAATGACATTACCCCAGTCCTCAACAGTCCAATCCCTGTACTTTTTGCAGAATAGCAGTCTGTCCATGATGTTTTTCCTGGAGAGAAGTGGCTTCTTGACACCAGGCCATCCTCCAAAAGTCTTCGCCTTACTGTGCGTGCAGACGCACTCACACCTGCCTGCTGCCATGCCTGAGCAAGCTCTGCACTGGTGGTGCCCCGATCCCGCAGCTGAATCAACTTTAGGAGACGGTCCTGGTGCTTGCTGGACTTTCTTGGGCACCCTGAAGCCTTCTTCACAACAGTTGAACCTCTCTCCTTGAAGGTCTTGATGAGCCGATAAATGGTTGATTTAGGTGCATCTTACTAGCAGCAATATCCTTGCCTGTGAATCCCTTTTTGTGCAAAGCAATGATGGCTGCACGTGTTTCCTTGCAGGTAACCATAGTTAACAGAGGAAGAACAATAATTTCAAGCACCACCCTCCTTTTAAAGCTTCCAGTCTGTTATTCTAACTCAATCAGCATGACAGAGTGATCTCCAGCCTTGTCCTCGTTAACACTCTCACCTGTGTTAATGAGAGAATCACTGACATGATGTCAGCTGGTCCTTTTGTGGAAGGGCTGAAATGCAGTGGACATGTTTTTTGGGGATTAAGTTCATTTTCATGGCAAAGAGGGACTTTGAAATTAATTGCAATTCATCTGATCACTCTTCATAACATTCCGGAGTATATGCAAATTGCCATCATAAAAACTGAGGCAGCAGACTTTGTAAAAATTAATATTTGTGTCATTCTCAAAACTTTTGGCCACGGCTGTAGGTTTACATTAACATCGTGTTCATCTTTGAGGGGATGAACAAGGGAGGTGTAGGATTTTAATCATATATAAAAGTACAGTAGCAGGTGCAGCTTCTGAAATAAAGATCAGTGCAATTGTGTGTGTGTGTGTGTGTGTGTGTGTGTGTGTGTGTGTGTGTGTGTGTGTGTGGCGTAAGGTCATTGTCTGATTTGTACAGAGGCCTCTGGGAGGATTAAGCAGGCTGCTCACAGGCTGCTAGCTTAGGCATACACACACACACACACACACACACACACACACACACACATCATCGCAGCGCTTCAGTGAGCACGTTCCACTCTACATGTCCATGGTGACCAGCGGAGTTGCTCTGCACTTGTAAGTTCAGTAAAATTATTTACATATTTTGGACTCTATGCAGGAGGAATATTGTGAGTTTAATAACAAATGGCTGTGTAATCACACTAGAACTCTCTGTCTTTCACTGTCTGATAAAAACATTGTACTTCTGTATTTTTTTTTTTATAGCTGAAGTTTCCCCTACGTCTCACCAAGTAGGGATTTACATAAATTGTGGTCTTTGGTAGTATTTGATGCCTCACTCTTCTAAATTCTGTTTCTTCATCACAAGTGTTTGGAGTTTTATTTTTCTTTAGCAAGTTTGAATGTAAAAGTGTTCATCATTTTTACTCCGTATTGTCGATATATGAAGCATATCCTGCGTGCTGGGGTTTTCGGACCAGCTGGCCAATTGTGGGTAAAAGCCGTTAGATGTCATTAGGCTGTATTTAAATGCAAATGAACACAGTCTTTCTTGATCTCCCCCCCTGCAGAGATGCTTATATTGTTAAAAGGAGAATAGCCGCTTTGTTCCGCCCCAGCTGCAATATGGAGCTGACCTCCGAGCAGCTTTACACTAATCAGAACAAACAAGGCCCTTATGCACTTCTAATAGCAGATGTGGATTTGGCTTGTTTTTATGTAGCACCGTGCCGATTTGTTTTAACCTATAACCTAGTTGTGCAGACTCAAGACAAGGCTCAGGGAAGTTTTGTTATGGGATCCAGGAGAAGCATCACTTCTGTGTGTCCAGCTGTCATTTCTCTGACTTTTCCCTCCCACCATATGAAAGCTTTGTATAATGTAAATTAAAGGTGTAGATTTTTGGCTTGGTGACTGACTGTTGCCCTATATGCATTGTGGCTTAATGTAAAGTCTCATTTTACTTTAGATGGTCCATGTGAGTGCCTGTACCTGTGACTTACTGAAACATCTGTCTGCTTCTCTGAGCTCTGCTGAAAATTTATCTTCAAAATATTGTAGCTTGATGGCTTACAGAGGCAGGATGCTGATAGTTGTCCTAACCTTATTTAATAAAATATTGCGCTTTTTTTTTTTTGTGAACGTTCTGTCTTAATTTGCTGATATGTATGAAGCTGAAGGAGAAATGTTGGATGTAGCACTCATGTCTTGGGATATAAAGAGCATAACTGCTTATTCTGCTCCATCTGTGTTTATCTGGGGTTTCAAAAAACTCATTGTTCCTAACTGGGTAAATCCATTTTCAACATCCATACAGACAAGCAAAGTCAAAATCAAGAACTAGGACACCGTAACTATACTAGTGAAAACAAGACAAGAAATTCAGTTGTGTCGCACAGTTTAAACATGCAACATTACACATGTAAGACTTGAAAAACTGAAAAAACACTAGAGACAAAAGAACATAAATACCCAGACAATGGGCCATATTCGGAGTTCAAAAGGTTATGCAGGTGCTTAAAAAAACAGAGGATAGAAACTGCAGACTGAAGAAGCACATCTAGCTTTTTTCTATGTGTAAAATTCAGTACAATATAAAATGGCTTAACAATATGGTTTCCACCCTCATTACTCTGCAGCTTAAAAAATAGCACTTGATCCAGCACATCCTTGTACGAAATATAAAACATAAAGTGGAAGAAAGTGTGAATCCTACAGTGGTGAAAAAACACTGTATTTACTTTTGATAGTTACCGGACTGCAATCAAAGGTATCTATTTTTTTATAGCATGCACATAATTTAATGTAGCCACGAGAGAGTAAATCGAGTTTATAAAATTGTAACGTATGTGTGGTATTTAGTGGTCTTTCATTATGATCTTATTCTGCTATTTTGAGTTCTTAAAGTAATAAAATGATTCCAAACAAGAATTTTAGGGCAACATTAGCCAAGTTTCTATCCACTTTTTGCATTGTTCTGTTATCTACGAAGTGAAAATGCATTAAAAAAAAAAAAGTTAGCAAAATTTGCTGTCTCTGACCAGTGCCAATGTGGTGCATATGGTGCAAGAAATAAGATTACCTTTGTTTTTGTCAAACCCCATTCTGTGCACGCAACTCCCACATAACTGATTAGTACTGAGTAACTGAGTAGTTTGTTGTTAATGAGGTCTGAATACCGAAGTGTGCAATTTCAGTTTGAACTCCTCACTATGTGCACGTAACTCAATTCTGAAATGTCCCAATAAGAACCAACAAGATTAGGAAGAACTGAGTCCATGAAAGGTCTTTATACCATATTCACTATATTGTGCACTATTTAGAGAGCTATTTTATAAGACCTGAGCCTAAGGCAGGACATCCAGTGGTACTCATTAAATCTCCTCATGTACTGCAGTGGGTTGTGTATAAATTCTGCAGCCTTGGGGATGCTAAGCATCATAATTAAAATGAAAAATAGAGCGCCTTTTCAACTTTACATATAGACTTGAAAAATAAATGCAGTATGATACACTGTAAGTATTTTACATTATGTACAAAATCCTGTATGTGAGGTATGTACAGAGTGTTCAAACCGAACAGTAA
The DNA here is from genome assembly GCA_023630585.1 of Cranoglanis bouderius. Taxonomy (NCBI): domain Eukaryota; kingdom Metazoa; phylum Chordata; class Actinopteri; order Siluriformes; family Cranoglanididae; genus Cranoglanis; species Cranoglanis bouderius. Next base: position 6,810,259 of record CM042550.1, on the reverse strand, counting down.
CATACTGGCAAATGTACAATCCATGCAAAACATGTCTCAGTCCCATGAATGTACAGTAATACAGATTGTATTTCCTGACTCTTATTGTAATTTATTAGAAGTGTGTGCTTGAACTTGCTTCAAAAGCATTTCTAATCACACATCTGTCAGAAGAGCTCCAGTTAATCAGCTTATTGCTCTGTGGTTAAATCTCCAGTCTGTAAGCCTTTCTGCTCCCTAACTCTCACTGCAGCCCTTTTCTAGACACCATCACATCAATCTAATGAAGTGCCTGCATTTCATTTGGAGTTTTGGCAGCGAGGGGATTATTCTGGGGCTTAATCCAAGGGTGGAGTTCCAATTCCAGTGCAGTGTTAAAACTGGAGTGAAAAGTCACAGCTTTCTCTCTCGCTTGCTCTCTTTCACACTGTTTATTTGACTTGAAATGATTAAATTCTAATCTGATAAACTGGCTGCATTTAATCTGCTGTGTTAATGTTGAGGGGAATTATTGTATGTATATTTTTGTTCATCGTGGAGTGTGAAAACTGGAGTGAGATGTAACGACGTGTATCTCTACCTCGTGATGTCTTTGCCAGATATTCAGGAGTTTTACGAGGTGACCCTGTTGAACTCTCAGAAGAGCTGTGAGCAGAAACTGGTGGAGGTGAAGCACATGGCAGAGCAGTGCGAAATCTCGTCCACCAGCCCCGGCTTCCCGAGCACACACCCACAGCCTGCTTGCGTACAGCCGGAGGTGAGGAAAACGCACGAACGCACACATACTCACAGATACACACACATTGATCTTCAGCAGCAAATGACATACTGTTAATATGCACTAAGAGGATTCTCCTGTTGAAACTGTTCCACACAAGCGCTGCTCCACTTGTAGGAGTGTGGAGGCAATCTCTGTAAAGCAAAAAATACTCCACTGCAGCCACCCACTTCAGGTGAAGCCTGCTGTAGGCTTTTTCTGAATCAATGGTCAGCTGTCGATGCGGAGTGCATTTAAAGTAAAGTCTAGAAGTCTGAGTCCACAGCTAAAAAATGTTATCATTTAAAGCTACAGGATTTTTTTTTTTTTTTTTTTTTTTTGCTGAAAGTAAAAAAATAGAAGTCAGGGATTATTGAGTCAGGGAGAAAATAAACATGATGTTCCCGAGCTGCTGTGAGTCACCCTAATTATCCTGGAATATGAATTCATATGTCAGTAATTTACAGGTATTTTAAAGCACACACGTCACGCCAGCTCAGATATGTCATCATGCCCAAAAGATGTACAGCCACCAAATCCCCCCCCCCAAAAAAAAAATTCTTGTACAGTTTAATATGCATGGCCTAAACAGCTAGCTTGCTACCATCGCAGGCAACATGCTGACAGATCATAAGAGCGTGAACGTGGTTACAAAAAACATGGTTAGATGACAGCACTGGTGATCAGGATTGTAGATTGTATACGTTGGCTGCGTCCGAAATCGCATACTGTGAAACAGGCCATTGAAACAGTACGTAGTAATCAGTACATACTGATCGAATACAATCCCGGACATACTACATCCGCCATGTTGGCATTGTCATTTGACCTTCGACGTCATCATAAACACATAAAAATCTTAATGGGACCACCAGATTAAAGCAACCGCACTAATGGCAAAATGCACATCAGGAAAGTTAACTGAATTAGCAGTTTAATGTGGGCAGTGTTAACAGTCTGAGGTAAACTCGTTGCCGTTAGCTTGGCGGGCTAAGGTTTCAAACGCTGTTTTCTTGTTCAAACCTTCAGCAAGTTAACGATTGATTCGGGTATCATTAAACAAGTCCTGTTCAACCAAGGTTTAATCCTTAAAAATTTGCATTATGGGAATTATTGATTCCCGTAGTGTCCACCAGTTGCACACTGCAAAATCTCGCCGGATTTCTCACCTACCTTTTCTCACCTACTGAGAATTCGGACATACCACCCCTCTGGCGTACTGCTTTTCGCCTGCTGTGTAGTAGGGTAGTACGTGATTTTGGACGCAGCCACTATGTATTTCTGCACACCACTTCCTTTGTTTCCGATATTCCTATATTTCATTCAGATGTTTGTTTTTTTCATTAATGAAATGTATTACAGTTTTTAGTGGACTGACTGCATGTGTTTTACATTGTGTGTGTGTGTGTGTGTGTGTGCGTAAGAAACATAATGCTTTCCCTGTACAGAGGTTAAATCTCCTAGTGAACATGTTTGCCATGTTTAAGGCTATAGCCAGTAGAACACTGGTAATAAAAAGATCTGGGGTGCGTCTCAATCAGGTCCCTAGGTCGTGAATCGGTATAATGAGTTCGGACACTGGTAAGGACCCTGGTTCACTACACATGTGGACAATGATGACTCAATTTCCGGCGACATGACTATGTACTCGTGCTGTAAATTATCACCGTTAGCATTTATCCACATCAGGCAGGACCGATATATGTTGTATAAATTTGTTAGCTTAATCACACGCGTTTTTGTCATGGTACTTCAAGCAGGATCGTACGCTAGCTTGTGGATTATTTAAAATCATTAAACACCTGAAAGACGTTAGACTCAAACAAACCGTATATAAAACGTCAAATAAAGTTAAACGTAAGTAATTATTCGAGAGCTACAATGATGATAACAAGCTACTTACATCTGTAGACAAATTTGGCTGAGAGTTCATCCCTCATTTATTTCGAGCTGAGAGGCTTCAGAAAATATGAAGTAATTTCCAGTATGGGAACATAGTGATGCTCCATGAACGGTGCCCTACTACTACTGAAATAGGGAGCTGATTGAGATGCACCCTTGGCTGTATATTGAGCTTAAGTAAAAGAAATTAACACATTAAAAATATAGCACAGTTGAATACCCAAATCTGTTTGGTCAGAAAGTGTTGATTAATTTTCTATAACAGCATGGCTGTGAGTATAGTGCCGTCTGTAATCCAAATCACAGGGTTATATTAATGCGTTTATTCTAGTAGGTTATAATTTCTATAGCAACGGGTAATTCACAGTAATTGGTATGGTGCATGCTCACATACATTGGTGCTTGAAAGTTTGTGAACCTAAAAATAAATATGAGCGTAAATATGACCTAAAACATCATCAGATAGACAAAGTGAACCCAATTAAACAAATGACACAAAGCAATACTATACTTGGTCATTTACTTATTGAGGAAAATGATCCAATATTACATATCTGTGAGTGGCAAAAGTATGTGAACCTGTGCTTTCAGTATCTAGTTTGATCCCGTTGTGCAGCAATAACTGCAACTAAACGTTTCCAGTAACTGTTGATCAGTCCTGCACATCGGATTGGAGGAATTTTAGCCCGTTCCTCAGTACAGAACAGCTTCAACTCTGGGATGTTGGTGGGTTTCCTCACATGAACGGCTTGCTTCAGGTCCTTACACAACGTTTCTTTTGGATTAAGGTCAGGACTTTGACTTGGCCATTCCAAAACATTAACTTTATTCTTCTTTAACCATTCTTTGGTAGACCGACTTGTGTGCTTAGGGTCGTTGTCTTGCTGCATGACTCACTTTCTCTTGAGATTCAGTTTACAGACAGATTTCCTGACATTTTCCTTTAGAATTCGCCGGTATAATTCAGAATTCATTGTTCCATCAATGATGGCAAGCCATCCTGGCCCAGATGCAGCAAAACAGGCCCAAATCATGATACTACCACCACCATGTTTCAAAGACGGGATAAGGTTATTATGCTGGAATGCAGTGTTTTCCTTTCTCCAAACATAACCCTTCTCATTTAAACCAAAAATTCTATTTTGGTCTCATCCAACCACATTTTAACCCAATAGCCTTCTGGCTTGTCCACATGATTGTTAGCAAACTGCAGAAGGGCAGCAATGTTGCTTTTGGAGAGCAGCGTTCTCCTTGCAACCCTGCCATCCACACCACTGTTGTTCAGTGTTCTCCTGATGGTGGACTCATGAACATTAGCATTAGCCAATGTGAGAGAGGCCTTTAGTTGCTTAGAAGTTACCCTGGGTTCCTTTGTGACCTTGCGGACTATTACACGTCTTGCTCTTGGAGTGATCTTTGTTGGTCGACCACTCCTGGGGAGGGTAACAATGGTCTTAAATTTCCTCCATTTGTACACAATCTGTCTGACTGTGGATTGGTGGATTCTAAACTGTTTAGAGATGGTTTTGTAACCTTTTCCAGCCTGATGAGCATCAACAACTCTTTTTCTGAGGTCCTCAGAAATCTCCTTTGTTTGTGCCATGATACACTTCCACAAACATGTGTTGTGAAGATCAGACTTTGATAGGTCCCTGTTCTTGAAATACAACAGGGCGCCCACACACACCTGATCCCATTCATTGAAAACATCTGACTCTAATTTAATCTTCAAATTAACTGCTAATCCTAGAGGCTTACATAGTTTTGCCACTAACAGATATGTAATATTGGATCATTTTCCTTAATAAATAAATTACCAGGTGTAATATTTTTTTCTCATTTGTTTAATTGGGTTCTCTTGGTCTACTTTTAGGACTTGGGTGAAACGAAGTTTCAAGGAGCACTTTAATTTAAGTTGATGTTGTAGATTCTCCTCTGAGTAGATGCATATTTAACATTTATGGAAGGACTCTCCACTGTCAGCACTTTGTAACAGTCGGAGGTTTCTGCTACTGAACATAGTGCTTTGTGGTTCCTCAGTAACAGGCTGCATTTTTTTTTGTCTTATTAACTTCAAGAGAAAATTATGCTATAATGTAAGTTGACATTTTGCAACATTAAATGTGAAAAGTATCATTCTTTAATTAATAAAAATGTCAGAGCTGAAAAATTATTGTGGTATAATTGTTCACATGTTCTTTTTGTTTTATCGTTTCCTTTGGGCTAATAGTTTTTGCAGGCCTGTTGTGAAAGGACATTGCCGCTTAGTACATTTTTCAATTGACAGTTTATTTTCCGACCCCAGGGGAAGCAAAACAACTGTCCCTATTCGATCACAATTTCTCCTTCTCTTCTATAGCACATTAAAAGTCTAAATTATCCTTAAACCTTTCCTCTTCTTCAGAATAACCCGCTTCAGCGATGTACTGTATGTTTGGAAGGCAGGCAGGCGCTATTCTAATTACAGCAGACAGAAGTACCACTGGCTTTGACATGAATACAAATGGTGTCACTGCTGCTAAAGAGCATCATTCACTTTTTGAGACTTCTGTAGTCCGGCAAAGGCCTTTGTAGAACTGCTGACCATGATGGACCCCGCTCTTCCTTTGTTGTGTGGAACATGAGCTCGCATGATTAACAGAAATTGTTATGTCAATTATAATATGTGGTCAAAGCTCAAAGAGAGTCCCAGTTTTGAAACACTAATTATCCAGATTATCTAGACCTATACATCCCCATGAAAGGGCTTGAGAGCCGTGACTTGATTCAGTATGCTGACGTATTTCCTCCTGCAACAGGAAGTCAGAGGGACGACATGTTGAAGTGCTTGACTGATTTACACAACAGCCAGTAATGTTCGAGATACGCCAGACCCCCGATGAATGCAAGCAAACTTGAGGATTAGCTAAGTATTGAGAACAGCAAAAAATTCAGTATAAAAAGGGTATTTAAAGGAGAATGTCTCCTGTCCTGTCCATGTCCTGTCCAAACAATAGCTGAATGTTTTACACATAGCTGAATGCAAATGAATTTAAGAGGAGTATCAGCATTGCTGTTTTGATGTAACCTGTGATTAGCGTTGGCTTTTGACTTTGATCTGTGTTATTTTCCTTCCACTAGAGGGGGTTGGTGCTGTGTAAGCACACACGTCCCTCATGCACTCCCTCCTTCTGTGAGGACGGTACTGTGTATTTCATTCCATCTCAGTCATTGTACTTTTAAATGATTGCACACAATAGACTCAGGTAAACTATTTAATGAGTATTTACACCTGAAAATGTGGCATTTGTGCTGCTTAATTAAAGCATGGCATTTAATCTGAACTTGGCTCTGTTTTTGCAAAAAAATTAGCCTGTTTTTTTTTTTTTTTTTTTCTCCTCACTTAGCTTTGTGTTAGTGGTCAGTTTCCCTGTGTGCTCTGTGTTAACTAGGCCATGCAGGCTGGGTTAAAATGCAGCAAACAAATGAGTTTATAGCTGAGTCTCAGCAGAGGATCAGTCACGGTCGAGCTGATTGGTGGTGTGGAACAGGGTCACCTGGGCAGGGACTGATGTCACAAAGCCTTTCTCTCTATTACTCTCTCTTTACCCTATGTCCTTCCTTTGCTGACCCCAGGATCAGAGGAGACAGGTGGTCTGAACCTCAGTAGTTGTGTGTGTGTCTGTATTATATTGACTTATAATAAGTGGATCGCGTTGTGCAATGTTTTATGCATGATGTTTATGAGTACTAATATTTCATATTGTGATTTATCAGAACTGCAGTCATTTCCAGTCACTCTTAAAACGAAATAAAAACATCTTATTTCTTGGATTGTGTGCGATTTTACACCAGACCTAGAAATTTTCAAGGCAATATTTTATTCAGCCATACAATGTTTGAGGAAAGGAAGAGAAGAAGTGTCAGTTACTGTTCTTGTTACCTCAAATACGCAATAATAAGAGACATGAACCTACGATTTCCCTTTTCCTACTCTCATTTTGATGATTCTTTGGAAATATTCAGTGAAGCCAGTTGGTACTGAATTGAATCTAATTTAGTGAGTAGTATGAAGAAATGAGATATATTAACAGGAGCTGGGAATTGGGAATAATTGGGAAGGCCAATGTATATTTCTCCAGGGATGCATTTTGCTGAAAGCATATCTTTTCCAAAGGTGCATTCAGTCATTTGGAGCCAAGATCAAGTCCCAATAGCATCATATACAGTACATCTGTTATCCACATGCCAGGGGCGTAACTGGACATGTTACTTGACAGGGTCTTTTTATTCATTGCTCTTCACAGTCATACGGGAGTCGAGTACTTACCATATTCATTCACGAATTTTGAGGTGCTCAATCTAGCAAACTTAATATAAATGTAAGCAATAATAGAAATATAAGCAAGAGTGACTTCATTGGATTTCACGCAAATAAAGAACGCCACGCCTGGGTCTACAGTTCCCATGATTCCCACTCCTCGATTGCCAGTCAAGCACCTATCCCTTTTTGCAATCACAGTTACTAACAGAACCCATCTTTTCGCAATTCCTTCATCTTTAGTAACCGCTTTATCATGCTCAGGGTCTCAGTGGATCCAGAAGCCTGTCCTGCGAACACGCAAGGCAAGAAAATACACCCCAGATGGGACTCCAGTCTATCACAGGACACCATACACACACATTCTCACACTCATTCACACATACGGGCAATTTAGTGCAGCCAATCCACCTACCAGCATGTTTTTGGACAGTGGGAGAAAACTGCAGAACCTTGAGGAAACCCACTCAAACACGGAGAGAACACGTGAAGCTCCGCACAGTAACCTGAGTTCAGGATTGAACCGGGGACCCTGGAGCTTTGAGTCGGCAACATGCTCGAAAATCTATAAAAGAATAGTATGCTTCAACTGGACAGTGACAATGTTTTTTTTTTAATATACAGTGAACAGGATTTTTGAGATTGAATATGCTTGTACAAAAATGGAACGAAATGGACCCATTCCTGAAACAATTCCCGAATGAGGCTTTAAGTAATTGTCGATGACACCATCACAGGAAAACAACACAAGCGTCGATTCAGAGCCTTAATACCTTATGCCAGGGGTACTCAAATATAAATCTTGGAGGTCCACTTACCCAATTTCCACAGAACTGAAGGTCCATAGAGGACAAATAGTTTTTTTCATAAATGCATTTAGGTCCAGACCCGGACTGGAGTCCGTCTATTGAGTATCACTGCCTTATACTCCGCAAGGTTGTGTATAATCATGTATGTGAGAGTAGAGACCTATTGCTCTAAGAATAGATTTGGCTAAGTAAGAAAAAGATGGAGAAGGGAGTAAATATACAAACAAAAAAATCGGTAAAAAGGTTGTTGGAAAAGAAAGAAGATATTTTTGTGAATGTGTGTGTTTTTGTATGTGCAGGTGATAGAGAAAAGCCATGCAGAGGAGCCTGTAGCTGACAGCAACGCGAGTGCAGAGGTAAGTACTACTACCTGTCTTACCGTGGGGTCAGTTAAAGCACTACACACTAATTACACTACTACCATGTTCCTGGGGAGTTAATACAGACACAAACTCTCACTCTCCATCACACACTTAACACCATCGATGCTTACCAGCTCAATATACTGTATATATAAATACATGCATGCAGTAACTGGTGAATATGTTAAATGCTTGTCACCTTCCTGTTTAGTGCAGAAAGCAGCAGATTGTCAGCCTGTAGTGTTTACAGTGGGAAATCCTCTGTGCTGCAGCCAGAAATGTTCTCCCAGTTGCTGTATTTTCTTTTCATTTCTTTTGCTGTTAATGAGGGTATGATGTAACCACTCTGCTTGGACTGTTGAGGCATTAAACACCAGGTTTTCTTCTCGACATCACACTACGCACACACACCATTTGCCGATAATGGTTAGGGTGTTGTGTCTGGGCCTGTGACAGCCCACACTGAACAGCCCACCTATATGTTAGAACACAATATACTGTAGTATAGTCCATGACCAAGAGTTACAGTGCCTTTAACCTTTAAAAAAAAAAAAAAATTGTACTGTTACAACTTGGAACTGTAGTTGACATAATTGGTATTAAATGTTAAGGATTTGTATAAAATAGAAACCTTAATATAAATACACCAGTTCCTGGAAGGCCCCAGAGTTTGTTGGCACTTCACACTAAGAACTGTGGTTTGATTTGTCAAAAACCCAACGTTGAGAACACCATCCACACAATGAAGCATGGTGATGGGAGCATCATGTTGTGGGGATGATCAGCAGGGATTGGGAAACTGATCTGAGTTGAGGGCAAGATGGATGGAACCAAATACAGGGCAGGCCTAGATGAAAAACCTGTTAAACTTAAGACTTGGGTGGATTAACTTCCAACAGGACAGCGACCCTAAGCATGCTGCCAAATATACACTGGAGTGGTTCGAAGCCAAGTTACTGATTGTGATCAAATAGCCCAGTCGCAGCCTAGACCTTAACACGATTGAGAATCTATGGCAAGACTTGAAAATTGCACCAACTATCAAGATGGCAAAATTAAGAGGTCTAAGTTACTTTGAATGGTGGCAGGATCTTCAGTCACAGACACTGCTAATCTGGCTGTGTTTCAGTTGGAACACTGACTAAAGTGGGATTTGCATTTACTATGGGAACTATGGGAAAGGCATCAGTTAATAGGGTTGGAAATTGGAGTTGAAAGCACACATTCTATGACTGTGATGTTCGTGCATTAGTTCAATATGCAAAGAAAACAGAAAAGCAAAAGTTCTTCAGTTGACTGGCAATGCAGGACGTGACCCAACTATCAGCATGAGCAGCAGTGGCTCAACACCTTACTAAGACACCTTATGTTGGTTTTTCCTTTAATTTGTGATTGTAGTTTATAGTATTGTATTGAGTTTTGCATGTTCTCCTTATGTTCATGTGGGTTTTGTCTGAGTTCTCTAGCTTCCTCCACTACCAGAAATGCTGGTAGGTGGATTTGCTTACCTTAATTTGCGGATCCACTGTGACCCTGATCAGGATAAAATATGAATAAATGAATGTAATTCATTGTATTGTTATACTGTATATGTATATACATATTATAAATCATATGAAAAATAATTATACACAATATAAGTGGTGGAATAAAAACAGCTCGTAATGGACCGAGACTTTTGGACTATATAATTATCTCTCTCTTTCTTTGTCCTTCTTTTTCATCTCTTTTTCTTTCACACACGTGCACATGTTCACAGAGCTCTGTTAATTACTGCACGCTAAACAGCATGTCCGCAGCAGCAGGCCTGTGGAGTGTGCAGAGGCACGAACGAGCGCTCCAGATTTAGAGGTGCATTTGTCTCATTTAAACATTTGCTTCTGCATTAACAGCTAGTTGTTTGTCTCCTGTCCTGCAGGTGTGGGCGGAAAATGTGTTTTGCACTAATGAGCGTGAATGCTTTAATATGTCGTTGGCATATGGCATTGTGTCACACACAGAGACACATTATAACTGATACTAACTTTTTTTGTGCAAAAAACAAAAAGGTGTGATCAAAGGTTTTAAACCCAGACGATGATGAATGCAGCAGTTACTGAATTATGTCATAATACAACATGTTAATGTGGAAATCTGCTGGGTAATAGATGGGCTGAATTTCTTCAGGAAAAAAAGCATTGCACACAGAGAGAGAGAGAGAGAGAGAGAGAGAGAGAGAGAGAGAGAGAGGCTGATAATTAGTCAGCTGATACTCTGCATGGAGCCTAAGAAAGTATCTCTTATAGCTAAGCCTTACGGTCGCTGTTGTCTGTGCTGTCAGCGTTTTGGTAATGATTGAAAATGAGGTACGTTTGTGTTATTACTTATGTACATTCACATGTGCCTGTTTTGTGTGTGTGTGCGAGTGTGGGGTTGGCATTTGGATTCTTTTCTGCAGTTTGACTCCTGACTGGGAGGTGTGAGGATCTGCAGTAATTGCCACCTCTCGCCCACACAGACAGCTCTGATGCTTACACTGCTCACACACTGCAGCAAACACAGACACACATGCACAGACACACACAATCGCACAGCAACTCCTTATGAAGGCACTGCAGAGGGCAGCTGCATTAAAATGCAGCAGCACTGTTCTCTACCTGCAGCTGTGAGGTTTCAGACGCCTCTGCTTCGTGCTTTTAAAACTGTGAATGTGTATAAAGCTGGCGGTGCAGCTATTCCCAGGAGCACCGAAACATGTGTGTGTAAAGACGAGTGGTACTGACTTTAAAATGTGTGCAAAGACTGAAAAAAACTGTAGTTTCTCGGTTTAGTTCTATGTTTATCTGGATTTAATTCCCAAATTGATGAATTATCTTTGGTGTGGTGTAGTTTTCCCCCTGAATTGAGTGTATAGTGGCAAAAAACATAAGAGTTCATTCTTTCATACTTGACAGATTACATCGTTATACACCGAATACCCGTTGACACCGGATGTGTTTCTGGAGCATTTTTTACCCCCAATGTGCATAAGGCATACAATCTCATCTCATATGTATTGCTATGCTTATCTGTGCCCATAAGAAGCATAAACTCCACAGAGAGGCATTCAAATCAATTATAAACAATTACAGTTGCCGCTGAAACTAAGGCCAATTAATTTGTTTTTGCTGTAGACTGAAGACATTTGGGTTTGAGATCAAAAGATTAATATGAGATGAGAGTTTATAATTTCAGCTTTTATTTCCTGGTATTTATATGTAGATGTGTTAAATGACATAGAACATAGCACATTTTGTATCAGACCACCCAATTTGTACGTGAGCAAAAAAATATTGGAACATGTGCCCGACAGGTGTTTCTTGTTACCCAGGTGTGTCCTGATAGATTGATTGTTTAAACAATAAACTTTGCTTTCAGCTTCACTGTGAAGAGTGCATTTGTTTTTTACAAAGGATAAGCCAACATGAAGATCAGAGAGCAGTTTATGGGAGAAAAGCAAGCCATTTTGAAGCTGAGAAAAGAGGGAAAATCAATCCGAGGCATTGCACAAACATTTGGCATAGCCAATACAACAATTTGAATGTCCTGAAAGAGAAAGAAACCACTTCGGTACTGAGCAACAGACACTGAAAGGGTCGGCCAGGGAAAACAACAACAGCTGATGGCAGAAATATTGTGAGAGCTGTGAAAAAAATACCCCAGAACAGTCAGTGACATCACCATCAACCTCCACAGGGCAGGGGTGAAGGTATCACAATCCACCGTACAAAGACAACTTCAAGAGCAGAAGTATAGAGGCCATACCAAAAGATGAAAACCACTCATCAACAGTAAGAATTGCAAAGTCAGACTGGAATTCGCAAAGAAATACAGAAATGAGCCACAAAAGTTCTGGAACCAAAATTAACCTCTACCAAAGTCATGGAAAGGTCAAAGTGTGGAGAAAGAAAGGATCTGAACATGATCCAAAACGTACAAGCTCATCTGTGAAACATGGTGGAGGTAGTGTCATGGCTTGGGCTTGCATGGCTGCTTCTGGAACAGGCTCACTAATTTTTATTTTATTGAAGTCAGAAGTTTACAGGAACATTTTGTCTGCCAATTTATAGAGAAATGCATCCAAATGAATCAGGAGGAACTTTATCATGCAGAAAGACAATGATCCAAAACACACTGCCAACTCAGCAAAGGATTTTATCAAGGGGAAAAGTGGAAGGTTTTACACTGGCCAAGTCAATCATCAGACCTTAACCCAATTAAGCAGCATTTCACCTCCTGAAGAAGTGACTGACGGGAGAAACCCCCGAAACAAACAACAACTGAAAGAGGCTGCAGTAAAAGCCTGGAAAAGCATCACACAAGAAGAAACCAACAATTTGGTGATTTCAATGAATCACAGGCTTGATGCAGTTATCGCAAGCAAGGGATATGCAACCAAATATTAAGTGTTATTTACTTTAATTTACTTCGAGACTTATCTGTTCCTATAATTTTGCTCACCTCAAAATTGGGTCATCTGTTACAAAAGGTTCTATGTTTTATGTTGTTTAACACATCTATGCAAATACCAGGAAATAAAGGCTGAAATCCTAAACTCTCATCTCATATACAGCTTTTGATCTCAAACCCAGATGTCTTTGGTCTATAGCACAAACAAATGAATTGGCCTTGCCGTTCCAATAGTTTAGGATATTTTCCCAATATTTTCTATCCACTGTGAACTTTATTTCAAGTCATTATCTATGACAATGTCACTATTGTGCAATCTGGAGTTGCATGGTGTTTGTATGGTCAACCAGAAAAAGTCACATATGCTGTTTATTTACTATTATACTTAATTTTTATTTTTTATTTTTTAAAATTTATCCATGATGTGGTCACAAATAGCCCAACTTCAGCTGTCCCCATGCCCACTAGTACACGTGCAGCAGTTTTACGCAATGCATGCAGAGTGTCACTAATCTCACTCATGCAGCTGTTCGGTATAAATTCAGGTACTCAGGCTGGTGTGACCTATCAGAGCCAAAAAATATAAAGATTTTAACTGAAATCACTTCATCCTTCACTTATTCACTATTTACTATATAGACTGTTCTACATAGGGCAGCTGTGAGGGCTGTGAAGACCAAATTTAAACAATACTGACTAGTGAGTGCTTTGTGAAAATATTCTCAAGACTCGCTATGATACAAACTACCCGGTGATCTGTAAAACACAAAAATGCATAAGTATAAATAGTGCGTTCCCATTAACATGCACCATATGCCTCTATTTGTCATTAATATTAATCATTGTTTTTACTTACACTGATATATGAAATTGGTTGCTCTGGTATCCATCCTGATAAATACATTTCTAAATGAATTTACTGTACCTTGTGGTGCTTTAGTGCATAGCTAGAGTGTGCAGTGCAAGATTGGTATTAATATAGTGACCTATCCAGGGAATGTAATGGTTTTCTGAGAGCTCAGACAACACCCCAATTAGTGCACTATATGGTAAATATGAAACGAATATGAACATGAAACAAATATGAAATACAATGTCTGATATTAGCAAGGATGGTACAGTGGGGGAAAAAAGTATTTGATCCCCTGTTGATTTTGTACTTTTGCCCACTGACAAAGAAATGATCAGTCTATAATTTTAATGGTAGGTGTATTTTAACAGTGAGAGACAGAATAACAACAAAAAATCCAGAAAAACACATTTCAAAAAAGTTATAAATTGATTTGCATTTTAATGAGTGAAATAAGTATTTGATCCCCTATCAGTCAGCAAGATTTCAGGTGTCTTTTACACAGGTAACAGGTTACTCACAAGGGAGTGCTCCTAATCTCAGCTTGTTACCTGTAAAAAGACACCTGTCCACAAAAGCAATCAATCAATCAGATTCCAAACCCTCCACCATGGCCAAGACCAAAGAGCTGTCCAAGGATGTCAGGGACAAGATTGTAGACCTACACAAGGCTGGAATGGGCTACAACACCATCGCCAAGCAGCTTGGTGAGAAGGTGACAACAGTTGGTGAGATTATTCGCAAATGGAAGAAACTGTCAGTCTCCCTCGGTCTGGGGCTCCATGCAAGATCTCACCTCATGGAGTTTCAATGATCATGAGAACGGTGTGGAATCAGCCCTGAACTACACAGGAGGATCTTGTTAATGATCTCAAGGCAGCTGGGACCATAGTCACCAAGAAAACAATTGGTAACACACTACGCCGTGAAGGACTGAAATCCTGCAGCGCCCGCAAGGTCCCCCTGCTCAAGAAAGCACATGTACAGGCCCGTTTGAAATTTGCCAATGAACATCTGAATGTGTTGTGGTCAGATGAGACCAAAATCAAGCTCTTTGGCATCAGCTCAACTCGCCGTGTTTGGAGGAGGAGGAATGCTGCCTATGACCCCAAGAACACCATCCCCAACGTCAAACATGGAGGTGGGAACATTATGCTTTGGGGGTGTTTTTCTGCTAAGGGGACAGGACAACTGCACCGCATCAAAGGGACGATGGACGGGGCCATGTACCGTCAAATCTTGGGTGAGAACCTCCTTCCCTCAGCCAGGGCATTGAAAATGACCTTAATGACTTGGAGAGGATCTGCAAAGAGGAGTGGGACAAAATCCCTCCTGAGATGTGTGCAAACCTGGTGGCCAACTATAAGAAACCTCTGACCTCTGTGATTGCCAACAAGGGTTTTGCCACCAAGTACTAAGTCGAAGGGGTCAAATACTTATTTCCCTCATTAAAATGCAAATCAATTTATAACTTTTTTGAAATGCATTTTTCTGGATTTTTTTGTTGTTATTCTGTCTCTCACTGTTAAAATACACCTACCATTAAAATCATAGACTGATAATTTCTTTGTCAGTGGGCAAACGTACAAAATCAGCAGGGGATCAAATACTTTTTTCCCCCACTGTATATGAAAACTCATCTATATGCAAAACAATAGAGCGAACAGTCAGTGGGAAAAGCTATTTTTTTCTTCACAAAAGCATTTACATGGTAGTTTGGTAGAAGGAAAAATATCAACATTGACACATCAGGTCTTACTATTTAGAAAAGTTTCACGAGAAAATCATAAGGAAGGCATACAGAATGGTGTGAAGAAGTGACACTGGGGCTGATTTCTTTCTAACCCAGACTGTAGATTGATGCAGTCTATCATTGACAGCATGTCAGGTAATTACACACCTAGATTTGATCTTTGTTGGGGCTCATATTTTTCAGCTCAGTTACACAACTGAGAGTGCTTTTTTGGTTACATCTTTTCTCTTTACCATGTTTGGTATTCAAAGGAAATAATGCATAATAAATGCAGCTGCCTGTATGCCTTTGTGTGTGTGTGTGTGTGTGTGTGTGTGTGTGTGTGTGTGTGTGTGTGTGTGTGTGTGTGTGTGTGTGTGAGAGAGATAGTTTGCTCCACGTCATTTTTATTATGCCATTGATGAGAGCTTGTGATATAATGCATTGCTCAAGCCCTCCCATCTAATATCATGACCATATCTGGGGGGCATGGTGGCTTAATGGTTAGCACGCTTGCCTCACACCTCCAGAGTTAGAGGTTCAGAGAAGTCCAGGGTTAGAGGTCCTGTGTGTGCGGATCTTGCGTGCTTTCTCCGGGCACTCTGGTTTCCTCCCTAAGTCCAAAAACACGCGTTGTATGTCTGATTGGCATTTCCAGATTGTCTGTTGTGTGTCACTATGTGCGCTATAGTGCCCTGCGATTGGTTGGCACCCCGTCCAGGGTGTCCCCCGCCGAACTCCCTGGAATTGGTTCCAGGCTCCCCTGCTGCTCTGAAAATGGATTGAGCTCCATATCTGTGTGTGTGTGTGTGTGTGTGTGTGTGTGTGTGTGTGTGTGTGTGTGTGTGTATGATGTCTGTGTCTGCAGACAACCTTTACGCCTCTCGCATAGGAGCTCCACATTTTAACATCTGAGTATGCTGCTATGATCACTCACTCAAAAATATGTGAAGAGAGTCTTCTTTTTCCCCCCAACAAAAATGGCAGATGATCCAATCGACATCTGGAAAGACTGACAATTGTGCAGATATTTTGAACTCGCCGAAATTAACTGACACCCTGGAAGCCCCGCCTACTTCTTCCCATCTTACATTAATAATGTCTTGTCTCTTCTCGATTTTCCCACTTGAAAGATGTGCTGACGCGGCGCCCTCACCTTCTGTCACCGTAAATGTTTAGATGTTGATGTTTTGATTTCATTATTGTAATGAAATAAAGTGTATCAATGTGTTTGAGTGTATCGATGCTGGGTCCAACCACCAAAAAGTGCCTGGTGGTTACTGTAAAAGCCTGCAAATATAGTACATGCACTACAGTTGGTACCTTATGCAAGGTATTTGTGAAAGGACTATATTGAAAAAGTCCTGAGTTTTTACACCCTTATCCCCTCCAGCCCGGATTATGCATTGTTCCTCTCCATGGTTGGCGGCTCTGTGTTCGTGACAGTGAAAATAAGGTCTGCTTTCTCTGTCTTGTCTGCCCCATTTGCTAATGATTCCACTGAGGTTATGGGAAAGTGTCGCGTGAATGAAGTTAAAGTGCTCTATCTAGCAACTCTATCTCCATAATGCGATCACATAAAGCAGCTCAGACCTGTGTGCTGAACAGCTTAGTGTGTGCGCATGCCTGTGGGACACATTTGTGTGTGTGTGTGTGTGTGTGTGTGTATATAGTGATTCCACAGGACGTGATCCAGGAATGAAAGTTGGGATCAAGTTTCTATTTTTGACTGCCTTCACACACTGGATCCAAACAGCAAGACACCGGGAAGATGTACAGAAGAAACTCTAGGAACTTTTTTGAGCAAAGTACTGTATGTATCTACTGAAGCTAAGATGCTTAGTTTACATATAGTCTACTGTAATGCACGGGAAATAATCATTCTTAAAACATGCATCGGAATGCATACAGAATTGTTTTTGTTTTTGCACCTTGAATCAGAATTGAATTGAAATGTGATGTGCCTGGTGATTCATACCCTTAAATAGCTTACTACAGGATACAGCAGCTTTTACTGGCATTATTCCTTCGCCTCTTGATGCCTTTCCGTTTCATCCTTTAGTGCTGCCCTTACTGTTGAAACCATATCTAGAGTAGATGTGATATCTTGCGATATCCTGAGCCCAGGCCAGGATCCTGTAGTCTACAGTGTATTTCCATCTCCGTCTTTGTGTGTCTGTTTGTCCGTTGTGTTGTGGTTGGCACGTAGCGGTCCCTGTGTGAATAAGCACTATTGACTCTGCACCTCTCAGTCGCTCACTTCTGTGTGTTATCATGATGAGATTAGCGGCGTTCCGAGTTCTTAATTTAGCTCCAGAGTACGGCAGCGAACTCGTTTTGACTGACAATGAGCAGAGAGAGGATTGGATGCAGAATTAAACCACATCTGTATGATTCATGCCTGAAGCCTTAGAGAACGGCAAAAATCCCAGCACTATGTGTGTGAATAAATGTGCTCTCTCTCTCTCTCTCTCTCTCTCTCTCTCTCTCTCTCTCTCTCTCTCTGTCTCTTACAGGCACACTACTAAAACTTTAAATCACTGCTAAATCTTTAACTGCGAAACCATTGCTTACAGCTCATAAAAAATCCATTCATTCCGCATTTGACTCATTTATCTTGCTGCATTGGATACCTTCCTCTTGCCTTAGCTTCAGTAAACAATTCAAGTAATTTAAATGCTCAGTTTCATGCTCAGGTACTTAAAAATAAATCTTTCTTCTTTCTGTCTTTTTATATTCAAGGTCAACAACTGGCCATTAATTCTGTAGAATCTGTTTCACACAGATTGCACTGTAGGGACTCTTTGATTTCCCAGCATTTGATTTCTCTGCAGAGCTAAAGCCGTCTAGCTCAGCGTCACTTTAGAAAAGGTTGGACGAATCCTAACGCAGGGTGACGGAAAGCTCCCGGGTTAGAGAACATGGCTGATTCAAGATTCTGAGATTGTTTTCTCGTGAGGCAGGCAGTCAGCACTGTGTGAGAGCTGATCTCTCCACTGATCTTGTGGAGGAGGCATTCTCTGTGCTCTCAGCAACAGCAGCATCGTTTCTCTCTCTCTCTCTCTCTCCCTCTCTCCCTCTCTCTCTCTCACTCACTCTCTATTTCTCGCTCTCTAACTCTGTGTCTCTGAAAGGCAGCCGTGCCGTGTGGCTGTGGCCAGCCCGCGCTGCGCCGTGCGCTCCTGCTAGCATCATGTGTGCAGCTGCTGCTGTTGCACTTAGCTGTGTAGAGAAGAGCTCCATTCTGTATATGCTGGCTCTGCCTGTGCCTTAGTCTTCCTCTCCACTTCTTTTTTTAATTATTCTCTCCATTCTGGCTGAATTAGTGGCGATGAATTGGCGTCTTGGCTGAGCTATCGGGCTCACAATGGATTGTCTGTGTATTGTCACAACTAAGGTAAGGAACGGCACAAGAGTGTGGTGATGAGAGTGTGTGACAGTGATGCAGAAAGAGAGAGAGAGAGAGAGAGAGAGAGAGAGAGAGAGAATGCTCCTTGTGATCTAGCAGAGAGTATGTATATTTCAAAGAAACCACCTGCAAAATATTGCTATGGAGAAATGAAATTATGTTTTTGTGAATGTATTATTTTTCTCTGCTTGTGAAGTCACCTGTTCACCTGTGAATCTCTTTTTCACTGTGTATCTGTGTGTGTGTGTGTGTGTGTGTGTGTGTGTGTGTGTGTGTGTGTGTGTGTGTGTGTGTGTGTGTGCGCGCGCGCCTGGGTTTTGCCTTGCCTCTGTGGAGGCGTGATACGAGGAGCTTGTGGAGAACTTCAGTGTTTTTTTCTGCTCAATGCTTTTCTTAGTCTCAGACTGTGCATTATAGATGGCGCTGGATATTTTAGTGTCTTCATGTGTGCAGGTGGCTTTATTTTATTAAAATTTTATGTGACTATTTTTAAATGCTGTGGAAAGGCTGGGTAAGAGCACACTAAGGAGTGGCACCATCTAGTTATGTATAATAACTAACTCCATTAAAATAAAATCTGATATATTCCTTGGGGGAGAATGAATGGCATGAATGTAATGACACTTCCTGGCTCATAGATCCTATAGTTCATTAAAATGATTCAAATCAGTGAATTACTCTATGTCTGTAGGAAATGGTTGTGCATGGGTGTAGTAGACCTCTCAAATGTATAAGTTCGGGTGGCAAGACTTTGTAGCTTTGTGGTAGTACAGTGGTGGTGTGACTTTTCCAGGAAAGGGTGTAATAATCATGTGTTATATCATGTGTATATATATATATATATATATACGGTGCGATATTTCAGGGTAATTCTGTTTCACTGCATACATTATACAATCCCTATTCTCTCAGATTTGCTCTCTCTGATCTCTCTACTTTCCCATCCTGACAGCTGAAATGCAAATATTCATTCACACGCTGTGTAAGGTGTGTTAGGAATTAGGAATGCCTTCTTATGACGCCAGTGTAAACCTGCAAAGCTCTGTGCCGTGCATGCCAAACATACTGTCACAATGACTGAAAGATATCACTAACGTTGCTTTCTAAATATCGCTCAGCTGCAGCACGGGTTCATCCAGTTTATTCGATTTTCTTTCAGTAAAACCTTAATATTGAAGGTAGTCAAGCTGATAGCGTCTCACTAGAACCCACAGATGTTAGGGAGCCAGGGTTTGTTTGATTCAGCACTTGAGCCACGTTCTTAAGCTCCAGGATAGGTTTGGTTGAGTTGGTGTGATTTCTTACGTGGGTGTGGTGGTGGTGTGGGATTAACCTCTCTAAGATCTGTATTGCAAAGGTCTTATTCTCAGCTGGAGGTTTGAGAAGTTCAGAGCTGACAGCCCAGTCTCAGTCATGCACATCTCTGAAACAAAAGTGAATTGCCAATGAAAGCCATTTTAAACTGAAATGAATAAAAGTTCTGTTGACCTTTTGAGTTATGTTTGCATGGGTATGCATGAGTGTATGAATTTGCTGTCACTACCTCACTGACATCATAACCGAGACCGAATCATGACTGTTACAGCTTGTCTAGATTCGATCGCACCATGAATGAGAGAATGGACTTCCCTCCCACCCAAAGACCAAAGAACACTTATTTAAAATATCAGTGAGATTTTATTGATGTAGTTAAATGTCTTGAATTGAACCTGTGGCAACACCAAACTAACAAAACAAAAGGAATTAGTTGGCTGGCTAACTAATCTAAAATTAGTTACAGAAACAGAATTATACAATATTCTACCTCCTTATTGCGTCCTACTTGTTCTACACAGTGTATCCTGTATCTGGAATGCAATAGGGTACTGTTAACAACAAAACAGCTAGTAAATAAACAGTCAGTGTGGTCTGGAACAGGTGGCTCCTCCGGTGATGTTTGAATGAGAGTGAGAATCCGACACATCTCTGTCTCACACGCTAGCGCTGCTCTATCGACTTTTATTGGCCAATAAGGACACTCCATGTGCTGCTGCAAAAAAGAACGAGGTAGAAAACACAAACACTGTCCACAATGACAGGCGGTCGTAAAAATAATGTAAGCTAACAGCCGGATAGAAAGAGAGACTGCATTGTCCCTAATAATACTGGTTTTTCAGTGATGTGGTGGAGGAGCCATTCCTATGATTGTATGTGTTGCGTCCAAGCATTATGGACATTTAGTATACAGCCACTGTACAAGTGAAAGAGACAGAGATTACACATATTTGATGCAATGGTGCACTGATGTGTTGGTTGGTTTTCCACGATTGGTTGGTTTCTCAATACAGTTTTCTTACACTGATTCATATTTTAAACAATTTTGGTGCATCCCTGTACTAAAGATGTGTTTGGAAACGTCCAGCGGACCAACAAAAGGTTAGTTGGTATAAGATTTCTATATGATCTATACCATGACGAGATTTCATTAAGGATACTAACGAATTGACACTTGACAAACTCTATGAGTAAATTTTCCTGTGACTCTTACTCATTTTTGCCATCTGGGAGAAATTTAGTCACTGCAATGTTACATTACCACACTGCCATACTACCAACAAAAACAAACCCAAAACCCAGATATTCAATGTGGTGTTTGACTTTTGGACCCCAATGTATCTACACCAATCAGCCATAACATTAAATCCACCTGCCTAATACTGTGTAGGTCCCTCTTGTGCCCCCAAAACAGCTCTGACCCATCGAGGCATGGACTCCACAAGACCTCTGAAGGTGTGCTGTGGTATTTGGCACCAAGACGTTAGCAGCAGTCCTGTATGTTTCTCAAACCATTCCTGAACAATTTCTGCAGTGTGGCAGGGTGCATTATCCTGCTGAAAGAGGCCACTGCCATTAGGGAATTCCATTGCCACGAAGGGGTGTACTTGGTCTGCAACAATGTTTAGGTGGGTGGTATGTATCAAAGTAACATCCACATGAATATCAGGACCTAAGGTTTCTTAACAGAACATTGCCCAGAGCATCACACTGCCTCTGCCAGTTTTCCTTTTTCCTGTAGTGCATCCTGGTGCCATCTCTTCCTGTGTAAGTGACACACACGCACCCAGCTAGCCACATGATGTAAAAGAAAAAGCGATTCATCAGACCAGGCCACCTTCTTCCATTGCTTCCTGGCTTAAGTGCCCATTGTAGGTGCTTTCGGTGGTGGACAGGGGTCAGCACGGGCACTCTGACCAGTCTGCAGCTATGCAGCCCCATACACAGCAAGCTGCAATGCACTGTGTGTTCTGACATCTTTCTGTCACAGCCAGCATGAACGTTTTCACCAGTTTGTGCTACAGTAGCTCTTCTGTGGGATCGGACCAGACGGGCTAGTCTTCACTCCCCACGTGCATCAATGAGCCTTGGGTGCCGTCACCGGTTCAACGGTTGTCTTTCCTTGGTAAGTACTAACCACTGCATACCGGGAACACCCCACAAGACCTGCCGTTTTGGAGATGCTCTGACCTACTCGTCTAGCCATCACAAATTGGCCCTTGTCAAAGTGACTCAGATCCTTACACTTGCCCATTTTACCTTCTTCCAACACATCAACTTTGAGAACTGACTGTTCACTTGCTGCCTAATATATCCCACCACTTGACAGGTGCAACTGTAACAAGGTTATCAATGTTATTCAATGTGGGTTTAATGTTATGTCTGATCGGTGTATATCTATCACTGTTTACGGGCTCTTTTGTTTACAGCTACATAATAATTATATATTATAATAAGCATTAAATAATTCTGCCTGAAATTCAATCACAGAACAACTTGTTTTGAATTCTGTATTAAAGGTGAAGGAGGTGTTATGGACGTAAAAGTCTGTCAGATGTGTTTCTTCAGTGACTATCCTTGAAGTTTTCTGTTTTTTGTAGGTCTGGTCTGATTTCCTTTTTAAAAGGGAAGTCAGCCAGTGTCCTTCATACCTGTTTTTTTTCCCTCTCTATCCTCGTGGTTCATTCATTAAGTTGAGAGAGCTTTAATGTTGTAAAACCCAATTCAGAATAAATATGATGAATCAATGTTCATATGGCTTCTGAGCTATAAAAACAAAGGTATTTTACAGCATATATTCATGTCTGAAGAAAAATCTATGGAGTATCTGCAGTGTACTTCATTAATACTAAAACTAGTGGATGTAGTGTGAGAGGGAGGGAGAGAGAGAGAAGTTGGGGAAAGCAGCAGAAAGCCAGAGGAAACCGAGGAATCTTTAGATGGGAAGAACAGATGCAAAACAAGCAGGACCTTTTTCTCTTTGTCTCGCTCTCAAGATTTTTGGATTCACTGCAGTGTGTTCACCAGAGAGTTCTATACGCTGTAAATTTTGATAAAGAATAACACAAACAAGATCATTTGTAGATATATCCATGGAGACTGAGGGTGTTACACTGCTGTATGCTCTCTCTATCCTCACCTCAACTGTGGCTGCTGCTAGCTCCAGTTTGTTGGCTTCTAACAGAACAGAGACAAAAAAAATAAAAAATAAAAAATCTCTATCATAATCAGCCTGGGTTACGTGGGACACACATGCAGGTTCAAAACGACAAAAGAGCTAGACACAGGAAGAGAATAATGATTCTCCTGAGAGTTAAGGAGAAAGACAGGAGAGTGAAAGACAGGCCAGAGAGACTGGGAAAGGAGGACAGAGTTGAGCAATGAAGACGGTCTCCTGAGTTCCAGTTTTTTAGATTTTGGCATTTACTAACCTCCCAATGACACAGACATCCACAGTTAACAAAGTCCCATCCCAAATGGTCAAATAGCAGAAGGAAAAACTTATATGTTAGCCATCATCCACCCTTTTAAAATGCAAAATATTAGGATGAGGTTTCACAATGGTGATACATATAGGCTAATCCTGTTAATTAATGAAAAAAATAATTCAAAAACTTGCTACAGGGGAATTGTTGCCATGTCAAATGTGTAGACCTTCATATTTGATTTTTTGATATTTTTTTTTTTGCTGTAAATCTTTCTCCATTTAATTGGAGAGCAGCCTGAATCACCTCCTGGGTATGTTCTGACAGTTACTTCAGATTAAAATGTGCTTTTCCAAATACAAAAAAAGCATCTGTGTATTTTTGTATGTATATTTAGCCAAGATGTAGGTGTAAGGTTGAAGAAACTAACATAGAGCGTTAAAGAGGAATTTCAACTCAAATGGATGAGCCCTGCTTTGTTTTTCCTAATTTAAGAAATATGTGAAAATTGTGGCTTGCCAGCCACTGGTGTACAATTGTTATGATTAACATTTTACAAAGACTATTGCTGTTAACCTTACTACCTTTACTTTTAATAATGAATTAACTTTAATTATTACTTTTAATTTTGACCTAAACAAGAAGCAACATTTGAGCAGTGCTCATAGCCCAAACTTACTTTAAACATTTCTATGTTCCTGTGGAATTAATTAATTAATTAATTCATTCATTCATTCATTTCATTCATCTCCAATAACTGCTTCATCCTGGTCAGGGACACAGTGGATCCTGAGTGGATGATACTTTCCCTGGAACAGAGGACACAAGGTGGGAATACCTGCTGGATGGGATATCAGTTCATCACAGTGCACCATGCACACACCTAAGGGTGATTTAGAGTAGCCAGTCCATCTACCGGCATGTTTCTGGGAGGTAGGAGGAAACCAGAGAACCCGGGGGAAACCCGTGCTGACATGGAGAGAACAAGCGAAATTCTGCACAGAGCTCAGTATCAAACTGGGGACCAACCTATGAGCTTGCTGAAGTTGAACACTGCTGTTTTGGCAACATATTAGCCTACATACAGTACATGCAAAAATGTACAGTAAACATTGTACTGGAGTACTATAATGCTAGCTTCTTTCATCCCCCAGATACAAGTACTAGGTACTTATATTGGTGTTTAAAAATTGATATTGATGCACCTTTGGTTATTATACCTCATCTGCCATAGTTTTGCTAACTTCAGAGTTAACATGAGTACTGTAGTAAATAAATATTATAGCAGTACTAGTATCACAGTAAAAGTTAAAGTAAAAGTTAGTAATAGTTACCCTAAAGCAGGGGATCTCAAACTATTCTGAGTCACTTTTTACTCATTTAACGGAAAAAGAAAAACATCCTCATTAGTATATACAGTATCTCACAAAAGTGAGTACACCCCTCACATTTGTGTAAATATTTTATAATAACTTTTCATGGGAGAACACTGACGACACTTTGCTACAATGTAAAGTAGTGAGTGTACAGCTTGTATAACAGTGTAAATTTGCTGTCCCCTCAAAATAATTCAACACACAGCCATTAATGTCTAAACTGATGGCAACAAAAGTGAGTATACCCCTAAGTGAAAATGTCCAAATTGGGCCCAATTAGCCATTTTCCCTCCCCGGTGTCATGTGACTCGTTAGTGTTACAAGGTCTCAGGTGTGAACGGGGAGCAGATGTGTTAAGTTTGGTGTTATCGCTCTCACACTCTCTCATACTGGTCACTGGTTCAACATGGCACCTCATGGCAAAGAACTCTCTGAGGATCTGAAAAAAGAATTGTTGCTCTACATAAAGATGGCCTAGGCTATAAGAAGATTGCCAACACCCTGAAACTGAGCTGCAGCACGGTGGCCAAGACCATACAGCGTTTTAACAGGACAGGTTCCACTCAGAACAGGCCTCACCATGGTCGACCAAAGAAGTTGAGTGCACGTGCTCAGCATCATATCCAGAGGTTGGCTTTGCAGAATAGACGTATGAGTGCTGCCAGCATTGCTGCAGATGTTGAAGGGGTGGGAGGTCAGCCTCTGTGCTCAGACCATACGCCGTACACTGCATCAAATTGGTCTGCATGGCTGTCGTCCCAGAAGGAAGCCTCTTCTAAAGATGATGCACAAGAAAGCCCGCAAACAGTTTGCTGAAGACAAGCAGACTAAGGACATGGATTACTGGAATCATGTCCTGTGGTCTGATGAGACCAAGATAAACTTATTTGGTTCAGATGGTGTCAAGCATGTGTGGTGGCAACCAGGTGAGGAGTTCAAAGACTAGTATGTCTTGCCTACAGTCAAGCATGGTGGTGGTAGTGTCATGGTCTGGGGCTGCATGAGTGCTACCGGTACTGGGGAGCTACAGTTCATTGAGGGAACCATGATTGCGAACATGTACTGTGACATACTGAAGCAGAGCATGATCCCCTCCCTTCGGAAACTGGGCCGCAGGGCATTATTCCAACATGATAACGACCCCAAACACACCTCCAAGACCATTGCCTTGCTAAAGAAGCTGAGGGTAAAGGTGATGGACTGGCCAAGCATGTCTCCAGACCTAAACCCTATTGAGCATCTGTGGGGCATCCTCAAATGGCTCTAACATCCACCAGCTCTGTGATGTTGTCATGGAGGAGTGGAAGAGGACTCCAGTGGCAACCTGTGAAGCTCTGGTGAACTCCATGCCCAACAGGGTTAAGGCAGTGCTGGAAAATAATGGTGGCCACACAAAATATTGACACTTTGGGCCCAATTTGAACATTTTCACATAGGGGTGTACTCACTTTTGTTGCCAGCGGTTTAGACATTAATGGCTGTGTGTTGAGTTATTTTGAGAGGACAGCAAATTTACACTGTTATACAAGCTGTACACTCACTACTTTACATTGTAGAAAAGTGTCATTTCGTCAGTGTTGTCCCATGAAAAGATATAATGAAATATTTACAAAAATGTGAGGGGTGTACTCACTTTTGTGAGCTACTGTAGTTTATTTTACAACCAAATTATTTAATAATTATGCACATTATTTAAATGTGTACAATCATTTTGGCTATTTATTGGCATGTGAGAGGCGACAGAGACGGGCAGCAGTTGCAGGTTAGAATGCTTTTCTAACAAGGTCATGGTCACAATAATAACACGACACAGGATTTAAGGCTTAGTAATGTCAGGCAAGAAAACACTGAGCGGCTACTTCATAGAGATCTGTGAGTATATATACAGTGCTGTGCAAAAGTTTTAGGCAAAGAAATGCTGTAGAGCAAAGATGCCTTCAAAATAATGAAATTAAATGTTTCTACATTAAAAAAAAAAAAATACTGTAAAGGGCAGTAAACAGTAGTAAATCAAACAAAGTCAGTATCTGGTGTGAGAAAAAAAATAAAAATATTAGTCTCCGGTACAGTTTGTGCAGTTTTATAAGGAAATTAGGTGGTAAGTTTTATATCTTGCAGAACCAGCCACAGTTCTTCTGGAGACTTTGACTTTCGCACTTATTTTTGCAGCAAAACCCAGCAGCCTTCATTGTGTTTTTTGTCTGAAAAGTGGTCTCTTATGTAATATCCTGCTTTCTTTAATGACATACAAAGATTTTTCTGTAACATTTAATTTGGTGTTAGAAAACTAATGTTTGGGAATCTAAAATGTTTTTTGTACTGACTTGATAATGTAGAAGTCATAAAATAAAAAAATCTATAACAAAGTTTGTACAAAAAAATTGGGTGCCTAAAACTTTTCCACAGTACTGTATATATATATATATATATATATATATATATATATACACACACACACACACACACACACACACACACACACACACACACACACACACACACACACACACAGTGGGGGGAAAAAAGTATTTGATCCCCTGCTGATTTTGTGCGTTTACCCACTGACAAAGAAATGATCAGTCTATAATTTTAATGGTAGGTGTATTTTAACAGTGAGAGACAGAATAACAATAAAAAAAATCCAGAAAACGCATTTCAAAAAAGTTATAAATTGATTTGCATTTTAATGAGGGAAATAAGTATTTGATCCCCTATCAATCAGCAAGATTTCTGGCTCCCAGGTGTCTTTTACACAGGTAACGAGCTGAGATTAGGAGCATTCTCTTAAAGGGAGTGCTCCTAATCTCAGCTCGTTACCTGTGTAAAAGACACCTGTCCACAGAAGCAATCAATCAATCAGATTCCAAACTCTCCACCATGGCCAAGACCAAAGAGCTGTCCGAGGATGTCAGGGACAAGATTGTAGACCTACACAAGACTGGAATGGACTACAAGACCATCGCCAAGCAGCTTGGTGAGAAGGTGACAACAGTTGGTGCGATTATTCGCAAATGGAAGAAACTGTCAGTCTCCCTCAGTCTGGGGCTCCATGCAAGATCTCACCTCGTGGAGTTTCAATGATCATGAGAACGGTGAGGAATCAGCCCTGAACTACACAGGAGGATCTTGTTAATGATCTCAAGGCAGCTGGGACCATAGTCACCAAGAAAACAATTGGTAACACACTATGCCGTGAAGGACTGAAATCCTGCAGCGCCCGCAAGGTCCCCCTGCTCAAGAAAGCACATGTACAGGCCCGTCTGAAGTTTGCCTGAATGATTCAGAGGAGAACTGGGTGAAAGTGTTGTGGTCAGGTGTGGTCAGATCTCTTTGGCATCAACTCAACTCGCTGTGTTTGGAGGAGGTGGAATGCTGCCTATGACCCCAAGTCATAACACCATCCCCACCGTCAAACATGGAGGTGGGAACATTATGCTTTGGGGGTGTTTTTCTGCTAAGGGGACAGGACAACTGCACCGCATCAAAGGGACGATGGACGGGGCCATGTACCGTCAAATCTTGGGTGAGAACCTCCTTCCCTCAGCCAGGGCATTGAAAATGACCTTAATGACTTGGAGAGGATCTGCAACAAGGAGTGGGACAAAATCCCTCCTGAGATGTGTGCAAACCTGGTGGCCAACTACAAGAAACGTCTGACCTCTGTTATTGCCAACAAGGGTTTTGCCACCAAGTACTAAGTTGAAGGGGTCAAATACTTATTTCCCTCATTAAAATGCAGATCAATTTATAACTTTTTTGAAATGCATTTTTCTGGATTTTTTTGTTGTTATTCTGTCTCTCACTGTTAAAATACACTTGCCATTAAAATTATAGACTGATCATTTCTTTGTCAGTGGGCAAACGTACAAAATCAGCAGGTAATCAAATACTTTTTTCCTCCACTGTATATATGCAGTGTTCATGATTAAGTTAGAGTGCTAGTGACTGAGAACATGACAGAGTTCGTGTGTGTCGGGCGTTGCAGTCCGTGGTGGCCATTTCTGTAGGCCGTGAAGCTGGTATGGAGTTGTGGTTCGCAGTGGCCATCTTTGTAGGCCGCAGTGCATCTTTGGGGATTGTAGTGTGACGCAGATTCTGCTTGTCATTTGATTCCTTTTGACTTTATTTATCGGCATAAAAACTTTGATAATGGTGGGTTGTGATTTCTATCACTGTTACAGAATTTGAAAAGTGTGGACCCCCTAGCTGTATTTCTCAGTCCCTGTGCCATGGCACATAGTAGAACCATAGTAGTATTGAGGTTAAATATATAATTGCTAGCATAATGTGCCCTAGTAAAACATGTTTAGGATACACTATATTTATTGGTACCTTAGTAGAGCTAAACTTTAGCAAAACAAACAAAGTTATTAACTGAGATAGAGAGAGAGAGAGAGAGAGAGAGAGAGAGAGAGAGCGAGCGCAGAGGAGGTAAATAGATTGATTGATTGTACAGCTATATTAAGAGTCATTAGGTTTATATTGCTGCTGTCTTAGGAATTCACAGTTTTGATTGTGTAAAGCTGTTTTTATGTGTTACTCTTGGAGATACTGTGTGTCTTCCTTCTATTTTAAGCCCTCTTGAAAGTATGCACATCCACCCAACCCCCTTTTCTTCAGTCAACATCTCTCTCTCTCTCTCTCTCTCTCTCTCTCTCTCTCTCTCTCTCTCCATTATTCTGGGTAGTCTGAGTTATATAATGGTTTCGGTAGGTTAGTGCTGAACGAAATGCCTCCCACGTGTGTGTGTGTGTGTGTGTGTGTGTGTGTGTGTTGTAATGTATCAGTGCCCTGATGCTGCCATATCTTTTTTTTTTATTGTTAGTGTTACTTGACCACACTTTCCTCTCCTCGCCTCTTCTCTTTTCTCCACCTCCAGCTTTCTTTTTCCTCTTCTGTCTTTTTCTTTAGCTCCTCTTGTGTCCTTTCTTTTTCCATTACTCTCTCTGGATGGTGTGTGAGCACTCACTTGTTCACTCAGTGTGAGTGAAAGTGAGGAAACACACACACACACACACACACACACACACACACATGCACACACAGAGTTTGTATGTTTTGGAAGACATGGTGTAACATACACTAAAAATCTACTGTCATCGCTAATCACTAGGTAACTGGCGTGTTAAGTGTTTACTGCAGCTCAAAACTGACACACGAGGAAGTGATTCTTCTCAGCAGTGTGCTCTCTTGTTTGTGCATCGATTGTTTTCCGGTCTTGTCGATTGTACATCCGTTAAATATTAATACTGTAGTGTGCTGACATTAGCTTTTGAAGTGAGCTAAGTGGTGCATCTCACTGAACGGGAACTGAAGCAGACATGATTCTTACCATATCAGCCAGTACTTATATTATATCTGCTTTTTTTTTTTTTTAAATTTATCATCCATCTCTAATTGCATCAGAGCTGTTATTGAGCTGTCTTCTTGCTTTATTCAGAAGGTTCAGGTACAAGGTGTCCATGCTAAGAGGAATGGGCAGAGGGAGGATATTTCAGAGCTAGATCAGACATGCATGATAAACTCAAGGCCCCTACTTTATGGAAACTTGATAACATTGGTAAAAAAAACCAAACAGAACATGAACCTAATTTACTAACAGGGACTACAGGGGATTGTATTTGCATTAAGGAGTATGTAATTTGGGGCCTAGTACAAATTACAAGGTGGTGATTTAGCGTGATTGACAACATTTTCTCATTGGGAACAGCAGTTGTGTGAGCAAATTAATATTAAAAGTCATTATTTTGTAAAGATTTTATTTTAAAGTTTTGTTAAAGCCCATCCATCCATTTTCTGTACCGCTTATCTTACACAGGGTTGTGGGGGAGCCTGCAGCCTATCCCAGGGAACACAGAGCACAAGGCGAGGGACACCCTGGACGGGGTGCCAGCCCACCTCAGGGCACAATCACACACACATTCACATACTGTGGACAATTTGGAAATGTCAATCAGCCTACAATGCATGTAGTGTGCATGACTCTCAAAATCTCAAAATCATGACTCTTTTTAAAAAAAATACAAATTGGTTTTATATTGGATATTTGCCACAACATTTGCACCTCCAATGCCAACTGCATTCAGTGAAAATGTGTAAAAAGGTATATACTCTATGAACAGAACATACACTAATGTCTACACTCTTAGATTTTGTGTGCATATTGTATTTTTATAGTTTCATTCTTCGTTTTAAGATTCAAACTCACCACAGCTCTCAAGAACAATTAACACACCCCACAACCTCATTTAAATATTGTTTCCTTACGTAGTGGCACAGCAGAAAAGTGTTTTTCCAGAGAAATTTCACCAGGGAAATTGTTGGAATCGAGTTGGAATCCTTAGTACTTTTGGTGGGAAGGGCGGTGTTACTCTCTCCCCCGTCAATCACTAACAAACATATACGACATGGAGTTCATATATGCAGAAGAGGGCAGTTAGAGCTTTTTAGCTACCCTGTGACTTAAAATGAGCAGCAGTTTGAAAATGCTATGGTGACTAACTTCAGATGCAGCACCTACAGTATGCCTCCAGTGTTTTCGATATCACTGTCTTGCTGTGGTTGCTATGGTGATTTACTGTAAACACCATCCCGTATGCTCGATTAGTGGACTGTGGTTTAGTTTAGATTAGATTTGTCTAGTATTATTTTTTTTAAATATAAAATAAGTTTGTCCACTGGTTCATTTATTACAGTTTACATGACTGCTCACAAAAATACCACATGTCTGTTGGTCTTTAACTTGTTTGATTTTATTGTATTGAGATTTATTGAGTATCTCTTTAGTAGTGATTTTTAAATTATGTTCCCAGGATATTTTTTTTCCCTGAGATGTTATTGCCCATCCCTAAGTGATAAGGAACCACTTAAACATAATCGTGACTCATTTTAAACTCTGAGTGAAAGAAAGTTCAGGAGGACGATGTTTATATGCAGAGGAGGAGAGCGTATTTGTCTGCTTTGGAGGATTGGCTAGATATGATGATGATGATGATGATGATGATGATGATGACGACGATGATGATGACGATGATGTATTGCCTGTAGTCAGGAACATTGTGTGCCTAAGCTCATACACACAGCTGTTTACTGAGTGTGATGACTGCATGTGTGATGCACTTTTACATAACACTAATGACCTGCAGGTATGGTGACATCATTCACTCACACACACCCACACACACACAATGACTGATACACTAATCTGTAACCCATGTCAATGATAAGAATTAGATGTCAGCATGAATCAGTGTTAACAGCATTGAAATGATGCGCCCTTCAGGAGTTATGTACTGAACCCCAATTATCAGTGAAGGTTCAGTGAAATGTCAGTGCATTCAAAACACTAAGCAATACCACATGACCACAATATTGAATATATAAATACAATATTATGAAATTAATAATTGTATAAACAGTCCCCTCCGGCAAGGCAAGGCCAATTCATTTGTTTGTGCTATACACCAAAGACATTTGGGTTTGAGATAAAAAGCTGTATATGAGACAAGAGTTTAGGATTTCAGCCTTTATTTCCTGGTATTTACATCTAGATGTGTTAAACAACATAAAACATAGAACCTTTTGTAACAGATCTCCAAATTTTTAGGTGAGCAAAAGCGTAGGAACATACATGTCTTGAAGTAAATTAAAGTAAATAACACTTAATATTTGGTTGCATATCCCTTGCTTGCAATAACTGCATCAAGCCTGTGATTCACTGAAATCACCAAATTGTTGGTTTCTTCTTGTGTGATGCTTTTCCAGGCTTTTACTGCAGCCTCTTTCAGTTGTTGTTTGTTTTGGGGGATTTCTCCCTTTAGTCTCTTCTTCAGGAGGTGAAATACTGCTCAGTTGGGTTAAGGTCTGGTGATTGACTTGGCCAGTGTAAAACCTTCCCCTTTTCTCCCTGATAAAATCCTTTGTTGAGTTGGCAGTGTGTTTTGGATCATTGTCTTTCTGCATGATAAAGTTCCCCCTGATTCATTTGGATGCATTTCTCTGAAAATTGGCAGACAAAATGTTCCTGTAAACTTCTGACTTCAATAAAATAAAGATTAGTGAGCCTGTTCCAGAAGCAGCCATGCAAGCCCAAGCCATGACACTACCTCCACCATGTTTCACAGATGAGCTTGTATGTTTTGGATCATGAGCAGATCCTTTCTTTCTCCACACTTTGGCCTTTCAATCACTTTGGTAGAGGTTAAGCAGTAAGAGGTTAAGTTCTATTTCCAGATCTTTTGTGGCTTTGAACTTCTGTGTTTCTTTACGAATTCCAATCTGGCCTTCTGTTTCTTACTGCTGATGACTGGTTTGCATCATGTTATATGGCCTTTATATTTCTGCTCTCAAAGTCTTCTTCGATTAAAGGGGTGATACCTTCACCCCTGCCTTGTGGAGGTTGTTGGTGATGTCACTGACCGTTGTTTTCCTTGGCCGACCTATTCAGTGTCTGCTGCTCATTACACCAGTGGTTTCTTTCTTTTTCAGGACATTTCAAATTGTTGTATTGGCTATGCCCAGTGTTCGTGCAATGCCTCTGATTGATTTTTCCTCTTTTCTCAGCTTCAAAATGGCTTGCTTTTCTCCCATATATAGCTCTCTGATCTTCATGTTGGCTTATCCTTTTAAACAACAAATGCAGTCTTCACAGGTGAAACTGAAGGCTAATACCAAGAGTAGATGTTCAGAGCTATTTATTGTTTAAGCAATCAATCTAACAGGACATACCTGGGTATGAAGAAACAGTCACATGTTCCAATATTTTTTGCTTGCGTACAAATTGGGTGATTATACAAAATGTTCTATGTTGTTTAACACATCTACATATAAGTACCAGGAAATTATAAACTCTCTTCTCATATTCATCTTTTGATCTCAAACCCAAATGTCTTCAGTCTGCAGCAAAAAGAATGAATTGGCCTTGCTGTTCCCTGTTCCAGTCGATTTTAGAGGGACTGTAGTTCCTGGTGCATCAAAAAAAAAAAAAACAAAAACTTTTTTGTAGCCCCCCCATCACTTTTGCACTCAACAGCATAAACACCGTTTTTCATGCTTCATGCATTCTGCCACTGTAAGTGCAAAGAATTAGGCTAAGTCTCGTTCATTGTGCAAGAAATAGGATGTACTATATCAAGTGCTGTTTTATCTACTCTGAATACAGTCCTTTATGAAAATGTTTTCCAGTTATAGTAAGCCTGAACAGTGCCTGTTTGAAACCAAAGGTGTGAGTAAAACATCAGTGAATACAAACGTTTAACGTTGTGATCCACAACAGGTCCACTGCTTGCCTGATTACTATCCACTGGGGGTCATACAGCAAATAATTTTGAATGATAAAGATTCTACTAAGATAGCAATTAACATATATATCACTACAACAAAGTGGCTGTCACATGAAATGAATGAGATTGAGGAGTCTAGTGCCTTGTAATTAGTGGCTTTTGTGCCCAGCTGTGTAATAATTGTGCAGGTAAACCCTGACAGACTTTAGGAAGTACTGATTGTATAGTTCCGGCATTAATGATGTAATGATGGTACAGATAAAGGAATTCTTACAGGCATTTAGACTCTGGTGTAGTTTATTCATTTTTCATGTATTTTTATTATTAAAAAAAATAATAAAAAATTCTTATTTTATGTTCTTATATTTTGTTTTTATTGTTCAGGTGTCAGTCCAGTCTGTGTTAGCAGAAGTGTGTGGGGCAGGAAAAAAAAAAACCTGTTTTTCAGAAAACACTGTTTTCTTTTCTGTTCACTTTTTTTTTTTCTGTCTCACATGTTTTTTCTATAGAGGGCCTGGTATGTTTTTATGCTGTTACTGCTGGGGATGCTTGCATTTCTTAAATAATTGGATCTCATAGTCTCTGGAGATGGCTTCAGAGCTTAACAGTTATTTCCTCTTTTTCCTCTTCTCTTCTCTTCTCTTCTCTTCTCTTCTCTTCTCTTCTCTTCTCTTCTCTTCTCTTCTCGTCTCTTTAACTATCTTGGGATCCTCATTAACTCTGTGTGTGTGTGTGTGTGTGTGTGTGTGTGTGGAGGGTGTTGACAATTTGCTGTGTGCAGGGCTAAATCAGGGCCTGACCCCGCATCCGCTCACTTGGTAACCCTGCCACAATCTTGCCCAATACTTGCCCTCAAAAATAGATAGATTTCACATTACTCTTACAAGAATTGAACAAATAAATAGCATGAAGCACAAAATGATAGGAGGCATGCTAGACATCTATTAAGGTGATTGTAGAACGGAAGGGAGGACCATTTGACTGCACCATTTGATCATACTCATTCAGTTTTCTGTTGTGTTTTAAAACACACTGAAGCTGCTATAACCCACTGAATCGGCACTAATTCCTTTATGCGCTGTGACCATAGAGGATAGGGTAAAGAGTCGAGGGCAATTCCGACTGCAGATTTCATCTGTCAGTCTTGGGTGAAGTGGGTTTGATTGAAGATTATTGAGGTTGTTGAGCTAGAAGGACAATCTGAGTGTATAGGAATGGTTTTACTTTAACACATACAGTGCCCTCCACTAATATTGGCACCCTTGGTAAATATGAGCAAAGAAGGCTGTGAAAATTGTCTTTATTGTTTAACCTTTTGATCTTTTGTTAAAAAAAATCACAAAAATTCTCTGCTCTCATGGATATCAAACAATTGCAAACACAGGTTTATCAAAAAAAAAAATCTTTGTTAAATATAGGTGTGCAACAATTATTGGCAACTCGATGAATTCATATGAGAAAAATATATTTGAAGTATATTCCCATTGAAATTTTACATTTTTTAGTACACCTGGGTGACTAGGAACAGGAAATTGTTCAACCATGACTTCCTGTTTCACAGGGGAATGAATATGAGGCAACACATAGGCCAAATTCCCTTAGTCATTCATAACAATGGGTAAGACCAAGGAATATAGCTGTGATGTCTCCTCCAAAAACAAACTCAAGCGTCTTCAGTTTGCCAGACACTACTGGAACATCAAATGGGATCAGGTTCTATGGTCAGATGAAACCAAAATAGAGCTTTTTGGCAATAAACACCAGTGGTGGTTTTGGCACACACAGAGAGGTAGCCATATGGAAAAGTACCTAATGCCCACGGTTAAATATGGTGGTGGCTCTTTAATGTTTTGGGGCTGTTTTTCTGCCAGAGGACCTGGACATTTTTTTAGGATACATGGCATCATGGACTCTATCAAATATCAACAGATATTAAATAATAACCTGACTGCCTCTGCCAGAAAGCTTAAAATGGGCCATGGCTGGATCTTCCAGCAGGACAATGATCCAAAACATACATCATAATCAACACAAAAATGGTTTACTGACTACAAAATCAAGGTCCTGCCATGGCCATCCCAGTCCCCTGACTTGAAACCCATAGAAAACCTGTGGGGTGAACTGAAGAGGAGAATCCACCAGCGTGGACCTTGAAATTTGAAGGATCTGGAGAGATTCTGTATGGAGGAATGGTCTCAGATCCCTTGCCATGTACTCTCCAACCTCATCAGGCATTATAGGAGAAGACTCAGAGCTGTTATCTTGGCAAAGGGAGGTAGCACAAAGTATTGACTAAAAGGGTGCCAATAATTGTTGCACACCTATATTTAACAAAAGATCACAAGTTTAAACAATAAAGACAAATTTTCACAGCCTTCTTTGGTCACAATTTCCAAGGGTGCCAATATTAGTGGAGGGCACTGTAGATATCTACTAAAGTGTGCCTTTCAACTAATCTTGGAGCTCCAATAATGTGATGTGGTGAACATGTGTATGTGTGGGTATCATAGAGAGATAGATAGACCCACATGCATCGCTGTAATGTTAGTCATGACAAATGTGTGCAGCTGACCTTTGAAGCCTTTGTGTGTATATGTGTGAATGACTCACCCTCTCAGTAGAAGTTGCCTTGAGTTGGAGTTTTATTTATATGTGTTAAAGCATTTGGTTTGGTTGCAGCATTGTCCTGTTTGCAGCATTTTTGGACTAATGCTCACTCTCGCTTTCTATTTCTGTCTGTTTCTGAGCCTTGAATGCGTCACAGGCAGGAGAGAACATCAGTGTGGGTAATGCCAGTGACATTTAACTAAGAGTAGTTTGTATGGGATTGTGTGGGAAACGTCTAACAGTAATACAAGCTACATACCCACACACACTTACCTGATGACTAAATGAAGCCAATGCAAAACACATGTTCTCCAGTCAATGTGTGCTTGAAAGCATCTGAAGCATTTTTGCCATATCTATGCTAATTTTAGGAACTACATTTAAAATCCTTGGGCATCAAACTCTCCTTTTGGTCTTACATTCGCCCTGTTTGCACATTTCCACTCCCTATCTGCATGCTACCCTTCCATGCTCTCTATCTATCCATACATCTTATCTTCACACTATCCTTCCATTCTTCCTGTATGCACACTACCCTTCTAAACTCTTCACACTAGCTAGTCTAGTACCACCATGGTGGAAGTATGTGAAGTAACGTTGTAATGTTATTTTTTAAATTTTAACAGTGCAGATGCATTCATTTTCAAGTTTCAACTCCCTCTCAAATGGAAAGCCAAATTGCTTGGCAAATGCACATCCCTGGTTTATCAAATCTTTCCCTCTTTGATGTATTGACTAAATTATATTCCATATTCCCTAGCTCCACACTACCCTTCCACACTCCCTACTTGCACGCTACCCTTCCATACTTCCTATCTGCACACTACCCTTCCACACTCTCAGTTTGCACACTGCCTTTTCGTATTTCCTATCTGCATACTACCATTTCACACTATTTCATACTCCTTATCTGTATAGTACACTTTCACACCTTTTATACTATGGTTATACGTGCTCTTAACTATGCGCATGCAAGCTTTCTTCGTTATCTTCTTCCATTTAGCATGTTGATTGTTCATACACTCTTTTCCTGCAGCTTTTTACTGGTGTGGGTCACAGTGCAATTAGGCTGAGAAGGTCTATTCGTCCTGGGGGTCCCCAGACTCAACTGGGTCCTCTTGATTCAGAGGGGTGGCGGCTCTACTTTGAGACTTATCCTATCATGGAGAGTAAGTCTAGCAAACCTGTGGAAGAACCTCATCCCTGTTGCCTGTACTCACATCCTTATTCTTGCGGTCACTACCCACAACACTGTTGCCGCTGACCCATTCGTCAGTCCCATGCTTTCTTTTCCCATCAATCATGAATAAACTGCCAATTCAAGGTCTCTCCCATTACCTGAAGGGAGCATCCCACTCTTTTCCAGGAGAGAAGCGTAGCCTGAGATTTGGCACCAAAGAGGGTGTGTCAGAAGTCCACTTTGAATGGTGCCAAAAGAACATCAACTGTAAATAACAGGGATGTTACTTGGCTGCACCCTGATATCCTGTCCTTGTGTCCACAAACAGGAGTAGAGACACATCCCTTTTGGAGACCACCACCAACCCTTGAAATGACTTAACGGCAAGAAAGTCAACACAATTCTCACTGTGCATGATCATGCAAATAGTGACTCAGAAACCCCTTACTCCTGCAGTAAACTACAAATGTCACATGTACACTGAATTAGCATATTCCCATGACTCCTCACAAAGCTATGTAAGAACTGGTCCACTGTTCCACAGCCTGGGGGAAACCTGTTTTGTTCTGCCTGACTCTTGCCTGCTACAGAACACTGGCATAGACATTTACCAGGTGGTGTGGAGTTTTGATTCTTCTATAATTGGAACACACCCTCTGGTCCCCTTTATAAAACAGAAAGAAAAAAAAAAAGAGAACACCATCCCAGTATGCCAGCTCAAAGGTTCTGCCCCAGATTTCCATGCAACATTGAAGTGTTAACCACACAACATCAACCTTGTCCGGTGCCTCCAAATCTCATCCACCCCAGCAGCCTTGCCGCTGTGAAGGTTTCTAACACCATAGTAACCTCAGCCACAGAAATGGACTTCAATATAGCAGAGATTTCTGGTAGTGCGTTGTGGCGAGGAGGAGGGCGTGGCCAGGCTGTGAGGACGCACACCTGACACTGATCTGTCTAATCAGTGGGAGAGAGAGATAAAGGAGCAGCTGGAGAGCAAGCCAGAGAGAAAGAGAGGAGAGAGAGAAAAAAAACCACTCCGGTCCCCAGATACGCTGTCATCCGGTTCTCAGCCAGCTGGGAAATGACCCCCCACGACACCGGGCGATGGCACTGGACTTCCAAGCGGGCGGCTGCGGCTCCTCCCCTTTCCAGGCGGACGGCAGCCACATCTCTGCTTCCCCGGTGGAAGTCAGGCTCCTCCCCTTTCCAGGTGGACGGCAGCCACATCTCTGCTTCCCCGGCGGACAGCAGCGAGTCCTCCATCTCCTGGCGGACGGCAACCGCTCCTCCCCTTCCAGGCGGACGGCAGCGGTTCCTCCGCATCCCGGCAGATGGCAGCGACTCCTCCATCCTCCTCGGCAATCACTCCAGCACCACCGCCTCCTCGGTGTCGCGGTCCTCCCACAGCAGCGAGAGCTCTCTGACAGCGCATCCCTCCTCCTTCCCGGGTTTCGGCACCAGTGTAACAATTAAAGACGGGCAAGGAGGAGGCGGGAACCAGCTGAACATAAACATAAAGTTTAATCATAAATGAGACAGAAACAGAACATAAAACACACAAACGGAACACAAAATGCACGTGCATCTCTCTTTCTCACTGATTAGACAGATCAGTGCCAGGTATGCGTCCTCACAGCCTGGCCACGCCCTCCTCCTCGCCACATGCGTCCTAAAGGGAGAGCATATCTGCTGGCTTAAGGAGTTCCTTAGAGTGCTTCATCCATTGCTCCACAGTATCCCCAATAAAAGGTCAACACTTCCCCACACTTGTTCAGCAGAATTTGAGCATGTTCTCACCTCCCCCTGCTGTGATGCTGAATGTTTGGTTGAACATCTTTGGGGCCTCTCCCAACTCCTTCCTTGCCCAAGCTTTAGCTTCTGCAACTGCTTTTGCTTCATCCCAACTGCCTCTCCTATACCTCTTAACTGAAAGGAGCACCCTCTGTGTGGAAGTGTGTGGAAGTGCCCCTTCTTCAACTTGGCAGCTTCCCTTCCAACTGGTGTCCACCTACACCACTCTCCACTCTCACCACTCTCAAATGGAAAGACAAATTGCTTGGCAAATGCACATCCCTGGTTTGAGGTGCGTTGACTAAACGAAAGTTCTGCAGTAGCTGAAACTATCATACTACCATTACTGTCTCTTTAACATGAAGAACCACCTCATAATGATGTAGATTTATGCTGCATGCACTTGATTAAACCAAATTAATTTCACGAACATTTGTAGGATGTCATCAGGTACGCTACTTCATAAAGAAGTAAATTAATGCTACATGC
Source organism: Cranoglanis bouderius (assembly GCA_023630585.1). Classification (NCBI taxonomy): domain Eukaryota; kingdom Metazoa; phylum Chordata; class Actinopteri; order Siluriformes; family Cranoglanididae; genus Cranoglanis; species Cranoglanis bouderius. The sequence goes on along the minus strand of CM042550.1, from coordinate 6,770,265 downwards.
ACTTGATTAAACAAAAGTCATTTCACTGACATTTGGTAGGATCTCATCAGGTATACTAGTTCTAACTAGCTAGTAAGTTATTATATTAGCCTAACACTGCTTCCTTTCTGAGTACGTACAGTAATTGCCTTTCACACTTCCAGCACACTACAATTTTTGCACTCCTTACGTGTACGCACCTGATCCATTTTCCTGTTTCAGACTTATCGCTGTCTTTCTCTGCTAATCCATACTGTAAAGCAGGGTCCACAGTAGAACTAGTTACCGTGGTAACAGGGAGACTGGCACCAAAAATATATTCTATAAAGCATCTCTTATTCCTCCCGCCCCATGTCACCTCGTGCCAACCACACACACACACACACACACACACACACACACACTCACACTCACAGAGAGAGTGAGAGAGAGAGAGAGAGAGAGAGAGAGAGAGTGTTAATCTGGTCTAGTTCATTGAGACACCCAGCTGACAGAGGTTCTGCTCAGGTCATTTACAAGTGCAGTGTTGCCAAATCATTTTCCTCTAATAATATAAAACGCTTATCGTGTGTGTGTATGTGTTTGTGTTGAATGTCATGTTTAAATACGTCAGTAATCGTTAAAGTCATAGCAAAGAGGCTATATATTGCACTTAAATTAATGTCCATTAGCTTTATTTTCCATGAGTTTTGTTCATATAAATACTTTGAAACTGTCTGCACTCACATAACAATGTTCAGAAAAGAATATACACATATAGAGTAATATTTTCAGTCTCTTGTGCATACAGAAATACAGTAGCAAACTAATACACGTAGGCTGGTTAGGGTTGGACAGTGCCAGTGAGCAGATGCTGAGTGATCTAGTGAGTCAGAGTTACGCCCCCTAGTGGCCGTCGTTCTCGGGTCCAACAAGGCTCTCTAGGTCATCTGACTTACTCCCATATATAGACATTAGGTGCTATTAAATGCAGTGCATTCAGGCAGGAGTGGATTATGGTATGTGTGCATGTTGGTCACTTGAAGTGTGCATTATCACTGAGAGGTTTGAGAAGATGTTTTTTTATGGGAGTCATAAAAGATTTAAGACTTTAAACTGCTTATGTGCAGTTTATAGGTATCGTAATCATATTCAGAGGCAACGCAAAGCAGATAATACAGGCTCGGGTTTATTAATTTCGCCACTACTCTATGGCTGTTTCTTGTATTTGCATGTTAATAGGTATCCATGAATTATGCATACTGACAAAGCGCACACCCGATGCTTATGCCTGGCAGATGTAGCGCATCTGATTTATTCAAATCAGAAAATCTTTAAATATGAATAAACATGCGGTTGTCCGTTGGATTCTGCGTCCTGCAGTGATGTGCAGCTGAGACGAGAACTCCGGTCCACATCTCTCCGAAACTGGCGAGAATTCTTTCACTGTAGGACAATTGCATAATAGCTGTGTGTGTGTGTGTGTGTGCGTGTGTGTGTGTGTGTGTGTGTGTGTGTGTGTGTGTGTGTGTGTGTGTGTGGTTGGTTGTGTTTCAAAACGTGTCTTTGCTTGAACAGATGTCTAAATGCTGATTATTCAGTCTGTCCTTCCCCAGTATCAGACATCTTTCCCCATCTCAGTTTCGCCGGAGTGTCGACCATGTGTTGAATCCGATGGAGTTCCACATCTCAAAGTCGCCTTTGAAGTCCTCCTACATCCTCCTTTTTCTGGAGCGCAATGGAGATGGAGAGAGAGGATTGAGTGAGAGAGAGAGAGAGAGAAAGAAGGGGGAGTCAGAGTCAGGCTGTTCGTCCTGTAGCTTTGCATCTTTGACCGTTGTCAGCTAAAATATTTGCTTCTGCAGTAAGGCGTAGTACAGCTCTTCCTGCATGCCCACCAGCCATGCGTGCACGTGTGTATGAGAGCCATAGCAGAAAGCACAGCTGCAGAAGTGTAGGAGATGCTGACATGCGCTGTGGGATGTAATCCACTTCCAACCTTCCACTTCCTCTCCTTTTTTTTTTTGTTTAAGAAGCTCCGGCGTGACAGCAACACTTATGCCACAGGAGAACTGCAATGTTTTTTGCATGTTATTGTGCACTGAGGGCAAATGAGAAGGTAGGACAGAAATGAACTGATGTGTACGTGTGTGAGCAGGTGTGTGGTTTATGATAATGAGCGCAAGTGCCACAGTTCTGTGTCACCCTGGAAAAATTCCTGATTCATCTTTGGAAAGAAACATGGGAGACTGGTGGGAATGCATTAATTCATTCAATCAGTATAATGAACGAGGAAGTCGCATTATTCTTAACAACAAAGACTGTTTATCCACGTTCCACTCTTTCTCTCCGAGTTGCATGAGTTTTCTTGTGCACTGCCAGATGGCGAGCTAGTTTAGCTTAGCGTTAGAGTGTGTAACGGGGGCTGCGGTCCAAGTCTTTTTGCTCTGTCTGTCTGTCTCAGCTCAAGTTTCTCAGCACAAGACTTTCAACACACATTCGTGACATTTTCCTGGTGACTGGAAGTGTGTGATGGGTCAAGTGTGAATTTTGCAGGTACAGGCATTAAGACTTGCGAACCTGTCTTGGCACAGCACCTGCTATGCAGATAAAAGACGCTCCCTTTATCACTAATTTATTACCTGCTTCCTGAAACCTGTCATTCGCCTTTTCTCTTTTTTCACTCTCTCTTTCTCTCGGTGTGTCATCATGCTCTTCCTGTCCATGCGCTGTATGCATAATTACATTTGAATTGACCTAAATGAGTCAGTCGTTTGCAGCCTTGAGCTTTCAAAATTGTTCTTTAGTTTGAAAGTTTTCTTGTGAGATGATTGCACTCCGGTTTCCTCCCCCAGTCCAAAGACATGCACTGTAGGATGATTGGCATTTCCAAATTGTCCGTGTGTGTGAATGTGTGTGCGATTGTGCCCCGCAATGGATTGGCACCACATCCAGGGTGTCCCCCGCCTTGTGCCCTGAGTTCCCTGGGATAGGCTTCAGGCTCCCCGCGACCCTGTGTAGGATAAGCGCTACGGAATATGGATTAACTGTGACATTTAGAGTTGCCTGAAGCCGGTTTTACACTGTGCGCTTCCAGCAGTCGTTTACGATTACTACTCGTCACATTGCACGAGATGATCGCAATAAGTATTGTGTAACAGACTGTGTGATAACGTGTTCTTCATGTCAGATTAAGTACATTACGATGAAGATAATTACTATGTACTGCCATACTGGGTGCACAACAATGCAGCACATGTTTGTCGCTCTTCAACTGTAGCGCATGAAATATCAAGTCATGTCGGAAAGATCGTATTTACAAGTTGAACGCACATGAACGCCACCACAAAGTCATAATTACGAGTGGGAAACTCTGATTTTCTTTGAGCTCAGAGTTTCCGGATTGGGGGCGTGTCAGTAAGAAAACATGGTGGAATCAATGGATGCAATATCTGTAGTTGACCGTAAATTTGTTGAAATTGAATATTTATTCGTCTCAGAAGCTGATTTCAGTTATTATGTGTTTGGTATATGCAGCAAGTTATTGTCAGGCTTTATTGTTTACAACGAAACAAGCTAAATGCCTGCACAAAATACGATAGCACTGTACAATTACGATATATAAAGTTTAGAGTGGCTTCCTAAATTGATTAAAAACATTAGAAAGCAAAACACACCTGATGCGCATTCTTTGTTCTTCATTTTCTAGAAGTGGCGTTAAAAATCCTTGATGTAATATTTTTAGTTAATTAAGAGAAGGTACACCACCATCTTGCTCCGACCAAAGTGACTTGAATGCACCTGATGTCTTAATTACCTCTTCCCAACTCTTTTCATCAGTAAGTAGCTGTCCCATGAGTTTTGTGTAATTATACGTCGTCCTCCTGTTGGTATCTTGAGCATGAGTGTCGTAGCAGCGCTCACCCTCTGAGATTTTAATCAAAATTTTCAGATACTGCCAGCTGTCTTTGGTCGCAGTGGCACTAAATCGGTCGTTGGTGAGCATGTCACATCTCTAAGCCAACCGATCGCAACTCCTGACCAAAGATTATCATTTACAATGTGTGAGTGTGTGTGTGAGACAGCAAAATTAGGCCGAATATCGTACCATGTAAAGTCAGCTTGAGTTGTAATGTAGCCAGTGTCACTAGAACTACCATTTAGTGCTAACTCCCACACATCCTGTGTAACCAAATGATCATCACAATGATGAAAAAAGTTGAAAAAAAGTAGAAGTATTGTAATAGCAATAGTAGTTTAATAGTATAATTAATAATTAACTGATTAATAGTCTAATAGTAGAACTTTCAGGACTCTTTTGAATCAGATATTCTGTAATATATGTTGGCTAAAAATGAATATTTAATAGTAAATTATGTGAATGCCTTGTATATGAGAAGCACTGTAATTGTAAAAGTGCTGGGGTGAAAATGAAGCAAGAAAAAAAATCTCAAAAATAAAAATAATAAAATAAAAACAAAATAAAAACAATCAATTTAAATCAAAACGAGACAAATGTATCTACTGTCAAATCCATGTCAAATAATTTTGATAACCTACAAAATTGATTTATGTTATACAGTTAAAGCCTTCAACTTTTAGAACCCATTGGCAGGTCTAGACTTCTGGTCTCTCTCCTGTTTTAATTTCTAGTTACTCTTATTTTAATTTTTAAACATTAATTGTACAGCCGTGGCCACAAGTTTAGAGAATGACACAAATATTAATTTTCACAAAGTCTACTGCTTCAGTTTTTATGATGGCAATTTGCATATACTCCAGAATGTTATTAAGAGTGATCAGATGAATTGCAATTAATTTCAAAGTCCCTCTTTGCCATGAAAATGAACTTAATCCCAAAAAAACATGTCCACTGCATTTCAGCCCTTCCACAAAAGGACCAGCTGACATCATGTCAGTGATTCTCTCGTTAACACAGGTGAGAGTGTTAATGAGGACAAGGCTGGAGATCACTCTGTCATGCTGATTGAGTTAGAATAACAGACTGGAAGCTTTAAAAGGAGGGTGGTGCTTGAAATTATTGTTCTTCCTCTGTTAACTATGGTTACCTGCAAGGAAACACGTGCAGCCATCATTGCTTTGCACAAAAAGGGATTCACAGGCAAGAATATTGCTGCTAGTAAGATTGCACCTAAATCAACCATTTATCGGATCATCAAGACCTTCAAGGAGAGAGGTTCAACTGTTGTGAAGAAGGCTTCAGGGCGCCCAAGAAAGTCCAGCAAGCGCCAGGACCGTCTCCTAAAGTTGATTCAGCTACGGGATCGGGGCACCACCAGTGCAGAGCTTGCTCAGGAATGGCAGCAGGCAGGTGTGAGTGCGTCTGCATGCACAGTAAGGCGAAGACTTTTGGAGGATGGCCTGGTGTCAAGAAGGGCAGCAAGAAGCCACTTCTCTCCAGGAAAAACATCATGGACAGACTGCTATTCTGCAAAAAGTACAGGGATTGGACTGCTGAGGACTGGGGTAATGTCATTTTCTCTGATGAATCCCCTTTCCGATTGTTTGGGGCATCTGGAAAAAAGCTTGTCCGGAGAAGAAAAGGTGAGCGCTACCATCAGTCCTGTGTCATGCCAACAGTAAAGCATCCTGAGACCACTCATGTGTGGGGTTGCTTCTCAGCCAAGGGAGTGGGCTCACTCACAATTTTGCCTAAAAACACAGTCATGAATAAAGAATGGTACAAAAACATCCTCAGAGAGCAACTTCTCCCAACCATCCAAGAACAGTTTGGTGATGAACAATGCCTTTTCCAGCATGATGGGGCACCTTGCCACAAGGCAAAAGTGATAACGAAGTGGCTCGGGGAACAAAACATCGACATTTTAGGTCTATGGCCAGGAAACTCCCCAGACCTTAATCCCATTGAGAATTTGTGGTCAATCCTCAAGAGGCGGGTGGACAAACAAAAACCCACAAACTCTGACAAACTCCAAGCATTGATTATGCAAGAATGGGCTGCCATCAGTCAGGATGTGGCCCAGTAGTTGATTGACAGCATGCCAGGGCGAATTGCAGAGGTCTTGAAAAAGAAGGGTCAACACTGCAAATATTGACTCTTTGCTTAAACTTCATGTAATTGTCAATAAAAGCCATTGACACTTATGAAATGCTTGTGATTATACTTCAGTAACAGTTAGTAACATCTGACAAAAAGATCTAAAAACACTGAAGCAGCAGACTTTGTGAAAATTAATATTTGTGTCATTCTCAAAACTTTTGGCTACGGCTGTATTCTCACCATGTGTCCAGAAGTCACCACGTCGGTTGTGTCTTCGTCAGTGGATATTCGTGGACGTCCACTTCTCGGTTGGTCCGCAACACTTCCAGTCTTTTTGAATTTGTTAATAAGTTTGGCAGCAGTGTCGCGTGTGATGCGCTTGCCATGTTTCCTGTTAAAGTCCATCGCAACCTCGTGACAACTTCCAGATCCAGCCATGAGAATGATTTCAATACATTCTTTTGTCAAAGGCATTCTTAAAGGCTTTCTGGAAATAATATATAACAAAAAAAATTTGGAAGATATTTTGCTTAAAAGTGTTTATTTCCCCTATGTATGGAGACTTTTGGGACACCCTGTAGTTTCAGTACTGGTATTGTGATATTTAATGTGTTTTAGTAAGGAGGCCAAAATTGTTGCGTTGTCACGAAAACACTGGTCCTGTCATTGAGGCAGCCTTCTTGGGAATGGTATCAATTAAACATTTAAGCAAAGCTGTCCACTTACAACATGAACATGAACATAAATAAATAAATAAATGAATGAATGAATGAATGAAAACTTGTAGGATGCAAACTTGTCTGAATGCACAGTACGTTGATTAGAATCATTCCCATCTCCAACCTGCACAAAAACAACAGAGCAACTTGTTGCTCTACATCAAAGAGCAACAAGTAATCCTTGCCTGTGTCTTGTTCTTCCTGAGTTCATTACTTACAGCACAGTAGCTTAGCCACACAAAGCTCTCCAGAACTATATTTAGGTCTATTATACATACTTAGAGACTGGCTTTGTCTACTTTAAATGTAGGAGTGGTTTAATTAAAGCCTTAACTTTGATGGAAACATTTTAATATATATTTAATATCATGCTGCATTTTCTATAGTCTCTGCCATATACCCATAATTATGTTTCCGACACCATTGTATTTGTCGTTGTGTGGAGTAGCTATGAGCAGTTGTGTGTTTGTGCGGAGGGGTTGCAGGCATTCGTTCTGTCTTGGTGTGAAATGCGAGTAAGTGTCAGTAGTCGACTCTGTGCTGCAGCTCCTAATGGGTTTATCTGAGGAACAGGAACAGACTGTGCACGCTTCCTACGGATTAGACTGCCAGTGTGCAGTAGGATTGCAGAGGTGGACACATGTGTGCCAGAGAGAGATGGAGGAACACATTGTGTGTGTATGTGCGCGTCCGTGTGTGCATTCAATAACACGAGATCGATATACAGTGTGGCGGAGCAGTTACGAGAAATCGATGTGATGTTTGTGAAATGCGGCTCTGAGAGGTCTCTTGTGTGTGTGTCGGTGGGTTGCTGTTTGTGTTGCATTTGATTGCTCGTGTGGGATGTGTGTGCATGGGAACGGATGTGTGTGAGATTAAGGGGTGGGTGGTAGTGTGTGGGTGGTGGTGGTGGTGGTAGGACGTCTGTGTGTGTGGAGGAGTTTAGGAGCATTATGAATGCGGTATCTATGCCGCCTCTCGTCTTTTCTCTCACTTCTCTTTCTCTGAAATTAGCAGGTTGATTAATGATAGGCTGGCATTGTGTATGGTAGTCGAGCTAGCATCCATCTGTAACAAAAACTAACAAACGAGGTAAAATCTCTCTGACAGGACCGCCAGGCAACATTGTCCCCCCCCCCCCGTCTATCTGCACCTGTACAGCCTCATTCAATGAAATACTTTGTAAACACCTTGACTTTCTGTTTCTAGCAGATAAGTGTGACTCATTGAGTATGAATAGGGAATTGGAGGTGCAGTTGATGAGGGGTGGGTGTGATACGAGCCAGGAGAGTGCTTTCATTCATCAGCTCTTCACAGTACCAATACAGAGACTCACTGGCTATGTTTACATGCAGCATAATAATCTGTTAATAATTTGACTGATAGCTCAATCAGAATGAAAAAAAAAATCATGTATACACCTCAATCGCAATAGCGTAAACAGATTAAGGCTAATCTGAATGAAGTTTATATCTGGTTATACTTATACTAATATATTGGATTAGTTTAACAAGGCTGTAGAACATACACACGGTAAAAAAAAAACAAAAAAACATTCATAAAACCTACAGTGGGGGGAAAAAAGTATTTGATCCCCTGCTGATTTTGTACGTTTTCCCACTGACAAAGAAATGATCAGTCTATAATTTTAATGGTAGGTGTATTTTAACAGTGAGAGACAGAATAACAACAAAAAATCCAGAAAAACACATTTCAAAAAAGTTATAAATTGATTTGCATTTTAATGAGGGAAATAAGTATTTGATCCCCTATCAATCAGCAAGATTTCTGGCTCCCAGGTGTCTTTTACACAGGTAACGAGCTGAGATTAGGAGCACTCTCTTAAAGGGAGTGCTCCTAATCTCAGTTTGTTACCTGTAAAAAGACACCTGTCCACAGAAGCCATCAATCAATCAGATTCCAAACTCTTCACCATGGCCAAGACCAAAGAGCTGTCCAAGGATGTCAGGGACAAGATTGAAGACCTACACAAGGCTGGAATGGGCTACAAGACCATCGCCAAGCAGCTTGGTGAGAAGGTGACAACAGTTGGTGCGATTATTCGCAAATGGAAGAAACTCTCAGTCTCCCTCAGTCTGAAGCTCCATGCAAGATCTCACCTCGTGGAGTTTCAATGATCATGAGAACGGTGAGGAATCAGCTCAGAACTACACGGGAGGATCTTGTTAATGATCTCAAGGCAGCTGAGACCATAGTCACCAAGAAAACAATTGGTAACACACTACGCCGTGAAGGACTGAAATCCTGCAGCGCCCGCAAGGTCCCCCTGCTCAAGAAAGCACATGTACAGACCCGTCTGAAGTTTGCCTGAATGATTCAGAGGAGAACTGGGTGAAAGTGTTGTGGTCAGGTGTGGTCAGATCTCTTTGGTATCAACTCAACTCGCCGTGTTTGGAGGAGGAGGAATGCTGCCTATGACCCCAAGAACACCATCTCCACAGTCAAACATGGAGGTGGGAACATTATGCTTTGGGGGTGTTTTTCTGCTAAGGGGACAGGACAACTGCACCGCATCAAAGGGACGATGGACGGGGCCATGTACCCTCAAATCTTGAGTGAGAACCTCCTTCCCTCAGCCAGGGCATTGAAAATTACCTTGATGACTTGGAGAGGATCTGCAAAGAGGAGTGGGACAAAATCCCTCCTGAGATGTGTGCAAACCTGGTGGCCAACTACAAGAAACATCTGACCTCTGTGATAGCCAACAAGGGTTTTGCCACCAAGTACGAAGTCGAAGGGGTCAAATACTTATTTCCCTCATTAAAATGCAAATCAATTTATAACTTTTTTGAAATGCGTTTTTCTGGATTTTTTTGTTGTTATTCTGTCTCTCACTGTTAAAATACACTTGCCATTAAAATCATAGACTGATCATTTCTTTGTCAGTGGGCAAACGTACAAAATCAGCAGGGGATCAAATACTTTTTTCCTCCACTGTATATTTCTTGTGCACTTATTCCCAAAACAATTTACTTTAATGTTGGTAACATTAGAAGAGGAGTAAAGTCATTAAAAACATTATATGGCTAAAGGTTTGTGGACACCTGACTATCACATTCATATGTGTTTGTTGAACATCCCATTCCTTTGCTGTTGTAATAATCTCCACTCTTTTAAGAAGGCTTTCCACTAGATTTTTTTAGTGTGGCTGTGGAGATTTGTGCCACAAGAGCGTTAGTGATTTAGGCACTGAGGTCAGGTGAGACGGCCTGGTGCACAGTTCCAATTCATCCCAAAGGTGTTCAGTAGGGATGAGGTCAGGGCTCTCGAGTTCTTCCACACCAACCTTGGCAAACCATGTCTTTCTGGACCTCAGTTTGTGCACAGGAACTTTGCCTTACTGGAACATGTTTGGGTCCCTTAGTTCCAGTGAAGGGAAATCTTAATGTTAAAGCATTCTACTCAATAGTATGCCTCCAACCTTGATATACGTTGCTTTCTTCACGTGTTCTTGTATACGTTTAGTAATTTCTTGTCATATACACATAATATACAGTAATTAGCTGTAATTAGCTAATTAGATTTGAACTTCCCCAAATCCGTTTATGCCCAAGTTTCACCTTTGCTTCAGGAGACAATCTCACCTGGATACTGAAGCTCTAAAAGCTGCTGCTGTAATCATAAAGACTGTCCTGTGCTCATCCCAGTACTCATTAACAATCTGCTCATACTGAAAACCCACTTAGTACTGTAATGATTTATATTCTCAGCATCTGGTGTCACCCAGAAGAGGATGGGCTCCCCTTTGAGGTTAGTTCCTCTCAAGCTTTCATCCCTGGACATTTTGCTTGTCACTGTCACCTATGTCTTGTTCATTATGGATCTAAATCTACAGCCGGATTTGTGTCAAGCAATTTGTGACAATCTGTATTGTTAAAAGTACTACACAAATAAAAGAGGGCATGAAATGATCCAGAGCCGACGTGGTTAATTGTTTTCCAAATATAGTAACAGTCGGTAATTCCACTAGACAAATCATTCTAACACTAACCGTAAAAACGTCTTAAATCTATGAAATGCAAATGTATTGATTGAGTTATTAATCATGAATTTCTGGGTTTCCAGAGAAAGCATCCAACAGTGTGTGGAATTTTGTATCCTGTTATATCACATTTAAATGCTATTTTAAATGAAAGTTTCCGTTAACAGTGACAGGCTTGACAGACAAAATATCAGCTTGTTTTCTTGGTCATTATACCCAAGTCACTTCTCACTCTTCAATTCTTGCACGCTGTTGGTGCAGTCCATCAGTGCATAACATGGTCTTTTCACTCCAACTATCACTACATTTGCCCTACAGAATAAATGATCTGCAAAGAAATCACAATGTACAGTATGTGTGTATACATACATACATACATACATACATAATTAAATTAAATGTTACAGAAACATCTTTATATGTCATTAAATAAAGCAGCATATTATGTAAGAGACACTTTTCAGACAAAAAAAACACAATGAAGGCTGCTGGGTTTTGCTGCAAATATAAGAAGCAAGTGTGAAAGTCAAAGTGTCCAGAAGAACTGTGTCTGGTTCTGCAAGATGCTCAATAAAACTTACCAGCTCATTTCCTTATAAAACTGCACAAATTGTACCAGAAACTACTATTTTTATTTGTTGTCACACCAAATATTGACTTTGTTTCATTTACTACTGTTTACTCTTTACAGGTTTTTTTTTTTTTTTTTTTAATGTAGAAACATTTAATTTTATTATTTTGAAGACATCTTTGCTCTACAGCATTTCTTTGCATGTGCCTAAAACTTTTATATTAATTTATATTTATATTTTTATATAACTTTTATATAAACAGTACTGTATGTGTGTGTATATATATATATATATATATATATATATATATATATATATATATATATATATATATATATATATATATATATATATATAAAATGAGATACAGTAGAAAGAGTACAGCAGAACATACACTGTATGGCCCAAAATTATGTGGACACATAACCATCACACCCACCCAACATCTTTGGCCTTATAGTAACCGCCACTCTTCTAGGAAGGCTTTTCATTAGATTTTGGGGTGTGGCTGTGGTGATTTGCTCTTTAAGCCACAAGAGCATTAGTGAGGTCAGGCACTGATGTCACACTTCCAAATCAGTGTTCAGTGTGGTTGAGGTCAGGGCTCTGTGCAGGCCACTTGAATTCTTCCACACAACCTTGGCAAACCACGTCTTCATGGACCTCGGTTTGTGCACAGGAACATTGCCTTACTGGAACATGTTTGGGTCGCTTAGTTTTGTATGCTACAGCATACAAAGACATTTTATACAATTGTGTGCTTCCAACTTTGTGGCAACAGTTGTGTTCAGGTGGCTACAAACCTTTGGCCATATAGTGTATATTTTAAGGGTATTTCTGGCATACAAATTAGTAAAAGAATGAATTGTGGGTGGCAGAGGCATCCCTGTCGACTCCATTGTCAGCGAGTTCTACTTCTTTACTCTAAAAACTGTAAAAGAGCTAACTTGTAATGTATACAGAATGATGAGTTCATCATTAAACTGGAGTTTAATGGCCAGTTCAGTGTGCGTTGGTGTCATGAATGAATCGGTCACTACTCTGGTGAGGAAAGCAGGATTGTGGGCTAAGAAGTGGGAGTAGCAGGGTACTGCTATAGTGTGGTGAAGCTAGCTGATACAGCCACTTGCAGAGTCATTCTGGAGAAATCTAATGTTTAACTGAGTTTTAGAACCCAACTGAATTAACCTTTCAAAGTTAATCCTATGCTTGGAATGTTTTCTACTGCATCTGTAGTGTATGAGAGAATACCATAAACAAGTTTTTTACTTGTCTGTGTGGAGTTTTGCATTGTGTTCCCATGTCCATTTCCTGGTTTCCTCTGTGTCCTCCGGTTTCTTTCCACCTCCCAAAAACCTACCTGTAGATGGATTGGCTATGCTTGCTCTTAGGTATGGAAGCCCTAAGCAGCCATGCATTATTATTATTTTCTTTGTTGTTTTCTCATGATAACAACTTAATTTTCTCGTTATCTCCACATGACAAAAAGCTGTTTTCTCACGACGTTATTTTATCACGAGAAAATCTTGCGTCTTGCCATCACCATCATAAATTTAATAATTGCCTGATGTAGAGATGGACTTTATCTCTGCATTAACAGAGAGGAGTGTCCCCTTCTCAAGTGTCGGACACCTCCACACATTCATTCAGCATCCCGCTTCAAAAGGTGTCTCCTGCACTGAGTGGGAGTCTGTAAATAGCCAAGCTTATGATAGATGTAAGATCTTTTCTCACTTAGTGAAACAATTCTTGAGAAAACGCATTGCTCTGTGGCATTCTCAGGCCCCAGTGTTACACTGAAACTGCTCCGGGTGCACACTCTGGTCCTGGTCTTTTTGGTTCCTGCTTGGCAGGGTTTCCTGCAGTGGACTTTGTTATGTGCCGCAGAGCGCTGATTGCAGCGATGGGAAAGCACTTCAGGGCTTACACACAGACACACACACACACACACACACACACACTTTACTGGCCAGAGAGAGGGGAGCCGTTCTGTCGAGACTGTACACACTGTACTGTCTGCCTGAATCCTGTGCTCACACACTCGCAGCCATGCAGGAGCAGTGGCAGAGCAGCTCTGAGGTAAGAACAGACAATCAGGATTATAACAGCTGATTTAGTTGAGTGTTGCAACAGGACTGGAGGATAGGTTTTTACAAGATGTATATGGTGAAGTGACTGAGGATTTGCTCGCTGGCATTTTTCAGGTTGCTGTCCCTGAACTCCAACAAAACTGCAGCAAAGTGGCTTGCCCTGCACTCCTGCTCTCTTTCTGGCTCTTTCTCTTTCCGAAACCCTTCCTCAATCTTTCTTTTCTCTCTCTAGAGCTGGCTCGCTGGCCTCTACTTCTTGGAAATGTCATCATCTCATAATCCTTCTCTCACACTCCTTCACCTTCCTGTCACTTTCGTTAGTCATTTTTTTCTCTCTCCGCATTTCTCACTCTTACACTCATCCTGCCTTACAGATGAGTGCTGGCTACGAGGAGCCTCCTTTTCTGAATGCAGCAGATGGAGCTGGTGCAGTGTGGAAGTGTACACTTGTGGCTCACAGAACACTTCAACTTTAGAGCAGTTCGTGCAGCTAGAGTGTGTTGTGTGTTTGTGTGTTTGTGTGTTTGTGTATTAGTGGTTGGGGCTTATGCCCTGTTTTGTCCTCTTGTCTGGTCTGGCCACACACGTGCACACCCACACAGAGTAAAGAAATTTGAATAAAAGAAACAGATTGAGAACTGGAAAGGGAGGGAGAGATGGAGATTAAGTGTGAGCTGAGTGTCTTCCCAGTCTGTGTTCACACACTTGCTATTGATTAGTTCTAGTCTATATCTTTTGAGTGCATTCCTTATCCCATTGCCCATCTTTCCATAGCCCAGCACAATATCTCCATTGTTCACTCAGCTTCTCCAATTACAGCCTGCTTCCATTGGCTGCTAGTATGTGTGTGTGTGTGTGTGTGTGTGAGAGAGAGAGAGAGAGAGAGAGAGAGAGAGAGAGAGAGAGAGAGAGAGAAAGTTCATGTTACCCCTTCACTGGACCTGTAAACATGGGAGGCAAACACAATACGAACCATAAGACATTATCCTATTGTGTAGAGTGCATTTATATGTAAACAAATAATATGCTTATTGTGTGTCTTCAGCAGTTACCAGTTAGCAACAACATTATATGCAACTAATATACAACCATTAAACTCATGAATAAATATCTACTAGCATCAGGATTTTTTTTTGTTGTTGTTTGTTGTCAGGTGTATATTTCATTTAATTATTACCTGGATCATTTAGATGTGGAGTTTTCATTCCATAATCAGATTTCTTTACTGCATGTAAACCCGATCATATTATTTACAAAAATTTGGTTTTCTGCACTTAATACAATAGATAGTTTAGTGTAGACACTTTGCTTGACAGTAACGTTAAGAAGGCTACACAACACCTGCCCTTTATGACAACCTACATAAACATTTATAAAGACTTATTCCATCAAGCGTCAGCAGACATAAAGGCTGATTTTGTCAGTTCGACATAACACCCAAGTTAAGTGACAGATTTTTGTACGGTTGAGTCGTGATATTTTCATTATATTTGACAAATAATTTTGTAACTTGGTGTACCTTTACAATCAGAACCATATGATAATCGCAACGTGACATCAAAATCAATCTCTGTAATTTACAGTTAGACAACATATACAAAATCCTGTCATAACCATGTCTTAAATATTCATAAAATCTCATGGATGAATTACTCTAGTGCTAGAGTAAATACATAACTGTCATTACAGTGTCATAACATTGTCATAAGTATTCCGAACAGTATTATATACAGAAATAAGAAACACACTTTACTTAATGACCAGAGAAAATGTAGTTAAATCTGTTGTTACAGTGTAATTACTGTCACTATAGAAACATTTACTATGTATTACATATATAGTCATGTTATAACATGTTATAATGTGTGGTTATGGTATAACCGTGTTTTCCATGTAGGCATTATTACTACCACATGGCAAGTACAAGATAGACTTCTTTTAGAAGTGTCAATTTCTTTTTTCAATTCAATTTCAAAGTATGTCAGTGGCAATCTAATGTAAGTTAGCTGGAAGTGTTATTTCAAAACCTCATGTGTTAGGTCAACCTGATGGCAAAATTCATGAAAATTAACCTGTCAGCTAGCAATTAGTGGAATAAACTTTTATAAATGTTTATGTAGATTTATATCAGGTGCTGTGAAGGGCTTATCTACTGTAGATGTCATTAATCCTTGTTAGCATTACTCTCAAGTAGTGACCAAATCAGTTCCCAATTTTGGCAGTGCTTTTTGTATGCTGTGCATGCAAACATATTTATGATCCATGACATGCTGACCTTTTCCAGTTTTACACTCATTAACCCACTAGAGAACTAGAGTCTAATCTGAGTTTGTAGCTATTCTGCATTATAGAGGTACAGTTGCAAATATTTTATTTCCATGGCTTGCGTTATAAAGTTAAATGGAATTATTAAGGTTGGCTTGAAGGTTTCACCTCGCTGTTTTGCTGCAAGTCGCATTACTGGCCATGTAACTTGTTCCAATAGAGAAATGGAAAGTAGGCTAGTGTCCAGTGCTGCTCCTAACACTCCAGAAATGAAAAACCTTTGTCCTACACTCCTGCAAAGTTTGTTCTCTGAACACTGGGTGTGAAGCAGGAATACTGCCTACAAATATAGTGCATCATGCATACACACGTATTCACACACATCTTCGCACCAAGGGGCAGTTTAGCAAAGCCAGTCCACCTAGAAGCACAGACAGTAACATCAACAAAGCTCAGTGTAGCGAATCTAGCTCAAATGGGTGAAATATATCTATAGCTCTAATCAAAGCGTGTTCTGATTAGTTATGGATATAAATCGACCATGAAAGGGAATGTTATATTAATTACTGTAGTTTAGCTTTAGAATTAAATGCGAAGCAGCTTGATCTGTTTGTCCACCAAACTTACCAGGACCGTCTTCGTATTACTCTAAAAGAATAAATTATTCTTCTGGCCACGAAGCATAGTTTATTCTAAGTTAAAAGAAATACAGCGCGTAGTGAAAAGCAACGTTAAAAGTGAACCTTTCCATGAGTAAAAACAGAGACGATCCAGCGTGATAACCATGGATTTTAATAACTACGTAAAAACTACTGATATACACAACTAGGTATAAACAAATAATACATATATACAGGGAAAGTGAAAGAAACAAAAGGAAAAATGATGAAAATAACAGAATGGCAGAACACACAACAGTTTAACCTCGAGAATCAGCAATGAACTGAATTCACCTTCAACAGGGGCACTGGCTTAAAAGGACACCTCTATAGATCAATTAAAATTTATACTTGCATTAATTTTATGCCGTTCACGAGGGTCCTTGGTTCATAGATTTAGCGAGGAGTTTGCTGAATCTTCCGCGTCGGTAGAGTCGCGGTAAACGGAGTTGGGTCTCGCCAAAGTAGAAAGAAGAAAGAAAACGGTAATTGCCACGTGGTTTAACGAGACAAAGGAGAGTCCGGAGGAGTACCGGAAAAAGAGGGTGGAAGAGAGTAAGTCCACGAGAGAGAGAGAGAAAAGTGAAGTCAAAAGATAAAGAGAAAAAGGAAGAGAGTGAGTAAAGGTAAAAAGTGTAAAAGGTAAAGAAGTGTAAAGTAGAAAGTAAAGTAAGGAGGTAAAAATTGTGGAAGTAAAAGAGAGTGTAGAGGAACGCGTGTCGCGGTCTTTTATGGACAATGCCAACGTACACGCCTCTCTGAGCTGCTGGCGAATCCAGAGAGAGGAGGAAGTTCTGGGGGGAGAACTTCCTGTCTGTTCCAAAACGGGGTCCGCATGTCAAGGCGGGGTTTGTATTAAGTTTGGATTAGAATGAAAAGTGGAAAAGTATAGAATGATACATCCCATCGTCCTATAGTATGCATCATTAATTGGCATATTACGAGACAATGATTTTGGTACCAAACTCAAGGAGATTATGATACCTTGGACAGTGAAGGATCATTAGACATGGTTACAGACAACTTAAAATTAGCTTCTCGCTCAAACTATCTAAAATCATTATAGTTACCTAGACACATAACACATGCATATATGAATACATTATAACTATCTAGAAATATGATTATATGTTACATTCAAGGGACATTTTTACTGTGTGTGCGTGAGTGTGTGTATGTCCAGAAGAGGGGGCTGGTGTTCTTCTAATGTCCCAGCGGTCTTTGGTCACCTCAGGGTGACCTTTAGGGAGGTTTTCCTTGCTAGCCTTGTCGGCTCCGATGCTAATCCATGTGGTCGTAAACAGAGATTAGATCAGAAATTTACAGGCCCTTGGTCGGAGTTTTGGTTGACCCCTACTGATGAACCTAATCGTGAAGTTTTCCAGACGTTCACACCCGTTAGGTTCATGAAAGGTCTCTTTATTGTGGGTGTAAGTTCTGTGTGTGTTTGCAAGAGTCTTTTGCATTCCAAAGGGGCATCTGGCCGCAGGAGGCCTCACGGGGTTACTCTCGGTCACCTGAGTGGTGAAACTTTTTTTATGTTAAGTCCAGGTTAATTCAGAAATCAGTTTGGATACCGTCATACGTTACATCAGGATCGAACCAGGGACCCTGGAGCAATGAATATGCGGCGCCAGTCTGCTGCCAGCTGTTTACAATATTTCACTAAAAACATAATGTTAATTCATTGTGCACATTGGTTAATATCCATCCATCCATCCATCCATTTTCCATATCACTTATCCGACATAGGGTCACAGAGGAGCCTGGAGGGAACTCAGGGCACAAGGTGGAGGACACCCTGGATGGGGTGGGCACCAATCCATCATAGGGCAGTATCGCACACACATTCACACACTACAGACAATTTGGGAATGACAGTCAGCCTACAGAGCATGTCGTTGGACTGGGGGAGGAAACCCCCGAAGCACAGGGAGAACATGCAAACTTTGCACACACAGGGCAGAGGTGGGAATCGATCCCCCAACCCCGGAGGTGCAAGGCAAACGTGCTCACCACTAAGCCATATAGTTATATCTGTATATATACAGTACTGTGCAAAAGTTCTAGGCACATGCAAAGAAATGCTGTAGAGCAAAGATGCCTTCAAAATAATGAAATTAAGTTCCTTTATACAGGGGATGTCATCCTTAAGCAGTTTTACAGAAAGCTAGAGACCATGGCAAAAACTTAAATGTAGGACACATTGTCCTCTCTGTAATATTGCATACTGGGATTTTGATATTAAACAAGTTTTTATTAAACAAAGTCTTGATATGAAAATCTAAGATTTTTAGGTGGACTACAATCATTTATTATCACAGCAGTACCATTTGGGAAGTTTATGTCTCTATGGCATCCACTGTCCATCCAGTTGTTTATGCAGAGGATCCTAAAAAA
The DNA here is from genome assembly GCA_023630585.1 of Cranoglanis bouderius. NCBI lineage: Eukaryota > Metazoa > Chordata > Actinopteri > Siluriformes > Cranoglanididae > Cranoglanis > Cranoglanis bouderius. The sequence goes on along the minus strand of CM042550.1, from coordinate 6,751,577 downwards.
GAGTAACCATAGCAGATATAGTGCATCAGGTTCATGCAGGTCTGGCAGGTAAGAAAAATCCCACAGCAGGCTTATTGTATTAGGATCTTACTCCAGAATCACAGAATCTTGCATCAGCATCACATCAGAGAGAAGGAGCAGACATAGAGCTCGAGGCAGAAATAACAGATTGTTCGATATGATAGGTGTGTACAGTTCCCAAGACAGGGTTTGGCAATTATAGTGTAAACAGGGAATCCCACAGGCCTAGCTATGACAGCTTAACTAAAAGGGAGAGCCAGAAAGCAGAACCATCGTGAGAGCATCTTGAGCCATACTTCTACTTCAACATCAATAAATCACTTGAGAGAGATGGGACATTATTACCAACATCCTAGTTTACCACAATTCTCTATGTGGATAAATCTTCAGCTCTGCATGTTTAAATAGGAGAGAAGTTGTTAGCACAAGGACTATGTACCAGGTACGTTTTCCACCTAAACGTAATGATTGAGTCTGCATCTGAATGTCAGATACTGACAAGAAGATCATCCCATAGCTGGGTGGGGTTGGGGGTGTCTTTGTAGGAAAAATGATTCGGTTATTCTGGGAAATTAGCACAGTGAATTAATTGGCTTAGTATGTGTGAACACCTAAACACATTCTTTAATCTCATTGAGGAGCTGTCCAGTGGAGGCCAGAGTCCTCTAACAGAGGGAAGTAAGCCCTTTATTAGGGGTCAGTTGTTGATATGCTCATGGAGGATTGGTCTGCTGCACTGTTATTAACTCTTCCAAACCTCCTTGAGCTGATAGCTGATATATAAATGTGGCAAGTAAGGAATAATACATGACTGGACATGCAGTTATAGGAAAATAATCAATGACAGGGTGGTGTGATGCAGCCTGATGTGATGCGGAGTTACTGTTACTACCTCAAAGTTAATTATTTTCCAATAAAAGCACATTGTTACGACACGTGGTGTGGGAGAGAAGCAGGATGCACTTGCAGGGGAAAGTGGTCAGTTTATTAGGCACAGTTCAAAAATAAACGAACATAAAAAACGCCATCAAACATAAATTCATGAGCAAAAATGTAACAGTAATCCAAAATAATACTTTCCTTGTCCGAAGAGGCAGTAATCCAAAAAGGAAACAGTAATCCACAAAAAGGCAGTTATCCAAAAAACACAGGGAAACATATGCGAGGCATCGAGGTGGTCTGGGAACCACGAATCACGAGCGAAGGGACAAATGCGTGAGGCTGGAAAGGTGGTCTGGAAACCACGAACAAAGAGCTAAGGGATAAACGTGCAAGGCTAGGAGGTGGTCTGGAAACCACGGACAAAAGAGCTAAGGGATAAACACGCAAGGCTAGGAGGTGGTCTGGAAACCACGAACAAAGAACTAAGGGATAAACGCGCAAGGCTAGGAGGTGGTCTGGAAACCATGGACAAAGAGCTAAGGGATAAACGCGCAAGGTTAAACTCATCTAGGCTAAACTAATACTCCGCCCCGAAGCGGAAACCGAGCAGCGTATTTAAACATACAGAAATCACATGCCCAAATCAATGACACCTGAAACTCATAATTATACAATAAACAAGAACCAATGAGAAAACGGGGCAGAGACATGACACAAACCAAAACATATGCACATGGGGAAACAGGAGGCGGAGACATGACGTGAACGAAAACATGAGCACATGGCAGAGGTAAACAAAACGTGAGTCCATGAATGAAGGGAAAAGTCCAACGGAGAGTTTTTGAATGGCGCTGGAATGCGCGCAGTGGAATGCGGAAGTATGCAGGGGAGGAAACCTAACACACATCTTGAAGTGTTTTATAACTATCGTACCACACCAGTTAGCCATACTTATACTTTAAAATTGATCATACCTTTTATCCATTTATAGTTACATTTAATGTTCTTGAACATCCACAACAGTTGCCGTTATCGCTTAAGTTATAACAGCTATAAACAGTTCCCTCAGCTTTTTTCACTTGTTTGTGAATAGTAGTGAACGATAATAAGCCAAAAAAACACAGCTTGTTTACATTATTCTTCCATTCCACAGCTGTAGTGAACTCATAATTTCTAGCATTTCATTAGCAAAATTTATATTGCTGAGCATTATGTTTCCCCAAAAATGGACTAAATATTAAGAAAGGGAATGTGTAAGTGTGTGAAAGATAGTCTTATACCACAATTGTGATCAGTTCCAGTGAAGGGAAATCTAAATGCTACAGCATACAAAGGGATTCTAGACATATGTGTTCTTCCACTTGTGTGGCAGCAGTTTGGGGAGACACACGTGGGTGTGATGGTCAGGTGTCCACAAACCTTTGGCTGAATGGAGTACTTTGACAGGCTCAGCAGCCTTAGTTGATGTTCCTGTGCTCGTCCCAGGACTCTTATTCACAGTATGTTCATACTGAGCATCCTTTTAACACACCTAGTACTGTTTGAAGTAACGTATAGTGCACAGTTGCAGAAGAGTAATCATTTATAATCTCACTATCCAGTGTCACCTAGAACAGGATGGATTCCTTTTTAACTTTTCAGTCTGTACAGGATTTCAGAGTTTTTTTGTGATTGGTGTAGCCAAAAAATGCATGATTTTCAAAATTTGCGATGCAATTTGTAGAGTTTTTATTTTTTGGTGCTTTTTCTGCTGAAAACAACTTGAATTAGCGAAATTGCGACTGCATGAAATTGTTTTGGACTGCTGGTCTTTCGCAGTGATGTTTGTTGAGACCTTTTAGCTGTATGTTCAGCTAAAAAGCTGATGTTAGCTCATGTTTGACGCGCATGAATCGAAGAGGGCTTTCACTGAATGCGCGTTGTGATGATGTCACATGACACGTCTTAGCCCACATCTGCGGAAAATCGGTGAATATTGTGGAGTTTGCGTTCATTTCTGCGATGGCCAATCGACTTTTGGTTCCTCTCAAGTAAAGGAATCAGCACTAAAATTGTGTTATTTCTTGCTCCCAAACTCATATATACAGTGTATCTGAAAAGAAGGTTCATATTTTTATGTACACAGAACCTTTTTTTGCCGGACTATCTTATATGTACCAAGTTTTATAAGCACGGTTGCCTTGGTTACTGCCTACTTCATTACCCCATTATTTTCCTTTTGCTAAATACGTTATTGACATTTGCTCTCCGGGGCTAATTGATGTAGATGCTGAATGGTGCAGGGCTCCTAACCTCAAGTGAAACGTGTGCTATAAGCAGTTTATTTCTTGGGAGTGGTGTTCTTTTTTTTCCCGACACTGCTTTAATCTTGGATTTTAATAACACGTCAGTAAAGCAGAAAGTGTCTCCAGTGACTGAACAGGTATTTGTGCTTCTCTCCTACTCATACTACAAACTCACAACTCTGAGTATGTGTTGTTTTTGTAATTAAATTCTGTGAAAACATTATTCTATTTTAGACTCGGTGACACACCGTGACAGTAGGAGGAAGGTTGTGTCTCTCCGTCCCGCTGTGTGTCCTTTAGCCTGCAGCGTTCTGCATTGGAACCTCCACAGAGCTCTGCAGTTAGTCTCTGAATCACAACTTTCTGGCATTGCTGCTAAAAGTTTATTTGAATCAGGCCTTGTTTTGCTCTCTCTCTTGCCGAGCACCTCAGGCTGTGTGTGTTTGTGATTGTGTGTGTGTGTGTTCGAGCGAGAGAGAGAGAGAGAGAGAGAAAGAGAGCCTCCAGATATTGGAGCAAAGGTCCACTCAGAGCTCAATAGACATTTGCATCTACGTCATGTTAGGGAACTTTCTCAGGCGCTGAGTCCTGCGCTCTGAACAAAACTTGCGAGCTTTGCTTGCTGTCAGCCAAGCTGCTGTGAGTGACAGCTCAGACGCTCCTCCACATGCTCAATGTTTGAGGAGATAATTGCCTGGAACAGTCTGTGATTAGTGATGGTGTTTTTGTGCTTAGTTCTATGCCAGGTTTGGTTCTGCGATCAATGGAAGATGCTTCATGTGGATTTGGGTTTCTTTGCGCATGTTTTGGAAGAGAGAAGGATGATATGTGATGAGATGATATGTGAGTGTTTATAAAATTATGTCCATGACAGAGATGATATTTGTGTCATGGAAAGAAAGACAGGGAGAAGAATGCTATGTGTGTTTCTTTGTCATAGTGAGCGGCTGTGTGTGTAGGTGTGTGCACATTAAAGAGCTTTTGGAAGCGGTAATAGGGAAACCTACGCTATAGAGCCATCTTAGAATTCTGTAAAGCAGCAGAACTATTTTTAGTATTTATTTATTTCGAAGCGGCTTATCCGTATTTAGATACTAAGCCAATTCGTGATCCATGCAGTTACTTTATTTTCAGCACAGCATTCATGCTCCAAATCGAGCACAGACAACTAATACTGTCAAGACAAAACTGCTAAGGTTTATCGATATGTTTCATTAAAAAAAAATGTTTTTTTGAATGAACACTTTTTCAAGTGAGCCTTGCTGTGATGAGCAACCTTTCTCTAGTTATGACAGGGACACAAACTGCAGCTGTCTTGAAGAGACTTTTCTTTCAGACCATACCCAATTGGACTAAATGCTTAATAGGACGTGTTTAGACAGTAAAGTCTGCTCTGGTAACTACTGAAAAAATGGTTTCTAATATTTTCAATCTTAATAATTAACCCAGAGGCAACGGTGGCCAGAAAAACTCCCTTGAGATGGAGTAAGGAAGAAACCACAAGAGGAGCCAAGACTCAAATGTGGTACTCATCTTCCCCATGGGCAGTGTTGGATTACAATATGACGGTAATGGTGATACAGAGGAAAGGCAAACAGTACTGATTATAGTTAAAATATACAATATAATTTTGTTAGTAAGATTTTGGCACATATATAACACAATAAATGTGGCCAAGAACTGGCTAGTTTCACAGAAAGAGGCAGTTTGTCTGACATGACAGACAACCAACCACATAACGTTATCCAAAGCCTGTCAGCAAACAAGCAAGATGATCTTGTTTACTCAACACAAACTGCTTTGAAAAAAAAACAAAAAAAAAACCCTTTAATAATAAAGTCCAACTTTGTCCAACTGTCAATATTCTATTTTTTATTCTTGTTCCACATCTTCCAGCCAGCTCTCCCCTACCATATGAATGCTACCATCTGGAGAATTTCATTGTCCCAGAGGGTGATGGCGCTTTCTTCGAGACACATGAAGCCAGACGATCCCATCTTTTTGAACTGCTGCTCATGCTGCATCACAGGGCAGCATAACACGCTCAGAGGAAAGTGCTATCTGCCCTCTTCCACATACATGAGCTTACAGACGCCCACGATTGGCTAGTGTCACTGCGATTCATGGGGGAAGACAGAGTGTACCATCTCTCCCACTCTGAGAACACAGCCGATTTTGCTCTCTTGGACTCCCAACTACAGATGGCTGTGGCATCATCGGGATTTGAATTTGTGATCTCTGGACAACAGGGCAAACACGTTTCCGTTGCGCCACACAGGAGCCTAAACTGTCACTATATCTTGCTCCAAAAAGCTCATTGTGTATTTAAAAGTTTGTTTTACCGCCACAAACCGGTACACAGAGGTTCTTATAAACAAAAGTCCAGAGAGCCAATGAGCTTGCAACTTCCAAGATTCTTAAGCTTGTGGCCAGAAAGGTGTACAAAAGATATCAGACACTCTGTGGCCCAAAAAGGCTATAAAGCTGAGACTAGGAGGACTGAAACAATTTATAATCCCAGCAGGATTTTTTGAGAGGTTTCTCAAAGTTCTCTGGGGCATCCAAATGAGATGAACGAGGTGCAGTAAGGTGAATTTTATGTACAAATGCTCCAAAACTAGAGGGTTCACAAACATAATGTAATAAGAACTTTTACCTGGTCTTTTTCCAATTTTGAACTGTTTTGATGGACCTGTGCCAAGATTCTTGTTTTTGGCCGACAGGAGTGGAACCCGATGTGATTGTCTGCTGTTGTAGCTCAGATGTGTTTGCTGAGATGCTTTTCTGCTCACCGCAGTTGTAAAGAGTGCTTATTTGAGTCACTGTAGCCTTCCTGTCAGCTTGAACCAGTCTGCCATTCTCCTATGACCTCTCTCATCAACAAGGCATTTCTGCCCACAAAACTGCCGCTCACCAGACGTTTTTTTTTTTTTTTTTTGGATTTTCAAACCATTCTGTCTAACTGTAGAGACTGTTGTGTGTGAAAATCCCAGAAGATCAACTGTTTTTGAATTACTCAAACCAGCCCGTCTGTTACCAGCAACCATGCCAGCCAAGATCACATTTTTTCCTGATTCTGATGTTTGATGTGAACATTAACTGAAGCTATTTGCATGATTTTAAGCATGGCTTTGCTGTGACATGATTGGTCGATGAGTGTACTATATGTACAGTGATAGAAACAGTACAACATGCAAAAAACAAGCAACAGAATTTAGTAGTTCCTCATTAGCTCTGTGAAAAATACATACCCAAGCTCCCAGAGCTCACATTTAATTGGTCTTTCCTGCTGTAATTAAACAACCTCTAAAACCAGTTCAAACTAATTAATTAAGACAGTGTTCTACTTTGGATGTACACTGGCTATGTAGCCCATGTCTCCTTTGAGCCCGATCATACCGTGTTCAGGGTCTGTGCAGCAGTCTACTGCAGCAGCTCAGCTCTGTTTGCTAAGCCCCATAAAATCTATAAAGCTTTTTATAGACTTTTTTTTTTTTTTTTTTTAAAACTCTGTTCTTTCCTGGTATAGGGCAGTTAAATATGAAGCTCATTTATAAAGAAATGCATCTAGAATAGAAGCAGCTGTGGTAATGATCTCCTACAGCTGTGAATATAATACAGAAATACATAACATCTCATTTTGAAGCCTTTGCCTGAGCATTAGCCTGAGTGTTTTATTCATAAAGCCGACTAGAACACCATTTTGATGTGGTTTGGAGTTGGGCTTTTTGTAAACCCTGATACTGACCCTGAAGCTCATGCTGTGCGGAGGTATAAATTAAAAGTGGCTTCTGTATGCAAATCTGTGGAACTGGAGGAAGTGGATCTTCCCCCTGCACTCCATAGATACTGTATATGCTGCTGTCTGTGGTACTTTATTATACCAACACTGCTCTGAGCTGGATGTTACTGTCTGCCTGTTTTCTGGGTGACTACAGTAAGTTTCATTATGGAGTTGATTCACTGCAGCAGTGTCAGTATGGCTTCCTGGCTCACTGTAGTGTAGTTGTGGCTGAGTTCAAATTAGCGGATATACTTTCATTAGAACTTCTCTTGTGTGCTGAAGGCATGCTGAAATATTAATGGCCTCTGTAGGGCTTTTACTCGTAGGTATGCTTCATTCTGATAGTGAAGCAGAAGGGAAAAGCATGGTTGCTTGACACTTTACCTCAGTGCAGACAGAGACATTCCTGAGATAGGACACTGATGTATGAGAATATAGGGCCATGAAGCTTAAATCTTGAGGTGGGAGAAGAGGTTCTTTAGAGCAATGATGTAGAAGAACAATTTTTGGTTTCTTGAAGATCCATTTTTGCTCGCCCCTTCTTGGCTATGATTGTTTAGCATTAATAAACTGACATATCATTTTCCACCACAAAGATCCTCACAGCGGTAATATTTATTGTGATACCGTTTTAGTTCGTTGTAAAAAAAAAAAAACTGTAAAAATGGTGATAGACCAGTCTTCATTGCTTTATTCAGGTCAGGGTTCTGGTGAATTTGCAGCTTATTCTGGGAACACTGGCTGTGAGGCAGGGGCACATCCTGAACACATTGACACCTAGGCACAATTCAGCATATGAAATCCACCTACCAGTATGATTATGGGATGTCGGAGAAAGCCAAAGAACCTGGAGGAAATACACGGAAACAGGGAGAGCATGAAACTCCACACAGACAGTAACCTGAGCTCCAGGTCGAACTGGGGATCCTGGAACTATGAAGTTACAACGTTACCCTAAAGGTTCTTTAGGAAAAGTTGTTTTTCAACAGCATCACTTAAACAACCTTTTCTGGCACATTTATTTTTGAGTGTCAATCAAACCATTCTGTCTAACTGTAGAGACTGTTGTGTGTGAAAACCCCAGAAAATCAACAGTTTTTGAATTACTCAAACCAGCCTGTCTGACACCAGCAACCATGCCAGCCAAGATCACATTTTTTCCTGATTCTGATGTTTGATGTGAACATTAACTGAAGCTATTTGCATGATTTTAAGCATGGCTTTGCTGTGACATGATTGGTCGATGAGTGTACTGTATGTACAGCGATAGAAACAGTACAACATGCAAAAACAAACAACAGAATTTAGTAGTTCCTCATTAGCTCTGTGAAAAATACATACCCAAGCTCCCAGAGCTCACATTTAATTGGTCTTTCCTGCTGTTATTAAACAACCTTTTCTGGCACATTTATTTTTGAGTGTAGATTTTATGCAGCCATTCTTGTAGCTGTTCTTTGATTGTCCCTCTGGGGGAACTATTAAAGGGTCTGTGTAGAGCCTTTATTATATCAGAAGGTTGGGGATTCAAGCCCCAGCACTGCCAAGCTGCCACTGCTGGGCCGTTGAGCAAGGCCCTTGACCCTCTCTGCTCCAGGGACGCCGTACCATGGCTGACCCCAGCTTCCTAACAAGCTAGGATATGCGAAAAAAAGAATTTCACTGTGCTCTAATGTATATGTGACAAATAAAGGCTTCTTCTAATAACCTACAGCAGACCATTTCCCTGTCAAAGGGTCCAAGTAGAACTCCTATTTTTGGATGTTAAGGACCCTTCATTATCCCAGGACTATTCTATTGCTGCGTAAAACCATTCTAAAGAGTTTCCTGAAGTTGTCTGAGTCAAACATACTCAGCACACGAAGTCAATATTATTAGCAGGCCTCAGATTATTATTGTTGTTATTATTTTTAGAGGATATAAGGATGATGGCAGTGGATTTGTTGTTTCCTGTCTGTCATTAAATGAGGTGGTGGCTTGAACTGCATGACCCTGTGCCATAAAGTATTTAGTTCGAAAATGTCACCGTGTCTGTAAATTGCTCTAATTTGCATCCATAAATGTAATTATCTTTTGTTGTTGTAGGTTAATTATGCGGGTGGCCAGCTATCAAGTGCCAAAAGCATCTATTGTTCACTTGCATAAATGTGGCTTTAGGTGTTTATAAAGTCTTTTTTTTCACCGTTTCATGAGTGCCATCAGTCTTTTAACAGATCTGTCAGTGGTATGAACTTGTGTATTTGAGCAGCAGTTGGCTGATCTTCTGTCATGTTATGCCCTCTACTGGTCAACACAGGCAGAGATCGTGCCAGTGGAGCATCTACGGTACTAAATGTCTAGTCAAATGAGGTCTTTGTGGAAATACAATAATAATATGTTTCTGTTCTATTAGTAAGTTAATGTTAGGTTTTTCAATCCATGTACTTTATCTTCATGGGTAGAGAGAATTTGATGAGCGTTTTTGATTATATCATTGCAGACTTATAGAAATCATCAACTTCATAAGAAACTGTCTTGATTCATCATGTCCTTGGAACCGCCTTTTAGACAGCTATTGGTTGCATTGTCTGGTGATGTATTGTAGGTTTGTGCTTGTGACTTAGTGTGTAACTAATATTACTCATACTCCATGGACGAATGACTCCAGGAACTTGTGACGGTAAAATGTTTGGCATAGGAGGTATTACTTATAAGTCATGTCTTGTGAGATTGACTAACAATACTAACCAGTGTAGAGTTTTGCTTACTTACAAATTGTCCGTAGTGTGTGAATGTGTGTCCAATTGTGCCCTGCGATGGGCTGTCCATGGTGTCCCCCGCCTCGCACCTGGATAGGCTCCAGGCTCCCTTAGCATGTCATGTCAGTGTATACGCTATGATATGTATTCTGCAATATGTTGTGATACTCTTTTCTGAGTGTACGTTGTACATTATATACTTTTAGAACATACTTTTTTACACTTTTTGTCCTACTCAACTGTAAAAGAGCAAGTGCATTATTTATTTATTTATTTTTTACAATGCTACCTGTTCAAGCTTCTTCCTCACTAATGCCTCAGTATCAAGGTGTATATCAATATTGCGGTATTGGTGAGGAAGAAGCTCGAACAGGAAGCATCATAAAAAATAATGCACTTGGTCTTTTATTGGCAAACACACACATTTACAGCACAACAAATGGCATGGTGGTTAGCCGCAGAAGCACGGACAACCAAACAGCACATTTCTTACCTAACAATTTAACAGAACAAGGACATTAAGCATCGCATTACTGGGCAGCCACAGGGGCTCATGGGTATGCAAATTAGTGGTCTCTTTAGCAAGGAGTAGCTACGCTATCTAATGATATTTATGCCATATCACCCACTGTTAATACAATACAAAGCTAACAAACCAGTATGTACTCTCTACCGAACAAAGCCTCGAGCACTGCTCTGCTTTTACACTGTGTGTTATTCATGTAGGGCAGATAAAAATAATTTAAAAAGTAGCAGTCCTCATCTTTTCCACTGGTTTAGGCAGCTCTTCCATTTAAAATCTAAACAAGTGTTTCTCTTCTTCTGGTTTTAGTCTTGAGATTATAGAGCAGCTTGAAATGTAGCCCGGTTTGACCTCACTCCATGTTTAATGGGGGGTGGGGGTGGGGGGTTTGGGGCACTTCGCCTTTTCTGCTTACAGAAGCACAAGTTTCTAATTTTCACCTGCAGGTCACCTTTGTGTCAGCCCAGCATCCCCTCGCCCCATGACTCTATGGTACACCCTATTCTACGCCCATGTGATGCTTTATTATATGGTATTAATATCAATATCATATTTAGTACTGGAGTCAGTGACGTGTAAAATGAGCATAAATTATGACACTGATGAATATCATAGTGTTTAAAGAACCAGCATTAATGATTAAAATGTCACACGCTTTAGCGGAACGTGAGTCATGAAATAATCTTTTGCAACATTCGCTGTTTCAGTGAGACATAAAAGGTAGCATGGACTTCAGATTTGCTTGAGGTTCGGTCGATTCTTCACGGACCTGTAAAAGCAAAGCGGACATGCTTTCTGTCAAATAACATGCGGCGCATACAGTGCTTTGAATATCGTAATAATATTCGTCAATACTTCACCATAATGGTGTAGAGAAATGAAGTCGAAATAATTGTTACTGTATTTCGGTTTGTTTTAGGAACATTTCGACTTTACTTGAGAAATGTAATGAAGTAGTTAAGTAAAGGTAAATGTTTTTTGTCAGTTTGAACTTCACTGCATATTTAAAAGCAGATGGCTATGTTTATTCTGCTAAAATTCCTCAGTGACGTTGCTTACAGCTATCACAGTCTATCCATCAACCAAATGGCTCTTCTGATCTGTCATATGACTTCCACCTCAAAGAGCTGACTCGCTAACAACACATCGCTACTTTTTACATCATCAGAGAACCGCATCATGTGTTAACAATGGTTATGTTAAGAGAGTGTGAAAAATTGGTTATTACTATTTTTTAACAACTGGACTGTGTTTAGCAGTTAACCTTAACAGTTAACTAGCTAGTTTTTCAAATGACCGTTGAATAATAGTTCAGCCTCAAACGTCAGCGTGTCGTGTTTGCAGAAATCAGTAAAATCATGGAAACACAGTAAATACTTTACTAAAGTAAGGAGCTGCTAGCCACCCTGTTAGTTAACTTTTCCTCAGTACAGTTTCCTCTGTAGTGTATGTATCCTGTATGGATGGCATGAGCTCCACAGTATTTTAGCCATTTATAGCTGGAGTTTAGCCATTTATCTATGGAGCTAAGGAATAAAACAGGGTGTGCTCTTATGGGAAAATAATCACCAATGAGGTGGCGTGATGCAACCCAAAACGTGGAACTTTTGCAAAGACTAGTTCCTGATATGACTTACGATATATCAGCTGTAAGCATTCATAAACAAGTTGTTCCCTCACCAGCCTCTCTTTTTACTTCCCCTTAAAGCTAGTAATAAAAAAAAGGATGGAGTTTGATACATAACCGAGAAACTGCAAAGAGCATGAAAACCTTTCTTGCGGCAGAAAACTCAAAGAAACAGCTTTACCTAAAAACGCTGACACTGACTGAAGTCTTCTTTCATAAACGTTGAACGTTCCTTTACCGGAAAATTCACCAGAGCAAAGTTAAAGTTAGATAACAACAGTTTCTTTTTTTAAGACTTGGATTATCTGGAGATTATGCCATAAAAAGTCCCTATGAATGAGTCGTTAGTCTAGAAATAATAACCTGTTAGAACGAGGGCATTAATATAAACATGAGATTTGAGCTGCATCCAGAACTCTTAAATGACTGTAGTAAGTTTAGAGTTTACTGCAGAGTGTTTTGGAGGGGAAAAAGGCTAACAGTGTCCATCCTAATACAGACAAAAATATTCAATTTTTCCCTTTGTCTTGTTTGTCTTTATTGTTAATGTTTTTGTTACTATTCTTGTAAGGCTTTTGATGAAACATGAAAAACATTGAAAGTTCTAACCACTTTTTCTCATCCTATACCCAAGTACCTTTGATACTTACAAAGTACAAATAACATGAAATACTTTAAAACTACTGCCTGAGTCATTTTCTCATTACATCCTTTAACATAATTTTTTACTTTTAATCCGGTATGGGTCTGTGAAATGTAAAGAGTGTCAACAAAAAAAACATTCTAGATTGCTCAAATGAAGCCTTATTGGTTTCTCACACACAACTAGATGCCAGCCGTAACTTTGATATGGCCAACAGTGAAATAACAGATGGAGAGGGTTTTAGGGTTTGGGACTAGAAGCTGAGTAGTGGGTGCCTTATAGCAGTGTGTGTGTGTGTGTGTGTGTGTGTGTGTGTGTGTGTGTGTGTGTGTGTGTGTGTGTGTGTGTGTGTGTGAGTGAAGCAGACCTTGTTCAGTCAGGAGTGAAACATGTCTTGCTGGTTGTGTGTGTGTGTGTGTGTGTGTGTGTGTGTGTGTGTGTGTATGCACTATTCGTTCTGTGGTCCTGGAGCTAAAGGCACTCTCGCACTCTCTGGAATGTCTCTTATTGTGAGAAAGCTGGAATTCTTCACTCCAATGCTCTGTCACTGCAAAGTTACCTGCCGTGATAAAATGCTGTCCCTGATGTTTGGATGTCAGGTACGCATCTGCTTATCTGTGGCAGCTTTCTGATGGTATATTGATTTTTACTAGGCGTTTGTCAAAGCTGTCAGCGCTTTACTTTGAGGTATGTAATAATTCTAGTCTTGTTATTGTTGAAACAGCTGATGTTTGGGATAAAAAGAATAGTATTTTCTTTCTTTCTTTCTTTCTTTATCTGAATGTGAATGGAATAGGATATAAATTTGTTCAGTCTTGTTGTGCTGTCACAGTGCATTACTGTGTCAAAAGGTCAGCATTACTACAGTAGCATCCAAAAGTCTGAGTCTATTTTTATTAAAAGAACACACTGGATATAGTTTGTGATGCGGCATGAGGTGCAAGCCGAGTGCCTCTACCACCCCAAAGTGCATTATTTTCGTATAATATTTCTCTCTCTCTCTCTCTCTCTCTCTCTCTCTCTCTCTCTCTCTCTCTCTCTCTTTAGACTGAGAGCGCCTACAACCGAGACTCCTTCCATCAATGTTAAATAAATGACTCCTAATTAAAACTTCGCCACATCAACGATTATACGAATGACTTTGTTAAAGAACAAGCTGTTTTTGAATCCATTTGTTAAGTCCTTGTGTATGAGCTGTTACTATAGAAACAATAACGTTTTAGAACACACGCACTGATATTAACCTAACGTTCATGTCACAACCGGACTACCTGCGCTGTTATACGAAAATAATGCACACCTTCTGACCAATCAGATTTGATCATTCTGCCATGCTGTGGTACATTAAAGCAATAATCTACAAGGGGGTATGCATTACAGTGATTTTATAATAGATAAGGGTGTTCTTACACATAGCATGTAGTGAAGTTATGAACTTACGTTGCGAATATCACTGTATGAGCGGCCTATTGCTTTTATAAAATGGTGGCAAAAATAATATGATAAAATCCAGTGTTCAATAAATAATTGAATTTATTATTAAAAATATTGACAATAAACAGTTTTTCCACAATGCAATGTAGTATGTTAACAGTAAGCTTTCATTACTAAGCAATGTACCAGGTTTTCCTTGGACAGAACTATGGCTAGTAATGGGTGCATTCATACAGAATTCATTTATTGTTATGCGGTCACACGTATGTGTATATCAAGGATTTTATGTTGGCTTCGAACGTGGCTCAGCCAATCAGATTTAAGAACCAAAGCATTGTCTTTTATAATATTTATTCAGTGATGCATTATTATATACAGTATGTAGTATTTTTGTGCTGAGAAATCCTCAATTTATATTGAAGTATATCTGCATATCCATCTGCTTCAGTTTGTAAATATACTTATTTGCTTTCTATGTATATTGTTTGTCTGATTATGTGCACAACACTGAAACAAACTGTGGGTGATTCATCAACGTAAAGCCTGAACAATTCAAGAGATGTACTATGTGCTCTAGACTGCATACGATATGCACAGGATACAAGCATGAATTATTGCACTGATTTAATATTGCAGTTATATAAGATTTAAAGTTGAATGTGCTTCAGCATATATGACTTGAGTACAGGTAAATAAATGTGTGTTTGTTTAATCCTAATAACATGACATGGTGTTATGCTGAAAGAAAGAATCTCGGCATATATTAAAGGGCCTTTTGATATGGGGATTTTTAATTTATAATTAGAAGCAGAATGGCTAATGAGGCTGGTTTCCTTCTTCACAGTTTACAAGATCTCGCTTTCAACAGCCAGACCTGAGATACGCTTCTTTAACAAGCCACCCATGGTCCCACATGTCTAATCTTGTGGGAGAGATATAGAGAGTGTGCAGCATTTATGCATTAATGAGATACTGGTTGATGTAGAAGTAGCCTGGTGTTTGGCTTTAGGTTCTACTTGTAATTTGTTTAACTATGTATTGTAATGTCTTTACCATCAGCACAAATCCAATGAACATATAAGGATTGAGCACAGGATCTTAAAACAATCAGAAATGATGAAAAAAGAGGAATGTCTCTCTGGATAATTGTAGTTTTTAATTCCTGAAAACGTAATCACAGGGGTGGGATGATACGCTGATACACTAGTATACTCTGCTAAAGAAATTTGAAATAATAGGTATACCATTAATATTATGCTTCACTGATATAAGAAAAGGTTATTTCCACATGTAGTACATGAGTTGAAATATGCTACCAGCATTTGAAACAGGTAAGAATCAGGAAAATAATATTTCTACACTGTAAAACATTTCAGGTGGTTAAACTTCACCTGCTGCCTTAAAAATGTGAATAAACTCAACTTGAAGATAACCTTTGTTTCAACTCAAAAAGTTACGTTTTACAAGTTTTCCAAGTGAAGACAATGGATTACTTTAATTTTTGAAAACGTATAAACTTGAGTTCAATATCCAAAACTTGTCATGACAGTTGGAGTGGTTAGCATGTTTGCCTCGCACCGCCATGGTTGGGGGGTTTGAATCCCACCTCCGCCCTGTGTGCACGTAGCTTGCATTTTCCCATCGTGCTTTGGGGGTTTCCTCAAGGTACTCCAGTTCCCCCCCGTCCCCAGTCCAAAGACATACGCTGTAGGCTGAATGGCCTCTCCAAATTGTCTATAGTGCATGAATGTGTGTGTGATTGTACCCTGCAATGGATTGGCACCCCATCCAGTGTGTCCCCCACCCTGTGTACGATAAGTGGTATGGAAAATGGATGGATGGATTTTGAGAAACTACTAAATAAGCTCGATTACTTTAACAAATCCAAAAACTTCTAAAAAGACTTCTAACAGGATTACATTATAACATGAAAATTGCAACTCTCTACTGTAATTCAATTATATACCTAGTTCTCTACACCCGTGCCTAAACTAACTACTCAGATGGTGTGTATCAGGACTGGTATCCCATTGATTAACATAGGAGTGCGTGGGATGCAGCGGGTTGCTCGCATGGCTGTGGAAAGCTTTACTGCATTCATTCACCAGCACAGTACAGTTAAACAATTACAATTCAATGCAATACAATTCAATACAACTAATACAACTAAATTCTTTATTTATATAGAATATTGCAGGCAAGTACAAACAACAATAGAAGTATAAATGACTGTGCGAGCAGGTGGGATTGGTCAAACTTTCTGCAAGAGTGGGCTGGATTTGTCAAGAGTGTCAGCGGGATTGGTCAGAATTCCTTCTGGAGTGGGATTTAAACAAAAAAACAAACAAAAAAACCCCCCCATGCACACCTCTATGTAGATGACAACAGAAGTCTGGTAGAGATTGTTGTTGAGAGGTGCAAAAAGAATCACCACCAGCTCAGTGTCAATAACTTCAAGTCGAATAGGTAATCACCACCAGCTGTTTCCATCCACAAAGCACATGTGAGCTGGTGAGAGCTGGTAGACTCCGTAACCAACAGGACTGTGAGCACAGTTCAGGGGCACTCCACAAGAAAGGCCATAGCAGGGTGTTTCTTCATTTCATGAACTCCTGTACTTGTTCTACCAGTCCAGAGTAGCTAGAATGTTCTTCTTTGCAGCACTTTGCTGGGGTGTGAACATAAAGGTGAAGGACCTGATCAGACTGAAAAAAAGAAAAACTTGTGAGGAAAGCAGAGTCTGCAGTGAGACGAAGCCTGGACTCCCTTGAGGTCTTAATAGATAGAAGAATGGGAATAAATTGGACACAGTCCTTGTCAGCCCAGCTCGTCCAATACACAGCACATTGATACAGCTCTGGAGCATCTTCAGCCAACAGTTCATTAGCCTAAAGTGTAATATTTATTGTGCTGACAGTCATACACATTCATAATGTGACGGTATGAGGTCACCTGCACTCTCCCTTGAATCGACTGGAACCGGTACTTTTTATGTAACATTTCTTCTGTTATACTTATTGTAAAACGTATTGTTTTAGAGCAATATTGCATTAATATTCATTCATTTACAGTCTGGCATTTTATTAAATTTCTGTATGCAGTAATTTTTCATTCTACTTTTCTAGAATGAACACCTTTACTTTACTTTTGCAGTTAGGATATTAACATATATGTTGTATATACATGTTGTATATGTTTAATTTTAACAAATGTAATACTTTCCAATTCATTCTACTTTCTTGTACAATGAACACTCATGCATTTACTTTTTACTCGCTCTTTGTAATTTTACCTTATTTACTTATATACCTTTTTACTTATGCACTTCAAGAAGCATTCCCAAAAGCATTTGCTGTATTTTCATAATAGCTCTCAATATAAGGAGCCATAATCTAAAAACTGACATCTTATGGGTCATGATGTTAAAGCATCACTTTTGCAGGACCAGCTCGTTCTTCCTCAGTGACCCTGTTTGTCAAGCTTTCTTAGATATTTATATTTTATTTATTTTATATTCCTATACACAAAGAAAGTCTTGTAGCTGAAGTTGAGTTGAATCTATTTGAAATGCTGTGCAGTGGGTTGCATTGCCTAAATGTGAACAGCAAGCGATGGTTCCAGCTCCACAACCTTTTAGCAGTTAATACCTCATTTGACTCTTTGAGCTTTCTGTAATACATTCGGTCTGGGCTTTGTGAGTATGCATGAAGCAGACCCTTGTGTGTTTTTAATGTCCATTTTGTCTGCTGATCCTTTGAGCTTCCAGATTTTCCTGCCAACTGTTGTGGCAGCTGGAGAGGTGGAGCTTTGCCGGAGCGTTCTTTGGCTAAATTCACATTACAGGCTTGGAGTGGTGCGAATACAAGTTTTTTGTTAGACAAATCATTTAAAATCAGACATTAGCCAGAAAATTCCACATGTGGTCTCAGATTAAATGCGCATCCGTTTATATGGCCATGTGACTGGAATTCTTTTTTTTAAGCCTCAGGTGCAAATGATTTTTGCAATGAAAGCTTGTGTTGTTATTTATCAGCACTGCAATGATGGATTGTCTCACAAATTTTTGGTGCATGTCAATCATGCACATGACGTTATTGATTTTGGAAGTGTATACATGGGGGTCACAATAATCATTTATTTGCTCACATCACAAAGTTATTGATGTAACCTTAGCCTTTTGTCTTTTGGACCTGCCTGATTTATCCTCCTCCTGCTCTGTTCCTGCTGCTTTCTCATCCAGAGTCTTTTGCTTTTTCCCAAAACTGTTCATGCCTAAGGCTCATTATTGGCGTCTTTTGATAATTCCACCTGCATAATGCAGACTTGCACTTTCTAAGAACTGCTGCTGTAATCAGAAAGACTGTTCAGTGCTCATCCAAGACTCTTACTCACAATATGCTCATACTGATCATCCTGAATATCTGTTTGACTTTATGCTTCTACACCTGTATACTGTAGAGTTTTATATACCCACTACTGAGAGTCACCCAGAAGAGGATGGGTTCACTTTTGCAGCTGATTCCTCTCAGGGTTTCATTCTCATGTTGCCTCAGAGAGTTTTTCATTGCTACTGTCTCCTCTGGGATCTCAATCTACATCCTTATTTCTGTAAAACTGCTTTCTGTTGTTAAAAGCACTACGCAAATACAGTTGAATTGAATTTGTTCTGTTTTTTCTGCAGCTCCAGCAAATCCATTATTGGGTGCTTTGTGTAAAGTGCATAGCAGGAAGGCTAGGAGAGGATGAGCCCTGACTGTGTTTCTCTAACCTTTTAGAGAACCACGAGTCACGTGTAAAGGACGATGATGCTGAGTGCATACTAGGCCACAGAAAAGGGGTCAGTGCATTCAATCACATTCTCATTCCAATGAGATTCCATACAAAGCCACATGGAGCCTAGAGGCAATGTCACATTCCCATCTCATCTCAATTTACGAGAGTAGAGAGGAGGAGGAGTAGAATAGAAGGATGTGGGGGTAGTAATATTCAGGACACAAACAGAAACTGGTGGTACTAGCATCACGCACATGGTGGTAATAGCATCAACACGAAACCCTGCTGTGCAACACTGGTACATTATAAAGTGACACTGTAACAACAGAGCTCCATATTCTTTTCTGATTGTAAGTAAAGTGACTAAAAATATATTCTTTGGCTTTAAATCTGAGGGAGTATTAATGTTTGACATGAAACTGCTATGAGCATAATTACCATTATGTGACTGATATACCGTGATGTTTAAAAAGTCAAGCTGGAAAATATAATCAAATATCAGAAATCTTCATCACTACACTGAAAAAAATGATGTGTTGGATTTACTTAAAATATATATGCACCATTTTTGCTTCACACTTTTTAAGTAAATTCAACTTGAAGTAATTTTAAGTTCAATTAACAAGAAAACCTTTGTTATGCACTGAAAGAAATGATGTGTTGGATTTACTTAAAATATACATGCACCATTTTTGCTTCACACTTTTTAAGCAAATTCAACTTGAAGTAATTAAGTAAAAGATAACCTTTATGTGTTAAAAAATGTAACTAATAGAATCTACCAATTAATTGCAAGTTGATTCAAATTAACATTTAAGCTTTTTGTGTAGCTCATTTACATTAACACAAGGTAATTCACTGAGTTGAATAAAACTGCTCTGCTTACTGCACTGAACATTCAATATCTTAAAATAAACAACACAGACAATTAGCACAAAATAAAGCATTTTTTTTACTTTATTTTTGGACAATGGTTACAATACTATCGTTTAAAAAAAACCATGAATAATGATTGAGTACAGCTCAATAAGAAAAAAATATCCCTTCATTCAACAAAAGTTTACAAAAGGTTTTCAGACAGTTAGTACAAAAATGAAGCATTTTGTTTGACAGATTGCAAAGCTACATGCTACTGATTGCAAAGCTACATGCTACAGATTGCAATGCTACATGCTACAAACACTCGCACAAACTCGATGCATACTTGCAAACTTTTTTTTTTTTTTACGCAGTACTAACATTCGTAGCAGTTAAAACATTCTGTTTAAAAAGTACCCCCTTGAGCACTAACGCAATAAATGAGTGTTAATGGATGTTAAAAAGTAAAACTCATTTAATTTATTTAAAGATTACCTAACAAAGTTTTCACCGTCTTCACCAAGTTGTGCTTCAGAAAATGGCTCCTTCACGTCTTTCACCGGATATTTGCATATCACGTGGCTCACAGTCATACTTCAAATTTTAAGTTGGGTTTACTTAACCTTAACCTAACTGTAATTGTAGTTGACGTGACTCACGTTTTTTTGTTCACTTTATGCATACTCTTAATTTCACCTTGTAATTGACATTTTTGTGTCGAAAACACTAATGTATGTTAAGTAAGCTAAAATGTTTTAAAAAATGAACGTTTTTGAGTTTAATCCATTTATATTTATACGTAATGGTTGTTGAGCCAGCGAATCATTTTTTTCAGTGTAGACTCAAGTGTGATTTTGGAATAAATCTTTATAAATTACACTTTTAGTACGAATATGTTAGCCTTAAGGTTATCTATAAACTAGTGTTGCTCCAAAACAATGACAAAATTCGCGTTTTGAAAATATATGCATTCAAAATTTACAGTCTCTCTCTACCACCAATACGGATCAACAATCTCATCAGATTTTCTGTCCAATCAGATGCCCTCTAGAATCTGAAGTGTACCGCCCCCAACATTATAAAAAAATCACCTTGCCGAAGTTGCTGTTGTTGAACGAGAGAAATCATATCAGCAAGCATGGGTCGTAAATGTGTCTTTGGCTGTTTCTAACTTACACGTTTTATTCAGTTTTCCAACTGTAAGTTTGTTAAGAAGGAAATTGCTTGAATTTATTCACTTTGAAGAAGGAGGTATTTGTGCCAGCTCACAGCTTTGTGAACTGTTAGATATTGATATTAGTATATTGCTAATATATTACTGCATGAATAGTAAAATTGAAAATTGTAATGATCACATTAATCATTGCAAATTTGGTTTAATTTAACAATATGGATTCGACTCTCATTATGCGGCAGCTTATAAAATAGCACTTGATCCAGCATTTTCTATTGTCACATTCTACTTGTTTGTCCAGCACATCCCACAGATGCTCGATCGGATTGAGATCTGGGGAAATTGGAGGCCAAGTCAACCCCTTGAACTCTTTGTCATGTTCCTCAAACCATTCCTGAACAATTTTTGCAGTGTGGCAGGGCGCATTATTCTGCTGAAAGACGCCACTGCCATTGGGGAATGCCATTGCCATGAAGGGGTGTACTTTGTTTGTTAGGTAGGTGGTACGTGTCAAAGTAACATCCACAGGAATGCCAGGACCCAAGGTTTCCCAGCAGAATATTACTCAGAGCATCACACTGCCTCTGCCGGCTTGCCTTCTTCCCATAGTGCATCCTGGTGTCATACTCTGACCGGTCTGCGGCTATGCAGCAAGCTGCAATGCACTGTGTGTTCTGCCACCTAGCCAGTATTAACTTTTCAGTAATTTGTGCTACAGTAGCTCTTCTGTGGGATTGGACCAGACGGGCTAGCCTTCACTCCCCACACACATCAATGAGCCTTGGGTGCCCATGACCCTGTCCCCGGTTCACCACTTGTCCTTTTTTGGGCCACATTTGGTAGGCACTAACCACTGCATATGGGGAACACCCCACAAGACTTGCTGCTTTGGAGATGCTCTGACCCAGTAGTCTAGCCATCAATCATCAAAGTCACCTTACACTTGCCCATTTTTCCTGCTTCCAACACATCAACTTCGGGAACTGACTGTTCACTTGCTGCCTAATATATCCCACTGCTTGACAGGTGCCACTGTAATCGATGTTATTCACTTCACCTGTCAGTGGTTTTAATGTTATGGCTGATCGGTGTAGTGATAGTGAATGAGTGAGTAAAGTTTTTGCATATTTTGTAATGTATTAGCTGCTCCAGTTAGGCCCGTGTTGCTAATACAGCAGCAACACTCATAGTGCATAGGTGATATTTCTTTCAGGCTCTATAATGAGAGTGTCTGTGTGTGAGAGAGCAAGAGAGAAAGAGAATTGCAGTGTGTGTATATGAGCTATCAGCAATCTCGTGAAGAGTTTCCCCAGGGTTCTGTGGCTGTATCAAGGGTCTGCTCATAGATGACCATCAAGAAATCATGAGTCATACTGTATTGCTTTAGAGGCCTGCTGTTCTCCCTCAGAGGCACATGGCACATTTCAGGCTCCACAGCTCATACACACATGCTGTTTTTTCCCCCATCGTTTCACCTATGATCATGTTGCCACCACTCCAGCACATCCTCCCCCTTCCTGACCAAAACCACTTTTCTGCTCTGACTTATACTTTACTTTACTATATATGCTAAGAAATTACCCTTGCAACCCTTGTGGTTACAGCCTTTTAATTGAAATTGTATGGCATACAATAAAGCATCTTCTACTCCAGTGCGAGAGTGACTCTAATGCATACAAATCAGGAGTATTCGCAGGCTTACTTGTCCCCAGAGTTTTCCTCATTAAGAATTCTTGTGTTCATTGCTCCATAAAAGAAAAGGGCCTCTCAAACAGCTGTCAGATGGGCTTTCCCCTTCCTCCACACTCATCAGCATAGTTTACTCATCCATCATGATAGAAGCAGCTCTAGGGGAGATAGGGGAAGGTGAGCAAATGATTTATTGTTTACGTGCACGTGTCCAGCTGATTTTTGATCCTGCGGTGATGATGGAAAAGTCAACCTACCTGGCACTTTTAGTTTCATTATAAACTAGTCCAGGGATCTTGGCAAATGTGTGTTGATGTGTTCTTTGGTTCTGCATATGTGTGTACATGTGCTAAACATGTGAGCAGGTTTGCGCCAGTCAGAACTGTAAATAGTGACGGCTGTGACAGCAACAGTGAGTCATGTTAGAGTAGAAATGTTCCCCTCTATCTGTCTCATTCTCAAATTCTCTCTTTTTTCATTTGTTTAGTTCAAGGCAACTTTATGAATTCATGGATTTTTTTAGTCAGTACATCTCTCGTATAATGTGCAATATACAATCGCTGCACTGTATAGATCCGTGTCCATCAGTGCAGGTGATATACCACAAAGTTTCACAAATGCAAGAAAGGGTTAGGTTTAAATGAATCCATTATGAACAAGCGCTGCTGCGATGTACAATCAAATCTGATCCTCTCATTCCCAGCACTGTAATGTTTTCGTAAGGGCATACAGTTAGATTCCAGTTACAGATTTTATATAGATTTTTAGAAGCAGATATATACAGTGGTGTTTGAAAGTTTGTGAACCCTTTAGAATTTTCTATATATCTGCATAAATATGAACTAAAAGTAGACAAAGAGAACCCAATTAAACAAGTGAAAGAAAAATGCTATACTTGTTCATTTATTTATTGAAGAAAATGATCCAATATTACGTATCTGTGAGTGGTAAAAGTATGTGAACTTTTACTTTCAGTATCTGATGTGACCCCCTTGTGCAGCAGTAACTGCAACTAAACATTTCCAGTAAGTGTTGATGAGTCCTGCACATCGGCTTGGAGGAATTTTAGCCCATTCCTCAGTACAGAACAGCTTCAGCTCTGGATGTTGGTGGGTTTCCTCACATGAACTACTCTGCTTCAGGTCCTTCCACAACATTTCTATTGGATTAAGGTCAGGACTTTGACTTGGCCATTCCAAAACATTAACTTTATTATCGATATTATTCCATATTATGGAAATATATATATGCTCACGAGTGACTGCATATTTGTAATAATAATGTCTGGTCTCATTACAAGCAAACACATATTATTTATAGGATTGCAGAGGACTCTCTCTCACAATCTCTGCCAGGCCTGTTTTCAACAAATTGCTATATATTGCAGGAGAATTAAATTCCCATGACTCAAAGCTTTATCTAGACAAACTGCTTCACACTAGCTCCAACAGTGAAAAAGAGTTTCACACTTTTACAGTATCACATATGCAGGCATAGTTAGAGTTACTGGATCTTAGGAGAAGTGATCTGAAGTGACTTTTATGTAAATAAATGTGTTATTTTAATAGAAAACTTTAAGCTTAAATAACATGCAAATAAAAACACAGCAGGATTGATGGGTGCACATATTAGGGTGTGATTCATAGCTGGTTTTAATGGATTTAAGCGCTGGCTAAAATAGACGTTCACGTGCAACTTAAAGAAACTTCAACAGCGTTCTGTGGGAAATGGCATTTAGTAGCCACAACTGATTTGTTGGCTCTTATTATAGATAAAATGATTGTATTTAGTTGGGGTGTAACAATACACTAAACTCAATTTGATTCAATTCAATTTGATTCTCAGAAAATTTGAACAAAATTTGAATGAAGAAAAATTCTGACTTAAAAGACTCTTTTAAAAATTTTTTTTATTTCTGTATAATAAACAGTGGAAACCAATATATATTTTTGTCTGTATGAAACTAACTAAATAAAAAATTGCTACAAACTAAGGAGACATATCTTAGAAAAAAAAAACTTTTTTGATTGAACAAACAAAATGTCTGACCCGGGAAATTTGAAAAAGATTAACTGAAACATAACAGTAGCAGAAAGAGATCTCCAAAGTCGGCTAAAATGCCCAATTTCTGGAGCACCATATATCACAGAAGCATGGGGATGATGTGGTTTAAAAGTACTGAGAGCTTTTTTTAACTCCTATAACGTACTTGTGCAACCGTATAATGTATAGCCTAATGCATTTTGGTTGTTGCAATCCGGAGCTATCGGGCCATGGGTCACTTCACAAGTTCAGCTGATCTTGCAGGCTCCCCACAAAAGAACATGATCATGTGACCTACATGCTCTCTGTATGTATTAATTGTATGGGTTGTGCAAATTGGGACCTCTGGTGTTCAAAGAGTGCAGTTGCACGTTATGCATAATTAAGGGAATGCTGATATCACACGTTTCCATGATGCACGTCGCATTTTTGCATCGCGATGTATCGTTACACCACTAGTATTTAGTATTTGGGTGAGGCCAAAGTCATCCTAAACCTTAAAAAAATTGTTTTTATGATTCAGTACTTTCAGGAAAATGTTTAGAACACTGTTAGTGCAGCAATTTTGTCACATTCTTTTAAGAAACAGAGTATCTAAGCCTGTAACAAGCTAGTGTATTATAAAATATTCAAGACTGACTTTCAATAAGTAAATACAGCCAACATAAATATCAGGAGAGTATGAAACCTTGTTATTACACTGATTTAACACTGGAAGTGGGTGCGTGCCAGTGTTAGGGGTATTACAGTTTTGCATATTTATATAATTTGGATTTATAAATGTTAAATTTTCTAATTATTTTTTGGTGGAACTGCTCCGAGCAATTTATTATTTAATTTTAAAAACATCCTCAAGACAGGATTTGGGTGACTTATTTCCCAGAGGTGAAAGTAGGAAAAATTGTTGTTTTTTGATAGAGAGGAGGAGGTTTGTGCGTGTGTGTGTTAATGTGTGTGTGTGTGTGTGTGTGTGTGTGTGTGTGTGTGTGTGTGTGTGTGATGAGAACAAGTAGTGATATAAAATAAAAAATACTAATTAAACTCAAATCACCATTTAAGCTCATTGCAGTTTCTGTCATATACAATATATTAATGTTTACTAACACTTTTTATGTGCCTTTTAATTCCACTTTTCAGATCGAATACAGTACTGTGCAAAAGTTTTAGGCACCCTATTTTTTTTGTACAAACTTTGTTATAGATTTTTTATTTTATGACTTCTACATTATCAAGTCAGAACAAAAAACATTTTAGATTCACAAACATTAGTTTTCTAGAACAGAATTAAATGTTACAGAAAAATGTTTGTATGTCATTAAAGAAAGCAGCATATTACGTAAGAAACACTTTTCAGACAAAAACACAATGAAGGCTGCTGGGTTTTGCTGCAAAAATAAGAAGCAAGTGCGAAAGTCAAAGTCTCCAGAAGAACTGTGTCTGGTTCTGCAAGATGCTCAATAAAACTTACCAGCTAATTTCCTTATAAAACTGCACAAATTGTACCGGAGACTACTATTTTTATTTTTATTTTTTTTGTCACACCAAATATTGACTTTGTTTCATTTACTACTGTTTACTGCTCTTTATGGTATTTTTTTTAATGTAGAAACATTTAATTTCATTATTTTGAAGGCATCTTTGCTCTACAGCATTTCTTTGCATGTGCCTAAAACTTTTGCACAGTACTGTATATAATAAATATTAACACTAAATATATATTTGAAGTAATTAAAACATATTGTATTTCAGTTGAGATTTTCTTAAATATATGATGGATTTTACTTTTAGCTTTTAAGTATACAACTGTATTTTCCAGTAGTTTTTGTTTTCCCTGTAGTTTTATTATTATAATGAACCTAGTTCACTTACAGTATCTGTCACCAGACATCAGTCTAATCTAAACCGGTAACGAACCTATAATGGTTGTGGTAATGTTGTTTTATGTTTACATGCTTATTTTACAATCTTTATGGAATGGAATTAAACAGGCTAGGTTAAAACTACAAACCTGATGTTTATTCATTTGTTATGATGTAGGAGTAAAAGTAAATACTGCCATTATACACAGTGACACAATGAAATACATTAGCAAGGCACTAAGCAACAGTGAGTGAGTTACAAAAAAAAAAAGATCCACAATACTGGACCCTTTAATATATATTTTGTGATACACTGATCAGCCATATCACTAACACCACTGAAAGGTGACGTGAATAACATTGATTGGCAGCAAGTGAACAGTCAGTTCTCAAAGTTGATGTGTTGGAAGCAGGAACAATGGGCAAGTGTAAGGATCTGAGTGACTTTGACAAAGGCTAAATTGTGATGGCTAGACGACTGGGACAAAGCATCTCCAAAACAGCAGGTCTTGTGGGGTGTTCCCAGTATGCAGTGGTTAGTACTTACCAAAAGTGCTCCAAGGAAGGACAATCGGTGAACCGGCGACAGGCTAGCCCGTCTGATCCGACCCCACAGAAGAGCTACTGTGGCACAAATTGCTGAAAAAGTTCATGCTGGCTATAATAGAAAGGTGTCAGAACACAGTGCATCGCAGCTTGCTGCATATGGGGCTGCGTAGCCACAGACCGGTCAGAGTTCCCATGCTGACCCACTATCCACCACCGAAAGTGCCTACAATGGGCACGTGAGCATCAGAACTGGATCACGGAGCAATGGAAGAAGGTGGCCTGGTCTGATGAGTCACGTATTCTTTTACATCATTTGGACGGCCGGGTTCATGTGTGCCGCTTACCTGGGGAAGAGATGGCACCAGGATGCACTATGAGAAGAAGAAGAAGGCAGGCCAGCAGAGACAGTGTGATGCTTGGGGCAATGTTCTGCTGGGAAACCTTGGGTCCTGGCATTCATTTGGATGTTACTTTGACACGTACCACCTACCTAAACATTGTTGCAGACCAAGTACACCCCTTCATGACAACGGTATTGCCTAATGGCAGCGGCCTCTTTCAGCAGGATAATGCGCCCTGCCACACTGCAAAAATTGTTCAGGAATGGTTTGAAGAACATGACAAAGAGTTCAGTGTGTTGACTCTGTCTCCAAATTCTCCAGATCCCAGTCTGATCGAGCATCTGTGCTGGATGTGCTGGACAAAAATGTCTGATCCATAGATGCCCCACCTCACAACTTACAGCACTTAAAAGATCTTAAAGGACCACAGTACTCCTTCAGAGGTCTTGTGGAGTCCATGCCTCGATGGGTCAGAGCTGTTTTGGCAGCACAAATGGGACCTACACAGTGTTAGCCAGGCGGTTTTAATGTTATGGCTGATCAGAGTACATGTTCCTTTATAAGTGTCTTTTATGTGGCAGTATAATACCTGGATATAGTTATCTCAGTAAAACTTCTTTGAAGTGAACTGTGAGACAGAGAGAAGGCTGGTTTATTCACAGGAGGAGATAATAGAGCTTTTACACACAGCAGATTCCACTGCACGGTCTGTGTCTTATTAAAATACCCAAAGAAACTCATCTTCTTCCCTTAGTAATTACTTTCTATTCACTCCATTCAGCTGTGTTCCCATAAGTGTGCAGTATAATAACTTTGCACTAACTTAAAGTCCTTATACATATTACAAGTTCTTATTACACAGCAGGTTCTTATTGTACTTTTTACTGAGCTTTGGACAAGTAGGTCATAGTGAGTATTACAGTCTTTAATTACACATGTCTGTGCGCTAATCTGCTTGCTAGCAGTGATGAGAGGATTCGAGTAAGACAGTTTTTAATAGAGACAGTGCTACAGTGTGCTACTGTGGTCTGTAGTGTGTATGTGGAGTATAATATTTGTGGCTGAAGTTGAAGGAAATGATAATGGAATAAATCATGTGATTGAGCATTGTTATGCATATTTCCCCCTGGGACAGAATGTCGGATGTTTAAGTGGTTCTGTTGCAGTTTGTTTTTGTTAGTTAATCAATGGTGCAGTAGGGCTAGCTTGAGGACGTCAGACGCCTCCGCGATCATTTCTCTTTTTTTCTCTCTCTCTGTTCCTGTCTGTATGTCTCTTCATCTGATAAATATGAGTGCATATCTTCCTGGCACTGGTAATGCCTGTGTTATTAAAGCATTTTGAGGTGTATTTATGTATGAGATGTCCTGTGTCAATTTTCTTAGGGGTCCAACCATCAAAGTTGCTGGAACCTTATCGTTTTAGCTCGAGTTTTTCTTATTCTTATTTTTCTCCCCTAAAACGAATCATGACGACCAAACAGTAAGTCGTAGAGATGGAAAATCAGGTCAACAGGCAAGCAAATTGAGCCCAATAGGTAAAATGGTGGCGCTATGGCACAATATTGTCTAGTTCTAAGCCATATCTCGAGAACCCTGTGGCCTAGAGAGATTTTTTATTCATCTGATTCGTGGCAGCAGCCATTTCACACAATTAGCATTGAGCTGTCATCACAAAACTTGATAAGTATGTTCATCTATGGCAGGCGTCTTTCATTCCAACCCAGCACATCTGATACCACTTATTTAATCACATCATCATGGTCGCCAAGCAACTATCAATGTGCCTCCTATTTAGCTGGAATGAAAGCCTACACCCACATCAGCCCTTTCTGGATAAATTTGTAGAAAACCGTGATCTATAGTCTCTTTATTGTTTTATGTAAGTTGAACTATTTGTGAAGAGTGCTTGGACCCTGCAGATCGCTGCGCACAGCTATATTTATTATTATAATCGGAGCTTAATTTGAGCCGGAGTCGGCACCTCTGCAGCTGGATGTTTAAAGTCCCCCGCAGCAATATTATCAAAACAAATTGTTTTAGTTTTTAATTCACCAAAAGTAAAACAGAACAACAAAAAAACTGCACAGAAAAACGCTAATCTTATATTACCGGTGCTCAAATATTGCTAATAGCCAATCAATAGCCTCTTTCACATAATGTAATCATTTCAAGTTCAAAGGTCACCAATTTTTTGTCACGAAGCGAAGCCTACAGTCACGTAGCATGCATTGTAGAGTGCGTCATGGCGAAAAGAAAACAGTTATCATTAACAGTGTCTGTTTAAGAACACAAACAACAACAGTGAGAAAATGGAGCAAAGTATTAAAAAGGCAAGAGTCCAAGAGAGCGAGCGGCAGCAGGTCACTGATGAAGCAGTTCCCACGACTAGCAGTGATAACACTAGCCTGATTGTGGAAGGATTTTATAACTGCTTACGAGGCTAAACGTTGTCAACCTGCGCATGGCTTTGAAAGTGAAATTGACTGCCACGAATTAAACAGAGTTAACAGCACACCTACAGTCATTCATGCTTTTAGGAAGTACAGGGACTAAAATACACAAAAAGTTCCAGAAGGACTGAGGCAGTTCTTGACTACTGTGAATACCATACCGATCTCCAGTGGAGCGCGAGCAGGGTTTGTCCAAAATGAATCTTATTTGTAGCTCGCAGCGCTCATCCCTTTACATCCCCATCGTCTCATCTCTGATGTTTTTGAACATCGTGGGTCCACCGCTTAAAAAGTTCAGTCCCGAGCCATTTGTGCGCTCGTGGATAAGTAAGGGACACAGGGAAGAGGACGAGGACACGGACGTGACAGCTTTGTGGGATATTTTGTGTTAGGTAAGACGCTTATTTCTTGATTACGTTGTGCAGTTGATGTTAGTTTATTGTAAGTACGCTTACTGTATGAAAAGTAGCGTTTTCGAAGTGCTTTGGGCAAACATGTTTTGTAGCTAACTGAGGTGATAGAATGTGCAATCCATAAATGTTTCCCTATGTACTGAGAATACTCACTGCTATAAACTCATTCCCTCGCTGTACCAGTGTGATCAACCACGTAGGCCTACGTATCAGCACTGAATATCGTTGGCTACGTGAGATTCTAGAAGCACTTTTACGTGTCTGTTAGTTCGGGGACCGGGACCTTTCACCTGCCTCCCAACCTCTTATTGTTCCGGGACCCGCAGATTTACAAATTAAGCACTGATTATAATTCATATAAAAGCTTCCTGTCTGTACCTTATGTTAGTGCCAACTTCAAATACAAGGCAATGGCCTGTGAACAGTCAGTATAGAGAATGCTAGAAAAAAGAAAAGCCATAGGATTCTTTGAATTTTTTTTTCCATTGGATTATCGTCTAACATTTGGCTGTAAAAGACTTCAGGATTTCAAGTGGCATTGATGAGACAGGCCAGCGTATTACTGAGTAATGTTGTGGTCACACTTAGGGTTTTGATCTTGTTTTGGCCATGTGGCTATTCATGAAATGTGATTATGTTTTGGAGCTTTCTCAAACATTTTGGAGGATGATAGGGAGCTAAATATGATTTCACTTGATTTGGCTTGACCTCTTATTATTATTATTTTTTGCTTGCTATGTGTAAATACTGTACCACTCAACCATCTCTCTACAGTATTCCCAGTGCTTCTGTTCTTCCCTCTGTGTCTCCTTAGAGTACTGTTTGCTGGCTCTGGAGTGCAACTGGTGTAGAGCTTCTGTTTCTTTGCAAAGCACAATTTGAACATATTCTGTATCTGACTTCATCATTGTCAATAATACTCTTCTCACACTCCAGTAGAGGGATCAAAAAACTTGTGTCTAATAATAACCATGACCATGACTGATCACATACTGCTTCTGTTTGCAGGGGTTAACACCCACACAAGCTTTTTCTAGCCAGAAGTGCACAGTAATTTTCAATTCACCATAGTCGAAGATGAACTTTGTGTCCTTTTGTGCTTCACCAATATGCGTGCAAATTTCTGCTGATGACAAATCAAGGCTTCTTCCCTTGTGGGATGTCTGACTTGCGTGGTGTATAACTGGTGTAAGTATAAGTCTTAATGATATTTGGATATTCATGGTTGGATTCCTATGTGTGTGTATTTCCAGAACAGGCCGCCGGCAGTTCAGGGCTCCCAGCAGCAGACCCACACTCCGGCCTGTATGAACCCCAGCCCGAACCCGGCCCTGATGAACTCGCCCTGGGTGAGACAGACAGCCGGAGTGCCGTCATCATAAAAACCTCACTTCATCCACCTGCTGCACCCATGCTGCTCGCTTTTTGCATCATGCTGCTTTGCTTTTTTTTTTTTTTTTTTTTTTGCTTTGGCAAGGCACTGTCCATTATGGCTTTTAGCAAACATGAACTGCTTTGCAGATTCCACATGCATGTGTTGGCGACAAGAGAATCTGTCTCAGAGGAACTTCACGAATGCATCGCTGGCTGCACTTCCTCCACCCAGCACCATGTGCTTACTCACAAAACCTTGTTCATAATGCGAAATGCAGCTTCCTTCCAGATGTCTCTCAGAGCTGTGACTAATCATGATTGGTTCATACGTCTCACTATGAGTGGAGATGTATGAAAAAGTCTTGGTATGATAACTGTAAAAACCCAGTATCATTGTTTTAGGAATCACAGTGTACACTTACACCTCCATGATTTACAAATACCTTTGAAGAGTTCATGAAAGCATTTGCGAAAAATCTACTTTACAAATATTGCAGAAACATGTACTGACTGTCCTTAGACTTCCATTATAAGTGTGTTTCAACGAAAAGGGTTTGCTGTTCTCTTTTGAAATGACGGTACACACACGTACACTCGTCCACTTATCCACATACAGTACACACCTGTACACCTGCTCATTCATACAGTTATCCCGTCAGCCAATCATGTGACAGCAGCGTAATGCATAAAATCATGCAGATACATGGTTGTTGGTGCCAGATGGGATGGTTTAAGTATTTCAGAAACTACTAATCTCCAGAGGTTTTCACACATAGTCTCTGTAGTTTACACAGAATGGTGCGAAAAACAGAACAAAAAAAACTGGATAGAGAGGCGGAAATGAAACACGGCAAAAGGGGCAGTTGTAGATTGGAAAAACATTGCCTGTTTTTCCCCCTATCTTCAACAGACTAGTTTCAGTGAGCCTGTGCCCAGTGTAGCCTCAGAGTTTTGTTCTTGGCTGACACGAGCACAGTGTGTGGTCTTCTGCTGTCGTAGGCCATCTGCATTAAGGTTTGATCTGTTGTGCATTCTGCTCAAACCAGTGTTAAAGAGTGGTTATCTGAGTTACTGTAGCCTTCCTGTTAGCTCCTATTTTGCACCATTCTGTGTAAACCATCGAGTCTTTTGTACATGAAAATCCCAGGAGATCAGCAGATTCTAAAATATTCAAAGCAGCTCTTCAGTCACACCATGTCAAAGTCACTGAGATCACATTTTCCCCCATTCTGATGTTTGATCTGAACAATAACTAAATCTCTTGACTTGTATCTGCACGATTTTCTCCACTGCACTGCTGCCACATGATTGGCTGATATATGGGATATATTTAATAAATGTGTAGGTGTACAGGTGTTCCTAATAATGTGGACAGTGGAATGTATAGCACAGAAGCAGTATCTAGAGGTTTGATCAGGAATTAATTTATTCCTCTGAATAATTTAGCTAGAACAGCTGCTGGAATACCAATTAAAAAGACACTTGTTAAGATGATTGCTTGTTGGTAATCGCAAACAATCTAAAATAAAGTTTTCTCTGATTCTCACTTGGTTGGTTGACTCTTTTAAAAATGATACAATCTCACATTGGTATGCCATCACCCCTGTATGTTCCCACCATATAGCCATAGTGTAGAAGTGATGTTTGAGATGGCAACTTGTTCACACCGTTTCATACCAATCCCTTGGTGTGTTCAGTGATTCTGATGTCTTTCTGATTGGCTTGTCTATTTTCCCCCTTTCTCCTCTCCCTTTATCTTCCCTCTTCTTCCTCTTCCTCAGTATCATTATCAGGATGACGAGTCACCACCGGAGCACAATTACCCCAGGTTGACCGGAGATGTGCGAGCGCCAGAGCTGGTGCACGTATCTGAGAGGAACCTGTCGGAGATTGAGAATGTACATGGCTACGTCTCACACTCACACATCTCACCACTGAAGGTGAGTACTTTTACCATCAGAAACACCATGAGAGACTGCTGCCATGGTCTTCCATATGTCTTCCATTCATCCTCTCTCAGATGCCGTTATATCCAGACAGACGCTGTCCTGAAAAGAATGAGGTTTTAGTTTAAACGGTTTTGAAGCAGAGTACACCCGTGGCCAAAAGTTTTGAGAATGACACAAATATTAATTTTCACAAAGTCTACTGCTTCAGTTTTTATGATGGCAATTTGCATATACTCCAGAATGTTATGAAGAGTGATCAGATGAATTGCAATTAATTTCAAAGTCCCTCTTTGCCATGAAAATTAACTTAATCCCAAAAAAACATGTCCACTGCATTTCAGCCCTTCCACAAAAGGACCAGCTGACATTATGTCAGTGATTCTCTCGTTAACACAGGTGAGAGTGTTAACGAGGACAAGGCTGGAGATCACTCTGTCATGCTGATTGAGTTAGAATAACAGACTGGAAGCTTTAAAAGGAGGGTGGTGCTTGAAATTATTGTTCTACCTCTGTTAACTATGGTTACCTGCAAGGAAACACATGCAGCCATCATTGCTTTGCACAAAAAGGGATTCACAGGCAAGGATATTGCTGCTAGTAAGATTGCACCTAAATCAACTATTTATCTGATCATCAAGACCTTCAAGGAGAGAGGTTCAACTGTTGTGAAGAAGGCTTCAGGGCGCCCAAGAAAGTCCAGCAAGCACCAGAACCGTCTTCTAAAGTTGATTCAGCTGCGGGATCGGGGCACCACCAGTGCAGAGCTTGCTCAGGAATGGCAGCAGGCAGGTGTGAGTGCGTCTGCACGCACAGTAAGGCGAAGACTTTTGGAGGATGGCCTGGTGTCAAGAAGGGCAGCAAAGAAGCCACTTCTCTCCAGGAAAAACATCAGGGCCAGACTGCTATTCTGCAAAAAGTACAGGGATTGGACAGCTGAGGACTGGGTTAATGTCATTTTCTCTGATGAATCTCCTTTCCGATTGTTTGGGGCATCTGGAAAAAAGCTTGTCCGGAGAAGAAAAGGTGAGCGCTACCATCAGTCCTGTGTCATGCCAACAGTAAAACATCCTGAGACCACTCATGTGTGGGGTTGCTTCTCAGCCAAAGGAGTGGGCTCACTCACAATTTTGCCTAAGAACACAGCCATGAATAAAGAATGGTACAAAAACATCCTCAGAGAGCAACTTCTCCCAACCATCCAAGAACAATTTGGTGACGAACAATGCCTTTTCCAGCATGATGGGGCACCTTGCCACAAGGCAAAAGTGATAACGAAGTGGCTCGGGGAACAAAACATCGACATTTTGGGTCCATGGCCGGGAAACTCCCCAGATCTTAATCCCATTGAGAATTTGTGGTCAATCCTCAAGAGGCGGGTGGACAAACAAAAACCCACAAACTCTGACAAACTCCAAGCATTGCTTATGCAAGAATGGGCTGCCATCAGTCAGGATGTGACCCAGAAGTTGATTGACAGCATGCCAGGGCGAACTGCAGAGGTCTTGAAAAAGAAGGGTCAACACTGCAAATATTGACTTTTTGCATAAACTTCATGTAATTGTCAATAAAATCCATTGACACTTATGAAATGCTTGTGATTATACTTCAGTAACAGTTAGTAACATCTGACAAAAAGATCTAAAAACACTGAAGCAGTAGACTTTGTGAAAATTAATATTTGTGTCATTCTCAAAACTTTTGGCCACGGGTGTATAGCAGCCTGATATGTCAGCTCTACTGGCATGCCAATCTACCCAGCATGCCTTTGGGCCCTGTTACATAATCGGGAACATCAGCGTGTGCAGGGAAGAGCTACTTCTCAGCTTGGCCACTAGGTGGGAGTCAGTCCACATGCTGAGGGTCTTATAACGCAGACTTTATTTATGCCTTTGATATTATGGATTTTCTCATAGTGTGTAATTTAATAATCAGTGTAATATCCAACAATATGCCAAAATGTTACTCATAAACATTACTGAGGTTACACTAATAATTTAAAGACACATATTGGACACAATATACAGCTCTTAAATAGGAAAGATGAGCTCATTTGTATAGCTGATGTCTAAATGGGTTCTGTTTATGGTTTAGGAAAAAAAGCCCTCATTACGGTTTGGGGAAAAGGCCTGGTTACGCAAAAGTGCGAATGTCTTTTAAACAAGGGGATTGTGTGTATGTTAATGCTTTTAGAAGACTTTAGCCTTAACGTCCTGTGATGATGTTGCATGTACAGCCTTGTGGAAAATCCCCATCGGCAACAGTGGTGTTAATTATGGTTGAAATAAAATTGTAGGGATTAGGGAACAGCATGAACTCAGCATACTGTTAGCTGGAAGCAGGAGGTGATTTGGTGGTCTTGTGGTAAAAGCCCTCAGTTGTGTTGAGTGAGATCTTCTGGTTTCCAAGTCTCAGAGTTCACAATGTACCCAGCACTTTGTATAACTACTAACCACAACTTTCCATGACTAATCAGCCCAGCACTTAAGGCTCCTTAAATCTGAATCTATTTCAATCAATTTATGCTAAGAGCAGCCATTTTGTTATACTGTCTTTTCCAGAGAGGGTGCAATCTGTCTTATTTATTTATTTATTTATTTTTAAAGAAGTCTCATATATCTGCATGTAGTGCTGAAAACCCACTTCAGGTTCTCTCATAACATTCTCCTGCTTCTTTAACTTGCAGGATGGCATAACTCCTCATTGAAATAATTTCATAAACATGCTGGTAACACCTCTTAACCAATAAGGCATACTTGCATAAGCCAGTGTTTTACAGTAGACAATATTATATAGTTTCCCCTCATTAACTGGTTATTTCTGGGTGTAAAGAATCCCCCATGATGATGATTATAAGTCTGAACCCTCGATGTGAGGTTTTATCAGGTTGTATCGCTTTCTCACATGGTGACAGATGTTATCCTTGCAATTAGATTGTTAATTACATGCACAGTACGCTGATATTTGCTAAGCATTTGGCGTTTGTTTGGAAATCAGTGTGTACGTAGGTGAGGGCATTATAGATAAAAATTTTGCATTATCTTAAAATCTTAAATTGCATTATCTTCTTATATATAGACACATATAGTCTTATAAATGTGATCTTTGTAAAACAAAAATGGGAGTTTATCAATCTCGCGGGCTTTTTTTTTAAAAAAAAATGCTAAATTAAACTCGGTTTAGTTGCAGGTCTCAAAGATATTAGTGAAATATGAAATGTTACTTAATAGACAAAGTGTTTGGACTTGAATTGACCTGAATCGTTACAACTTCCAACAAGACTTATAATTTCCTTGGAGAACAATAAGGACTTTGTTAGCAATATAGTTGCATTTTTGATGGACTATTAAAGTCACTCCTAAGAGAGCTAGTCACTCCTCAGCTAGCTAGTTAAGAATTTAACAAGCTAATATAAATTATTTTAATAACCGCTCAGTGGGTGGCGCTGCTGCCTCACAGGGTTAAAATCAGTGAAGAATCTTTTAATGCTTTCCCCGGTGAAATAGGAAAATGTATTCGAAACTAAATACAGAGCACCTGGACACAATCGGGAACCACATCGATGATGGGACAGGGGCGGAGACAAGACGCAAAATAAACCAAAGCGCACATGAGATATGTACACAAGGAAAGACGCTCAGAACCACACTCAGTGCTGAGAGAGGAAATATGTGACACCTGGTTTCCTCTGACCTCCCACTAAATGGCCCCTACACTAAATTGCCCCTAGGTGTGAATAAGTGTATGAAGGACTAGTGTTCTATTCCCGGTTTGCACTCAGTGTTACTGGAATAGGCTCCTATCCAGGATAAAGCAGTTACAGAAGATAAATGAATAGTGTGCGCTAGCTTGTTATCTACAAGATAAGAAAGATGAGGCACTCCTACTACCTCTTTTCTGGCAAAGTGATTTTAGCCAATTATGCCCATGAACTGAAAACTCCCTATATATAGGAAAACTCCCACTTTTGTTGTACAGAGACACATTACCCAGCAGTATTATATATAATAATATATAATAATTTAGGAATAATACATAATAATAATAATAATAATAATAATAATAATAATAATAAATAATAATAGGAATATAGTTGCCTTTGTAATTTTTCTCAACTGAACTATACCAGTGTCAGATTTCTGTTCTGTCCACTGCCAGGTGCAGGGCATCATTAGAAACCGTGCACTGAGCCAAACCATGTTTAATTCTTAAAAGTTTAATTGGAAATTCTGGATGTTTTATTTGAAACTGCTGTTTAATTGCCCCATAACCATTTAATGTCTAAGAAAACTAGCCCACTGGGCATGTATAAGCTGTCTCGCTGAGACTCAACCGAGCTTGCACTTGTTTATGGCACCAAAACTCCAAAATGGCTAGTTAGGGGTGTTTAACTGCCAGACATACTCACCGTGAAATTCTACTATCCTGTTACGCCGTTGCCGTTCAGTAAGAGAGACACATAGCACCTCTGTGGGTGTCGCTAGCCCCCATGCTGACTAGTGTGATGAGGCATGTCCAAAACAGATAACAGGTTTTAAACAGCTTTGTTTCTTTCTTTCTTTTTTTAAGGAGCTTACTCAGAGTCTAATTCGTAATTGTGGGTAAAAAAAAAACATTTGGCAGTGGGATGCAGTGAAGCTGTGGTTTAGTTTTAGCCTTTTTGAACCATGCTGGTTAGAACAGCCTTTATATTTAATTTTTTTTTAAGTTTTGAATGCTACAACTGAGACAAATCCCTGATCAGTATAATTTTATGGTTTTACTATTCATACTATATTATCTCCTTGAACCTGTTCAGCTCTGGTGTGTAAATTTTGGACAGATTCACTGTCACTCGCTTATAACTCTGAACCCCAAAAATCTGTCTTTAGCATACCCTTATGCAGCATGACTTACAAAAGTGCTTTGTAGTCTCTATCAAAAACACGTCCTCGTGCTAGGTCAGGGACTAAGAGTACCATCAGCCGAATTACCCTCTCTTCTCTCGTCCTGTCTGTCTCCCTTTCGTGGCTCATCAGTGTGACTGCGTTCTCATCTCCTTCTCCTGTTTCCTCTCAGCCTTGGCTGGTTCTACTCACTGTCTTTTTTGTTGTTGTTTTGTTTTACTTTCTTACCTACAGCCTGCGCAGGTTACCCGGTTTGATCTATCATACCCGGGGGTGACCGCCGCAAACTACCTGGCAAGTTTATCATTTTACTTTAAATGTGGTTTGTGGTTGTGTCTGTGATTACTTTTACTTCAGATGTCTGGATTGTCTCTCTAGACGTCCATTCCATAACATGTTTATGTTGATGTTCTGGTGCATTGTCGCTTTTGCATGTAATTTTTCCGAGCCTTTCTGGTATAAAGTTGTTGGAGGTCTTTGGAGGTCCTTAAACTGGCTCATCAGTGCCATTAATGTATTTTTTTGTGTTTTGGTTCCACAAATGATTTATGTTTAAATAAAGACAGACAGTCATTTAAGAAGGACAGTGGCAGCGGGCAGTGGTGTTGTCCTACGGCTCCAGGGTCCCGGTGTGATCCTGAGATCGGGTTACGCTACGTGTGGAGTTTCTGATCTCCCTGTGTCCACACAGGTTTCCTCTGGGTTCTCTGGTTTCCTCTCCCAAAAAACATGCCAGTAGGTGGATTGGCTATTCTAAAAATTGCTCTTAGGTGTGGACGAGTGTATAAGTGTGTGTGTGTGTATGTGTGTGTGTGTGTGTGTGTGTGTGTGTGTGTGTGTGTATGGTGCAATGGACTGGCTCCAACTTCTTTAGGATAGGTCTTAACTGTAGCATTAGTGCAGTATGTTGTGTCCATAATAACTCTACATAATAATAATAATAATAATAATAATAAAATAATAATAATAACAATAATAATAATAATTATTATTATTATTAGTAGTAGTAGTAGTAGTAGTAGTAGCAGTAGTAGTAGTAAATAAGAGTAGTTATCTGCCTGGATCATTTGTGATGTATGGTTTTTTTTTTGTTTTTGTTTTTTTTGCGTGTGTGTGTGTGTGTGTGTGTGTGTGTGTGTGTGTGTGTGCAGAATACTGACTGGTCTTCTTTCTGGCAGATGGAGCTTCTGTTTAGCTCAGTGGCCAAGAGTAGTGTGTGATCATCATGTTCTCCTTGTCTTCAATGTTCCTCTTTTTCTATCATAACTTCTGCACTCTCCTTTATTCTGTCCTCTATATTCATCTCTCTTCTCCTTTCCTCTCTTCTCTCTTCTGTGCTTCCCTGTCTATTCTCCTCCCTGTTCTCTCATCTCTTTTGTATCTCACCTCTCCTCTCAATTCTCTATTCTCCCCTCAACTCTCCCATCCTCTCATCTCCTCTCCTCTCCCCTATTTCCTGTCTCACTTATAACCTCTGTTTCAATTCTTACTTCTCCTATTCTGTTCTAATTTTTCCTCTCATTTTCTGTTCCAATCTTTTCTCCCTCATTCCATTCTGACTTTTTCCTTCTTCTTCTTCTTCTTGTTCTTCTTCTTCTTGTCTTTGATTTTTGACTTTTACTCTCTTTTCTTTTCTTTTTCCTTTCTCTTTTCTCCTCTCCTTTCTTTTCTTCTCTCCTCCCCTCTCATTGGCTCTCCTCTCTGCCTCTTTTTCTCCTCTCCTCTATCATTCTGTTGTGACTTAATCCTTCTTCTATTCTATTCAAAGTCCTCTCCCCTCTCCTCCCCTCTCCACTCCTCTCCACTCTTCTCCTCTCCTCTCCTCTCCTCTCCTCTCCTCTCCTCTCCTCTCCTCTCCTCTCCTCTCTTCTCCTTTCCTTTCCTTTCCTTTCCTTTCCTCTCCTTTCACCATTAGTTCCTGTAGCTGTTAGACAGGTGATACATGCTCTGCAGTCACGAGTTGGTAAAACCTCAGCTTATTGTAATGTTTGTTGATTACTTTTCTATCAACATCCTTCACCCTAAATCATTCATCAGCCTTGCTGCCTCATTGTGGCGAGAGAAAGGGCAGAAGGAAAAGAGAGAGGGTGGGGGCAACAAGTGAACACTTG
The DNA here is from genome assembly GCA_023630585.1 of Cranoglanis bouderius. Taxonomy (NCBI): domain Eukaryota; kingdom Metazoa; phylum Chordata; class Actinopteri; order Siluriformes; family Cranoglanididae; genus Cranoglanis; species Cranoglanis bouderius. Next base: position 6,711,175 of record CM042550.1, on the reverse strand, counting down.
AGCTTCTTGAGAATAACATACACCGCTGCTGGGCATGAATCAGCTCTTTTCCTTCACTCCGAGTGCCTGCTTTAACACAATACTAAGATTCTCTCAATAGTCAGTGATTTGCTGAGGCACTGACTTACTTGTAACAGTGTTGCCCCACACATTATCATCTTTCACTTTTCACTTCTGAATAAATATATACGCTAAAAGGATGTGGCCATTTTGTTATATTAGCCATCAGCCCTTCATCAGCGAGGCACCACGCAATTTGACATTAATAATGTGTGTTTTAACAGCTAATGGAGAGCGCAGTAGGAGGGGGTGAGTGATGTTTATCAGATGAGTCAGAGTGATTGGAGGGCTCTCGTCCTCTGTCTGTGTGTGTGTGTGTGTGTGTGTGTGTGTGTGTGTGTGTGTGTGTGTGTGTGTGTGTGTGTGTGAGTGTGTGTGTTTGGTGGAGTCAGGCTCAGGGTTAATGGTGATTGTTTCGTTATCTCTGCACCCTGGTGAAATAATTGCTGCAGAATCAGAGGCATGTTCAAGCTCAGTGTGGATCAAGCCATGCTCTGATTGTGTGGGAAATGAAAAGTGGGCTGAAATTAGAAATCAGATGCCATGCATCTGCGGAGAGGAGAGGAGAGGAGGGGAGTGGAGGGGTAAAGTACATTTAAAAAGGAATGATATTAATAGTGTGCTTAATTATCAGGAATGAAAATTACCATTAACTCTGAATCATTGAATTGTTCACTCGATGCCTTTTAATGCTTTATTTTTTTTTTTTTAAATGAAGTCACTTTATAACTTTTATTACATGCATTTTTTCTTTTAAGTTGTCTTTAACTTATATTATGCATAATTCGATGCTCCAGCATCTGTGAAGGTGAAGGTTATATTTAGTTGAAGCAGACTGCAGTTTTATTATATTAGTGCATGTAATACTAGGTGGAGCTGTTGGAATTTGTCCCATTAGCATACTAATTGTTTCCTGCTCTTCTCATTTTTGGGTATTAATCTGAACCTGTGTAGCGCGGCCCTGCAGCCTGGGCTTAATGAAAGTGCCCCGCAGGTCTCCAATAACATTCAACTCATTACTCCTTTAAAACACTCCATGAAAGAACCTCATGAGCAACAAGGCCCTCAGTATGCACACTCATATGGTCTGATGTAAAAAGCAGTTCTTTGATCTTGTCAAAAGAAAAAGGCTTGGAAGTAAAGCTTGCACCCATTCTGACTAATGCATACAGTTTCTGTAGGCTTTCATCTATCACAATTGAAAGTCATTTGTATATGAGCAGGAGAACATATTGTATAAGACTTCAAACAGCTTTCATGAAAGGCTTGAGGCTTGCCTGATCAATTTCACCTCAGTGCAAAATGTCAAAGTGCAAATAATTTCCTTCAAAGGTTACAGGTAAGAAAAGAACTACTTTAACATACCTTCTGTTCCCTGAATTAACAGTACTGACTGTCTTTCATAGTGAGCCATCAGGGCCATCAGAACAGCTTCAGTTGTCTTGGCGTAAACTCTACACCCCTTTTTTTTTACTCTACACCACTTTTAAAAGGATATTTCCTGAGATGGTGTTCTGATGATGATGATGGACATAGGTCCAAAATCTCCCATAGGAGTTCTGCTGAATGTGAAGGCCATAGCATATGATTTTATATTCATCAAACCATTCAGTGAGCCCTTGAAAGAGACCACTCCCATCACGATAGAAATGTTTCCGCAAAGGATAGCAGTGATCAATGAGAATAACTTTGTATTTATGTTGCAGTGATGCTTTTCTCTAAGGGGACAAGTGGAGCCAAACCATAGCAGCGAAATACATCAGCATAACAGAACCACCAGTTTTTCTTTTAATTTGTCAACTGTTAGTAGATTTTAGCAAGCTAAACTACTAGCAAGCTAAAGTACTTTAGCATCATACAAGAACCTGTGATTGAGCCGTTACCTATTGACACAATAACATATTAGAAGGAGCAAATTAATATTAACGTGTCATTCATGTAACTGCATGTCTGAGCCATGTAGATATATAAAAATAATGCGCACCTTCAGACCAATCAGATTTGAGAATGTATCCATGTTCTGGTATAATATTCACAGTATTTTGAAATCCTGATTTCTTCTGTTTTTGTGTATATTTCATACTAAATTGTTTCAGAAATTAAAACAAAATCTAAGATAAAACAACGGCAACCTGAGTAAACACAACATACAGTTTTTAAATGATAGTTATTTATTGAAGCAAAAAAGTTATCCGATACCAACTGGGCCTGTGTGAAAATGTGAAACTGCATTCATAATGGGGTTCAGCTGGATTAGACACAGCCAACCCTGATTACTGCAAACCCTGTTCAAACAACATGAAGTTGGTTAAAAGGTTTTACCCAGTAACACACTATGCCAAAGTTGAAAGAAATTCCAGAAATGATGAGGAAGAAGGTGACTGAAATACATCATTGAAATACAAGGGTTACAAAGCTATTTTAAAGGCTCAATGACTCCAACGGACCACAGTGAGAGCCATTATCTCCAAATGGAAAAACTTGACACCTTCCTAGAAGTGGCCAACCTTCCAAATTTCCTCCAAGAGCACAGCAACTACTGTAGAGGTACTGAGATTCTGTATGGAGGAATGGTCTCAGATCCCTTGCCATATATTCTCCAAACTCATCAGGCATTATAGGAGAAGACTCAGAGCTGTCATCTTGGCAAATGGAGGTAGCACAAAGTATTGACTAAAAGGGTGCCAATAATTGTTGCACACCTATATTTAACAAAGTTTTTTTTTTTGGATAAATCTGTGTTGTCTTTGCAATTGTTTGATATTCATGAGAGCAGAGTATTTTTGTGATTTTTTTTATAAACAAAAGATCAAAAGTTAAACAATAAAGACAATTTTTCATAGCCTTCTTTGCTCAAGGGTGCCAATATTAGTAGAGGGCACTGTATACACAAAAACACAAGAAATCAATACTTTTTCACAACACTGTATATATAGAAAATATTCAACAATCTAAATGAAGATGGTGTGCCTGTAATTTATTTTGTCAAAATATCATCACACATCCAGTTTGATTTGAAGGTGGGGGTTCAAGCCTCAGTACCACCAAGGTGCCACCTTGAACAAGAGCCCAACAGGAGCCCTAACTGCCCCAGGGGTGCTGCATTATGGCTGACCTTGTGCTCTGACCCCAGCTTCTTAACATGCTGGGATATGTGAAAAAAGAATTTCACTGTGCTGTATATGTATATGTGATAAGTAAAGGCTTATTTTTCTTCTCTCCACTGAAATCTGATATCAGTTCTACTTGATTAATAACTGCTCCTGCATCTGTGCATTGCTTGTTTGTCAGGTAAAACACTCCCGTCTTAAAAATCTGCCATCACCAGACAAGCCCACTGTGTTAGGTGGTGAAGCTATGACGGCTCTAGCTCATAAGATGTGCAGTTAATAATTTCAAACCTGTCGGCTTTCAAGAGTTCAATCGACATATAGCAACAAAGAAAATCATAATTCAGCACTCTTTTTCTTTTCTTTAAATTTGCACTGGGACAGAGCATAATTTGCTTACCAAACACAAATGCCTGTATCTTCTTCACACTTTTGCAACCTAGGCATGTTTCTTTTGAGAATCGGGTGTCGTGGTGAAAAGAGAACTGCAGTGGGATGAGGTGAGAAACATTTGGAAAGGCTTCTTTCACAGATTGATGGTTGTTGCCATAGTAATAGTGTTAACAGGTCTCAGCTCTTTTGGATTGGACGTACATGGGTGGGCACAGACCGACTTGCTAAATTCTTTCTTCAGGGTAGAGTTCTGATGCCAGGTTTCTTCAGCCAGTTTCTTAGAAAAGTGACAGAAACATTTATCATCTGTTGCTATAAAATATACAGTGTTGTACTGTATCTCTTAGTTGTATGGAAATAAATAGAAGTCAAGTGAAATATGTTCCTGCTACAGTGCTTGCTAATGCTTTGTGCATTTGTGCATCTCCTCTCTCTCTCTCTCTCTCTCTCTCTCTCTCTCTCTCTCTCTCTCTCGCTCTCTCGCTCTCTCTCACTCCGTGATCACACAGCAGATGCTGAGAAGGTCACAGCTAACAGAAGTAGGCACTGTGATGCATCTTGAATACAAACCCATAGACTTTGCGCTTCCATAACCATGAAGAAGAAATTTTGACTTTTTTTAAATCATGTCACAGATTTTTATTATGTAACAGCCTTTTCTAGCAGGAACAGCCTGTCATGTGGTTTTGCAAGTTTGAGAATATGATTTTTCAACATGGTCTTTCTGGATGAATCAGGTGATAAACCCAATTCATTTAGCATTTCATATTGTAACGCTTCCCTGAAGTCTATTCACCAAGAAACACAACAACTGAGCACACCACATTCAGTTTCTCATCTTTCTCTTAGAGTAATGTCATTGAAAAACAAAAAAAAACAAAAACACAATTCCCACAATAAACACAAATTATTATTTTTCTATCAAAAAATTCGTCCACATAATGGAAACATTTATGATGGGCAAAGTCTATTTAGTTCACTGTGGCACCAACAAAAACAGAGGTCCATCAGTCAATAGGGTCTTATGTGAAAACCCTAGAAAATGGTTCTTTCATTGCATATAAAGATGCTTTTCCCTGGACCTGAATCCTTTCATGCATAAATTGTTTAAAAACATATCCAGATACTTTAGTACTTAAAATTGCACCTCATATTAATTTTTCTAAATAGCACTTATATTGAAGAGTAAATGGATTAGCCCCTGTGTAGGAGTAAAAATAGAGTGTAGGAGGAAACATCATTTCAGAAATAAAAAAGGTCTTCCAATGTGTTTGTAAACAAAGATCCATGCGTAAAACATTAATATTTATGTCTAAAATATGCCGACTAAAATGGTAGAAAATGTAATTTGTAAAAAAAAATAACAATATTCTTTGCATGTACAAAATTTAAGCAGTTTAGGATTGTTGCACGATGCAGCTGATTTCATAGGTAAAATACTTTCAATAAAAAGTAACTAGTTTTAATGTATGTGGAGTATAGCTCAAAAAATATTTAATTTGTGATAATGGGTATGTCTCAACCAGCTTTCTAGTTCTGTAGGTAGTGAATCAGTATATCGTGTACACGAGTCTGGGCACTGGCTCACTACACATTGGGACACTGATAACTGAATTTCCGGTTACACGATTAAGTACTCGCATTGTAAAACATCACCAAAAAATAAAAACTAAAATATTTAAGTTTTATATGTCTGTGTAAAAGTTTTAGGCACCCTATTTTTTTTAGTACAAACTTTTTTTTTAATGACTTCTACATTATCAAGTCAGTACAAAAAACATTTTAGATTCCCAAACATTAGTTTTCTAGCACAAAATTAAATGTTACAGAAAAATGTTTGTATGTCAGTAAAGAAAGCAGCATATTATGTAAGATACACTTTTCAGACAAAAAACACAATGAAGTCTGCTGGAAGCGAGTGCGAAAGTCAAAGTCTCCAGAAAAACTGTGGCTGGTTCTGCAAGATGCTCAATAAAACTTACCAGCTCATTTCCTTATAAAACTGCACAAACTGGACCGGAGACTAATATTTTAATTTTTTGTCACACCAAATATTGACTTTCATTTACTACTGTTTACCGCTCTTTACGGTATTTTTTTTTAAGTGTAGAAACATTTAATTTCATTATTTTGAAGGCATCTTTGCTCTACAGCATTTCTTTGCATGTGCCTAAAATCTTTGCACAGTACTATAAATCTGTTAGCTTAATCACACATATTTCTGTCATAATATGTTAAGCAGGATCGTAGGCAAGCTAGTGGATTTAAAAAAATAATTAAACACTTAAATGTCATTAGACTCAGACAAACCGTATATAGAATGTCAAATAAAGTTAAAAATCACCAACGCAAGTAATCATTTGAGAGCTACAACAACAACAAGCTACTTACATTTGTAGCCAGAAGTTGGTTGATAGTTCATCCACCATTTTTTTTTTTTTTTTTTTGAGCTAAGAGGCTTCAGAAAACATGACGTAATTTCCAGTAAGGGAACATAGTGAGCATAGTGAGGATTTTGAGATTTAGAGAGCCCTTAAAATGGCTGACTCCGTGATCAGAGCCCTAACTACTGAACTAGGGAGGTGGTTGAGACATACCCATTGTGTAGTATATTTTTTAAAGAAATACTAGAAACATGCTACACTGAGAATAGTCTAGAAAGAATCAGATATTAGAAGAAAAATATTTATGTCAAATTACAGTACAGGTCTTAGGTGATTTGGAGGTGATCTTATATTTTCCTAAAACAGCCTTAAATTGGCTGTTTATAAGACTATGCATGAAAGGGTTCATTTTTAAGAGTGTACAGTAAAATGTCTAACCAGCGAAGGACAATACCTCCTCCTAGCCAACAGAGGTCACTATCACCAGAATTCTAGTTTAGTTGTTCACTTCCGGTTCTATGGACTACAAAAGCATGATTTCCAGTCTCTTTGCAAAGTCTTGCCAAACCTTCCAGCTGTGTCATTTATGAACCATATTACTCGTTATTGACTTGTCTGTGTGCGATTATCCCTTGCCTAACAACTCCTTTGGATCATCCCTGTCTGTCTGAAGTCTTATCTTGCCTGATTATGTTCTTACCTTTTCCTGCATTGTAATTTTGCATAAAGCAGCAAAAAAAAAAAAAAAAAAAACCCTCTGCATATGGATCCTCATGCCTTTGCAACCCCTGACAGCAGTTACTTAGTAACAGGTATATCCCAGTGAAAGGATTTTAATAATCAAGCCTATACCCTAGTGTGACCTTGTTATTCGAACATTTCTACTAACGTGTGTGTGTGCGCGCCTTGTTCGTGACTGTGTCTTCACCCTGCATTGCTAATGGCAGTGTGTGTGAGCAGGTATGACAGGGTCTCGGTGTTCTGTCAGGTTTAGGTGATAATGGTGTTGGTGTGACAGTGTGCTGAGCTCACATTTTCTGTATCTAGAAGGAGATTTTTTTTTTGTCATTGTATAGTGCTCTGTTACATTTCTGCTTTCCTTTCATTTTAGACATGATGGTTTATGCATTATCACAAAGGTGAAAAGAGAGTTCACATAGCAGGGCTTTTTAACAAGTTAATTATTATATGGAATTCAGTTACCTTCTGTGGTTGCTTGGAATATTAAAAAATAATAATAAAATGCGTTTGGCTTTTCAGGGTACAAATGAAAAACAGACATTTTCTATGACTAAGACTATTTTTTTTTAGGCTAAGACTAAAAAAATTGACAAAGTTGTTGTTATTCTACTGTCTACCACATTATAATGGAAGTAGACATTTAACATTGTTTATATTTCCTTTGTTCTCATACTGCACATGCTCAGTAACGGTATGCTAGTTCAGAGTTAAGTGACGCACGTCAAAAAGGTTATTAGGATGTGCAAGTTTGGGAGAAAACAAGCTTTTGACCATAAGGGATTACAGTATGTTAGGCAACAAACAAATTGTTGAGAAGATGTGATAAAACAAGTGGATTATACTGTACAGCGATGGAAGGAAATGTGAAAATTTGCTGAGTTTGAAGAATAAATAAAAGACTAAGGATATTTCATGGACTTCAGAGTTGTGAGTATTTTGCTAAGAAGACAAGAGCTAAGATACGCGTCAAAACCTGTAAACTAACTTTAAGAAGATCACATGTCCCGTACAGGCTGCTCATCTGTTCCAAGGTTTCATGTTATTCTCTCATTATCTCACTTATAGAAAGTAAACAGATAAAAGGTCTAGATTTGATTTGAAGTGTGGCATTTACATTTTGAATCTGTTGCTGTTAACTTTCAATATGAAGTCCAAAGAGCTGTCACTGCCAGTGAAACAAGCAATCATTAGGCTGCAAAATCAAAACAAACCCATGAAAGAGAGCAAAAACATTAGGTGTGTCCAAATCAACTACATTCTTAATTCTCATAAAAAGAAAGAACACACTAGTGATCTCCAGAACACCAAAAGACCCGGAAGTCCACAAAAAAGAACTCTGATGAATGACAGAAGATTTGTTGAAGAACAACCCATTCACAACAATTGGCCACATCAAGAAGACCCTCCAGGAGGTAAGTGTATCTGTGGCAGAGTCAACAATCGAGAGAAGCCTTCACCAGAGTAAATAAAGAAGGATTACCACAAGATGTAAACTGGAAGACCAGATTAGAGTTTGCCAAAAACATCTTAAAAAAAAAAAAAGCCTGTGCAATTCTGGAACAATGTCCTATGGACAGATGAGACAAAGATCAACTTGTACCATAATGATGGGAAGAGAAGCATATGGAGAAGGTAAGGAGCTGCTCATGATCAAAAGCATAACACCTCATCTTATGACATAAGCATGTTTGTCTGCCAATGGAAGTGCTTCCTTTGTATTTATTGATGATTGTGATTGATGACATAAGCAACAAGGTGAAATCTGAAGTGTATATTATCTGCACAGATTCAGCCAAATGCTTCAAAGGTCATGGTTTTTCCATTTACAATGCAAATGGAAAATGACCTGAAGCATACCTCGAAATCAAACCAAGACTTTTTAAGGCAAAGAAGTGGAATGTTCTGCAATGGCCAAGTCAATCACCTGACCTGAATCCATTTGAGCATGTGTTTCACTTGCTGAAGGCGAAACTCTCCAAGCAGGAACTGAAGACAGCTTAAGAAAAAAGGCCTGACAGAGCATCACCAGGGAAGAAACCCAGTGTCTGGTGATGTATATGGGTTCCAGATTTCGGGCAGTCATTGACTGAAAAGGATTTGCAACCAAGTGTAAAAAATGACTAGATTAATGTATGATTGTGTTAGTTTGTCCAGTTACTTTTAGCCTCTAAAAAATGTAAATACCCTTAAATTAAAGCTGGAAGTCTGCACTAACCCAATGTTAGGTTGTACTGTGGTTATTTATTCTGAGGTAGCCAGCTAAATATACAAATACGTTGTCAATATCCATATATTTATGGACCTGACTGTATACTGTTTTTCACATATTAAGTCATAGCTGTTTACAGGGATACTCTCTGACATGCACCAGTACAATAAGGACTTTGTTCAAACAGCATCTAGAGTGTACAGTTAACATATGCCATCACTTATCTCCTTTCCTGTCATGCTTTCTGACAGAAGCACTGGTATCAGCTGTTTTTTTTTCACACTTTTATCGCTCTCTTGGGCTGTGAGTTGCATCTTCTTCATTTAATCTTCCAGAGTACACCTGGGGAATCAAACCACAGACACTCCATTCTCCACGTCTCCTAACGAGGCCGCAATTCGTGCAAGGGACACAATGCAGTGCAAAGCTGTACTCTGCTACAAAAATGACACTGCTTTAACAATTACGCTTCAGTGCTGTCTCAGTTTTAATTTCTGTCAGCTCCAGAAATATTTGCACCCTTGGTAAAGATGGGTAAAAAAAAAAAGGGTGATGAAATAATGTTTTGTGTTTAATTACCTTAATGAAGAAATGAGAGAAAACTAACCTTTACTTGTAGTAAATGTATTTTAAAAAAACAATAACAAAAAAAACAACACTTTTACTACATGTGTCACAAATATTGGCACCCCTAGAAATTCATATGAACAAAACGTAACTGTGGCATTTTTGCATTTATATTTTACTTCACTTAAGTCATCTTTGTTTATATAGTACATTTAAAGACAGCATGTGTCAGCCAAAGTGATGCACAGTGACATCAGTTAAATCCAAACAGCAATGAAATAAAATACAAATAAAATAAATTAAAAAAATTAAACATTAAAAAGTATTAAAAGGCAAACCCACAGGTTAAAATACAAGACATAACAGAAGACTTGATACTACAGACTATAAAAAGACTCAAATGTCTGGGAGATTAAATAAGTTTATAAATTGGATTTAAAAATGTCAAACATTGGGGATGTTTTTTTTTTTTTTTTTTTTAAAGGGTAACTGTTACATAATATTGGAGCTGTGACAAAAAGTCTGGTAACCTTAAAGTAAACCTGAAGAACTTTTAAGTGGTAAGCCAAGACATGTTCTTTCACACAGAGACCAGATCCTTTGGGGAAGATTAGTGAATACAGAAATGATATGAGACAAAATTTTGTTGACCATCAGAAATAAGGCAATTGCTATAAAATAGCTACACATCTGAGAATGCCCATATCCAATATTAGGGCAATAATTACGAAGTGTAAAACAGTCACAGCTGTAATGACTTTGAAAAGGGTAGCCCTGTTCCCTGGGTGGGAGGAATTGTGTTACTCTTTCTCTTGTCAGTCAGACACTAGCCAATCGTGGATGTCTGTGAGCTCGTGTAGGTCATGATCCAAAAAAAAAATCTGTCTAAATACACAAAAAAAAATGGCCACAGAATAAATTTTTTTGACATCCCAGTCCCCTGACCTAAACCCATTTAACCTGTGTTGTGAGCTGAGGAGGAGCGTGCACAAGAGAGGATCTAGCAGCCTGGAGGATCAGGAGAGATTCTGTATTGACGAATGCGCTCAGATTCTCTGCTCTGTATTCTCCAGTGTCATTATATGAGAAGACTTGGTGCTGTTGGCAAATTTATGTTGCAATAGGGGTGCAAATACTTATTTTCTTAGAATAAATTTACATTTTCATTGTGAGATTAAACAATTAGCCAACAAGACATTTTGTAGCCATTTCTTCTCTCTCTCTCTCTCTCTCTCTCTCTCTCTCTCTCTCTCTCTCTCTCTCTCTCTCTTTTAACCCATCTTTAACAAGGGTGCCTATAATTATGGAGCACAATAGCACATTAAAGAATGTGTGTTGCAGCTTGAAATGTGAGCATTAGAGATTTCAGAACCATGGAGAGCTCTGTTAACCTCCTCCATTTTCTGTGTGTGTGTGTGTGTGTGTGTGTGTGTGTGTGTGTGTGTGTGTGTGTATGTGTGTGTGTGTGCGCGCTCAGAGAGTGGACTACCAACTGTTCATCTGTTTATCAACCTGTTACCATGCAATAATACACAGCAAAATCGCACCCAAACCATCAGTCAGAAAGAAACCAAAAAAGACGTGTCCCTTCATCTGTTGTCAGTCACAATAACCACAAGAAATGTCTTTAGAAATTCATTTGGTGCATTTTCTTCACTAATAGCCAACATATCGGCAAAATTGTTTTTATTTTACTGTGGTCATTTAGGTGTATGGGATGAATAAAAGTAGGCTCTAAAAAGGCCAGCCTTTTACAGTTATTACTTGTCACTAGGTTTGTATGATCTAACGATATAATTATATTATCAGACCTTCTGCATAGGAGATTCTCAACTTAATATCAGAGTAAAATTGTATGAGTTATCACTCAAAAATACGGCAAAGAGCAGTGATTTTCTCTCCAATAAAATGGCGGATGAGCCAATGGCATATGATGGCCCCGTCCCCTTCCCCTCATAGCACATGCTTTCGATTGGAGTTCTATGCTTTCTATACCTCACTTTGTCACAGTAACTGAAAAATGTTTTCATTTCATTAACATGAAATACAATCTATCAGTGTATGTTCATCTTAGCTAACATTAGCCAGGTATACTGTATCGTTAACATAAGTTTGTCAGGCAGCAGATACGGACACACAGTCATGCAAACTGTAAAACACGATAGCCCCATTAAGATGTGTGAACTTATTTCTTCTCTTTAACTCCAATTGTAATGACAAGTTTTGGGTATTGAACTCAAGTTTATAAGTTTAAAAAAAAAATATTTAAAGCAATCCATTGTCTTGACTTGGAAAACTTGTAAAACGTAACTTTTTGAGTTGAAACTCTTCTTCAAGTTGAGTTTACTCATGTTTTTAAGAACTTTCGTTTCTAAGTTTAACCACCTGAGATGTTTTACAGTGTACTCAATATTTTCATTAGCAGAGCTTGCAAAGAATCCAAAAATGTTAGGCAGAGACATAGTCAAAAACAGGCGATGTGCAAACAACATGAACAGCTGGATGCCGTAATTATTGATGCCACTGAAAATATTTTGGCCAAAAAAGTTGGAGAAAAAAAAAGGACAATTTTTTTACATAAACAGATTAAATTAAAACTAAGTGGCAGATCTAACACTTTACAATTAATGCTAATAATAATGGTAATTAGAAAGTGATTGAAAACGCTTTCATTTTTTGCTCTCCTGCACTGATCAGCACTCTTAAACACATTGTACAGCAGCAGAACAGTAAAAATGTTGGCCATGTTGACATTATACAGCTAGTTTGTGAAAAGATTACAGTGGGTATAGAAAAGAATCACCCCCCTTTAAAATAATCACATTTTGTTGCTTTGAAATGAAGACGGACACAGTTTTTGTTTTATCCAGCTGTATTTACTGAGTGCAAATTATAACATCCAAGTGAAAGATATAACACCAACATGTCAGAAAAAAATTAAAAAAGAAAAAAACAGAATCACTGAGTTCACAGGAAAAAGGATCACCCCCTCCTAAAAAAGACTTGTAAACTCAATCAGGTGTAGCTAATCACCTTCTCAATGGCACACAAAGCCATTTGACTTTCAACTGTGATCAACTGTGGTCATTTTGATGAGCTCAGCATGAAAAGAGCTTTCCTGGAGCATTTTGTAGAGCAACTGAAGCAAATAATCAACTATGGGTGGCAAGGCACTGTCAAAAGATCTCCGGATAAAGCTGTGGACAGGCACAAGTCAGGAGATGGATACAAAAAAATTTCTGTTATTAAGAAGTGGAAGGTATTTGGTACAACACAGACTGGATCAGGACGTCACTCCAGACTGGATGAAAGAGCCAGGAGGAAACTGGTCAGAGAGGCTACCAAGAGGCCTACGGCAACTCTGAAGCAGTTGCAGGAATTTATGACAAAGAGTGGTCAGTGTGTGCATGTGACAACGATATCACAAATTCTCCAAAATGTGGCTTGTATGGGAGGGTTGCAAGAAAAAAGCCACCCATGACTGAGCTTAGCCAAAACGCACCTTGAAGATTCTGAGGCCACATGGAAAAAGGTGTTATGGTCAGATGAGACTAAAACTGAATTATTTGGCCTCAACACCAAACGATATGTCTGGGGAAATCCAATACAGCTCACCATCCAAATAACACCATTCCTACAGTAAAGCATGGAGGTGGTAATATCCTGTTATTGGGGTGTTTCTCTGCAGCAGGGACTGGAGCACTTGTCAGGATAGAAGGAAAATGGATGGGGCAAAATACTGTCAAATTCTTGAGGAAAATCTGTTGCCCTCTGCCAGAAAGTTGTTAATGGGAAGAAGGTTTACCTTCCAACATGACAATGACCCAAAGCACACAGCAAAACTGACCACACAGTGGTTGAAGGAGAAAAAGGTGAATGTCCTTGCATGGCCTAGTCAGAGCCCAGACTTAAACCCCATTGAAAATCTGTGGAATGACATGAAGACTGCAGTCCACAAACGGTCACCATAAAATTTAACTGAACTTGAGCAATTCTGCAAAGAAGAGTGGGCAAATATTGCAAAGTCTAGATGTGCAAAGTTAGTAGAGACATATCCCAACAGACTAAAGGCTGTAATTACAGCAAAATACTGACACAAGGGGGTGATCCTTTTTCCAACTCTGGTTGGTTCTGGTTTTTATTATTTTTTAAAAAATTTTTCCTGACATGTTGGTGTTATATCTTTCACTTGGATGTTGAAAAGCAACAAAATGTGATTATTTTAAAGGGGTTGATTCTTTTCTATACCCACTGTATATGGAAAGAGTACTGCTGTGTGTGTTACAGTTTACCATGCATTACTGCAGCTGAGTTTTTGCGATTGCCACTGCCTGCCTTGTCCCGAATTCAGACTTCCTGGCAGAATCCTTTACAGTGTTGTTCCTTTTGTTCTCTTGGTAGATTACAATTCATTTTTAATGTTTCTCCACAGTAATCACCAGAGGGCTGCACAGTGAGTAGCCTTGACACCTTACCACTTCAGGATCCCAGTTTGATCCTGAGCTCGGGTGATTGTCTGTGTGGAATTTTGCCATGTTCTTCCTGCGTCTGTATGGGTTTCCTCTGGGTTCTCTGGTTTCCTCTCACTTCCCAAAAACATTCCCATAGGTGGATTGGCTAAGATAAGGTTTGAATGAGTGTATGAATGTGTGTGTGCATGGTGCTCTGTGATGGTGCTCCCAGACCCGGTTCCACTGTGACCCTGAGAAGGATAAAGTGGTTACTAAAAGTGAGTGAATGATTAAGTAATCACCAGAACAGTGAATGCCAACTCCCCAGCACAATTGGACTTGCATTTGCATTGCACAGTTGCCTATTCCTAACATTGCATGTTCTCAACAGAAACTAGAGACATCTCAAACTTCATCTCAAACTTCGTCTTTGGTTGCAGTGGCACAAAATCAGCTGTTGGTGAGGGGCACGTTATGCATTCTAAGACCACCTAGCTCAACTCACGACCAAAAAAATTCTTTAACAATGTAATATTTTTGTCTGCAACAAAATGACAAAACAAAATCATAAAATTGGTACAGCGTAAAGGCGGCTTCAGTTAAAATTATGTTTTATTTTGTTTTGTTTCAACTATGCATCTCTCAGAATGCTTTCTAAGCATCTCAATATAAACTCACAGCTCTTTTATGTCAAACAGGGAGGGAAAGATATGGTAAATCCATACTTGTAGTGTGTTTTTAATGAGTAAAGGGAAATTGAAAGCAGTGAAACCACCTGTGAGTTTACTTTGATGTGGCCCTCCTCCTGATTCTAGCCTTTAGCTAGTGCGAGTCTTTCACTGAGTGTGTGTTTGTTTGTTTCCTGCTGTCTCCTTCTGCTCTGCAGGACTTGTGAGGTTTACAGTTCTTAGGAACAAATTCAGCTCCAGGTCAGTGTTTAGCACTACATACTTTTAAGAGTTCGCCCACACGTAGAGAACACAGGCTCAGTGTGCTAAAACTACGAAACCGCCTGAATATGTGGTGGTGAGACTAAACGATTACACTGAGAATGATCTCCAACCGGTCCATAGATTCCAACATCAGAGACCTCAAATCATTTTCACAGTCATCAGCTCAGGCTGTCATCTGTATGAGCGACATAATATTAAGACCTTAATATTGCCTAGGACTTGTAAAACATTTTAACAATTGTAGGCTGTGCTGAATTCTGGGATGTGTAGTTAGACACAGGTTCCAGCATTTGCCAAGATAATGTGTAAATCTAAAGCCTAGTTCCTGTCACATGGACCAACAGCGGTGCATGTGAGATGTACAGTATGTGTAATATGCTCTTCATCTCTCTCTCTCACTCTCTCTCTCTACTTCTATCTTATTTCTCCTTCTCTTGCCCCTCTTTCTTAAGTGCACTTTCCTCTCTCTATGTAAGTGCAAGTCACCCTCATTAGTTTATCCAGAACGTTCTGCATTATAACTTCATTTAAATGCAATTCTTCATCTCAGACAGATTTTTATATGAATGCCATGTACTGCATTTCTCACTTGTTTACTGGTGATATACTGTATATAATGCTGATATAATTGATTTTAAAACTCTCACTTTGATAGATAGGTCTGAACGTTTTTTTCCCCATGAATACATGGTTGAAAGATTGGTGTATTTAATATACAATTTTCGTGTAAAGTTTAGACACAGCTACTTATAAAAGGATATGTTTCTTCTTCTTCTTCTTTTTTTTTTTACTCTTTTCCACATTTTAGAACAATAGTGAAGACATAGAGACAGTGATATAACGTTAATTTTATGTTAATATTTTAATCAGAAAGCTCTTCTTTCGGCCAGTGTGCATTTCGTTGCATAATGGACGCCTTTAAAGTAGATTTAATCAAAAACTTAACCACAGCTCTAAAACAACGTGTCTGATCCCATGCTAGCAAACTGGATTGTAACCATGGCAACAAGCATAAATACCATTCAAGACTTGTATTTATACTTCACTATCACCATCATTATTTCAAGAAAACAATAAACTTGGCACTCTGCTTCACATTATGCTGTTCTTTGCCTCTGCCTTAACCATTATTTATCTATACAAGGACATTTTGTTGGCTGTTATCTCTTAAATAAAACATGGAATTATGCAGTGACCAAAAATTGCTGAACAAATCAAAACTGTTTTAGACTGTCTAACTAAAGTAGAGTTGATAAAAGAAAATTTAATGACTTCTCTCCAAGTATTGGCTCCCAAATATGCTGAACACTTATTTAAATGTTGTTTTTTTTTTTTTTTTTTTTTTTTTTTACTTAAATAAATGAATCTGTATGGGGGGCACGGTGGCTTAGTGGTTAGTACATTTGCCTCAGACCTCCGGGGTTGGGGGTCCCAACTCTGCCCTGTGTGCACAGAGCTTACATGTTCTCAAATTGTTCATGTTGTATTAATGTGTGAGTATGTGTGCGATTGTACCCTGTGATGGGTTGGCACCCCATCCAGGGTGTCCCCTGCCCTGTGCCCCCTGGGATCTAGGGGACTCCAGGCTCCATGTGACCCTGTGTAGGATAAGCAGTACATAAAATGGATGGATGGATGATTCTGTATGTATCAACCTCACTATTTATATTTTATCTGGTACTGCATGTGTGTTGATTGGGGTTTAGGCAGTTCTTATAATCAGGAATAAGGAATAAAACATGACAGGGCTGTTAAAGGAAAATAATCAAAGACAGAGAGGTGTTGTATCGACTGACACAAAGCATGTCCCAAAGTGTTTTCTTCCCCTTATACCACACAATTTGTTTTAATTATTAAAGAATAACACACACACATACCTTTTTTTAAAAATCAGTTTATAGTTACATTTTATGTTGTTGAACATCCTGTTATTACTCACATTATGTTCCCTCATCTCTCTCTCCTTCTCTCGCTTTTCACATACCTGAGAACCTGCAAAACACAAACTCTTCTATCCTGAAGAATCTCCTTGTGGAAAATTGAAAGGAACAAATTTACCTCAAACTGCTGACACTAATTGAAGTCTTCTTTCATAAATACTAAATAAATCTCACTTTTTAAAAATCCATTTCTTAGTAGTCGTCGATTATGTTGAGCATCCACAATGTGAATGAGTTATTACTATAGAAACGATAACATATTAGAACCAGTGCATTAATATGAACCTGCAATTTCAATTACTGCCGGTGCTATTTCTGTCCGAGATGCTGTTGTAGAAAATTAATCAATGCCTTCTGACCAAGCAGATTTGAGAATTCAACAGCGCTGCGGTATAAATATAAACTCATGCCACATAGTAGGTGGAAAGTCCAAGGGCACTTGCGTAAAGTACAATTCTTTGCTGCTTATGTAAAACAGCTCACTTCTATCACCTGGTATTCAGTCTGTCCCTGAAACAGCACTCAGCTGAAATCTTGCTCTGCAAATGATTTGACACAGGCACCGTGAGGAAGCTTTTTATTATTTTTTTTTGTGTCATAGCTCATCTCTGTGTGATATTAGTCTGCAGAAAGTGTGCCCTGTGTATTAACACACTTCTTCAATGAGTAGTAACTGTCTGAAGTCTTTCCAATGAGCTGGCACAGATGGACTATGTGTTGCAGAACAGCCACTGAAGAGGATTCTGGGTAATTATGGCACAGACCTAATACCTATTTGTCAGTATTGCGTGATGGACTGGTAGTAAATGCCAACACCTTCTTCATTCATTATGCTGGCATGATTGTGAGGAGGATATTTCACTGTGTTTGCAGTGTGAGAGAATCGATACAGCTCAGCCGAAAGCCACAGTCTATTTATCAGTACACTGTAGGTCAGATCATATCCAACATTATAATGAATCTTTTCATGCATCAATCATTAGTGTTGTTGTAGTAGCATGTATAATAGCATATAATAATGTCATTTATGGAAGTAATCTATATAAGACTTCTAAATACAAAAAAAAAAAAAAAATCATCATTATTGTAATGATAATGGTCATATAACAGAGAGTATTAGTTATGCTTGGTGCTAAAGTGCTTGTGTTCAATTGGGTCTTTTAAAACAAAGCGTGTCGGATAAATTAAAGTGGAGGCTATTTAAACAGCACACTGAATGCAAATGAGAGTGGCCCTTAGGCAGCAGCGTGAGAGGTGGAAGGAGGCAGCAGGAAACATTTACAGCAGTTCCTTAATTAACTTTAGCTGCAGTGATGGTTCATGGTCCATTCTTTTCTGATAAAAATGCATTAAAGGAAAAATAATGCAAAAAAAAACAACACAAAATGTATACACTTATGATGCGCCAATGCACTAACAGTATTCAGACTTGCTCAAAAGAGTTAAATAACATTGTAGCCGTACTCTATAGCTATCTTAGACTATGGCTGTAGTGTAACAAAATGGGGAAAAAAATTAAAATTCTGTCAAATCACTCAAGTTGCCTGTGAATGGTTTGTATTTAGCAACATGGGGCAGTATTACTTATTCATGGAGTTCACCTTTAATCCTGATGTCTGTGTGAATAAATTACAGTCTTTAAGTGCTGTCCTTATCTACATGAACCACTTGTGTATCGTAGCCTGGTGTAAATTTGGATAATTGCTTGGCAGTTTAATGAGATACTTTTGAATGTGGGTGGTTTTATTGTTGTTATTATTATTATTATTATTATTATTATTATTATTATTATTAATGAGCCTGTAGAAAAATCAATTCAGCCCTCAATATGCATCTCAGTACCAGAGGATTTGTGGTGTTGTCTCTTCAATATACACAGACCAACATCCATTGTGTTTCTCAAACAATTTTTTTTTCATGAGGCTATCATTTCAGTTATGTAAATTACCAAAAAAAGAAAAAAAAAAGATTTCCTTCATAATTTCACCTTCACTGAAAAAAGAAAAGCTCATTGAGTTTACTTAATTCAAATGCGTACATCGGTTCCACATAACTGATTTGAGGTACATTAACACAAGGATTTTTTGTCCATCCAACATGATTGGATCGTGTATTTTCAAAGCCCTGAATAAACTCAAACACTGCGCCTTAACCCAAGCTCAGGATCAAACCCAGGTTGCTGGAGTTGTGAAGTGGCAACATTGCCCAGTTCACAATCACACATGGTTTAATCAGGTCGATTTAATACTATAGTCACTTCTTCCCATCAGCGTCAACATTCTCACCAGTTTTTACAATGTAATTGGATTATGTTAATATTACATAAATTGATCATGCTCACTACATAATTTTAAACTACTAAAGAGAATCTTGCTTACTATAAGCAATGAAATCATGTTTTGATGAGAAACTTAATAGTCTTATGTAAACTATGTGTAATGTGTTCTCTTAAATCTGACCAAATATTCCCTTTTATAAGTGTAGATAGTGTTTGAATGATAATGTGTAGGAGAATAAACAACAGTGCAAAAGTTTTAGGCACCCTATTTTTTTTTTTATTACAAACTTTGTTATAGATTTGTTATTTTATGACTTCTACATTATCAAGTCAGTGCAAAAAACGTTAGATTCCCAAACTTTAGTTTTGTAGCACAAAATTAAATATTACAGAAAAATGTTTGTATGTCATTAAAGAAAGCAGCATATTATGTAGGAGACACTTTTCAGACAAAAAACACAATGAAGGCTGCTGGGTTTTGCTGCAAAAATAAGAAACAAGTGCGACAGTCAAAGTCTCCATTAGAACTGTGTCTGGTTCTGCAAGATGCTCAATAAAACTTACCAGCTCATTTCCTTATAAAACTGCACACATTGTACCGGAGACTACTATTTTTACTATTTTTATTTTTATTTTTTGCCACACCAGATATTGACTTTGTTTCATTTACTACTGTTTACTGCTCTTTACAGTATTTTTTTTTTAATGTAGAAACATTTAATTTCATTATTTTGAAGGCATCTGTGCTCTACAGCATTTCTTTGCATGTGCCTAAAACTTTTGCACAGTACTGTATATGTAATATAGGCTTTGACTTGACCAGGTTTTAATACCAGGCTCTTTATTATCTTTATTAAGCCAGCTTTTCTTTGAGTTAACGGTGCATCCATTATTGATGTGAATTGCTGACTACTTGCTGACTGATGTATACTGCTGTACCCAAGAGTTCTCCATGAGTCTCAGTGCATTTTTATTAAATTTTGTATTTCATCCAATTGTCAAGCATTTCTCCAGAGGCTCTCAGACATACGCCTGTTCTTCTTAGATATTTTCTCAAATGTAATACCATTCACCGTGTTTCAGGGCTTATCTTACCTTATCACAGTAAGCCATGTGTTTAAATACATTACCGCTCTAAAAGAATTGAATTCTGTCAGTGTAAGTTTTATTGTCTCTTGATCTGATCAATATCTGATGTGTAGTACAAAAGCAAAGTTAATAATAGGATGGTAAAGTGAACATTTAAAGACACATTAGGATGTTTTAAGATAATATAAGATCAGTGATGGTTTTGGAATAATGTGTCATGATAGGGTTTTGGAAGGGAAGCAGCAGTCCTATGGATATGACTACACAAGGGCCCAGCTCAGGCTGGTTATAGTTAAGCGGATGTGACCATCTCATTTGACTTTCAGTATATCCATGCAGCCTAAGTATATCTGCTTAGTAAATCCTTTGCAAACTGGGTCATGCTCCTCCTCCTAACTGTTACTCTTCCAGTTAACACAAGTTTATCTAGGTTCTTATGCATACACTGTTTCTGCTTTTAAAACACTTTAATCCATTGTGGCCTTATATTAATCAGCAGGTGTTGATAACTGTGTTAACTGTGTTGGCTGAAAGGCAAAACAGTTTATATAAATGCATTTATTCTAATATATTATTGAATTATATACTATTATTCTATAGTAGCAGGTAACTCACATGGACTTGTATGGTGGACTCTCCACATTATCTAAATCTAATAATAAACTGATCAAAACATTTTCTTTAACAAGAAAAAAAGCATCCAGCAATCATACGGTGAAGCATTATGTACTGAGACGTTTATGGAAGGAATCTCGAGTGTCAGCGCTTTGTAACCTCAGTAAGTTATCCTCCACAGGAGTCTTCAGGACAGAGAGCTTTGCCCTTCTTAGTAACAAGCTGTGTTTTTGTGTTCTAAACTTCAAGAGAGAGGAAAAAAGAGGCAGGTGAGGGAATGACTGTTTATAGTTTTTACAATGGATATAAAAAGTCTACACACCCCTGTTAAAATGGCAGGTTTTTGCACAGTAGAATGAAACTAAGATAAATCATGTCAGATATTTTGCCACCTTAAATGTGCAACTGCAAAGTATACAAATAAAGTAAAAAAAACCCCAAACAAACAAACAGAAAAACCAATCAGAAACGTTTTAGGGGGGGGGGGGGGGGGAACTTACAATAACCTGGTTGCATAAGTGTGCACACCCCAAAACTAATACTTTGTTGAAGCACCTTTTGATTTTATTACACCACTCAGTCCTTTTTGGGTAAGAGTATATCAGAGTGGCACATCTTAACTTAGCAATATTTTCCCTCTCTTTCTTGCAAAAACATTCTAGATCCATCAAATTGTAAGGGCATCTCCTGTGCATAGCCCGCTTCAGGTCACCCCACAGATTTTTAGTTGGAGTCAGGTCTGGGCTCTGGCTAGGCCGTTCAAAAATATTGATCTTCTTTTGGTTAAGCCATTCCTTTGTTGATTTGGATGTATGCTTTGGTCACTGTCATGCTGAAAGGTGAAATTCCTTTTCATCTTCAGATATCTGAAAGTTTTGCACTAAAATCGACTGGTATTTGTTGCTATTCACGATTCCCTCCATCTTGAAAAAAGCCCCGGTTCTGGCTGAAGAAAAACAGCCCTAAAGCATGATGCTGCCACCACCATGCTGCACCATGGGTATGGTGTTCTTTTGTTGATGTGCTTTTTTTTGCGTCAGACATACCTTTTCGATTTATGGAATTATTATACCTTGGAATTGGTCTCATCAGACCTTAACACATTTTCCCACATGGTTTGGGGTGATTTAGTTGGGATGTTTTTTGTGAGAAAGGGCTTCCATCTAGCCACCCTACCCCACAGCCCAGAAAAGTGAAGAATACGAGAGATTGTTATCACATGCAGAGAGTAATCAGTACTTGTCAGATATTCCTGTGGCTCCTTTAATGGTGCCATTGGTCTCTTGGCAGCTTCCCAGGTGTTTTTGTCATGTCGTTTTGTAAATTTTGGAGGGTCGTCCTGTTCTTGGTGATGTCACTGTGGCGCTCCATTTTCTCCACTTGCTGATGATGGCCTTCACAGTGTTCCATGGTACTGCTCCATTATACCTCTCTCCTGATCGATTCCTTTTGAAAGTGAGATCCTGTACAGGCTTTTACAGCTTGTTGGCTTCAGCAGTCAGATGAAACCAAGAAGATGTGAAGAAAATCCTACAGAAACAGTTGGTCTTTATTTGGGGTTAATAATTTCATTGATGGCAGCTGTATGATAATTACTTTTGAACATGAGATTGAATGTGATTGGTTAATTCTGAACATAGCCACATCCTCAATTATAAAAGGGTGTGTACACTTATGCAACAAGTTTAATGTAAGTTTTCCCCCCTATTTTTCCCTAAAATGTATCTGATTTTGACTTAATTTCACTCAATTTTTATACATTGTAATTTCACATTGAAGATGGGAAAAGTTCTGACATGATTTATCTTGTTTTAATGTTTTTCATCACACAAACTTGCCATTTTAACAAGAGTATGTAGACTTTTTACATCCACTATAGATCATAAATGGTATCAGGAATTAGCCTATTTTGTGGACATTCCACAACATTAGCCATAACTATAAATGGATAAAATGTATGATATCTTGTTCTTTATTTAATAGATAAAATACAGTATAACAGGTGGCAAATTGTTGTGTTATAGGAGAAAAAAACAGGAAATAATAATACTGCATTCATGATTAGATTAATTTTAGCAAAATTCGAATGAAACAAAATTCTGACTAAAAAGAGACCTTTTTTATTATTATTATTTTTATTACTTACAAAATGTTATGCATTTTTGTCTGAATAAAATTAAATACATTTAAAATTGCTACGAACAGAGGTTTAATATTATAAAGAAAATGTATTACAGGTTCACCATATCTTAAAAATAAATAAATAAATGTATACATTTATAAACAAAGTGTCTGTCCCAGGGACTTTGAAAATGATCGACTGAAACTGAGTTGGCTAAAATGGCCGTTTTTATGGAATGTCACATGGAAAGGATGTCTCACACACACAATACACACTGAAAAATGAAAGCAATGGTGCTCCAGCACATAATTTTATTATCATTATTTGTCATTTTTGCTGAAACATTATAGTAATAGCAGCTTTATGATTCTTTTATAGAAACTGTTAAAAGTATGCCCTGGTTGTTTATCACCTTGACGGTTTCCTTTATTTCCTTTCTGAGAACTAAGACTAGCAGAGTGTGTGTGAGGAGTACAGAGGACTCTGGAGATACTTCTAGTGTTTTGCCCTCAAGTCCAACTCCTACAGTCTCTCTCTCTCTCTCTCTCTCTCTCTCTCTCTCTCTCTCTCTCTCTCTCTCTCTCTTTCGTGTTCTCTCTCACTCACACTTACACACACACTATCACCCTCACCTGCTGTGTGTGTGTGTATAATATTAGTGCGGATAGAGCAGTGTGAGCAGCTCCTCTCTCTCTCTCTCTCTCTCTCTCTCTCTCTCTCTCTCTCTCTCTCTCTCTCTCTCTCGCTCTCTCACTCGCTCGCTCGCCCGCGCTGGCTGCTGCTGATGCTGGCGACTGCACCAGGCTGTTTACTCATAATTCATACGGAGGGATTCTGCCCTGATCCACTATGCTCGCCTCCATCTGGTACGCTAAGAAGCTGGGACGCAGGCTTGTGCAGAACGCCAGAAAAGCCAAAATGCAGAAGGTAGGGATGAGGGGTTGATGCTATAAGTTTACATGCGTTGTTGCAAACTCTGGACATTGATATGACTTTATTTATAGTGCTGCTGTAGAACTATTTGAATGGCAATACTGATTGTGATCTACTGTTGTTTAATGTATGATATCATGGTTGTTTTAACTGGTAGTAAAGGAAAGGCTCTGGGTATAAAGCTATAATCTTGGATTCAGTTTAATTTGGTTTGATTGTCTTATGGATTGTAAAGGGATTCTGAGGGCTTAGTAGGACCTGTTTTTGTCTGAATGGGTTCTCATCTTATTGAGCGATGGTGAGTGTAACAAGAGCTGATCCGAGGCTCATGACCTCAGTGCTTGCGAAGGGGTTTATAAGGATCTTTATCTTTCTCCTGAGCTCTCTCTCGCGCTCTCTCTTTCTCTCTCTCTCACTCTCTCTCCCTCTCTCTCTGTCTTATAAAGTTTACTAATCTTTACAATGATTTGTTTTAGCCATATATTATTGGTTTGTGAGTTTAGTGCCTTGAATCTCATCATGCACAAAGATTTGTGATCCAACAAAGAATCTCCATCTCTTTCAAAATGTAATTTTGGCTGTGTTAACAAGCTGATTAGAATTAATGTATTCATGCTGCTACCTGAGGTCTCTCCCTCAATGTACTAAAAATATCAGTTGTCCATTTCCCACCCAGTTGCTAGTTCTCCACATCACCTGACTACCAACACATGCTTTGTCCAAGATGTGTGAATCTTCTCGAATTGCTGCTCATGCAGTACCTTAGGGCAGCTAAACGTGCTTGGACAAAAGTGCACCCATCATGACTAATGATAAAATAATATCTTTTCGTGTGAGGTGGTCTATAAGTAAGGAATAAAACACTATATGGCATGCAGTTATAGGAAAATAATCCATGACAGGGAGGTGTGATATGTTTCAAAGTGTTTTATTCCTCTTAGCACACAGCAATTTACAGTTACAATTTTTCAATTATTAATAAATGACGTGCTTTTTGATAGTTTATAGTTACATTTAATGTTTAAATGTAAAGAGACAAGTTAGTTCCTGCTATTACTATCCAGCAGCTATAAAGAGTCATTTTTTCTTTCTCTTGAAATCAATAAGAGAAAAAGAAAAATGTAGCTCGTCATGTTACTGAGAAACCAGAATGCTCAAAGTTCTCTGACCTGAAGACTCTCTCATGGTGGAACACTTTCTGACCATTACAAAAAAGCTGACAGTGGAGACTTTCTACAAATTGTAAATAATCATTTACTTATGGTATGGTTCACCTTACTGCCCTGATTACATACTGCATTGCATCCACAATGTCATATTTTCACAAAAACAAATATTGCACATTATATACATTCCCCTCTGAAAGTATTGGAACAGCAATGCCAATTCTATTGTTTTTGCTATACTTTGAAGACATTTGGTGTGAGACATTTTGTGTGAAATCAAAAGATGACTATGATACAACAGATCAGAATTTCAGCTTTCATTTCCTCATACTGTATTTACAGCTAGATGTGTTAAACAGCTTAGAACATGACATATTTTGTTTGAACCCACCCATTTTTCAAGTGATCAAAAATGACTGATAGGTGTTTCTTGTTGCCCAGATGTGCCCTGTTAAATTGATTGTTTAAAGAATTAATAGACTGAATATCTACTCTTGGTTTGAGTCCTAGGTTTCACCTGTGAAGACTGAATTTGTTGTTAAAAAGGATAAACCAACATGAAGACCAGAGAGCTGTGTCTGGGAGAAAAGCAACTCCTTTTGAAGCTGAGAAAAGAGGGAAAAAGTATCAAATCCACTGCACAAACATTGGGCATAGCTAATACAATGATTTGGTATGTCCTGAAAAAGAAAGAAACCACTGGTATACTAACAACCAGACATGGAACAGGTCAGCCAAGGAAAACAATAGCAGCTGATGACAGAAACATTGTGAGAGCTGTGAAGAAGCTGTGAAAGTATCACAATCCACCTTTTGAAGAAGTGCAGAAATTTAGAGGCCATACCACAAGATGCAAACCACTCATGAGCAGTAAGAATCGGAAAGCCAGATTGGAATTCGCACAGAAATACAGAGATGAAGGCCAAAGTGTGGAGAAAAGGCCAAAGTGTGGAGAAAGAAAGGATCTGCTCATGATCCAAAATATTCAAGCTCATCTGTGAAACACGGTGGAGGTAGTGTCATGGCTTGGGCTTGCATGGCTGCTTCTGGAACAGTCTCACTAATCTTTATTGATGATGTGACTCATGATGGTAGCACCAGAATGAATTCCAAAGTTTATAGAAACAATCTGTCTTCCAATTTACAGAGAAATGCATCCAAATTAATCGGGAGGAACTTCATCATGCAGCAAGACAATGATCCGAAACACGCTGCCAACACAACAAAGGTCTTCATCTGGGGGAAATGGAAGGTTTAAGACTGGCCAAGTCCATCACCAGACCAAATTGAGCATGCATTTCACCTCCTGAAGAGGAGACTGAAGGGAGAAACCCCACAAAACAAACAAAAACTGAAAGAAGCTGTAGTACAAGCCTGGAAAAGCAACACAAAAGAATAATGCAATAGTTTGGTGATGTCAGTGATTGATATGCAGTTATTGAAAGCAAAGGATATGCAACCAAATATTGAGTATTATTTACTTTAATTTACTTTAAAACTAAATGTTCCATTACTTTTGCTCACTTAAAATTGGGTGTTCTGATACAAAAGGTGCCATGTTCTAAGTTGTTTAACACATCTAGATGTAAATATGAGGAAATGAAAGTTGAAATTCTGATCTATCATCTCTCAAATCCAAATGTATTCAGTGTATAGCAAAAACAATAGAATTGGCCTCGCCGTTCCAGTACATATTTGGTTTTGCTGCACTGTTGCTTCTCTGCACATAAGAATTTCACTCTCCTTTTATACTTTACTTGGTAACTGTACGAACTGTGACATGACAATAAATCTTTTTATTTTATTTTTATCAGTTTTTTTATTATTAGCCTTAGATTATGTCCACCATACAAGCCCCTGTGAATGAGCTTCTGACCAGTCATACTCCATAACTCAACATTCAGAATTTAGTGGGCACTAATACACATTGTAATGAAGGTTTAAATCTGAATGATTTCGAATCTGACTCGGCTGGACTGCTTCCTGTTGGTGTTTATTGCATTTTGTGAAATTCCTTAACAAATGCAATCACTCTACCCAGACAGCGGCACTAATTGTGTTCTGTCAGACTCCTGGCCATGATTGGCTGTGGCATTGTCAGGTTTAAAACCCCTGATCTCTTGACAGTAGAGCAAACACTTAGACCACTCTGCTTCTTGTAAGATCTACATTTTATTTTACATATCAAAGTCAAGAAAGAAAAGAGTGAGAATGTACACCACAGAACTTGAAACACTTCCAACATCTGTACCCATATCTGAAAATAGGGCATTTTTATACTAGTGTTTGTTTTATCATGCATTTTACTTTATTGTGTGTGTCTGGGATATGGCTTGCTGGTGTTTATGTTGTTTATGCAGCAATTTGGACCATTTCCATTTTGTCTATATGGCAGATTTTATAGTAGATTTTACCACAAAGCAGTGATTTTGCTCTTCAGCTAAACCGAAGCTGAAAATGGAAATGTCAGTGTGCTTAAACTAAATGGATCCTTGATTAGGTGTTCTGGGTGTGTGTATGTGTGTGCATGGTGGGGAGATATAGGTGAGATGCTGCCTGTCACAGTTATGTATTACGCTGATTATGTGAGACATACAGTTATGTGTGTGTGTGTGTGTTTGTGTGTGAGTGTGTGATTGAGCATATGTCACTGGTTTGCTGCAGCTGAGAGGTCTTGCTTGCCTTATCACTCCCTCCAGCAACAGGATTCAGATTTCCAGCACCATGCTTCACTTCCCCCTTGTCACACTAATACCTGTATCCATAATGAAGTTCCTTGCTCGTGTGTCTGCGTCTTCTTCATTATTCTTCATTAAAACACCTTGCTAGTTGCTGCCTAGCAACCTACAATTTTGGTTGAAGTAATCAGTAATCTTTTTGTCATTCTATCTCTTTCTTTCACTCATGCACACCCACTCACTGTCACTCTCACTCATACCCACACCCACACCACAGCGTTACACGTGAAGAAGAGAGCTATTGATTGGAATCTCAAGGACATATCACATAGCCTGCATGCAAACGAAGATTCACGCTTCATACTTGAACCTCTTCAGTATACAGATCATGCTTTTATCTTTCTCAGAAGTGTCTTTATATGGTCAGTGTGGCAGATTGAAGGGCCACAGTACTAAACTTTTTTTTTTGTTTTCTCTGCTCCAAATCACACCTGGTTCGGTAAATTAAAGCATTTACAATTAAGTGCTAATTAGATTGATGTTCTCAGAAGCGCTGTGTAAAATGTGACCTACAATGAAAAGAGGACTGGCTGAGACCTTCACTGTTTGCAATAATAATCTAAGTCTTTACAAAAATTAACCATGTTTTGTGTGTGTGTGTGTGTGTGTGTGTGTGTGTGTGTGTGTGTGTGTGTGAGTGTGATACTTATCACCAGATTCAGAGTTGACTTAAGTTCCAAAGTATTGTCAACATTTAAGTGAGGAAAGTTTTCTGTATTCAAACTCAATTTACGCACATGCTTAATTAGATATAGTTTTGGGGGTTGGTTTTTTGAGGTTATTAAAATTACCATTGTGTAGTTCATGCTTCTGAGGTTGCCAGATTTTTGGACTTAAAATAACAATATGGATTTCATGTTTTATTATTCATCCACTTATAAAATAGCACTTGATCCAGCTAGGTTTGTGAGATTTGTGTGCAATATTTCAGCATCTTATTGCACTGCCGATTGATGATAATATTGCATGTGGCTTTGGAGGGGTGCTGACACCGAGGGAGGAAAGGAAGGGGGCGTGGCCTGGTATACATGTACAGTATATATTACGTCGTTACACTGAAAAAATAAAATACCAGAAGCTGGTTGCTAGTCAGCTGCTTGTCACTAATATCAGCTTTTTTTTTTTTTTTTTTTTTTTTTTTTTTTGATTAATTACATATTTACAAGGTCAGGAATGCTTGCAGGTCTGTAAACAAGCATAGCAAGTTATTATAAAATTTAAATATACTTAAAACATTTAAATGTGCTCTGTGTTGAATAGCGGAAGAGATACTTATTATATGATTTTTTAAAATTTTTTATTTAAGTTTAAGCCCGTGTTCCTTTTTTGTGAGTGAAGACATTCATAGCTTTATATGTTTGGCAAGCATGGACGAGGGAAGCTAAGATGCATCAGAGAAAGATCTTTTGTTGCTCTGCTCTGAAGTCAGACAGCAGGCCATTAAGGTTCGTATAAGAAACATATATACCTGGTACATATTACCAGATACAACATCTATCTATCCATTTTCTGGACCTCTTTTTCTACACGGGGTCGTGGGGAGCCTGGAGCCTATCTCGGGGAGCTTGGGGAGGGGGACAGCCTGGACAGGGTACCAACCCATTGCAGGGCACAATCACAGACACATTCACACGCTACAGACAATTTAGAGAAGAATAGATACAGCACATGTCTTTGGACTGGGGGAGGAAACCCCCAAGGCATGGGGAGAACACGCAAACTATGCGCACTCTCTGCAGGGTGGAGGCAGAATTTGAACCCCCAACCCCAGAGGTGCGAGGCAAATGTGCTAACCACTAAGCCACCGTGCCCCCCCACCAGATACACAACAATCTATTCAACCTTAAAGCTGCAGACACCATGTTTTCTGACAGACATTTAAATTGTTGAATTTGACAGCCATCACGATAGGAACCTATTGGCGATTCCCGATACTGTCATCAGTCGTCACAAGCCTAGATCCTGCACATTTTTGTTTCTGCATTATGAACTAAAAGTACAGTGGCAGAAAGCTTGAGGCTTAAACAAGGGAGAGAAACACTGTATCTGCTGTTGAGAGCAGCACTTACTTGTGTTCCCAATTTAATGTAGGTACTGTATGAAATACTAAATTGCAGTCATGAATTTTTATATGCAGAATGTTTAGCGGAATGTACAGTATATACAGAAGCTTCTCGAGCTTCGTTAAGTGTGTGCTGCCCTAGAGCTGTGCTGACCCATCCTGTATGTGATTACTGGGGAGGAGGCGGTTTGTCTCGGATGGAGACACATTGTCGGTAATGGCTGCTCTTTGGTTAGGTCCTGGCACAAGGCCACTGTATGCGTGCTTGTCTGTGTTTATACAAAGCTGGGTGTGAGAATGTGTGAGCTTCGAGATGGTTCTTGGGTGGGGAACTTGCTAATAGCCCCATAACAACAGTCCTTTCCATGCTCCTGCGGAAGCAGGCAGACTCTCTTGATGCCTTCTTTGGGCAGTGTGGATTGCAGTAAAACATGGCTTCAGCTCTGCTAGTCATGGCTGTAGCACTGGTTTCACACTCTTTTCATTATTTCATTATCAGAAATGCCACCTCAGTCATTTTTCTTATATGCCAATTGCCTCCCGAGGGAGCAAAATGAAAATGGTAAATTATTAAAGGTTTTACTGCTATGCAAGAAATTCCCATTATTATTCTTATCACCACTTAATAATGAGATTTTTTTTAAAACTGACCTTTCTTAGTTATTGGCTTTAACTCCCACTTATTTAGTATTATTTACATAGTTGAATGTGCCTCTGTGGGATCAATGGTTTAAAAACTGCTCATGTGGAGCCACCGATCTCTGACCACTGGTATTAATGTTAAGAAGATAAGGGAAATTGCTGGTGCTTTCTCGCTCCTCTCCTTGACCTCTGTCTCTCAGGTGCTGTTTCTCATACGTGCCTGGGGTTTTAAACCTTTTCTCTGTCCTTTATTGTATTCTTTTTACACAGCACGGGTACTACTTTAGGTGAGAAAGTGCCGATAGTGTGTGTGTGTGTGTGTGTGTGTGTGTGTGTGTGTGTGTGTGTGTCTCTGTGTGTGAGGTTATGAATAAATCCAGCTCCTGCACTAGAACAAATCAATATTAAGAATGTGAAAATGGAAGACAAAGCATTGAGTGAGAATAGATCAGCTGAAACCTCCTACACTTTAAAGCAAATGGAGACTAAAATGAACTTTGAAGTTTGGCGACTCATTTATTAAAATCTGTCGAAAGGAAGAGCGGTTTGACGCGTTATAGATTTATTGGGTTTGTGATGTCTACATCTCCTACATCTCCTTATATTTCCTCAATAAAGTGGCAACCTGCTGGGATTACTGTGTGTCAAATGCACCTGATTAAATATGATTTTGTGGATAAATAGAGCTGACAGCAAATCAGTTAAATTTTTATTAGTATAAAGCTTTTAACAATAGACATTTTCACAAACAGGAGAGACACTCACTCTCAGAGACAGACTGTTTAAATTATATGAGAGTAAAATAAGGGAGTTTGCCAGTTAGAGGGTTTTGTGTTGTAGCTCCTAAAACGAGAGTTCCAGGTCAGATAGGCAATGTGTCTCTAGTTTATATGGGAATATAACTGGCCCTTCAATGCCATAACCTCTGTCTGTATCACAAAATTATATCTGTAATAGGTTGCCTACTCTACTACCAAAAATGACCCATCTGAATTTGTAGGGGAGGGGTGGGGTTACCTTTGAAGAATATTAAAAGCATGGTCAAAAATTATACCACAATATTATCTTTTCAATATCATTTTATGATCCATGAGCTGCATTTATAAGTACCCTGAATAAAAACAAAAGCTTATTCAGATGTAATATAGATTTTATTTTTCATTATAAAAATTCATCATCCAACATAATTTCACTTGTCTTACCAGTCAACAAAAAGTAAATCTATAAGGAGCGTCATGAGGTTAAAAAATCACCTAGAATGTATATAAATGAAGGAAACATATGCAGTGCCCTCTGAAACTATTGGAACAGCAAGGCCAATTCATTTGTTTGTGCTATAGACCAAAGACATCTGGGTTTGAGATCAAAAGATGGATATGAGATGAGGGTTTAGGATTTCAGCCTTTATTTCCTGGTATTTACATCTAGATGTGTTAAACAGCATAAAACATAGAACCTTTTTTATCAGACCACCCAATTTTAGGTGTGCAAAAGTATAGGAACAGATAAGTCCTGAAGTAAATTAAAGTAAATAACACTTAATATTTGGTTGCATATCCATTGCTTGCAATAACTGCATCAAGCCTGTGACTCATTGAATTCACCAAATCGTTGGTTTCTTCTTTTGTGATGCTTTTCCAGGCTTTTACTGCAGCCTCTTTCAGTTGTTGTTTGTTTTGGGGGGGTTTCTCCTTTCAGTCTCCTCTTCGGGAGGTGAAATGCTGCTCATTTGGGTTAAGGTCTGGTGATTGACTTGGCCAGTGTAAAACCTTCCACTTTTTCCACTTTTTCCTCAACTTTGTTGAGTTGGCAGTGTGTTTTGGATCATTGTCTTGCTGCATGATGAAGTTCTTCCTGATTAATTTGGATGCAGTTCTCTGTAAATTGGCAGACTAAATGTTCCTGTAAACTTCTAACTTCATTCTGCTGCTTCCATCATGAGTTACATCATCAGTAAATATTAGTGAGCCTTTTCCAGAAGTAGCCATGCAAGCCCAAGCCATGACACTGCCACCACCATGTTTCACAGATGAGCTTGTATGTTTTGGATCATGAGCAGATCCTTTCTTTCTGCTGACTTTGGTCTGTCCATCACTTTGGTAAAGATTAATCTTGGTCTCAGATCTTTTGTGGCTCATCTCTGTATTTTTTTGCGAATTCCAACCTGGCTTTCCGATTGTTAGTGCTGATGAGTGGTTTGCATCTTGTGGTATGGCCACTATATTTCTGCTCTCAAAGTCTTCTTCAAACGCGGGATTGTGATACCTTCACCCCTGCCATGTGGAGGTTGTTTGTGATGTCACCGACTGTTGTGTTTTGGTTTTTCTTCACAGCTCCCACAGTGTTTCTGTCATCAGCTGTTGATATTTTCCTTGGCAAACTCATTCAGTGTCTGTTGCTCAGTATAGAAGTGGTTTCTTTTTTTTCCAGTACATTCCAAATTGTTGTATTGGCTATGCCTAGTGTTTGTGCAGTGCCTCTGATTGATTTTCCCTCTTTTCTCAGCTTCAAATGGGCTCGCTTTTCTCCCATAGACAGCTCTCTGGTCTTCATGTTGGCTTATCCTTTTTAACAACAAATACAGTCTTCACAGATGAACCTGAAGTCTAGAACCAAGAGTAGATGTTCAGAGCTATTTATTGTTTAAACAATCAATTTAACAGGAAACACCTTGGTAACAACAAACACCTGTCAGTCACATGTATTTTGCTTGCCTACAAATTAGGAGGTCTGATGCAAAATGTGCTATGTTCTATGTCGTTTAACACATGTACATATAAATACCAGGAAATAAAAGCTGAAATTCTAAACTAACTACTCCTATTTATCTTTTGATCTCAAACCCAAATGTCTTCAGTCTACAGTTACATCTTTTAGCAGATTGAGTAGTATTTTCAAATATTGACTTTACCTTAAGCCCTGAAATTGTATTGTATCATGTGGGAGCCTGTCTTTGGTGTTGCTGCGGCAGTGAATGACAGAATGGCATCAGAATCTCATTGCAAATATGTCAAATGTGAATTACCATGTACAAAAACCCCAAACTTTTTGTTTTGATCATTACTGTGAATGTTGTAGCTCCCAGGCCTGATTAAATGTCTATTTTGATGTTTTCCGTATGAATCATTTGTATATGCCTCGGCTGAATATTATGTTAAGGGGCGCTGGAGTAATGGAATTAATGCATTTGCATGGAAATCCACATCTACATGGTAATCAAGCCTCTCAATCCCCTCAGTACACATTTTAAGCTGCTTTAAATAATTCTCCTATCGTGGATGTAGTTCAAATCCTAGCACAGCTAGGAGGTAGGATCTCAGTGAGTTTACGCTATACGTCTTCACCGGATGGCTCTCGTGTGAGGACAAACGCTATTAAAGCGAGTTATGCTGAAAGCTTCTTCTTGCTCTTCTTCCCCCAACTGCATCCATCAGCTTTCATTGCAGGACAGCGACTCCTTAAATTGGTTTGGTGAAATAGGAGCCGGTCTTTCTGACAGAACCACATAGAGCTGCATTCATCTTATAGTATGGTTCATTTCTTTGTGCTTGTAAAATGAGGCTGCTGCATTAACTAAATGATCAGGAGGTAGGGTTTTTTTTATGATGGATGGCTACGTTTAATGACTGGGCACTGGACAGCGGTTCTGAGTTCTGCTGTGAAAACAGAGAGCTGGGCCAGCATGTTTCAACATTATTACACAGAGGGAGAAAAAAGATGCATAGACATTTTTCAAAAGTATCTCAGAACTAATTTTCTAAATTAATTAGTAGATACAATTAATTATTACAGCACTGCAGGGCAAAAAAAAAAGTGTGCAGATGTTTCTCAATATCCCACCATTACTGATTTTCTTAATTAAATGCGAAAGGGATGAAGCAGTTTTGTGCTTCATCATTATGTAGTCCTGTGTGGACATTGATTTATGCACATAATATTCGGAGGAAGGTACTTAAGATAGTGTAACATA
This sequence comes from Cranoglanis bouderius, assembly GCA_023630585.1. Taxonomy (NCBI): domain Eukaryota; kingdom Metazoa; phylum Chordata; class Actinopteri; order Siluriformes; family Cranoglanididae; genus Cranoglanis; species Cranoglanis bouderius. The sequence goes on along the minus strand of CM042550.1, from coordinate 6,676,752 downwards.
ATGTCCGGATGGAAATGTGATGGTATTATAAAAAGGAGCTCACCAGCACCTTAGCTTGCTTCTGCTCAATTTTCGCATGTCCTCTTTATCCAGCTATGCTATCTGGAATTAAAATAATGTATCTGCACAAACACAACCACACAGATTAACACCTCAGTGTGGCTTATCTGTTTCTGCTTACGAGCTGTTTCATTTGTGTAGCTGTTTTTCCCCCCCTCCATATTCATCAGTGGACATTTTCTGTTGTATTAGATGATGACAGTCTACAAAATTTGAAGCCAGGAAGTTTGCTATCATTTTTCTTTTCCTCTATTTCTGTTTTTTATGGTCAAGCTGTCTGGGGAAACTTGTAATTGACAGATACTGAGTGACTAAGGAGACACCTGACTTGCTGATATGACCGTTAGCAAAGAGAGATGTTCCAGCTGTCCTTCACACAAATTCACAAGTTGGCCAATAAATCAAAACCTCCTGTGGTCTCTCAGACATGCATGGCATATGGCACAGCTGGTACTCAAACCTGAGTAGTAGTAGTAGGACACACACCCCCGACTGAGCCACTCATGGCCATTAAGTTAATCATAGCTCTTTCGTATAGGTTGGCGGCAGTTAAGTCTAAAGGGACTGAGGCATTACTCCTTGTCAAAACTTTGGCAGCAGTTATTTGGTCTCCCTCCTTATGTCCTTTCTCAGACTCCTCCTAATAAAATGGCCATAAGTAAGTTGCTAGTGCTCTGCTCAAAAAAAAATTTCATTTTAGAATCTAGGGTCTTTAATTTTTTTTTATCATGGCGCAAACGCAAAAACAAGGCATTAAATCATGGCATTGTATGTTTTTTGTATATTCATGACCATCAGCGTAGGTGGTAATGTTGCACAGGGCATTGCAAATGTATAAAAGGATTGCATTTGGATGAATACATTATCAAGAAGTGTGATTAGGTGTGCTGCTGTGGTATACAATCACATCAGCTCATTTTGGGTCTCTACATACTAACTATTTATGATGGCAACTACAAGCAAACACGTTAGGTTTTTCTAGCACATTAGCTAGAAAAAAATATCTTTTGGTATCTAATTTCCTTTTTTTTTTAAAAAAAATAAAAAACTAAAATTCTATATACAACTATACACTATAAGGCCAAAAGTTTGTGGTCACCTGAGCATCACACCCACATGTGCTTTTTTGAAAATTCCATTCCACATTTAGTCCTCTCCATTAGATTTTGTAGCATGGCTGTGGGGGTTTGTGTCCATTCAGCCACAAGAGCATTAGTGAGATCAGGCACTGATGTCAGGCGAGGAGGCCTGGGGTGCAGTCTGTGTTCCAGTTCATACCAAAGGTGTTCAGTGGGGTTGAGGTCAGGGATCTGTGCAGACCACTCAAGTTCACTCCAATCTTGGCAAACCATGTCTTCATGGACCTCGCTTTGTGCACAGGGGCATTGTCATGCTAGAACATGTTTGGGCCCCTTAGTTCCAGTGAAGGGAAACTGTAAAAACTGTTGGAGCTGGTGTGAAGCAGATGACTATAGATAAATCATGCAGATACAAGTTAAGAGCTTCACTTAATGTTCACATCAAACAGAATGGGGTAAAAGTGTGATCTCTGTGACTTCAATCGTTGCATGGTTGTTGGTGCCAGATGGGCTGGTTTGAGTATTTCAGATACCACTCATCAGAAGAGAATGACCAGGCTGGTCTGAGCTGACAGGAAGTCTATAGTAACTCAAATAAGCACTCTTTACAACCGTGGTGAGCAGAATAGCATCTCAGAATGCACAACACATCAAACCTTGTGGATGGGATACAACAGCAGAAGACCACATCATGTTCCACTCCTGTCAAACAAGAACAAGAATCTGAGGTTATCATGAGCACAGACTCACCCAAACTGGACAGTTGAAGACTGGAAGAAAACCAGGAGATTGTATGTTGTGACAAAAATAGTGAATATCCATAAAACCGGGTTTTAAGAAATGGGGCAGTTCTTTTAATGCTTTAAGAGTCACTGCAAATCAATACAAAGTTCTTCTGACTGATTACCATTATCTTATAATGAAACATTTCTATCCTGATGGGAATTGTCTCTTTCAGGATGACTCCGCTCCCATCCACAGTGTACAAGTGCTCAGTGAATGGTTTGCTTCACCACATCTCAGCCCAGTTGAACACCAGTGGGAGATTTAAAATATCACTATCGACCACCATCAAAACACTAACTGAGGGAATATCTTTTGGAAGAATGGTGTTCATTCTCCAAAGGATTCATCCAATCTCCAGTACCAAAGACTTGTAGAATCTATGCCAGGGTGCATTAAGCTGTTCAATGGCCTTACTAAAACAATGTTCATTCACCTTACTAAAACATTTCTGCTGTTTTTTTCTTTAATGTATCACCAGCCTGTATGCAACCCCCATCTACATTGTTAAAATAACAGCTGTTTGTGTGTCAGATTTTATTGATTTATGGCCATTATTGGTTATTACTAAAAATGACTTGAGGTCTTACTGTGGAGCATTAATTCTTCCTGCCAGTGTGTAGGCATAAATGTGAGATTAATCAAATGTAACCACATACGATTGTCCACTATGTTGCAGTGATGATAAAATGAAAGTGGTTCAAAAAAAGGTTTTTAACCAGAGTGACTCACACCGATGTCAGGCTTTTGAAAGCAGTGTAGTGTTGGAGGCCACATGAGGTTCCAGGAGAGAGCAGTGCTGTGCGGACAAGAGAAGGCGTTCTGTTATGAGTAGGTGTTTTGTAGTGTTTAAGTGTGTGTATTGACCTTGTACTCCAGGCAGTATGTGCAAATTCAGAACCTTACTCCTTTTCTCTATATTTATCTACTAGTGTGAAGGGCACAGACCCTAATTTATGTCAAATCTAAGCTATAGTGTAGAATTTCTATTCAGAGGCTACATTTTTTATACAGAAACAGATAATGCCATATCACGACCTTAGTATTACTATAAGGTTCTGTGTGGTTGAAGAGCTATTTTGAAACGTGGAAGTTTTGATTCAATATTCCGGCTAGCAAACGTACTGAAATTTACAGCTAAACAAGACCTAGACTTTAAGGTTACTTCAAATTCAGATTATCAAAATTCTGAGGCAATTAGAAAGTCAGTGTTTGAACCTTAAGTTTATTTACAGCCTTATAATTCTGTAAGATCAAATATTACTCAGTTTAAGGTTCTATGTGCCTGTTTCTTATTAAGCATTCTTTTTATTATATAACTAATAACTGGCAATAATAAAGCGCTCTCATCGGCGCAGTCCGGATTTGGAGGCGATAATCTTAGCAGAGAAAGTAATTTTGAGCCCATCAAGACCAATATGATCATATATGCTTTTTAAATAAGATTTATATTTCTGATTCTCTAAGATCTTAAATACATATTTTTAAAAAGCTCTTAAAATGTTCTTACCATTTTTACTTTGACATAAATAATATTAATACATTAGAACATTGAAGACTGGAAAGCGTCACCTGGTATTTGTCCAATCTTCAATAGTCTTGTCAGTGCTTTGATGAGCGTGTACCCACTATAGCCTCAGCTTCCTGTTCTTGGCTGGCAGGAGTGGAACCCAGTGTGGTCTTCTGCTGTTGTAGCCCATCCACCTCAAGGTTTTATGTGTTGTGCATTCTGAGATGTTTTTCTGTTCATCACAGTTGTACGAGTTACTGTAGCCAACCTGTCAGCTTGAACCAGTCTGGCCATTCTCCTCTCTCATCAACAACGCATTTCTGCCTGCAGCAGATGCCACCACTCACTGGAATTTTTTTATTTTTTTTGCACCATTCTGTATAAACTGTTGTGAGATCACATTTTTGTCCCCATTCTGTATTTGCTGTGAACATTAATTGAAGCTCTTGACCAGTATCTGCTTAATTTCATGCATTGTGCTCCTACCGCATGATTTAAAGCTAATCTTATTTGATGGAAGCCACAATATTAGCTTCCAGCTGCACTAAAGACTTTCTAAAGTGCCTGAACATTTATACATTGTAAAACCAGTGAGTACAACTTTTATTACTCTAATGGAACATCTCCAGCTAAAAGTTACTTTCTCTTCCAGATTGCCATGCTGAGGCTTCAAGTCTGTTCTTTTATGTGGGAGTATAAAAAGGACATTAATTTTTATTCACTATAGGATTGCATTCATTCTGTGGTCACTCTGGATGATGACTGACTGGCAGATAGAACCTTACAAAACCAGTTTATCTGTGAGTTTGGAGAACCTTTTTTAAAAAAAAAAATATTACACCAAAAAGTATGCAAAAAAACAACAACCACACCACAGGAAAATAAATTATCCTCCAGGGATTAATTTTCAACCAAAATGAAAGAACTTTATAATACTGAGGTCACGATATTATAATTCATAACAGAATGCCAAGTCATATTATAATGCAATAACACTGAAATTCCATTTGAAATGTGGTGTCAATGAGTGACTGCGTTGTACATACAGCATTTAGATTGAGCTACACTTTTATTCCACTAGGGAGCAAATGAGGCTTCATTAGCACTGTTTTAATAATGCTTCTTTGAGCGAGAGAGAGAGAGAGAGAGAGAGAGAGAGAGGAGACAAGTAAGATTATAATAGGGTTTGACCAATTGCTGCATGTCTGATTGCCTGCAGTTTTTCATGCCCATTTTGTTCAGTAATAGGTTCAATAGATTCTCATTTTGCCAAGATGAAAAGTTCTTTGATATTTCACTGGGTGTCAAAATTAATTGACTATTTCCCCCCTTTCAGTCTTGTGTGCTCAAAAATAACCCCCAGCTCTGTCACTTTAAATTCATTATTTGAGACCCTGTTTGGCCGACTGCTTCATTTATTCCATAATTGGAAGGACAAATTGTGGTGAGGTTTTTTGTAATTCATGAGGGATGTGCTGTCTGGCTTTGACAGGTGATTGCGAGCAGGGACACCACTTTGTAAAGTGAGATTTGAGTGCGGGGGCTGATTCCCCCAGGGTCACTGCCTCACTCATAGCTCTGTCTGCTCATAGACAAGCTGCCAGACCCCATAGTCACTGATGCGCCCTTCATGCTCCGCCCTGCGTCTAACAGCTCTCTGACAGCTCAAGTCACAGGCCTGGGAGGACACACACACACACACACACATACACACACACACATACACACACATGTATTTATTGGTAAATAAATATGTCATATCATCACAATTCAGATTAAAGTTTTGAAGTACACAAATGCTACTACAGAACTATTAACTAAGCTTAATTAAGCAACAGGTCACTAAATACAACATTACTGACATTTATTGGAATATTGTCCGGCCTTTTATCAACCAAATAAGAGACCCAGACTAATGCAAGGTGATGGTACTCTTTTATACATACCAGTAAAGTTCTGCACGTTTTTTTTGCAACATTATGTCTTATCTGCAAACTCTGATTTATTCAATTGCAACCAAACAAATTCAAAATAAAAACAGTATAAATATCCACTACCTGTCTCGCTAACTGAAACACTCAATTCATTTTGCTTGCATTCTTTGTGTGTGAGGTGAATCACTGACTACATTCACATGCACATCAAATTCCGTTTAAGGTCAATATTCAGGTTGCAGCCTTAATCTGAATATGATGTTTATATGTGTACAGGCATCGGAATATTCCTGTATACACGGTTGTTGTAAGTATGCCTGAGTTGCCATTCCTAAATACCTAGCCTATAGCTAAGCATCTGTTAGCATCCACAATTCCTTGTAGACTGAGCATGTGCATATATCTGCTTTCACTGGATTTTCTGAATGAGGTGTTTACATGCAACAGATTTCCGATTAAAACAGGCATATTCCGGGGGTGGGAATCAGAATATTGTCTTAATCTGAATTAGGCAATCGGAGTGTGGTGTTTACATGACTTAATACTAATTAGAATATTGCCAAATTCCGATTAATACCGGAATATCGATGTGCATGTAAATGTAGTCAATTCTAATGTGTGGAATCGACTCCGAAGTTTTCAGTGCCTGGAATCAGTGACTCGACTCCTTTTGGGATTGACTTCCATGTGAACCGAAAGCAGGTTGGGGACTTGATGAGTTGACACAAAACATTTATTAAAAATATATATTGTGCATGCTAAGAAAATCAAACCACATAGCATATACCAATGAGAACCCTAACTACTCACAAGCTAAGTGATTCAAATAGCTTTGCCACTCTCTGCCCAACACTACATAATGCACATGCTTTATGACATGATTGTCTTTTGAAGTGAGAAAACATTCGTCTTGTAGACTAGTCATTAATTAGTCGGATCCAATTAATTAATGAGAGCATGTTCGGTCATTTTTAACCCATCAAGTTCTCATAAAGTACTGAATTTTTGGCTGAACATTTTGGCCAAAGTAGAATGAAAGATTGATGAATATAACCATGAATTGGCAATACAGCTAACCAATTAAGACAGTTTTTAAGTATGGTTCAAGCAGGGACCTCACGCTCCCACTGTTTGTCACAATCCAGCAAATAAATTATTACAATTTTAAATATTATTGAGGCCAACATGAGGCCAACAGCGTAGTGTAACCTAAAGTGTTTCCATACTTTAGAGGTCGTTCTTGGTTGTAACATTCTCTGCCATTTCCATGAAATGTGTTTTTTAATCTAAATGAAGTGACATAACCCAGTCCAACTAATCATTAATGAAATTAATTACCATCTATTTTTATTACCAGCTACTTTATTTAGTTACTGCAGCTCTAATTTGGTCTATATTTGGTCACTGTAAAGTGTGACAATAATCTATTCAAAAACTTTAAGAACATGCTAGTGGTTTACAGGGATGATGAGAAATGACTCAGTTCGATTCAGTTTTATTTGGATTGTGTTTTTAACAATAGATATTGTCACAATGCAGCTTTACAGAAAATGATCAATTCTTAGACTCTTCGCAGTTCTGTTTTGAAACATTCTGCATGAAAGCACACAACTTCATAATCATAGTCTTTATGCAGAAATTTTAACAGTACCAAACGTAGAGAATTATGTTACGCTTAGAATCTGATGAAAATGAATGATAGATGATAACGATTTATTGTTTTGAAAGTCAGCAGTCATACTAAAGAAAATAATAATAATGTAGTCTCTTGAAATAAGAAAATTCAGATATACAAAGTCAAAAAAAAAGATGCATATTTGCAACGTGTCACATTAAATCAGAATCTAATCGAGCTTTAAGAGGCCTTGAAATTCCCACCTAGTGGTTTATACTGTAAAATTTATAGTTGAAAATGTTTCTGAAAGTAGGTGTTTGCTTTCTGTTCTTTGTCTACTTTGCCAGTTCATGCAAACGCACTACACCCATGGCTAGTTTACATCAGCTTCCTTTCCCTGTTTTCAGGTCACAAGGAACAGCAGCTGTGCGATGGAGAGCCTTTTGGTCTTAAGTGGATTTTATAGCCAGAGAGATTAAAAGGGGGTTGGGGGCTGAGTATAAACTTCTTGCACCTGCTCAGTTCCACCTGTTTCTGCTCTGTTTCCTGATCCTGCTGATACTCACATCTCAAGCCAGGGTTTCATTACTGGGCCATCTTTAAATGACAAATGCCTTCTTCATTATTTTACTTATTTTCCACAGTTTTTGTACTTATGCAAATGTCAGTGTGCACTTTGTGATTCATTTCCAACGTCTCTTGTGAAGATCAAAGATCTTTTGATGATCTACATTTTTTTAAATAGCCGAGCACTGCCTTGATGCTTGTTCATAGGTCTGAGCAAATTAATTAGATTTATTATGCAGGCAAATAGCGTGTGAGGATTGTTGTGATGTGTCAGGCACAAATATTGTTATCCTTTTACACAAGCGGCATTATTTGACTAATGAAGTAATTAACATGTACACCACAGTGCCACATTGTACATCATCTCATTTAGCACACTGCCATATTTTCTCCTGTGTGTGTGTGTGTGTGTGTGTCTGTGTGTGTGTGTGTGTGTGTGTGTGTGTCTGTGTGTGTGTGTGTGTGTGTGTGTGTGTGTGTGTGTGTGTGTGTGTGTGTGTGTGTGTGTGTTTACGCGCAGTGGGATCTGAGCTTGTCTATAATAGATGAAGGCTCACTCTGTGCACAGACGGTGGGAGTGAGGTAATGTCAGTGGGCTGATGGGAAAAGAAGGGACTGCTGTGAGGTTGCTATATGTATCTGAGCTGCTCTTTGGTCCATGCCAGTGTGTGTGTGTGTGTGTGTGTGTGTGTGTGTGTGTGTGAGGGACAATGTAACATTGCTTTCTCTCCCATTGTGTATGCCAGACACGAGGTCACTAGCCTTCTCCACCTCGTCATGCTCAGTCTCCACTCACCCACAGGGAGCGAAGGAGTAACTAAGTGAAGATGATAAAGAGGAACGGAGAAAGGGAGATATGGAAAAAAAAAGGTCTTATCTGTGTCTGACCAGGGGCAGGATAATCCCATAGCACACATTGAAGGACAGATTTCATCCAATCAGAGCCCTCAACTGAGTATTCCAATCTGCTCAGTCACATAAAAATTGGCAGCAGCAGTACATCAATTACGGCATGGAGGCTAATAAAGAAACACAAAACAAGTGACACGAAACTACTCGGCCATGTGTGCATGAGGGAATTGGGAAGCACATTTCTTAGTTGTGGGAAGTTGTGTTGCTGAATGCTGTAATAAAACAATAAGATTAATTTGCAGAACAGTATCTCACAAAAGTGAGTACACCCCTCACATTTTTGTAAATATTTTATTATACCTTTTCATGTTACAACACTGAAGAAATGACACTTTGCTACAATGTAAAGTAGTGAATGTACAGCTTGTATAACAGTGTAAATTTGCTGTCCCCTCAAAATAACTCAACACACAGCCATTAATGTCTAAACCGCTGGCAACAAAAGTGAGTACACCCCTAAGTGAAAATGTCCAAATTGGGCCCAATTAGGGCAACAATTGGGCCCAATTGGGCAACTAGGTGAGGAGTACAAAGACAAGTGTGTCTTGCCTACAGTCAAGCATGGCCTGCATTATCAAGTCAGTACAAAAAACATTTTAGATTCCCAAACATTAGTTTTCTAGCACAAAATTAAATGGTACAGAAAAATGTTTGTATGTCATTAAATTTGCTGTCTCCTCAAAATAACTCAACACACAGCCATTAATGTCTAAACTGCTGGCAACAAAAGTGAGTACACACCTAAGTGAAAATGTCCAAATTGGGCCCAATTAGCCATTTTCCCTCCCCGGTGTCATGTGACTCATTAGTGTTACAAGGTCTCGGGTGTGAATGGGGAGCAGGTGTGTTAAGTTTGGTGTTATCGCGCTCACACTCTCTCATACTGGTCACTGGAAGTTCAACATGGCACCTCATGGCAAAGAACTCTCTGAGGATCTGAAAAAAAGAATTGTTGCTCTACATAAAGATGGCCTAGGCTATAAGAAGATTGCCAACACCCTGAAACTGAGCTGCAGCACGTTGGGCAAGACCATACAGCGTTTTAACAGGACAGGTTCCACTCAGAACAGGCCTCACCATGGTCAACCAAAGAAGTTGAGTGCACGTGCTCAGCATCATATCCAGAGGTTGGCTTTGCAGAATAGACGTATGAGTGCTGCCAGCATTGCTGCAGAGGTTGAAGGGGTGGGGGGTCAGCCTGTCAGTGCTCAGACCATACGCCGCACACTGCATCAAATTGGTCTGCATGGCTGTCGTCCCAGAAGGAAGCCTCTTCTAAAGATGATGCACAAGAAAGCCCGCAAAACGGTTTGCTGAAGACAAGCAGACTAAGGACATGGATTACTGGAAACATGTCCTGTGATCTGATGAGACCAAGATAAACTTATTTGGTTCAGATGGTATCAAGCGTGTGTGGCGGCAACCAGGTGAGGAGTACAAAGACAAGTGTGTCTTGCCTACAGTCAAGCATGGTCGTGGGAGTGTCATGGTCTGGGGCTGCATGAGTGCTGCCGGCACTGGGGAGTGTACTGTGACATGTACTGTGACATACTGAAGCAGAGCATGATCCCCTCCCTTCGGAAACTGGGCCGCAGGGCAGTATTTCAACATGATAACGACCCCAAACACACCTCCAAGACGACCACTGCCTTGCTAAAGAAGCTGAGGGTAAAGGTGATGGACCGGCCAAGCATGTCTCCAGACCTAAACCCTATTAAGCATCTGTGGGGAAGGTGGAGGAGCGAAAGGTCTCTAACATCCACCAGCTCTGTGATGTCGTCATGGAGGAGTGGAAGAGGACTCCAGTGGCAACCTGTGAAGCTCTGGTGAACTCCATGCCCAACAGGGTTAAGGCAGTGCTGGAAAATAATGGTGGCCACACAAAATATTGACACTTTGGGCCCAATTTGGACATTTTCACTTAGGGGTGTACTCACTTTTGTTGCCAGCAGTTTAGACATTAATGGCTGTGTGTTGGGTTATTTTGAGGGGACAGCAAATTTACACTGTTATACAATCTGTACACTCACTACTTTACATTGTAGCAAAGTGTCATTTCGTCAGTGTTGTCCCATGAAAAGATATAATAAAATATTTACAAAAATGTGAGGGGTGTACTCACTTTTGTGAGATACTGTAATACAGAATGATAACACAGTTAGTTTGGGTTCTGAAACCTGAGCCGCGTTTGAAGCCGCACACCCGTGACCGCGTCACAGTAACAAGCATTCTGTATTAATGTGCCAGGTTTTAAACACTAAAGCCATTGTTCTGTCCACATAATACCCTAACGTTAGCTTGTTACTGTATGTTGCTTAGCAACCAAAGCTTACTGTTAACAGGCTACATTGCAAATAGCGTTAATAATAAATTAAATTGTTTAGTGAACGCTGGATTTCACCAGATCACCGTTTTCTAAAAGCATTTTGCTTTGTGCATCATAAGAGCAGTGATAAAATCACTGTAACGCACGCCCTCTCATGGCTTCTTGATTTATTCAGGTATTGTGATGTGGTCACCGGTGTACATGGAACAAGTATTTTACAGCGGCTTCGAACATGGTTCAGCCAATCAGATTTTAGAACTGAAACTATAATCACAGGGTTATCATCTTAGGCCGAGCTATTCACAGCCTTGTCCTTTTTACCTTTTCCTCTTTGGCTGGGTTCAAACTGCTGCTCTTTTTTGAGCTCTCTCTCTCTCTCTCTCTCTCTCTCTCTCTCTCTCTCTCTCATACACAAACACAGAGACAAAACCTGTGTGATCTGTATGGTCCACTATGTCAGCCCATTGATTGCTTCTAATCTGGTTGTGACCACACAGCCAGACCCTGTTTCCCGAGACGCTAATTACTCATAGTGTGATTTACATCGCAAGCCTTCTCCTTTCTAATCTAATCTGATTAAATTTTCCAATCTGTCCCCATTTACCCATGCATGTACTAAGTCTGTGTCACTGCATACTCTCTGTTTATCTTGGCAGAACCGTAGAGCAGCCTAGTCTAGCCTCGCCTGATCCCAGCTTGATCACTGAACTGCTGCGGTACAGGCCACGCGGCACAGAGCGAGCCAGTTTGCCGTCCCACACATAGAGCTGGTCATTAGAAAAGAAAACTGACTGTGCACTTTTAGGAGACTTTTTCTCTGGCTAACTCATGTCAGAGCCCCCAGATTTTGGCTAAACTTTTTCTTTCATTTGAGCTGGATTAGTCATCTGAAGATTTTTTTTATTATACATTTCCTTTGCAACATGGATGTATCCTCACTTTTTCATCTCCTGAATTTGCCTGCTATTTCTGTGCACTAGGGACCTTGTGCTGGATTGGTCCACTGATTCTTTTTTTTTTTTTTTTAATTAAGACTGTATGCAAGGTGTTTGGTGCAGCAGGACAATAACATTATGAACCACTTGCCAGGGGATAACGGCTCCTGCAGGGAGAAGATTCACCGGGGTAGCACGCCCACCCTCCTGCCCCTGGCTCAGAGTGAAGCTCAGGGACTGTGGCTGCAGCATAAACGCCTCAGTGTGGATGTCCTGAGGATCAAAACTCCCGGTCTGTGGCCCATCAAATCAGCCTCTCTGGCAGCCATCTGTAAATGGAAGCAGACTCTGACGGAGAGGCTGCTGAAGCGACAACAAGGGAGCTGCACCCAGGTTAGCGTGAGTTTGCAGGAGGAGTCTCTGATTAACAGTAATGTTAAATAATATTGTAACACTATGAATGAAAACATGGGACATGCTGTATCTAAACAGTGACAGTGCTGCATTATACTGCTGCACTGAGATCAAAACATTGCCAAACAAGCAATAATGCTAGCATCTAACCCCCTACGTTCACACTAGCAAATGACAAGTCACTTTTGTTGTAGTTTGTCTCTTGTGGACGTGTAGAGCCTGCTACTTTTGATGCATGTTGGTGTACACTGTCTAGCAGATTGGATGGTGTAACTGTACTAGCTTTCTACACTCACTAGAAGCACCTATAAGCTCTGCTACTTCCTTCCATGCTTTATTTTGCTTTGTAATGTCTCTATGCATATTTAATGACAGGATAAGATGAAAACACAGTTAGAAGCCTCAAACAGTAAATGGGAACTAATTGCAGGTAAGAATTAATGTTGTGAATGGGGAAGAAAAAAAATAATCAAAACACAAACATAGGTTTAATACTCATACTGTAAGACTCATTCAAGCCATTGGTTTAGGTTTGATGCTTTACCGCATCACACCTAATTTGCAGAGAATTGAGCAAATCTCAATTCAAATGTCTCTTGTTGCACTGGCGCTTTGTTTGCTGCTGTTGCTGAGATCATGGCTCAGTATTGTACATAAATATAGAAAATGAATGGTCTCAGTGTGAACATAGGGTAAATGATACATGAAGCTGAGAGAATTCTTGAATTAGATGCGACATACTATCACTTACTCCCAGTGTCTGTTCTTTATTCTTCTCTCTCACCTGCCTCTCATTTGTCTTCATTTTTGTCTTGCACCTCCGGGGTTGGGGGTTTGAATCTTGCCTCCGCCCTGTTTGCTTGGTCCTTGCATGATCTCTGTGCTTCAGGGGTTTCCTCCGGGTACTCCAGTTTCCTCCCCCAGTCAAAAGACATGCGTTGTGGGCTGATTGGCATTTCCAAATTGTGTAGTTCCAATAGTGTGTGATTGTGCCCTGTTATGTGTTGGCACTCCGTCCATGGAGCCCCCTCCTTCTGCCCCCAGATCCCCGGGATAGTCTCTAGACATATGCTCCTGCGACCCATAGCATTTCCATCTCCCCATTTTGTGTGACTGCACTTGAGGAGTTGCTTTAGAAGATGGGAAATGTTTAAAATTGCACACAATAATTGGTAGAAACAGTTCACATGTTACAGAACTGTCTCCGGTGACCGAGAGCACATACTCCTGGAAACAAAATTTTCATCAGGCAACAAGGGGCTTTTCTGGTTTGTTCATCTGATTTCCTTTTCTTAAAAGTCCTCAAGCAGGAGCACTTACACATTGTATAGAACAGGAACTTTTGTTTATTATTAATTTTATTTTTAAGATTGCACACACTGATGCATTTGTATTACCACAGAATGTTTTTCTCAGTGTTGTTGCTGCTAGATGTCCATGTTTACTCGAGTTTGCCTTTTTTAAAATTCCATTTACTCTAGCTGTTTTGCTTGTAATTTTGCCTGCTAATGGAAAAGAGAGTCTCTGGGTCCATGATTGCTGCATAAACACCCACACTATGGCCAGCTGATTAAATGTGGTGGGGAAAAAAAATTATATTAAAGCTATTACACTGTAGTCTTCAAGCTTCTCAGTTGCACTAATATTCTGTATGATTAACCTCTTTAACAGTTCCAAAAAGGGGTGTAATATCAGCGTTTTTAGTGCCATGGTCATTACGTAATGCCTCTCTCGCTCTGTCTCTGTCCCTCTGCGGGCTGCTGGCTCTGTTTGAAAGGTTTTTATTGAACTATTGAATCAGTTTAATAATTTTAGGAGTTGCTTACGATGTCTGGCTTGCTCCCCAAAGCACAGAGGGCATTAGCTATTGAGCATGGCTTCTGGAAGGAAGCGCCCCCAAGAGAAAAGGCTGGTGACTATAATCAGGATGTGTGGAGTTATATGCTGCTGACTGAAGCTTTGTCTCGAATGCTACATGACCATCAAGGGCTGCATCGAGTGCAAAAGTTTGCACACTCATGAGAAATTGTAATTTAGATCATTCCCTGTGTTAGCTTTCACGGATATCAATATATTATTGAGTAAACAAACAAAATTAGTGCAGAAGTTTACATTTCCTTTTCTGAATATGATAATCTGCAATAACTTTGTAAGCCTACAGTTTAAGCCTTTATAACATTTTCCTACGTCTTTTGTATCCTCTTCTATTAAATACTTCAGATTAAGTCTGCTTATCAAGAGGGCCAAGTCCAATTGCAAGATAAACATTTTTGAAACTATTTTTTTAGGTAAATTTTTAAATATAGGTATATTTTTGGGTGGCACAGTGTTATGATGTCGATCAGGCATCATTGTGAGCTCAGGTTACCATCTCTGTGCACGTTCTTAATGGGTTTCCTCTGAATTTTCTGGTTTCCTCCCATCTCCCAAAAACATGCCAGTACATGGACATGCTAAGATAAATGGTCCCTGGTTGTAAATGTGTGTGTGTGTGTGTGCATTTTTACGCTGCAACGGGCTGGTGTCCCATCCAGGTTGTATTCCTGCCTCACGCCAAGTGTTTCCAGGATAGACTCCACATCCACCGCCATCCTTACAAGGATCAAGTGCTTGCTTAATGTGAGTGAGGTGAATATTTCCCTTTTTTCTGTTAAAAACATATGGGATACAAACTTTTGCTCTGAATAGTAGGATAAACGACGATAAAATGAAAGGATGTATGTCATCCCATGTAATATTGTAACGCAAACCACATCATCTGAACTGATCCATATTAGCCATGCTTGTAATTTTAGCCTAACTGCTCCATACAAATGCAACATCATAGCATATCTTAGCAGTAATTAATAAAAACACAAGCACCTGAGACCAGAGGGGTTAAAGACTTAGACAGGAACCACGCTGACAGTCATGCAGGAGCTGACTTTAGTGATAATGAAATACCAGCTACTGAATGTACTTGTAACAACAAATCTTTTTCTTTATTTCTCTTTTCTCTTCAACACACCAAACATGATTACATCAGCACAGCTTCCAGCTCTTCGCCTCCTGACATTAGATTATAATCATCTCTCCATTTAACATACAGCTCTGTTGAATCTCAGCCCACTGCAGCGCTCCGTGTGCACTCGCGTAATCTAATTACCTTCACCCTGCAGGAACCTCGCTTCCCGCCCTGCATTATTTAATCCACGATTCAGAAGTAAGCCTCAGCTGGGGCAGTGGATCAGAGCAGGGCTTCTGTGGGTCAGAGTTCAGCGCTGTGCACACAGTTTGGACCTGCGGTGCACTCTGTATCTCAGCTCAGAACTGATGTAACATCACCTACTCTCATGCTGAAAAGCACTCAAGCAGAGGAGAACATTAAGACACTTCTAGAAGCAGCTGATTTGATTATGTAATGATTCAGTCTTCTTGTGAAACATTTATAAGATGCATTAGCGGCATATTAGAGTTTTGGAAAGCAGTGGTAGTGTCTTATTCTGTGCTCTGTGAAGGCCTTCGGGAGATTCTTTTTGTGCCTGTAAATCTGAAACAAAATTGCACTTAGGAGGCATGCATTTCTTTAGAATTGTTTTATAACACTGTGAAAAGTGCAAAAATATACTTTTACAGACAGAAATGGTGGTATTTTTCTATAACATAACTCTTGTAGTTGCTTGGAAATTCACATCAGGGCTCTTCTCTGTACTAAAATTGAGTGACGGTGGCTTAGAGGTTAGCATATTTGCCTTGCACCTCTGGGGTTGGGGGTTTGATTCCTGTCTCCACCCTGTGTGCGCAGAGCTTGCATTTTCTCCCTGTGCTTCGGGGATTTCCTGCAGGTTCTCCGGTTTCCTCCCCCAGTCCAAAGACATGCAGCCTGATTGGCATTTCCAAATTGTCCGTAGTGTGTGAATGTGCCCTGCAATGGGTTAGCACCCTGTCCAAGATGTGCCCTGCCTTGTGCCCCGAGTTCCCTGGGATAGGCTCCAGGCTCCTCCCGCGACCCTGTGTAGGATAAGGGTATGGAAAATGCATGCATGGATGGATGGATGGATGGATGGAGGGTGGATAAATTCTTGCCTCCCGTAGTGTTCCTGGGATAGCTGCTGGATCCACCATGAACCTGACCAGGATGAAGCGCTTACTGAAGATGAATAAATGTTTTTGTTGTCCTCTCGAACAGGGTTTTTTGCTTGACAGTATTCTTAGTCTTTGACCTATTTGTAATAGCATGAGGATATGTTTTTGATGGAGACTACAAAGCACTTCTGTAAGTCAGTCGCTCTGGAGAAGCGTCTCTGCCAAATGCTGTGAACATAATGTGTAAATGTAAGTGTCTGCAGTTAATGACTTTTCACAGGTCCATTTCAACAACCTTTAAGATGGCTTGGGTATAATATAATCCAAACTATAAACGCAGACACACACAGTACGACACCCCTAGTACTCTTTGAAGGGCACAGCAGCTGCTCAGTTACAGCCTGTCTCTCTTCTGAAGGAGATGAGTGCAATCTGTTGAAAAGTTCAGGACTTCAGATGAACCCACCAGAAATGTCATTTTCTCTTATTTTCTCTCAACAGCACACACTCTGTTCATCACGAGCACAGACTTGGTGTGAAGTGTATGATTGAGAAAATCGCTGTCAGTATTGCTTTTTGAAAGGTCCGTTATCCCCAGAGAAACAGATTGAAGGTGAGCTGCAGGTGCCACCATGTGGTGAACTGCAGTAACGCACATTATTCCCACTGACAACTTCTGTATAGATATTTATATCAAGTGTTTCACAGTTTATGTATTTGTTGTTTGCAATGTCAGTGAAAAAGATTTTGAGTCCTGTCACAGCTTTCCAAAATCATGTGATGTGTGATGAGTTAGCTTATTATTTATTTATTTATTTATTTTAAAAGTTTGAACTAGGGAAGTTTGAACTGGGGATAGATGATATTGGAAAATACAGATAAACAAATAATCATTTTTAGCAAAATGTCTTCAAAAAAAATCTCATGCTTAGTTCATATTATATATATTTTTCAGATAGCCTTTAACAATGCCTTTGATAAAAAAATATATATATATAATTAAAAAATTTTTTTTTAAAAAGATCGTATTGGTGTACCAGGAAAAGATACAGCACAAAGATCATTTATAGTAAGCCATTAGAAGTGCAATTACATGCATAACACCAGATGTGTTAACATGAGTTCATCATGAGTGGAAGAGACGACTCTGTGTGTGTTTACAAAGAAATGGCGATCATGTGGAGGTTGTTTTGTGTATGTATGTATGTATGGAGGCTTTTGGGACACCCTGTATTGTGCCACAGTTTATGAAGAACTTTATAGTTCTCTATAAAACAGGTGACACGTAAAAAAAAAAAAAATATATATATATATATATATATATATATATATATATATATATATATATATATATATATATATATATATATATATTTGAAAGTCAGTGATACTGTTTCTACCGTATCAATTTAACACTTATTCAACATTAAAAAAAAAACAAATCCATTATTTCAAAAGGAATATGTAAAATTTACAAATTGTATGTATTTACAAATTCCACTAAAAAAAAAAAAAAACTAAAATAGCTTTTTGTTTTGATGCATTAGAGGTTAGGCGTAAAGTTAGATATAGAGAAAGACATAGCATTAATCAGCTACACTAATTAATATGTCAGTGAAAGGTATTCACAAAGATAGTAAAATAAACATACGTGTGTGTCTGTCTGTCTGTGTGCATGTGTGAAAAATTATGAAAGAGGGAGACTCATGTTGGTGTCTGATGGGTCATGTGGGATTTCAGTGAAGCAGCAAACGACCTGTCACACAGTGACAGCATCAATCAAGCAGTTAGCCAGGGTCAAATGTGTGTGTATGACAGTGTAGTTCAGTGTGTGTGTGTGTGTGTGTGTGTGTGTGTGTGTGTGTGTGTGTGCGTGTGTGTGAGAGGAGAGAGTATCACTAACTGAAGATTAAATTAGTGTGTGTAAATGTGTCATGAGTGATCTGTATGTATTAACATTAACTGCTTTAAAAGGGGCGGCAAAAAAGTGCAAAGAAGAGAGTGTGTGTGTGTGTGTGTGTGTGTGTGTGTGTGTGTGTGTGTGTGTGCGACATAAATGTGAGTGATATTTGATATGATCTAGTTAAATAAGTTTATATAAGAGGGATTCTTTAGTTGAACGTACTGGATGGAATTGTGAGAAGTCTTTTGAACGAAACAACATTTGGTGACATTTCCACGGCTGTCTCGTGATCGTCGTCTTGATGATGTGGCATCACAGTTGGTTGGCGTGCGTGTGTACAAGTGGGCATCAACACATAGTTATGACACACACTTAAATTCAGCAAAACCCATAAATAACACATGGCACTTTTTAGGCGTTTCAGAGATTAAAAGATGTGGTGCCATATGAGCTTTATTCATTGGGTTTCATCCATGAGTTCGAATCCCGACACGTCATAAACATCTGTGGCCGGGAGTCCAACAGAGCAAAACTGGCCGTGCTCTCTGGGTAGGAGGCATGGCATACTCTCTCTGCCCTATCAATCACAGCGAGACTAGCCAATCATGGGCATCTATGTGCTGATGCAAGGCGGAAGGGGCGGAGAATGCTTTCCTCTGAGGGTGTTACACAGCCCCGTGACGCAGCATGAGCAGCAGTTTGAAAAGATGTAGTTAGCTGGCTTCACATTTCACAGAGGAAGCATGGGATAGCCTTCACCCTCCCAGACTGGTAGCTGTCGTATGATAGGGGAGCCTAACTGGCGGTGGGAATTTCATAAGATTAAATTAAGAAGAAAATCAGGAGATCCTCAGACTTTACTCACGTAGATAATCACTTAATAGAACATACCACTGTGCTGGTTGGGGGGAGTAGGTGTACGTCTTCATTATAGTTGTTGATTTCTTTTGTGATGATATACCTCAAACACACACACACACACACACACACACACACACACACACACACACACACACACACCGAATAAACAACTGTAAGAGTTTGCTGAGACTCGTGAGTGGCTTTCTTCTCCCAGACAAAAGAAAAGAAGAAAAAGAACTCTTAGTTTCTCTTTTGAACAACTCTGCAACCCCCTATTCCCATTTCCATGGTAACGCCCGGGGCAGGCAGCCGTGTATTCAGTGTGTGTGTTTGTGTGTGTGTGTGTGTGTGTGTGTGTGTGTGTGTGTGTGCGCACTCTTACAAATGGGCCTTTCTACAAACACATTTAGTTAATCCAGTGCTAAGTACAGTTCAGTCATGGATAAGAGCTCATATCATGTACTGATTCTTCACACACACACACACACACACACACACACACACACACACACACACACACACACACACACACACACACACAAAATGTCTGGAGCTCACGCTCTATCACATCTGCAGCTGTGGGTGAAAGCAGCTGTTCATCACTTTTATTTAGCTATCAAAGGCTTTTATTTAGCTATCAAACACTACAGGCAAAAAAAAAGTCAGTGCAATTTTAATTCCAAGACACACTTCTCAGAGAAGATTACATTCTTTTTTCACTGATATATTTTTTTAAAAGTGACTTACTGACAGCAGTAGCCCCGATTTACTTTTGTTCATTTGGCAGATGTTTTTTATTCAAAGTAATTTGCAAACTCAAACTCTGGCTTTTTAGCAGTGCTGGGACTGAACTCAAAACAACTAACACTGTGTGTTAGGAGCTAATATTAAATCAGTTCAAATCTATTACATTTTGTATAGCGTGTTATAGCCAGTGTCACAAAGCAGCCTGACAGAAATCCGGATGTAGGTTTACAGTACATCCCTAATCAGCAAACCAATGGTGACTGAGGCAAAGAAAAACTCCCTGAGATGACATGAGGAAGAAACCTTGAGAGGAACCAAGACTCAACAGGGAAATCTTTTGGGTGACAAGGGATTAAAAATCATTACTCTTCTACAACTGTGTACTGTAAAGTCAAACAGTACCACAGTGTGTTGAAAGGATATTTAGTGTGAGCATCGTAGTCTTAATGGTTACAGCAGCAGTCCTTAGGTACACCAATTCATGAGAAGATTTGTCACATATCAAAACCATCCAAACCATTAGTCTATATTTTAAATGATGTATTAGTGAATAATAAATATCAACTGAAGAAAGATATTCTTATTATTTTTTAAGAACGATAAAAATAAAAGCAGATATTTAACACTAATGTAGTAGAAGAACAGTTTGAACAGCTGAAAATTAAAACAAGTCTATAATCTGGCTTAAGACTTAAAAGTGTGTATCAAAAATTGTGACATAAGTAAATACTATATACTGGGATCATATTATTAGGATATTTACAGTTTTATGCATAAATACTGTCCTATCCTAACAGCAACACCCTGCGACCTCATTCATATTTCTTTTATCAAACACAGCCATGATTTATACTTTGATAATAAAAAAAAAAAAAAAAAAAGTACTCGGTTTGGAAAGAAAGGACTTTTTTTTTGGAAAGAAACTGAGGTTTGAAATGTTTTGCAAGGTCTCAGCAGAGGCCAGAATGAAAGCAGATTGAATTACTGAGAATCAGAATCAAGACTGACAAATACTGCTTTTATGCTTTGCGGAAACTGGAACAGAGACATTGCAAAAGAAACACTTTTCTTACTGTTTCTATCCTTCCATCTATATACGTGTTTTTGTGGCTAGTCCCATTATTAGCCTGTCATCGGGTGTTCTCCAGGTCTCGATGCAAGTACTGCCACAAATATGTAGCTACCACAAACACTAACCATTTATGCATACACACCACTTAATGCATCAACTAACACATCATCCAAAACCATAGTATTTTTGCTTACCGTGCTCAGGGTAAATGGCTGGGTGGATGGAATTGCAAATAATCAGACAAGCCAAGCGATTTTAGAATTTGATCAAAACCAATGGAAAGTGTTTTTTGAGACCAAAGTTAAACTAATGAATAATTAAAGTCACCCTAACCTTTTATGATGACATTTTACAGGGAATTAAAAATGGTCACTGCGGTACTTTTGCTACATTCTTTAAAAAAAAAATGTGTGGAATGTGATAGGTTTTGATATGTCTGAGTGTTATTGTGTCATAGCATATTAGACCCTACCACATTCCATGTGCTGTTGGAAGCGTTCACATTTTCATAAAGCCTGGCCTTCTTGAAGGAAAATGAAAGTGTTCATACAGAGAAATGAATGTAATATGACTGCAGTGTGGGCCTGTAGCCAGTAGATGGAGGAATGCTCTCTATCAGAACTGACCAGCAGTGCTGTAAGAAGGCTGTAAGAGTAATTTAAATCTGACAGAGACGGAGAGGCTTATATATATGTTGAGCATATAAACATATATATAGGCCTCTCTGTCTTTGTCACATTTAAACTGCTCTTACAGCCTTCTTACAGCACTGCTGGTCAGTTCTGATAGAGAGCATTCCTGGAAAGTGTTCACTCCAACTTAAATGAACCTTTAACTTAATTGAAAAAAGCTTATTATTTGTGTATGCATGTGCATCTCCTTTTTTCCCAGGTAGGATTTTATGTCAGCTCACGTTTAAATAGGATGTTGTAGGATTACACTGAAGTTCATAATATGAATGTATTAAAAAGAATACATTTTATTTTATGATCATTCAAAGAATTAAGTGCACTGGCTATCCAGCTGTATAAAGATAGAGGATAGATCCACTGACAGAGTTAGTCTCTCTCTCTCTCTCTCCCTCTCTCCCTCTCTCTCTACTGATCACTGGCCCCCACACACAACACACGCACACACACTCTCACTAAGCGCGGAGAGAGCAAGCACAGCTCAGAGGAGAGGCACTCGCTGCAGCTGTGCGTCCTCAACTGCTGCTGCTTCCTGAATACAAACGACTACAGAAACTGGAAGAGAGAGAGAGAGAGAGAGACAGAAGGAGGGGGGGACAGAGTGTGGACAGAATGACTGCCCACCTGGTCGAGCAGCAGAGCTGTTGTCTGGAGATGCATGCCAGAGGGGGCGACGCTCCTTGTGGATGCGGATACCCAGCGCCGCCTGCCCCGGCTATTCCCACCATGCCACGGCAGCGCGCCAGGCTCACAGCGTCACGCTCTGACGGCTCATGGAGGAGCCCGAGCAGAAACATGATGATGCGTACCAAGGGGGGCAGCTGTGAACTGTGGACCGAGTGTAGCTGTACCCAGCATGGTTGGCGTGAAACGTATCAGGTAAAGAAGAAAAATTACGAGTGGTTGGGAATGGGGTATGAGAGGAGAGAAGGATGGATGTAGGTTAGAAAAAAGAGGAGAAGATAGGAGAAGAGAGAAGGAAAGAAAATGAGAAGAGGAAGGGAGAGTTGTCTGAGTGCCAGAAAACTGCGCACTGGGCTGGTAATCTTGTAGACAGTAGCATGTTGTGTAATGGTGTGTTGTGTAGTCTGTGGTGCTGATTGTGTTAATGCATTTTTAAAGGACCTGAAGCACACGCCTTCTGAGAACTAACTAGCTAAATCCACTTGTCTCTCTGTCTATCTTTCTCTCCGCTTGCCTATATAAGATTTCCATATTCACTTTAAACCATAGAACTATACATCTTTCTAAGTGTGTGTGTATATGTGATGTGTACTAAACTGATTCCCAGTAACATTTGTAGTGTATATTTTAAAGGTGCAGTTTGTAATATTTTAAAGTGCATCTGGACTTGTAATAATCACATAACTTTAAGATACCTTAGAAAAAAATAGGATTTGCAGTATTGCCACCAATAGATCTGGACAGTTTGTGGATTATTTCTTTCCTGCTTCTGTTTACATTTTCTGTCCCAGAAATGATCTCTGCTTCCCAGACAAAGCACAGCAGTTCAGTTTTGTCACTTTTGATTATAAGGCAATTTGCAAGGAAAAATATGAATTTACAGAAAGGGTGACATGGTAGTCAACAGTGGGCTGTACAAAATGACAAACTGCCCCTTTAAGAGTTAACTGAATGACCAGATCAGGGTTGGATGTGATCATGGTGTACAACCCCAATTCCCAAAGTTGGGACACTGTGTAAAATGTAAATAAAAACAGAATGCAATGCTTTGCAAATCTCACAAACCCATATGTTATCCACAATAGAACATAGAAAACATATCAAATGATTAAACTGAGGAAATGTACCATTTTAAGAAAAAATAAGGTAATTTTGAATTTGATGGAATTTGAACAGGTCTAAAAAAAAGTTGGGACGGGGCAACAAAAGGCTGGAAAAGTCAGTGTTACTAAAAAGAAACAGCTGGAGGAACATTTTGCAACTAATTAGGTTAATTGGCAACAGGTCAGTAACATGATTTGGTATAAAAAGAGTATCTTAGAGAGGCTCTCAGAAGTAAAGATGGACAGAGGTTCACCAATCTGTGAAAAACTGCATCTACAAATTGTGGAACAATTTCAGAATAATGTTCCTCAACATAAAATTGTGAAGAATTTGAATATCTCATCATTTACAGTACATAATATCATCAAAAAGATTCTGAGAATCTGGAGAAATCTCTGTGCGCAAGGGGCAAGGGTGAAAATTAATATTGCATGCCCGTGATCTTCAGGCCCTCAGGCGGCACTGCATTAAAAGCAGGCATGATTCTGTAAAGGAAATCACTGCATGGGCGCAGAAACACCTCCAGAACTCACTGTCTGTGAACACAGTTCCTCGTGCCATCCACAAATGCTGGTTAAAGCATGCAAATAAGAAACCATATGTGAACATGATCCAGAAACACCGCAGTCTTCTCTAGGCCAAAGCTCATTTAAAATGGACTGAGGCAAAGTGGAAAACTGTTCTGTGGTCAGCAGAATCAAAATTTTAAATTCTTTTTGGAAACCATGGACGCCGCATCCTCTGGACTAAAGAGGAGAGGGACTATCCGGCTTGTTATCAGCACTCAGTTCAAAAGCATGCATCTCTGATGATATGGGGGTGCATTAGTGCCTATGGAATGGGCAGCTTTCACATCTGGAAAGACACCATCAATGCTGAAAGGTATATATCTTTTTCAGGGAAGGCCTTGCATATTTCAGCAAGACAATGCTAAACCACATACTGCATCTATTACAACAGCATGGCTTAGTAGTAGAAGAGTCTGAGTGCTGAACTGGCCTGCCTGCAGTCCAGACCTTTCACCAATTGAAAACATTTGACGCATCATGAAACGAAAAATATGACAAAGAAGACCCAGGACTGTTGAGCAGCTAGAATCCTGTATCAGACACGAATAGGACAACATTCCTCTCCCAAAACTCCAGCACCTGGTCTCCTCAATTCCCAGATGTATACAGACTGTTGTTAAAAGAAGAGGGGATGCTACACAGTGGTAAACATGGCCCTGTCCCAACGTTTTTGAGACGTGTTGCTGCCATCAAATTCAAAATTACCTTATTTTTTCTTTAAAATGGTTTCAGTTTAAACATTTGATATGTTTTCTATATTCTGTTGTGAATAAAATATGGGTTTATGAGATTTGCAAATCATTGCATTTTGTTTTTATTTACATTTTACACAGCTTTTTTGGAATTGAGGTTGTACTGTATATTGTGAGAGAGAGAGAGAGAGAGAGAGTGTGTGTGTGTGTGTGTGTGTGTGTGTATCTGTTGGTATGAGTAGTGACAGCAGTGTCTGGGTGAGTTCTCTAGCCTCTGTGGTGGTGTGCTCTAGCCTCCAGCCTCTTACAGTGGAGGTGCGTACTTGTTATAAACACACACATTTCATGTACCTGTTCCCATGATCCTGTTCAGTTACATCATCCTTGCTTTCACGCTGAATTTTCTTAGAGCTTCAGTGATTAAACCTCATAAGTGTTTCATGTAGATGAACCCAGCTAATTGACTTGCATTCATACGTGCCATGATTATAATAATATAAAAGCCATTTAAGCTGGTATTTCATGCTGCACATCTACAGTATGTTTAGAATTACAATGAGACTCATCCAGGCCGAGTCTCAGATTTATGTATGGGGTTGGACGGGGAATCCAGGATGGTGGTTTGTGGGTTGAGTGCTGTTTAAGAGTGGCCATGGAGGTGATTTTTGAATGACTGCACACCTCAAGAAACCCTGTCCAACCTCTAATTGGGTTGTAGTTCTCACTTCTTGTGCATACATTGCTTCTTGCTGTGCTATTGTGTTACTGATGGGCTGTAACATGGGGACATGTAGTTGTGTATTATTGAGGCTGGTGGCTCTATGTATAGAATCTCTCTGGCCTGAATTATTAAGTGCAGTAACCTAGAACAAGAGCTGCAGCTGCAGTTTGTGCCTGAGTCACCCAAAATGCATTTAACATCATTATCCAAAAACTTTTAATCCTTAGTTGAAGCTGGTATTAGGAATTCTTTTGTTGTAATCAGATGGATTTGACACAATGTAACTGAGTGTATACTGTGTTACAGGCTTTCTGATCACTATTCAGACACAGCTGCTCAGTTATAGTCACATAAGCAAACATAAACAAATAACACCTTTACAACTGAATTTTCTTCATCCACAGCTTTTAGGCTGGAGTGTGACTGGGATTGTTTTAGGTTTCCCAACCCTGCTCATTAATCTAATCTAAGCACTACATCCAGTTAATCCGGCCCTGAACATTAGGGCCAGGTGTATTGTAACTAACCACTGCAAGGTGGTAGGTCTCCAGGATTGGGATTGGGTTCCACTGCTCTAAACAACTTAAGATTAACTAAGCTTAATTTGCCAAAAATATAAGGCTATTACAAACACTTACTGGTGTATGGTTATATTCACCCTCAGACATTATGAAATTCCCACATAAGCAGAAACAGAGGTGAATTTTGTTAATGATTAGTTATTGCACAAACAGGCCTTTCTCATGACATTTGTGGGTGGTTACTGCGTTCACTGATCACAAAATGGAAAAAAAAAAAGGAAGAAAAAGAAAAAGGTTTTTCTATAAAGAAAAGAACTTTTACAAATTTTGCAAAACACAAAATATCCCAGAACAGCTGCACTGAAATAACCACTAAACACTAAACAGTAAAGCAGGTCTTAGAGCGGGAGTTCTACCCTGATTTGCTTGCTCTTGTAAACTCTGGGGAAATTATTCACAGTATCTTCAAACTCTTCCTAAGCATTGCTGTGGTTTAGTCACTCTGTATCCAAACACACATACACACACTCTTCAATAGCCTGCACCCCTTCTCTACACTGCATCATCTTCCAAAACCATTGAATACACACATCTAATTTTATTAACCATCATTGATTGGAATTTTCACTCTTCTATGGGGGAAGAGAATTGAAAAATAAATGTAATTTCTACATTATTATTATTATTATTATTATTATTATTATTATTATTATTATTATTATTATTATTATTATTATTATTATAATTTCCTCTTATAGTTTGGGTACTTGAACTGTTTACCCAGTGTTGTATTACATTATTTATTTCCTCAGCCACGAAAATGAGGAGTGCTGCTTAGAGTGTAGAGTGGAAGGAATTGTGTTTGGATTTAACAGTCTCTCTAGCATAAGCTAGTCTGTTGATTACATCTAAAAATGGCAGTTCACACTAAAGATTCTGACTTGCATGTGGTTTTGAAGTCTTACCACAATTTGTTCTATAGTACACGATTATAATTTACACCTCTTCAAGGATTTGCTTCACTTTGAAGTCGACCACTGTGACAGTCAGAGCCATGAAATACTTCATAGTGTGTCTTACTTAAGGAGTCCTTTAATGCAGAATTTCAAGCATCGAATACTATTTCATATGATTTCCTGCCTCTGTAGTGTGATGAAGCTTTATAGTATGTGGGTGTTCTCCGTCACCTCCAACTAAGGTGTGCGTTCTTAACAAGGTTCTAGAGAGCCAATCATACAACTCTTTTAAAGCCATACTGTGTAATATATTAAGCTGTTGAACTTAATCCCAGACTCTCCATGAGGCTTCAATCAACATGCATTTCACTTTTAATCTCCCTGTGTGTTGTTCTGCAGAATCTACATTGCACACACACTCTCCCAAAGGCACTTATTGCGATCAGTTTCAGCTCACAGGATAATAATTCTAGTCTTGACATAATGTTAAAGTTTGGCAGAGGCTTATCAGTCGGCAGGTCTCTCTTATTGGTCCCGTGGAGACATAATACATGGCTTCGGCTTGCCTGAGCTTTATAAGGGTTTCTTTTTTTTCACTGAATAAAATTGCCATTTGTTGAGATACTGAGATACTGCTGCAATTATCACCAGCTGTACCGCATCCCAGTGTGGCTCCATAACATAGTGATGTACAATAAAACACGGTATAGTTGCTGTATGTCATGTGAAGCTTCTAATGCACCACTCTTTCAATCAAGGAGAAAAAGCTGGATGATGAAAGGCTTTCTTGTGTCTTTAAATGAAGAGGAGTGTGGGTGCATCTTCATCAGACCACATCGATGCAACAGAAGTTCCTAATTAATTTCCTGCTGTGTTGCTGTACTGTCCTCTCCCTTTCTCTCTCTCTCTCTCTCTCTCTCTCTCTCTGTCTGTGATTGAAGCAGTAGCTCTTGTGGCTTTCATTAATGTAGTCAGAGCCTTGTGCAGTCAGCAGGCGAAGTCTCAGCCTCAGGCATCGATTGCTCTCTCAGCAATGCTGCAACTCTCTCACCTGGGCCTTATGGGCTTTGTGGCACTGCTACTTCTGAATGCTAATGTTCTTCATGGCCTCTTGTGTGTGTGTGTGCGTGTGTGTGTGTGTGTGTGTGTGTGTGTGTGTGTGTGTGTGCATGTGTGTGCATGTCAATACCATGACGTTTTGTAATGTAATCAAGCCCCTGGATTGCTGGCCTCAGGCCAGTTGCACATTTGCCTCACACCTGCAGGGTTGGGATTTTGATTCCCCCTGCCCTCTGTGTGTGGAGTTTGCATGTTCTCCCCGTGCTTCGGGGGTTTCCTCCAGGTACTCTGGTTTCCTCCCTCAGTCCAAAGACATGCGTTGTAGTCTTACTGGCATTTCCAAATTGTCCATAGTGCATGAATGGGTGTGTGAATGTATGTGTGATTGTGCCCTGCAATATTTCGGCACCCTGTCCAGGTTGTCACCCGCCTCGTGCCCCGAGTCCCCTGGGATAGGCTCAAGGCTCCCCGTGACCCTGTGTAGGATAAGCGGTACAGAAAATGGATGGATGGATGGACGGTTGGATGGATGGATAATATTCTATGTACAATAATGTATGGTATGATATTTTGCCACACCCAGGCCTGACCTATTAATTTATATTCATATGTGTCTTAAGCAGAGTTTATGAAAAGTTATGACCAAGAATTTGACCGCATTTCCTTATTCGGAGAGAAAAAACGGAAATCGTTTACTCAAAACTAAAAAAAATTAACGCAAAATCAAGCAAACTCTGCAATGTTCAGAGGAGCTTTCAGTTTTTCAAAATTACAGCAGATTTCTGCAGATTTGGGGTAAGACGCGTCATGTGATGTCATCACAACACGCATTCAGCCAAAAGGTCTCATTTACCTGAGAAGGTCTCATTTACACTGCGAAAAACCGACCATGCAAAACAACCTGGTGAAATTGCCATTTCGCCAATTCAAGTAGTTTTGCATTGCAAAGTTGCATCGCAAATTTTGAAAAAAGCCACAGCAAAATCAAGCATTTTTGGCTGCAACAATCACAAAAACCTCTGCGAAATCCTGTACGGTGTGCTTAGGGCAGTCGTTGAGCTGTTTTAAAGTTTTCGACTGTATAACAATTATAATGTGTCTATACAATTACCTGAAAAAGTCTACCAATAAAAGTCTTAGGATGAGATAGACATTAAAGAATATCATACTAAAGCTGTCATACCAAAGCACTTTCCAAAATCTGAGCAATGCAGTAAAAATTAATACAGGGTTTTTTGTATCCAAATGCAAATAAGTAGTCCCATCTCTGCAGTTAGACTTCCATTTTAAGTTTCTTAAGTTCTTTTATCAGTACAGAAAAGAGGTGAAAATGGTAATCTCACACATGTTATAGATGCAGTAGATAAATATTAGTCTTAAAGACACTGGAGTAATCTGTAACCTATTTCAGGGTGTATTAGAAAGGCTAGATTTTCGTGTGTGTGTGTGTGTGTGTGTGTGTGTGTGTGTGTGTGTGTGTGTCAGAGAGAGAGAGAGAGAGAGAGAGAGAGAGAGAGAGAGGATGAGCTGTGTAATTAGGACCAGCATCTGTGCAGCGATGCACCAAAATCAACATTAACCAGCAATAACAGAGGAATCTTTGTGTGAACAAAGTGAACACAAAAATTTCAGCTAGACTAAATATTGTCTAGACTGAAATGTCCTTTTGTTTTTGGTTTGTCGTTCTTTTTTGTTCTGCGTTTCAGTTTCAAAACGTTCTTGTGTGCTCTGTAATGTCATCATTCTTTTCACCTGTGATTGTGTGTGTTTTGGCTCAGTGTGTTGTATGTGTTGTGTTTGCCATATTGGAGCAATGTTAATCAATCTGACATGACTATTTTGTCTCCATACAGAAGCGTTACAGCACACGTTAATAGAAACTAGGACAGGTTTTACACGGCTAACCTACCCTGATGTCTCTTTCTCTCTTACAGGCAAGCCCAGCACCAATTATAGTCAACACAGACACTCTGGAGTCGGTACCGTATGTGAGTTTCACAGTTTTTCATCTGTTTTTTTTTTCATGTTGTGTATTGGTATTAATTTTAGTACTAAATACGAACAACCAAAATACAGATACGAATAGGAGGCACACTAATGGATTTTTTTTTAGAAAGCTAAGGCCATCTAGTTGAAACTAGAGGTGTGTGTTGGGACTTGAGATGGTGGTGCACGTGTAGGAGGTTTTTACGTTCATTCATTCATTCATTCAGATGTGAAGCTCGCAGGACAAACAAAGACCATATAGCATTCATTCATTTATCTTTAGTAACTTTATGCTTGTGGTGGTTTAAATTAGGTTACTAGTTTGTTTATATTTTGAGAAATAGAACCAAATTCCACAAAAAAGTCATGAGAAAATAAAGCAGGCATTTACAATAAAAGTAACAGTGTGAGTAGGATTACAAAAACCAAGTCCCTTGCACATCTCTTGATGAGACCAAAGATGAACTCGAGTGATGTGGATGAGATTGAAAAACTGTCAGGGCCAGAATTCGCACACAATGCTGACAGTGCTGCCATTTCATCCTCTGTCCCCCCCCCCAGTGTTTTACAGGACAGAGTGGTAGGCTACATATACAGATAGTGGTACTGCGTTACACCCCTAGTGTGTAATATAAGTATCAATATATAATTGTTATGGTATCAAGTTTATTGCGGCTTACTTAGTAACATTTATATGACATCATTCGGTATATCACAGAACTCTCAGATAAATATTACATGAGATTTCTACACAAAACATTGACATTGGACACTGTACAACCCCAATTGCAAAAAAGCTGGGACGCTGTGTAAAATGTAAATAAAACCAGAATGCGATCATTTGCAAATCTCATAAATATGGGTTTATGAGTTTTGCAAATCATTGCATTCTTTTTTTATTTACATTTTACACAGCGTCCCAACTTTTTTGGAATTGGAGTTGTATTATAATGGTTTATAAGCTAAAGCTTTTTGATAACCACTGGAGCTTTTCCCTCATCAGCATCAAGCATGAATGCCTGTTCTCTGTGGTGCTTGGCAGCAGTGAGGGGGGTGACTGAATTTGGATGAAGTGTGAATAAAGACAAATGGACTGGAGATGAGTGAGAGAGATGGCATGAAAGATGTGCAGAGGGAAAGACAGATCACTAAAAAGACATTATTGATGATAAAATAAAAAGCAGGCACATTCACTATAGCGTGACACATTTGTATTATTATGATGCTGATATAGAAGGTGTCCCAAAAGTCTCCATACATAGGGGACTATGTTTGCCAGGACCACGTCAGTTGTGCCTTCATCAGTGGATCAGTGGACGTCTACTTCTTGGGTGGTCTGAAGCACTTCCAGTCTTTTTGAATCTTGTTGAAGTTTGGTAACAGTGTCGTGTGTGGTGTGCTTGCCTTGCAATCGTGGTGATTGACTTGGCCAGTGTAAAACCTACCACTTTTTCCCCCTGATAAAATCCTCTGTTGAGTTGGCAGTGTGTTTTGGATCATTGTCTTTCTGCATGATAAAGTTCCTCCTGATTAATCTGGATGCATTTCTCTGTAAATTGGCAGACAAAACGTTCCTGTAAACTTCTGAATTAATTCTGCTGCTACCATCATGAGTTACATCATGAATAAAGATTAGTGAGACTGTTCCAGAAGTAGCCATGCAAGCCCAAGCCATGAAGCTACCTCCACCATGTTTCACAGATGAGCTTGTATGTTTTGGATCATGTTCAGATCCATTCTTTCTCCACACTTTGGCCTTTCAATCACTTTGGTAGAGGTTAATCTTGGTTCCAGAACCTTTGTGGCTCCTCTATGTATTTCTTTGCAAATTCCAATCTGGCTTTCCGATTCTTACTGCTGATGAGTGGTTTGCATCTGGTTGTATGGCCTCTATATTTCTTCTCTCAAAGTCTTCTTTTGAACGGTTGATTGTGATACCTTCACCCCTGCCTTGTGGAGGTTGTTGGTGATGTCACTAACTGTTGTTTTTGGGTTTGTCTTCACAGCACTCACAATGTTTCTGTCATCAGCTCTAGTTGTTTTCCTTGGCCAACCCATTCTGTGTCTATTGCTCAGTACACCACTGGTTTCTTTCTTTTTCAGGACATTCCAAATTGTTGTATAGGCTATGCCCAATGTTTGTGCAATGCCTCGGATTGATTTTAAATCAGCTTCAAAATTGGTTTCTTTTCTCCCATGAACAGCTCAATTCATGTTGGCTTATCTTTTTAATAACAAATGCCGTTTTCACAGTTGAAACTGAAGGCTAAAGCCAAGAGTAGATGTTCAGAGTTTTTATTGTTTAAACAATCAATCTAACAGGACACACGTAAAAGGACACTGGGTAACAAGTAACACCTGTCAGTCATTTTTACAAATTGGGTGGTCTGTTACAAAGTGTGCTATGTTCTATGTCGTTAAAAACATCTACATATAAATACCAGGAAATAAAAGCAGAAATTCTAAACTCTCTTCTCATATTCATTTTTTGATCTCAAACCAAAATGTCTTCAGTTTACAGCAAAAAAAAAAAAAAAGAATTGGCCTTGCCGTTCAAAAATTTTTTGGAGGACATTTTGCTGAAAAGTGTTAGTTTTCCCTATGTATGGAGACTTTTGGGACACCCTGTATTATTAACGGTGATGTACTATACTGTAGTATCAATTCACTTTTACTGTCTCAAAAATGAAAATAACTGAGTAAATATAGCACTGAATGCACTCATGGTTGCAGCCTGAAGTGCAGTATTTTGGTTTCTTATTACAAATTTATATTATACTATTCTGTTCCTTAATGTCTTGGGAGAATACTGGTATATGCCAAGGCTAAATTTAAAAATGCAGGAGACAAAACATAACAAGTTGAGCTTGAACTGATTTCATGTGGAATATTTTCAAACCCTGACACAATAATGTGGTCACTTAAGCAATCATACACTTGCAAAGTTTATCCCACATGCTATTGTTCTCTGCTTGCCATTAACGGGCGTTTCTGTGGGTTTGACCTACCAGCTAAGAGCACCAACTATTTGGCTAACATTACTCATTTGGTTAAAGCAAGGCGTTGTCATTGGTAGTGTGTAGTTACCCACTATTACTATTTATTAATTAGGAATTGCATAAAATAATGTATTAAATAAGGTGGTATGGTGCCACAGCAGATAGTGTTGCTGCCTCACAGCTCCAGGGTTCCTGTTTTGAACCCTTCTGTATGGAGTTTCTGGGTTCATCTGGGTTCTCTTGTTTCCTCCCACCTCCCAGTGTCATGCTGGTGGGTGGATTAGTTACTCTGAATTAGGCATGAAAGAATGTGTGATTGTTAGCAAACTGTAGAAGTGCACCAATGCTCTTTTTGGAGAGCAGTGACTTTCACCTCGCAACCCTCCCATATGTATGTCGGATGTCCCTTTACAACTTTAAAATGTCCTTACAGAGGAATATCAAGTATTTGAGTATTTTTGAGTAACAAATTGTTTCAGTGGACTTTTTTTTTTTCAGTCTGGCTTGTATTTTGTATGTGACTTTATCTGTCACTTTACAAGTGGGCATGACTTCAGTCTTCAGTTCCAGCAAGGAGATGCAATTAAGCTCTGTTTGAAATGAATGGTGCTGATGCAGAAGATGTGAAGGGAGTAGGACTGAGGAGTTGTAGTCAGAGCTCTGAGACAAACTGTGCTAATGTTTATCTGCCCTCTGTGTGGCACTGCAACCGCAGAAGGCTTCAATGGCTATGAGGAAAAGCACTAGTTCCGTTTTGCTGCCGATTAGTACATATTTTTGTGTGTTATGGAGGTTTTTATGTAACTTAGTCTGGGGAGGACTGTAGCTTTTATGTAGCTTAGGAGGAGGACTGGATGTTTTCGCCATGATCATGGGTATGATGATGTCCCATAGCTTGTACGTTGCAATGGAAATAAAAACACATCCAAAGACACACACAAAAGATACATATACACCAAATAAGGACTAACTCTTATTTCTTGTGTTGTATCCTGTATAATGTGAAACAGCAACAATCAAGTGTGTTTATTCTAACGTTCATGATTTCTCAATGTGTGCGTGCTGTTTTTTTTGTAAGTGCACATTCACTGTGACTCACCACTTTATTATGAGCCTGTGTAAGCCTGCAGTCTGGATAGCTCTCTCCTCCCCTCTGCAGCTGAAGTCGAGCCACAGCACACAAACACTTCTCCCCAAGGACGCACCCGGCGAAAGCACCACTTAGCATTGCTGATGTGAGCCAGGCTTTAGGTTTGAGCCGCAGTAATACTGCTCAAGTGTAGAGCGGCTCAGACAGAAGGGCCGTGTTTTCCTGACATTAAGGAAAGCAACTCCCTGTCCTAACTCACCGTCTGTCGTCTGCATAATGAGGAGATTTTGTATATATCTGTGCAGTCTTTCCGATTATCAGCGCTGTTATTGTTATGATAATGAGAACTGTTCAGTGATCCTACCAGACTCTGGGATTCATCAATCAATTATTTCTCTGTCACTGATGATGTTGGTGCCTGTTGAGCTCTGTGTGCTGATGGTGGATCAGAGTGTGTTCCCTCAGAGCCCGCAGGAGGCTTTCGAGTGCTCTCCGTTTTCCTTCTCAACTGTTCTGACGAGATGGTGCCAGACCGATGTGCCTGCAGGGCCATGAACAAGACAACAGCTTGGCGTCCTCAATCACAACACACAAAAGGACCTCAGGGTTATTGCTATACATATATATATATATATATATATATATATATATATATATATATATATATATATATATATATATATATATATATATATATATATATATATATATTTTTTTTTTTTTAAAGTTAGATGATTCAATAGTCTAAACTAGGCACGTCAACAGTGTCACGAATTTACAGCAACTAGTTCACAAATTTAATTTAAAGCGTCAACTAAGATTTTCTTCAAAAATCTAATCACATCTGTATGTAAGATTCAGCGACACCTGCCTGACAATATGTGTTTTCATTTCTGAGGGACTTTATGCTGTATAGCTGCTTATGAGATGAGATCACAGCAAAGCTGCAGTTTAATATTGTTTATACCACAGTGATATTGAATTCTCTCTTATCTTGATGGTCAGAAGGTGTTGATTTATTTTCTATAACAGCAGCTCTGACCATAGTGCTGACTGCAAGACAAATCATAGGTTTATATTAATGTACGTATTATAATACATTATTGTTTGTATAGTAACAGCTCATTCACATGGATTTGTATGGCACGTGCTCAACATAGTGTAATGCTAATAATTTACAAACTTAAAATGTATAATCTTGATATGCTGAGGATACTGTATGCTGAAGCTTTCAGTAAGGAGACATTTATATAACAGTTATGGAAGGAGTCTTTGTAACTTGGCAGTATAATTTTTTTGCTACGGGAAAGTCTTCAGGACAGAGGACTTTGTGCTTTCTGTTTTCATGACAAGTAACATGACAAGATGAGTTTTTTATCTTCTAACCCTCGAGAGTCAGTGGTTGCTCAGTGGTTAAGATGTTGGGCTACTGATCGGAAGGCTGTGAGTTCAAATCCCAGCACTGCCAAGCTGCCACTGTTGGGCCCTTGAGCAAGGCCCTTAACCCTCAACTGCTCAGATGTGTTAATGAAATAAATGTAAGTCACTCTGGATAAGGGTGTCTGCCAAATGCTGGAAATGTAAATATGAGAGAGAAAAGAGGGGCTGGTGAGGGAATGACTGTTTGTAGCTGCTGTAACATAAATTGTAACAGGATCTAATTTGTTTCACAACATTAACTATAAATTGAACTATAAAGTGCAATATGTTCTTAATAAAAACCATGTTTAATAAATTCTTAATAAAATCACTGGCAAATTGCTGTTATAGGAAAACATATCTCCCCCCTTCATTGATTATTTTCCTATAGCATTATGCCCCCATCATTTTATTTCTTACTATTGAAGTTTTAGCTACACTGTGATATGATATTTTTTCATGTCAACCACTGATATTATTGAATGGTGCTTTTTCTCTCCTTTTCTCTCACTCTTACTTCTTCTTTCTTTTCCTTTCTCTCTGTTCTTTCTTTCTCATTAGCTTAGATGTAGTTTGCACATGAATCAGCTCATGCTTATTGCTTATGTACTTGAAAGCCCTGAAAGTCTTTTTTTCTTCCCTATAAGGATTAATCAGTTTCCCAAAAAGGATGCATACAATTGATTTTTGCTGTGATTGTATGAGGCGAGGCATCATACAACTGTTCGAGTTAAAAAAAAAAAAAAAAAAACTGTTGTTAAGTATGCATTAGTCTGCCTTACTTTCAACATTTCATTTATTCACTAGTGGCTGTTCTGTTTTTGGGTTCACCTAAGCTAAAAATGTCATTCAACTATACGACCTGAATTTGGTGAATTCCTGTGGTGTGTTAAAGCAGGTCGAACACAAAACTCAGCTATGTGTTCAGATTATGGCTGTAGTCATAGCTGTGTGGGGGTGAGAATCTTTGCCGTGTGTAAGTACAGTCTGAAACAAAATAATGACAAATTATGTGTAAACACATATGCATGTCTGTAAAAGAGAGGGGGATAAAGTGAGAGTTCCTGCTGAGCATTGCTGGCTTGCTGATTTAATCATAGTAAGGGTTTTTTATCAAACACAAAATACTGTAAGTCAGATGGCTCCACATTTCATCTTTAAAGTTAATTATTTCATATCCATTTCTCATTGTTGGCACAGTATACTTATATTTCTTGCTGAATCCACACAATGCGATTTTAGCTCTGATTTCCCTGTCACAAATAATTTGGGGGATTTGCAACAACTCCCTCCAGCCCAGTGCCCTCATAGTGCGAGCATTTCAGCAAAGTGATTTTTCATCCTGCTACCTGCTACCATGAATTTGAAATTCTCAATGATGAATTATGTAATTGGAGCCCCTCAGTGACAAGTACTGTAGCAAGGAAAGAGATGAGCAACAGCCAATGAGATTTCAAGAGGAAATCTGTGCAGCAGGCCCCTGAATCCAGTTCTGTTATTCATCTATTTGTGTAGAAGTGTGAATGCAAAATGTAAGCACGATAATAATGCTCCTATAAGAAATTATTTGGCATGTCATACCCAAATGGCTGTTAGGAACAGCAAAAATTAAAACAAACATGACATTCCTGAGGCCTGTTGCGCGAAGGCAGTTTCGGTGGCTACACAGGTAAGTTTGTGTTTAGTTTGAGCAAACTCTGTTTTATCAGTCTCAACAAGGTGGATTGGTTTTAAGCAGGTTTCATTGCCATGGTAACTTACACCTGCTCCGCAGCAGGTTTTATTCTGGGTAAGAGAACTCAAACCCAAATTGGACCAATCAGCTGTGAGCAATGTGAGATAAATCTCATGTATCAGAGTTAACCCTTTAGTGTTTGTGTTGGCTTTTCCCGATGACCATCTGTACAAAATATATAGATTTTTGTCAGATGGTATAGTTTATCTACGCTGGCTTGAGCCGCACATTAAAAATGTGACATGCCTAAGTCACGCTCTTACTGTACCGCAAACTGTATGCATTGTTTTGCGGTTCTTTGCGAGTGGTACATATTTTTGTCAGTGGTACATATGCTGGAGCTTTGGCAGCCGCAACTGTGTTGCAACTGCTTTTTTCCATGTTGAACGCTACTGGCTGTTTGCTGTAAACATCTAGCATTTATGTGCATGTGTACGCTGAGTAAACCTTGATTCTGGGTTAAAACCTGGGTTGACTGAGAAAGTTGATAACCAGCGTCATGAAACCTATTAACCTTAATTAACCCAGGTTGGATTTGTTTGGTTCAAAACTTACTCTGCAACTCTGAGCTTGTTCAGCTCACTTCGTGCAACAGGCCTATGGCAAAGTACAGAATAAAAATAGCTATGCACAACACCTCCAGTTCTCTTTGCAGAACAGACAGTCCATGGCTCCTCAACCAATCTCTTAAGGTGAAGGATTGTGTAGTGGCTGAGCCTCTTCTGCGATCACTTGGATAGTGTGTACACTTCTATATCCACACAACAGATCTCAAGCGACAAAAGTGTGAGCAGTATAGCGATTTCGAAAGATATGTAGTGTCCACTTGACTTTAGCTCATGTGTGTGCAGAGATATGTCAACCTACATATAATAGACTGACGTGTTTAGTAAGGCTATAAGTCCACGTTTTACACGTTAAAGTTTAGATTGAAACAGCAGCTGGCTGTCTAGCAGAGAATGAAAAATGCATTCATTCTGATTATATTACAAAGAACAGCAGGTCCGTCCAGATCAATTCAGTATAATGCAGTGATATTTGAAGTTTTGTTGTAAAGCCATCTGAGATGCTCTTCTCTCTCTTCTGTTTTTTAGGGTTGCTTGCTTCAGATGATTAATATTTAATTTCAGTTATTTCCTTTGCATTGCAAATGTGTAATGGGATTTTTTTTTTCTTTCCAGGTCAATGGGACAGAAATTGAATATGAATTTGAAGAAATTACGCTAGAGCGGGTAAGTCAGAGCGGTGGCCCATTAACTGATTCAGTCACACAATTGTGGGCTTGCACACACATTTATACACAGAATAAATCAAAGCTTTCCTCTCCAGATGAATCACTTGTTTGATGATTGTGTGGCATTCTCTGCATTCGTCTTCCTCAAGCACCAAGACATTAAAGGAATACTCCAGCTTTGTTTAACTTAATCTCTATCCACTACACCCGTAGTGTATGTGTGATTACCACAGACAATAATTTCAACTCATTTCTCAGCAGAGAAGAACAGAACACGTGCTTACCTAAGACAGTTGTTGAACTGCATCAATAAATGTTTTGAAATACATAACTCAAAATCAAAACTACACTCAGTAAAAAGCTATTCTAGTCATTTTTGTGATATCCATGTTTCAGAACCATGAACTGTGTTGGTAATGCCTAACTACATATTCTTTCCCCTGAAAGACTGAAATTACTTTTGGATTCTCCCCCAGTTTCTCCCTAATTTGGTCTTGTTCCCACCCACCAGCCAGCTCTCCCCTGTCATACAACAACTACCAACCACAGAGAGTGAGGGGTAATCTGTGCTTCCTCTGAAGACAGCCAACTGTATCTTTTTGAACTGCCGCTCAGGCTACGTCACAAGGCAGTGTAACACACTCAGAGGAAGATCCCTGATCCCTGTGATTGGCTGGTGCTGCTGTGACAGAGCAGAGAGATTATACCATCCTTCCCACCAAGAGAGAGATCAATTTTGCTCTCTTGGATCCTGGCCACGCAAGGCGTAGTCAGGTTTTGAACTTGTGATCTGCCGAAGATAGGGTGAACATGTTTCTCTTATCTCTGAAAGGATAAATTATACAAGATTATAGTTTGATTTGCAAATTCATTTGGTTGAAGAATACATAAATATGTTCTGCATACATTATATGGCCAAACGTTTGTGGACACCTGACCATAACACTCGTATTTGCTTTTTAAACATCCCATTCCAGATTTTGTCCTCTCTTTGCTGTTATAATAACCTCCACTCTTCTGGGAAGGCTTTCTGCTACATTTTGGAGCATGGCTGTGGGGATTTGTCCATTCAGCTACAAGAGCATTAGTGAGATCATGTGCTGATGTTGAGCGTAAATGCCTGGGACGCAATTGGCATTTCAATTGATCCCAAAGGTGTTCAGTGGGGTTGAGGTCAGGGCTCTATGCAGGCCACTCAGGTTCTTCCACTCCAACAGTGGCGTATTAGATGGGCACACAGCGCACGCACTGCGGAACAATAAAAAAGCTAATATTTAACAATATTAAACAGATGTAAAACGGGGCTTTTATTTTGGTACTAATTATTGCCTACTCTGCGAAATCTACCTGTGTCAACCAATTACAATTAATCTCTTTTGTCTTATCCAGTCACAGTCCTTGATCATTAATCCTTGATCAAGAATTAGCCTATTAACAGTGAACCTAGTAGTAGCCTATAACGGATTCTTTACGAAATGAGTAAAAGAACAGTGAAAGTCCTGGTGGCAAGTGCCGAGAGGTCTTTTTCTGAACTAAAACAAATAAAAACATGCTTGAAAAGCACAATGAGTCAGGACAGACTCTCCGGACTTGCAATTCTCAGCACTGAAAGCAAGCGCACACGTCTGATGGACATCACAGACATTGTGAAGGAGTTTGAAGAAAAATGAAGATGAGTCATAAAATAAAACTATATATATATATATATATATGTATGTAACAGTTTTCCTTCTGGGGAACAGCCAAATGTCCTCATAAGATCACAAATGTCAGTTATTCCACAAATATCAGAAATAATCAATCAACAAATGATCAATAAATCAATCAGTTCAGACAGCCCCACATTCTTGTAAATAGTTATTTTCTATATCTCCAAAGAAAAGAGAGTGAAAAGGAGAGAATGAGAGAAAGTGAGAGAGAGAAAGAAAGAAAAAAAGACAAAGACACAACTGCAGGCAAGCACATTTTTGAGAGACTTCAGAAAACGACTAAAAGACTCACTTATAATGAATGTCTCCAAGGGTAATATTATAGCATTATTTGTTGCATTATAAATGAATATATATATATATATATATATATATATATATATATATATATATATATATATATATATATATATATATATATATATATATATATATATATATATATATATATACAGTATCTCGCAAAAGTGAGTACACCCCTCACATTTTTGTAAATATGGGACAACACTGAAGAAATGACACTTTGCTACAATGTAAAGTAGTGAGTGTACAGCTTGTATAACAGTGTAAATTTGCTGTCCCCTCAAAATAACTCAACACACAGCCATTAATGTCTAAACCGCTGGCAACAAAAGTGAGTACACCCCTAAGTGAAAATGTCCAAATTGGGCCCAATTAGCCATTTTCCCTCCCCGGTGTCATGTGATTCGTTAGTGTTAGAAGGTCTCAGGTGTGAATGGAGAGCAGGTGTGTTAAGTTTGGTGTTATCGCTCTCACACTCTCTCATACTGGTCACTGGAAGTTCAACATGGCACCTCATGGCAAAGAACTCTCTGAGGATCTGAAAAAAAGAATTGTTGCTCCGCAAACAGTTTGCTGAAGACAAGCAGACTAAGGACATGGATTACTGGAACCATGTCCTGTGGTCTGATGAGACCAAGATAAACTTATTTGGTTCAGATGGTGTCAAGCATGTGTGGCGGCAACCAGGTGAGGAGTTCAAAGACAAGTGTGTCTTGCCTACAGTCAAGCATGGCCTGCATTATCAAGTCAGTACAAAAAACATTTTAGATTCCCAAACATTAGTTTTCTAGCACAAAATTAAATGTTACAGAAAAATGTTTGTATGTCATTAAAGAAAGCGGCATATTATGTAAGAGACACTTTTCAGACAAAAAATACAATGAAGGCTGCTGGGTTTTGCTGCAAAAATAAGAAACAAGTGCGAAAGTCAAATTCTCCAGAAGAACTGTGGCTGGTTCTGCAAGATGCTCAATAAAACTTACCAGCTCATTTCCTTATAAATCTGCACAAATTGTACCAGAGAGAACTATTTTTTTATTTATAAGTCACCAAATAGTGACTTTGTTTCATTTACTACTGTTTACTGCTCTTTACAGTATTTTTTTTTAATGTAGCAACATTTAATTTCATTATTTTGAAGGCATCTTTGCTCTACAGCATTTCTTTGTATGTGCGTAAAACTTTTGCACAGTACTGTAAATATATACATATATATATATATATATATATATATATATATATATATATATATATATATATATATATATATATATATATATATATATATATATATATATATATATATATATATATAGTTTTGACGGAAGATGGATTAGCAAATGGCAGGGCCAATAGCACTTGTACACGATATTGAAGGGTGAATCAATTTAATTATGATGAGGGACCCCGCCTCCTCTCTTGTGGTTGGGCCACCGCCATTTGCGCTACGCCACTGCACTCCAACATCGCTTTGTGCACAGGGACATTGTCATGCTGGAACAGGTTTGGGCCCCTTAGTTCTAATGACGCTACAGAATACAAACACATTCTAAACAGTTGTGTGCTTCCAGCTTTGTGGCAGCAGTTTGGGGAAGACCTACAGTAGATATGGCCATGTGTCCACAAACTTTTGGCCATATAGTGTATGCGTTTTGCATAAACATGTGTTCGCTGCCCCAGCAGCTGCCCTTAGACTTCCATTGTAAGCATGTTTGAAATAAAGAAGATTCCATTCTTTCGTTTAATACAGGGGACCCTGCTAAAATTCCTGCCTGTGTCAATCGTCCATATGCTACAAGCACAGTAAATTGATAGTAAGTTGAAAAAGTATGGAGTATTCCTTTAAATATGACAGTTCTGTGACTCTTTTAGCTACATATACATAGATGCAGTCATTGTGGAATGAGTATATTAGTTGGGGATTTCTAGTTTGATCTAAATAAAGGACACATTTTCTTTGCTGTATCTGTGGATTGTTACAGACAGATATTCTTCTTTCCTGATAGCTCGTGGGATGAACAGGCTACAATAGGGCTAATTGATATTGGAGCAGTGCCCTCGCTGGCACAGACAGCCATGGGTAGGAGGCTTTTAATTGGGACTCTCTGTTTGCATGTGAAATAGTGGACTGAGCTCTCTAGGCAGGTTGTGTGTGTGAGGGGTAGCCGGCTGCAGGTGACATTTTGACAGCTGTAATTGGATCTGCAGGCCTGAAGATGATACAGTGACAATAGCAAACGTCAGCAGGAGCAAAGGGAGTGCTGATTTGTCAAACACTGGTGCCTGGAGGCTGAGAGCGTCTGCCTGCATCTCCCTGTGGGACAGACTGAGATAAAATGCTATTAAAAATGGATACAGCCATAATGCTGCAGCTGTTCTCTCTCTTCTCGCTTTCTTATTTTTTCTCGACTTATCCATGCCTCTCTGTAACACATATTATACACCCTCCACTTCCTCCACATGAGTGATGCAAGTGAATATTATCACTAATTCATTTAACCTAATCTAGCTCAGAGCGTGTTTTCTCGTTCTGTCACGCATCCTGCCATCCACCACCCCGTGGAGACAGCAGTGCTTTAATCACAGGAGCCTTTCTCGATCTACCCACATGCCAATTAATCAAAGCTCCAAGAAATGACAGTTTGCATGACGCTGCCATGTCTTGAGCGTTTCCCCTCCTTGCACAGGCGCTCTAATGAACACAGCTCGGCTGGGTGAGTATAATTAGCTCCAATCTGCCGCTCTCTGGGGCTGTTTGGCTGTTTATCAGCCAGAGAATCAATTAAAGTGCATCAGTCCCATGCTCATCTCTCACAGGAATGTTCGTCAGAGACAAAATTTTGTTTGATTATGATTTCCAGCTACTTTGCATACTTTGTGGCTAGTAGGGTGAGATATTGAGCAGCATGAGTTTTAGCTTCCCATGCTTATTGTCAATACTGATGAATCATAGCTGCTTTGCTAGAACTCGGTGAATACTCACTTCTAGTGAGTGACTCTGACTCACTTCCAGAGCTGGCAATAATTTTTTTCAATAATTATTTCATGTGATTATTAACTTTATTTCTGAATAATTGATACTTGTGATTGGAAAGCTGCATTTCTGACGGTCAGCACTCTTTATGTCCAAAATAGTGTCATCTTCCTCATTCCTTACAAACAGCAACATGCATTATGGGTATTCTGTACTTGCTAGGCACGGGTAAAATTGGTGGGAATGCAGGGGAGAGTTTTAGTTTGTGTTAACAGCAAGTGGAGCTGTACTACTACTACTACTACTACTAATAATAATAATAATAATAGTATAATAATAGTAATAATAGAATAGTAATACATCAGATACTAGACTTACCATTACCCAAGGTGTGCGTCAATGTACTCCCAACTGATATAGCAGATTTAATAATAACATGATTAGCCTAATTAGTAAGAAACAAAAGATTAGAGAACTATACTCAGTGTCACTTTCTCAACCTCTTGACAAGGCGACAATGGGAAAATATGATGAAGGTGACGTACAGTCCCCTCCGAAAGTAGTGGAACAGCAAGGCCAATTATTTTCAATATACATTGAAGACATTTTGGTGAATATGAAAGATGATTATGAGATGATAGATCAGATTTTCATTTCCTCATATTTAAATGTACATGTGTTAAACAATTTAAAACATGGACCTTTGGTGGCAGACCACCCAATTTTTAGGTGAGCAAAATTATAGGAACAGATAAATAACACAAAATTTTTGGTTGCAAAAATTTGGTTTTTAGAAGTGAACATATCTTGAATACAGATTCAAGATATGCAGGCATGATTATTGCAGGCATGCAATATTTCTTATCATGAGATTATAATGAAACAAATATATGTGTAAGCCTTTTTCTAAAATGTTCTTCCAATTAAATGAAATAATTTGAAACTTATAATTGATAAGAATTATTTAGAATGTTTAGATAAATTAATTAGAATATCTACTGTGGCAATATGTCTAATAATCATATATTTGATATA
The DNA here is from genome assembly GCA_023630585.1 of Cranoglanis bouderius. Lineage (NCBI taxonomy): Eukaryota > Metazoa > Chordata > Actinopteri > Siluriformes > Cranoglanididae > Cranoglanis > Cranoglanis bouderius. Next base: position 6,632,490 of record CM042550.1, on the reverse strand, counting down.
TAATATAAATCTAATGTCATAATTAGAAATATTAGATATTTTCAATTTTCATACTTCATATATATATATATATATATATATATTTTTTTTTTTCGGATGCATTTTGATAGTAGGTATTTTTTTATTCACTTTCTGGAAAGTTGTTTATTAAGGAATGTTTTTCTTTCATATTACCCAGCCCTACTTGCTGCTTGCCAGTTGGATAATTAGTGGTAATCAGGGCAGGTGTGCTAATGAAGCACCTGAAATCTTTTCCGAAACAGCACGTCATCAACAGGCTTGGTTTTGGTGGCATCGCCTATACGATTTCTACAAGCAGAGAGGCTGATTACTGTGATATAATGGGCTTATTATCTCTTTGTTCACAATGACATATTTGTATACACTGCATCATTCATTCCCAGGTGTATGTGTATATGCTTTTTTTTTTTTTTTTTTTTTTTAAAATAAATGTCTCACATATACTTGTACCCTTTCTATCCTCAGGGTAACTCAGGGCTGGGGTTCAGTATAGCAGGTGGGACAGATAATCCACACATCGGAGACGATCCTGGAATTTTCATCACCAAGATCATCCCTGGTGGTGCAGCGGCCGAGGACGGCAGACTGAGGTGAGTAGCACAGTCTTGTGAGTGTGTAAAGTCTTATTGCCTTTCCACAGCAGATTGATTGATGAAGATGAACTGAAAAGAATGTTAAATCCACCTTATCATTTAACATATGTCCTAGTTTCTGGGGTGTGCTAATATTTAACATGTTTAACATCATCCTTTCCTCCCTCCCCCTCCCTCTCTCTCTCTCTCTCTCTCTCTCTCTCTCTCTCTCTCTCTCTCTCTCTCTCATTTTGTCAGTGATTAAGAATGAGCTCTGTATCTCAACTCTAATGCCTCTCCAGAGAGCAGATCTGCAGTACACACACACCTACACACATGCACACACTCTCATTTAACTCATTGTAGCTTCGTTAGGAAATGGACAGGATCATTAGCGCTGATCCAAAAGATGAGTGTTTGCATGATGTGGAAATGTTTTTCTTATTACAGCAGGACATTGTGCCTCTGTGAGATGCTTATCATGATGATCAGGAGCAGACCAAGAGGGTTATTATTATACAGACAGGCATAATTACTGTCTATAGTGTGGAGAGGAAGAGAGCAGAGCTGCGTTTTTTGTGCCTGTGTGTGCTGTTAAAAGTAGCTGTGTTTATCCTCCCTCCGTTTCATTCTTCTCCCTGACTCTATTTTTCTCTACACCACACCCGTACTTGTCAGTTCTCCGTCGTTCTCAATCCTGCAAGAGAAACATATTAAAAGAAAAGCCGACATGGTATATAAGGGAAAATAAATATAAACTTTTTAAAATTATTATTTAATATACATGTACATCCAGTGTGTGTGTGTGTGTGTGTGTGTGTGTGTGTGTGTGTGTGTGTGTGTGTGTGTGTGTGTGTGTGTGTGTGTGTGTGTGTCTATATATATATATATCTATATATATATATATATATATATATATATATCCACTTTATATTTACACATGTTAAACAAAATGTCTTTCAACCTTGTACTTATAAATATGAACAAAAAAGTATGTATTCTTAAGCATAAACAAAGATGTGTTTAAAAAAAATGAAATTGATAGGGTATGCAGACATCACAAATTACCAACATTTGTACTCTGTTGCAAAATCATTTTTGGTAGTTATAGTTTTGATACATCTTAGGTAAGAAGGTAATTAGCAGGTAATTAGTACTGATGATCCCACCTCCGTCTTTACTGTGGGTATGGTGGTCTTGTTACCCAGGTGTGTCCTGCTAAATTGATTGTTTAAATAATAAATAGCTCTGAACATCTGGTGTTAGGTCTTAGCCTTCAGTTTCACCTGTGAAGACTGCATTTGTTGTTAAAAAGTATAAGTCAACGTGAAGATCAGAGAGCTGTCTATGGGAGAAAGCAAGCCATTTTGAAACTGAGAAAAGAGGAAAAATCAATCAGAGGCATTGCACAAACACTGTTCATAGCCAATACAACAAAGAAAGAAACCACTGGTGTAATGAGCAACAGTAACAACAAACAAACAACAACTGAAAGAGGCTGTGGTAAAGCCTGGAAAAGCATCACAAAAGAACAAACCAACAATCTGGCGATGTCAGTGAGCCACAGGCATGATGCAGTTATTGCATGCAAAGGATATGCAACCAAATATTAAGTGTTATTTATTTGAATTTACGTCAAGACTTATCTGTTCCTATACTATTGCTAACCTAAAAATTGGGTTGTCTGATACAAAATGTTCTATGTTATATGTTGCTTAACATATCTTGATGTAAATACCAGGAAATAAAAGCTGAAAACTCTTGTCTCATATCCATCTTTTGATCTCAAACCCAAATGAACGAATGAATTGGCCTAGCTGTTCCAATAGTTTTGGAGGGGACTGTATGTGCACCTCTGTGCATTTTTTTTTTAGCAGAGAAGTTTTGTGTGGACTACAGAAACAGAGCTAATTGCGGTACAGTTCATTGCTTATTGGTCATTCTTTCACTAGTTGTTTTTCGAATGATGTTGTGCCTGAGAACTAATCCTTCACCTTGACTATGATTGCTACTTGTTGCGTGAAATCTTCCCAACCAGTTGCAGTGTCTTTTATAATGATACCAAGTGCAATTTGCACAAGAACATTTTTTTGCAGCATTTACCTCTATATCTGTATATCTATATCTATATCAGTCTCTCCAGGATTTTGCGATTTCCCAGAAATGACCACAAAATCAAGCAAACTCTGCTAAAATTACTGCAGCTGTGTGTGTCATGTGACATGATGTGTCATGTGATGTCATCACAACACTCATTCAGCCAAAGCCCTCTTCAATTCATGTGTGTCAAACATGAGTACAGCTAAAAGTTCTCATTTACCAACAAACATCACTGCGAAAGACAGAGCAAAATAATTTTGTGCAATTGAAATTTCGCCAATTCAAGTAGTTTTCTGAAAAAAAAAAAAAAAAAGCACAAAAACTCCACAAGTTGCATTGCAAATTTTGAAGAAAAAAAAAACTGCAGCAAAATCAAGCATTTTTGGCTGCAACAATCAAATAACCAATGTTGTGTAGGTCCTCCTTGTGCCGCCAAAACAGCTCTGACATGTCGAGGCATGGACTCCACAAGACTCTGAAGGTGTGTTGTGGTATCTGGCACCAAGGCGTTAGCAGCAGATCCTTTAAGTCCTGTAAGTTGTGAGGTGGGCCTTCCAATGGATCTGACTTGTTTTTCCAGCACATGCCACAGATGCTCGATCAGATTGAGATCTGGGGAATTTGGAGGCCAAGTCATTACCTTGAACTCTTTGTCATGTTCCTCAAACCATTCCTGAACCTATTTCCGTATCAGTTTTGTTCAGATTTATAAGTACAAAGTCAAAGGACGTGCGTGTAAATTTGAAGTGGATATATGCACTGGAAGTATATTTAATAACAAAAACAAAAGTATATGAATACTTATTCTAAGTTTTTTAGACTTAGCGAAATCCACAGGGCTTCAGGAAAGAGCAACTGACTGGGTAGGGAAACATGGGGAGGGTTAATGAGCCAAATGCTGTATGCAGTATTGGGACAAGAGTGAAATACACAGAATGAACCGGGACATGACAATTTTGATTTTGTTATGTGTAGAGAAGAAAATATAGAAGAGGTTTACAATTGTTTACAATACTGTACATTTAAATTTATTTCATTTTATTTTTATTTGATATCTCTAATGAAATTTTTTTAAAAAATGACCCAGATGATTGTACTGAAGATCCTTTCAGTACATTCAGTCCTGTTTGACGTTACAGTTGTAGAAGAGTAATGACTCATAATCCCACTATCTGGTGTCACCTGGGGGAGATTGGGTTCCCTTTTGAGTTTGGTTCCTCTTAAGGTTTCTTCCTCATTTTTCACAGTGAGTTTTTCCCTGCCTCTGTCTCCTCTGGCTTGCTCATTGGGGATCTAAATCTATATCCCGAATTTCTGTGAAGCTGCTTTGTGACAATGTCCAATGTTATAAGTGGTGTAGAAATAAAATTCAATTGAATTGATTCTTTCAATATAATATCCTCCAAAACAAGCAAGAAACATCATGTTTCCTTTTTTTTTTGCCTGCACCCTGTTGAAGACTGTTGGTGAGACAGGGGCAGTACACCTCGTCACACTCTGTCACTTTCTGCTTTGTGGTGTGGGTCTCAGCTGCTCGGTGTGTGCATGCCTCAGGAGAGAGTTGTCCTTGCACCAAAGGCAGCCACAATCTGGAAATCTGGAACTGTCTACTGCCAGGCTAAAGCATACAGCAGGGGCCTGTCCAACAGTGTGTGTGTGTGTGTCTGCAGGGTGAATGACTGTATCCTGCGTGTGAACGAAGTAGACGTGTCCGAGGTTTCCCACAGCAGGGCCGTGGAGGCGCTGAAGGTGGCTGGCTCTATTGTTCGACTCTACGTACGCAGAAGGAGACCCATGCTGGAGACCGTCGTCGAGATCAAACTCATCAAAGGACCAAAAGGTTCTAAAAGATACACCATTTTTTCCCAAACATGTTTTTTTTTCTCTAGTCTTAATCTCATTATATTTAAGTCTCATTATATTTGTAGATGATGTGGCTTACACTTCTTCTTGGATCACTGTAATCATTACAAAATACTAATATTTAGAGAAATTCATGCCGCATTGGCCCCATTCTCAAAGGTGATCTGATCACTCAAACCACATTCGGAGTTGGTCTCGGACGCATATGGAAAAATCAGATTTGTAGTGTGAGCGCAAATGTGTCTTGATGCGTTCCAGACATCAACAAAGGACCATTGCCAGAAAATATGTAATCACTGCAAGAGTGTTTGGAAATCGCACTGAAAAGTAGAGCTGTCTGCAGATAGGCTTATAGATTAAGACGATTCTATAACAACAGAGATGAAAGAAGCTGTTTTCATAGCTTCTTCGTCGTCTCATCTCTCATTATACGTTTTGTTAGCAGACCATGTGATTAAAATGTTTGAAACCGTTAATACAGGTAACAGTAGCTAGGATTCCTGTTACAGTACATTTCTGCATCTCGGCTGTCCACTTGTGATCCGATCACCCAGGACGCATGTAAATGCCAGGTGTGAACGGGGCCATTGAAATTCAGCGGCAAAACATGAAATGCAGTGCATATACTGTATGATGGTACTGTTCCAGGAGTGATGTTAGGGTCTCTTGGTCTCTTAACTGAAAAAAACAATGTGTGGATTTCATTTAAAGACTTTTTTTTTTGTTGCTGGAATTGTATCAGAATTAATGTAAGCCATCTTGAAATGCAATTTGGGGTGTGGTTCAGAAACTAGTCTGAGGAAATTGCTTGGGTTAAAATCAATAGTGCACAAGTTTAGTGGTGTCAGTGAGCAATATTTGATGACTCTCTGATTCTGCAAGGCTATTAAAAGTCTATCAAGTCTCAGACATTCTGCTAACCAATTTTTCTTGGGCATTTTTTTCTATTTAGCAAGAGGTAATTACCCAGTTTCAATGGAACTTTACCAAGGTATACAAACTCGAGTTGGCTGAATGTATCACTTGATGTCAAGGATCTATTATCAATAACAGTTACAGTTACTGCTATTCAATGTCAATAGCTAGTGACAGACCATAGAAAATGGGTTTAGTGTAAATATCTAGAAATGGGGCTTAGTCAATCACTTTGTTTTTTGCAGTGTAGGTGATTAGGCATTATACATTTTAACTGTGTCTCCAACATTTTTTTAAAGGGAGAGGGAAGTATCAGTTTTTGAAGAAGCTCTTATTGTTTGTTTAAACTACTAAGAGCTAGCCAAATTACCTGCCTTGAAGAGAAAGGTCTATTGGAGCTGAATTGATACATTTCTATGTGGCTTGCATTAGGACAGAAATTTAAGCACTCTTTAAATGCTAATCCAAAGGTTTTTCCCCTTCACTGTCATGTGTGCATTACATTTGTTCCACTGCAGTTTGCATTTGAATGCACCATGTATTTCTCTGGGGGACACAGTGGCTTAGTGGTTAGCACGTTTGCCTCATACCTCCAGGGTTTGGGGGTCATATCCTGCCTCTACCCTGTGTGCGTGGAGTTTGCATGTTCTCCCAGTGCTTCAGGGGTTTCCTCTGGGTACTCTGGTTTCCTCCCCGAGTCCAAAGACATGCATTGTAGGCATTTCCAAATTGTCCATAGTGTGTGAATGTGTGTGCGATTGTGCCCTCTGATGGATTGGCAGGGTGTCACCCACCTTGTGCCCCGAGTTCCCTGGGATAGGCTCCAGGCTCCCCGCAACCCTGTGTAGGATAAGCGGTACAGAAAATGGATGGATGTATGGATGTCAGTGGAAAACAAAACACAAGATGTTGTTAGGAGCACAGAGGGAAACAGCATCCATAGAATAAAGAAACAGAATACTTTTTTTTAAATACATAAGCTGCTTTGATGCATTATTTAGAAATAAGAACATACATTAAATATGCACAAATATACACAATGTGCAGGCTGATTGCTCACACACACACACACACACACACACACACACACACACACACACACACACACACACACACACACACACACACACACACACACATACCAGCGGGAATACATCCCTCTGTTTGCACTAAGGCACTGGTATTAATTTTAATTGCATTCTTCTGTGTAGTTGATTTAAATGTGCCTCATTAAAAGTTTAATTAATTTATTTTGGTCCTTTAATGAAAACTGCTAGATGAATGGAGTCAAAAGAGTTCCTTTGACAGCTTGAAGGAGCAGTGATTCCATTTCTAGATATCATTGTATGAGATATTATGAGAACATGAACACTGTATAATCCTATGTGTAAAATATTAATATGAAATTTGACAACCATATACTAAATTGGTTAAATCCCCTTCCCCTCTCCATCTTTCAGCAGTGGAGGCTTCTTCATTAGTATCAGTTTGCTGCATGAAGCAAAGTCTACTTAAAAAAAAATAATAATAATTGTTAGAGGTGGCCAAATTAGCTGTCTGGAAGTTACTGAAGCAGGATGATGATGCTCAGGGCTACTAAATGTTAAATATTCATGTTACAGCCTAGTTATTAGCTGATTATTAATGTCAGTTTTAATTTCTTTATTGGATTTTCTTTGTATGTAGTAGTTGTTGTTGTGCCCAGTTGGGTTTTAACTTGTAAAGACATAGGAAACAGACTTTTAATTAGGTTGAATTTTTAACTCATGTCATGGTTGTCAGGGCAGCAGTATTTCACGTTTTGCAACACAATAAAGATGTGTTATGTGTCGTTCTCTCCTGCAGGCCTGGGTTTCAGTATTGCGGGTGGAGTGGGTAACCAGCACATTCCGGGTGATAACAGCATCTACGTCACTAAGATAATTGATGGCGGAGCGGCGCAGAAGGATGGCAGGTTACAAGTTGGGGACAGGCTCCTCATGGTGAGCACACAGGAATCTAGAGCTTTAATCATAGCTAGACTTCACACCCGATAGCATAAGAGACCTACTGTGCAAACACACTGCTTAGTCGAAAAAACAAAAACCCAGTCTCCTAGAAAAAACAAACAAACATTTATATACTTATAAACTGATGCTGTGTTCAATTAGAGGTTGTAACTCGTAATTCCCGACCTCCAACTGGGAAAAGACAAAGAAAATACCCCCTCAACTTGGAATTCCTACCTGGGAACTCGAGATAGTGTCCTCCACTCTGAGTTCCTCTAAGTTCAGCAAGTGACGTCAAATCAACATCAGCTCACAATATCAGCAGTAAACAAAGTAGCACTTCTTACCTTTAAACAAGTTATGCTGTATATACAAATACTATATGCCTTAGCTCAATTAGCTTATTAAATCTATACCACTGACTATACAGTTTGCTGTTTTGAGAAAGAAAAAGATACCACATTCATCACAGTTAGCTGGCTAGCTTGTTGCTAACAAAAGACAACGTGGAGGTGTCCATATTTTATTCCCACTTTGTAGCTTGAATGCACGGAGGTCATAAATGACATCATTCAGAGTGCCAATTTCCCACTTCTGAAGTAAGTTGAATGCAGCATTATTTGCAGCAGCTTATATATGATGAATATTGATGTTCTGCCACAAGCACACAATGAATATTAACACATCAAATGAATAAATATTTTATCTCATTTTTAAACATGAGCGTAGCCCACTTCATGGGTAATTTAGTGCTTTTCATCACATACAGCAAAGTTTTCCTCTTCTCAGCAGTAGTTAAAGACAGTCACGCTTGCGTTTGACACACTGATATTCATTGTGTGCTTGTTCCAGACCACTGAATTTCATTATATAGAAGGTGCTGCAAATACGTTGTATGGGAATGTTTTTTTTTCTCAGACTGGGTGGAGAAAATTAACATTAATTGAACATTAAACATTAAACAGTGTATTCATGTTTATTTTTGTTCCCAATGCTGGTTTTATGTGAACACTTTGCTCAGCAGCTATAGACTGTACAATTCTAACATTACACATTTTGATCTGAAATTTAATTCACAACATTTAGAAAGTGTATTTACAGTGGGTATAGAAAAGAATCACCCCTCTTTAAAATTATCACATTTTGTTGCAAAAACACAGTTTTTGTTTTATCCAGCTGTATTTACTCAGTGCAACTTATAACTTCCAAGTGAAAGATATAACACCAACATGTCAGAAATTAAAAAAAAAAAACAAAAAAAAAAACAGAATCACTGAATTGGAAAAAGGATCACCCCTTTTTGTCAGTATTTTGTTGAACCACCTTTTGCTTTAATTACAGCCTTTAGTCTGTTAGGATATGTCTCTACTAACTTTGCACATCTAGACTTTGCAATATTTGCCCACTCTTCTTTGCAGAACTGCTCAAGTTCAATTAAATGTGATGGTGACCGTTTGTGGACTGCAGTCTTCAAGTCATTCCACAGATTTTCAATGGGGTTTAAGGTTGAGCTCTGACTAGGCCATGCAAGGACATTCACCTTTTTCTCCTTCAACCACTGTGTGGTCAGTTTTGCTGTGTGCTTTGGGTCATTGTCATGTTGGAAGGTAAACCTTCTTCCTACTGACAATTTTCTAGCAGAGGGCAACAGATTTTCCTCAAGAATTTGACGGTATTTTGCCCCATCCATTTTTCCTTCTATCCTGACAAGTGCTCCAGTCCCTGCTGCAGAGAAACACCCCCATAACAGGATATTACCACCTTCATGCTTTACTGTAGGAATGGTGTTATTTGGATGGCCAAATAATTAAATTTTAATCTCATCTGACCATAACACCTTTTTCCATGTGGCCTCAGAATCTTCAAGGTGCGTTTTGGTAAAGCTCAGTCATGGGTGGCTTTTTTCTTGCAACCCTCCCATACAAGCCACATTTGTGGAGAATTTGTGATATTGTTGTCACATGCACACAATGACCACTCTTTGTCATAAATTCTTCAGACTGCTATAGAGTTGCTGTAGGCCTCTTGGTAGCCTCTCTGACCAGTTTCCTCCTGGCTCTTTTATCCAGTTTGGAGCGATGTCCTGATCCAGGGAGGGTCTGTGTTGTACCATTTCTTAACCTTCTACCTTCCATTTCTTAATAATAGACTTCACTGTGCTTTTAGGCATTGATAAAGCCTTTGAAATGTTTTGTATCCATCTCCTGACTTGTGACTGTCCATAATTTTATCCCGGAGATCTTTTGACAGTGCCTTTCCACCCATAGTTGATTGTTTGCTTCAGTTGCACTACCAAGGACTAAAATGCTCCAGGAAAGCTCTTTTCATGCTGAGCTAATCTAAATGACCACAGCTGATCACAGTTGAAAGTCAAATGGCTTTGTGTGCCACTGAGAAGGTGATTAGCTACACATGATTGAGTTTACAAGTCATTTTTAGGAGGGGGGTGATCCTTTTTCCAACTCAGTGATTCTGTTTTTTATTTTTTTTTAAATTTTCTGACATGTTGGTGTTATATCTTTCACTTGGATGCTATAAGTTGCAGTGAGCAAATACAGCTGGATAAAACAAAAACTGTGTCCGTCTTCATTTCAGGCTGAAAAGCAACAAAATGTGATTATTTTAAAGGTGTGAACCAGACGTAAAATTCAGTGTGTTTCAGCACAACAGAAAAGTATTTGCCCTGTCTTCAGGAGATCACAAGTTTCGAATCCTGATGATGCCACAGCTGGGAGCCAAGAGAGCAAAATTAGCTGTGCTCTCTGGATGGGAGGGATGGCATACTCTCTCTCCCCTGTCAATCACACCAACACTAGCCAGTCATGGGTATCTGTGAGCTCATGTACTGTATGTGGAAGAGGGCAGATAACCCTTTCCTCTGAGTGTTATGCTGCCCTGTGATACAGCAGAACAAATTTATTTGTCTCAGATAGTCTTCACTCTCCCTGGTTGGAAGTTGTGGTTTGATAAGGTAAGCTGACTGGTAGTGGGAATTTTCAGGTGATCAAATTGGGAAGACAAAAATATATATATATTTTTTTTAAATCTGCATGTTACAGCATCACAGTTTCAGTGGTTGGTTCACCATGGCTCCATGGGGTTACTCCATATGAAATTTCGATTTTGCTATAATTTAAAATTGGAGAGAATTCTCAGACTTGGAATTACAAACTGAATAAAATATGGCAGGTGTTTCAGATGGCATCATACTGAATATATACACTCACCGTTCATTTTATTAGGAACATCTGTACCCCTGCTCGTTCATGCAGTTATCTAATCACCCAATCATGTGGCAGCAGCACAATGCAGAATGTCATGCAGATACAAGTCAAGAGTTTCAGTTAACGTTCATATCATACATCAGAATGGGGAAAAAGTATCTCTGTGACTTTAACCGTGGCATGGTTGTTGGTGCTAGACAGGCTGGTTTGAGTATTTCAGAAACTGCTGCACACACAGCAGTCTCTTACACAGAATAGTGTGAAAAACAAAAAAACACTGAGTGAGTGACAGTTCTGTGGGTGGAAACACCTTGTTGATAAGAGAGGTCAGAGGAAAATGGCCAGATTGATTTGAGCTGTCAGGATGGATATAGCAATTCAGCAGTACATGTATATGTATATGTATATGTATATGTATATCGCTTCCTATTCTTCACTGTGTAACCCTTCATGCAGGATACATTTAGCTGCACTGATTTTCTACTGACTACTAAACTGTGAGATAAAGTGCATATGCAATACTATGTCTATAGACAAACAATCTTTTCTTTCAGGTTAATAACTACACTCTGGAGGAAGTGACCCATGAGGAAGCAGTAGTCATACTGAAGAACACATCAGATGTTGTGTATTTGAAGGTGGGAAAGCCCACTAGTGTTTACCTTTCAGATCCCTATGGGCCTCCCGATATTACCCACTGTGAGTAGAAATGAATACACTGTCACACACTGCTGCATCAGTAATAAAATAATTAGTATTATTTATGGACAGATTGCTAATGAATGTGTTTATTTAAAATAAAGTGAAATGTTGTGGTAGAGCAGATTTATAAATTAATTGGTTCTATAATAATTAGGGTTATAATATATCATAAGCAGCTGTACTGTCTACTGGCTTTCATCCTCTCCTTTCCTCTCCTCTCCTCTCCGCCCTTCTCCTCTCTTCTCCTCTCTTCTCCTCTCTTCTCTCCTCCCCCTCCTCTCTTCTCTTCTCCTCTTCTCTCCTCTTCTCCTCCTCTCTTCTCTCCTCCCATCCTCTCCTCTCCTCCTCTCCTCTCCTCCCCTCTCCTCTCCTCCCCTCTCCTTTCTTCTCTCCTCTCCTCTCCTCTTACTTCCTCTTCTCCCCTCTCCTCCTCTCCTCTCCTTTCCTCTCCTCTCTGCCCTTCTCCTCTCTTCTCCTCTCTTCTCTCCTCCGCTATCCTCTCCTCTCCACTCTTCTCCTCTCTCCTCCTCTCCTCTCCTCTCCTCTCTCCTCTGCTCTCCTCTTACTTCCTCTCCTGTCTTCCTCTTCTCCCCTCTCCTCTCCTCTCCTCTCCTTTCCTCTCCTCTCCGCCCTTCTCCTCTCTTCTCTCCTCCCCTCTCCTCTCCACTCTTCTCCACTCTTCTCTCCTCCCCTATCCTCTCCTCCCCTATCCTCTCATCTCCTCTCCTCTCCACTCTTCTCCTCTCTTCTCTCCTCCCCTCTCCTCTCCTCTCTTCTCCTTTCTTCTCTTCTCTCCTCCCCTCTCCTCTCTTCTCTTCTCCTCTTCTCTCCTCCTCTCCTCTCCTCTCCCCCTCTGCTCCTATCTTCTCTCCTCCTCTCTTCTCTCATCCTCTCCTCTCCTCCTCTCCTCTCCTCTCCTCCCCTCTCCTCTTTTCTCTTCTCCTCTTCTCTCCTCCTCTCCTTCCCTCTCCTCTCTGCCCTTCTCCTCTCTTCTCTCCTCCCCTCTTCTCTCCACTCTTCTCTCCTCCCCTCTCCTCTCCTCCCCTATTCTCTCCTCTCCTCTCCACTCTTCTCCTCTCTTCTCTCCTCCCCTCTCCTCTCCTCTTCTCCTCTTCTCTCCTCTCCTCTCCCCTCTCTTCTCCTCTCTTCTCTCCTCCTCTCTTCTCTCATCCTCTCCTCTCCTCCTCTCCTCTCCTCCCCTCTCCTCTCCTCCTCTTCTCCACTCTTCTCCTCTCTTCTCTCCTCTCCTCTCCTCCCCTCTCCTCTCTTCTCTCCTCCCCTCTCCTCTCTTCTCCTCTTCTCTCCTCCTCTCCTCTCCTCTCCCCTCTCTTCTCCTCTCTTCTCTCCTCCTCTCTTCTCTCATCCTCTCCTCTCCTTCTCTCCTCTCCTCCCCTCTCCTCTCTCCTCCTCTCCTCCCCTCTCCTCTCTTCTCTCATCCTCTCCTCTCCTCCTCTCCTCCCCTCTCCTCTCCTCTCTCCTCCTCTCCTCCCCTCTCCTCTCTTCTCTCCTCTTCTCTCCTCTCCTCTTACTTCCTCTCCTCTCTTCCTCTTCTCCCCTCTCCTCCTCTCCTCTCCTCCCATCTGCTTTCATCTCCTCCTCTCTTCTCTCCTAATCTCCTCTCTCTTCCTTTCATCACCTCTCCTCTTCTCTCTCCTAATCTCATCTCCTCTCCTCTCTCCTAAACTATTCTCTTCTCCTCTCCTCTTTATCTACCTGTCTGTCTCTTTTTCTGTCCTCCCCTGCAGCATTTTCCCCTGCTATGGATAATCATATCTCTGGTAATAACGGGACTCTGGAGTACAAGTCCAGTCTTCCCCCCATCTCCCCTGGACGCTACTCACCCCTGCCGCGCCACCTGCTGGGGGAGGAGGACATTAACAGGTTGGATGGCTTTTCATTCTTACGGTAAATCCCTCCTCTCTCTGCCAGATGCCACAGTTGACAGGTAGAATCTGTGTAGGTCACTCCTTCCCAATGTGTCACTGTGTGGAAATCCCAAAAAGCAGTGCAGGAGGAATCATCACAGCTTGTGATGGGATTGCTTTGGGATTTCATGCCCCTCTTGTTCCATGCCCCTCTTGTATTCTGTCTCTGGTGTTGTTCCTCCTTCTGAAAGTCCTGTATGAATGTGTGTGGGCTCATAAATAAATGGACTTGTATTTAACTAAACATAGCCTTACAGTTGACCACAGTACACGTTGTACCTTTATTTGTACTGCTTTATTGGAGTGTGGGAGATTTGATCTGCTATAAAATTTTCCAAAGTATCTATAATTTCTGTTACTACATATAAGGTTATATATAAAGTCTTGAGCTTGTCTTATCTCTGCAGAGAGCAGATGGCATCCGGGTTTGTTCATTTGTCTGTGTGCGTTTTTTGAGGGGTTATTTTAAGAGCCATATGGTTCCTTCAGGGCAGGAGATATTTTTGACTGGCTGCTCAGCATAAAAACCTGAGAGTAGCTGGACAGAACCGGCCTTGATGAGGGACTTTTAGAAACCTCACAGGATGTTAAACAGACATAGAGTAGTACAGCAACACCAACATGATTCGCTGCTAGAAGTAGCTAGTTATCAGAGCTTGCATTCATAAAATAAATGTGTAGATAGATGTTGGTTTGTTTACACAAATCCACAAAAATACAGATTTTGGCAGTAATTTGATCAACACATTTATATGCACTTAAGTAATCGATCACAGTAATGGTCCAGGTCTGCATGAGTCAGTCAGTAATCAGACTTCTTTTAGAAACATGATACAAGTAGTAGTTATAGTTGTGGTAGCATGTGGTAGCATCAGTGCTTTTTAAATTAGGTAGCTTTAAGTAGTTAAATTATTTTATTGATAGAGTTGTGTTGACTGTAGACATTACATTGTTATGCTCTAAAGTGTTTTATTCCTCTTATACCACAGTAATTTGCCAACGATATCAGTTTTTAATTTATTATTGAAATGTTGTTCTTTTTAAATATTTATAGTTACATTTAATGTTGAGGAATGTCAATGAGACAAGTTAGTTCCTGTTATCACTTATAGTAGTTATAGTTATAGTAGCTACAGTGCCCTCCACTAATACTGGCACCCTTGGTAAATATGAGCAAAGAAGGCTGTGAAAAGTCACGAAAAATACTCTGATCTCATTTATATTAATTATTGGCACCCCTATGAATTCATGTGAGAAAAATATATTTGAAGTATATTCCCATTGATATTTTACATTTTTAGTACACCTGCGTGACTAGGAACAGGACATTGTTCAACCATGACATCCTGTTTCACAGGGGTATAAATATGAGGTAATACATAGATCAAATTCCCTTAGTCATTCATAACAATGGGTAAGACCATGGAATATAGCTGTGAAGGTTGTTGAGCTTCACAAAATGGGAAGTGGCTATAAGCAAATAGCTAAAGCATTGAAAATGCCAATTTCCACCATCAGGGCAATAATTAAGAAGTTCCAGTCATTTGGAAATGTTATGAATCAACCTGGAATTGGACGTGTGTCTATACTGTCTCAACGCACTGTAAAGAGGATGGTTTGAGTGGCCAAAAAATCTCCAAGGATCACAGCTGGAGAATTGCAGAAGTTAGTTGTGTCTTAGGGTCAGAAAGTCTCCAAAACTACAATCCAATGTCACCTACATCACCACAAATTGTTTGGAAGGGTTTCAAGAAAAAAGCCTCTACTCTCATCCAAAAACAATCTCAAGCGTCTTCAGTTTGCCAGACACTACTGGAACTTCAAATGGGATCAGGTTCTATGCTCAGATGAAACCAAAATAGAGCTTTTTGGCAATAAACACCAGAGGTGGCTTTGGCGCACACGGAGAGGTAGCCATATGGAAAAGTACCTCACCAATGGAAAAGCCCATGGTTAAATATGGTGGTGGCTCTTTAATGTTTTTGGGGCTGTTTTTCTGCCAGAGAACCTGGACATTTTGTTAGGATACATGGCATCATGGACTCTATCAAATATCAACAGATATGTCAAATATC